>VONZ01000031.1:1311141-2622283 GCA_012976165.1 Labeo catla | reverse complement strand
ATATATATATATATATATATATATATATGTGTGTGTGTGTGTGTGTGTGTGTGTGTGTGTGTATATATATATGTCAATTTATATAATTTATTTTTATTTTAAATTGTAATTGTAAATATAAATAACTATAAATATATACTATTTAAAATATATACATATATCTAATAAAAATCGATATGTATGTATATATGTGTATATATATATATATATATATATATCATGTGAAGTGGATCAAAACATTTGAAGTGGATCAAAAAAAGAAAATATATAAATTTATAGTTAATATTAATATTTATCTTTACCATTTTTATTTATATCTTAAGTTATTATTGTGAATATAAATATTAATATGAACTATAAATATATCGTTTTAAAAATATTATTATATAAATTTTAAAAAATATATACATTTATTGATTAAAAGACCAAAATTGGCCAAAGTATTACAGCCATGTAACTCAGACAACAGATTTTTTTTTTTTTTTTTTGTGTAGTAACAATGTACCATTGGCTCAGTAAAGCAAGTGAGAATCATGCTGTCATTCATATCTTTCCTGTATTGAGAAACAAAAATGTATTGAGAAAGAGAAATGGACAGACAGACTGGGAGGAGGGAGAGTGTGAGAAAAAAGAAATGGGAAGGCGAGGAAAAATGTGGTGCGTGCGTGGGAGACCACATCAACCTCGGTCTGCCGAGTGGTTCCTCTTTAGTGGGTAAACACTGTCTTCCATGGTTGATGGGTGAAAAATGAGGGGTTTTATCATCAACCACCAGGCAGCAAAAACCTGTGTCTTTCCGTTCGTATTTTTGCCATTAAATATTGTGTTAATGCGGGATTATGTTGTTGCTCGTGACTTTCTTTGCCCACACAAAATCGAAGCCTTTAAATGTAGTCGCTCACAAAAAAACATTTAAAAATACGTTCTGCCTGGAAAATAACTGAGCACAAGAAATCAGCTTCACCACTTTGTCTTGCTTTTGCAAATCTGGCAACGAGTTTCCAGCTGTTCAAAACAGAAGCACATTCCTCCCTAATTCACAATTTGAGGTGCACCACAGGTTTCCATTGAAAGGAAAGAGGTTTTGTCTGTCTTGGAATGGAGTCAGAAGGGCTCTTATGTTGTTTTTGGATGTGGCCATGCACTCGAGAAATGTTAATATTTGTATTACTAGATAGATAGATGTTGAATTAATAATAGACTTTTTTTTTTTATCTGTATTGGAAAAAAAATATTGATACACCTATATTGGATTGGCTTTAATTACTCATTTCCTCTGTTTTTAATAATAAATATCACAAGTTTCATGTAATCTTCAGCAAATCTGAGTGTCAATGTTTATTTTTCATAAAGTACATTTATAATGTGATGCCTAAATTCAATGTACCATTTCAAAGTTTTAATTTTAGTGTTTTTTTGCGCTATTTACTGTGATGCAGTTAGTTCTATGGAAGCACATTTTTGCCACTGAATAAAAAAACTTTTTTTCTCAGAATTGTGAGATATAAACTTGCAGTTGTGAGTTAAGTCAATTTTTGAAGGCGGAAAATGACTGATATGTTCTCAGAATTGCGAGTTTATATCTCATGTTTACAATTACATTACAATTGTGTTATAAAGTCAGAATTGCAAGATTTGAACTCGCAATTCTGAGAAAAGAAGTCACAACTGCAAGATATAAACTAAAATATAAAGAAAAAATTTCTTTATATTTCTGAGAAAAAATTATTTTCTCAGAATTGCAAGTTTGTCTTGTAATTCTGACTTTATAACTCGCAGTTGCGAGTTTATATCACGCAATTCTGATAAACTCACAATTGAAAAGTCAAATTTTGAGGGGGAAAGAGACTGATATGTTCTTAGAATTGTGAGTTTATGCTGTGCAATTCTAAAAAAAGTCAGAATTGCAAGATGTAAACTCACAGTTGCAAGAAAAAAGTCGCAATTACCTTTTATTTTTTATTTAAAGGCTTCCATAGTTTTCTGATTGATATCAGAGAAAAAAATGGGGCCACACTACTATGGTAAAAAAAATATATATATATATATTGCAGATAGTCTTTAGTCTGTACCATATTTCATATACTGTCATGCCGCCCAGCCTTTGACCTTAAGTGCACTTAGAAGCGCAAAGGAATGAGATGGTTACCGCAACAACCACATCATTCACATTCTCTCCAGTTCTACAAAGTTCAAATAACAGGACACGGCAGTAGGAAACCCAGATTGCTATTGATACTGTAGGAGTTATTTATCAAAGTAGAGATGAAGACATGTTGTCTGCCTCCTGACAGTCCCCCTCACGCTCTCTGCTCTCTGGAATGAGGTGAGTCACATGCTGAAGCTTTAATCATCCTCCTGTAAGGTCGCAGCTGCATGCAGAGGGGTGGTCTGAGCCAAACGTCTCGACTGGTCCTCACACCTCACACAACAGGTGTTGTCGTTTCTTGGCCTGAAGGTGTGACTCAAAAATGGGTCATGTCATCAGCCAGCCAAGCGAAGATGAGGTGCGCGTGACGGGGTGAGAGAAAGTGGCTTTTTTTACAGTTGGGAAGACAGTGTGGCTGCGAAATAGAGGAAATGACGAAGTCAGTGGTAGGACCCTAATCCGAATTCTGTTATTATTTCCTTTATTTAAACCTGCAGTTCAATTTTTTTTTTTTTTTGGATAAAATGATCTGAAATCAATTTTTGAGCAACTACGTAACCGGCCAGTGTTCAGAACGATCTACTTACTTTAGCCCGATTCACAATGGTAAACTTGTTTTCTAATTTGAGTGGTACTTAAGGCGTCAAATTCAAGCTTGTCGCCGCGTCATTGTCACGTCTGTAAACATAAAGCAGATGCCCCAACTTGTAGGCTATGCTGCAGGTGCCAGATCATTTATAGCCTTTTCTCACAGCAGCTGGAATAATTACATTTATCATTTTGATGGCAGATTGTAATCTAGAAAGGATTGTGTTTATGAAACACATGTGACTGAAATTAAATTATATTCCAGTTTAAATCTGCATTTGATTACAGATAGCCTATGTAGGATTACACAAGATTTGTATTTTAATGAGAATGATATTAAATTAGAGTGGTTAAACTCTATAATTAAACTTTAAAAAAACTGAAATCTACACGCTAATACACACTACATACATGTAGTCACTCAATGCTGATGTTGTTAACATTAACAATTTGAGAACAAAGTATAACAGTAAAAATAATTTGAATGATTTGATGGGTATGAGCTTGGACATGATTATTTAATCACCCTTTGTAACGTGATTTATTGTAATGCTTTTTTCCTCAATTGATCAGAACAGAAGTGACATTGTTCTTACTTGTTCAGATGACAATATCTGGTGAAAATTCTTTTTTGTATTTGTAACAGACAGGTTTCATATTTAACTAGATGAGTAGTCTGAGAATGAACTTTAAGTTGGCTTCAGAAAGCCTAGCCTGAAAGTTTGAAGCAGTTGTAAAAGTATGAAAGCAGCTAGCATGATTTAACACATTGCTTACCTGATTTAACATGTTGTTAACATGTTTTAGAATGATTAGCTTGTTGCTGGTATTTTTATTGGTTGATTACAATGTTGTTAGCATGATTAGCATGTTGTTAGCATAATTTGCAAGTTACTAGAATGTTGTTAGCATGATTAGCAAGTTACTAGCACGTTTCTAGCCTGATTAGCATGTTGGTAGCATGTTTCGCGCATGATTAGCATGTTACTAGCATGTTTCTAATGTGGCTAACATGTTACTAGCTTGTTGTTAACATGTTTCTAGCATTATTAACATATTACTAGCATGTTGTTAACATGTTTGGCATGTTGATAGCATGATTAGCATGTTATTAGCATGTTGCTAGCATGATTAGCAAGTTACTAGCATGTCAGCATGTTTCTAGTATGATTTGCATGTAACTAGCACGTTGCTAGCATGATTACCAAGTTACTAGCAAGTTGTTAGCATGATTAGCATATTTATAACATGTTAGCATGTTTCTAACATGATTAGCATCTTACTAGCATTTTGTTAACATGTTTCTAGCATGATTAGCATGTTACTAGCACGTTGCTAACATGTTTCTATCATGATTAGCAAGTTATTAGCATGTTGTTAGCATGATTAGCATGTTAGTAGCACGTTGCTAACATGTTTCTATCATGATTAGCAAGTTATTAGCATGTTGTTAGCATGATTAGCGAGTTACTAGCATGTTGTTAGCATGATTAGCATGTTACTAGCATGTTGCTAGCATGATTTGTTGGAGTTGTTACTAGTTGGAGTTTGAAGAGTGTTGGCTCATTTGAACATTCTGCCAATGTGGGTCTATGGGATTTTTGGTGGTTTTGATAGTCTGGTTTATGAAAACTGTAAACTGGATCAGTCTGAAAAGATATAGCACACCGAGTCAGACCAGTCTGAAGGTCTGGGCCGAGTTTGGTGGTTCTAGCTTGAAAGCTCTAGGAGGAGATAGATACCGAAATTTGGCTCAGAAGAAGAAGAATAATAATCTTAAATAGTAGATCAGTAAGTTGGCTTTTTTGCGATATCTTGTGACATTCTGCTTTGTACAGTAAATTCCATTTTTATGACTGGATTTTGTGCTTCCGTTTGTGTTTTCTGCGTTGCAGTTGTGCTGGTTTTGTGCTGGGTCTTGAATGAATGAATAAGGAATGTGCTCTTTTCAAAGGTCCAAAAAGTCATCTTGGAAATACCCACTTCTCTGCAGTTTTGTTGAGCTTGTGTGGAGGACGTTGTTTGCCTAAAAGCGGTTGTCCTTTTGTCTGAAAGGCTGCAATTACATGAATTGTTCTTGTGTGTTCAACACTATTGTTTTTCTTCCTTGGTTTTGCAGAAAGATTTCGAGTGAGTTCAGCCCAGTACCACGTTTCCTCCAAGCCTCCAGACGTTCTTTTATTCCTTCCTTGTGGTTGGAAATCCTGCCATTTTTTTTTTTTTTTTTACGACTTACAGCCGTCACATTTTTGGAACTCACTCCTTTGCTTTTAATAAATCTTGAGTGTTTTTATGCAGATTTGTTGAAGGGGTCATATAAAGAGGAATCAGTTTCTCCTTAATCTTTTGAAGAAAAAGAACATTTCTTAAAAGCAACCTTCCTCAAAACATTCTCTAACTTTGTAATGTTACACGGATGAATGCATCGCCACATGAGACAAAGTTGGATGATCTCCGTTCATTTTATCTGGCTAACTGTTTGTGCACCTCATTTCAGCATTGACTGCTTTTTTGAATCCGTCATGGTAATTCAGGCTTTGCAAAGAGGATGTTATTGAAGTATGTGGGCGTTAAAACTATATTGAAGCTGAGAGTAAACTCACAGCCTGTGTCTTAGTAGAGAAAAGCGCTGTTGCTCATTTTACATGTGAAACGAGTGTTTCTTAAAGGCAAAGCGGGGAAACAGACAGCTTAATTCTAGGGTCACGGAGAGGGTGAATTTTGTTTCCACACTGCTCTTTTTTTAAAATCAGTCTTTTTATTTTTTCAACTCTTTTTTTTTTTGTGTAAAGGTTTGTACCTCTGTGTGTATTTTAATCTGGACTGAACCAGAAGCTTTCAGGTATTTTATCCATCATTCATTATTTTATTAATTATTCGCTCATTTAGTCTAACCATACACATGGTTGTTGCAGGTCTCATTTGAACAGTTGATTTCACCTCAACAGAATGTTTATCTCCGGTTTCCGGCTTAAGCTAAATCATCTGATTCATACAAGTGCAAACTAATTAGTGTAGCAGTTAAAGCTGGGATGTTACTTTAGGCTTGGATCAGTAGGATTCCCTTAAGGGTGCTTCAGGTTATGATAACGACTTGGTGAACTGCAAATGTGACATAAACAACATTTAAATGGTTACTAAGAGTGGGAGCTTTGTGTAGCCAAAATTTTAGATAAAATTTATATTAAATGTATTCTACCATTCAAAAGTTTGGGGTCAGTGTGAATTCCTTTTTATTTTAATTTTCAATAATTATATTCAGCAAAGCTGCATTAAAATTGAACAAAACGGACTGTAAATACTTTTGTAAAGCCTGCATTATTACAAAAAAATCTGTTTCAAATAAATGGTGAACTTTCCATTTATCAAAGAATGCTGAAAAATATCATTGGCTGTTGAAAATTTAGCTGTGACATCACAGGAATAAATTATTATTATAAATAATTATGTATTTTTTTTTTTACTGTAATAATGTTTCACAATATTTATGTTTTTATTGTTTTTAAAATAAATAAATAAATAAATGCAGGCTTGGTGAGCATAGATAACTTATTCAAAGCCATTAAAAAAATCTTGCCAACCTCAGTGTCAAAAGTTTTTGAGCCTGCATTTATTTAATCCGATGTACAGCAAAAACAGTAAAATGTTGAAATATTTTTGCTATTTAAAATGTTTTCTATCTGAAAATAATTTAAAATGTAATTTATTCCTGTGATTTCAAAGCTGAATTTTTAACATCATTACTCCAGTCACATGATCCTTCAGAAATCATTTTAATATTCTGATTTGCTGCTGAAAAAACATTTATTATTATTATTATTATTATTATTATCATTATTATGTTGAAAACAGAGTCAAAAATTTTTTGATGAATAGAAAGTTCAGAAGAACAGCGTTTATCTGAAATGGAAATCTTTTGTAACATTATAAATGTCTTTATCATCACTTTAGATCAATTTAAAGCATCCTTGCTAAATAAAAATATTAATACTCCAAGCTTTTGAATGGTGTAGTGTATACTGTTACAAAAGCTTTTTATTTCAGATAAATGCTGATTTTGGATCTTTCTATTCAAAGAATCCTAAAAAATTTACTCCACTGTTTTAAATATTGATAATAATAAAATGTTTCTTGAACAGCAAATCAGCATATTAAAATGATTTCTGAAGGATCATGTGACACTGAAGACTAGAGTAATGATGCTGAAAATTTAGCGTTGATCACAGGAATAAATCGCATTTTAAAATATATTCAAATAGTAAGCAGTTATTTTAAATAGTAAAAGTATTTCACAACATTACTGCTTTTGCTGTGTTTTAGATCAAATTAATGCAGGCTTGGTGAGCAGAAGAGACTTCTTAAAAAAAAAAAAACAACAAACTAGTATTTGATTTAAATGCTAGGCTATTTTCTATTACTATGTCTTTTTTTTATAGAAAGACTTGTGCTATATAAGGTCACATTTTGTCAGAGATTTGTTCTCAGAGTTAAAGTTCTCATTGCCGTGTTAGTCATCCCTGCCCTGCTCACGGTCTCCCTCGCGAAGCTCGTCAGAGGTATCTGTCTCATTAGCTGGTTACATGGGATCTGTCAGCCCGCGCTGCCCCCATCTGTCATACTTTGGGCTATAATTTGGCAGCTGTGTATGACTAAGCCACAGAGTTCCTCTCGGCCTTGCAGAAGCACCTGTGCTGCAACCTCCCAAATTTATTACAGCACCATTTCTGAGTGAGAGCAAGACGGGAGAGGAAAAGCGCTCTCTCAAAGAATGGAATTACCCATGACCTCATCCGCAGTCTGTACGAGTGTGTGTTAGGGTTAGTGTGCCGCCACACCCGGCGCTCCACACACCCCTTCCAGCCATCGGGAGGTCAGGACTCACCGGCAGGAAGATTATCTCATGTTTTCATTAGCGCATACACATAGTCTAGCACTACCAATGTGATTCATAAACTCAAAATGTCAAGTGATTCAGTTGGATATCTGTTGTTTCAGTCAACCACCCTATTTGGGAATAGATTTCTTATTTTTCTCTAGTAATACTACTTACTTTTGCTCTTGTGCTACATGCTGTCATTAAACACAGAACATTAGGTCATTTGTTTTTACCCTTATCGTAATAAGTTTTTTTTCATCTGATATTTTTACATTTATACTATGAATCTTGTACGCGATGTCTGTGTTGTCGTGAAGCATTGCTCCTCTCCCTGGGCTGTTCTCCTGTGGTGCGTGTGGCAGATTATGTAGGTGTGTGTAGTCATTGGGCTTCAGCTCTCTCATTAAGGTTAACCCAGCAGCACCGCCTCTCTGCACCACAACACTCGGCAGATGGTTGCCAGGAAACCAAGAAAACTGACATTTCAGAGCTTCTCCTGTCATGTGGGAACAATGTTCATCTGTAGTGCATTATAATTTAAGCGATGAAGCCTTATACGCATGCAGTGCCACCTGCTGTATTCATTTTTCACCTGTGTGGCCATTAGCCTAGGTCTCGTTTTCGGTTAAAGCACAGTTTGTACGTGCGTCTAGTGTTTTCTATGTTAAAGGGGATGTCGGATGTCCATTTTCCACAAGTTGGTATGATTCTTAAGGGGTTTCGTGAAATATCCGCAACATACGTTGGTTAAAATTCCTCAATGGTCGTGTAAAACAACACCCTTTTTTCCTTCGGCACACGTGTCTTTAAATGATAATAAGCTGTTGCTCACTCCACCCCTCTCTTCTGTTTTTTGAGTATTTGGTGGCACATTAACTATCAAAAACAAAACTAATCCACTGTGTCCTCAGTGGCTTTGATGTCGGGAGAAAATGAAGACTTATGTTCACTTTTATGTTCAAATACAAAACACCTGCATTGCTTATGAAACATTGTTGTCGCGACAGCAGCTTGAGCAAAGATAAAATGGCGGACAGCATACAACTGGCTAAGGGCACGATTATGCTAATACAGGACAGTCCGTCTGCGATCGTGGGCGGGGCTTGGGCAATATGACATCATAGTGCTCAGAAAATCAAAACGACTTAAAAATTGAGACTGTTTAGGTTTTTTGAAGATTAAAAAAAAGGAGTGAATAGATTTTTATCATTGTTGAGTGGTTGTGTCCACACATTGCCAAGATACATTTATATGCAAACACAATTTAAAAGTAAATTTTGCATTTTCGATGTCCCTTTAGAATACTTTTTCCTAACGTACTGAGTGGAGAGACAGTGTTGACAGACATTTTAAAATACTCAGAAAGGCTATGTAATTATTTTCATGTTATGGCAATATTAAACATTTGTAGTTAAAACAAATGCAATATTTTGTCAATATTACATGTCTTGCATTATAATGTAAAGTATGAAGTATGTGAACATTTATTTTTAAATGATAACGATAAAGTGAAACAAAAGGAAGTCGCTATAATAGAGATGGGATGTTTATTTTTGGCAAGTACTCTTCAAAGTTGCTCACAAACTGAAGTAGTGACAGATTTTTTTTCTTTCTTGTTATGTGCATCTGAATGTAACTTATCAAAAAAGAAAAACGTAGGAAAGGGACTTGTCAAAAAAGAATGCAAGCTTGCAGTTGATTTTAAGTTTAGAAAACGCAATTACATTTTACATTACATTTTCTTTTCATGTCAACTTTAATTGATTATTTTAAAGTGTAAAATCTAAAAACTGAAAAAAGTTAGTGCCTACATTTAAATATCCAATATCAACCAATAGGAGATCATTAAATTGATGTTACTAAATTTACCTGCAGTAATTGAATCTAATGTTACCAGGATTTTACTTTCAGACAAGTGGAAGATAATATGTTCGACTTGACGTTGTTGAATTGCTTCTAATAATCTCTGCTTATTGCACCGTTGCATCATACTCAAAACCATCCTGCTGATATCTAGTCAGTTGATTTGGTTTGTGTCTATAGTCGTGCAGTGTTTTGCCTCTCCTCGGCGGTAGCGGCATTGATTTATTCATGTGGTGTAATCTGCCCTTTGGCATAGCCAAGTATGTGAACATTGTTGCAGTTACAGGCCACACTGAACTGGAACTGGCAATATAGAGTTTAAGTCAAAAGTTTACACACACCTTGCGGAATCTGCAAAATGTTAATTATTTTACCAATTAAAAAGAGGGATCATACAAAATGCATGTTAGTTTTTTATGTTTTGTACTGACCTGAATGAGATATTTCACATAAAAGACATTTACAAGTAGTACACAAGAGAAAATAATAGTTGAAATGTATAAAAATGACCCCGTTCAAAAGTTTACATACGCTTGATTTTAATACCGTGTTGCTACGTGAATGATCCACAGCTGTTTTTTTTTTTTAGTGATAGTCCCTGCATGCTGTTCTTCAGAACAAAAATACTTCAGCTCCCACAGCATTTTTGTGTATTTGAACCCTTTCCAACATTGACTGTACGATTTTGAGATGCATCTTTTCACACTGAGAACAACTGAGGGACTCATATGCAACTATTACAGAAGGTTCAAATGCTCACTGATGCTCTAGAAGGAAAAATTATGCATTAAGAGCCAGTTGAATGAATTCTTAAAGAGCTTTGCCCCCTCCATGGCCCTCTTGTTTACCTCTCTATTTACTTCCCTGTTTTAACCATCAAGATATCAGCTGTGAGTGCCGTGTTCTTATACTGTCCTCATTTTTGTCTCTTTCAGTTCTGCATAAAGGGATGAGAGGAGGAAGGTCAGATCACCTCATGGTCAGCACACATGTCTGATTCAGGTTCACTTTAAAGTTCACATTCATCCCGCAATTATCTGTCCTCCATTCTCTGGCCTCTCCAGCTTGAGTGGCTGCCCATGTTCCCCAAGCTTCGTTATTTCAGCTACACTGCGGGCATGCTCCAGTGCTGAGCTCCGCCACTTAGCCGTACCATGACCAGTCTAAAGCGTTCACAGACCGAACGCTCTGTGGGCGGCTCTGTTCCCGCCACAGATGAGTTTTATACTCGCCGTCTACGCTTGCCCAATGGAGGCGCGCCACCCCCTCGCAGCGAGAGCACGCACTTGACTGGGACGCCCGGAGTTCCCAAAATGGGCGTTCGAGCACGGGTCGCCGACTGGCCCCCCAGGAAAGATGGCGGCGGTGGAGGAAGTGGAGGAGGGGGTGGAAATGGCGGTGGTGTGTGGCACATCACAGTGGAGACGGATTCCCCTTCCACCACTACAGGAAGTGCCCAGAGCAACTTATCAAGCAAGCTCGGTCACCTGATCAGCCCTCAGGACTCATCCATGCTGCGTAACATTCACAATACCTTGAAGAACAAAATGCAGAGCAAAGGCAAAGACAATCGCTTCCTCTCACCTGATGGGTATCTCGGGTCGCCCCGGAAGGGTATGCGGCGTATACGCCAGCGCAGTAACAGCGACATCACCATAAGTGAACTAGACGGCGATGGTAGTGAGGGTTGGTCTTTCTCAGGATGGACGCCCATGCATCGAGAGTACGGCAGTACCTCATCCATCGACAAGCACGGTGTGTCCGGTGAAAGCTTCTTCGACATGCTCAAAGGCTACCAGACCGATGCTCCGGACCAGCGCAGCCCTGCCCCTGAAAAGTTAAGCGAGTTGCTGACAGTAGCTCATAAACAAACCGCCCTCGACTTACCCGACGGACCTCTTGGTCCTCCTCGTGGCAGTCCTGCCAGTCGCCTGAAAGAAAGAGAAAAACACATGAAGAGGCGTTCAAAGTCAGAAACAGGTGGAGAGTCCATATTCCGCAAGCTACGTAGCGTCAAAGCCGAAGGTGACTCATCACGTGCTGGTTCCGATGCAGAAGACGGAAAGTCTGATGATGTGGGTCCTCCTCCTAAACCGTGGGTCTGCCAAAAAGGCTTCGCGCACTTTGATGTCCAGAGTATTCTGTTTGACCTAAACGAGGCTGTGCAGAGTCGGCAAAGCGCTGTGAAGCGGAAGAACACCACCACCGGTGCCTCTGCTGCAGCCGCGGCCTCGGCCTCCAATACGTCTTCTCTCTCGTCCACCCAAAGCGGGGCTTACGGCTCCCCTTGTGGCAGCCAGGAAGAGCTCAACATCAAGGATGGGCCTTCTCTTGACTCAGGTGATGACAAGAGCAACGATTTGGTTCTGAGCTGCCCATGTTTCCGGAATGAAATCGGCGGTGAAGGAGAAAGGAACATCAGCCCTTCGAAACAAGGCAGTATCGGCAGTGGTGCCTCTAGCTCTTCAAGAGATGAAGAGGGATCGCCTGAAAGAGCTCCCAATACACATTTTAGCAATGCAGGGGTGGCTGTTCTCGAAGCTCCAAAGGATGGAAAGAGTCTCCACCATGATCGTGGAAAGAGCAACATAGTTGAACATGTGGACTTGGGTGCTTATTATTACAGGAAGAACTTCTATTTGAGAGGTGAGTGCTAACATTTTGCAGTAATTGCACACTTGGGGCCAGTTTTACTAACAGCTTGCACCAGCACAGTCTTTTGGTGTTAAAATTGTACTGTGAGGTTGAATTAGGCTTAGACAATGGTATTTTTGTGCCTGACCTTATTGAATGTACGTTTGAAGGAGTTTCCCTTTCAGACGCAAAATTAATGGGAGGAGAGTATTCAAATGAATCCTGAAACGCGCTTTACTAATGTATGTCATTATTTAAAGCCCCAAAAAAGCATGTCTTAAACAAATTATTGTTGCTAAGAGGAGGCACTGCAGACAACAGAGAGTACGTGGTAGAAGGGAAAGGATTTTTTTCACATGTATTAATTTATTTGGAATGCCAGAAGAACACATTATCCGAACATATCGTTTGCCAAGCCATGTCATTTTTAAATAAAAGATGACTTGCAACCCTCAACTAGGAGTCGAGTAATATTAGGTCTATCAAAACTTCGAGCAAACCATTTTTTTTGGCCTCCGGTTCTTTTCAACGTACTGTGGCTTCTTCATTTCTTTATTCTTTATTTGCGACTAAGCTAATTTGCTCTGCGCTTGGTGTATTGCGTTGGTCGGTATGCTAATGAGATGTTGCGTCTGTGTTGTTTAATTTGCGCATTGTTAGTAAATGACCTGCAGAAATTTCACCTCCCATCTGCGCTGTTTTGGGATTGTGCTCTCGCGTTAATTTTCCCCATTTAGTAAAACTGGCCCTTAATGTACTAGTAAGATTTCTCAATGGAGATATTCATGCAAATTTAGGTTGCTGCTCCATATAAAAAAGAATTACTGATCATGTGACTAATTCAAAAAAAGGTGTAAATAAATCACTTTTCAAATTGACGAATGTAAGCACATTTAAAATGCAGATATACAGGTATTTAATAGTTATATCATGTTTAAATTAGTGACTAATCGCATCAGAAATGGATGTTGTTTACATAATGTGCGTGTGCACATTATATACACACATACATGTATATATTTAAGAAATAAATGTATATATATGTATATAAATCATATGTAAATATGAATACATATAAATGTGTAAATATTTATTAAATGTATACATGTACATTTGTGTATTTATATATACATTTAAAAATAAACAACACACGCACTTATATTATGTAAACACAAACTTTTATTTTGGA
Source organism: Labeo catla (assembly GCA_012976165.1). Classification (NCBI taxonomy): domain Eukaryota; kingdom Metazoa; phylum Chordata; class Actinopteri; order Cypriniformes; family Cyprinidae; genus Labeo; species Labeo catla. The sequence continues at coordinate 2,608,984 of VONZ01000031.1, read as the reverse complement.
TGTGATTAATCACGATTAATTCTTTTTGAAGCACTAGTTTAAATATGTAGTTAAATCATGATTTTGTTACTTCAAATTCACTAATTGACTTATTGACGTTATTGATTTATCCCACTTTATATCCAACTCAAATGGCAAACGAAAAATGAAAAAGATTTTGTTGATTCTTAATAAAAATGCAATGTTGCATTTAAAACTGATTTCGAAATTTACTATTCATTGTTGCATTTAACTACATTTTTAAACATGTCTTTAACATATTCTTAATATTAAGATCTGTTTTTAATTTGTTTTGGTACTTGTTAGGAGTGAGCGATATATTAGTAGACACGATTAACCACTAGAAATTTGTCAACCGGTAGAGATTTTCAACGTCGTCTCGATCGCGATTACATGTGACGTTGCTGTGCTACACTGTTATGAAAACTTAACGTTTGCACACGTTTTTAAGCATTGCAGTTTAAAAACAAGTGATTCTAAGCTGGTGTGTCAGTACATTGAATCCGGGCAGCTCTTAAAGTGACAGCAGTCTAGTATTCCTGCCGTCTGTTATTCATGTAAATCAAACAACAAAAGAGAAAATCTCTTACAGCTCTTGACTAAATAACTTGTGTAACCTTAATAAAAAGAAATATGTATTAAATTTACACAGTGAAGAATATGAAGTATTTTTGTACATTTGATTACTTGATATAATGTATGCAGCAATTCTTATTTAAATGTTCTACTGGTTTTTCTTTTCGTCCTGTTGCTTGAAAATATTAAATTATTATTAATATTGCTGACTGTTTATTTCAATGAGTTTGAGATTTTTTTTTTATTTTTTTTTTAAGGCTAGTATTAGCTTTTTTCTGATATTGACAGAGGTGACAAGAATTATGAAATTTTTTTATGGTATCAAAAAATTTGGTATCATAAAGAACTTATTTAAAGCAAAACTAACTTGTTACCATGAAATAAAATGACTCATGTCATGATAAAAGATTTTGGTCATATCCCCCACTCCTAGCACTTGTTTATATTCCTGCTGTATTTTAAGTTAATGAATCATTAATTGAAAAATGATTAAAAATCCTCAGAGCACTGGAACTACTTAGGCGTCGACGAGACTCTGGGACCAGTAGCTGTCAGCATTCGTCGGGAAAAACTGGAGGATCACAAAGAGCACGGCCAGCAATACAACTACAGAATCATCTTCAGAACCAGCGGGGTGAGCGCTCATTCACACCAACAATTTCCACTGGCATATATAGTTGTTGTATCATCTAAACGCAACATGCATCCTCGTGCCTGCTCGGAGAGTTAATTCTAAGCAGTTAGCGGTGAGTGAGATCCAGGTCTGACGCCCACTGCTATCTTATATAACACGCTTAGAGGCGAGTTCTCTCTGCTAGTGCTCGGCACAGATCACACTGTGCTCCGACTGGCTCGTCACCATACTGCTTCTCAATCACACCGCTTTTGACAGCAGCTTTAAATGGATGGATCTCTCTAATTATAACACAAAAGGCTCTTAAATGTGACCTCAGCCTTTGGCGTGATTTATAGAAACTGCTTATGATTCACATGCATTCTGATGGGCCTTAATAGCTTTGTGACTAAGGTGACGCTCAGCTCAACATGGCAATCTTTCCACTGCTATTTTGAGACAGGCAGGTAGGCAGACGTGGTTTAGCTTAGTATAAAACTTTTGTCCTGCCAATTACAACACCTTTTCAGGTGTTTGAGATCTGTGAATCATAATAAGCAGGTACTAAAAGACAATAGTATGGCGGGTTTTGTAGCACCAAGTACTAATTTTCTCAGAAAATTTTATAACAGTATTTAACACCCACCCTTCGAGTAACACCTGTAATTTACAGATGTGTACAGGTGATTGTGTATGTATGCCGACATTTTAAAACAATAATGCGAAGACATCTCTTTGTCCTATCTTTAACCTTTTGTCTATAGTTAACAACCTTACGGGGCTCCATTTTGGAGGATGCTGTGCCCTCCACCTCCAAGCATGGCTTGGCTCGAGGTCTGCCTCTAAAGGAAGTGCTGGAGTACCTCGTACCTGAGCTCAATGCCCACTGCCTCCGTCTTGCTCTCAACACACCCAAGGTCACAGAGCAGCTGATGAAACTGGATGAACAGGGGGTATTATGATCTTACATTCCCTTACAACTGACAAATGATATGCTATTACACATGATAGATTGGTCAGTCAGCTTTTTAAAACGCTTTTTATTCAAATTTTGGTAATTACAAAGTGAAGAATCACATCACCACAGAACAAGTTGCCACTGCACATAATATCTGTCTGTCTGTCAATATAAATATTTATCTATTTAAATAATTGTATATATTAATATCCACCACAATAAAAGTGACTGTATAATAATATAAATAATTTAATCACCAAAAGTAAATCAATTAGAATTGAAATATCAGTTATATTTAGAGTGGGAACTAATATTTATGTACATTTGATATGCAACTTGCATTACTAAACTCATAGATTTTTCACTATTGATTTAACAATGTTCTTGCTAACATATGCATTTATTATATTTTATATATTTTATTTATTTCGGACTTATTTTCATCATTTGTTGCCGTTAAAGCAAAAACAAAGGTTTCTTTATAAACAATAAATGAACTGAAATAAAATTTGAATAAAATAAAAATATGAAAGTGCAATGAAAACCACAAAACCAGTCATAAGTAGCATGGGATATATTTGTAGCAATAGTCAACTATACAATATATGGGTCAAAATGATGCATTTTTTTCTTTTATGCCAAAAATCATTAGGATATTAGGTAAAGATAATGTTCCATGAAGATGTTTTTTAAATTTCCTACCATAAATATATCAAAACGTAACTTCTTTTTAGTAATATGCATTGATAAGAGCTTAATTTGGACAACTTTAAAGGCAGTTTTATCAGTATTTAGATTTTGTTGCACCCTCAGATTTCAGATTTTCAAATAGTTGTATCTCGGCCAAATATTGTCCTATCCTAACATACATCAATGAAAAGCTTATTTATTCAGCTTTCAGATATAAATCTGAATTTCAAAAATCGACGCTTATGACTGGTTTTGTGGTCCAGCGTCACATATGGTAATGATTTGTTGCTCTATAATATAATTATAAATGTTTTTTAACACATTTTTTAAAAATAATTATTTGTATCTTAAAGAGTAAATTGTAGTGTATTGTTTCCCATTATTCCTATTTTTCACGGTCTAATGGTCTTTATTTACAATCTGCTCTGCAGCTCAGTTTCCAGCTGAAGGTGGGAATCATGTACTGTCAGGCCGGCCAGAGCAGCGAGGAGGAGATGTACAATAATGAGGCAGCAGGTCCCGCCCTAGAAGAGTTCCTGCAGTTGCTGGGGGAAAGGGTGCGCCTTAAGGGTTTTTCCAAGTACCGTGCCCAACTGGACACTAAAAGTGAGTCTCATCATCTTGAAGGTTTATTTAATTGCCCGAAAGGGCTTTATTGTATGATTAAAACAGCATGTAGCTAAAGGGGGCAAAACAGCTATTGAATCTCTGGCCTCCTGTCATGTCAGTCTAGTAGTCTATATGGCTAGTTAATTAATTCTAACAGGATCACACTCAAATGAGCCTGCAGTGCGTTCTAAATACGTCCCTCCACTGTCAGCGGTTTATTGACAGTTGGAGGTTGTGATTTAAATGGGAATGGATCTAAACACCAACAATCATCTTCTGTTCTATCCTCTAGTTAGTTTCAATTTGAACCCAGAGCCCTTATTTGAGACCCGGTCATGCGTGCCGTGCCTGTCAGCTGTGCTCCACCTCTCCCCTGTGACCATAACGAATATTGTTTCTGATCACAAGCATGCTTTTAATTCCATTTATCAGACTTGACATTTTACCCCTTACGTCCCCCCCCTCCGCCGCTAGCGCGGCCGAAAAGGGCGGCGGAGTTGTCAGAAAGCTTTGATCTCGGCTTGACGGATTAGGACATGGTTTTAGAGTCAGGTGGAGTATAGAGATCAGGAAGGAGGGACTGAGGAGAAGATGAGTTTGTGCCGTCATGGTCCAGAGCGCAGACTGGAGTATCCTGTTTGTGAACAATAGAAAATAGGGGTCTTATAAAAGAGCGGGAGCCATATGTTGCCCTAACAAGTCAAGGAGTGTTAAATAAATGAGACTGTATGATCAAACGCTTTAGACTGTTTATTCCCCTCAGACAAAACAGAAATCCTTCTTTGTTCAACGAAAGAAAAGCAGGTGGACATATAAAAGGTTAACGTGAGCTTTTTCTTACAGCGGACTCTACCGGAACACATTCTTTGTACACAACTTTTAAAGACTATGAGATTATGTTCCATGTGTCTACAATGCTGCCCTACACGCCCAACAACAAACAGCAGGTAAGCTGTCTGATGACAAACACCATTACAATAATTGATCTTTTTACTTCTTTTTGTTAAAGGATTAGTTCACTTCCAGATTAATAAATTCCTGAGAATTTACTCATTCCTATGTCATTAGATGTTCATGTCTTTCTTTCTTCAGTCGAAAAGAACTTAATGGGGTCATCGGATGCTAATTTCACTTTTAAATGTTGTTTGAACATTAATGTGTGTTGGCAGTGTATATACAAATCTACCCTATAATGATAAAAATCCATGCAGTGGTTTTTAATTCATCTGTAAAAATAATATCCCCTTTTTCAAATCGAGCCATTCTCAGATGCCTGTCGTTGTGGCGTCACACCGACAGAGGCCGCTCCTATGATAGTTGATTGATATGAGCGTTTTACCTCAGATCAGCTGTAACAGTCTGCCCTCTTTGTTTCGTTGCCGGAGCAGGGATGTAAGTTAGACAAGAATTGAGCGATTGAGGTGTTGTGTTGCTGGATGTAATAATGAACATAGTGGTCGTCATTTACTCCCGACATCTGAGCCGCTGAAGATTACGTTTGTTTGTGAAGGGAATGCGCCTCCCGATCTACATATATCCGTCTGTGTTCGCGCAAATAATTAATGATCCAGCTTCACTTGCAGAAGTGAGTACAAGGTTTTTTTAATGAATCTTTGCGATCGCCTTTCCTAATAATGTGCTAGTTAGCATGTTTAGCGGCTAAAGTAAACAACCTCGTCTCTCCACAGAGAGAAGAGAGGGGCGGGGCGAGCAGAGCTCATTTGCATTTAAAGCAGCCTCGACCAGAACAGGATGATTTTTGCAGAGCTGATTTTGGCAAGGTAAAAAGGGTGTTGTTCTACACAACCACTGAGAATTTTTAACCAAAGTCTATTATAGACTTTTCATTAAGACCCTAAAGAATCATATCAGCTTGTGGAAAATGGGCATCTGATGACCCCTTTAAGGTTTTTGAGGAAAACATTCCCAGATTTTTTTTCATATAGTAGACTTCAGTGGGGTTTAAGGTCCAAATTGCAGTTTCAGTGCAGCTTCAAAGGGCTCTACAAGATCACAACCTAGGAACAAGGGTGTTACCTAGCAAAACAATCGGTCATTTTCTTTAAAAAAAAAATAACTGATATACTTCAAAACACAAATGCTCATCTTGCACTAGCTCTGTGATACACTGGTTAGTTCTTCGTCTGTGTACTTTGGTTCAAAAAGGTAGGGTAGGGTGAAAAACTGCATCTCCTTTTTGTCCTCCAACTTCAAAAATGTCTAACAGCATTGTTTTACCTTTTTTTGTAAAGGATGTTTGACTTTCTTCGCATGTTTGCTTTGTAAACACTGGGTCAGTACTTCCGCTTATGTGATGCGTGACCTTTCCAACATGACTACTTAATGTATGAAGTCGAGCTAGTGCAAGATAAACATTTGTGGTAAAAAAAGTATAGAAATGTTTATTTTTTTTAAGAAAATGGCAGATCGTTTTGCTAGATAAGACACTTATTCTTTGGCTGGGGGCGTGTAGAGCCCTTTGAAGCTGCACTGAAACTGCAATTTGGATCATTAAACTCCACTATATGTAGAGAAATCCTGGAATGTTTTCCTCAAAAACCTTAATTTCTTTTCGACTGAAGAAAGAAAGACATGAACATTTTGGATGACATGGGGGTGAGTAAATTAAAAACATGTAAAAAAAAAAAAAACCTAATCCAAACTTTGAACGAATAGTTTACAGAATACTGATCTATGTTGTTTGTGGTTTCTAGCTGTTAAGGAAAAGACACATCGGAAACGACATTGTCACAATCGTGTTTCAAGAGCCCGGAGCAAAGCCTTTTAGCCCCAAGAACATCCGCTCACACTTTCAGCATGTCTTTGTGGTTGTACGGGCACACAACCCGTGCTCTGAAAACACCTGCTACAGGTGAGTAGATTATACTTTTATTTAGCTGCTAAAAAATTACACTGATTAAAGGCCAAGTGGACTTTTTAAAATTTTTTGAATTGTTTAAAAATTTGTAGTGGTGCATTTTGTGCCACACACTATGATTTTCATTCTGTGGCATCAACAGTGCTCAACTCAATGATACAGGATATGATACAATGATACGGGTATATTTGTAGCAGTAGGCAACAATACATTGTGTGGGTCAAAATTATAGATTTTTCATTTACGCCAGAAATCATTAGGATATTAAGTAAAGATATGTTCCATGAAGATATTTTGTAAATTCCCTATCGTAAATGTATCAGAACTTAATTTTTGATTAGTAATATGCAATTTATAGGTTTATTTATATAAATTTATAGATCAAATTTAGATGTTATTTTCTCAATATTTAGATTTTTTTTTTTTTTTTGAGGATTGAGAGGCTGAAAAATTCCATGAGACATATTGAGTGAATTTTGTGTTCCTGTGTTGATGAATTTTCTTTTGAAACAGGAAGTTTGGGTGGGGCGGTAATTGCATCACACCATGAACTTGATTGGTTTGGAGATATTGGTGTTATTGTATTGGGACATTTTTATTCCCAAGAGCGTTGAATCAGTCACAAATCTGTGTAGTAAATATTTTTGGTCAGTTTTTTTTTTAAAAGAAAGACTGTAAATGCACTTTTCTATTCTATGTGTTTGCTTTTAAGTTGTTAGAGCGGTAGACTTGACTTAAAAGCCACAATTTAGATTTTTTTGATTGCCTGGTTGTTCATATAAAACTCGAAGCCTAGTTGAAGTTGAAAGTTATTTTGTAATAAACAGTATTTACACTTGTTCAAAAGCTAGATTTTTTAAAAATTAAAATTAATATTGTTATAATGTTGCAAAAGGCTAAAACATTGTATTCAGTGATTTTTAAATGGTAATAATATTTTACAATATTACAGTTTTAGTGTATTTTTGATCAAACAGATGCAGCCCTGGTGAGCACGAACAGTAGTGTAAATAAAACATGTCATTTTCAATGTTTTCGTATTCGAATATTTTGTTACAATCTAAAAAAGTAATTTAAATCAGCTTTTCTTCATCTTGTATTATCACCAGAATCCATTATCAGTCAGCGTCTGATTGTAGTGATGTTGTTTTGGTGTTATTTTTGGAGAAATGGATTTTCTTCCTGCCCATGGTGGGTTATGTTCTCGCTTGATGTCCTCTGGCCAGCTTATTATTCTTGTCGTACAGCACATTACCCAGGAGAGCACTGCTCTTAACCACTTCAAATGAGCTAGGCCCGCTTAATTTCCTTCTCGCCTACTGGGGGCTGTTTATCAGTAGGATTTGTTGATCGTTGCATTGCTTGCAGTCCAACCTCGGAAAGTGCTACTGCGAGTCAAACAAAAGACAAAATGAGTGCTTATCTGAAACGAACGGGCAACAAATATGATGTTGATTATTGATGTCTTCATTGTGACTTACTCCCTTAATCTTTTCTTCACATTCTCGCTCGCTCGCTCCCTTGCTTGCTTTCTGTTTTGCCTCATGAAACTAATAGAGGTTTTAATTGCTGATGGGCCTCATTGTGTGTCGTCTTAATTATACCCAGTAGGGAGCCTCATCGCTGTTCAGCTCTGAAAGTACAGAAGTTACAAAGGCCCGTCCCGACCGAACCTCTCTGGAACAATACGCTAAACGAGAGGGCTGTATGCGCACCCTTGCCAACTGTCCTCTCATGAGAGGGGCTTTATGGGGGCTTAAACCCGACAACCCTGCTCCTCCTTCCCTGGCGGACTCCCTCCCTCCCGTAGCCCTTTCAACCACACACTGAATTCTTCGTGCGAGCTTGAATTTTCCTCAACTGTGGGCTCTCTTGTTGTATTAACCTGCTTGGACTGTTTAGACAGAATTGGGATGGAAGTCAGGAAGTGGATCAGGTTGGTTCAGCGGGTCTCGGGTTTTCATTCGTGAGCGTGACCGTTTATTCGTGTAAAGGTGAAACACGGGTATGAAGAATGATTAAAGGTGTTTATGGAGAGAGTTAATGACTTATATGCCCTCCTGTTGTTTTATTGGCTGCTGTTGGGTGTAGTGAAGTGGTTAACACTGTTCACTGGAGCCCTATAATTTTGGCAGGCAACCTCTCTGCCACCAGTGAAATGGTAAGGTGGATGGTAATGTTGTACGAAGCGGAAGCTGTTAATGCACAGTCTGTGCAGAAGTGTTTTCCTGCATCGCTATTGCGACGCCGTCGAGTCTACAGTGTCACAGCAAAACCAATTATGTTGTTGTGAGGTTGCAGTCTGAATTAAATATGATGGAATCTGCAGACTTTTGCAAATTTACCCCTAAAATCAGGACAGAAAATAGATTTAAATATGGTGTTAAAGCTTAAAGCATTTTTGAAGTAGCTGAAATAGCATAAACTTGTTGATGTGCAACATTTATAGTTTTATGAATGACAGGTCATATAATTCCATAGAAATATGGCACAGGTTCCTGGTTGACCTGACTATAATAAACCATGTAATGGAAACCATGAAGTGACACAAAAGCAATACATCGTCAGTTGGATTTAATATTATTTCCTTTTGCATTGCTTTTGCAGTGTAGTTCAATTCCTGAAAATGTTGAAAAAGATCCTAAAACGTATTGTGAATCAAACAAATTACTCACTGAATCTGTCATGAGTACATTTCTGTTAAAAAAATTAATTTTTTTAAAAGAAAGTAATACTTTTATTAATCAGGGATGTATTAAATTGATCAAAAGTGACGTTTAAAGATTTAGTGGCAGTAAAAGACATTATGCAGTGTTGCAAAAGATTTGTATTTTAGATAAACACCGTATTAATAAATGCTTCTTGAGCTCCAAATATATATATTAAAATGATTTCTGAAGGAGTGAAGGCTACTTAAAAATTCTGCTTTTTTAATTACATTTGCAAATATATTAAATGGCACATTTAATATTGTTGTAATTAGTGCTGGGCAGCGCATAATTGTGATTAATCACATCCAAACTAAACATTTTTGTGTACATAATATATGTGTGTGTGTGCTGTGTATATTTATTATGTATATATAAATACACACACATACAGCATATATTTTGAAAATATTTACATGTATAGATTTATAGTCATGTAATTTATATGAATATTTATATATAATATATTATATATAAATATATTTAATATATAAACAACATATTTTTCTTATATCTTCATGCATGTGTTTGTATTTATATATACATAATATACACAGTGCGCACACATATATTATGTACACAAAAACTTTTATTTTGGATGCGATTAATCACGATTAATCGTTGCCCAGCACTAATAATAATGTTTCACAATATTACTGTTTTTAATGTATTTTTAAATAAATGCAGCCTTGTTGAGATTAAGAGACTTAAAGTAAAAAAAATTCTGTCATTAATTTCTCACCCTCATGTTGTTCCAAACCCGTAAGACCTCCGTTTATCTACATTTTTGATGAAATCCAAGAGCTTTCGGACCCTGCATAGACAGCAACGCAACTGACACATTCAAGGCCTAGAAAGGTAGTAAGGACGTTGGTAAAATAGTCCATGTGACATCAGTGGTTCAACTGTAATGCTCTGAAGCTATGAGAATACTTTTTGTGCACAAAGATGACAAAAATAATGACTTTATTCAACTATTTCTTTTCTTCCATGTCAGTCAGTTCTGTGTCGTCATGGTACTGTTGTGAAAGCGCGTCGAAGACTGACACGGAGGAGAAGAAATTGTTGAATGAAGCTGACTTCTTTTTTTTTTTTTTTTTTTTTTTGAAAGCTTTCGGATTTCATCAGAAATATCTTAATTTGTGTTCTGAAGATGAACAAAGGTCTTACAGGTTTGGAACAACAGGAAGTGAGTAATTAATGACAGAAGAATTTTCATTCTTGGGTGAACTATCCCTTTAAAAAGTTTTTTTTTATATATGTGACCCTGGACCACAAAATCAGTCTTATGTTGCACAGGTATATTTGTAGCAATAGCCAAAAATACATTGGATGGGTCAAATTTATCAATTTTTCTTTTATGCCAAAAATCATTAGGATATTAAGTAAAGATCATGTTCCATGAAGATATTTTGTAAATTTCCCACCGTAAATATATCAAAGCTTAATTTTTGATTAGTAATATGCATTGCTATGAACTTCATTTGGACAACTTTAAAGGCGATTTTTCTCAGTATTTAGAGTTTTTTGCACCACCAGATTCCAGATTTTCAAATAGTTGTATCTCGGCCAAATATTGTCATATCCTAACAAACCATGCATCAACAGAAAGCTTATCTATTCAAAATCTTCGAGAAATTTACACTTATGACTGGTTTTGGAATATATATTTCCAATCCTAGAATTTCAAATGGTAGTGTGACAACAGAAGGTTTTTCACTTAAAGAAATTATCACGTGTTACAATAAGTTATGCTGTTGTTTGTTTTGTTTTTTTTTTTTTTAGAAAATACAGTATCATTTACACAGAAACCTTGAATGTTATACCGGAAATTAGTGAATCAGATCTGGGTTTGTCCTTTGAACAAGTTTACAGTATGCGAGAACTCTGTGTATGTGATACTTGTACACCTGTGTATTTCTGAGTGGGTCAGGGTGTTATTTGCTTGTGTGGAGGTGCTTTGGTTCCTTGCTGTGGGCAGTGGATGCTCCACCAACCCACACACTGTGTATTTATACTTTAGATATGTAATCCAGTTTGCCTCTCCACCTAAGCCAAGGGGGTCGGCTGCAACAATAAAGTCAGCCCGCTTGCTGTTAGTCACTGAATAACTGCTCCATGCATAGAAGTGGATTATGTTTGGATGGAACGTGCACTGCTCTATTCTGGCTTTTGAAAAGTGTTGATGACTGTTATTGTCTGTTCTCTCATAGAAATTTTGGTTTTTGTATGCCATTGATGAAGCACAATTGTGGGTGTTTGGACTGCTTTATGCTTAAACAGAAAACAATATAATACAGATATTTAAAATAATTGCACAAAGTAATTTTAACTACTTTGGTAAGTTGGTTACCACTATGGTACCGAACCATGATAATGCTGTCCTGTTTTTTGAAGTACATTAAGGTTACCATGCTTAAAAACAGATGAGATGGGGAAAATGTGGTTCAAACATTACTAAGTGTGACAGAGAGCTCTGTCAATTATGGGAAACACATATCCCATTAACACTTGCAGCAGTTTAGCACTTCAATTCACTTACACTAACAACTCTTTACTCACTACTTTGCAATAACATGACAAAAAGTAGTTATTTCGGGAGAGATTTCATATAAACAGTTAGGGGGAAAAAATTACAGTGCCTTGCAAAAGTATTCATACCCCTTCATTTTTATCACGTTTTATGTTGCTGCCTTATGTTAAACTGTTTTAAATGACTTTTTCCCACATCAATCTACACTCCATGCACCGTAATGACAAAACAAAAACAGAATTGCCACAACTTTATAAATTTATTAAAAAATAAAAAAAACTGAAATAAGTACATTGCGTAATTATTCATACCTTTATCTAGGACAGTTGAAATTTAGCTCAGGAGCATTCATATTGCTTGTACATGTTACTACACTTTGAGTGAAGTTAACCTGTGGCATATTCAACTGAATGGGTGTGATTTGGAAAGGCACACATTGTCTTAAAAGAGCGAAGCAAAAACCAAGCCCTAAGGTAAAAAAAACAAACAAAAAAAACAACTGCCTGTAGAGCTCAGAGACAGGATTGCATCAAGCCACACATTTGGGCAAGTGTTCAGAAAAAAATCTTCTTCATAGAAGGTCTCCGTTCCCCTTAATGAAAAAAGTTTGAAACAGCCACGACTCTTCCTAGAGCTGGCCTCTTGGCCAAACTGAGAAATTCAGAAGAGAAGCACCTGATGGTCACTCTAGTTGAGTTCCATGATTATATATGCAGATGGAAAAAACCTAGAGAAGGACAAACATCACTCCAACACTCCACCGATCTGGGAATTTGCCAAAAAAGCATCTATAGGACTCTCAGACTGTGAGAATCGAGATTCTCTGGTCTGATGAACCTCATTTCCAAGAATCATGTTTGAAGGAAACCAGGCTCTGCTCATTACCTGTACCATCCCAACAGTAAAATGTGCTGGTCGCAGCCTCATGCTGTGGGGCTGTTTTTTTTTAGTGGCAAGGACTGAGGGACACGTCAGAGTAGAAGAAAAGTATTGAGATAGCCCTAATGAAAACCTAGTCCAGAGCATTCAGAACCTCAGACTGGGCAGAAGGTTCACTTTCCAACAGCACATTCACCCTAAGCACACAGCAAGAGTGGTTTATAGACAACTCTGTGAATGTCTAATCAAACACTTCTGGAGAAACCTGAAAATGTCTGCCAGACCCTATTCAAGCTGGTAGTGCTTGAGAGGTGAAGAATGGCAGATAATTGATGTGCAAATCTTGTTGCATCATACCCGAAAAGACTTACTGAGAGAGTTACCGAGTATGAATACTTATGCAATGTACTTATTTCAGTTTTTATTTTTAATAAATTTATGAAGTTGTGACAATTCTGTTTTTGCTTTGTCATTATGGTGCATGGAGTGCAGATTGATGTGAAAAAAAGTAATTTAAAAGAGTTTAACACAAGGCAGCAACGTAAAACGGGAAAACAAAAATGAAGGGGTATGAATACTTTTGCAAGGCACTGTATATTCCTTTGAAGTACCTGGGAATTTTAGGTAAATACCATCATATATGATTATGATCATCATTAATTACCTCGTGTGCATAAAGGACAAATGTAATTGTTTTTATTGGTCACAAGTGTGATTTATTTATGGTTTGTTTCTTGTGGGAATAAGATGAGTAACCTTCTGGTTGCCAGCCTCAGTCTTCACCAAATCTGTGTTATTTAACCCTGCAGGCAACGAAAGAGAAACAATATTACTGAATGAGATATCAACAAGTTATTCCTCTCAGTCTGCGGGAGAGGAGTTTGTTGTGATAAATTTGCAAGCTCATTTTTCTACCACACACGTACGTTTCCCCTCAGTGTTTTTACAATCCCACGCAGAAAGCAGTACTTTCTTTAGCCCCTCTTTCTCTCTCTCACCAACTTCTGGACTTTACTTTTATGTCTTCTTCCTCCAGTATCACTGTAAGATCGAGATCGTGGATCTTTTCAGTCCATCCTCATTACTGCTATGCCTGGCTAGTTGCGTATGAGTTCCAGGCATACCAGACAGAGCTGGAAGCTTTAGATGTCCATTCCAGAGGCTTAATGAAAGGAAAAAGCAGGGGAGAGATGAAGCAAGTGACAGAGAAGAAAGGTTTAAAGGTTTTCAGAGATTCAGAATGTTCTTGTGTAGCATATGAAGGCTCGGTCCCACTTTCCTAGCACTGTGTGTAGTAGTCAACAGCGTAATAACCATCCATGCTGTTTTGATAATTCCCATTTGGCAAAGTATTTGATGTCCCTACTGCTACACTTCACACTTTGACTCTTAGTTTCATCATTTCCATAGCAGCCACATTCTTTCGATTTCATTCATGCATAAACATGAGGGCCTTTAGGGAAGTTTGAGGATGGTTTAGCAATTATCTTGAGCATGTGATGAGCAATTTGTCTCATTGTTTGAAATATTCTCTCTTGTTTCCCCTCCATTATCTCCACCCCCTCACTCACAGTGTGGCAGTGGCTCGCTCGCGAGATGTACCTGGCTTTGGACCGCCTATTCCCGAGGATGCTACCTTCCCGAAGTCTACAGTCTTTCGAGATTTCCTGCTGGCCAAGGTCATCAACGCTGAGAATGCAGCCCACAAGTCAGACAAGTTCCGCGCCATGGCCACTCGGACACGACAGGAGTACTTGAGGGACCTGGCCGAAAGGCATGTTACAAGCACGCCTATCGATCCCTCAGGCAAATTTCCTTTTATTTCTCTGGCCCACAAGCGTAAGGAGAAGACCAGGCCATATACTGGCGCAGAGCTGCGTAGCCCAGGAGCCATCACCTGGCCTGTCTACGCTGAGGACCATGGAGCCGGAGGAGAGCTGGAGGCCCTGCTGGCTATTTCAAATGACTTACTAGTGCTGGTGGACCCAGAAGCCAAGGCTGTCGTCTTCAACTGCGCTGTCCGAGATGTCATTGGTTGGACGCTGGGAAGCCCTGCTTCCATGAAGATCTACTATGAACGTGGAGAGAATATCTCCCTGCGCTCTATCAATAACAACACAGAAGATTTCCGTGAGGTTGTTAAACGTTTAGAGGTAAGCTTGGAATTGCATGACAGTATTGTGACAGAGACAGGATTTCTTTTTTTAAAGGGAACTTGGGTATTTAAATATGTAGTAGAAACCCTGTTGAAAATTGAGTTTATTTTAAAAAATCCACTTTGTTTTATACATATTTTGGACTATGGGGGGTGCCATTATTTCGATGACTTGAAATGGCTGCACTCAGTGAGCTACTGGTGCTACCTGTTGTGATTTTTATCATAACACAATATGGAATACACATCTCAGAAAATAAAATGCTGATATGATGCCACATTGTGCATCTTTTGGTTGTAATTTTCAGTCAAAGGGCAACATGAGAAGCGATGCATGTCTTCACTGCTTTTCCTAGTATAAGAAGAGGAGAAACTAATTGGAAGATGCCTGTGGATGAATAAAACTTCCTGAAGACTTACGTCTTTGTTCTCTCCACTTCAGCCCTGATGCCTTTGGGTCTTTTAGTAGACCACAGATATTGAAAGAGCTTACAAATGGCAGAGACAAGAAATGCTAGATGCCATCCTGACAGGATGTAAACATGTAGCTGCTTGTCATGACACCACAGCCACAAAGGTCACGTCATCAAAATAACAATGGTGCCCCCCATAGACCAAAATATGTATAAAATGATGTGGTTTTTTTTAAATAACTAAATACTTTATGTAGGGCTGCCCTTGACTAAAGATTTTTCTGGTCTGGGCATTAGTCGACTATTAGTCGCACATTTATTAATAAACCATATGAATCATAATAATCTTTGATTATCATAATAGTCTTTAATTGCCTACATAGTCTAATAAGTGCGCACAAAAAATGCTTGCCACAACACACTGGCAGATATGATGATAATTATGAATGTGTCAGGTAAAAACAGCAAGACGACTGCATTAACATTTTAATAGTTTATTGATATAATTGATAAATAAATTAATGAAGTCGACACTGACTCGTCAACTCTGCAGTGATGCGCCTGTATGCATGTTTCATACGGATTACAAAATCTGAGAATATTTGTTTTCCATTTGAATTGGTTCCTTTTAATATATATATATATATATATGTATATAAAATATAGATGTCTGTAAGACGTATTCACAAAGTTTCAAGCTTAAAGGGTTGGTAGTTCACCCAAAAATGAAAATTCTGTCAATAATTACGCCCCCCTCATGTTGTTCCAAACCCGTAAGACCTTCTTTCATCTTCAGAACACAATTTAATATATTTTTATTTTTGATGAAATCCGAGGGGTCTCTGACCCTCCATAGACAGCAAGCGTTCCCAGAAAAGTACCAAGATGATCGACACAGTAGTCCATGTGACATCACTGGTATGTAACTGTAATTTTACGAAGCAACAAAAATACTTTTTTGCGAGAAGGAAACAAAAATAATGACTTTATTCCACATTTTCATCTCTGTGTCACTTGTGGACGAGAATAAGTTACCAGTACGCATGCGTGTGGCAGTGCTGACCCAGATCCGGCGTTATGACATTGAACACACACGCGGTGAACAATGCATGCGTTGGGCTGCTCTTGTGAAGACGTGTCCACGAGTGACGCAGTACAGACGAAAGTGTGGAATAAGGTCAATAGTTTTGTTTTTTTTGGGCTACAAAAGTATTGTTGTAGCTTCATAAAATTACAGTTGAACCACTGATGTCACATGGACTACTTTGTCAGTCAGTTTGGTACCTTTCTGGGCCTTGAACGTGGTAGTACCCTTGCTGTCTATGGAGGGTCAGAGACCTCTCGGATTTCATCAAAAATATCTTAAATTGTGTTCCGAAGATAAAAGAAGGTCTTACGGGTTTGGAACAACATGAGGGTGAGTAATTAATGACAGAATTTTCATTTTTGAGTAAACTAACCCTTTAAGTTCAAAGAGACCGAGACGGCAGAAAGCGCATCCTGTTTGCTTTCATTATTTTACAAAAGTGCAACGTTTCGTTGTTATTCTGATTGCACACAAATAAACGTAGAGTCTTTACAGATTCGAAAGATGTATTACTTTTATCTGTTTGACCAGAAATGACAGAGTATTTTAAGAGCCGGTGATCACACCAGCGCCTCCATCTGTCATGCAGTGAGAGCGCTACTGTTCAGCTTCCACACTTTCAATAGTGCACATTTTTCTAGGTTAACTTTAGATTAGGCAGCCATGTAAAGTTGTGCCATGTAAAGCCATATTTGAGGTCGATGAATGATAGGTGAGTGTTTGGATGTCCTGCCCTATATTACCACATACAAGACATAAAAGACATCATTTACGCTATATTAAGCCATAAGTCTTAATACCCGGGGTTCCCTCTAAGGATTTTTTTTTCCCTGAAAGTTTCATTCAGTCACACATACAGCACCTCAGATCTTGTTTCTTGTTTCTTAATCATTTTCGGTTTATACCCAAGTGGGTATAAACAATCAAGTAGATGGTTTTTATGGCTGTGTTGTGTATTCATTGTGAGAATTAATGGTGTATAAGAGAGCCTTTGCATAACTGTGCAGTGGCTTGAATGTACTCCTGATTTGGCCCCCTGCCCATTATGTCACTCTTCAAGTGCAAGAGCTGTTGCCATGGTAACTAGTACTAGGCGAACTGAATGCTCATGATCTCTCCATCACAGTCATGAAACGTTAGCAGAGCTTTCTTTATGCATTCTGAGGCGGACAAAAACCTTGATCCTGATTTGCAGTAGGGTGTAATAGCTTGTGAAGACTTTTCCAATTCACTCTGCCCATCCCTAATAAAGTAAACCTGTTTCTAAATTGAATAAAATTGCTTTAGAATCCAGAAAAAAATGTAATTTCTCTTTTCTCTCAGCACCTCACTAAAGGCTGTGAGACATCTGAGATGACCTTGCGGAGGAACGGCCTGGGCCAACTTGGCTTTCACGTTAACTACGAAGGCATCGTGGCAGAGGTGGAGCCGTACGGATATGCCTGGCAAGCGGGGCTAAGACAAGGCAGCCGGTTGGTTGAAATTTGCAAGGTGGCTGTG
The DNA here is from genome assembly GCA_012976165.1 of Labeo catla. Taxonomy (NCBI): domain Eukaryota; kingdom Metazoa; phylum Chordata; class Actinopteri; order Cypriniformes; family Cyprinidae; genus Labeo; species Labeo catla. The sequence goes on along the minus strand of VONZ01000031.1, from coordinate 2,591,385 downwards.
GCGACACTTTCACACGAGCAAATGATAGACCTGCTCCGCACCTCAGTAACTGTGAAAGTTGTCATCATACCGCCCCACGAGGATGCCACACCTCGCAGGTAGGTCTGAGTATCACTTAATGTTTTGATTCATTGTTTCTCGAGTGAATCCTGGTCAATAAGTAGGCAGTAATTATTTTTGTCAGGTAGAAAAGTAAACCACTAATTCCAAGTTTTGCAATAAGACAACAATACAAAACATTGCACCTTTGTGCCCACACATGCAAACCAAAATAGATGAGATCCGCCTTCCCAGTCTAGGCTTGCCTGCAGGCACCGTGCCAACTTGAAGGTTATAATGATCAGGGTCTAAACTACAAATCATCAGACCCACCGGGTTTTTATTTGCGTTCACCGTGTTCTTTTTTACAGTTTGGAGGTGCATTATTATTATCTTTCGAAAAGCTCCCTTTTCCATTTTTGACAGTTTATATTTTTGTCTAAAAACTGACAGTCCTCAATATGTCCTCCTAGTTTAAAACTGGATTGAGCCACAAAAGAGGTACAGTATGAGCTTCCATAGGTGATGTTCGACACCCAATTTATTGTTTCTTGACGTAAACGCTTCCTGTGCAGGCACAGATTTGGCCTGTGTGTTGAAAAATGTCTAAAGAGCCTTAAGGTTAATAGGCCGTACAAAGCAAAAGTTGTTTATTTTAGTTGGCTAGGTTAGTTTGGTAACACTTTGTTGGAGTAATGTTTCCATAAACATGTCTTTTCTGCCAAGACAATAGAAAGATGTACGCTACCTTTTATCGGTTTGGGCTCAGTAAGATTCTTTTTGAGGAAATTAATTCTTTTAAACTTTATTTTCATCCATCCTTAAAAAAAACACAGTTTGCACAAAAATATTAAGGAGCTATTTTTTCATTGAAAAAAATTTCTTTAGCAAGTCAGCATATTAAAAATGATTTCTGAAGGCTAATGTGGCATGTGCAAATTGTGAATATTGTGTAAAATATGTTCAAATAGAAAACAATTATTTGAATGTTGTGCTAATGTACTGCAGTATTATTGTTTTAACTGTATTTTTTTGTTGGTGAGGGTAAGAAGCGACTTTTAAAAACATTAAAAAATAATCGGTAGGACTTTATTTTACAGTCCTATTCCACATGCACATACAGAGCTGTGTAGATTACTTGTAAATCGTAATCCGTTACTGATTCCAAATGACATGACAAAAACTGTAGTTAGTAATGTAATCCATTACGTTACACAGTTTAGGTAATATAATCAGACTACTTTTAGATTACTTTTGACCTAACTTGTTTATCGCGTTGATTTAAATAGGATAATCTTGTACCATATTGACATAAAAATACAAATATATATTTCCGGTTTTCTTCTGTTGAGAACATGGAAACACCAAAGAAGTTATGCATTTTTTTTTTTTAGCTAGAGTAGCATTATAACAAAATTTTCAACACACCAAATGTTTTTTTTTGTCTAGTATGATAGAACAGTGCTGCAATGTTGCCTTCGAGTCGTGTCTTTGAGTCGTGTCGCTCCAGAGGCCTCATTTTCCTTCCACGGCTTTCAGGCTCACCCTGCTTTATACTACAGTGATGTTAATAAATCTGTAATACATTAGCTCATCCATGAACATGATTTCTGCCCGAGTCCCCGTTGGATTGCATCGGGTGTGGGGATGAAGACCACAACTCCCATGATTCCACACTCAAACACGGCATCATCAAACTACACCTTTGTTTCTTTGTTTGTTTTGAATATGCGCCCTCCAGCTGTGAAAATTACATAATGTGTTTTTAAGGGCAAGTCAGATGCTCTTCATTGCCACTAACTGTCTAATTCATCTTGCAGGGGCTGTTCAGAACTGCACCGCATGCCAGTAGTTGAATACAAGGGCAGCAATGAGAGTGGCTCATTTGAGTACAAGTTTCCTTTCCGGAGCAATAACAACAAATGGCAGCGCACCTCATCCAGCCCACAACAGTCCCTCACTGCCTCACCTCAGAGTCACAGTGGAACCCCGAATCGTGCCGTCAGCTTGGGAGCCAGCATGGGCAAGACTCTCTCCGCCGAGCGGCCCGAAAGGGCTGCCGCCATTCCCCGAAGCGTGTCCAGCGACGGCCGACCTCTGGACTCTAAAAGGTGCGTTCGGTGGCTGCCTGTATGTAGTGGAGCTTTCGTTAAGTTGCTGTTCCCCTTCATTTTTTTTGGTTGTTCTTCCTGTCTCTCGTTTATCTGTATTTGTGTGTATCGCTCTTTCTCTGCCTCTCTCAGGATGTCTCCAGGTTCTGAGAACTATGCCCTGACCACCTCTCTCATGTTGGGCCGCTCGCCGCACAACCGCAGTTCCCCCAGTAACCTCTCCTGCTCCAGTGACACGGGCTCAGGCAGCTCCGCTCACTGGAGGCAGAAGTCCATGCCGGAGGGGTGAGGCTTTACAAAACACCTCCTCTTACTGTCTACCTCCTCTTCGTCTTTGGTTTCTTTTCTCATCGCTTTATCTGTTTGAGCTTTCACACAGCGTTATTTATGATAAAATGGCTGTTGGAACAACCACTAAATGATGTGTGCAATTGACAGCATATGCATGTTTATGTTTCCGTTATAGATTTGCACACAACAGGCACTCTCCGCTCCCACCGGAGCGGCAAATGGGGGCAGAGGACGGAAGCAGCGGCAAGTCGACACCCAGCTGGCCTAGAGTGGAAGACAGCTCTGACAGACCACCATCAGGTCAGACCACACTCCATCAGTGATGAATTATTGAAGGGAAAGGGGATAAATGTAAGGCGTCTGGAAGTGAGAGGGGAAAAGATCAATGAAGAAGCACTGCTGGGAAAAAATGAATGGGCTAAACAAAATGGTTAACTGAATGAATGATTGAAAGTAAGACTTGGAAGAATAGCAGTGAATATTCAAAAACTGACGTTTTTGAAATGCATGATGATAGAAATAGTACTGCTGATGTATTACTGAGTTCTGAGGCCTTCAGTGCTGGATATTTGAATGAAGCATAATTATAGACTTCTAGACTCATCAAAGCATGACAGCATTCATAAACTTTTTTTGTGCTTTTTTTTAATAGTAACACTCTCCTCTTTCAAGCTGATTTCAAGCATTTTTAAAAAAAAAAAATCAGATGCTTTATTTCAAATTGGATTCAGTTCTAATTCACAAGCTTTTGATTTGAGCTGAGTCGATTCTGATTCATTTTTATTTATGACCATATTTCAGTTATAATGTCCATTTTACTTACTTTTTCTTATGAAATATTTTAAAAATTATCAACAGGCAGTTCAGTCGCTATTTATATAACGGATATTAACTTACACCTTTTGTGCTAGGGATGTCAAATATATAAATACACACACATGCATGTGTATATTTAAGAAATACTTTATATATAAAATATTTATTTTTATATATAATCTAAGTTGTATACATATATGATTCATTGTGATTAATCGTTTGACAGCTCTAGTGATAAGCAGATTTTTTTTTTAATTTATTTACTTATTTTTAACCTTTTATGCCTTAAGGGTAGTAGCTAGACGGGAAGCGAAGTGGGGGAAAAAGAGAGGGGGGAACGGGATCGGGAAAGGTCCATGTCGGCATGCTGCCCATGAGGCCACCCACGCTGACTATGTAGTGTTATTTTAGTATTATTTGTATACTATTATAGGTTTTATTATTAATATATTATATCTTTTGAATTATCTCTCATTTATATATTTTCAGATTTTCTTTTAATTTATTTTTATTTAAATTATTTAGTTTTATGTGCATTCATTTTACATTTTTTTTTTTTTTTTTATATTTTTCGCATTTTCATTTATCTTTGTATCTTAATAAGATGCAGTCTGTACCAGAAACAGAAATGATTAATTCACTTCATGAGTCTTCAAGTCTGAGTTGTTTGTTCCCCACCCATAGGCTATAGCAGTCCTGGAAGCAGAATTGATTAGTTCATCTCTCGAGTCTTTGGGTTTGAGTTGTTTGTTCTTTTATCACGTGCCTGCTTCCCAGCTCAGTATCTTACAACGAATACAAATATTGTATATTATTAACTGTATGCTGTTATTATATGCAGGTGTCTTTGCTTTATCAAAGTGATTTTTCCTCATCATACTGATGAAGTTTAAAGCCTCTTTATTACCACATTCAGTGTTAACCATGACAAATTCACAAATATGTAATTTGTGAAAAAATAAAAGGCTACAATTAGAGACCGGAAACGCATCACAGTAAATGTAAGGAAGGTTGGGAAATATTAACTAATTTCCAGGGCTCTACACTTCATTTTCTTTTTAGAAGCACTTGTGCTCCTAACTTAAAAAAAAAAAAATTAGGAGCACAGTCAAAATTTCAGGAGCACCTTCTAATCAATAATCAAAAAATCTGATAAAAAATTAGCTTTTCCATTATGGGGTGATATTTGTCTTTTTAAAGTGATTTACAGGGGAATTTTGTTTTTGTAATGAACACAAACCTTTGTAATGGCATTTTTCTAACTTTATTAAAAGTATGTCTTTTATGTCAAATTCAAAAAAAATATACTTTATAAGCTTTTTAACATTTCTAATTAAAACAACAGAATAAGAACAAGTAGAATAAGTTACAAATCAAATGAAATCAGTATTAATAAAATTAATTTGTACTACAGATGAGGCTCAGAGGTGGCATGCGTGCAGTCGAATTCATAAATTCATGCTGAGATTAATGTTTTAAATATAAAATTTAAAATATAGAAATATTAAATGATTTAAATAACTGAGAAAAATATTTTAAAACTAAAACTAAAACTGCCAGTAGGTGACAACAAATCACTGATTTAATTACTGAATCATTCATTTATTTGATTCGTTCGAACGGCTGATTCACGCACGTTCATTCATAAGCGAAACACTGCCGTGTTTGAATGGAGATGTGCAGCGGCTCAGTTGTGACTTGTTTCAAATTATTTTTTGATGACGAAATTGATAAAAATCAGGCAGTAGTGGTATAGTCAGACAATGTAAGTCACTTAATATTAACTTCTTGTTTATTTAACAGTTGTATTAAATCAATTTCTCATTTACAAACTCCATTAAAAATCATTAAAAACTGTCACTCATCTTAGTTCATCCCGATTTCACAAAGTTCCATTATAATCAACGAAGCTCTCAACACTGCACAATGAATCAATCATTTACACTCTCTACACTTTGTGTATGAAAGGATTCATGAGATATGTCTGTGGGGCATTATTCAACGTTGCAAAAACACGTAGAAACATTTAAAGCTCCCTCAGCACAAACACAAATATGCTGATCGGGTCAGTCACACTGGTGCTCCTAAATATTTTTTCACAGTCGAACGCAGTAGTTTTTAGTCGCAAATGTGACTGAAATGTTCGCACTGTAGAGCCCTGATTTCTGTTTCTAATACTGCTGTTACTGTATGTCATGTGACAAAAGAACAAACGACTCAGACCCGAGGACTCGAGAGGTGAACTAATCAACAAGAAGCAATAGGATGGGTGCGCATGCGTGGTCAACATGAAATTAACAAATCCCTTCCTGAGATGATTCGTCGTTCCCGAGTCACATTAAAGATTAGTTCAAATTCATTGAATCATTTATGAACGACACATCACTAGATGCTATAGACATGGTACCTCAAATCATTTGGCTTGTTGCAGGTGTGCTTTTACTTTTCAAAGAGCCCAGACTTACTTTACCTGGTCGATGATGAAATGGGCAAAAAAAAAAATCCCATAGACTTGCATTAAGAAAGGTTCTGAGGATCAGAATATCAAAGAGATTTGAGGGCCGACTCTTTTTGAGCCTGTAAGTAACCATTCAGAACACCTTAGCAACCGCATAGCAATGTCCAAGCAACCACCCACGACATCTTAGCATAGTGGCGGCCACACGGGCAAGCGGCACTCAAATTCACTTGAAGAGATGTAAAAACCTAGTCTTTCTTCTCAAGTGCTTTCTTTAGAAAACACTGAAAGTAACGTATTGTTTTAACCCAAGAATTCAGGAGAAAGCATTACTCTTTAATACAGACATGCTAGCTTGAAAACCAATGCATTGAAACATTTCATCCGAGGGTCCTTGTTGCCTTGCTGTAGGCTACAGTATGTGGTTTCGTTATCCCATATTTCCACCTGGTCTTGACGGATTCCTTTTTTTTTTGGGCCGCACTTGTTTTTGACAGCAGGGCCGGCTCAGTTCGGTCTTCTCGCCCTTCTAACACACAGCAGATCATCTGATCCTTCCCTCCCCCTGAATACCACTCTCTTGTATAACCATGGTCAACCTTAGAGCGCTCGATAGATCAAGCATAGCCTTTGAAAGTAAGCTGTGTCCAGTGAAAGGCAGCAAACATAAACGGTGTCTCTGAACAGCAGGCTGTGTATGGGTTCAAGCGAAGACAGAAATACCTCCTCTTTCCTGCTGGTACGGTTGTGTAAGCAGCGCTTTGTGTGCCTCTAGCACCCCCCCTCCCTCCTCTCCTCTCACTCTTCAAGGTCCAAGTGTGCTGTGACTCACACTGCCACCCCCTTTCTGCGTATTTTTCTTGTTTCTCTTCCTCTCTCCATTCCTCTGCTTCTCCACATGTCTCCTGTTTTTGACAGGAATATTTCTGTTTTTTTTTTTGTTTGACTGCAAGACTTGCAGTCTTGCTGCCTCCATGCTGTCTGTCTGTCTTTCACTTTCTGTCTGTTTATGCCCCTTCTTTTTGTATATTTCTCCGAAACCATCTTACTCTTTTCAGCTTCTCTGACTGTTGTGGTCAAGCGGCCCACCTCCACATTTTGACCCCTCTTAGCTTCGCTCTGTGACATCTTGGAGACCCGGACGGTAATAGCAGGGTCCGGCCCACGCAAAACACATCTGAGCCGTTCGGTCCAGTAAACTATATGACCCGTGCTGTAAATGTTACCGCAGCCTAGAATTATACGCCGCTCTCATGATTGCAGTCGACTGTTTGGAGCATAAGAGGTCAGTCGCCAAATGTCGGTTTTGTCTTTTTGGAGTTGGTTTTGAACTTAAAGAACCTCTCCCTGAAACGACACTGAAAATGACAAAATCAAAATGTAATGTTTTCTATTTTATATAGATATTTAATAAAGCCCATTCCCGCCACTGAATAAAAAATAAAAAAGGTAATTCTTTTTTTTTTTAATCTTACAATTCAGACTTTTTCCCCCCTTTAGAATTGGAAAATATAAACTCGCAATTCTGAGTTACAAAGCCGGAATTGTAAGACACTCGCTTTTTTTCTCACTTCGCACTGATACAAAATTGTGAGTTATGAAGTGAATTGTGAGATATAAACTTTTCCCTTGGAACTAAACATTTGCGATTGTGAATTTTTATCTTACAGTTCTAAGAGAAAAAAAGTCAGAATTGCAAGAAAAAATAGCGAGGTATAAACTCAGGATTGCGAGAAAAAAGTCTTAATTGTGAAAAAACTTGCAATTGTGAGTTTCTATCACGCATTTCTGACTTTATAACCGGTAGTTTATAAGTTTATATTTTGCTATTTTTACTTAATTTCTCGTGATATAATATTGCGCAATATAAACTCAAAATTACAAGTTAAAAAGACAGAATTGTGAAATATAAACTTGCAATTCTGAGAAAAAAGTCACTATTGCGAGATATAAACTCACGATTGCGAGAAAAAAAGTCTGAATTGCGAAAAAATCAGAATTGCGAGATATAAACTTGCAGTTGCGAGGAAAAAAGTCAGAATTGCACGTTTATAGCCCACAATTCTGACTTTATAACTCATAATTGAGTTTATATCATGCATTTCTGACTTTATAACTTGCAACTGCAAGTTTATATCAAACAATTCTGAGGAAAAATAAGTCAGAAATGCGAATGTACATCCCACAATTATGACTATAGAACTCAGAACTGAGTTTATTTTTAGCAATTTTTATTTAATTTCTCATGAAAATCTCAATAATCTCAATAATATTGCATGATATAAGCTCACAATTACAAGTTAAAAAGACAGAATTGTGAAATGTAAACTTGCAATTCTGAGAAAAAAGTCAGAATTGCAAGAGATAAACTCGTGAAAAATCTGAATTGCACGTTTATAGCCCACAATTCTGACTTTATAACTCGCAATTGTAAGTTTCTATCACACATTTCTGACTTTATAACTCGCAGTTACGAGTTTATATCAAACAATTCTGAGCAAAAAGTCAGAATTGCGAGTTTATATCTGACAATTCTGTTTATATTTAGCAATTTTGACTCAATTTCTCGTGATATAATATTGCGTGATATAAACTCGCAATTAAGTTTTAAAGTCAGAATTGAAAAATAAAAACTTGCAATTTTGAGAAAAAAAGAATTGCGAGAAAAGTCAGAATTGCAAGTTCATATCCCACATTTCTGACTATATCTCGCAGTTCTGACTTCATAATTCAGAATTATGACTTTATATTTCACAATTCTGACTTAATTTCTCATGATGTAATATACTATTGTGCCATTATGAGTTATAAAGTCAGAATTACATGATACAAACTTGCAGTTCTGAGAAAAAATGCAAGATATAAACTCACGATTGCATCAGAATTCAGGAAAAAAAAGTCTGAAGTTTATATCCCACAATTTGGACTATATATCTCGCAATTCTAGCTTTATAACAATTGCAGGTTTATAACAATTCTGAGAAAAAAGTCAGAATTGCATGATGTAAACTCACATTTGCGAGAGAAAAGGTCATAATTGTGAGGATAAACTCGCCTTTGTTTATTTTTATTCAGTGGCGGAAACTGGCTTCCATAGATATTTAATTTAAAACCATTTATTTTAAGACTTTATGCACTACTAAAACTAACAAAATTAAATAAAAAAGTGAGCTAAAATAGCCCTTTACACATGAAGACCAATTCTCAAATTAGTAAAATAGTCAGAACTGTGGAATGTATAAAAACAAATACTGATGAATAAATAATGCAGAAATTGTTATTAGAGGAAAACAAATATAAGAAGGTCAAAAAGGAAGAGAAGAGGGAGGGAAGCCAGTGAAAACATTTTTTGAGCTCTGCTCTGCTGTAGTTTGACCATGTCTGCTTTCCTATGGAAGGCTTGAAGGCATGAAACATAAATCCATACGAGGCATACAAGGGCTACTTTTTTCAATTTTTGGAAGATTTCTGACATGTTGCTTATTGACATCTAAGCTTACACTTTTCCTAGTAACTTCTAGATACTTTTTCTGAAGCAATGCTTCATATTTCTAAAGCATCTTAGCACAAAATTGTTTATTTAGGAATGAGTTTGAAATGACTGAAGTGTTTGATTTTGTCTTAAAAGATTGTGGTTTGTACAAACTAAGTTTGAGTTCTGAGATACTGCAAGGTATTATTATTCTGAAAAACAAACAAAACTACTCTTTGAATCGCTGAAGGGAGGTAGAGACAGGAAGTGGGGTGTCAAGAGGGGAAGGAAAGCCTTTTCATAAAGCTCGAAAGGAATTGCCCCCCTCTGACAAAGTGGAGTGGCTCATGCATGTACAAAGAAACAACCTTTTCCCCTGATGTTTTCACAAGTGTATGTCCATAATTAAGTCTCCGCTGTGTAATCAGTCTGTTTGAACTGTGACGCACAGTATCTGATGTTTTAGGATCATTTTAAGTCTTTCTTTTCTGACGTTCTGCTTCCTGTCCATCCATCCCCCTCCCCCTCACAAAGTCTGTGTACTTTAATTACTCCTACCGTCTATTTTTGTTATGCTGGCCATTATGTAACTACCAACAATTACACAATAGTTTCATTTACACTCAATATCCTGCATTGAAATCACAGACTAACTCAGCGTTAGCTATACTGGTCAAATTAGACTGCTTGGAAATCAAACTTTTAAATATGTGTGCATGTATGCACTGCATGTGCGTGCATGCATGCATGCATACTTTGGCCTTTGTTTATGACATCGCTCATCTAAATGAGTCTCAAGTGTGTCTGTTTCCTCCCTGCTGTTGTGCTCTCATTTTCAGTATTCACCAGAGTGTTTTTTTTTCTGTTAAGTACTGTCTAATGTCCTGTTTTCTAATGCACTCTTATCTCTTGTGTTCATAGATGCTCCAGTCACTAAGTCTAGCTCGTCCTACTCCGGCGGCCCACGCATCCAGAGACAGGAGCAGGTCATTCACCTTTCACCCAAGAAGGGCAGCCAGGTGGGTTCTCGACTGCTGCGTATAACCGCTCTTAAAAACAGTGCCTCGTGGTACCTCTTTACTAAGGGAGCTTGATTACACTAAGCTAATGTTAGTAATCTTTTAAGACTGAAATCCACTCACTTTCTTACAGTCTGAGGGTCCGTACTCCCACTCCAGCAGTAATACGCTCTCCAGCACTGCGTCTAGTGGGGGTCACAGCGATGACAAGTGGTATGATATGGGCAGCGGAGGGATGGGAGAGCAGCCGGACTCTGAGCCGAACGGTCTGGGAGGTGGTGGGTACCTGCAGGGTGCTTCAGCCGATAGCGGCATCGATGCGACATCATACGGCCCCACCCATGGGAGCTCCAGCTCTCTGCTAGCTGTGGGAGCTGCTGGTGCCAGGGAAAGAGCTCCCTCGCCTTGGCACAGCCCAACAGAAGGGGGCCGGAGGGTGCTTGAGAGGTCTCCTCCCGCTGCTGAGTCTCCAGTGTCCCCTGCAGATGGGCCGCCTACTACCCGAAGCCCACCGACACATCTGCTGGTCCGGGATGGAAGCTCTTACAGTCTGAGTGACATGGCCTCTTATTCTAGGTATGTTTGTTTTATTTATGTGTGCTATTTATGTTTTTGAGATCGTCTAGACATGTTTTCTCTTACCTTCCTCAGTACGCGCCACTCTGTCAGCCCTGCAGTCCTGAGCTCTAGCCACAGCTCCCCACGTGAAGAGTCTTCCTCAGCCACCTCCCCTTCCTCGTCCTCTTCCCAGAGTTCTGTGTCACCTGGCCCTAAGAGTTTCTATCCGCGCCAGGGCGCCACTAGCAAATACCTGATCGGCTGGAGGAAACCAGGCAGCACCATCAACTCTGTGGACTTTGGTGACACACGCAAGTAAGTAAAGGAGCTCGGCTGTGGGGATGATGGATGGCTGAAAGATGTGTGACTGGATTATTAAGGTGTGAAGGAGGGATGTCTGACAAGATAAACACAGGGAAATGGTCACAAGTTCAAGTTCATAAATCATGGACTAGCTACAGTCCTATAGGATCAGTTTATTGCTAGTTGTTTATAGACAGTTAAGTTTGGTCTAGTTGTTTTTGCTCTCTCTGATCTTCCTTTTCAGTGGCAATAAATGTGATATTTCTGTCAGAAAAGATTTTAGCTTTTATTTTCATCAGTGGCTCTTGATTTTTGCTTTTTTTTTACCAATACAAGACTGCCACCTTCTGGAGAAGGAGAGTAATAACAGTGAAATGCAATCTGTGCATTTTCATCCTGCAAATATGCAAATTATTGGCTTAAATGAACAGTATTTAATGTTTTAATTTAAAACCTTGCTGTTTTTTCTTCAGAAGACCGCAGGGTGAGGGGGCAGACCCCGGGACTTCTCAGTCCAGACCCTCTCTTAGGGATCTACACTCTCCTCAAGCCATGTGCAAGTCTACAGTGGAAGAAGATCTGAAGAAACTTGTCGTGCCAGAAAGTCTCCCATCCAAGCAGCATAAAGACAAGGTATGTTAACAGAAAGAAGTTTAATACTAAGCCAGTGTTCTCCCATCACATCCAGTCACATCAATGGCCCCGTTCACATCTGGTATTAAGACTGAACAGTTAATCCGAATTCTGATTTAATTGTTCTAATTTAAATGAATAGTAGAGTTCACAACACAACTATAATGATAATGGCACTTTCAAGGTGCTTACGTACTTGAAGTTGACTTTTTGAAAATGGCAATATTCCTGAAGAGGTACTTTAGAAGTGTTTGAATTATTGAAAGACAATTTATCTATAAAATAAATGTTTAATTTTTTAACATAACTTCACGCAAAATTTACGCAATTCAAAAAACTTTATCCCTTTTTTGCTTATTTCAGTTAATGTCAGAAAACAATCAAAAACATGGCTGAAGATGTGAAAAAAAAGAAACAGATGAATCAGATCCATTGAGTCATTTATGCTAGATCCGTTTCTGATTTATTCAAACTTGCGACTTCAATCATTCAGTTCAAGCAATTTACTAGCAAAAACCAGATCAAATTAAAAGAGCCATTAATTTTTGAATTTCAACATCACTTGTAACAGTTTTAAAAAGCACGTATTGAGCTTTTTGAAACCCTGAATCAGTTAAACCATTGCGTCGCAAAATGATTCACTGTTTTGAAAGCGCTCCAATCAGATCGCGTATCATGAATCATTTGTTTCAGATCGGGACTTCACATCGCGTATCGCAAATCTTTAGATTGGAACTTAGCGTATCGCAAATCATTTGATTCAGATCGGGACTTCGGAGTGTGTGAAGCAAATCATTTGATTTAGATCGGAATGGGTTTGTGAATCATTTCGCGAATTAAATTATTAAAAACAAATGATTCGCGAAATGTGATTTTTAAAGTGCCGATCCAGTCCACAATATGCAAAGTTCCGAACTAAGTCAAATAATTTGCTATCCGCAATCCGAGTCCTGATCTATAATGATGGTTCGCGAATCATTATTCAGATTGGGATGTCAGAGCGTGAATCGCGAATCATGATTTAAATTGGAACTTTGGATTGGGCTTGCAAATCTTTTGCTTTAGGCTACGTTTACACTAGTGCTTTTTCGTTTTAAAATGCATAACTTTTTTATAGTTACACCTGTTGTTTAGACTACTCCGGCGTTTTCGACCCTTGAAAACAGCAACTTTCGAAAATGCTCCAGAATCCATTTTATTTTGAAAACTCCAGGGTTGCATTTCAGTGTAAACCGACCAAAATGGAGTTTTTTGAAATCGATGATGTGGCTGCCTATTCGCTTGTTAAGTCTGACGTCATGCGTCGCCTCTTCCGTGACTTCCGGGTCCAAACGCTCTATCAGATGACATGAGAAAACAACAAACAGTCAAACGTACTACCATAAAATTATAATCCTACCCTTTAACTCCATACCAAAATCCCAGATAACCATACAATGAAAAAATAAATATAAATAACTTAATATTAAAATTATTTGTGTTTGGGATGCTGTGAGCACAGAAATTTAAAAACTTTTAGCTTAAATGTTTAATATGAATAAACATTGCTCATAAAAAACTGCTGAGATGATATTCTCAAGTGAAATGAGTTGGGGTTTGGACCCAGAAACATCGTTCCTTGGTGCATTCAATGGACGCATTACGGCATCACTTAACAAGCCCATATTTGCTCTGCGCAACCGAACGAAAGTAAGTGGCAGCTGCCTCATGGCAGAATCCAACGTGTGTTTGTGCCTTGTTTTTGAAGTGTTGAACATTGTAGCCAATGACAGAAATATCTGTTGATTTCTTGAACGCAGTGGCCAATCAGAGGTGTTTTGTGTGTCAGAATCCACTCGCCAAGTTCAGTTCTACATTCTGGAAGCTCGCGAATCCTCTCATTATAACAAAGTGTAGACGCAATGTTATTAATAGATTATTGTGCCACGTAGAGGGAGTCGATGTGGGTATCACAAACCATTTGTTTTTATATCAGGATTTTGGAGCGATTCCGCAAATCTTTTTTTTTTTTTCTTAAAGTAGAAAGCATCAAAATGTTAAGGCAGTACAGTTCTAAAAACAAAACAAAGCAAAAGTACACTGCCCTCCAAACGTTTGGAAACACCCCTGACAAAGTGTGGTTTTGGACGATATCAGCGTAAATCTTTATCAGTGTTTTCGTGCAAATACATTAAAGTAACTTGACATTATCATTGAAGAGCAGCAATAACAATTTTCATTTTGATTACATAATAATGGCAATATATACATGTCAAAGTCAGACATGCCCTTTTGCCAGCTGTGATGCCTGGTTACTGGTTTAAACTTGGCCCAGGTTTTTAAAAGTTTTTTGGGTCAGCACACCTTAATAGCTTCAACAATTGATTGCCAATTAAGTTTAGAATTTAGGCCCAGATTATGCAGAGCTGTAATAGCTGCTAATGGTGGATCTTTTGATGAATCGAAAATGTAAGTTTTTTCTATGTATAAACTGTTTTTGTAATAAAATGTGTTTTTGTAGTTTGTGTTGTCCCTTATCAGTGCAAAATTATCAGAAAATTAAAAAAGGATTCATGCCAATATTGTCCAAAACCCCACTTTTCTAGGGCGTTTCCAAACTTTTGGAGAGCAGTGTATACACACATACAAGTCCCTTAAGAAAATTAACCGTGGTTTTGCTATTGTAAAAATGTATACTTTGTAATATTTTAGTAGTAATACTTTGTATGTGCTTCACTTTATTTTGGCATTTTTTTTATTAGTACGTTTTTATTAATCTATTTGTCTTTTTTGTAGAATTTGCAATTGTATACGTTGCTTGATAATTGAGAGCTCTGATTGAAGTCCTTGAAAATCAAAAAAAGTAGTGCTTGAAGTCCTTGAAAGCCCTTGAATTTAGTTTTACAGTGTCTGTATGAACCCTGGAATACACAACATTAGATTAACCAACATTATTATGTGTTGTTGTGAATGTTTATATAGTTATTATAGTTACCCTTATTGTTAATGTTTTTGGTGTGAATGGTAATGGAGGGTCAGTGACATCAATCTGTATATCCCTTCCCTTCTCTTCTCTGCAGTCCTCCTCAGGTCCAGCGAGCTCAGGGCGGCGCTCTCTACACCGCACCCTGTCAGATGAGAGTATATACCGGGGTCAGCGGCTGCCGTCTCTTGGAGATTCAGTTCTGGAGCAGGCTCTGGCCAGCGACGTGCTCTTCAGCTGCTCTACCCTTCCACGATCGCCGACCACTCGTGGTGCCCCACTGCGCAGACCTTCCTACAAAATGGGCATCAAGATGCATGGTGAGACAACTCCTCATGATTAGGTCAGAGTGCACAATTTAATGGAGATGTCCTGGAAATACAAAATATCATAAAACAAATCTATTAAGCCTGGAGTCATCAACAGGGGGTCCAAGACATGACTGCAGGAGCTCCACCAATTATTGTTTGATCTCAAACAAATATTACTGTAACTTCAAAGTTAAATGTTTCATTGTCTGCAAAGTTTTTTACCTTTTCACACAGTACTGCAAGCTATGAAAGTGCATTAGAATGTATTTCCATTAATTAAAGTTGATAGTGCTCGTCTAGGTTTGCCCTTTATGTTGTGTAAGATCCACACTCCACAAGCTCTAACTGGGCAAAAGCGCACAATCACACACATGCGCACACACACACACCACCTCATGTTTTCTCATTGGCTATGTGTTAGGTGACCTCTCAGCGTCTGACACCTCTCTAGCAGACCTTCACGAGCGACAGAGGCCACCTCCTCCTGAACTGGGTCTCATGCCCCTCCCAGACACGGACACAGACAGCGGCCTGGACTGGACCCATCTTGTGGATGTTGCCAATGCTTTCGAGGGTGAGAGAAGACCACAGCGCAGTGAGCCCGTTTCCTCTTCTCTTTAACTCTCCTCCTCAGCTATTTCACAGCTTTGCACAATCCACCTGTCCATCTTTTGTAAGAGAGAGAGAGAGTGTTTCTTTAATGGGAACACTGGGTATTTATGTGTATTTATGGCTTAATATAATGTAAATGATGTCTCTTACTGAAATACATAGTAGAAACCTGTGAAAGATTTACATTATTTAAAGGAGTCATATGATGAGATTTTATGTTTTCCTTTGTCTGTGGAGTGTTACAAGCTGTTCATGCATATATAAGATCTGTAAAGTTGCAAAGATTAAAATCTCAAACCCAAAGAGATATTTTTTTTTTTTATAAAAGTTAAGACTCAACAATAATGTACAGTATGTGGAAAATGTGTTTTTTGTTCCTTAAACTGCGTAAACACATTGCATTACTCCAAATACACAAAATAATGTTCTTTTCAGCAACATCTTTTTACCCCTTTAAAAAACACCGCATTTTATGTATATGTTGGACTATGGGGGGCAATGACATCAAATGGTTGCACTTGGTGAGCTACTGGTGCTACTTGTTGCTAGTTTTACTGCAACACATCTCAAAAAATAAAATAATGATACGAGGACCACAGCTGCTGAAAGAGCTTACAAGTGGTGATGGGTGCAACCATAGACCTAAACCAAATGCTGTACCATCGTTTTTTGTTTTTTGCCGCAAGCAGTCTAAACACCCTCAGATATCGAGTGAAATCTGCAAGGAGAAACTCCTGAAGATAACAAAGGTGTGGTTCTTTAGGAAGTTTTATTCGTCCACAGGCATCTTCCCTTTCTTTTCTTCCTCTTCTTATCACTAGGAAAGCAGTGAAGACTTATGGCTCGTTTCCACCGAGCGGTACGGTTCAGTACGGTACAGTTCAGTATGGAATTATGTCAGTTTCCATTGTCAGAAATCACCGGGTGCTCAGTGCTCATGTATCCGCCTAGAGCAGCCTTTTTCTCGGCTAGTCCTTCTGACATTTGCTGCTGTCTCTGTAGTGATTAAACATGAGATACATTTCGTTTTGGGTATGTTAACAGGCAATCGCTGGTCTCATGAATATATATATTTTTTTGTTCCTGGTCATATTGTTTTGGCTGAGCACAAAGTTATGTTCAACTTTATATATGTTTATTTTGAACTTTACTGTAGTACAGCACTGACAGCATACGTTTGACTAGATTGTTTGCTTTTGTCTTTGTTTCCTCATATATAAGCCTCTTATACTTTGTACTTATACTTTTATAATGGCTATTATTGTTCATTAAAACTGACATTTAACAAAAAGAGGCAGAGTTGTGCTTACTGTCGCGCTTTATCATCGATTGCTACTTTCATACTCCACGCACATCAAGTAAGGGTACTGTTGGCAATGGAAGTGCAAGTTGGATCAGAATGCTCGGTCCTGAATCGTACCATACCATACTGTACTGTACTGACCCATACCGCTCGGTGGAAACGAGCCATGACATTGCTTCTCTTGTTGCCCTTCCACTGAAAATTACAACCAAAAGATGCACAATGTGGCATCGTATCAGTATTTTATTTTCTGATTTGCTATTCCAAGTTGTGTTGTGATAAACATGGCAACAGGTAGCTTAGTAGCTCACAGAGTGCAACCATTTGATGTCATCGAAATATTGGCACCCCCATAGTCCAAAATATGTATAAAAGGATGTGGATTTTTTTAAATAACGTAAATCTTTCATGGGTTTTCTACTACATATTTCAGTAAAAAACATGATTTATGTCATTTTAATCCATACAAGTATTAATACCCAGGGTCCCCTTTAATGGGCGCTTTAATATGCCAGGGTTTGATTGTTAAAGCTACACTATATAAATTACAATTCATAAAATTAGCTTTAGCAAGATAAAAGTGTAGACCACTTTATTCCAAAAATGTAAAAATGGCCATCACTGTCATTACCACCACAAAACATTATCGAACATCACCCATAAATTAACTTTTGGAGGGAATGGTGCTTGTTGTGTAAATGAGAATTTTTCTGAGACAGTAAAATTAGACATTTAATGAGATTAAAATGAATGTTAAAAGTGTTTAAAGGAGTTTAATGACGGATCACAAAGCCAAAAGTACCCGTAATTAAAGAAACACCCATTACAAAACAAGAACTTAATGTGTCTTAAACTTCAGTTATTTAGGCTTACAAGGTTAAGGATTTATTCATTTTGTGTCACATCATGATTTGCTGAAACGTAAGGATTAAGAATAATGAGTGAACTCCTGTTACATTAATGGGAATGTCCCCTGAGGACATGCACTGATGGACAGATGTGAAATTATGTCTTGGAATGTGCGTC
Source organism: Labeo catla (assembly GCA_012976165.1). Lineage (NCBI taxonomy): Eukaryota > Metazoa > Chordata > Actinopteri > Cypriniformes > Cyprinidae > Labeo > Labeo catla. The sequence continues at coordinate 2,573,471 of VONZ01000031.1, read as the reverse complement.
TGTGTTAAGCTCGAGGTGCTGCTTTATCATATGCCTAATGCTCCCTTCACAGTTAAATTAATGCTCTGCTTGTCATCACATCATCATCATCATCTTTCTCTCAACACTCTCTCCATCAAACTCTTCTTCCATTCCCCTCTCAGTGCAGAGAGGGTTTATGTTTAGTTCTCAAGACCTCAGTCAGAGAGGAGAAACTTCACTCAGTCCTCAGCATCTAGAGCTGCAGCCGGTGCCCCACACCAGACTCTCCCCCAGGTACATCCCAATGTCTAATTCTTGTGGTTTATGTTGTAGTTTTTTTGTCTGTTTTGTCCTTACTCTGGTTCTTCTGTTAGTGAGGGGCCTTCAAGCTACAGTGGGAAGGTTTCTCAGCTGGAAGCTTTGGTGAAGATGTTGCAGGAGGACTTGAAGAAAGTGAGGAGAACTTATAAAATATTCTACAATTTCTACAACCCTAGGAACTGTTAAGTTGAAATTTGAACGTAGTCTATTGACCCTCACATTTACCATTCTCTCACCCTGTTTTTCTTGTCCTTTAGGAAAGGGAAGAGAAATTGAAACTGCAGGCACAAATTAAGAGGCTTTGGGAGGACAATCAGAGGCTGCAAGAAGAGTCTCAAAGCTCCGCTGCCAAGCTGAAGAAGTTCACGGAGTGGGTCTTTAACACCATCGATCTGAACTGAGCCATCTGCAGAAGACAGGCAAGATCAATAGACTTCTCGAGGACCAGACAGACGTGGGCGAGACTTTTACTCCCATGTGAGACTGGATTGAGAATTGTCCATTCACAATTCAACATTAATTTGATGTTCACATTAGCATTCCTCTGCGCACTGTCAACACATCTGTGGCGATAATGACCAACTCTGACAAGACTCAAAGTCAGGGGAGGGCAAAAGCACAAATCTTCAGCCCTTTTCTGTGATGACTTCTCCTCTCTAGATCCCCCAGGACATCATTAGAAGTGCCCACAGGAGTAACTAGTAACTGGCTGTGATGCCAGCCACTGCCTTCCAGGCTGTTCCACTCCTGTCCCTCCTGTGCCCTACTTACGACTGACAACCTGACATTTGGCTCCAGTCATTTGGACAGTACTACACCCTTGCCCAGTGAAGTCCCCTTGCCTCATAGCCAGAGTAGAAGACTCCTCTGCTACACAACCATATTTCAGCATCCAGTCATAAAATTTTGCGGCGTCATTGTGGTTTTGGAGTTCGTGCTGTAGAAAGCCTGTCCGCATGTTCTGGCGAAACCAATCTACAAACTTCATGTTCAAAACAAGGACCACCATTTTGCTCACAATGAAGTCGAAACTTGTGTTGTGTTGTGATATTTCATCTCAACATCAATTGAAGCAATAGCAGGGAGTCGAAATCCTTGTCCTAAAGACCGGACTTGCGCAAACATAATGACTTAATGACGATTCTTCTCAAGTACATCTCAAGTCTGTGGTACGAACGCTGATGATCCTACGAGTCTGGAATTTAAGGACAAGTCTTATTTTGGAAACAGTTCAGTTATTTATTCCGTTTATGTTTCGAGTAATCAATTCCGATTCTCTATGCGTGCAGTACAATGGACATCTGTGAACAGTGTTTATTCCGGAAGAGGATGTCACTTCATTTGGACTCTGTTTTTATTTTTGGTATTCTTTTAATTTCAAGTAGAGTTCTGCCTGAGCAGCAGTATCTTTTTTTTCCTGTGCAAGTTGTGGTGCCCTAGTCTGCTATTGTGTTGCTTTAGTGCCATCTAGTGGTAATAAGTGATTGTCTCACTTGACTTCAGCTCTGATCTATTCCAGTTTGTTTCCACGTTGCCTATACACACCCATAGTGATGGAAACCTTCCATTCAAACAAGAGATAATGCTATAAAAAGCATACACACGGGTATTGGATTCAATATCAGGGACGAGAGGAGGTGCCTTTTTGAGAAAAGGGAAAAATAGGAAGGAGAAGCAGCCTTTTCAAAGGCACATGTGAACTCATAACAGGAGACATGAGTTCTCATGAAAAATGCAATGGGCTGCTCAAAGGAAAGAATGCACTCGCACCGGGTTATTTCTCGGGTGCGCTGTGGCCGAACTAGAGGGATGGCTTAGTTAAAAGCCTGGTTCACTGTCTGGGATCAATAATATTGAACAACCGCCCTGCAATCTCACACCCGGTTATAGCACTTTGCTCTTGTTGTCAGTTCCTCAGCCCCTCGTTTGAACATAGTGGCATTCCCAGAGCAAAACGGTCAGTCATCAGAGACCAAACATCCTGCCCTACTTCTATCACTGACCCAAGTAATGTATATTGTATAGCTCTCCATTTTCTGCTTCGCAGGGCCTGCTAGCTGGTTTCTCAATTTAATGAAGACAGAGTCTTTAAGTATTATGAAGAAGACATGCACCATGGATCCGGAGGTAACTTCGATTTGAGTTTATGAACAGTGTGCAGCCATAATCGATTCTGTTCTAGGAATCACTCGAAGTGTCTGAGAAAGTGCCTCCCGATGCCAGCAGAGAACGACACACTAAGAATGCCAAACATTTTGCCTCGGTCATCCCTGTAAACAGGGATGACCTGCACAACATGGAGAACGACATGAGATTATTAGCTTCATTTCCAGGTTTTGCTGCCTCGGTCAGGAGGGTGAAACAAGAGCGTCAAACTCCGCGACCGGAGAAAACAAGCCTGCTATTTATTCTCGCATCTCGCATCTCTCCCCTCTGGTTTGGTATTCGTTTTTCCAACATTCTCAATCCTTATTTTTAAACGCATAAATTGTTTTGTTCAAGGTAAATATTGATGACTGTGGGAATGTGAATTATTATTTTTTTTTTAAATCATTCTTATCTCTTATCTCTTCTATTTTTGTTCTTAGCTTCCTGAGTTCAGTTTCTTTGCACTGTTTTTGTTTCGTTTTGTATAAATCTATCGCTATTGGTTTATGGACTTGCATAAACATATGGCTCTTGATGTTGTTTCTTGTTCTTACGTATGCAGTCACTTTTGAGAGAGACAAGGCTGGGATTGTTTTCCCTCCCTCGGTCTCTTTTATATCGTGTCATTAGACGTTACTCCATATATTCTCCCATCTAAACTTTAATGAATTGTGTTTTTAATGATGTGCACATTTTAAAAAGGAGCATTATGATTACAAACAAAAAGTACTGTTTACATATACTGTTCATCTTCTTTGTAAAGTGTAGAGGTTTAAAAAGAGACTTTCCAGTGATTACAGTATTAAGGTTTCATAAATAAATAATAATAAAAAAAACTTGATTTGAGGTGCTGTAATTATTCATGAACTGGTCAAGACAAATGGCTCGTGCTTGCCGCCTGCTCTATGAGGTGTAATCTGCCGTTGCTTTCTGAGCCAATAAATTAATTTAAATGCTATAGTTGAATGTCATTCCACGTCTCCTCGTGTTTATTATTATTGCTGCAATCTGTGCCCTTGTTTCATCTTTTTTGTCTTTTTCTCCATCAATGTTGTGCTTTTGTGGGAAAGGCTGATTTTTGCCACGGTAACGGCGAGGATAATTGCACCTTGCAGTAAGTAATCAGCAAAGCCTGTTGAAGAGCAGGGCTGGATTGCCAAGGGCTCCTCATGTCCTCCTGCTGATCTGCCTCTGATTGTGACGTTAACCCCCCCGTGACCGTGGCTGCTGAAGTCACCGTGTTAGTAGCGTCCAGTGAAAATGCTGATATTAACCCAAAATGGAAAAGAACGCAAAGGGCATCTCTTACCTGCAGCAGCCCATTCTGGCTAGAAGTCTGTGCAGCGTTTCCTTCCTGAGCTAGGAGAGTCAAATAACCTTGCTGGATTCTCATGCATGTGGTAGAAGACATGTCCGATATTTCAGCGAGCAAATGTCAATGGTGTTATTATCTGCCTCAGACTATTGGAAATGGACATGTTGAAGACTTGAGTGCTCAGACCCAGACTGAAGTGGAGTGTCCTCTGCTCGGGAACTTGGGTTGAACAATGCAATAGGGAATTTTTGGTGCACTCGATATAAACATGTAGAACAAGTAGTGGGAGCAAAGGGCTTAGAGCTCTTCCCGGGAGTGCTGGCTGTTATAATCGCTGTCAGAATTCTGCGCAGATGTCAGCAGAGCTCTCCACAATTTGCACTGAAAAAGAACCAGGATGGAAATTAGACAAAGAACCAATGATCATTTTGGTCATGATTTTTGTTAGCCTAATACTAGACGCCTCTTTATTGCTTCAAGCACAGTCAGACTTTAACACTTGACTTGTATTCGAAGCTACCTGTTCTAATAATTGGCACTTACGCAACGTGCCCTTTCCTGCAGGTCTCTGGAAAGAAAGAACATAAATGCACTGCAAATGGAACGCTCTTGTGACATGTTACCTAATGTACATTACTTTCAAGACAGAAATTTCTCTAGTTCAGTGCAAGAAAGAAGATATTCATCCTGCAGCTGAATGGAAGATCATTTCTTGTCTGTATAAAATGGGAAACGGCTAATTTAGTGAGATGATTGTGTGTGCGCAATGCAATTAGACTAGTGGAGATACAGAAACACCTCTGTGCATTTCTTGCATCTCTCACCAGTCTAAATAATTCATTTAGCCTGGAGAGGGTGGGTTTCTGATACTGACAATTTGTGCTGATGCCGCTATGCGCCAGTGTCCATTATGACTGTTTGTGTGTATACACATGCCTCTTTGAGTGAGTGCTTGGCTGAATACATTTGTGATTCAGACATGATGAACAATTACTCTTCCCTAATGGCTTTTGACGGTATTGATTTCGGAGAAGCAAGCATTTGTGCATGTACTAATGCCTGTTTGGAGCATCCGTATTTTGAATCACAGCATGGGGCAATGTTATCGTATAAGAGCTTAAAAACAATCCATTTTTCAGCCTCAAAGTATATGCTTGTGTACATAAAGTTGTGCCAAAGACTAAAACAATGCAGGACAGAGAGCCCCAAAAATAGTGTAGGAGCTGTGTTAACACCTAGGGCTCGGGAAGGGGCTGGTTAGAGTATGCGATAAAGGACACTTCCTGGCACTGATAAATAGCCCTTTGCTGGCTGTTCTCTACATAGTAGAGTACTTGCTATTTGGTTGATAACAAAGGCTCTTGTTAGAAATATGCAGAATGTTCTTGAGCAATACTGTCTCTTTTATATATATATATATACATATATATATATATATATATAATAATACTGATGTTCACGTATCCATTGTTTCAGATGTGTGTACAGGCAACTTACGCAGTGAAGTTGCAAGGTGCTCTTTTCTTTCTATAAATCGCTCTTTATTGCATCATCCTTTATCAGAAGTTGAAGAAAATGTAACAAAAAGTCAAGAGCAACTCCCAGAACTCCATCAGGATTCCCTGTGGGTATGTTTCATCTCAGCTGTGCCAGAAGGCCAATTAAGAGCCAGTGGGGAAAAAAAAAGAGAAAGGGGTGAGAGTATGTGTGCATATGTATGGGATGCTGTAGACAAATGAAGCAGCAGATTGCATGAGTGGACCTGCAGGCTTCCTCACAAACAGGAGACAAAAGACACACTGTGTTCTCTGTGAGGTCTCTGTGGTCCAGATGTGTGACATTCTGTTGTGGGTGAATTAACTGTGTGTACTTGCAGTGCATTTAATGAACATTTCTTCCCACTTTCTGAATCCATTTTTCATCCATGCAGTGCACTTTTAAAAATAAAGGTTTTTTTTTATTGACATCAGTGGTTCTATGAAGAAACTTGAACATCCATGGAACCTTTCAAATGCAGAAAAGGTTCTTTATTGTCAATTAAAATGTTTTTCAATATGGTTCTTTTAGGAAGGTTCTTTGGGGAACCAAAAATGGTTCTTCTATGGCATCACTGCGAAAACACCCTTTTGGAACTGTTATTAAATACCTATTTTGCAGGCTTCTAGTATCTCCCAGATATGTGATGTATTCTTACTCTTTTGTTTTAAAGGGATCATATTTTGAGGAATCAGACTTCCCTTGATCTTTTCAGATAAAAGAGCTTGATGTACTATAAAAACCCTACCTTTCAGAACTCAAAGTGTTCAAATCTACTTTCTAGTCCCAGTCTAAAAAGCATTTATATAGATTTTTCAACTTGATTAAAGTGACAAAAGATGCTGTCCCACTAGCCATCTTGAAACAGCTCAGTTGTGGTCAAGCATTTCTCACCTGACAGCTGTTTTTGATGAAAAAATCTTGCCCTCCTCAGTCAGGGCTGTCACATTTACTGATGAAGAATGACAAAATAAACAGCCTCCTTTTTCTTCCCTGATTCCAGGATCTGTAAAAAGCATCATATTTCATTGATGTACTGATAGAACAGCATTTTTAGTAGGAAATATACAGTTGCGGTCAAATGTTTACATACACCTTGAAGAATCTGCAAAATGTATTTTACCAAAATAAGAGGAATCATACAAAATGCATGTTTTTTTGTTTTGTGTTTTTGTTTAGTGATAGTTGTTCATGAGTCCTTTGTTTGTCCTGAACAGTTAAACTGCCCGCTGTTCTTTAGAAAAATCCTTCAGGTGCCACAGATTCTTTTTTTTTTGTATTTCAACCCTTTCCAATAATGTATGATTTTGAGATCCATCTTTTCACACTGAAAAAAACTGAGTGACTCATATGCAACTATTACAGAAGGTTCAAGCGCTCACTGACACTCCAAAAGAAAACAATGCATTAAGAGCTGGGGGGTGTAAACTTTGAATTTGAATATCAGGATAAATTTAACTTATTTTGTCTTCTGGGAAACATGTAAGTAGCTTCTGAAGGGTAGTACTAAATTTAAAAAATTGGCAAAATTAGAAAAATGTACACATCATTCTGTTCAAAAGTTTTCACCCCTGGCTCGTAATGCATTGTTTTTCCTTCTGAAGCATCAGTGAGCATTTAAACCTTCTGCAATAGTTGCATACGAGTCCCTCAGTTGTCCTCAGTGTGAAAAGATGAATCTCAAACTCATAGTCATTGTTGGAAATGGTTCAAATACACAAAAATGCTGAAAAAACAAAATTGTGGGACCTGAAAGATTTTTCTGAAGAACAGCGGGCAAACAAGAGACTCATGAACAACAATCACTAAACAACAACAACAATTAAAAAAACAGCTGTGAATCATTCAGATAATACAGTATTAAGAATTAAGTGTATGTAAACTTTTAAACAGGGTTATTTTCTCTTGTGGACTATACAACATCTTTTAATATGAAATATCTTATACGGTAGTGTCTACTAATGCGCATGTTCTTGCGATGACATCCAATCAGCACTGCATGACGGCATTCTCCTGCAGCTCCAGCAGATTAGTTAGCTCTCTCCAGGTATAATAATCCTATTATTCCTAAACAACTGGAAACACGTAACAAAGTATGTCAAACCTGGTTGTTTTGGTTATTTCTAAGGCTGTTTATCTATAGACATCCCTTGATTATTTCAATCAGACACTTAACTGTCTGAGCAGCACATTTTTTGTGAAATGTCATGTGTTGCATGCTTTGCAAAGAGGCTGTTATTGAAGGATGGAACAGTTTGGACACAACACTGCATTGAACGTAAACAATGCCACTGAACCGAATAAAACTCGCATATTTTGCTTATTATTGCTGCTGAAAATGATCAATTATTGTCATGTTTTGGGCTGTACTAATCAGCCAGACGGGTAAAACCATTTGGAGTACTATAGACTGCCAAAAGTTATAGCAAATCAAGGAGAAAAGTGCAAAAACTGAGAGTAACAAAATTTGTGTTTGTTCTTATGTCCAGTCAAGTAGGTTAAATATTAGGCTAATATCTTAATTAAAACTGCTCGTACATATCTTTACCACCCATTAACTTTAGTTTGTCAAAATATTGCACCATTTCAAGCTTACTAAGTACTTCTCTATATGGTTTAGCAGCTTCCACAAATTTTTTTTTAATGTTTAGACAGCATAAATTAGCAGAACAGCATATTCAGTAGTACATATTAATGCTTTTGTTTACATCCGAGTATCGCCAGTATGGCCGCGGGTAACTAACCAAGTGCAAACCCTCTATAGTCTTGTTTTTGACACAAGAAGTTGCTAACATTTATACGGCCGACTTGTGATGCAATTATAAGTTAAAAAACATAATGTGTTAATGTATTACAATTCCTTCTGACTGGATCCAGCAGTTTATCATTTTTTCTTAAACCCTAATCCTGATGTCCCACAGTTTTTCTAATTAATTTTAATGCAGCAAGACGTCCTAATGAGAGAAAAACAGAGATTAGAGATGATTGCACCATTGAATGTTTGTAATCACATGACAGAAATCCAAATTGGTATGCCTGCAAAAGCGTTTCCTCTTAATAAACAAATACATGTTTCAAAATTGCTTGCCAGAAACTATAGAGGGAGACACTCCACCCCCAAACCCCCACCCTCTTTTATCCTCCCTCCCTCCCTTCCTCTGACACACACTCTCACACTCAGTTGCACACATGCCAGGATCCTCACACTGTACCTGAGCACTCCACTCCACGCAGCGACCACCCACGCTGGGATCCAGTGCGCGGGAGAGACAGACAGAGTGGAAGGAACCCACTGCCTTTCCACAGCTGCACAGCCCCTTGGAGTCTTTTCTACATCTTCCCAACACCCCATCATCACCATCAGTCTCTTCAAGCCAGTTAGATCATGAACCTGCTGTTTTCTGGTTGCTAAGAAGGGGAAATCGAGCTGCGAGGAGTGGACGAGGCGGTACTTACCAAGGTAACGTTAACGCGCTCTTCCAGTCACAGTTGTTTGTGTGTGACTCTGTGTCCAATGTAAACTTGTACCAATGTTCGCTAGCGCTGAATGATCATTTGTCATGTCCAGCGCTGGATTCAAGTGGCTCCCGAAGTGCTGGTGAGTTTGAAGTGAATCATCCTGTCGCCCCGCGCTCCCTGCTGTGCGCGCACTCGCGTCTGTGCGCGCTGTATTGAGGCTGGCGCGTGTCTTTCAGTGACAGGGTTTTTCTGCCTCCTGTATTCCTCATCGCTCTGTGTGGAGTGCTGTGTGAATTGGGACCGGTGTTCCTGTGGGGATTGCGCTCTGAAAGCAGCTGTTTGTCTTTTTTAAATAGCTGCACATGTTTGTAGTGCAATGCGGCGGCGCTGGGAAATCATGCCCACGCGCAAATTAATAACATTTCTACCTTTGGCTTCGCTGGTGTTGATTACAAACAGCTGTTGTGAGCGCCGCTCCTCATGTGGCCAGCGTGGAAGAGCATCACCGATTCAGGGTTACTGAAAATAAGTCCACAAATGGTTCGAGGAGACTAAGAGCAGATACTTGAGTATTTTCTGTCTTTTCTAGAGCACTCGTGCAGGTGACAACATGCGGCGAAGTGTAGCCTGTGTTTCTAGATATCAACATAACCGTTTTTTCCTCCAAGTTTATTTGGGACGGTTTTAGGGATGTTCATAACGAAGGCGTATGTAGAGTACGAATGTGTGTAGTTTGTTTTTATTATGTATATAGAATAGTGTTAAAACTCAAAAACCTCTCTGTTGTTCCAGGTAAGATGCTACAATTCCTGTAGCGTACAACAGTTTTGGTTATGTTACATTAAAAAGCTATAGACTACCGCCGTATTATTGTTTTTTGAAAGAAACACACATATGTTGGCTGTGTATGTCAACATACCTTCTCCATTTTGTGAAACTGAAAGCTGATCTATTGTCTTCTCTGCAGACTCCAATTATGAGTGGTCGATAAATGGCTTTATGAGCAACCTATTAGACGTTTGGAAAGCTGAATCCCTCGGCGTTCATAACCTATGACAAGTCAATTTACAGGTTTTAAGGTAATAAGAGGTGGCCATGAGCAAATTTATTTCCTAGGTATAATTTAGTTTTTCCAAAACCAACGTTTTTCTGTCATATTTATGGCAGTACAACATTGATAGCTGCTGTCCGTTAGAAAGGGCGCGAATCGCGCATAGTTTGCGCATGCGTGGAAGATCTCACCCGCGCTTTCTCCAAACATTAAACTATAAAACTGAGGAAAATTAAACTGAATGTAGCTTTTCTTTCTAGACATATTTTTCTCTGTACACTGTCTACCTTTCTGTTGCAAATTAACATTTTAATTATGTAATGTGGCTTTTGAAATGTCCAGCAAAAATAAATAAATAAAATACCTGTCATAATTTACTTGCTAAGATGCTGCTCCAATTTTTTTATTTGTGACCCTGGACAACAAAACCAGTCATAAGGGTCTTTTTTTTTTTTTTTTTTTAATTCATTTATTTCTATTTTTTTTTTTTTTTGAAGATACATGCAATATTATACATTATACATGCAGGCTGAATAAATACGCTTTCCATTGATGGTTTGTTAGGATAGGACAATATTTGGCCGAGATTCAACTATTTGAAAATCTGGAATCTGAGGGTGCAACAAAATCAAAATACTGTGAATATTACCTATAAAGTTGTGCAGATGAAGTTTTGATATATTTGGGTAGGAAATGTACAAAATATCTTAATGAAACATGATCTTTACTTAATATCCTAATGATTTTTGGCATGAAAGAAAAATCGATAATTTTAACTCATACAATGTATTTTTGGCTGTTGCTACAAATATACCCATGCTACTTAAGACTGGTTTTGTAGTTCAGGGTCACATTTATTTATTTATTTATTAATTTTTCAGCCATGGATCACATAAAAGGAGATGGAATGGAGAATGGAGATTATCCATCTTATTTTTCAAAACGGAAGTAAGCTGTTTTCTAGTAATGGGTGAGATTTCCGGTTTGCAGATTGCCGCAGTTGGGAAATAATGAAGAAATAACGAAGTGCAATAAATGGTAAAACTGTTTGCGCTACAAACCACTCATTCATAATTAAGATAATACATTAAAATAATATGGTAAGACACACCAGTTTGCAATATCAAGCAGCAAAACTAGCTGTTTTCTACAGCTAAAAATAGCTGGACGCATGATGAGACCTGAATGAGACCTGAAGCCAGACACATTAAATTTATGAACCCGCTCTTGCGGGAAAAATAAGGGGGATAGTTGTAACCCAAGTTATACTATACTCTATGCACCATTTACTCAACTATCTAGTGTATGAGGTTTAAAAAGTTATTTTGTCCTCCCCTTTATTAAAAAACATGTATTATCTGGGTATTTAAAGCCGGATCAAAAATTTCTTGTTGAAATTTGCAAAGAGAATATAATACTCTCACTAAATACTGCAAAATTAGATGCACCCTATGAGTGTGAAATTCAATATTCTATAACGGTGGTTAACACGAATCATTATATAAAGCCATGCGTTAAACCAATGGCCTGAAATTTAAGTCATTGTTCCTTGACCCTTTTCCACCCATTTATATCTGACACAAACTGTACAAATACTTCAAAAGGTGTTGGAGAACGGAAAACTCTTTCTGGGTCTCATATGTATCATCAAAATATTTGAATTGAATGTGTGAAAGTGAACAAGATTTGAGAACTAGGGCAGTCTTCCATGGTTCTCTCAAAAGCCCTACACTTTAAAAAAAAATCCTACTGCAGGACTGACTTTCCTCGTTTTTAAGCCGTTCTTAAGAATGTCCAGATGTTTTTTCTCACACTATGATAGTGACTAGGCCTGTTGAAGTTCCAAAATTGATGATAAGCATCATAAATTAGTTCTGGATATTATTTGTGTTTTCCAAGTCTTTAATAATATTTTAAGAAACATTAAGATGTTTTATTGAAAATACTCCCCTGTGCTTTCTCCAATCTCATTCACACTTTCACAAAAACAACTGTAGATATTTAATTTATTGCCTGGGTGGCACACTGGAATCTATTCTGTTTGACTGATCTCTTTTTTTGTTCTGTCTTTTCCCCACAGAGACCTAAAGAGAGATCAAGAGACCAAGCATGGCCCAGGCCTCTCAGGACCAAGGTGCAGTGGGCGTGGCTGACCCAGATGAGGATTCGCCCAACATGATTGCTTACAGGAAGGTACTGCTGCATTGCCTTTACATTTTATATGCTTTGGATTTGCAATCTTTAAAGTCTTGTCAGCAAGTTAATGCTTGAAAGCGAAAGGAATTTGGTCAGCAAATATATATACAATGAGGGTAGGGCAGACACACAGAGTCATGAATATTGCTCAGTACTGGATTTGAATTTGAATGAGTTTATTTCTCTGTTTGCTGGTGCATTGTCATCCCTTGATATTTATTCAGCTTCTTTGTGTAGAGAATATTTCATTTCTTGCCTGACCCTCATGGCCACTGTGAGTAAAGAGAAGTTGCCTAATCTATGCTTGGAAGTGCATTTCCTAGACCATCCGTGGCTCCAGTGCTTAACCTCTGTTCCTACATTTGAAGTTACAAATGCTTCTTAAGTGAAAAAGATGTATATTCGCCATGCCAGTTTTCTGTATTCGATCATATGTGTGTTTAAGATGAATTTTGATCTCTGAGGAGAAAATAGCTGTCATGTAGTGATAAATTTCATAGTGCTAGCAACCCCCAACATCTCGTTTATATCGCAAACCCATACTAGCTTGATAGCAACCAATTTTCTCTTTTCACTTGAGTTTTTTTCTATAGAAACTGTACTTATTTGCTTTGTGCCATCTTTTTTGCTTGACCAGTTAGCTATGGGCCACCCACAAGCAAGTCTTTTATGGAAAACCAAGTGAAGCATATTTGATGCCAAATGATTTGCTTCTATCTGAGTGGAGATAATCAGCTCAAGCTGGCACAAAGATATTGAGCCCAACTGCAGTGAGATTGGAGTCAATTGCCAAATTGCTAGAGAAACATTGTGGTAGAGAGTCCACATTTGGACTAAGCCAATAAGATGCGAACTGTTCTTATACTAATCACTCTTTGGGGACCCTTTGGTTAGTATCTTAATAAAATGTTAATTGTGAAGAATCCATGCCACGAAGATTTAGCCTACACCTCATTCAAGTACATTCATTTTCAAATTAAAATATCTATAGATTCTGTGAAACAAAGCCGAAATGCATAAGGCATTTAGACTTGTTTTCAGAGAATGCATCTTCAGTATGAATGTATTTTTGTCTTATTACACTTGTTTTAAGGATAAACAAGTTAAAAACAAGTGAAAACATCTGCCACTGCAGTAAGAAAGCATGCACTTAACTTCAAGATGCAATATTATTAAAAAGTGTCAACAGCTATTTTCAGGCTGTACAGTGCTTTAATGTACATTAGTGGGTCTTAGTACTTCCTGTCAGAACTTATGGGCCTCTTAAGATGTGGGTGTGTTTGACACAAAAGAAAAATGTCTAGTTTTGAACAATGAAGGCTTTTGGCGAGATCCTCAAAAAGACATATTGTACAGTACGTTCCCAATCTTTGTACCTTTGTAAGAGACAGCTATTAACCAAAGAATATTTTGACATAAAGGAACATCTCTTGCACTGAGAGAGGATATAATGAGAAAGTCTATTGATTACAGCTGTCAGTCATTTTTGGATCATGTGGAACTTATAGGATGGAGAACACTGACCTGCAATGATATGATTTCATTGGCTCTTTGATTGATAGCTTGCTGTTTCTCTAGTAGCTTACTACCTCACAGGGATATGAGATGGGCACCAGATGGCTCACAATATGCTCTAGGCACATGGAAGAAATGCCCAGTGTCCCTAGGGCATGAGCATGAGTTCACAGCGAGTGCCATTCTTCTCTGTAGAAACAGACAAATACCCAGTCAAGAGTGATGGCATGGAAGTCTCTCCTGGAAAATGGGTGCACTGTCTTTCTCTTTCTCTCTCTTGCGTGCTGTGACTTACACTGTGGTTCCATGAACACTCTTAAAAAAAAAAAAAAAGGGGCTTCACGATGCCATAGAAGAGCCTTTTTTGTCTAAATGGTTCCATAAAGAACCTTTCTGTTTCACAAAAGGTTCTTTGTGGTGAAGGAAGGTTCTTCAGATTATAAAAAGGTAAGAAAGAAATGGTTCTTTAAAGAACCTTTGACTGAATGGTTCTTTGTGGAACCAGAAATGGTTCTTCTATGGCTTCACTGTGAAGAACCTTTCAAAGTACTTATTTTTAAGAGTGAAGAGCTTTTATCATCTCTGGAAGCTTTTTATTTCAGAAAAGATGCTTTAGATGATTAAAATGTTCTTCAAAAATGGTTCTTTTAAAGAGGTAGTTCACCCTAAAATGAAAATTACCCCATGGTTTACTCACCGTCAAGCAATTCTAGGTGTATATGACTGACTTCTTTCAGTCGAATACAATCGGAGTTACGTAAAAAAATGTCCTGGTTCTTCCAAGCTTTATAATGGCAGTGAATGGCTGTTGATTTTATGAAGTCCAATAAAGTGCTTCTATCCATTATGAAAAATGTTCCACATGTCTCCGGGGGTTAATAAAAGCCTTCTGAAGCGAAGTGATGCGTTTGTGTAAGAAAATATATTGTATGTTCATGAGAGAGTGGCATTCCAGTGGATGACATAAGACAGGGGTGCCCAACCCTGTTCCTGGAGAACTACCTTCCTGCAGAGTTTAGTTCCAACCCTGATCAAACACACCTGTCTGTAATTATCATGTGGTCCTTTAGATCCTAATTAGTTGGTTCAGGTGTGTTTGATCAGGGTTGGAGCTGAACTCTGCAGGAAGGTAGTTCTCCAAGAACAGGGGTGGGCACTCCTGATGTAAGACGTAGATGTAGCGTATGCTCCAGTGAGAATATGCTAGTCTTGCAAAAACCAAGTTTTGTTTAATCAAAGGAAAAGGTCTCCTCTTGGCTTATATCAAGACTATGTAATCCACTGGAACGCCACTCTCTCATGCACGCTTCTATGACAGTTAGCGGAAGCTAGAGATTATGGTTTATAAAGTTTTAAAAATCAATATTTTTCTCACACAAATGCATCAGATTACTTCAGAAGGCCTTTATTAACATCCTGATAGCATTTGGAGCAATTTTTATGATGGATGGATGCACAACAGCCATTCACTGTCATTATAAAGGCCCGTTCACACCAAGAACAATAACGATAACTATAAAGATAACTCTCTTAAAATCATTTAAAATGTAAAAGAATAGCAGAGTTCACACGACTATAACGGTAACGATACAGGTGAACAATATCATTGGGATCACTTTCAGAACAATTTTTTTTACAGCTGAAGAACGATAAAACACTGACAGCTAATCAGACTTCATTCAAATTTAAAGGACTTGCGCATTTGAAATAGCAGGCGACATTGTAGAGAAGCAAACTGACATTGCACAGCAAACAGAGAAACATAAAACATAAAATTACCTCAGGAATTAAGCGCTAGTTTGGAGAACATTGTCTTGCCTCCTTTGAAGTTGCAGTAGAAAAGAGTATGTATTGTTTTTATTCCACTACATTGACTACGTTAGAGGTAAGATATGCTAGATTCACTGTTTAGATGTGCTCGAAACGTGCATGCTAAGGACATCTACTGGTTAAAATTGTGTAAATGCGATAAAACCAGTTATCATTCACGGGTGCGGGCGCAAATTGTATTTATAGTTATTGTTATCGTAGTTGGTGTGAACGAACCTTAAGGCTTGGAAGATCCAGGACATTTTTTTAATATAGCACTTAACTTTTAATAAAAATGACAAAGTCATATACACATAGGATGGCTTGAGGGTGAGTAAATCAGGGTTAATTTAAATTTTTGGGTGAACTATCCCTTTAAGAGCTATGTGTGCACTGACAGGTTCTTTGGGGAACCCAAATTGTTTCTTCTAAGGCATTGCTTTGAACACCCTGTTTTGGAAATGTTATTTTTAAGAGTGTACGGTGATGGCTGACTGCTCTATTGCACACTGTTGTGGGTGTTGCGTCTTGGTACGCACCTCATCTCAGTTTTGTTCTGCTTTGGGAGGAGAAACAAGAAGGGATATCATGTGCATGTGTAAACAGACACAATTAACCTGGATGCGCAGCGAAACAGGACTGACTTTGATGAATTTACCCATTAAGAGAGCATGCAAAGCCCCACAGGGCAAACATCATTACCATGTGTGAGAGATGCAGAGAACGAGGGTGAGACTATGGAAGAGAGTATTCAGTGGCTTGTGGAGACCTTTTTCTATGCTACTCAGTCAGCCTTTTTCAAGCTGACAGCAAGCTCGGTGTGTTCTGTTATGGTGCGCGAACACATGCTGTGTTCTTACGACTTGAAAAAGACATTCTTCCCCCTGCATGGGGAATAATGGATGTATGGCCACAACCAGTAGGTTGTCTTGTACTACTTTTAGTCTGATTCTTGGCAGAGAATATGCTTTGAAATCAACCCTATCGACTGAAGGCTATTATTTGTTTCTGAGGAAATATAATGAGACAAAATGCCTCGAGGTTAGTCTGTTTCCCTGACATCCCCTGACCCTTTCAAATATGTACAGAACTACGTGAGAATCCGACATGCTTATCAACGATTCTGTTGGGGCAGCCGAGTATTTTTAGAGTTGTTCTGTGCATTTGACTTCCCTGGCAACCTTCAAGGGTTTATTGTATTATATAAACGTAATATCCTTTGGATCTTGTTTCTTATGACAGTTCCCAGTGCAGCTTTATCTAGCGAGATATGTGGATTTGTTTGTCTGCCTCTGCAGAAACTTATCTGCCAATTTTCCCCAAAACAGCAATTAGAATGGGAAGCTGTTCTTCCAACATAAGCCCAGGTGAAAGTCATCAACAAGTCAGCAATGTATCTTTTCCCACACTATTCTTCCATCTCTGGCATGTGCAAGCTAAACTGTCAGCACATTTAAAGTTTCCTGCGAGATATGTTGCTAAGATACTCATATATAATTTATATAATGAAATATAAATACTGCTGTTCAGAGGTTTGGGATCAGCAAGATTTATGAAAGAAATCAGTGCTTTTATTCAGCAAAGATGCTTTAA
Organism: Labeo catla; assembly: GCA_012976165.1. Classification (NCBI taxonomy): domain Eukaryota; kingdom Metazoa; phylum Chordata; class Actinopteri; order Cypriniformes; family Cyprinidae; genus Labeo; species Labeo catla. Next base: position 2,556,567 of record VONZ01000031.1, on the reverse strand, counting down.
ATTCATCAAAAGTGATAGTAATGGCATTTACAGTGTACAGAAATTTAATAAATGCACTTTTGAGCTTTATTCATCAAGGGATATTAAAAATGCATCATGGTTTCCACAAAAATATTAAGGAGCACAACTGTTTTCAACATTAACATTGATGATAAATGTTTCCTAAGCTACAAATCATCATATGTGACCCTGGGCCACAAAACCAGTCATAAGTAGCACGGGTATATTTGTAGCAATAGCCAACAATAAATTGCATGGTTCAAAATTATCAATTTTTTTTTATCGTTCATGTTCCATCAAGATATTTTGTAAATTTCTTACCGCAAATATAACAAAACTTAATTTTTGATTAGTAATATGCATTGCTAAGAACTTCATTTGGACAACTTTAAAGGTGATTTTCTTAATATTTTGATTTTGTTGCACCCTCAGATTCCAGATTTTCAAATAGTTTGGGCCCATCTATTTTGGGCCAAAGAATCATAGGGTACAACGAGGCTAAAAGCACACCCCAAGAAAAAAATGGGCTTTTCACTGCGCCCAAAGTATATTATTGCAGAAAAATGTATACTGCTGTATTGAACATTTATGGAGCAACAGATTTTGTGTGAAAATAAATCATACAGTCGTTTATTTTGTTTAAAAATCGTATAAATGTATGAGGTGGTAATAGGCTCTCCAGCATGGGGTAAAAGGCACACAGTATTGATACAAATACTTTAGCTAAAATAATGTTTTTTTTTTATTTTAATAATGTCTAAATGTTCAAAACAATCACTTTATCAAAATCTGTACTATTTTCTGCTTATTTTGAATTAATTAAAATAATTAATTTTTGTTCAATAAATAGACTGTCATAAAAATATGTTAATATAAAACATATTTTAAAACACAGAAACAAATTAATTTTAAAATGTAAAGATTCTGAAAGCATTGAAGGAGATCCCATAATTTAATATAGATTTACAGTAGTAACAACAAATGATATTTAATTATACGATATGATTAATATCATGTATTTAAATATGATGATTTCATTTTAAACATGGTGATTATTTCTAAGATGGACACCTAACATAATATATGATATTTCTGAATCTAACCATGTCATGTCAACAAATGAAAAAGTCAGCGTTCTGTTAATTATCATATTAATTATTGTGCCTTTTAGCCCCAACAGCAGGGGCGCTTTTTACCCCAAATACCATACTTTTACATATTCTTTCGTTATTTAAAAACTGCTGCTTTAATTATTTTAAACAAAACTGAAAATCATTAAGAAGACCTTTGTCTCAAGATATATTCAAGAATTTTAGCGATTCTCATTTGCTACTTAAATCTACAACATTTTTAAGGACATCAAATATTAGATCAAGTAAGCACAGAATCAACTTTGCGTTGCTGCCCACCGTTGCGTCAAGGATCAGACAAATGCCACGTTTTTCTGCCGTCTAGTGATTTAGAGAAAAATAATATCAAAGGAGCCTTTTACTCCTGGGCACCTTTAGCCCCGTTGTACCCTAATCAAATAAAGCTGGGTGATGTGATTTACAATGAGTGAGGAAGATAGAGATCTTTTTAACAGTACTGTACAGTGGAATGTAATGGCCAGCTGAATTAATCAGGCAGAGGGATTGATTCGGAGGGACGTTTTTTTTCTCCTGTCACATCTCAAGTGTAACCAGATCTGTGCTGACCTCAGATGCCCTTTAAATCACTGTCAGTCTCACTTCCACCTTGACTCTCTTCTCGTTGTCGTTTTATGATTGAAAAGGTTGCACACCTTTTAACCTTTCTTTGTATGCTGGCTTGTTTTACAGGCATTTTGTAATTTGGAAACAGGCTTATCTATTCAATGACCCGTATACAGTAGGTTTGTTGATTCCAGCTAGCTGCCGACAGAAGAGATTTCTTACTCAAGCCACGGCCTCACTATATCAGAACCAGAACCAACAGCGAATGGATAAATTAGCCAGAATGTATTGGTGTCTGGCATGCTGGGGCATTTGTATCAAGTGAAGTTTTCCAGCAGAAGATAACCGACAAATATTTTACACAAGATTTATGTCTCACTTTCATGTTTACAGCTAAGAAAGGCTCAGGCAATTTTCCTGGCCGAACATCTCAGGAAAACACAGCCGACTAGGGAACCACTGAAGCTTTGTTCATTTTGTTTTAAGGGAACTGAACCGATGATTTAAAGGTAGCCACAGATATGACCCGTGCGACTGTCTGATCTGAGGGAATATCATGGATTTTGACCCATTGCCTGTCAGTGTTATATAACACTGTTCACTTAGCTTTTTTATTGTTATTATTATTAAAAATATGGTAGCTATATTATATGATGTTACATTATATTGCATAATATTATATTACACAATCATAGAGCCTTATGATTTCCATCTGGACAGAATTGCAAAATCCTGTCATAAAAATGGAAAACATGGAATGTCACGGAATTCGCTGAATTTGGGATGAAAAATCAAAAGTAGGTCAGTATGCTTAAATCAAAATGCAATTTGGACTAGTGTCTGTATATATTAAGTCCCAAAAATACTATTTAAATATGAATCCTGCATGTTTATTTGTGAATGAATTGCACAGATGCATGTTTTTTTTACTATATTGAAATGCAAATAGCTTGTGGTTTTCAGCCTCTGTCACCTCAATATGTGAGTACAGTACTTTATTTTTTAAAGTATTTCATAGGGCCTTATAAATTGTTGTTAAATCATTTACACTACCTGTCAAAAGTTTTTGAACTTTTTTTGTTCAAAGTTTTTTTTTTTAATTTTTAATGTTTTTAAAGAAGTTTCTTCTGCTCACAAAGCCTGCATTTATTTGATCCAAAGTGCAGCAAAAAACAGTAAAATTCTGAAATAGTTTAATTTAAAATAACTGTTTTCTATTTTAATATATTTAAAATGTAATTTATTCCCGTGATTTCAATTATATTATATTATATTATAGAAATTAATACTTTTATTTAGCATGGATGCTTTAAATTGATCAAAAGTGTTGATAAAGACATTTATAATGTTACAAATTACTATTTACTATTACTATTTCAGATAAATGCTGTTCTTCTGAACTTTCTATTAATCAAAGAAACCTGAAAAAAATCTACTAATAATAAATGTTTTTTGAGCAGCAAATCAGAGTATTAGAATGATTTCTCACAGGAATAAATTACATTTTAGAATATATCCAAATAAATGTTACTGTTTTTGCTGTACTTTGGATCAAATAAATGCAGGCTTGGTGAGCAGAAGAGACTTCTTTAAAAAAATATTGAAAAACTGGTAGTGTACATTTCATAATTTCATTTAAACAGACATGTTGTTCCCTTAATATTTTTAAATGTAACCATTTAAAAAAACATTAAAAAATTTGTTTAAAAATAATTAAAAATAAAACTGAATTTGAAAAAAAAATGAAATTAATTTTATAGGGTCCTACACTCAAAAGGGTTTTTTTGTATCTATGAATAGGCCAGTTTTACAGTCTCACAGACTTTAATCGGACTTATTGTGATAAATATGACTTTAACATGTTATTTGTGAATGAAACTAAATTATTTTCCATTTAGCAGACACTTTTATTATTCAGAGTGATGCTAACTGCGTTGTACAAGAGACCCTCCCTGAAACAGTTTAATGTTCTGTTTAAGAGCCCAGTGGTCACAGAACAGTGCAGAGGCTTCAGCAACTAAATTTTCTGGGTCAGACCTCTTTTGGATTAAACCTGCGACCTTTGTGTTAGCAAATTAGATGACCACCATTTCAAATTTGCATGTGGTTTTCCGCTACCACGTCCTGTTAAGAGACCATGACAAAAACATGCCGAACATCGCTAGATATAATCAAGAGGCAACAAAGCAAACCTTTCCCAAATGATCTTTTTTTAATTACAGGTATAAAGGATGAACCAGGTGGGCAGAAATATACTTTGGAGGCTCTTGAAGCTAATTATATCAGTGGAGCCTATTATCATACCATATTCAGCTGTAATTAATTACTGTCATCCATAGTCTTCGCTACAGTGGCCATTTTTGGCTCAGGGCCCCTCGAAGAGAAACAACCGTGGTGAAAAATGTCTCTCTCCATATTTTATTTGGCATGAAAATGAAGTGAGGGTAATGATAAAACGAAGGGTGGAGAGATGCTGAAGAAGAGCGTTGTGGTGCTGGAGTATAGATAGACAGTTGAAGTGAGACGACTTATTATAAAACAGCAGTACAGTAACTTGATGTGCTCCTCATTACCACTTCACACAAGCAGACAAAAAGAACTGGTGCCCCATTATTGCTTTCTTCTTCTGTTTTTGCTTGTGTGTGTGTGTGTAAGCAGGTTCATCCTCATGTGTTTGTGTGAATTCTGACAGCTCGGTTAATTATTTCTTTCAAGCTCTGTTGAACTTATTCGGGCGAGTTTTTCTTTGGGCGGATTTCTTATTTGTGTTATTTTCTGCACTTAACCAATTAGTTCATGACAGATAACAGAGTTCGCCATCCTTCAAATGAACAGCATTTCGCCTCTGCACATAGCATAAAATGCCAAATCTGCAAAATTTGTTTGGTGCTTTACACAATCAATTCATGTTTCCCTCTTTATCCTCAGATGCTGCCTCCAGCTAAAGGCTCCTACCTGGCTTCTGGGACTAGAAAGCACATGCACGAGTTTAGTATTTAAACAGAATGCTGAATTTTGTTAAGAATGTGTTGTAAGGGCTTTGGGGAAGTGGCAGGGATTTGGATTTGCTTTCTAACGTTCCCCTGCACTATTTGAGGAGCGTTCAGGGGGGTCGCTGAACTGGATTAAACTCTCGGGTAAGCAATTATACAGTTTCATTTGAGGTCAGAGGAAGGTCTCATGTTTCATTCGTACTCTTTTTGGGCATGTTTGATCCTGTCTCCATCCCCATGATGGCTATATATCAGGGCTGTGGCAGCTCTGGCAATGTTTTTCTCACCCTTTGATTGTTTGTTTGCACACAAAAAGAGTCATTTACTTATTGATCTGCTGGGGCCTTGTAGTGCTGTCATGACATGATGATGTATCCCGGCGGAACACTCCAGTATGAAGGACATTCAGGGTGGAGCAGGCATCCTAAATCTCTGTTTAATAATTTATGCAGATCGGCTGGTATAGACGAGCTGCACTACTTTTTAATTTCCCATATGAATATATATAGTAAATCTGTTCAATTATTGACCTCTCTGACCTACAGTTGAAGTCAAAATAAGAATGCAATAAAATGCATGTTATTTTTTTAGTACTAACCTGAATATGATATTTCACATAAAAGACGTTTACATATAGTCCACAAAAGAAATAATAGTTGAAATTATAAAAATGACCTCATTCAAAAGTTTTCATACACTTGATTCTTAATACTATTGTTGTTTTACCTGAATGATCCACAGCTATGTTTTTTTTTTAGTGATGGTTGTTCATGAATCCTTTTTTTGTTTTGAACAGTTAGACTGTTCTCTGTTCTTTAGAAAAATCCCTCAGGTCCCACAAATTCTTTGGTTTTTCAGCATTTCTGTGTATTTGAACCCTTTCCAACAATGACTGTATGATTTTGACATCCATCTTTTCACACTGAGGACAACTGAGGACAACTCATATGCAACTATTTATTTAAGGTTTAAACACTCACTGATGCTTCAGAAGGAAACACCATGCATTAAGAACTGGAGGGTGAAAACTTTTTGAATTTGAAGATCAGGGTAAATTGAACTTATTTTGCCTTCTGGCAAACATGTAAGTATCTTCTGTAGTTTCGAAGGACAGTACTAAATGGAAAAAAAAAATTATATTTAGGTAAAAACAAAAAAAAAATGTACACATCTTCATTTTGTTCAAAAGTTTTTAACCCCTGCTCTTAATGCATCGTGTTTCCTTCTGAAGCATCAGTGAGCGTTTGAACTTTCTGTAATAGTTGTATATGAATCCCTCAGTTGTCCTCAGTGTGAAAAGATCATACAGTCAAAATCAAAATCATACAGTCATTGTTGAAAAGGGTTCAAATACACAAAAATGATGAAAAACCAAAGAATTTGTGGGACCTGTGGGAATCTCTTTAAAAGTTCAGAACAAACAAGGGACTCATGAACAACTAAACACTAAAAAAAAAAACAACACCACAGATAACACCATGGTGTAAAGAATCAAGTTTATGTAAACTTTTGAATGGGGTCATTTTTAAATTGAACTATTATTTTCTTTTGTGGACTATATGTAATCGTCTTTAAAGTGAAATATCTTATTCAGGTCAGTACTAAATAAAAAAAAAACATGCATTTTGTATGATCCCTCTTATTTTGGTAAAATAATTAACATTTTGCAGATTCTGTAAACTTTTGACTTTAACTGTAATAGCTACGAAAAATAAAGGGATAGTTCTCCCAAAAATGAAAATTTTGTCATTACTCTGTGGAACATAAAAGAAAACATTTTGAAGAATGTTAGTAACTGAGTACTGGTTCCAACTGACTTCTATTATTTTTTGTGTTCTGCAGAACAAAGAAATGCATGCAGTGCAAAAGTTTGGAACTACATAAGGGCGAGTAAATAATAACCGAATTTTCATATTTGATTATTCCTTTAATATCACAATGAGATTAGTATCAGAAGCCTCAGTTGTTGTGGTGTTTAGGCTCAGAACAAGAAGAACAGATGCTAATATTGTTGCAGTGTGCAGTTTTGTCTGGACAATCCGCTGTTGGGCTGCATTAGCATATGGCTGTAAGGTTATTGTATGCTGAAACAATCACATCATTTGCAGTTAAAAAGACCCAGAGCCCTACTTTCCAAGGTGTTATTTCACAAGCATAATGAAGGCGGCCATTTCAAAGCCAGCCATTCTACGAAAATGGCATGAAGACCTATTCATACTATGGGTGCGCGCACTGACCACTTCTTGTGAATCTGTTATGAGCCAGGCCTCACGCATTAGGTGTAAAGATTCGTATCGAAGGCTCTTCTGAACAATAGAAAGATACACCTGTACTTACAATGCACCTTCTCAAAAGAGCACCTGGTTCTTCATGTAACTAATTGTTTTTTGTCTAAAAAGACATGCACACACACACACACACACACACACACACACACATTTTCTCAAAGGTTACACAATGAATCTCTCCAAATAGGCCATCTCAGCAGATATTTGAGTAGAGTTGGTATGCGCTGAGTCATTTTGAAAAATTCACAGTAATGCGAACTGTTCATAAAAGGTATTCTTCTTGGTTGTTAGAGTGTTGCTGGGTGGTTGGTAAGGTGTTCAGAGTGGCTGGGCTATTGCTGAGGTGTTCATATCTACCTTTTTCCTCAATGCGGAAGTAAGCCTATGGGTAAGACTTGCGGTTCATTTTCTGCTATAGGAAAACAATGAGAAAAATGCTGTAAACTGTAAAACGTTTTGCACTACAAACCAGTGTGTCCATAATTAAGATAATACATTATAATATAATGGTAAGAAAAACCAATTTGCAATATCAAGTAGCAAAACAAGTTGTTTTGTACAGCTAAAAATAGCTGGACGCAATTGACACTGAAAGCCAGACCCATACAATTTACAAATGGTTACGCCCACTCTTATGGGAAGAAAAGGGTGGATTGGTTGTTAGACTGAATGGCTGCTAGGCTGCTAGGCATATGCTTACTTCCCCAAGTCAAAAAAGTGGACACCCAAAGATTTGGCTGTGGCTTGATGTCAGTAAAAGTTTAAATAAAAGTTTTTTCCTCATTTTAATGTCCCACTGTGTCCATGAGGAAAGTCCTAAAAACTTGTTGTACAGAGGTCATATGTGTGAGGGTTTTTTTTTTTTCAGTACAAACCAAAGAGCACTCTGTGGAACTTTCTTCATGCTTACCAATATCCTAGAAACAATTGAAGAGTTCAGATGCAAAAGCAGCTAAAAGCCATCTCGGTCAAAAATGAGATAATGATACTGAGTGAATGCTCTCGACACATATTATACGTCTATCAAATACTTTTTCTTCAAACTCGCTAAAATACCAGCCTCAGCCCAATCAGAAGTACCAGTACTTACATAGAAACTTATACATCTGAACCTGATAAAAATGCATTTTTTAAAGAAAGACGTCAGATGGATTTAGCTGGTTTTGCATCTGAACTCTTCAATTGTTTCATGATTAAACCATGTTATTGGGAAATAAAAAGGATTCCTAGGGTTCCTTGCTATTGATTGTTGTAATTGAGATCCTTCCATTGCTTTGAAAAGAGTCTGAAGAGGTTGGTCGGGCCAGGTCAGGTCAAAAGACCCAGCAGGTGCAATTCATGAGACCATGATTAATAAATGTGAACTTTACCCAGACTAGCACTGCTGCTTCTCAAAGACACCAGCAGGAAGCCACTGTCCTGAGGCATTGAGCTCCAGTAATGGACACTGTAAAATGCTGCTTCTTTCTACTTCTTTTCTTTTACTAGTTCTAGTTCTTTCTCTGCTCAACCTTCCCACATTTCTGGTCTTGTTGGGAGGAGTTTTATGCATAAGTAACAGTATCTCAATCTTTTCTCTCAGTTCTTCTCAGCAGGTCAGGTATCATCATCCTTAGGCACATATGGGAGTAATGCCATTGGCTTACAGGGATAGTTCAATTCTGTTATTAATTACTCACCTTCATGTCATTCCAAACCTGTAAGACCTTCTTTCATCTTCGGAGCACAAATTAAGATATTTTTGATCTGAGAGCTTTCTGACCCTGCATAGACAGAAATGTAACTGACACGTGCAAGGCCCAGAAAGGTAGTAAAGACATCATTAAAATAGTCCATGTGACATTAGTGATTCAACCGTGCACACATGCGTTGTGTACTCTTGTGAACGTGCATTGAAGACTGACACAAAAAAAAAAAGAAATTTTGGAAGGAAGTTGTTACTTTTGTTTTCTTTGTGCACAAAAAGTATTATCATCATAACATTATGCTTGAACAACAGATGTCACATGGACTATTATAACAATTTCCTTACTACCATGTCAGTTGCATTGCTGTCTATGCAGGGTCAGAAAGCTCTCAGATTTAATCAAAAATATCTTAATTTGTGTTCTGCAGATGAACAAAGATGTTTAAGATTTGGAATGACATGAGGGTGAGTAATTAATGACAGAATTTTCATTTTTAGGTATACTATCCTTTTAAAAGTGAGAAAGATATTAATAGTAAATCTGTTTAGTTTAGCAATGCCAGATTACCTCACATTTGTATGCCAAAGTAGTCCAGTAGTCCATCCTGATTTTCACATAGCTTTTCAGTTATGAGCAGTATGGAGGCCACACTTCAGATAAACCCGCTGGATAAGAAACTGCGGTGCAAGTAAACTAGTAGGTCCCAAGTGGCAGTAATGTAGTTCAGTGTATTTTATTTTTCTGTTTGCTCTTAGAAGAATACATTGTATAAATGAGGAGATGCTACCGCGAGCGATTCATCATTAAGATTCACTCCAAGTTACCAGTGCAAATAATGCCGAAAACAGTAAACAATGAAGCAGTAATTTACATGATTTATTCCTATCATGGTGCATGCTAGGAAACACCACATCCAGCTTTCTTTTTTTTCGGGGGATGATATGGCACAGTTTTTAAATGGCACTTAAGGTCGATGACCACTGCTCCAGGTTCTTGTGGATGAGCCTTTAGGGAACAACTCTAAATTTAGCCATGTGGTACTCTGTCCTGTAACCTCAGTGAGGAATGGCAGAAGCGTCTGGGTCTTTTCTGTTGTGGCTGATTGATGCAGAGAATCTTTGTTCTCTTAAGTCATGTAGATGGATTGATGATGCGATGCAGTCAATGTATTGGCCGCAAGCGAAATGTTCATCTTATCTAACGGAGACTCAAAGCCTCAGTAATCCAGAATGCAGTACCCTTGATTATGAATGTCTGTCCTGTCATCACACTGCTCTTTAAGTGTTTCAGCTGGCAGGCTCCGATAAGGCCGGTTGCTGTTTGAATTGGTGAGCTGCAATTGAGTCCCGGTGGGCTGCTGTTTCCTTCAAATATAGAAGAAAAGGTGAGATAGGGAGAGGGGCATTTAGGTGAAGAGCGCTGATAGTGACATTTGATGTGTGTTTACTAAAGGCTAGGCTATCTGAACAGCATTTAGCTCAATATAGCATTGAAGGATTAGCATAGCCATAATGAAACCCTTGCCCTTGGCATTTTAACCATCCACACTAAGCCACAGCCTGCACCTTGTTGGCATTCTGTACGCCAGCTGCCTACCTTCACCTGCGACCTTCCTGTTTAATACAGGAAAAGGCAGTTTGCATTTATTCACGTGTATTCTTCCAAGGTGGATTTTGAAATCAAACCTATTTGAGCTGCCTGTGTAATGGTGCATTTAATCCAGGTTGGTTCAACACGGGCAGAGCGCCGCTTATACTGCACTGTCTCGCGTAGTCACGCCACAGAGACAAGTGCCGTAATCACAGAGAAAGTGCCAGAAAGCCGGGCTGGGTGATGGATAAATAATTGAAGTGTGGGATGGCAGGATTAGAGGCTGGCATTGAAGGGCGCAGTTCTGTAAATTTGTGCATGTGTGTGCATGAATGGTTGATGAAGACAGCTGTGGGACAGTTTAAGAGCTCATTAAGATGCTTTTGCAGAGTCCATTGTCCATTGTGATGAAAGCCTAAGGGAGACAGAGGAAATTGTGCAGGAGTGAAAACCGCCTTCAGATTTCTGTGTTCATTTGTTTTGTGACACGAAAGTACTGGCCTGTCATTGGAACGTGTGCAGTTAATGTTTATTTTTCTTTTTTTAGTTAACGATTTTAGTCGTCTGATAAAAAGAATCGTACGTTTGTTAGGATTAGTCTACTTCCAGAATTAAAATTTCCTAATAATTTACTCACCCCCATGTTCATGTCTGTCTTTCTTCAGTCGAAAAGAAATTAAGGTTTTTGAGGAAAACATTCCAGGATTTTGGCTCCATGTAGTGGACTTCAATGGGAGCCAATGGGTTGATGGTCCAAATTGCAGTTTTAACGCAGCTTCAAAGGGCTCTACACGATTCCAGCCAAGGAATAAGGGTCTTGTCTCGCAAAACAATTGATCAATTTCTAAATATACATAAAAATGTATGAACTTTTTAACCACAAATGCTTGTCTTACACTAGCTTGACTTCACGCATGACGTAGGCGGAAGTACCGACCCAGTGTTTACAATGCGAATGTGCTTAGAAAGCCAAATAATCTTTACAAAACAAGGTAACACAATGATGTTGGACGGAGGACAAAATATCTGAATTGGATCTTTCTGAACCGAAGTACATAGAACTAAAGAACTACTTGCGCTTGACCTTTCCAACGTGATTATGTAATGTGTAAAGTCGTATATGTGCATCGCAGAGCTAGTGCAAGATGAACATTTGTGGTTAAAAAGTATATACATTTGACTGATCGATTCATTAAACAAGACTCTTATTCCTTGGCTAAATTTCTTTTTGAGATATGAAAATCTTGGATGACATGGGGGTGAGTAAATTATCAGGAAATTTTAATTCAGGAGTGAATTAATCCTTTAAAATGTATTTGCAATTAAAAATTGCAATTAAAATTCTGTCATAATTTACTCCCCCCATTTAAAATGGGCGTTAATTGATTGGTTACCTACATTCTGCAAAATATCTTTTGTGTTCGACAGATGAGAGAAAGTCTTACAGGTTTGAAACGACATGAGGGTGAGTTTTCATTTTTGGCTTAACTATACCTTAATATTTACAAATAAGGTAAAGCCACAATATGTAAGTTTTTGCCGCTAGAGGGAGCAAATTCAAAACAAACAAAGAACCAAAGGCTTAGTTTGATGACTGTGATTGAGTGTGGAATCATGGGAGTTGTAGTCTTCTTCTCCACAGTCGATCTAATCCATCAGAAATCATGTCCATGGATGATCTAATGTATTAAAGACTTATTAAGGTCACTGTAGTATAAAGCAGGGTGGGGCTGAAAGTTGTGGAAGTGAAACGAGGATGGTGGAGCGATTGCTAATAAAGGACGAGTGTGATACACGTCTCTAAAGCAGCGGAGCGTTTATTATGCCACAGTCAAGTGCTTCTGCTCCTTCAGGTCAAAACAGTGCTGTTTTATCATACTAGATACATTTTAGTGTGTGTTGAAAGTTCTGTTATAATGCTATTATGTGCGTTTGTCACCTGTCTAATAAAATGCATAACATATTAAAGTGTCTTTGGGGTTTCCATGTTCTCTACTAAATAAAACCGGAAAATCAAATGTGAATGACATCATTGGCAGTCTGTTACACTAGTTAAAATAGCTTATTTCTCAGGATTTAAACTTTCTTGAAAACGTTTGGGATAATGTAAGAACACATGTCAGCAAAATACATAACACTGCTCCAGTAGTTTTTTGAATATTTTAATCAGAAAATCTTACATATTGTGTCTTTAATTGTTAAATTGTTAAATATATTGCGTACTTTAACACATTATCTTCACCAGGCCTAATAATAATGTAATCTGTAATATATTAAACATGAGCATATTTGTGTGCTTGACACCTTTTTATTGCTTTAGCTACATGTCAACAAAGTGGGGCAAGCCCAGGCTGAACTTCTGTTCTGGACTGGGGACATCAAATCACATGAGGTCTGTGTGCACCACGTCCATATGCTTCCAGTTTTCGGTGCGAACGCAAGGCATATGCCCATCCGCCTTTTAAAAAAAACCCAAAGCAAGATTGAGCAGATGCTCTGCCCACAAGAGATAAGTATAGATTTTATAGATCTCACCCTCTCCTCCGTCTGTGGGCTCTATTAAGACCTGGACACGGTACAATCCGTCTCAAATGACAGCCACTGTTCATTAGCCCATCATACTGAAATAAATGACAAGCCTGTTCACATTTTCACTCTTTCTGCAAAATTTCAGCTGTCCACTCTATCTTCCTCTATTCCGCTCTTTATTTTCTCCTACGCACAGGCGTTCACATATTCTCTGTCCTTCTATTGCTCTCAATTTTTGTCACACTGATGCACAAACATTCTTTTTCTGTCTTTCTCCTTCACTTGTCTTGCTGTCGCTCTCCTACACTCCACATCCTCTCTCTCTCTCTCTCTCTCTCACACACACACACACACACACACACACATGCAAACTCGCACACAGCTTTATGCTTTACACATGGTTGCTGCTGCTGTGGTGCTTATCTCTTCTGGGAGTATAATAATGTTTTTCTTTTTTTTGCTGCATGGGAACAATTTTTAGACATACTCGCAAATCTAAACTCCCAAAAAAATCCCATGACGATGGCCCTTCTTGGGGTCATTACATTTTTAAAACTTTAACTAATGATGCATTTAAATTGACACTGAATAAATAAAATAAGCTACTGAAAGGGTGAGTTTGTGTACTTGTAGTTAGATATAGTTAGTCAACTGCGACTATAGAGAAGCTGCTTGTGTAAGATTGAATAGCAGTGCTCAAAATGGCTCTACAGTTGTCACAAAAATGCTCCTAGTTCTGTGCTGAAACTGACTTACGAATCGTCTATTCCACTAATAATGAACTGAGTCTCCTCATGACTCACTGGCTGTTTGAACCTCCTCGCACCCTGCAATTCACCAAACACTCCTGAAGCTAAAATGAACGCAAAACCCAAACAGACCCACACCACTAGCCTTTGCCAGTGAAATGTTCATGTGAAAAGCCTCGTGTTCATGGCATTTATACTTGAAATGCAATAAAAGAGCAAGTTGCATTTACATGCATCAATAAGACAGGATCTATTTGTTTACCAAAATGAAATGCAATCAAATTCCACAATCTAATTGCAGTACATCAATAAGACAAGTGACCCTTACCTACTATTTGTCTCATATTAAGTCACTTACAAATGTTACCTAGCCCTAAGCCAAAATTTACACAGCAAATTAAATTTGATGAGACTATAAATTGCAATAACATCTGTTAAATGCACATTTGCCATACGTGCTGCATACTAAATTGAGCATCAAAAAATCAACTAATTCACTGTTGCAAAAACGCTAGATAGACTTTTTTCTTATATTTGTATGCATCTGATGTCTTAAGTGTGTCTTCTCTCTCGGTTGAAGAATAATGATCCTAATGCCTTTAGCAACAGAATGCAAAATCCCCCTACGGATCTGACTCAGCTTTCCTTCTCTGCTGTCAGATGTGAGTGTTCTGTAATGTTGAAGTAAGCCTCTGCTTGTTAGTTTGTACAGAATGATGGTGGCCAAAATCATCCGGACTTCTGTTTTTAAATTAATTATTGATGATCCACTGAGAAAATAAATTTTACATTTACATGTATTCATTTGACACAGTTTTATTAGAATCATGGGCAAAAGCCCTATTTGGACAGGAACAGATTTCTAAACTATGTTTGAATTTCAGTGCTTGTCACCCAACGTCTGTGATTTTCATGTACCAATTCAGACAGGACTAACATCTGTGTTGGTGTGTTTTCTAGACGTGATGTGGTTGAAATTTGTGTGTTCACAAGCCCTATTAGGATGGTAATTGTTTCTCTATTACTTTCTTTTGATTCTTTTGATTTGATTTCTTTTACTTTCCATTTGATTCAGTGGCATTGTTTACATTCAGTGCCACCAATATGGCCGACTGACGACGTGCCGTAAAAACACTATTCAAATCTGATGAGAAGTTAAGTGAATTGCGAGTAGGGGTTTATATGAATTTATCTCTGAGGGAACTGACTGTCTTTACAAAAGTTTAGATGGTATTTTCTTTACATATGGACTCTGTATGGTGCTTATGTAGTGTTCATATATGCAATGTTGTTTTGTTTACAGCAGTAACCAAGGAAACGCTGTATTGCAGTTGTTCCATAAGCGCCACCTGCTGTCAGAGAGCGAATTTGCACTCTCATTCATCCCATCTGCTGTTTTTGTTCCGTGCAGATGTTTTACGTAATATAGTTTCACAAAACTGAAGTCAGACTATTCTGTTTTTTCTTCATATTTTGAAATAATTCAATCTAATTTAAAGGAGAAGTTCACTTCTAGAACAAACACTTACAGATGATGTACTCACCCCCTTGTCATCCAAGATGTTCATGTCTTTTTTTCTTCAGTCGTAAAGAAATAATGTTTTTTGAGGAAAACATTTCAGGATTTTTCTCCATATAATGGACTGATATGGTGCCCTGAATTTGAACTTCCAAAATGCAGTTTAAATGCAGCTTCAAACGATCCCAAATGCGGTTGTATACGATCCCAGCTGAGGAAGAAGGGTCTTATCTAGTCAAATGATCGGTTGTTTTCATAAAAATAATACAATTTAAATTCTTTGTAACCTCAAACGCTCGTCTTGTCTTGCTGTGCCTGAACTCTGTGTATTCTGCCTCAAGACAGTTAGGGTATGTCAAAAAACTCCAATCATATTTTCTCCCTCAACTTTAAAAATCATTTCAAATCATCCTACATCGCTGGGTTTTTGCAGACTTTGCAAAGTGAACATGCAAACAAGATAAAACACCCTTAACAAAAAAGGTAAACAGCGATATAGGGCGATTTTGAAGTTGAGGGAGAACATGAGATGGGAGTCATGAACCGGAAAAAAACAGAGTTCAGGCAGAGCAGGACAAGACAAGCATTTGACATGAAAAAGTATATAAATAGTTTTTTTTTATGAAATTAACTACTCATTTTGCTAGTTTTCTGCATTTGGGATCATTTGAAGCCACATTTAAACTGCATTTTGGAAGTTCACCATACCAGTCCATTATATGGAGAAAAATCCTGAAATGTTTTCCTCAAAAAACATAATTTCTTCAAGACTGAAGAAAGAAAGACATGAACATCTTGGATGACAAGGGGGCGGGTACATTATTTGTACATTTTTGTTCTGGAAGTGGACTTCTCCTTTAAATTAAAAACTGCTCATACTGCATGCATGCAGCAGTCATGATTAAAATGCAGTGGTTGCCTCATTTAAAATGGAAAGAGCAAAGACTTTATGTATTTGATTTGTTTTAGAAATTCAATTTAGTTTTGTTGTTTAACATATTTCAGTTTCACAAAGAAATGTATAGCATTTTGTTCCAGCAATAATAAAAGGACACCTTTTCATTATAAATTTTTACATTTCATTTTGTTAAAAAAAAAATTGTGTGAAAATTCCAACGTGAAATCAGTATCATCCTAGCATACTACAATTACTCTTTCTGCCGTGTTTAACATATGTATGTTATGTATTTAAGGCACAATTTATATATTTATTTATCAAATAACCCCCAGAATGTGCTTAAGCACCTTCCGGGATACGTGTTTATCCCTGGTTGGGAATTACCAGCTGACTTACAGAAACTCATCTGGGAATCCAGATCCTGATTAACCCAGTGGTGGTTCATATTCCAGCGAGCTCTCATTGAAATCATTCAAACAGATGCTTGCTTTATCTCGGCTGGAAAGGGATGTCTGTGGAGCTTTCATTCTCTTATGTGAATTGCAAGCTACTAATAATCACAATGGTTCTCTTGAACAGTAGGCAACCTCTTCACAGTGGCTCTCAAAGCATTCCAACCACATTGGATGAGTTCCTTAAAGACATGAAAGCATTCAATGTCAGATTCATGAGGGACTGAATGCGATGGATGAAAGCGGGTCCACAGACTGCGCACGGATGATTGACAAACAATCCAAAAGGCTTATGTCACTATTTTAGTGTTTCATATTAACAGCAGCTTAGTGCAATGCCTACCTTCAAACACTAAATCCCCATATCAGCGGTGTTTTCCTCTGCGCCTGAGAGTGGAGGTAAAGCGGAGGCGCTCTGGGTAAATAGAACTGTCATCTCTCCTTAAACAAAACCTCGACACTCAAGGAGACTTGCGGTAATGAGCCTGTCAATTTTCCCGGGCACCCTCGGAGGATGCCGGTGTGTCAGCCCTAATGAGGGTGCTTGTACCATTTCACCAGCCGAAGCACAAAACAGGACTGCAGCAAATGCACCTCACCTTGTTTAAAACGGCTTCCACGACTGCTGTGCTTAAGCACTGGTCCTGTATTTACAGACAGAGGAACCGGCCTAAATCACTGGTCCCGATGATTACAGCGTTGACTTGAGGTTTACTGTCAGCTGGTTGTTATTAGAGGTGATGAGAGTTTCCGCCATCACATTACAGTGTTTTGTGTGTCTGATGTGATGAGTGAGAAGAATGCTTTTTCATGTATCTCACTCAAGGCAGTGATTAATTGCTTTGATAAGGCCTGCTGACATTGTGAAATTCTGCTTCTAATAACCACAGTGAAATGGCTTACGGTAATGTCAACTCGGAGCTTCTTGTGTCATTTTTATTTTCTTACTATAGACTGTTCATCAAAAGGGGCAACTTATTTGTCGATAACACTTTGAATGAGATTTAAAGGACAATTGAGTTGCCATAGTGCATTAACAATTAGAATGTTTTATCTTGGGCATGTCACCCTTAGATGACGTGATGTTGTTAGAAGTGCTGGGGGGTTTTATCGTAAATCTGAAGGAAAAATAATAGCATACTACGCAAAGAAGTATAATCAAACAAAGCACGCTCAGACTCTGCTTTCTCGATTGTTTCCTGCAGGTAAACTGCTGATGTTTTGAAATCGCTTTTGCGTTGTTAGCTTTCATTTGTGTCTCATTATGAACAATGGCATTGTCATCCTCATGGCTACTTCCATAAATACATTCATATAAAAACACATTTAAATACCATTGATTTTTACTCTTTGTGCATGAGTTTTGCCATTGTCTAATTGTTTTAAATCTTCTTTAGGGGTGAAAACATCATCTGTCTTTACCTTTTTTCAAAAAAAAGGATTTAGTTACACTTAAATATGGTTATGCTCTTATAAAGTACTGTAATGTCTACCTCATAATGCAACTGTGCCATTTAAACCTTACTGACATGACCTTTAAATAACTGATCACTGTGCATGAAAGGGTTAAGTTCACCTTAACGGTGCTTTTGCAGATAATTACAGATTTAATAAGCAGTAAAATCAATGAGACCTGAGGAGCCTGAGTCAGTCTGAACCCAGAACAGAAGGGCAAGGATTTTAGCAGTCTCCACCCCATAGAGAGACATTAAATTGGATGATTGAGTGGAGCACACTTCGTTTCACCTCAAAAGATCCCTTATTCTCAAGCTGGGTGAGGCCATCATCAACGCAACCTGCAATAGCAGCGTTAGCTGTTTATTTTGAGACTGCATTTATTAAAATTGTAAATGTGGTTATTTAATTTTCTACAGCAGTTCTTTCTGGTCCTTAAAACTGATTGGCTGAGAGGGGTGTGATATTCTAGTGATATCGGAACTCTAGCCGTTTCACCGTTTGTATCACTCTGCTTGTGGTATTTCTAACAGCAAGTGTCATGGCGGAAGCCCAAATCCACTGTAATTTTATAAATAATACTATTTTTGTGTCGCGGAATTCAAATATGCATTTTTTTTTTTTTAATTAAGACAATGTCTATTTGAAAAATTGCTTCTATGTTTTCGGAGGTGTGAGCTCCAGAGTGTCAATGGCCGTTCAGCACTCATGAACCCACTGAGAGCAGCCTCACCTCAGCCAGATCTTATGGAATTTGCCACTTACTCTGATGTCTCTATAGTGGATAAACTTGAGATATACTTCATATTGTGGAAATCTAACAGTCAGTCTTTCATCTCATTAATCTATAATTTTGTTCCAGAGGAAATAGTTTTGTCTGAGGGAAAAATCTCATCACGTAACATTTTATGCAACTTTAATGCTGTATATCAGAGCGCTGTCTTTGTACATTTGACTGAATTGCCTAGCAACTTTTATGATGGCTGGTGTTGCTTATTAAATATTATTGTTCAATAAATAATATTTTATATAAATAATAAGTAGTTAATAATAGTATTTAGTATTGGGAAACGGTGTTCGTGATGGTGATTTTAGTTAGATTGTTCCGCCATTAGATGACAAGACAAGAGTCTTTTTTTAATGAGTGAAACGCGTTTTTATAATGCGGTTTCATGCATGAGACGCTGCAAGAAACGTGAGTGCAACAGTCAAACACATCCATGTTTACATAATTTAACAATGGAAAAGCAGTGCAATCCAATAATAAAAAAAAACGGTAAAGAACTATTACTGCATGTTTTATGTTTCATGTTTTCATCATGGTGATAGGCTGAAAGCTGCTCTTCATTGTCTTTACAGAACATTTATAGTTCATAATAGTCTACTGGTGTTATACCCTGAGTCATTTTGAATTTAAATTGCCTTGACGTTTGAGATTTTTTAAAAGCATTTTCCTCATATTATTTCTTAACATATAATATGTATAAGACAAGTTGTACACAATGTAGTTGTAGTTCATGCATCTTTTCTGCAAAAATATTTAACAATTTGTTTAACATTTGCATCATTTTGACAACTTCATGTGTGGTGCACATAGAATAGAATTTTCTTTAACCATAAAGGGTTAAGAAGAAGTTACTTGAATCGCCCAGCCCTATTGTAAACAAGTTATTTTTACTTTCATCAACACCTTGTAAGATGCAGTCAGCAAGTACACTGAGCAGCGCTGTCATCGGAAATCACCCTTAACAGATGAAAGGATAGTACAACAAAGATATCGCTTTCCTCAGCAGACATTTAAACAAATGTTTTATTGTGAATATGAGACTAAGCTGAAGAATGAATGTTGTATCAGATGCAGGTAATCACACTCTCAGTCCATCTCTCTCAAAATACTTTACATAATACAGTGAGGTTTTAATACAATAATAAAATAAGCTTTCAATTAAGCAGCTCGACGTTCCTTCGTTACTAGTTCTAAAGTGACGTTTTGGAATTAGTAACGGAGGCTTGGGCTTTGTTGTTAAACTGAGATTTGAGACTGTGGCAGTAGTTAGCACAAAAGAAGATTTTAAAGAAACTCTGTAGTTGTTTCTTATGTATTTACACACTTGTGCCCCATCAAACTGTTGTATAAACAAAATATCACACCTGTAGCCGTGTGATATGGCTGTATATCGGCACCCTGTGATTGCCTATGGCCAAATTACAACTGTGCCAATATACAGTCATATCGCACTAATACGAGTGTGATATTGCTCATGTGTTGTTTGTTGTTAGCCAAATTGCTAGTTTGCTGTATGAAACAGCCAGTTTTTTTTTTAACATGGTGTGATGTTAAAAATGGTATGATGTGGCGTGTGCAAATATGTTAGTTCCCTGTTTTGGTGTGTTCTTTTGACACATTTATAAAGGCATGTGTAGAAAGAGCATCTTTGCATTGAATTCAGAAGGTTGGCTAATGTGCTATGAACACTGAGAAATGTCACAGCTGCATCGGTGACTGTGATGAAGTGCTTGCTTATAAAACTCTATACAGGTGTGCAAAGCACACAGGCCAGACGATAAAAAAAAAACGTCATCCTGCCTGTGAGAAAAACAGGTGTAAAGAAGTTTGTTTTTGACACTGTTTATAATAATTACATGCTTGTTGTGGTAACCTTCACTGCATGTCTTCGACCATCTTTCACCAGTGTTGTCTGTGATGAAGGAAACTGGGGTGTGAAAACAGAGACAGCGTGGCTGCATCCAAGATGTGCTTTTGCTGTGTTGTTGCACCTTGCGATCATCATTTTTTTAATGGATTTTTAATAACAGTAAATGATGCTTCATGAGAGAGGACATGGATACCGAAATGGGAAACAGGAGGGAATCGAGTATTCAGAGGATGCTGCTGTTTCAAGCTCTGAACTTGACTTGAAATTCATGAGTTTGACACTGGGTGAAGTTTATTCCTGTCTGAGCAGCAGATGGACAGCTGTGGGGTAAAACACTGCCTATATGTGTATGCACTGCAGGAAAATGCCTTATACTTATGGCATGTATATATATATATATATATATGTATATATTTATATATATATATAATTTGTATAGAGCACTTCATACATGATAGCAGTTTAAACTGCTTTACACAAGCATAACAAAGAAAAAAGCAAAAGTAATGACATGTAAAAGCTTCTTTTAAAATCATTTGAGAACATCACTGAGGAAAAAATGAATTAAAAAATTAATGAAGAAAATCCATTAAAATATTAAATAATAAAATGGAAAGTTAAAGAAGTATGCATCAAAGGACATGAACTGAAATTAAATAATGGAGTAAATTGCTGCAGTGCTTTAAAAATTATATTAACAAAAATAAGTATTAAAGAGGAAAGGACATTTTTTCAATAAAGTAAGAAAATGTGCTTATACGTGTGTGTGTTTTTACTTTTACTGGGAAACAAGACCAAATTACTGATTAAAGTAATGAGTTTTTACAATGTATGTCTAAATATTGGAAATGTGAGGTCAGGAAACATTCACGGTTGCTTTAACAGTGAGAACTGAGAGAAGACTGTGTGCCTCTAAAACAGAGTCTCATAGCAGGTTATCTTTAAAAAAAAGTCTGACCTCTGCTCAGCCTCCGGCTGTTCTGTTCTCTTTACCTGTTGTGCTGTCAACATGCTCTGAGAGGGACTCAATGCCCAGCTGGCTTGGGTCACGGACAGAATTTAGATCTTAACATATGCTGTTTTATATGAGATGCGTAACTCGTACTGCATGCAATGTACTGTACACCACCCCCACACTCTCCTTTTTCTTTGTCTGTGTGACTTTTAGCTGCAGTTTTGGGTGCATCTATATTAAGAGCTGCCACCAAGTAATGTTTCAGCACCTTCACAATAAATCACATTAGTGTCCACAATGTAGTTAAGCAGATCCTCCATCCATTTACAGCCTCACTACAGGATGAATTTAGTTTTGTCGTTCCTGGGAGGAAGTCTTGCATTATTTAAGACTTTTTTCAGTTCCTTATGATCCAATATCCTGCAACTGGAATTGGTACTGGTAACTGGAAAATGAAATGTTCCATTTTTAAAAGTGACCTAGATCTGTTGGTGGTTCAAATGCTGGGTGTGAATGTCGGTTTAATGCAGTGGATGCAAGAATATATACATTAATAATATATTTTCATGTATATTTAAAGAGAATTTTGCATATTTTTGCTATATATTAATATAGTAATATAGCAAGGTAATCATTTTATATTACAAGGTACAGTGTCTTGCAAAAGTATTCATACCCCTTCAGGGTTTTTTCCCCACATTTTACTATGTTGCAGCCTTATGTTAAACTGCTTTAAATTACTTTTTTCAGTCTTTCACTTACTTTTGGAGTCTACACTCCATACACCATAATGACAAAGCACAAAACAGGTTTGTAACAAATTTATAAGAAATAAAACAGCTGAAATGATTCCATTGCATAAGTATTCGTACCCGTTTTCTGGGATCCTTAAAATTTATCTCAGAAACATTCATATCGCTTGTATGTGTTACTACAAGTTCATTTGAATGAGTGTGATTTGGAAAGGCACACACCTCTTAATAAAAGGTCTAGGATCTGAAAATGCATATCAGAGCAAAAACCAAGCCCTGAAGTCAAAAGAACTGCCTTTAGAGCCACACATCTTGGGAATGGTTATAACAAAATTTTCTGCATTGAAGTTTCACAGAAGCATGTAGTCTCTATTATCCATAAAAGAAGTTTGGAACAACTTTGGACTCTTTCTAGAGCTGGCCTAATGGCCAAACTGAGCAATTGATGGAGAAGAGCCTTGGTTAGAGTGGTGACCAAGAAGCTGATGGTCACTCTAGTTGAGCTCCATGATCATACATGCAGATAGGAGAAACTTACAGAAGGACAAACACCACTGCAACACTTCACCAGTCCAGTGTTTATGGCGGTGTGGCCTGGAGAAACCTGAAAATGTCTGCTAGCCCCCATACAAGCTGAGGTGAAGAGGTGAGGAGAAGAATGGCAGATAATTGCCAAATGCTGATAAATGCATCATACCCAAAAAGACTTGAGGCTGTAAAGATGCTTCGACTAAGTGCTGGGTTAAGGGTATGAATACTTATGCAATGTACATATTTCAGTGTTTTATTTTTAATAAATTTGCAAAGTTGCCACAAATCTAGTTAGTGCTTTGTCATTATAGTGTATAGATTGATGTGGGAAAAAAGTAATTCAAAGCAGTTTAACATAAGGCTGCAACATAAAATGTGAAAAAAAAGAAGGTGTATGAATATTTTCGCAAGGCACTGTGTATATATTTTATGTGGCCACATTTGGTTCACATTTGGTCTGTTTTGAGATTGAAAGTGAGGAGAGATATTCTGCATTGACTAAAATCCCTCCAGATGCCTAAGGGTTTGTACCGCCTTTGATACCATACTGAAAAAAAAAATAATAAATGATCAGCTGCACTGAAAACTAGAATAATGGTGAAGAAATGTCTATAAAATGTGGTTGTTTATACAGTGGAACACAATCAATCTGTAAATGAGCAGCATCACATTAGGCAGTATCAACATTTGAGTGTATTTTCTTCAAGCAGGCTGGGAGAATATCTCGGTCGCAGTACCTCCAGGGTAAATATGTTATTGCTGTGTCATATTAAATGCTCATTTTTGTTTGAATGGATTACAGCGTAGAGCAAGCCAAACTGTGGAGGAGTGAAGAGAGCTTGTGAATATGCAATTTGTAAAATTAAGTTATAATAACATGATGTAATGTTTTAGGGCACCAAAAAATGATATTTGTTGATTCAAATGAACTGTGTGAGTCATTCTTTACTGTTATTATGTTTGTCTCATCTTACCTGAACTTTTCTATTCAACATAATAACAGTCTTTGAATCCAACTGCAGTCTTAGGACAAAAATATGTCATTTAAATACAAATGTAACTTATTTACGCAGAATTTTTGTAAACTATACATTTCATGTTTTGAATAATACTTATAAGATTTATCATTATTATTTTATACTTATACTTACTCCAGTCCTCAGTGTCACGTATTTTATAAATCATTCTAATATGCTGATACTGTTCGTATATAAACATGTTTCATTATATAATTTTTTTTTTTTTCAGCTATGCTAAATATCATTGTTGTTTATAAAAAAATAATGACCTTCTGTACCTTCCGTGCTGAATAAACGTCGTTCTGACCACCAGCTTTAACTTGCAGTAGCATCATGGGGTAGTATTGACTTTGGTTTTCATAAGGGATGGTAAAGCTTTAATTGGCTTTCCTGTCAACTCAAGCCTTATCTGAGCATGTTAATCCAGGCAGATAGATTCACTGAGCCTTTCCTGTAGCAGTACTGGGACCCGGGGGCAGACCGGCTGCAATGTGATTACCTTGTTGCCTCAGGACACACATCACAGTGATGTCACCTTTTTGTCACTGATTCACACCAGGACGTCTCTAATTGGTTCAAATGTTAGGTGATAACCTTTCATAACCAGCTAGATGGCATCATCCTTGTCGTCAATGTGATGATAATTGTAGTGAAATGATAAGCGCATGTCATGCTGTGGATGGTGAGAACACACTGTGTGGATCATCACGTTGATGGGGGAGCGTAAGTCAAATTTATGTAAAACATGTAAATTCAATTAGTTTTGAACACCAATCAAAGCTTTAGTAATGTTCTTAGAGGCTAATGAGCTGGAAAGTACTCTGATTTGGAGATTATAGGGATACATGGGAATGAAGAACAAGGCCTAATATTCTAGACTACTGTTTGCATAGCTTAGGGCACAAAACTATAGTGCACTTTATAATGAACAGAAGGCGATTTCAGACATGGAATTAATAGAATGTGCACTTAAAATGTTATCAACAGCAGTGACTTCGCTGTAATATTTGCATGTGGATTCAGGTTTTTGTTGCAAACTGTGATCTTTAATATGTTTTCTTTCAAGCATGACTAAATTAACAAAAATGTATTTTGTGGAAAACACAGTGATCAAAATTAGAGAACTGTAACCACTGTAGCACGAAATGCCGCAGGACATCACTAGTTTCTCAGGCTGCACTGGTGTGATCTTGGTCCGCTCTTCTTCCACTCTTTTCCATAGTTTGTAGTGGGTTTCTTAGCCATAACTTTGTTCAAAAGATTTTCAATTAGGTTTAGATCAGGACTCTTGGCCAGCCATTTCATTATTTCAGTTTTCTAGCTTCAAGAAACTGCTTTAGCTGTTTTGCAGTTTGATGGGCGAATTCTCTTGAATGAAAATTGTAGGGTGACTGGGAGATGTTGCTGAAGGAAGTTCTGATAAACATTTGCATTACTCTGCCATATATCTGTAAAAGAAGCCTGTTCCTGCTGCAGAAAACATCTCCCAAACCATGACACTTCCTCCTCCACTTTT
Source organism: Labeo catla (assembly GCA_012976165.1). Lineage (NCBI taxonomy): Eukaryota > Metazoa > Chordata > Actinopteri > Cypriniformes > Cyprinidae > Labeo > Labeo catla. The sequence goes on along the minus strand of VONZ01000031.1, from coordinate 2,531,282 downwards.
CACAGACTTCTTTATTCACTCTGTCCTCAGTTTGACGCCCAACAAAATGTTTCCCGTCAGATCCAAATAAATTAAATTTACTCTCATCACTAAAGTGAACTCTAGACCAGTTTTCCTCTCTCCACACAACATGTTAGCTTTTTGATTCTCTCTGCTGATGAGAGGCTTGGTCACTGCAGAGAGTGTACTTTCAGCCTGACTTCTCTTAAACGTCCCAAGACAGATCCTTACCCTGTTCAGCACTGAATTGGCAAACAATTCCAGCTGCAGTGCTGAACCAATTCCCCATTTAGAGTCTCCATATTATCCTGTCGTCTTGTGCATTTGTTCTATGTGTGTACAGCTGCAATATTCAAGAAATAATGAATGTTGCAGCTTTGGAACGACCTTCTCTTGCAGTGGCTGAAAGGGTCATCCCTTTGGCCTTCATCTGGACAACCTCCTGTCACAGAGTTTCAGTCACCTTAGAGCAGCCTGCCATATTGCAGACTCAGTGAAAATTGGAGGAACACTGGCAGTTAAATAGACTTTGTCAGATAATTAAGGGAATTATCACCAGGTGCCAGATTAACACCAATAACTTGGAGGTATCTGTAAGTGTTTTCTAATTTTGATCAGAGTTCTTTTTAAAAAAATCTCATTTAAGTTTTTTATACTGTGCTTCAGAATACAATTATATTAAATGTGCTTAAAAACTGTCCTTTTACTCCTGTTAGGATAGCCTCAAATAGGACTAAGCAGTGACATTAAATTTTAGGAAATTATAGGTTGTTCTCTAATTTTGATCTTGATATGTCTTGATATTTTTAGTATTTTTTTTTACTTGAAAAAGTGACAGCAAAAACTGTTACAATAAAATTCTTTTTCAAATAAATGTTTCTCTTTTGAACTTTCCTATTCATAAAATAATCTTTCATGAAAAGATTATTTCCTCAAAAATATTAAGCAGCTCAAATGTTTTCGACATTTATGATATGTGACACAGTAGACTAGAATAATGGCTGCTGAAAATTACAGAAATTACATGTTAAAATATATTGAAATACAGTTGTTTTAAAGTGTAATACTGTTTCACAAAATTACTGTATTTACTGTATTTTTAATTAAATAAATGCAGCATTTGTGGCTTCATGAAGCCATAAGAGATTTCTTTCAAAAACAAAAAAATCATATTTAAGTGGAAATCAAAATTAGAGAACAACCTATAATTTCCTGAATTTCAAGTTCACTGCTTTGAAGTAATTTTGAAATAAATTCATATTTCAAAAATGAACTTAATCCTGAAGAATGAGCTATTTGAAAAATAACTCTAATCAAAATTAGAGAACACTCATTCAAGTCCCCCAAAAAGACTGGTCGTCCACGTAAGACAAATCCACCAAAAGACAGGATAATGCAGAGACTGTCAATGGGGAATTGGTTCAACACTGCAGCTGGAATTGCTTGCCAGTAGAAACGTTGGACTGAAAGTTACTGTTCTCTAATTTTGATTACTGTGTTTTCCACAAAATAAAGGTTTTTGTTGAAATGCCCTAGATATTTTGTAAAACATGTTAGTACACTAAAAAAAACAATTTGTTGAGTAAACTTAAAATAATTTGTAACCTGGCTGCCTTAAAAATTTAAGTTCAGTCAACTCAAAAAAAAGTTTATTCAACTTGAAATGTTAAATTATACTAAGTGACAGCTTAGATATTTGAGTTGAGTTGAAGATTTTAAGGCAGCTGGGTTACTTACCCATCTGTTAAGTTTAGCAAACACAAATATCTAAGTTGTTACTTAGTACAACTTAACATTTCAAGTTGACTAAACTTATTTTAGTTGACTAAACTTAAAATTTTAAGGTAGAAGGGTAACAAATTATTTTAAGCTGACTCAACAAATTGTATTTTTTATTTTTTACAGTGTAGATCAGATGGTACTGTCTACCTAAAGCTGATATTCAAATTTTGAGCAATGAAAATTAACAATTAGGATTGGGCGATGTCTACCAAATTGGCATCGGACGATATCTACAGTGAAACATTGCCATGGATGATGACATCTACGAGGGTGGGGGAGTAGGAATGAATTGGCGTCTGTATTGACGGAATATTAAAATGGTTAGCTGTTTGCTAGCGGTAGCCTGTTACATTACAGTATATGAAATTTCACTTACCACATAAACAGAGCAAGAAGAGATGACTAAGCTAAGCATGATGTCAAATGACAACACTGACAAACATCTAATCTTGTAAAATGTGTGGTAAGAACTGCCGCTCTAGTATATACAGAGCATGTGTGATCGCGAATCTCGAAAGCGAAAGTGAAAGTAAAGCGCGATTGTGCATTCATATGCCAGTTTTAATCCCATGTGTATTAATAGCTCCCTGATGCTCGCAATTTATATGCAGTATAATTACCCAACAATACAACTCAAAGAGAAATATATATAATATATATAAAAATATATATTTATATCTCATATTTATTGCCTTTAAGGGGTTCTGTAGTACACGTCATTTTCTGTCTGAACACAGTACTGGGATGCAGTAGATTTCGGGGGGAACTGGGGTCACGATGTCGCCAACATCGTGATGTCTGTCAGCCATTGGCGATGGATGATGGCATCATCTATCGGCCCAACCCTATTAACAATATTACAGAAAAAAACAAGTATTTATATATTTTGATCTCCACTGTGTGTGTGTGTGTGTGTGTGTGTACAGTGTGTATACATATATGTATGTATATACACATTTCTAGACTGGAAGGTTGCAAACAACAAGACTTGATAATGAAGGGACTGTTTTTTGTGCTAATTGGATGATGCTGTTTTTAAATTAAACTTTACTTGACTCATTTCTTTGCTCTGCGTGATGTTAATGGACTTCTTCTTTCCCTCATCTGTGTGTTCTTTATTTCTTTTAGGGAACGGATAGATAAGGGTCTGGCTCCACGCGTATTAACAAATCCTATACTCGGATCAATACTCTGCCACGGTTCCTGAGCGACCGTAGTAATTTACTACATCATAAGCGATAAGACGGCAAAACAAAATTATCACGAATCCCAGCATACCAGGATCACCATAGGTCTCTCCAGCTCTCCTTTTTTCCTTTTTTACAAGGTCAATTTTCCTTAGATTACATTAAAGTGGTCAGGGTTAATGGTCCTCTCAAAGAGGCTAATGGGCTGAAAATGTAACTTCATGCTTGTGCATCCAAACCTTAATAATGAAGCGATCAACAGAGGACTGAAAATAACCACGGCTGACAAAGCCATCCATCATCCGGTCTTGAGAATATTCACTCGTTTCTCTGTTAGGCTCTTCCTAATACTCTGTTTACTACTCTTGACTGCCTTCGCCTTTCTTCTTCTCTCACATTACTTTTTGCCTCTGTCTCTTTTGTTCTGTGTCCTCCCGTAGGACATCAGCGGCAGGCACTAAACTTGTAATGGCCTGTCACTATCTCTGGTCGTACTGTGCTGAAAAGAAATTACTTTCTGATGGCAGTGCCTTACAATGGCTATTCATCTTAATTCCTTTTTAATGAATGTAGCCATGTCTTCCATGACTCTTTTCAGAAGTTCAGAAGTTAGGGTTTTTACCGCGTCTATCTGACCTTGGGACTGGCCTGGTTTGGTGCATTCTAGTCATCGTTGCTTGAGAGAAAAGGGTGGGTGGAATATGACACAGTACATCAAGTAATCAGTTACAAATAAAAACAAAAATGAATGATGATGCATATAGCATATATATATAGATGCAAAAGCAAGCTGAAGGCAGATGTCCTAGGTTCACATCCTGAAGGAGTGTTGTATATATAGCATATAGACATTTACTGACAGATAGCAGCAGATATAAAAGCATGCAGTGGGAGGTTAGTATAGCACAGGGAATGATAGAGAATAGTATACATGTATGAAGCCGCATAAAGGTTATGTTCAACAATACTTTCATACCTCGAATAATAACATCATATGTCCGGCAGGCTCCTGTACTGACATCCTCTGTGTCGAAGTGGTCATAAAGGGACTGAATCATAAAGGAACTTCAATAATGCTGGCAGCATCAATATTTCAAAAAGGTTTTTACCTTTTTTCCCCTTTGATGGACAAGTAGCCCAACCACATTAACTGTCTGTTGCATGAATTATTAAACCACTTTTTATTATTTTATTTTATTTTATTTCATTTTTTACTTTTTTGTTTTGTTTTGTTTTTATTGTATTATTTTTTTACTTATTATTTTAATTTACTTATTTTTTGTTTACCTTTTTACTTTTTGTTTATTTTATTTTTTATTTTGTTTTTTATTTTTGTTTTGTTGTGTTTTCTTTTGTTTTGTATTTTCATTTGTTTTATTTTTATTTAATTTTTTTATTTGATTTTGTTTGATATTATTTTATTTTTTGTTTGTTTTTTATTTTATTTAGTTTTTTTGTTTTGTATATTATTTAATTTTTATTTGATTATTTTATTTGATTGTATTCTATTTTCTATTTGATTTAATTTAATTTACTATATAATTTAATTTTGTACTATTTTATTTTTTAAATTTTATAGTTATTTTATGTTTTGTTTTGTTGTTTTACTTATTTCTTTTCTTTTTATTTTTTGTATTTTATTTGTAATTTATTTGTATTCCATTTTTATTTTATTTTTACTTTTTATGTTATTTTATTTTATTTTTTGTTTGTTTTTATTTTAGTTTATTTAGTTTTATTTAGTTTTATCTAGTTTTTTATTTTATTTTTATTTAACTATTTTTTTGATTGTATTCTATTTTTTATTTGATTTGTTTTTTGTTGTTGTGTATTATTTATTTTTTATTGTGTTTTGTTTTTTTATTTTATTTGTTTTTATTTGTTTGTTTTTATTTTATTTTGATTTATTTTGCTTTGCATTTTATTTAATTTCTAATTTTTCTTATTTGATTGTATTCTATTTTTATTACTATTTATCTATTTTATTTTTTTACTTTATTTTTTATTTTTCTATTTATTTTGTTTTTTATTTTTCATTGTGTTGTGTTTTGTTTTTAATATTTTATTTTTTGTTTGTTTGTTTTTTAGTTTATTCTGTTTTGTTTTGTATTTAATTTGTTTGTTTATATTTTATTATTTTATTTGATTGTATTCTATTTTTATTATTATTTTTTTTCTTTTTTATTTTATTTTATTTTATTATTTTATTTTATTTTATTTTATTTTCCTCCATGGTGCCTTCTTATTTTATTCGCAAAGTCTGTCCAAACCAACAGAGATGTGTTTGTTAACCCCATGTAAACATGAGCAGTACTGCTCTCTGTGGCAGAACAGGCCAGCAAATCCATGTGCCTGTTTTTGGCAAGCCCTGGGAGTAACTCAAGGTCTGAGAGCAAATTAATTGCTAGCTCATGGGGGGGACTTCATAGAGGAGAAGACGCTCTCTGAGCTCCATCAATTTATCTGAACAGATGGGTCGATGGAGATCTTGAGGATGAGACATGGAGCCATCACAGCTCAGCTCCTCTAAATACTATTGGATGTCGGGACAGGAGAAGAAGGGCTCCATCCTGCTGGTGTGTTTTCTTCCTCATATATCATATGATTTGTTAACTGTGTGCAGTAGGCTGAAATTGTTATCCCTGATCAGCCCATTTCTTTTCATTTTTTAAGTTATCATGGCTTATCAATGATGACAGATCATAAGGGAGTAAAAATATGACTAACCAAGACAAACAAAATTAGGTTTTTGATGAAAAGGGAACTGTGTCTTGTTCAGGCACTGAAGATAATTTATCCTTACCATCAAAATCTGGCATAAACCAAGACATAAAATATTGTATTTTTTCATGTGTTCTTTCCTTTTATAATTTTAATATATTTTTATGTCTAAGACTCTATATAGCCTACATTCTTCTGTGGAAATCTTTGCGGTAACATGGACCTTAAATAAGGACATACTGTGATTGCTGTTTTTTGCATTTGTCTTAAATATTGGAACACTGATATTTGTCAATATAAGGCATGATATGAATGAATTTACTCAGTGCTGAGAAATGTTGGTCATTAGTGTGTTCGTTTTCCAAAATCAAATAACAGGAGGCTGTTATCAGTCTTTTATTGATTTTCAATAGGGTCAGGCGAGACTGCATATATGTATATGTGCTGTAAAGTATGCTTTCACGTTTCCTTTAATGGTTTCCTTTCTGAAAATGCCCATTTTCTGTGCCATTTACCTCCAGGGTAATGGCAATAAATGAGCTAGAGGCTTTTAAAAGGACTGCAGGGATCATATTTTGTTTGCTGATCCATCCAGCCTAATGCATTTGTCAAACACAACTGGCGTAATCTGCTGCTACAACACACATTCCCTCACTACCAAAATGAATGAGATCCTTGAGCTTTGCTGAGCCAGCAGCATTTCAGTAGAGTTGCACATCAATAATTCCCTTCCTCTCCAATTTATCTACTGACGAAACTGTAGCCTTTGGCTCTGACTTTTCTATTTGTCCCTTTTTGCCCAGAGCATCTGAAGCCAGACTTTGGAGCATTGAGTACCTGTGTAGACGCAGAACAATAACAAGGGACTTAATTAGCCGAGAGTTTCGGAGGCAGGATTACCGCTTCCTCAGTTGTCTCCAATGACGAGCCAACAAAACCAAAACTGCTGGAAATCAGTTGGCTTTAGTTTGCATGGTCCGTTCAATAGCCGAATAGGTGAGGAAAGTGCATGCTGTAATTGGGCCTCTGAGGATCTTGTAAAAATCAGAGGTTCAAACTGAAGGAAAGATCCCTATCAGAATTATCTAAGCATGACCTTTCACCTTCTGTGAGTGAAAGTCTATAGGTAAACAACCTAGACCACTGATCATTTCTAAGCAGTTCTTTGTTTCAGTCATAGTTTTTGTTAAAAAAATGCTATATTTTCTCATATCATATTCATTCATTTCAGTCATTTTAACTAAGATGGCATCTAATTGTATATAGTTTATTATAGTTTTTTTTTTACATTTTATTTTACACGACTACTCAAAAGTTTGGGATCAGTAAAAAAATGTTAATATTTTTGTAAAAAAGTCTCTTATGCTCACCAAGGCTGTGTTTATTTGATTAAAAAAGTGTTTATATATTTTCAAATGTAATTTATTCCTGTGATGCCATTACTCCAGTTGTTAGTGTGATATGATACTTCAGAAATTATTCTAATATGCTGATTTGGAAACATTTCTCATTATTATCGATGTTAAAAACGTTTGTTGTGCTGCTTTATTTATGTATGTATGTATGTATTTATTTATTTATTTATTTTGTGGAACCCATGATCCATTTTTTTCTGGATTCTTTGATGAACAGAAAGTTTAAAAGAACAGTGTTCATTTGTATTATTAAAACTATCAATAGTCGCTTTTGATTAATTTAAAGGGGTCATCGGATGCCCATTATCCACAAGTTGATATGATTCTTTAGGGTCTTAATGAAAGTCTATAATATACTTTGGTTAACAATTCTCAATGGTTGTGTGAAACAATACACGTTTTACCTTGTCAAAATGAGCTCTGCAAAAATCATCCCATTCTGAGGGATTGTTCCTTTAAATGTTAATGAGCTTTGCTCGCCCCGCCCCTCTCTACTCTCTGTGGAGTGACGAGCCTGTTTACTTTAGCCACATTTATGTAAGTTAGATATTTTTGTCTAACTTACATCCCTACTCCAGCATCGAAACAATGGAGGTCGGACTGTGACAGCTGATCTGAGGTAAGACGCTCATATCAATCAACTATCGTGGGAGCGGCCTCTGTTGGTGTGACGTCACACAGGCATCTGAGAATGGCTCTGTTTGAAAATTACCAAGTTTGTTGACCCCGGTCTAAACGCACCTAGATATTGAGTGAAATCCGTGCTGAGAAACTCCTTCAGTGTTTGTTACGTCATGACAAGGGTCGGTTTGTTTACATCATTTGCAAGTTCTTTTAGTAGCTGTGGTCTACTAAAAGCCATCAGTGGAGAGAACACAGACACGGGTCTTTAGGAAGTTTTATTCATGCACAGGCATCTTCCCATTCTTTTCTCCTCTTTTTATCGCTAGGAAAGCTGTGAAGACTTACATCACTTCTCTTGTTGCCCTTTGACTGAAAATTACAACCAAAAGCCGCACAATGTGGCATTGTATCAGTATAATATTTTCTGAGTTGTATTGCGGTTAAAAATTACAACAGATTGTGTCAGTAGCTTACTGAGTGCAACCGTTTTAGGTAAACAAAATAATGACCAAAATATGTATAAAACGATGTGAATTTTAAAAACAATAAGCGTTAATACCCAGGGTTCCCTTTCAGATTGTGTCAGTAGCTTACTGAGTGCAACCGTTTTAGGTAAACAAAATAATGACCAAAATATGTATAAAACGATGTGAATTTAAAAAATAATAAGTCTTAATACCCAGGGTTCCCTTTCAAAGGCAAAGCTTTAACCACATACACATTACTTCACAATAGCCACAGATGTATAACATGCACAGAAAATGTGGATTTGTGGAATGTGGATGTTGTTTATGTTTATACAGGCAGATAATCAGATGCGTCTCTTTTGAAAATAATAGATGAAAGGGCCCCTATTGTTTGCCGTGCTTCTTTTTACATTCATGCCAAGGCATTTGTTCACTAGACCGTTGTGATTATAACATGCTGCTAGATGTATGCTTGTATAAATGTTTAACAATTACGTGAAATATGCAGGAGCTGTGCTTTTTCATGCCTTTTTAAGTATTTTCTCCATGCTGTAGCTAAGTTCTCTACATCTCCTGGTTTAAATCAGCCAAATCTGTGTGTTATATTTCAGTCTAGTTTTATCACACATCACCCATTTGTTTCCGGTGATTAGTGCCAGATCTCAGGGGCCACGGTCCAGCTTCACCTTGTCTGATTTGCAATCCGCTAAATGGCTCCGAGCTCCGACTGAGTGGGATGCTGCCAAGCATCCTTCCCTTTGTATCCCACTTTTATGTCTGGCGGTTGCTGATCAATGAGAATGTGGAATCAGATGCTACTGATTTGAACACTGTCCAAAGCAAATGGGGTGGGGAAGAAAGCTGTCCAACTGACAGCAAGCACAGCGTACACCAGCTGTCTCATTTCATCTCGCAGAAAAAACAAGAATAGGTCAATATCAAACGTTTTGCTCTGCTTTCCACAGTGCCCCCCCCTCTGTATTTTTTGCTTTCCTTAAATCTGATCTGATAGCGACCACACACCCTACATTCTTTCTCCTGAAATGAAAGTTGCAGAGAATCAAAAAATGTGCCGATACACAGAGACAAATTCAATTCCAGTTCTTGCCAAGGCTTTTCCGGCTGAGTTCTACCCACTCACGACTCCCACATTGTCTGTTTTATCCCAGTCTGCTCCATTCATTTCGCTCAGTCAGCCAGAACTCTCTCATATGAAAAGATTTGACACATTTAGCCTTAATGTCGGTAGAGTAATTAGGTGAAATTAAAACAGTGATTGATACTGGCAAATTTAAATAATGACTGATAACAGTAAAATTGAAATGCAGTGATTGATATAAGCAAAACAAAATGTAGTGATTAATATTTACAGAAAGAAACGGTGTGTTGTCAAAATCTATTATAGTAATTAAATGGTTAGTTCACCCAAAAATAAAAATTCTGTCATTAATTACTCACCTTCATTTCGTTCCAAACCCATAAGACCTTCGTTCTTTTTCAAAACACAAATTGAGATATTTTTGATGAAATCCGAGAGCTTTCCGACCCTACATAGACAGCAACGCAACTGACACATTCAAGGCCCAGAAAGCTCTCAGATTCATCAAAAATATCTTAATTTGGGTTTTGAAGATGAATAAGGTCTTAAGGCCAGAACACACAAAGCCGACTTAAAAAACTAGTGGTGCTAAAAGCTGACAATGATGTTGCCTTGCGTTGGGACCAAAAGGCTGTGCTCAAACACGTTGAACAGATCACAGCCGACTGCAAGCTAACACGTGCGTTCTGCACCTGCACGAGAGGAATTAGTCTGTATCAGCAGCTATCAATAGTATATATTTGCCATTTAAAAGTAGAAACTGAAACAAGCATATGCTAGCTACAGTGGCATGCAAAAGTTTGGGAACCTCTTGCAGAATCTGTGAAAATGTGAATAATATTAACAAAATAAGAGAGATCATACAAAATGCGTGTTATTTTTTTTTTTAGTACTGTCCTGAGTAAGATATTTTACGCAAAAGATGTTTGCACATAGTTTGCACAGGATGAACAGGATGAAGATGTCTAAATTTATCTTATTTTGTTGATATGTCTTTTTTTTTCCATTTTAGTAAGGCTTTTCAGAAGCAACAAAAGATACTTGCATGTTTCCCGGAAGACAAATTTAAGTACAATTTACCTTGATCTTTAAATTCAAACGTTTTCACTCCCTGGCTCTTAATGCATCGTGTTTTCTTCTAGAGCATCAGTGAATGTTTGAAACTTTTTTAATAGCTGTGTTTGAGTCCCTCAATTGTCCTTGATGTAAAAAGACTTTTTGTCTTGTGGACTATATATAAACATCTTTTATGTAAAATATCTTACTCAGGACAGTACTAAATATAAAGTAACATGCATTTTGTATGATCTCTCTTATTTTGTTAAAATTATTCACATTTTCACAGATTCTGCAAGGGGTTCCCAAAGTTTTGCACGCCACTGTATATGCTGATATACAAAACGTAAACAAAGCAGTGCTTGCTTACCATTTTGAATATCAGTTATGTTGAAATCTTACTTCATTTTAAGTGGCTCATGTTTTTATGAAAATATTTGCATATTGGAATGCTTGGGTAAGGTCATGTAGCATTAGAACAGTCATCTGTTTGTGCCGCCTTCATTTACTTACTCAATTTCATCACTTTCGCTATAATTCTTCGGCATTGACTCGTTCGCTAAACTGAGCATCCAATCAGAGTTTTCACTCGCCCAATAGCAATTAAACATGTTGAACCGGTCAAACTCCCGCTGACTTGTGGAACACACCAAACAAACTAAACCGAGAGACGCTCACTGACAGGCCGACGTTGACCAATGGCCGATTGTCGGCTTGGTGTGTCCCGAGCTTCACGGGTTTGGAAGAACATGAGGGTTAAAGACAGAATTAAATTTTTGGGCAAACTATCCCTTTAATATGTTAGGGTAATTCTATGGAAATGTCAATTTTTCTGTCTCTAGCCTTTACAGAAATGAACAATTACACCTCCTTGTGCTATCAGTGTGGTAATATTTGTTTTTTAATTAATTATTTTGAATTCCAAGCACCACAAAAGTGCTTGTCCCCACTACTTAATTTACTACTTAATTTAGTGAGTATACCATGATTGACAACATGTGGTTTGATACCTTGCAGCTGCCATTTTGTAAAATGCATTTTTCATTCAAAGTGTCACTGGTGTTACTTTCCTTATGGGTAAATAAATGCACAAAATCATTAAGCTGTCATTTATTTATTTAAGTCAAAAGGTAATTTAATAATGTGGTTTAAGTTTAAATGTTAGAAAAAGAAATACTTTTTAAGACATCTTGCCATACCAAAAGTGACCCATTCATGTTTTAATGTGCCAGTGTTGTGGTTTATATCTGTTGTCCTGTCTGGGACCTTCTCAGCTTCATAACATGCTCTGTAATGGTTCGATGTAGTTTTATTATACTGTCCTTCACATTTGAAACTGTAATCAATCACTGAATTTCTAGACCGGGTTTTGGAGGGACCACTATTACTTTGGAGCCATGGCCTTGGGGCTCCAGACACATTGGCCACATCTGGATTCATACTTTTCATGCTGGAAATGCAAGTTTGGAAAAAAAAAAAATACTACATTAAATTGATCCCATTAGTCAAAGAATCCTGAAAGAAAAGTATAACAGTTTCCATAAAAATATGAAGCAGCACAACTGTTTTTATTTTTAATCAAGTCAGTTATGGCGAACACAGAAGACTTCTTTCAAAATCATACTCTTACTGACCTCAAACCTTTGAACAGTAGTGTGCATTTTTCTAGTTAAACTCAGTTTTAATATATTTAATCAGAAATTGCTATTGAGGATTATTTAATCTATATATAAAATGGCCCTTAGTCAATTATTGGACTGAAGTTGTGGGACCCAGTTGCTTGCCTGTCTGATAATGTCCCGTCCTCTCTCTACTTGTGTCTTCCATTAAAACGTGACCAAAACCCAAAATTAATGGCACAAAAACACATGCTACATGAAAAATATGGTGTGTCAGGATGTTTTTAAAGTATTTACTCTCTCTGCCCATCTGTCATCACTAGTCATCTAATTATAGATAAGAATGTAATGAACCCAGCCACCTGCAATGTTTTAAAGCCAGTTGGCTGATGGCACTGCACTGTAAATATTAATGTTGTGTGGAAAAATTGGCATCCTTCTGTTCAAGTGAAAAGATGGTCAGTCGTGTTTGGCGTAGGCATGGCTTTTTATTTACAGAAGCATGCTTGATATAAAAAAAAATCAAGCTTGATGGATGTATGACGCTTTATGAATTGCAATTTTATAAGATAGATTACAGTTTAAAATATGAATTTAATGCATTGTTTATTTTTTACGCACTCGTTCACCTTTGTCCAGTGCTATATTAGGTGAAGGCATTTCTTTTTTGTATTTCAAACAATTTGGACCTTATGTTGCCATGGCTACATATCAGCATTTAACATGCTGTCCTCCCCATTACTGTCTTCATATTCAGTCATGTTCACAGTAATTGTTTACTTTGTAAGCAAAGATAGAAAATGTTTGTAGCTTGTGATATGATTGTGGTGATATGACTTGTACTTTCTTACCATCAAGGAGGGTGTTGTCTGTTTGTTAGATTATCCTGCTATGACATAATTACTGTAAATTAACCCAATCACACCTAGAATTCATTCAGATAAGCAATCTCATATTATTTTTAATTATCTATTATTAAAGCAGGTGTACTGTAGCTTGATCTCTGAGACAACAGTGGATCTCAGAGGCTGTGATTTATCCAGTTTCATACCTCTTTCTCACCATGAGATCATGTTTTTTCAAAGCTGTATTTCATGATGTTTGCATAGTGTGTGCAAATTACATGGGCCTGAAAGTGCTGTGGGGAACAAATGCAATACAAGCGCACTGAGTTGAAGCTATTGTAATTTCTGATTTGGTGTCCTGGATGACTTGGCAACAGAATATACGGAGTAAAATAAATAGAGGCTTGTTTTATCCAACAGAAATTGATTGGAGAGTAAAATGGGCTTTTATATTTCTGTTCATTCTTATATTGAGGTGAATGGAAATGGTGTCTATAAAAGTTGTTTAGAGGCAGATAAAGTTTTGTTCTCTCTCTTTAGAATAACTCAGGAATCATTCGCAAATGCCACTGCGTTTTATTAATAAAGTCAACCGGGTCAGTTGTAATTTCTCGTTGTCTTAAATTGGTGCTCGCTGAGCTTCTGTCAGCGTTGGCATTGATTCCTTTGCTCTAGTCTTGCTGTTGTATCTAATTCATGTGTGCCATGTTCTGACATTGTTGGCTGGATTGCTTGAGGCTCTGTGTAGATGCCACTGCTGTTCAGCTCCAGTGGGCCGTGTCATGAGAATCACTGAGATTAGAGAGCAGTGAATTGTTTTAAGGAAATGCTCATGTCTCTGAATCAGTCAACAGTGCGACTGGTGAAAACTTTGGTTCGTTCTTTCTTCACTTTACAGTAGATAACAACAGACGAAAAAGCACTGCTGGAGATGTGGCCACTGGCATAAAGAAAGAACGAATGAATAAACAAATGAGTTAATGAAACTTAATGAATGAAATTCAGGGGGTAATACAATTTAAGTGCAATTAAAGTGATAGTGTACCCAAAATGAAAATTCTGACATCATTTACTCACCCTCAAGTTGTTTCAAACCTGTATGAGTTTCTGTCTTCTGTTGAACACAAAAGAAGATATTTTGAGGAGTTTTGGTAACCAAAAAGTTGCTGGCAGCCACTGGTTTTTATAGTATTTTTTTCCATACTATGGAAATCAGTGGCTACCAACAATCTTTTGTTTACATGAATAACCAGTAGAAATGTGTCAACTGGTAGAGATTTTTGACTATTGTCTCTATCATAGTTACAGGCTCACATGACGTTGATGTGCTACGTGGTCACAAAAACATATTGTTTGCATGTGTTTTTAAAGGGGTCACTGGATTCAAAGTTCACTTTTACATGTTGTTTGAACATTAATGTGTGTTGGCAGTGTATGTACGAATCTACCCTATAATGATAAAAATCCATGCAGTGGTTTTTAATTAATCTGTAAAAATAATATCCCCTTTTTCAAATCGAGCCATTCTCAGATGCCTGTCGGTGTGGTGTCACACCAACAGAGGCCACTCCCATGATAGTTGATTGACATGAGCGTCTTACCTCAGATCAGCTGTCACAGTCCAACCTCCATTGTTTCGATGCTGGAGCAGGGTTGTAAGTTAGACAAGAATATCTCTGATTGAGCGATTGAGGTGTTGTGTTGCTGGATGTAATAATGAATGTAGTGATCGTCTTTTACTCCCAACATCTGAGCCGCTGAAGATGCAGTAGATTACGTTTGTTTGTGAAGGAAATGCGGCTCCCGATCTACGTAAACACGTCTATGTTCGCACAAATCATTCGTGATCCAGCTTCACCTACAGCAGAAGTTTTTTTTTTTTTATGAATCTCTGCAATCACCTTTCCTAATAACATGCTAGTTAGCAAGTTTAGCGGCTAAATGTGGCTAAAGTAAACAGGCTTATCACTGCACAGAGAGAAGAGAGGGGCGGGGCAAGCAGAGCTCATTAACATTTAAAGCAACCTTGACCAGAACAGGATGATTTTTGCAGAGCTGATTTTGACAAGGTAAAAAGGGTGTTGTTTTACACAACAACACAGATTTTTGCTTTTTAAAAGAAAAGAAGGGACAAATCAAAATCAGTTTTTGTGATAACCAGCATTATACCACAAGTGCTGCCAATTGATCTTAAATGTGTAGTTCACTTCCAGAACAAAAAATTACAGATAATGTACTCACCCGGTTGTCATGTTGTGTCTTTCTTCCTTTAGTTGTAAAAAAAAAATTGTTTTTTGAGGAGAACATTTCAGGATTTATCTCCATATGGTGACCTTCCATGGTGCCCGTGAGTTTGAACTTGCGGTTTAAATTATTTCTTTACGACTGAAGAAAGAAAGACATGAACATCTTGGATGAAAACGGGGTGAGTACATTATCTGTAAATTTTTGCTCTGGAAGTGAACTTCTCCTTCAACTTCTGTTAAACCAGAAATATTCCTTTCAGAGCCTCATATCAAGGGTGTGCATTTCCGTAAAGGACGGGATCCAGGTTGTTAAATTGTCTCTGGCTTTTTTCAAAGCCTGAAGACCCTGTCATCATATTTCCATTAGGAAACACATCTTACAGCTGCTGTCAAAAGCATCAGCCGTGTGCACTTTGGCTCTTTGCAAAGCTCAGACTCTGCTCTTGACCTTCAGGTGATCCAAAAGCAGTCGTACGCTGAAGCTTTTTTAACTTTAATTATGAATTACTAGAGAAACCAGCAGCGAATGGCAATCCATTCGACTGGCGATTAGCACACAGGCTTTGTTGTGATTATAATGATTTTTTTGAGAGGTGACCTCAGGATTGTGGATTATCCTGTGGTGTTTTGCAGGGCCTGTGTGCAAATCTTTTCAGCTTAACTGAGACCCATGTGATTGCAAATCATAGAACCCTGAAACAGAGCTGCCGTTCACATGCACTGTACTACACGATTACATCACTGACTTACCGAGCATGATCGTTCCCCCAGGTAATAATATTTCATTTATTGATTTTTGCAGTACTTACAAAAGATTGGTGTATTTGGTCCAGGCTACCTGGCAGTTCATTCAGTGACTTGCTGCCCCCTTCTGTGTCGTTACTGTTTAATCATGAACCAAAATGAAAGACTCAAGCCTTAAATTATTCAAAAAATTCAACACAGAGCCAAAGTATACAGCATTATCTCATAAGGGGTTTAACATTAATTAGCATAAAAGAATACATTTTAGCATTCATGTTTCTATGAGTTGATATTATACCAGTTTATATGCTAATTTTGCATGTTATTTTACACATTTATGAGAGTGTGAATGAGTCCTGGTGCTATAACCATCTTCTAGATGGCTAAATGAATATAATCTCATTTCTCTGTGAAAGAGCATGACATTGTAGCTCAAATGAATTGGCAAGGCAGCCACGTACAGAATGAAAAACAAAATGTAGTATGGAAATGGCAAAAGCTATTTTTGATGCTATATATATATATATATGTTTATCATCATTAACTTATATGCAAATAGATTCTTCAATACACCTCTCAAATAGTGGTTTCATTAAAGGCACAGCAAATAAGGTACATTTTTTAACTGTTCCTATTGTGAATTAAGTAATGCATTCCCTCACAAACATCTGAATACATGCCATAAAGTACAAAATGATCAGCCGAGACCAGAAACGAACTCAAAACCAGAGTTTTTGATGTTTTAAAGACTAAACGGAGAAAGAATAAGGCAATACATAAGGTATAGTTTTGGACTGAGCCTCTACTTCAGGGACTTTCGTTTGACTATTGAGTTTTTTCAGCCTGCTCTTTGCTGGACTTTGAATCCTGCAAACCTTGAATGTCCAGGTGGACAGTTTGCATTTAGACATCTGCTTCTGACGTACAGAGAACAGAAGTGCTTTTTGATGAGAGATGAGATCAGCAGAGACCAGCTTTCACCTGCATGCCTGCTTTTTCATGTCCCAGCTGCATGGCCAGGTGTTTAAAACAGAAGAGCCTCTTAGTCATGAAGGCCACTCACAGAAGGCCAGAAGTTTGCAGGTGGGTGTCATTTGTTACTTTAAAGAGAATGCGTAGGTTGATGTGATCGGGATAGTTCCCTTGAAGAAAAAAAAAAAAGTAATTTACTCACTGCAGCAATGAAAATTGGAATAGAGAAATTTAGTTGTTTTTTTTTTCTTTCAGGTTTTTATGTTATGTTGTCATAAAGTCTATATGGAAGTCTGTTTTCACCACTGAATTAAAAAAAAACAACTTTTTTCTTGCAATTGTCTGTTTATATCACAATTCTGAGAAAAAAGTGAGAATTGCGTGATATAAACTCACAGTTGCGAGTTATAAACACATAAGCTATAAACACATTTCAGACTTTTTTTTTTAGTTTTTATCTTGCAATTCAGATTTTTTTTTGTGAGATGCAAACTCGCATTTATGAGAAAAAAGTCAGAATTGTGAGTTTTTATCTCGATTCTGACTGTCTTTCCCGCATTTGTACGTTTATAACACAGAACTCTGACTATAACTCTTAACTGCAAGTTTTTATCTTGCAATTCTGACTTTATTTAATCTGAATATCACAATTCTGAGAAAAAAAGTAAAAATTGCGTAATATAAACTCACAATTGGCAGTTGTCAAGTCAGAATTGCAAGATATAAACACAATTCTGACTTTTTTCTCAGAATTAAGTTGTAATCTCTCAATTTTGACTTTTTTTTTTCAAGATATAAACTCACATTTGCGAGAAAAAAGTCAGAATTAAATCTTGCAATTCTGACTTTCTCGCATTTGTAAGTTTATATCACGCAATTCTGGCTATAGCTCTCAATTGTGAGTTTATATCTTGCAAATTTGAGAAGAAAGTCAGAATTGCAAGAAAAAAAGTCAGAACTGTGAGATTTAAACTCGCAATTGTGAGAAAAAAAGGCCGAACTGTGAGATACAAACTCGCATTTGCGAGAAAGTCAGAATTTAGTTTTTGTCTTGCAATTTTAACTTTTTTCGCATTTGTGAGTTTATATCACGTAATTCTGACTTTATTTAATCACACAATTCTGAAAAATAAAGTCAGAATTGTGAGATATAAACAATTCTGTTTCCTCAGAATTGTTTTTATCTTGCAATTCTGACTTTCTCGCATTTGTAAGTTTATATCACGCAATTCTGAGGGAAAAAAAGTCAGAATTGTGAGTTTATATCACGCAAATCTAACTATATTTCTCAGAATTGCAAGTTTATATCTCACAGTTCTGACTTTAGAACTTGCAATTGTGAATTTATATCTGACAATTCTGAGAAAAAGTCAGAACTGCGAGTTTTGTATAACGCAGTTATGAGAAAACAGTCAAGAATTGTAAGATAAAAAGTCAAAATAACATTTTTATTTTTTTATTCATTGGTGGAAACAGGCTTCCATAGGTCCAAGTATGATATAGCATGTTAAATGTTCATTTCCATCTCATCTGATTATGTTCTTTTGGTATTTTTAGACTCAGTAGGTGTAAATATGAGACAGAATTCACAATATTGGATGTTAATTGGCAAGTTATGTTCATTTTTCTTGCTGCATAAAACGTTTTCCAATTACCTTTATGGGCATCCTTTGACCACATTTCATAACGCATTATTATCCCGCTGTGGGGTGTGAAGCTGTCATAACGCCGCCTCTGAGTATAAGAAATGCTTGTCACGTCAGTACGCGCCTCGGGTAGACATGGTTGAGTGTCATTCATCAGGACCTGGCTGTGGAAAATCAACAGCATCGATTGTTCACATATCTCCTGCAGGGACTGAGCAGATGAGCCACAGGATGCTGCAAAGGTATTATCATCAGGAGCGCTTCTCATGCTGTTATCTATGGCAATACTAACCTGTCTCATGAACTAACTCACGCTGCTTTGCTACACGGCCCGACCTTGATGCATCTCCAGAGTGACGTGTTTAAATTTCATGGATTTACCTGGCAAGCAAGACAAGCTAGTGCACTAGAAGATGCTTTTCCCCCATCCGCTTTGCTTCAGAAATGACCTTCCCACTTAAGCAGCTTCAGCAGAGGTGGAAATCTGTCCTTGTTTTCTCTCTTCTCCTCTGTAAGAGTGCCATTCACGGGCTACTGAGACTTGCTGTAATCAAGTTTGAAAGATGGGCTTGATTGAGAAGGGGCTCTTATGGGTGAATCTGATATGTAACCACCCACATCTGCGGCTGCCTCTCATTCAGATCCCTCAGAGACAGCAAGACGAGTCATTTTAATGTCCTCATCAACATACAGACAAAAACAATATATGAAGAGTGTTTCTGTATTTGACGTATTTCTTTAAAATGAGCATTTCTTTCTGGCTACTTTGTATAGGTTTCTATGTAAGTACTGGTACTTCTAAATGGGCTGAGGCAGGAATTTAGCGAGTTTGAAGTAAAAGTATTTGATGGATGCATATTATGTGTCAGGAGCATTCACTCAGTATCATTATCTAATTTTTGACTTGGATGGCTTTTAGCTGGTTTTGCATCTGAACCCTTCATATGCATTTCTGTTAGTAAAATTCTTATTTTTTATCTAATTTTGTCTCAGAATGCAGTGTTTATTTATTACTCAAGCAAGCCTAATAAAAATGCTGTAAACAGCAGTGTGGTTGACATTTGCAGCAAGCTCAAGGCAACACAGAGCGAGCGTTCTGCGATCAAAGAAATTTGCCCTTTTGGTGCCCATTTTTCCATTAGCAAAGTGACAAGTGAGTGTTGTTTGATCCTCATTTGATAGTTACTGTCAGGAATCCAATCAGTGTTACTCTTGTAAATGTCCCCATTGATAATCTGCAGTGCTATTGTGGAGATATTGTGCACAAAGACATTATAACATGACTAGTTCATTTAAAATACTTTGCTGAATTCCACAGAGACCACAAGCACTTTAACAATAAAAGACACATGCTGATATTCAAAAGAAACGTTGCAAAGCACTTTCATCTGAAGCACTTTATGGTGCTTTTGCATTTATTTATTTGTTTATTTTGGCTACAACATATTTCAAATAAATGCTATGCATGTTACAAACATAATGCCTTAAAGGGATAGTTCACCCAAAAATGAAAGTTACCCCATGATTTACTCACCCTCAAGCCAGCCTAAGTGTATATGACTTTCTTCTTTCAGACGAATACAATCAGTGTTATATTAGAAAATGTCCTGGCTCTTCCAAGCTATATAATGGCAGTGAATGGGTGTTGAGATTTTGAAGCCCAAAAAAGTGCATCCAAGTACTCCACATGGCTCCAGGAGGTTAATAAAGGCCTTCTGAAGTGATTTGATGTGTTTGTGTAAGATAAATATCTATATTTAAAACCACTAACTGCCGTATGAGTGTTCACGAGAGAATGGCATTCCAGCGGATGATGTACGACGTAGCGTACAGAAAAATGTCAGAGGATTTCAATATAAGACAAGAGGAGACTGGCTCTTGTGAGACTAGTATATTATCACCGACTCATAAAGGCTGCAATTATTTCATCAAAATATAGTAAAAGCAATAAAATTGTGAAATATTATTGTAATAAAAAAAATAAATCACTCTAATTCGGTGTTCGAGAAGCATTGTAAACAGTTGTTCTGCTTAATATTTTTGAGGGAACTGTGATTTCTTTTAATGTCCTGAAAGTGACAGACCCCACACTTTTGAATGGTACTGTAAATATATCTACTGTAGATCGAAAATCTATATAAAAATGCCAAAAATACATGATGAAATATAAATTACTAAACTTACATATGTAAATACACTACCAGTCAAAAGTTTTTTTTAATGTTTTTTAAAATGTTTAATGTTTCTCCATACCAAGCCTCCATTTATTTGATCCAAAGTACAGCAAAACCTATTTAAAATGAAGCTCTTTTCTATTTGAATATATTTTAAAATGTAATTTATTCCTGTGATTAAAGCTAAATTTTCAGCATCATTACTCCGGTCTTCAGTGTCACATGATCCTGCAGAAATTATTCAATGCTGTTTTGCTGTTCAAGAAACATTATTATTATCAATATTTACATTTTTTTGATGAATAGAAATATCCAAAGATCAGCACTTATCTGAAATAAAAAGCTTTTGTATCATTATACACTATATCATTCAAAAGCTTGAGTCAGTTTTTTTGTTTGTTTGTTTTTTTTTTGGGGATTATATTAAATATTATTCAAATAATTTATTATTAAATAAATTATTTAGAATTATAGAAACTTTTATTTAGTAAGGATGCTATAAATTGTTAAAAAATGATGATAAAGACATTTACAATGTTACAAAAGAATTCTAATTCAGATAAATGCTGTTCTTCTAAACTTTCTATTCATCAAAGAAACCTGAAAAATCTACTCTGGAGCTGTTTACAACATAATACTACTACTACTACTAATAATGTTTTTTGAGCAGCAAATCAGAATATTAGAATGATTTCTGAAGGATCATGTGACTGGAGTAATGATGCTAAAAATTTGGCTTTGAATAAATTACATTTTAATATATTTAAATAGAAAACTGTTATTTTAAATAGTAAAAATATCTCAAAATTGTACAGTTTTTCCTGTACTTTGGATCAAATAAATGCAGACTTGGTGAGCAGAAGAGAACTATTAAAAAAAAAAAAACATTAAAAATCTTACTGTCCAAAAACTTTTGACTGGCAGTGTATATTTAAAAATGTTTATTAGCAATACATTCCTTGGCCTTTCTTTTGTATATGTTGAAATACATATTTTCATGTAACTGCATGTAACTGCTGATTTGATCTTGCCAACACTGCAACAAATTCTTCCAAAAATAGTGTTTTGTTTTACATGAACTTGTAAAATAATGTGCCAGAGCTTGTAATTTGTCTTCAGAAAATGATTAGACACTTCCCGAATTGGAGGTTGGTTCACCGGCTTTCCTTGAAGAGGCAAAAGTGCTAATTGCTACATTTAGTGCACGCCGCAGTGGCCTCTGAGGGGGATGGCACTGCGATAACCTAATAAGAACTCGGCACAGTGTTTTGACAGAATATGACATATGTAAGTGCTCTTTGAGTTGGTGCCAACACAAGGACCCATCTTAAAAAGAGCTCTCTAGTGAGTGCTGCTGATTGTACTGAAATAGAGTGACAACCCAGCATGAAGCCGAGTGAAGAGCGTCTCTCCAAAAGATAAGGCATGACATCCTTCATTCATTTAGTGACATTGACTCTCATTAAATGTAGATACATGACTTCATTGTGTGAATTTGCTCAAAATTAAACTCTTTACCTCAGGGGTTAGTCCTGTCTTCATAACAGACCACTTATCTGTAAGTGATGAGGATGATTTGGCAAAGTCAGAAAGTGCATTTTTAATGCAAAAATGCATTCTGTGTGAATGGTAGTCACTGGGGCCCGGGGCCCTAGTGGTCAAGTCGCACTGTATATGGGGCCACGGAAGCCTAATAACCATCTGGTTCATAATCCAACCCTAATTTTCCCACAGTCCCTTAATGAAACTTGAGAATTTTGTGGAGTTCAGGTATAAGGCTAATGGATAGATGCATTTTGTCCTCTAAACACATCACAATGTAGCATTCTATCTATTGTTTTGAGTGTAAAGCAGACACTCTGCTTTGGCTTCCCTTGTCGCCGCCGGGTTTAGAGGTGGACTTCCTGTCTGGAAGTGTTGTCTTTCTACAGCCAGGATCTCTCTTGGGACTCAGGCCAACACTCATCGACCCATTTAGAACAGTTTGCGCCATAGACTCGTGTTTTAGCCACTAGATAGAGAGCATTAAACAAAGTGAAGTGCTTTCATGGGTAGAGAGGGGAAATTAGCCTCACGTGGTAATGGATGGAATGACTAGAGTGTTTTTTGGGATAATGAGGGCGGGTCCTCCTGTAGCACAGCTGTATGTTTTGTTCGACACGTGAAGTGGCTTTGCTTTATTTTAGCAGCGTGTTGTTGCGGGCTCACAGGGGTCGGGGGCTGGCTTTGATTGTTTAAATATAGCTACTGTATGCATTAAATGTCTCCGAAGCAACTGAGATCTCGCCTCCTACACGACACGTGCAAAAAAAATAAAACAGAGCGTCGAGCGCCACAGAGCAGTGATGACAACATGCAATCTCCAAAGCAGAGAACGCTACCTAATCTCATTACGCTCCCTCTCTCCTGCAAAACCACGAGCTGTTTTCATCAGTGCCGGGATTATTTATAGACTGTAGGTGCGAGCTTGTATATTCCAAAGGCCTCCACCGATGCTTAGACGCCTGCGTAACCGGAGAGGAACGAGGACAGATGTTTCCGTCACAAGTGAAAGGACCATTTCTGTGGCTGTACACGGTTTTGGGAGAATAAATAGATGGAGTAAATAAATTTGGTCCATGCTTTGTGTGTATTTAGTAATGTGAGTAGTAGACGTGGGTGTGTGTTTACACCTATTATGATTGACAGTTTGGTTAGAATGTGATACTACGCAACGCTTGAAAAAGCTGTAAAGTAACCAGAATAAATCTAATGGTGGGTTGAAATAAAATTACCATTGTGCTTTCAAATTGACAGTGTGAAACAGAGCTGATTTTGAGTACACTGAGTTGATAGCTCACCCAAAAATGAAAATGTTGTTCAAAAAGCATAAGACCTTTGTTCATCTTCAGAACACAAATTAAAATAGTTTTAATCAAATCTGAGAGCTTTCTGACCCTGGATAGACAGCAACACAACTGACACGTTCAAGGCCCAGAAAGTGAGTAAGGATATTGTCCAATCAGTCTATGCGATGGTGGTTCAATGTAATGTTATGAAGCTACGAGAATACTTTTTGTGTGCAAAGAATACCAAAATGATGACTTTATTTGAATTTCTTCTCTTCCGTGTTGGTCTTCGACCTTGGGCCTTTAATGTGGTAGTTGTGTTGCTGTTTATGCAGGGCCAGAAAGCTCTCGGATTCCATCAAAAATATCTTAATATCTCATGTTCTGAAGATGATCAAAGGTCTTACGGGTTTGGAACGACATGAGACATTTTTGTCATAATGATAAAAATTTCATTTTTGGGTAAACTAGCCCTTTAATGATGGCTTTGAAATACACTACCATTCGAAAGTTTGAAATAATCATTATTTTTTTGGAAGGAAGTCTCTTATGCATACTAAGGCTGCATTTATTTGATCAAAAATACATTAAAAACAGTAATATTTTGAAAAATAGTATGAGAATTTTATATTTTAATACAAAGTATTGGCTGCTGATAATGTTGCTTTGCAATTACAGGAATTAATTACATTTAAAATATATTAAAATACAAAACACTTAATATTTTACAGTATTACTGTTCTTTGTATTTTAGATCAAATAATTTGTTGAACATAATATGTCTTTTTAAAAAAAATTAAAATCTTATATATTCTAAACTTTGTACTGTATACAGTGATTATCAACAAGCAATTGAGAAATATTACAAAAATGTTTTTTAAAAATGCACAACAAGTGTTTTATAGATGTAGAAAGCACTGCGTATTCTGTACAGTATATTTACAGCAAAAATAGACACTTGCAGCTACGCTTCTGCTGTGCTGCTTTTGTGGGCTGTGTCAATATGGGCGCTGAAATAAAAGTGAAACAAGCCTAGCCTGTAGATACAGTATGAGATGTGAGTCAGTCAAATTAACTAGACAGACTTTCTTTCCTCTCTCTTCCTGTAGATTGAAGACATCATCACACGCCTGCAAGATGAAACTGAAGGTGTGCCTGTCAGAACGGTCAAGAGCTTCCTGTCCAAGATTCCCAGCGTTGTTACAGGTATACTGGCAGGAGTGGGACAGTTTGCATCTAAACTGCTGTGCGATTTGATAGACCTTAAAGGGATACACTCTTACAAATAAAGGTGCTTCACAATGCCATTGAAGAACCTTTTTGTCTAAATGGTTCCATAAAGAACCTTTACTATCTGAAGAACCTTTCTGTCTCACAAAAAGTTCTTTGTGGCACATAAGGTTCTTCAGATTATAAAAAGGTAAGAAAGAGATGGTTCTTTAAAGAACCTTTGATTGAATGGTTCTTTGTGGAACCAAAAATGGATCTTCTATGGAATAGCTTGAAGAACCTTTTGAAGTACGTTTATTTTTAAGAACGTAGTTCAACCAAAAATTAAAATTCTGTCATTAATTTCTCACCCTCATGTCGCTCCAAACATGTAAGACCTTGTTCATCTTCAGAACACAAATTAAGACATTTTTGATGAAATCCAAAAGCTTTCTGACCCTGCATAGACAGCAACTGACACATTCAAGGCCCAAAAAGTTAGTAAGGACATTGTTAAAATAGTCCATGTAACATCCCTTTTGTACACAAAAAAAACAAAAATAACTCCCTTATTTAACAATTTCTTCTCATCCGTGTCACGCATTTATTCTGTAAGAAAAAGTGTTTTCTAAGTGTTTTATATGTGAACGTACATGGATTTTATAAATATATAGTTCAAAAGTATTATTCATTACAGTTGTGGTAAAACTTTTTTAATGAGAAAAAAGTTACTGAGTGCACCTTTCAAACTGCAGTTTTCCCTTTCAAATTAATGACACTTTTAAAAAATATGTTTTAAAAAATTTATATCACTGTCAGTGCTGATAAAATTTGTACAGTGCTGTGCATAGTTGCCAGCGAATTTCATAAATCAGTTTTATTTCCACGATTTCCAGGACCATACACCCCTGTGGTCTCCACCGATCGTACAACCACTTTAATTTTCACAGATTCCTTTAGTGTGTGATAATGAATCCTGGAGGAACAGTTATTTGTCCTCATAAACCCTCAAAGAGAATAAACCTGAAGATATGGCTTGATTTCCACACATCGCTAAACACAATTACTACATTGGGCAGCTCTAAATGGATGCCCGCCGGCCCACATCCGGACAACTAATAGCTGATTTGGAACTAAAACGCTGATGTTGTACATGATTGAGGTAGTGCTAATGTAGATTTAGCTTGACACACTGAGGATTTTGATCTCTATCAAGTCTTTGAAGAAGTGAATGTAATTTATGCATAAATTTGCATGTGAAAATAAGGTGATATGTTTCCCCATCTTAAACTTTAGGATCTGACATCGTTCAGTGGATGATGAAGAACCTCAACATAGATGATCCAGGTAGGTGTTGATATGAAGAAAGTTACACATCTTATTGATTCCTGCAAATCGTGAAAGCAAATGCATTCATTTTTTTGTATTTACAGCGGAGGCCATACACATCGGCAGCCTGATCGCCGCCCAAGGCTACCTATTCCCCATCTCTGATCATGTTCTCACCCTCAAGGATGATGGGACGTTATACCGCTTTCAGGTAAGCTTATTCATCCACCATCAATCAAATCTCCAAGTCTCGTGAAATGTATCCTGGCAGCTGTGGTTTCCAGGATGTGATCCTGTTTCACTCCAGCACTGGCGAGATTCTGAATCTACTGTGCAAATCACACCTAAGACACACTATGAAGAAGCTCCACTGACCTTTACACATACTGAACAAATAGGACTGTGTTTGAGCAGTGCAGCTGCCTTTATTAAGCACTTCTTACACAGGCAGCACTGAGATTTATTTAACATTCTATATATACACAACCTAAAATAAATTAGTACTTTTATTCAGCAAGGATGTGTGATGCAGCCCAACCTTAAACTTTTGAACAGTAGTGTTGTTTATTTTTTTTATTGGAGTACTTTTAAAGGAGAACTCCACTTCCAGAACAACAAATAATTTACTCACCTCTTGTCATCCAAGATGTTCATATCTTTCTGTCTTCAGTCGTAAAGAAATTATGGTTTTTGAGGAAAACATTTGAGGATTTTTCTCCATATAATGGACTTCATTGGTGCCCCGATTTTGAACTTCCAAAATGTAGTTTAAATGGTTCTAAACGATCCCAGCCGAGGAAGAAGGGTTTATCTAGCGAAACGATTGGTCATTTTTTTCGAAAAATAAAAATTTGTATGGTTTTTAAGCACAAAAGCTCGTGTAGCACAGGCTCTGGGATGCGCGTCCACGATGCTACAAATCACGTCTGAGTTCATTGTCTGTGTACTCCTGCTCAAAAACTCCATCTTATTTTCTCTAGAGGTCGACCGATATTGGATTTTACTGATACCAATAACTAGGTTGGACCACACTGGCCAATACCGATTAATAACGATAGTTTTTAAAATGGATACTGAATGGAAAATAAAGAGTGCTCTACTATTTAAAAAAACAGTAGCCTACTGAACCATACTTTGTAAATGAATAAAAATATTAATATTAATTATACATGGATCATTACAGTTAGTTCACTGTTCATTAATGTTAACAAAAGCAACTAAACTTTTTTAAATATATCAGTAAATGCTGAAATTAACACACTCTACCAAGGAACAATACTTCTATTATACAGCTTTTATCAATCTTAATGTTACAAATGGTCTTATATTGTAAAGTGTTACCATTACATCAACAATCAAGCTAAAGATGGCCATCTTTAAATATCTACACTAAGGCCACAGTATTGAAATGACATACATATGGATATTGTGTTCTTTCACAATTTAACTGCTTCTATTCTAGAACATTTGTGGTTATCTAATCAAAATATAAAAATATGTTAGTCACACAACGGGCAAAAGTGCAGCGCCGTGTCTAGAAGAACTCTCAGCTATCCGGTATCACACACACTGGGCGTGTCGCGTTCAATTCAAGCGGCGGTCTACAAGACTTTATTTGATCACCAAACGGGAAAAAGTATACTGCAGTCGTTCTCCACTAATGCAGCATCTAGACAACATATTCATCGCTTAGTAATGACATGAAAACATGCACTACAGTATACTGTACACACCGCTTTGTTGTCGATGTTTTAAACCCACCTTTGAAGTGTCCCGCTGTGTGCAGAGCGCAGCGTCATGTGTCTAAACAAACGGCACGTGCTGTCAGTGATTTCCGCCACCAGAGGCCGCTCTCGTGCTGTATAACAAAGACTATAGGGACTTTGCTGTATAATGACGACCTTCTTAGCTGCTCCAGCAGCGGACCCAACCCGGAAAAAACCTGGATTTTTAGTTCCGTCAATCAACCATCGGTGCCGATTAACTGGCAAAACCTTCACATCTCTCGACCTCTTATTTTCTCCTACAACTTCAGAATCGTCCAACATCGTTGTACCTTTTTGTTTGTAAACAGTGTTTGATTTACTTGCACTTCCTTAGTCTTTGTGCGTTCGCTTTGTAAACATGGGTCTGTAGTTCCGCCTACGTCGCGCGTGACCTTTCGACATTATTCTGTAGTATGTAGTGTCGTGGACACGCATCCCAGAGCAAGCGCTACATGAGCTTTTGTGCTTAAAAAGTATTCAATTTTTATTTTTTGAAAAAAATGACAGATCGTTTCGCTAGATAAGAACATTCTTCCTTGGCTGGGATCGTTTAGAACCATTTAAAGCTGCATTTAAACTACATTTTGGAAGTTCAAAATCAGGGGCACAGTTGAAGTCCATTATATGGAGAGAAATCCTGAAATGCTTTTCTCAAAAACCATAATTTCTTTCGACTGAAGACAGAAAGACGTGAACATCTTGGATGACAAGGGGGTGAGTAAATTATTTGTAAATTGTTGTTCTGGAAGTGGAGTTCTCCTTTAAGATCTAAGGTGTTAGATAATATTTTATCTTAGTATGTCATCTAGAAATAGGGCCATATGTATCTGGTAAAGGCTGAGCCTTAATTTTTCAGTGATTTGAATGATTAGTAAGAAAATGGCCAAGGGCAGGTCTTCCTCTGAGCCTCTTTAGCTCACATAACTCTGATGTTTCACAGCAGAAGCACTGCTGGGTAAAGCTCATTTGGAAATTATTGCAACATTGAGCAAATTCTCTTCAGCCAAAGATCTCTATAATACCTGGAGAAAGCTATCAATTTGCATTTCCATTCATCTCAATGGCAGTCGCTCAGCTGGAGCTTAATAGTGTGATTAGAAATCTGCCGTCTTTACTCATAGGCACTCAGTTACACTCATCCACCATGTTTACTGTGTCAATCTGGAATTTGTCTTTAAAGATCTCTCCAAAAAATCACTCATATGCAATCATCTACTAAAATACAATGAAATGTAGAAACAGGTGTAATTGTTATACATCACAGTACTAAAGTATCATGTTAAATTAATATAGTCTCAATATCAGTCGCCGATCCAGCTGTAATTTTTCTTGAGTTTTACATTAAAAACCAAATTCTCAGATAATGACATTAAGCTATCTTTCCAATAGGCTTGATACAGTATCAATAGGCCAATGAATGAATCTGAGTTTCTATTGTATGCTCATTAATTACTTTAGAGGGAATTATTGTTTCTGTTTCTCTGGAGGTTGGCTCATCAGCTCATTGCCTGACGATAATGATCTCAATGCACCATCATTTGCTTTGTGCCGCCTGTAGTCTTTTAGACTGGCTCCACAAAGGCGAGGGAGTTAGTTCAGTTGTTACAAATGCTGTTAATAGCTTTTATAACATGAATATCTTCATGGCACAGAATCATAACTTCAGCTACAGTTTTAGCTAGTAAGCAGGTGGCAGACAGAGAAATTCTTACTTCTTTTAAACTCACACCTTATTTTATACAAAATCCATGTGAATCAGTAAAGTAGTTACTGACAATCCAGAAGCAATTACTATATCTATATAGCCAGATATTTTCTAGATCTCAACCTTTTTGACTTGAAGGCACCCTGCTGTGCAACACAATATTAAAAGCCATATTACCCATAATGTTGATACTGTATGTTAAGTTAATTAACCATGATTCATTTTGTGATTCCAGGATAGTCAATATTCTAGATTCAGAATATTGCTGTCAAATCGATTAATCGTGATTAATAGTCTCTGCCAACAAGCACTTAGTATAAATATACACTCCGTCTTTTTATTTATAGTATAGTAAATTATTATTGTTTTTACAGATTATCTTGAAGTGAGCATTAGATGACAGCGAAGGAAATCTAAATGTTAAAATATGAGAAATGAGCAACACAACTGAATATATATGGCTAGAATAACTTTGTTCAAACTCCAAAGTCTGCCTACTTGTACAATTGTACAAATCCACAAAACTCAAGAGTAATCATCTCTTTCTTTCCCACTCAGGCTCCATACTTTTGGCCCTCTAATTGCTGGGAGCCAGAGAACACAGACTACGGTAAGAGAAGGACCCTGCTGGGCAGACTCAAAGTGATGTAAGAGCGCACAGAGCTTTACCATAGATGTTTTTCAGAGCTAATAGAACTCATAAGGTCCCAGAGATGCTGGACTCCTTGTGTTCAGCCCACAGTCTGCTTTCCCAGGATTATTACAGCTCTGTTGGACAGGTGAACAGTCAGGGAGAACTGCAGAGCATTAGTAGGTGTATGAGAATGTGTTGACTGCAGGCAGATGTTCACTGATGGTCAGTGGTAACTCATTCTCAGTTCCTACTCTCTGTAAACTGGCCAAGCAGATGATAGATGCAGAGGAAAATACTAAATCCAATCAAGAGCTTATAGTGGATGTGTGTGCGTGTGTAGGGGTGGGATTATACATGACGGTTGATAAGGCCAACTCTCTTATGGCCTCTTGTCTGTTTCTCTCCTCTCTGTCTGTCTCGTTCTCTCTCTGTTGCCTGTCACAGCCATCTATCTGTGCAAGCGGACCATGCAGAACAAGACCCGGCTGGAGCTGGCGGACTATGAGGCGGTAAGTGACCCACTGCCATGACAGCCGACAGAAAAAATAGAAGCAAAAAGTGTTTTGCCAGCTAAAGCATCTCAGTTTGGATTCTCACGACTATTGACAGATACGTCGAGTTATTTTATACCTGAGAATGCCAAGTGTGAGCCCTTGTCATTGAGAATTAAAGGTGAAGTGTGTAATTTTTTTCAATGATGCTTTCTCCTGTCCTTGCTTAATGTGCAGGTAACGAAAAGTAAGCCATTTGTAGATTGATTCCTTCAAAGAATGTAAACTCTGTGACTCTGTGGAGCTTTCAACATTGTTTTTTTTTTTAATTGGCTCAAACAAGAACCTGGCCCTTTTGCTCATGAACATTCAGTTCTGAACGTTGTTGTTGAAAATGGCATTATGACGTGCGGATTGACACACACAGTCACTTCCTGAGCTGTGACATCCAGGTCAGCATGTTTTATGCTTTCCAAAAATACTGGACACAATTGGCAAAACAGCTATAAAGACAAAAATCAATATACTATTTACCATTTATTTATATTTATATAAAAGAAAGAAAATAAATGAGAAATTTTAAACTGAAATTTTTTATGCATTTTATATGCATAATTTTATATAAAATTTAGAATTGGTTAGATTTGTAAAATGTTCTGAAGTCTGTTCTGAAGGCTGCGATTATTAAGTAAAAAAAAACATAATATTATGAAATATTATTACAATTTAAAATAATTGTTTTCTGTTTTAATATACTATTATTTTTTTTTTTTATTTTTTTTTTAGCATCATTACTCCAGTCTTCAGTGTCGCATGATCCTTCAGAAATCATTCTAATATTTGATTGGCCGATTTAGTAGGCTATTGTCAGTGCTGATTATCGAAGCAAAACAATATTTTTGTGGAAACCGTGATACATAATTTGAAGGATTATTTGATGAATAGAAATTTCAAAAGAACAACATTTATTATGAATAAACGACTGTAACATTATGATAAATATATATATAATTATTTGCCTTCATTTTTGATCAACTTAATGCATCCTTGCTTAAAATATAATATATAATATGATTTATTTAAAATGTTGGGTTGGTTAGATTTTTAAATGTTTTAAAGTCTCTTTTGCTCATCAAGGTTACAATTATTTGATTAAAGTTACAAATAATCCTGTAATATTATGAAATATTATTGCAATTTAAAATAACTGTTTTTTTATTTTAATATATTTTAAAATGTAATTTATTTCTGTGATGTCAAGCTGAATTTTCAGCAGCCATTACTCCAGTCATCAGTGTCATGGGATACTTCAGAAATCATTCTGATATTTGATTGGCTGATTCAGTTGGCTAAAATTACAGTTAAAACCTGTAATATTATTAAATATTATTACAATTTTAAATAACTGTTTTTATTTTAAGATATTTTAAATGTAGTTTTAAGATCTCTTTTCCTAACCAAGGCTGCAATTATTTGATTAAAATTGAAATATTATTACAGTTTAAAATAACTGTTTTCCATTTTAATATATTTTTAAATGTAATTTATTTCTGTGATGGCAAGCTGAATTTCTTCAGTCTGTAGTGTCACATGATCCTTCAGAAATCATTCTAATATTTGATTGGCTGATTTAGTTAGCTATTTCAAATGTTAAAAACAGTAGTGCTGCTGAATATTTTTGTGAAAACCGTGATAAATTATTTTAAGAATTAGTTGATGAATAGAAAGTTCAAAAGAACAGCATTTATTATAAATAAATAGCTTTGTAACTACATGATAAAAAAAAAAAATTGCAGTCACATTTGATTCTAAGCAGTTTCTAATAGAGTTTTTACCATTTCTTCTTATATAGAAATGCTAATAGTAATAGAGTTGTAGTTTAGATTGATGAACCGGAAGTTAAATGTTCTTTCTTTCTTTCTTCCACTTACTCATTTATCTCATTCAGGAGAATCTGGCAAGACTACAGAGGGCTTTTGCTAGGAAGTGGGAGTTCATCTTCATGCAGGCTGAGGCACAGGTCAAGTAAGTGCTGTTGTCAGGACAACTATGCAAACACTTGCTCTCACTCATACCTGCTCTCCTCTGTGTTGAAGACACATCTACCCTTTTGTTTTCAGCCCACACACATTCAAAGACATACTGTATATACACAAGCTCTTATTATGATGTAACACAATAATATCGCTGAAGTGCAGTTGTTAGGGGCGAGACGTATTAGCATGTGTGTTTGATTTGGAGAGGTCCTCATTGATTGAAGCAGTCTCTCGCTCTTCAAACACCGGCTGAAGAGCCTCATCTGATAGCCGAGGGCTGCAAACACAAGTCAACCCTGCTCTGATTTTTGATCATCAGTCTGTCTCTATCATCACACTGTCTGCAGTACCCTTTTCATGACGAAAACCCCAATTTTGGTGAGTGCAAGAACAGGAGAAAGAGAGATGAATGAAAGTCTCAGGGCTCAAAACCAGGATCAGTGAGAGATGGAGAGAGCGATGCAGCAAATGTCAGTTACGTAAGAGTGAAGTGGCAGGAATGGAAATGAATTAGCTCCGCTCGCAGGCAGGTTGCAACTTTGATGAGCACAAGGGCTTTGCTCTTTGTCTGTTTTAACGTGTGAGGCAATGTGTGAATTGGGAAGGTTTCCTGCTGTTTGTTTAATATTAATGTCTTGCAGCTTTGTGTTTCTTTGATTTTGTAGGATCGACAGGAAAAAAGACAAAACGGAGAGAAAGATTCTGGATAGTCAAGAGAGAGCCTTCTGGGATGTTCACCGTCCTGTGGTGTGTAAGGGGTGGATCCGGTGTGGGATGGGTTTCTGTGTTTGAATCAGTTTTGAATTTGTTAGATCAAATAGGCACACTGTAAAAATGAAATACTTAAAACACCATTGTGGTTCCTTAAACTCTCTGGAGCACTTAAAATGCATATCAGAGTACCATAAGTACTTAACAGGATACTTAAGGCACCTTCAAAAGCTGCTTAGATGTGCTCCCAAATGGTGCTTAACAAATCTGCACTGTTCTCCACTGGTCCTTCAAATTTGAGCAAATTTGTGTGTTTTGTACAAAAAAAACTTTATTTACTTTATGTACTTGTCTTGTTTTTAGGACTTTCAGTAGATTGAGATATTCAGTAACACTATAAGTAATGTCCAATCTCTGAAAAAAGTAGTAATGAACAATTTTACAGTATTTATTCATTTATCGTAATGTGAAATTATAAATATACAATTGTAAAAATAAAGTTAATTTAAACAAAAAAAATATGGAATATGGACAAACCCAGCGGTTTGGTTGTTTTGACCCAGCGGTTGAGTTAAATGTTTAACCCAACCTTCTGGGTAGTTTTATTTATCTTGACTATTGTTTAAAAATTACATGTCTGGTTTA
The DNA here is from genome assembly GCA_012976165.1 of Labeo catla. Lineage (NCBI taxonomy): Eukaryota > Metazoa > Chordata > Actinopteri > Cypriniformes > Cyprinidae > Labeo > Labeo catla. Next base: position 2,497,331 of record VONZ01000031.1, on the reverse strand, counting down.
AAATGAATGCAAAATAGGTTGTAAATTAAAAATCAGACACATAATTACTACAGGCATCAGCAATAATCAAAAAGTGAACATTTATCAATAAGCAATTTAAAAAATGTTTATTAGTTATTTATTTAACTTATTAAGAAATGTCTATTTAATTAACATATTAAAAATTGCTAATTTCCAATAGGGCTGCAACGATTCCTCGATTCTATTCCAGTACCCCTGGTGAAAAAAACAGCTTATGCTGGTTAGGTATGTTTTAATGCTGGTTTAAGCTGGTCCTTTGCTGGTTTATGCATAAACCAGCATAAACCAGCAAAGGACCGGCTTAAACCAGCATCCCAGCATCAAAACATACATACCAGCATATGCTGTTTTTTCACCAGGAACGTTACTCAATTAAAAAAAATCCTCGATTGCATTTTGTCTGTGTTGAGTAATCGGCAAAATACCGGAAGTGGTGCATTCCACATATTAAACCCATTTAAAAATCATAATAAAGCTTATGTGCCTCTCAGAACAGCTTTGTTCACAGTCAGTGCTGCTACACAAACTGTTATCATTTACATCTGTAGAGCGTCTCAAACTCCATCTCTGGAGTCATGTTGTTGTGAGTCTGGGTTTATCATATTGTTCATCTGGGAACTGAATGTGCGCTATTTCATCAGAAGATAAATCATTTATAAACCTACGCAAACACAGGAGAATACATAATTATCTTTCTCAATATGCTAACAGTTCATCGTGATTTCAAAATAAAAGTTTAAACCCTCACTCTGAGTTTACACGTTTGATGTCCACATATTCATGAAATTACAGTGGCTGTAGCTTTTCTATCTTAAAGAAATGGCTAAATATTAAGTGAACAGTTAAATGAAATGTTGTTTAGTCAATATTAAACTAGGATTATACTGCAAACAATCGTCAGTCCGTTGATGCCCTCTGCAGGCATTTGTTATGCATAATGTACATCAGCTCTATTGTTCATAATGCATTATGTATTTTAACAGTTTTGTTCAGTAAAAACAATATGATTTCTTGCCTTTGATACTTTATTTGAACTAATTATTATTGAGTCATTGCTATTATATATGTATTTTTAAGTAATTTAAAGGCTGCCCTGCTGAAAAAAATAGCTAAAACCAGCCTAGGCTGGTTGGCTGATCTTAGCTGGTTTAAGATGGAAGTGGCTGGTTTTAGCTGGTCTCTCAGTCTGGCTAGGCTGGTCAGGCTGGTTGTTCCAGCTGCTCAGCTAAGGAAGTGGCCAAAACCCCTCTAAAACCAGCCTGCTGACCAGCTACGACAAGGCTGGATGACCAGCTAAAACCAGCCAACCAACCTAGGCTGGTTTTAACTGTTTTTGTTTTTTTTCAGCAGAGTATTGTTCACGTAGGTCTATTTTTATTACAACAAAAAATTGAATTATCACATTACTCGATTAATCGCCAAAATAATCAACAGATTACTTGATTACCAAAATAATCATTAGTGACGGCCCTAATTTACAACCTATGTTGGGTTCATTTTAAGCAAGAAATATACTCATTTTTAAGCAATAGTTGAGTTAACCCAACTGCTGGGTCAAAATAACCCAGTCACTGGGTTTGTCCATATTTCACCCAACATTTTTAGAGTGTATATGTAGAAATTACCATTTAAAGGGACAGTTCGCCCAAAAATAAAAAAATCTCTCATTATTTACTCACCCTCATGTTGTTCAAAACATGTCTGACTTTCTGACTTTTGTGGAACACAAACGGAAGATATTTTAAGAAATGTCTCAGTGTTTTTTGTCCATACGGTCAAAATCAATGGTAACCATAACTGTCTGGTAAGTAATATTATTCAAAATATCATGTTTCACAGAAGAAAGTAAGTCGTACAGGTGTGAAACGACATGAGGGTGAGAAAATTATGACAATTTAAATTATTGGATAAGCTTTTCCTTTATCCCTTTTTTATTTTAGCTATTCCAATAACTCATAATAATGCATAGAACCCTGTTGTAAGGTGTTACCAGATATTTAAGTGTGATTAATCTCAGTTACACAGCTGTTAACACATTCACTTTCTTTTAAGGAAAGAAAATGTAATACGTTGGTCACACTTTATTTTAAGGTCCAGTTCTCCCTATTAACAAACCATTAACTACAAATTTTGCCTTAATAAACTCCTAATTTGCTGCTTATTAATAGTTAGTAAATTCAGGTATTGGGTAGAATTAGGGATGTAGAATATGGTCATGCAGGATATGTGCTTTATATGTTCTAATAAACAGCCAATATGTTAATAATATGCATGCTAATAAGTAACTAGTTAATAGTGAGAATTTTTCCCTATACTAAAGTGTTACCAATATGTCTAATAAGTGGATTTGACAATTTGTGTGAATCACAATTGTAGTGGAAAATGTGTGTATCCTCATTTTTTTTTAATTGCTGATTTACATGTGATTGTGATTCACAGCCTGGGTGTGTCAACACCACAGAGATGGACATCAGGAAGTGTCGCCGCCTGAAGAATCCTCAAAGGGTGAAAAAGGTGCGTATGCTGTATTAGTGTGTATTAGTACAGTTTAAGTCAGAGGGTGTGTCTGATTATATTGTGACCCATCGTCATCTCCGTCTCTGTCTCACAGTCAGTGTATGGAGTAGTGGACGACACACAGACTCAGAGTCCTGTGCACACACCCTCACAGCAGATCAGCAAGGACACCAGAGAGGACGTAGAGAAAGAGGTGTGTGCGAGCAATGGTGTGAATTTGATTCTCGACAGCCTCACAGCGGCTATTAATATTTAGCACGATCACTCATATGCTCAAGTGGAGATGCGGTGAGTAACGGTATTCTGTCTCTTTCAGATTCTGTTCTTGAACACTCAGTTGGATCGACACTGTATGAAAATGTCCAAAGTCGCTGAGACGTAAGTCCTCTTTCTTGATCTGTCCAAGAAACTCAAACTTTCCTCAGCAAATATTAATACCTGCAATTAATAATGGGTTAATTAACAAAACATAATGCTTATTAAGGATGGGAATCATGCGGAATTTATATGTTCCGGTTATGATTCCTCTTTTGGTTCCATTAATGATTCTTTTAGTATTTTAGTAAAAAAAAAGAAATGCAATTTTGTTGCCAAATGATGAGACTGAAAAGTCTTTTGTAAACATTTTCACAAGAATTGTTTTAGAGACAGCATTCATTGCAATCGAGTAATTGGCAGTAACTATAAAGGCTAAACAACAATATGAAAACTAAAATTGTGTCAACATATTTATTCTTATAAAATACCACTGACAAAACTTATTATGTGTATCTTTAACTACAAGATGCCAAACAGTATGAATGAATTTCACTTCACAACAACAGTTAAATTGTAAGCTGTATGTGTTTGATTCATTTAAAAGAACTGACTAATTCACGAACGCTGTTCATTTGGGAATCAGACACTGGTTGTGCTCTATGTTTTTGATAAACTAAACAAAACTCATAGGAGTTGTTGATTCAGGAATCGAACCACAGTAAGTTTCACACTATAAATTCAGTGGTGGGGTTTGAGTATTGAGTATTTGAGTGCAGTTTACCGTCCATGTTTGCAGATGTTGGTTCCAATCATGAAAAACAGTCCAAAATACTTTTATACAATATTATGAAATATAAACATGATTTCAACCAATTTTTTGCAGATTGATGAGCTACACAGAGCAGTACCTTGACTATGACCCCTTTGTGACAGTGCCAGATCCAGCTAACCCCTGGATCAGTGATGATGTCACTTTCTGGGAGCTAGAGGCCAGGTATGAAAAGCTAAACACTACGTCTCTTTATAGATTCTTTATAGATTCCCCTCTACTCTAGTCTAGTTTTCATTAAATGAAAGGGAGGGGGATCAGGATGTCTGAATTTCTTAATTTGTCAGTCACCTACCTTTTTGAGCCGGAGTACACAGACGATGAACTTAGACCTGATTCGTAGTCGTGGACGCGCATCCCAGAGCCTGTGCTACACCAGCTTTTGTGCTTAAAAAGTATACAAATTTTTGTTTTCCGAAGAAATAGATAAAACCCTTCTTCCTCAGCTGGGATTGTTTAGAACCCTTTGAAGCTGCATTTAAACTTAATTTAAATTAATATTAATATTTTTATTCATTTACAAAGTATGGTTCAGTAGGCTACTGTTTTTTTAAATAGTAGAGCACTATTTATTTTCCGTTCAGTATCCATTTTAAAAACTATCGGTCGATTAATCGGTATCGGCCAGTGTGGTCCAACCTAGTTATCGGTAAAATCAAATATCGGTCGACCTCTAGAGAAAATAAGATGGAGTTTTTCGCCATACTCTACCTTTTTGAGCCAGAGTACACAGACAATGAACTTAGACGTGATTCGTAGCGTCGTGGACGCGCATCTCAGAGCCTGTGGTACACAAGCTTTTGTGCTTAAAAACTATACAAGTTTTTATTTTTCGAAAAAAAAAAATTACTAGCCTGACCAGCCTAGCCAGACTGGGAGACCAGCTAAAACCAGCTACTTCCAGTTTAAACCAGCTAAGACCAGCCAACCAGCCTAGGCTGGTTTTAGCTGTTTTTTTCAGCAGGGTAGCCTTTAAATTACTTTCAAAAAAACTTGGGATCATTTAGAGCCTTTTGAAGCTGCATTTAAACTACATTTTGGAAGTTCAAAATCAGGGCACCAATGAAGTCCATTATATGGAGAAAAATCCTGAAATGCTTTCCTCAAAAACCATAATTTCTTTACGACTGAAGACAGAAAGACATGAACATCCTGGATGACAAGGGCTGTCTACGTTGCTTAGCCAATTGTACCGATAGGCCGGTTTTGAAAAAAATTCATACAGTATGCGTAATTTAAACCAATTTACTGTTTGAATCAGTATATAGCCCAGCACTAATTGTCACCTTAGAAAAACTCTAGTTGAGCACATATGGCAGCAAATTTGAGAGTGTAAGGAGATTTGATGGCATTTTTCACAGTGCTATAGTCATGTCTCCACAGTAACATTCAGGGTTGCCAGGTTTTCACAACAAAACCCACCCAATTGCTACTCAAAACTAGTCCAAAACTACTCCAGTCATGTTCTGGGGGTTAAAATATAATATAAGTATAATATAAACATAAATTTAACAAAATTGTTTTTGTTAAGATTCCCCTGGTAAAATTTGTATTCCAGGGGCTAAATATCACGTTTTTAGGGTTGGTTCAACTCAAAGACATTAAAAAAAACCTGCAGCAACAGTGTTAAAGTAGCCCATTTCTGCGGGAAAACCGCAGACTTGGCAACACTGGTAACACTGACTACTCTGATTGGTGGAGCTCTCTTTAGGATTGTGACTAATGTAGTTCCTCGTTCTGAATATCACAAGTAGTTTTTAAGTCTGCTGAAGTTCTTATGTTGTTTTGAATTATATAAAACACTGCAGGTTCCTTCATCTCCACTTCCCCGAGCCGTTCTCACAGCTCCTCAAAGATGCCCCGACAGGAATTAAGGAATAACTCCCACACACACCCTCATCCTGGTGTTTCATTTTTGTGTTTCCTCTATCTGTTCACATTGCTCAAGAATGTGACTCTTGTCACTTAATTAGGCAAAAATGAGGTTGACTAATTTACCTTATCAAATTAATTAACAGTTGGAATTAGGTTTTTCAAAATTATTAGCATTCCTGTGGTGGTTTACATATTGTTACTTATTCAAACACTAATTTACAAGATATTATTAGACGTGATTAAGTGATCTTGTGTACACACACAATCTCTTTCTCTCTTTGTTTTCAGCCTTGTCTTGTTAAAATGACAAACAATGGTACATTGTGTTGTCAAAGCACTAGCTGCTGTCAGTAGATATTGCAAAGAACAATGCGAGTTAAATAAATAAAACACTGCCTTTGTCTGTTCTCAGTAAGGACCCGAGTCAACAGCGAGTAAAGAAGTGGGGCTTCTCGCTGGACGAGGCTTTAAAGGATCCAGTGGGCCGTGAGCAGTTTCTTAAATTCCTGGAGTCCGAATTCAGCTCAGAGAACCTCCTGTGAGCTTTCCATCACCATACTTCTCCGTGCTCCTTTCATTTGCACTTCTGTGACATTTTCTCTTTCGTACTCATCCCTCTATCTTAACCTCCCACTCTGCTTTTAATGACTTGCACAAAACGTAGCAGAACAGGACAAGCAAAAGGTCAAAGCTGCGCTTTAATATCACTGATGAGAAAGAGCGAGTAAATTCACTGATGGTACATGATTATTACCACCTCCAAAGCCTGATCGCTGATGCACTGTGATAAGCTACTGCAAACCACGGGCGTCGTGGGGCAAATGAGGCAGCGGTGGGCCCCAGGAGACGCCCAACCAGGACAGCGAGGCCCCGAAGGGAGCTGCAGAGATAACGCAGGTCACTGGAGCCGTAAAGTGACTGGGCGAGAGATAAAATGCTGCTTGTCTCCATGCATCTCTCATCCTTCTCTTTCTCTCGTATCTCAGCGTATCCCCCAGCTAGGCATCTAATAGCCTCTGTGGGGGCTGTCTTATGTTTGCCAGTCTGTGAGGAGAGTGAAAGTGATGTGTCCTCTTGACTGCCTGACTCTCCCCTGGGTCCATTAGGGCCTAAACCACTTCTACGCTGCAGAGATCTATAGAGCTACAGAGCAAGTGTGATATGAGAGTAGAAGGAGTTTCTGGCCGATTGCTTTCCTCTCTCTTTCTCTCTATCTGTCATAGCGAGTGCTGTGCGTGTACTGACTTCCATAATTAACCCAGTGTTTGTTACTCACAAGTTTGGGAATGCCATTGCCATCAGCGTTGTAAAAAGGATCCAAAAGTAACACATGCCAAGTGCTAATTGGGAGTGAAAATTAGCTTTAGGGAGTGAACTTGGCTGTGGAACAGCAACATAATGCATGATTGAAAATAGATTGTAGGAATGATAGTCTGGCCTTCATTTAAACATAAATGCGTTTAAAGGTTTTTTCTTCTTCTTTATAACTTCATGTATTGACACGTAAATGCACTATTCCTCATGTTAAGGAAAGAAAATGTGAGGTAGAGCACCAAAATCTAAGAAGAAAATCATGATGCAATTGACCAGCGTCACAAATGTTGACATAGGAACAAAAAGATGTAGACTATATATAGGTTGTGCTGCTTAATATTTTACCGGAACCACCAGATTCTTTGATAAACAGACACTGGAAGCACTGATTAAAAAACCTTTTTTAAAAAAACGTTTCTTGCAATTGCAGGTTTACAAAATCTCAATTCTGAGGAAAAAAGTCATAACTGCGAGATATAAACTTGTAATTGTGAGGAAAAAGTCAGAATTGCGATATATAAATAGAATTGCAGGATATAAACTCACAATTGTAAGAAAAAAGTCAGAATTGCAAGATATAAACGCAATTGCGAGGAAAAGTCAGAATTGCGATATATAAATGCATTTGCGGGAAAAAGAACTGCGAGATATAAACTTGCAGTTGCGAGAAAAAAATCTGAAATGTGAGATAAAAACTTGCATTTGCGACAAAAAAGTCAGAATTGCGATTTATAAATGCATTTTGTGAAAAAAAAATTGCATGATATAAACTCACAATTGTAAGAAAAAAGTCAGAACTGCAAGATATAAATGCAATTGCGAGAAAAAGTCAGAATTGTGATATATAAATGCATTTGCGAGGAAAAAGTAAGAACTGCGAGATATGAACTCGCAATTGCGAGAAAAAAATCTGAAATGCGAGATAAAAACTTGCATTTGCGACAAAAAAGTCAGAATTGCGATATATAAATGCATTTGTGAGAAAAAGTAAGAACTGCAAGATATAAACTCACAATTGTGAGAAAAAAGTCAGAATTACGAGACATAAATTTGCAGTTGTGAGAAAAAAAGTCAGAATTGCGAGGTAAAAAAAAAACGCAATTGTGAGAAAAAAGTCAGAATTGTGAGGTATAAACTCGAAATTGCGATAAAAAAGAATTTTGAGGTATAAACTTGCAATTGTGAGAAAAAAGACTAAACTGTGAGATATAAACTTGCAATTGCGAGAAAAAAAATTGTCAGAATTCTGAGTTTTTATCTCGCAGCCCAGACTTTATTTTTTCTTTGCAATTGCAAGTTTATATCATGCAATTCTGAGGAAAAAGTGATGTAAGAGATGTAAACTCGCAACTGCGAAAAAATTTTTTTACAATTACTTTGTTTTTTTTTTTAATGAAGTGGTGGAAACAGGCTTCCATAACATTTCCATAACATAAATTTACTCTAGAAATCATTCTCCTCATTATCAATGTTAAAAATAGTTGCGCAGCTTAATATTTTTGTGGAAACCATGACAATTTTTTCAGGATTCTTTAATGAATAGAAAATAAAAAAAACAGCAAAAAAATTATCTCATTAGAAATGTATTTACTGTCACTTTTGATCAATTGAATGCATTGTTGTTGAATAAAAGTATTAATTACTAATTAATAAAAATCTTAATCTTCCCGAGCCCAAACTTCTGAATGGTAGTTTACATACTTAAAAGTTTTCTTTTTACAATAGAACAACATATGTTAAAGTTCATTTTATTTGCATCATTCTCCCATGACCAATACTCTACACAGCTGACATTTATTATCACATTCTCTTTAGGTTCTGGTTGGCTGTGCAGGATCTGAAGTGCCGCCCCCTGCAGGAAGTGGCAGCTCGTGCTCAGGAGATCTGGCAGGAGTTTCTAGCTGAGGGAGCTCCCAGTGCCATCAATCTAGACTCGCACAGCTACGAGCGCACCAGTCAGAATCTAAAAGACCCGGGCCGCTACAGCTTTGAAGATGCCCAGGTGAGTAACTGTCACAGAAAGCACAGCTCAACCACTGATGGCTTTTGTTCCTTTGAACAATTTCCACACCCTTTCTTGGGCACAACGATTCTGCCGTATAAACTAAATAGGTAGACATCTCGTGATATATAACAGTTATATAACAGTATTTTTTTTTTTTCGGATGTCCAATAATTATTGTGTAAACACATTTTCACAGATGATTGAGGGTTTTTAGGTTTTTCGATGGAAGGAAGAAGTGTGAAAGCTGCACTTAGGGACAAGTTGTGCCCAAGGCAAAATCTTTTTCATTCTTTGAAATGATGAAAGAGGAACTTGAGGGCTTTGAGCCATTCGGGGAGATTGATGTACAATAATGCTGATGGATCATCTGTTCCTTGTCCTTGTCCTCATGGCTCTGAGTTTGCCTTATGTCTGTCTCCTTCATTTATCTACATTTACATGATTGATGAAAGAGACAGAATAACAGGCATTGCAATGCTCAGAGCCAGAGCGAAAAGTCTCTCTGGAATTATGAAATCCATTTTATTCCAGAAACTGTCACTATAAGCTAACTGCTTTCAGTAAATTCATAGAATAATTGAAGAATGTGTTGCAGAATCCCTGACATTAGTGCTTAGAGCCTGTCAAGATACTTGCCAAGAGTCTGTCAAGCGAATTATGCTTTATTTAAAAGTAATGTGTTAAAAAACTCTCCTTCATTGCCTTTATCGGCAACAGGAAAGTCTTATTAATCCTGCTGCACGATATACATTATAAAACAGAGATTGTCTTATCCCTTGGGAGAATTTACATATTTATTCCTGTTTGCATATCTGAAGTCATGATTGAGAGGAAAATAGAAGCCGGATCATGACAAAAAGCTTTTTTTTCAGAAAATTCTTGGCTCTTTCTCATTACTTTGCATTGAGGTGCACTCCTTTCGCCCAGGCTGCATACTCACTGTCAGCCTCCAATGTTTTTTTTCTCTTGCAGGACCACATCTACAAGCTGATGAAGAGTGACAGCTACCCTCGCTTCCTGCGCTCCAATGCTTACCAGGACCTCCTGCTGGCCAGAAAGAAGGTTAGCCTCAATCTCAAATCTCTCTCTGCCGCACGTAATGAATCTGAATAATTTTTCTGCATTTTTGTTTGCAGTATCACTCAGTATTCGTTTTCACAAACCATTCAGCCGTAAGAACAAAAATCAGTGCTAGGATACTGTAAGGGAAAAAAACTGCAGAAAAACTGCCAGGACATTTTCCGTTAAAAGGAATAGTTCAGCCCAAAATGAAAATTACAGTACATTTGCTCACTCTCATGAGTGTGTTTCTTCATCAAAATAGATTCAGAGGAATTTAGCATTACATCACTTGCTCACTAACAGATCCTCTGCAGTGAATGGGTGCCATCAGAATGAGAGTCCAAACAGCAAACATCAATTAAAGGAAAAGTTCACTTTCAGAGCACAAATTTACAGATAATTTACTCACCCCCTTGTCATCCAGGATGTTTGTGTCTTTCTTTCTTGAGTCGTAAAGAAATTATGTTTATTGAGGAAAGCATTTCAAGAATGTTTTCCATATAGTGGACTTTTATGGTGCCCATGAGTTTGAACTTCCAAAATGCAGCTTCAAAGGGCTCCAAACGATCCCAGACAAGGAAAAAGGGTCTCATCTAGCGAAACGATCAGTTATTTTCTAAGAAAAAAGTACAATTTATATACTTTTCAACCTCAAGTGCTCATCTTGTCTAGCTCTGCGATGTGCATGCGAACTCTGTGTAGTCCGGGTCAATACAGTTAGGGTATGTCGAAAAACTTCCATCTCATTTTCTCCTTAAACTTCAAAATCATCCTAAATAGCTGTTTTACCTTTTTTTGCAAAGGGGGTTTGACTCTTGTTGCACGTTTACTTTGTAAACACTGGGTTGGTACTTCTGGAGCGATGTAGAATGATTTTGAATCTGTAATTTTTTGTTCTGGAAGTGAACTTATCCTTCAATGTCTTGTAAAGTGAAAAGCTGCATGGTTGTAAGAAACTAATCAATCATTAAACTATTCTGAAGTCCTCTATCCATAATATTGCTTTTTCTAGTTAAAAAATAATCTTCTTGTCAGAATCAGGAGAGAAAAAGGCACATATCAAGCACTGTTAAAGGAACACACCACTATTTTTTAATATAGGCTCATTTTCCAACCCCCTAGAGTTAAACAGTTGAGTTTTACAGTTTTCAAATGCATTTAGCCAATCTCCGGGTCTGGCGATAGCACATAGATCATTAAATCTGATTAGACCATTAGTATCTTGCTCAAAAATGACCAAACAGTTTCGATATTTTTCCTATTTAAAGGGTCATCGGATGCTAAGTTCACTTTTTCATGTTATTTGAACATTAATGTGTGTTGGCAGTGTATGTACAGATCTACCCTATAATGATAAAAATCCATGCAGTGGTTTTTAATTAATCTGTAAAAATAATATCCCCTTTTTCAAATCGAGCCATTCTCAGATGCCTGTCGTTGTAGCGTCACACCGACAGAGGCCGCTCCCACGATAGTTGATTGACATGAGCGTTTTACCTCAGATCAGCTGTAACAGTCTGATCTCTTTGTTAGACAAGTAAGTTAGACAAGAATGGTCTAACAAATATATGGTCCTTAACAAATATATAGGTGAATACTGAGAAGACAAGTGATGGAGTTTTTTGCTGGAGGAAGCATTTTTATTGTTGACGGCACCCATTCACTGCTAAGGGATCCACTGGTGAGCAAGTGATGTACTGCTAAATTTCTCCAAATCTATTCTGATTAAGGAACTTAGATGGCCTGAGGGCGTGTACCTTTTTAGCACATTTTTTCTAGTCATTTATTTTTTAAGAGACAATATGTGACCCTGAACCACAAAACCAGTCATACTGGTTGATTTTATGAAATTGACTTTGTTAGGATAGGACAATATTTGGCTGGGATACAGTTATTTGAAAATCTGGAATCTGAGGGTGCAAAAAATCTAAATATTGAGAAAATCACCTTTAAAGGAGCACTCCACTTCTTTTTGAAAATAGGCTAGAGTTAAACAGTTGAGTTTTACTGTTTTCGAATCCATTCAGCCGATCTCCAGGTCTAGCGGTAGCACTTTTAGCATTGCTTAGCATAGATCATTGAATCCGATTAGACCGTTAGCATCTTGCTCAAAAATGACCAAAGAGTTTCGATATTTTTCCTAATTAAAACTTGACTCTTCTGTAGTTACATCGTGTACAAAGACGGACGAAAAATGAAAAGTTGCGATTTTCTAGGTCGATATGGCTAGAAACTATACTCTCATTTCGGCGTAATAATCAAGGAATAATCAATCATGGTTGCTGCCGTACCATAGGTGCAGGAGGCGGAATGATATTACGCAGCTGTCAACTGCAACTCAGCATCTAGACAAACTTAGTGCCGGTAACTTTCAGGCACTGTGTATATTATTGCGCCTGCTGCACCCATGGTACAGCAGCAAAGTTCTTTGATTATTACGCCGGAATGAGAGTATAGTTCATAGCCATATCAGCCTAGAAAATCGCAACTTTTCATTTTCCGTCAGTCTTAGTATACGATGTAACTACAGAAGAGTCAAATTTTAAATAGGAAAAATATTGTAATTATATATGGTCATTTTTGAGTAAGATGCTATCGGTCTAATCAGATTCAATGATCTATGCTAAGCTATGCTAAAAGTGATACCGACAGACCCGGAGATCGGCTGAATGGATTCGAAAACGGTAAAACTCAACTGTTTAACTCTAGGGGAGTTGGATAATGAGCCTATTGTCAAAAAAAGTGGGGTGTTCCTTTAAAGTTCTTAGCAATGCATATTACTAATCAAAATTAAGTTCTGGTATATTTATGGTATAAAATTTGCAAAATATCTTCAAGGATGTCTTTACTTAATATCCTAATGATTTTTGGCATGAAAGAAAAATCTATCATTTTGACCCATACAGTGTATTGTTGGCAATTGCTACAAATATACCCGTGCTACTCCTGACTGGTTTTGTGGTTCAGGGTCACATATTTCAAGCCATAGTTTCTTTTTGACTAAAAACAACAGTCCTGCATTGAATAATTTCTTCTTCACTTGCAAATGAGTGTTCAGTGTTAAGTCTGCACTTATTAAAACATACTAAGCCATCTTATTATGTACTTATCATCAAATGGCCTACTTACTCTACTGCCAATTTATAATTGCTAAACATGAGCGCTTCAGTTCACTTCAGAGCCATTTTACAGTTTAATTCTCTCGACCCCATTGTGATTCTTTCAGATTAACATTTTTTGTTATCCGTCTACTTTATTTTTACTAACACACATTAACCTGGTGTTGTGCACTGTATCTTTCCCGTTCCCCTCCATTAACCTCGGCTCCACAGCCTGAGACTGAACAAGGCCGCCGCACATCCCTGGAGAAATTCACTCGCAGTGTGGTGAGTGGCACCTGTTGTTTAGAAAGAAATCGACCATCGCCAGTCCTTTAACTTTATTTTAAAATCAGGCTTTTCTGAAAGATAGATTTCACAGTTGTAATTTCACTAGGCAATAAATTTTACATCTATCTATCTGTATGTCTATCTATAATATATTAAATATTAATATATTATTTGTTATATTTGGAATTTGCTGATGAATATTATTAGTTGAATCCCAGAAGACTATTTTTTTTTAACTGTGCTATTTAAAAGACCGATTTTAATAATAATGTAACTGTGTTTCAGGGCAAGTCTCTGACAAGTAAACGACTGACAGGCCTCATGCAGTCCTCCTGACGAGTCCTGAACTCTGTTGGGGTTTGTTGGGGTGGAAGGATTGTGGCCATGACGGACCACGTGTATGGACCACCCTCTCTCCAAAACCCACCCGAACACCGCACAGCTACCGACTCTAGATGGCAGCATGCAATAAGTCCAAAAAAAATCTCCAAACGGCGACAGTGCTGTCTGTGTCTATTAAATCAGTGACTGCAAAGACTGCATACATGAATGTCAGATTTCCCAGTACCATCTAGAGAACCATTTTACGTTTGTTTGATACCTATAACCAAACTGCAGCAAGGACGGGACTGTCTCGCTGGATTGCTGTTTAAAAACGTTCATTGTCAGATATGAAAACAAGGTGTGCTGTATGTCAACGCTAAGCATTCGGATAAAGCGAGGATGTGTCTAAAATCTTCAGAGCATTCCAAAGGAGTGAAGAACATGACAAGGGCTTTCAGTGACTGTGTTCCCTCAGTCAAGGTTTGCACAGAACTTTTCGTCATATACTTTTATGTTGGACAGTCACTGAATGTGAAGAAATGAAGGGGTTTGGAAAAGCACATTGTTATTACTCCTGCCATTTTGAAGAAACTAGAATTATTTATCTAACTACACGCCGTGTTATACTCACCTACTGTATTAGCACATGATACTTCTAAATGAGATGAGAGAATAATGAAGAGCGATACCAGACTCAGTTTTATTGAGGAATAAAGAAATATCGACCGGGTAGTAAAAAGTGTTAGTGTTTCAGGTTGATTCAGAGCACAGAATATTGCTTTTGCACAAAAACTACGCCAGTGAGGAACGAAGGATACCAGAGATGCGAGTCCTGCTCGGACTGTCCCTGCTGAAAAAAACAACAGACACCACCACAAAATTTGTAATGGTTTTACTGGTTATAATGGGACTTTCAATGAAAACTATAATGGACCTTATTCATCTCTACTGGTAATTAGTCACCTTCTATTGGTGACTTGTTAAAACCAATAAATCCTAATGGAATATGCCCCAAAACACACAGAAAATATTTTTTAATGGTTTTAAAAGTTGATGGTTTGTAATGTTTGTACTGGTATGTGTAGTGGAAACCATTAGAATTTTCTGTGCTGATTATATTGTTTTTTTTTTCAGCAGGGAGTGTGTTTCCTGAACAGCTTTACAGCTAAATGTCCAAACAAATAACATTAAAGATTATGGAGCATCTATGGAGGCCCATTTTGCCACATAACAAAATCACAATTGTGACATTAGTTGAAATTATGATACACAAGTCATAATTCTAAGAGGAAAAGTCATGCTAAGTAAATGCTAAGTAAATTATTAGATTAAAAAAAAAAAGAAGTTAGCAATAATAACAAAATGAGTTTGACTGACCAATCATAACGCTCGATCTGCCATTTTGTCCGACGAACAAACCAGACAGGAGAATAATAACATCGGTGAACCTGAACATGAAAAAAGGTACGTCATGACATGAACACGAAAAACGTCTTTCCGTGGTTGAAACAATACAAGTTTGATGTTTATTAATGTTTTCACGCTATAACTAGTAAAGAGGAAGAGATGTTCAGTTCACGTAACGTTACCGGTTGAACTGAGGCGCTACAGCGATGTCAGGACACGTTAAAGTTACAAAACGGTATTTATTGTTTAAAATTATTATAAAAATGACAACATTTGAAAGCTGAGACTTTGTTTCATATCCAAAGTAACCTGGTTTGTCGAGTCTGTCGGCGCATTGTCAGTTTCCTCTTTGGGTCTTCTAACAATGATGATTTTATCTCATAATTGTGTCTTAGTATCTCATTTCGACTTTTTTATTTCATAATCATGACGTATAAAGCTGAAATTATTGGATATGAAGTCATAATCTCAACATTTGTGTTTTTGATTTTTCAAAAGTTTGAAGATTTTTCATGTTTTTTAAAGAATTCTCATCTGCTCACCAAGCCTGCATTTATTTGATTAAAAATACAGCAAAAAGGGGGAATTATAGAAATAAATACATTAATTTAGCAAGGATGCTTTAAATTTATCAAGTGATGATAAAGACATTTATAAAGTTACAAAAGATTTTTATTTCAGAAAAATGCTGTTCTTCTGAACTTTCTATTCATCAAAGAAACCTGAAAATATTCTACTCGGCTGTTAATCAACTTAATAGTAAATGTTTTTTGAGTAGCAAAACAGAATATTAGAATGACTTCTGAACGATCATGTGACTGAGGTAATGATTCTAAAAATTCAGCTTTGAAAAAATCAAGGGAATAAATTATATTTTAAAATATATTCAAATAGAAAACAGTTACTTTAAATAGTAAAAATATTTCAAAATCTTACTGTTTTTGCTGTGGATCAAATAAATGCAGTCTTGGTGAGCAGAAGAGACTTCTTTAAGTAAAAATCTTACTGTTCAAAAAAATTTTTTCTCATGTGGCAGAAATGGGTTCCATAATCATCTGGTATTACTGTATGTTTGAAACCAACACACTGGTCCTTATCAACTATGTTTGTCTTTGCTTTAATGAATGGTATTGTAGTTTGGAATGTAAACACTTAATGTCGCTTTGTATCAGTGTTGTGATTAGTATGATGATGATGATGTTGATGAGGATGATGATTTGCTGAGCACAAATATGAAAATCACAGCTCTTTCAACATATCAACAGTAGACGATGTTTTTGCGGGATTACCATCCATTAGAAAGGTGTTTTTCATGCAGGACACTGAGCAGCCAACCCCAGCCGCATTTTTGTATTCTTTTGCTTGCATTGTTTCCTAAAGCAGCCTCACTGCCAGAGACACATAGACTTAAGCTGCTGGAATACATAAATGAATTCTCTCAGTTGTCTTTAGCCCACAAGTTTAAAGACAGTCAAACGGCAGAACCGAAAAGGGTGCGGTTGATATAGCACGTTTCCTTTACATACTTTCAGGTAGTTAATTTGTTGACTCATAACTGTACATTAGGTTGAAATGGAATGTATAGACTTTGCAGCAATCCTGGATATGGAAGATGCTGTGTAGAATACTGAACGTGGAATATACAGTAACTTAGAGGCACAAGTGCCATATTCAGCACAAAACTATGCATGGAATATTTCTAAAGAGTTTTATTGCTTTTAGACCTTTTTTTTTTTCTTCATTGGCAAAGATCAGGGTCCAATAAGTCAAGATAATGGAAAGAAGGACCTGAAGTCCTGAGACATTCAATAAACATTCAGTTTGGAGAGCTCTGGAATGGAATCCTTTAAATTTTTCTCTGCATGGACGGCATTTTATGTCAAATGTTTTTGGTTTGTGAAGATCCATTAAACATATATTAAACATTTAACATAGCAATAGATGTATTGCTACATCAAAGCATTGTGCTTCAATAAGCTAAATCTGATTTCAGTAAAGCCAGCATGGTAGTATTTCTCGTTCATAATACTGAACTGAGATCAGTATTCAATGACAATATATAGGAAGGAGGTGTCTTTGCTCATCTTTTAGTGTGTATATGCTGCTCTCTAGTGGTAAACATGACAAGTACAACTGTGAAATCAGCATAGACTTGGTTTTACTTTTTTATTATTAATAAATTTTACATTACAACAAGAATAAAAAGAAACAGACAAGAAATAATAAACTAAGTACAAAACGATTCTTGTGATTGCAAAGGATTAAAAAGTCAACATTTGTGTGTGAATACAGATGATTATATACAAGAAATGTCATTGTAACAGGCCATTACACAGATAAATTGGGAATATACAGCACTTTATTTTCTACTTTTGGACTAGATTAATTCATTTTGTAAGATGCTTGATACTTGTGTTGGTATAATGGAGCTGTTTCTAGCTTAACCCCGGGTTATCGTCTTTTTAAAGCTGCTTTTAACCCCAGGCAATGAAAAGTATTGCACTTTTTCTTTAGAAGAGGATTTAGCAGTGGGTTATGAAACCTGAAACAAAGAATCTAGAGTCAAATTCCCCTTCAAGGAGTGCAATAGTGCCCGTCCACTTTTTAAGTGCCCTTGGTTTAGGTAGCATTTTTCCCATGGGGATTTGTAGTTCTCATTAATGAATTATAAGCTTTGAAACCTGTCAGATGAGTCAGAACATTACAAACTTTGATTTGAAGCAAAATGTATTTGAAAATAAGTGAGACAAGGTACAAGACTGTACCAGACAGCTTTAAGAACTACAATCCTGTGAAGCATTGTGAATGTCAAATTAAATTAAACTAAAGCTGCATTCACTCCATGTCATAATTCCGAGATGACAATATGTGACATTCTACTCGAGCTGAATTATGGCAAAACTATTAACATCAAAGCCCTCAATGTCAGGGTTGCCAGGTTTTCACAAGAAAACCCACCTAATTGCTACTCAAAAGTAGCCCAGTTGCGTTTTGAGGGGGGTCCCCGTTAAAAATCGCATTCTGGGAGGTAAAATACATGTTTTTTGGTGGGCTTCCCCTAGTAAAATTTGCATTCCAGGGGCTAAATATAACGTTATTGGGGTCGGTTCAACCCGCAGACATGAATAACAACCCGCGGCAACAGGGTAAAAGTAGCCCAATTACTGCGGGATAACCACGGACTTGTCAACACTACCTCACGTGCTCCTGACTCGTAATTACAACTTGTAAACTATGTTCTGAGAGTTACAACTTGAGCCCAGTGAGAGCTGTACCACCTGACTGCCGCCAGGTTCATTTTGGCGCTACTTAGGCGCTACCTCTGAGTCCGACAACATGGAATGCTAGGAGTAAAATGTCAGGTGTTGTCATCTCGGAATTATGGTAATGACGACATGGCGTGAACGTAGCATAAATTACCTTTTTTTTTGGCACAATTTGCTTGTTGAGATTCTCTGATTGGGTAATGGAATCATGGGTAATGTAGTTTTTCACCAGGAATTCCACTAATTAACAGCAAAAGCATATGGTATATTGTATTTAAGTTTTACAACATATCAACAAATACCATAACTTAACAACCTCACTTTTTTAAGCAGTTTATAAGTAAACATCATTAAAAATCAGTTCCCCTGTGGAGAAAATAGATTGGGATTTTTATTTTGACTATTGCACTCTATAACAGGTAGTTGTTCAGTAACAAATAACCAATCATAAACCTGAAAAGTGCCTACTTTATTAAATATTTATAAATATTCAATAGTTTCATGTAGTCACAGAATAATATGTTAAGTTCGAACAGAAATGACTGGAAAAACGTGTGACCCTGGACCACAAAACCAGTCCTAAGTAGCACGGGTATATTTGTAGCAATATCCAAAAATACATTGTATGGGTCAAACTTATCAATTTTTCTTTTATGCCAAAAATCATTAGGATATTAAGTAAAGATCATGTTCCATGAAGATATTTTATAAATTTCCTACCATAAATGTATCAAAACTTAATTTCTGATTAGTAATATGCATTGCTAAGAACTTCATTTGAACAACTTTAAGGGTGATTTTCTCAATATTTTAATTTTTTTGCACCCTCAGATTTCAGATTTTCCAATAGTTGTATAACAACTTATTTATTCAGCTTTTAGTTGATGTAAAAATTTCATTTTCAGAAAAAGTGACCCTTATGACTTGTTTTGTGGTTTAGGGTCACATATATTCTTACAAAAAGTCTACTCCAGACAGAACGAGACGACTTGATATTTAAACTAAGTGCATGCTGTGTTTCTCATCAATATCGAAAATATCTAAAAAAAGAAGGTTAACCCGGGGTTTACAAATTTACAGTCTAAGTAAACAGGTACCGAACAGTACAAAACATGAAAAAAGACAAATGAAGGTTTAGATTTAGAATGGGTTAACAATTTTAAGTGCGAAAAGTCATACTGTATCAGCTGTCAGTTTTTTTTTTTTTTTTCTAAACAAAAATCTTAGTCCAAAGGCCTAACTATGGTTAGATGAATGATCTCTAAGCATCATCAAAGCTAGTTTAATTTTGGAACCTTTAATAAATTTCTTAAGCTGAAAAACAAATGTAAATGTGATGTAGATGACCTTTTAAAATAGATAAAAATGCATAGCTAAAATATTCAACAGATCGCAAGATCTGGAGAGCGTTGATGAATTGGCTCTGAAAATAGAGCCTCTAATGTATTATACAGGTGAAGGAGGTGGGAATGACATGAGAGAATGTCCAGATGGAAATAGAAATGCTAATATATCACGAGTAGAGAAATACAAAATGGAGTGAACAGATGTTTCACACAGAGGTATGAAGGGCTCCAAACAGGCGGATGGAACAATAGAAGGTTCTAGAACACACAAAACTGGAATGTTCCTGGAGCACAACCAGATATGTCTGACAAAATGTAACGAAAGATTAAACAGTCTAACGCCTTCACATTTTATAATTACAAAATCTAACCTAAAGGAAAAAGCTGGCTTGAAAAGGCAAAGCAAAGCATGCCAGTATAATCGTAGCACAAGGACAGGCATAATAGCTGTATTTGAATATGATGGCTATCATGTAATTTACCAACCACACGATTGTCTGCTAAATTATATGTATAAAAGAACAAATACAAAAACACTCAACAGCATTATTTTCCAGTCCTGAAGTCAAAGCTGCTTCAATACATGGAAAAACTATTTTTGCCATTTAGTTTGAAGATGATTTCACAATAACTCATATACTAATCTCTAAATGTCTACCTGAATGATGAGCCCAGTAAAAAAGATGAGCTTCTAATCACATTTATCCTCTTTACACCAAAACAGCCAAAAATGTCTTGTGGACTTACAAACATTGAAAACATGATTAAAGTGAATAGAAACCAACTAAAATGAAAAGGACTTTGCTTTTTATCACTGGTGTGTGTCTCTGAGTAAGTTTTATGTTGAAACTGGCTTTGTCAGTCGTAATTTCAAAGACATAATAGCTTAGAATCAGCTCAGGAGCTTCTGTGTGTATAAGAGGTTGATTATCACTTCATTCAGTTGTAATATTATAGTTCTCGTGCTGGTGTTGCTATTTAACTACATACTTTTTATATAATACGACTCGTGTTTCTAGGTAATCGGACAATCTGGACTCAAACCTGCCTTTGGATTTGCAAGATGTGAGGTAGACTACCGATTGCTTAGGTTGAGGAAAATGTTTGTAACACGGAGGTAGAGGGAGACTCCACTTCACACTACTGCAGGAGGAGAGCTACAGAGCAAAACCAAGACAAACATCCATCCTGAGTCTGCTGTGCGTGTCTGTGTGTGTAACTGTGTAAAACCTCCTCGCAACTCTTACGGCTCCCCGAAACCAGATGCCTTATCCTTCAGCAGATCAATACAGAGATGACAACTCCAACTTCCTGTTTGGACAAAACAGATACTAAGGTAACTAAATAGAGCAGACTCACATGTGTAGCATGTGTATTTGTTTATTGTGTGACTGTTTGTTTATCTGTTTACTTGTCCATGTTGTGTATTGTAAATCAGTGTCATAAATATATACAGTTGAGGTCAAAAGTTTACATACATCGTGCAGAAACTGCAAAATGTTAATTATTTTACCAAAATAAGAGGGATCATACAAAATGCATGTTATTTTTTTAGTACTGACCTGAATAAGATATTTCACATAAAACACATGTTGAATTTATAAAAATTACCCTGTTCAAAAGTTTACATACACTTGATTCTTAATACTGTGTTTTCTGTTTAGTGATAGTTGTTTGTGAGTCCCTTTTTGTCCTGAACAGTTAAACTGCCCTTCAGGTCCCACAAATTCTTTGTTTTTTCAGCATTTTTGTGTATTTGAACCCTTTACAACAATGACTGTGTGATTTTGAGATCCATCCTTTCACACTGAGGACAACTGAGGGACTCATATGCAACTATTACAGAAGGTTCAAACGTTCACTGATGCTCCAGAAGGAAAAACAATGCATTAAGAACCAGGGGGTTAAAACCTTTGAACGGAATTGAGATTTTTCTCATTTTGCCTAAATATCATAATTTTTTTCATTTAGTACTGCCCTTCAGAAGCTAGAGAAAATATGTGCAAGTTTCCCAGAAGACAAAATAAGTTAAATTTACCCTGATCTTTAAATTCAAAAAGTTTTTACCCTCGGCTCTTAATGCAGTGTGTTACTTTCTGAAGCATCAGTGAGCGTTTGAACCTTCTGTAATAGTTGCATATGAGTGAAAAGATGCATCTCAAAATCATACAGTCATTGTTGGAAAGGGTTAAAATACACAAAAATGAAAAAACAAAGAATTTGTGGGACCTGAAGGATTTTTCTGAAGAACAGCAGGCAGTTTAACTGTATGAATCGTGTATGTAAACTTTTGAACAGGGTAATTCTTATAAATGTAACTATTATTTTGTCTTGTGGACTATATGCAAACGTCTTTTATGTGAAATATCTTATTCAAGTCAGTACTAAATAAAAAATAACATGCTTTTTGTATGATCCCTCTTATTTTGGTAAAATAATTAACATTTTGCAGATTCTGCTAAGTGTATGTAAACTTCAGACCTCAGCTAATACAGGGGTCTTCAGTGGTGGGTCATTAGAATTTCAAGGGGTCTGTCAATTATGTTTTTAATGTGATTTTTGACACATTTTTTAAAACACATATATATATTTTAAAAAATTGAGTTTTTAAGTTAAACTTTAAAGGGATAGTTAACCCAAAAATGAAAATTCTGTCATTAACAGAATGACGCATGTGTCATAATGCTCTCGTTAACACACCGTGGACACTGACACAGAAGAGAAGAAATTGATGAATAAAATTGTTTGATTTCTTTGATTTCATTTAGACATACATCTTTTGCCTTGGTTTTATTTCCTGCAAGTATATAGAAACATGCCTGATTTGAAGGGATAGTTCACCCAAAAATGAAAATTACCCCATGATTTACTCACCCTCAAGCCACTCACAGTGTCACCGATTTGGTGCACTTCTTCAGCGAAATAAAGGTTTGTACACATTTTATTTCAATTATAGTCTTTACCATGCTGTAAATTGTATTATTTTATGCAACGAAACATACAGGGAGGAGATGTCAGTCAGCTGCGTCAAACAGCGGTCGTTTCGCATGATGGAAATGACTTTTGTCTGATTTTACTCATTATAATACTGAATTTAATTTAATTTTATGTTAAAATATGTTGTCTAATCTCAGTACTGTTTGTTTATGGGCAGGTTATGGAGTCAGTCACGGCATCTTTCAGCTACAAATGAAACGCGAGGCGGCGGTCTGAGGTTCGTAGTTCCACCGATGAACAGCATTCCATCACCGGCTTGTATTTCAGCGACACACCGGCACGAGAATCGGCACTATTTCGGTGAAAAGTGATTACAGAGAATGATTGAATACACTTACATTAAAATGCTAATTTTGTAGCATTCAGACATTTAAAATGTTCCATTTTTTATTTCTAAAATGCTTGATAAATGAGTTTAAATGTATGTAATATTGTAAACTATGCTGTATTCATCCAAATAAATTCAATTTGTCCTATATTTTTGTCTGTGGGTGTTTTTGCTTAATGATAAATGTTCATCTTTTGATTATTGCTGCTGCCTCCATAATTCTGTGTTTGATTTTTTTAATTTCCCATTTTAAGTCAGCAATATAATAGTTTAAAACAGTTACAGGGGTCTTCAGTGGTGGGTCATTAGAATTTCAAGGGGTCTGTCAATTATGTTTTTAATGTGATTTTTGACACATTTTTTAAAACACATATATATATTTTAAAAAATTGAGTTTTTAAGTTAAACTTTAAAGGGATAGTTAACCCAAAAATGAAAATTCTGTCATTAACAGAATGACGCATGTGTCATAATGCTCTCGTTAACACACCGTGGACACTGACACAGAAGAGAAGAAATTGATGAATAAAATTGTTTGATTTCTTTGCCTGCAAAAAGTATTCTTGTAGCTTCATAAAATTATGGTTGAACCACTGATGTCTCATGGACTATTTTATTGATGTCCTTACTATCCTTCTGGGCCTTGAACGTGTCAGTTGCGTTAGTGTCTAGGCAGGGTCAGAAAGCTCTCGGATTTCATCAAAAATATCTGAACTTGTTTTCCATGAACAAAGGTCTTACGGGTTTGGAACAATATGAGGGTGAGTAATTAATGAGAGAATTTTCATTTTTTGTGAACTATCCCTTTATAACCAAACCTATATTGCATGTTAATATATTCACAGACATGACAACAATCCACACCAATCTGGCAGATTTTAGATCTTGAATGATGCAATTCTATTACTGATTTGTAATATCTATTATGCTTTTACGAAGTGATCTTACCCTCGGGTGGCTGTGTCATTGGAGGCTTAAGACAGTACATGTGGTATCCCCGATCACAGTCATCACAGAACAGAAGCTGATCCTACAAAATTAAAGGGCGTCACCAAGCTGTTAGCTCACACGCACTTAGCCATATGAGCAGGCTTGCAGAAACATGCATACTAGCAACACGCTGTGTCAACAATGTCAAACAAGTAAAGGGAGCTTTAAGAATCTTGTTTGAGATGTCAGATAATCTAAAAAGTATTTCTTCATGCTCACACACTATTTTAGACAGGGTTTAACACTTACGTCGTTCTCAGAGGTGCCACACAGACTGCAGGATTTACACTCGATGCACTGCCACTTGTACGTTCGAACAGCCCGCATCATGTTGTCTGTGAACTGCAGACATGACGGATGGCCTGGTGAAAGAGAAAGATGAAACAATAATCCAACAGAAGGAAGAGGAGCTAAACTCAAGACTATTAGATTATCTTCAAATGTACTTCACTATAATCAATGTAATTTAGAAAAATGAGAAACTGAAAAATGTGAAAGTTTCTTAATGTAATTTATATAGTTTAAGGTAGATTGATATGTGAATGGATGGATGGAGGAATATACAGATAGATAGATAGATAGATAGATAGATAGATAGAGGCAGATAGATAACATTAAAGGGATAGTTCACCCAAAAATGACAAATTTCTCATCATTTACTTATCCTCAGGTTGTTCCAAACCTGTATGAGTTTTTGTCTTCTGTTGCGCACAAAAGGTAACCAAACAGTTGACGGTAGCCATTGACTTCTATACGGTTTTATCATTCTTCAAAATATCTTCTTTTGTACTAATCAGAACAAAGACTCTAATATAGGTTTGAAACAACTTGAGGGTGGGTAAATGATGACAGATTTTTCATTTCAAGTAAGATTATGACAGGAACGTGAATGAAAAAAAGTGATTACACACAATTTGTGTGGTAGGAACAAACAACAGTTTCCCCTAAACACCTCCACCTTCTGTTCTGCCCTCCACACACAGAGAGAGGGTGAGCACAGGTTTGGAAAATGCCAGATGGTTCTGTAACCTCACATGTCTGTCTTTCTCTCTCTCTCTGTCTTTCTGTCTCTTAGGGAGGTGTCAGTTCCTCGGCCTGCTCATTTCCTCAATGAAACTGTGAGAACAGCAGGTTCCTCGTGCTTGGATGCCCAGTAAAGCATGTGCAGTCTTCCCAGTTTGGAAAGCATGTGGGGCCTTGGCATGATGTCGGATGTTATGTGAAGCTCTTTCCCTACAGGGAGTTTCATAAGCGTTGCTACCTCGTTCCTCTTCATGGCTCTGTCCCTGGTATTCACATGCAGAACTATGTTGAATATATTGAGCCACATTATGCTGACATTTAGACATACATCTTTTGCCTTGGTTTTATTTCCTGCAAGTATATAGAAACATGCCTGATTTGAAGGGATAGTTCACCCAAAAATGAAAATTACCCCATGATTTACTCACCCTCAAGCCACTCACAGTGTCACCGATTTGGTGCACTTCTTCAGCGAAATAAAGGTTTGTACACATTTTATTTCAATTATAGTCTTTACCATGCTGTAAATTGTATTATTTTATGCAACGAAACATACAGGGAGGAGATGTCAGTCAGCTGCGTCAAACAGCGGTCGTTTCGCATGATGGAAATGACTTTTGTCTGATTTTACTCATTATAATACTGAATTTAATTTAATTTTATGTTAAAATATGTTGTCTAATCTCAGTACTGTTTGTTTATGGGCAGGTTATGGAGTCAGTCACGGCATCTTTCAGCTACAAATGAAACGCGAGGCGGCGGTCTGAGGTTCGTAGTTCCACCGATGAACAGCATTCCATCACCGGCTTGTATTTCAGCGACACACCGGCACGAGAATCGGCACTATTTCGGTGAAAAGTGATTACAGAGAATGATTGAATACACTTACATTAAAATGCTAATTTTGTAG
Source organism: Labeo catla (assembly GCA_012976165.1). Taxonomy (NCBI): domain Eukaryota; kingdom Metazoa; phylum Chordata; class Actinopteri; order Cypriniformes; family Cyprinidae; genus Labeo; species Labeo catla. The sequence continues at coordinate 2,471,470 of VONZ01000031.1, read as the reverse complement.
CATTCAGACATTTAAAATGTTCCATTTTTTATTTCTAAAATGCTTGATAAATGAGTTTAAATGTATGTAATATTGTAAACTATGCTGTATTCATCCAAATAAATTCAATTTGTCCTATATTTTTGTCTGTGGGTGTTTTTGCTTAATGATAAATGTTCATCTTTTGATTATTGCTGCTGCCTCCATAATTCTGTGTTTGATTTTTTTAATTTCCCATTTTAAGTCAGCAATATAATAGTTTAAAACAGTTGACTTAAATAAAACAACCCAGCATGTTGGGTAAAAACATAAAAACAAAACAAAAATAACCCAGCATGTGTTCTGTCTGATATTTACCCAGCGTTGGGTTGACAAATAACCCAAGTTGGGTTGTTTTTAACCCAGCGTTTTTTAGAGTGTATTCTCATGAGAACCATTCTTTTTGCAGCAAATGAAAACCAGTCACCAGGCTTATATTGAAATCCTCCCAACATTTTTATTTACAAATTCACATTTTGTACTTCCAATTCATTACAAAACGGTGTTTTGTTTTTGCTCTTTCTTTTGTGCTTCTGCATTCCGTCACTTCTCACGCCTACGTCGTCCACTAGAGATGAAGCTAGTTTATAAAATTTTAAATATGAATATTTTTCTTACACAATTGCATTGATTCACTTCAGAAGGCCTTTATTTATTAACTTCCTGGAGCCGTGTGGAGCACTATTTATGATGGATGGATGCACTTTTTTGGGTATTCGTCTGAAAGAAGAAAGTCATAAACCCCTAGGATGGCTTGAGGGAGAGTAAATCATGGGGTAATTTACATTTTTGGGTGAACTATCCCTTTAGGATGTTGATCTATGCAATACATATAAAATATGAAAAATTCTATCTAAAATAAAATACATTTTGAATGTGGAATTTTTTGATTAAGTTCTGTTAGTTGCATTGAAATTATAGACTACAATGACCCCAAAATTATTTGGACACAAGCCATATTTAAAAGGAGTAGTTCCAGAACAAAATTTGACAGATCATTTACTCACCCCCTTGTCATCCAAGATGTTCATGTCTTTCTTTCTTCAGTTGTAAAGAAATTGTCTTTTGAGGAAAATATTTCAGGATTTTTCTCCATATAGTGGACTTCAATGGTGCCCGCGAGTTTGAACTTCCAAAATGCAGCTTTAAAGGGCTCTAAACAATCCCAGCAAAGGAAGAAGGGTCTAACCTATCGAAACGGTTGGTTATTTTCTAAAAAAAAATATTGACAATTCATATACTTCTTAACCTCAAATGCTGGTCTTGTCTAGCTCTGCGATGCATGTGTACTCTGTGTAGTCCCGTTCAAGACAGTTAGGGTATGTCGGAAAAACTCCCATCTTATTTTCACCAACTTCAAAACTGTCCTACATTGCTGCAGAAGTACCGACTCAGTGTTTACAAAGTGAACATGCAAAGAAGGTCAAATGGCCTTTTTCAAAAAAGGTAAAACAGAGATGTAGGATTATTTTGAAGTTGGAGGTGAAAATGAGACGGGAGTTTTTCAACATACCCTAAAGCCGGGCTCACACTACAGGATTTTTTCAGTTCTAACCGATTATGAAATCTGGTTGCAGCGCATACATAAGTAGAATCTTTGCAGATTATCTTCCCTGAAATCTTAAACTTGCACACACTACAAGATATTATTAAGATTATCATGACAGAGGAAGCACCTCACGTGATCTTACGCAACAGATCGTCATTTCAGTAACTAATGTTTACAAATGTTAGTTAGCTTGCTAGCAGCTTTATGCACTCACCCGGTATGTTGAAAACTGAGGCGATTTTACTCCAGAGCTTTCCTTGCTCCATGCGGTTGTGGTATGTTTTCAACGTATTATACAGACAGTGTTACTACAAAAACATAAGAAGCAGTTTTCACCATCTCCACTATCCAACGGACCATACAGCAGCTGTTTTGCTGTCGCGCATTGGCTGTTGTGAAAGTACTGACGTAATCATAGCCGTGATCATCCCGATTTAAAATACTAAATATCAGACATGTTTGATATGATTGGGACGGCCCCGATTTGCGTGAGAGCAGATCGGGAAGTAAAAGATTCGATCTGTGAACGTCTAAACGTCTATACATTTTACTTTTTTTTTTAAGAAAATAACCAATTTTTTTGGTAGATAAGACCCTTCTTCCTGGCAGGGATCGTTTAGAGCCCTTTTACGCTGCATTTAAACTCCACTTTAAACTGAGAAAGTCCACTATATGGAGAAAAATCCTGAAATGTTTGCCTCAAAAAACATAATTTCTTTACGACTTAAGAAAGAAAGACATGAACATCTTGGATGACAAGGGGGTGAGTACATTATCTAAATTTTTGTTCTGAAAGTGAACTAATCCTTTAAACATGTATGAATGTAAAGAAAACATGGCACTTTTTCAAGCTATTGGTTTCACAATAATACTTTTACTAATTTTCCAATCACAAAACAATATATTATTCAAAATTAAGACAGCTATAAGAACGTCCATGTGAACTTTAGAGAAAATGACTTGAGCAAAAGGGCTTTGTTCTGAGATAATGTTTAGCATCATTTATTTGCAGACTTATTTTGATATTTCAAGTGTTCGAATTCTTTGAGGTCACTTGCTCTCTGTTTTCCTTTTTTGAAACAAAATTAACTCAACGAGTACTTCATAAAATGTAAAATGTTTAATGTTTTTCAGTAACAAAATCCAGTGAAAGACTTGCAGGCTGACATTTGGAGTAACAGGACTCAGCAGCGACCACAGCATGGATGACAGGTTGCATGAAGTGAGTTCTGTGTGTTTGTGTGGTTTGTGCCACAGCTCTACATGACACAGAAGCAGTTACAAGCATCATCTCTAGCCATGTTGCCCTTTGGCTTAGGTTTAAATGAACTAAAGTTTGAATGTTAAACATTGAAACATTTCCTTAAAGTTTAGACATCAAAACACTGGGAGAAATATCATCAGGAGCTGTTAGAGAACAACGGCTTTAGCCTGCAACAGTTTGTGGGCCTATATACATTATACAATATCTTAATAAATTATATGATCGTTTTCCAAAAATGAACGCCCTGAAATAGAGACAAGATCGAAAGCATACGGAACATTTTTTCGCAATTCAAAAGTGACACATGAGTTCACCATAACAATAAATAGAAGAGCTTTAAAGAGCTAATTTGGTTCATACAAAATGGATACACTGAAATATCCCCATATTAACTGGGTGACGTCCCTGTGGCTAATGTGGATTGTGCCTTTTATTGCATGTATTCTGTTTCTAGTTCACATTTACTGCATTTTCCTATTGAATGTAGGAAGCTTATGTGCTTGAAATCCAGTGTATTATTAGTATTATTATTAGTATTATTTGCACTTACACATACACAGTCAAATCCTCAGAGCTGGATCTGTTAACAAAGGTGAATGGTCCAGATTTTATTTGCAAAACAAAGCCTTCATAAGAATCATTGCACATATGCTACAATTGTACCCCTTCTTGTACCTGTTGCTTAAGGAGAGTTTCCTGAATCGTAAAGGGAAGTTACTCCAAAAATACCAGTCCTTTTGCTTCAAGCAAACTAGGGAGAGGCCAAGTATCATGTATCCTCCAGCAAACACGGGATTTCAGATTTCATTTTTTTGTCGTTGTTCTTGTAGCTGTCCTGAGAAAGGAGGAGAGATGGACATTGAAATGCCAACTGGCTCTTACCTCTCTGCAAACTGTCCTCCCTTCCCTCTGGATCCAATCAGGGCCAGGCCTCAGCCCATTCTCTGCCTTCCCGCGATCCCTTTCTTTGCAAATATCGTATTTATCCAGAGGTAGGAAAAAAAAAACCTCTTCGCTATCCGACCTACAGACACACGTTGAGTATTTTCTCCTCCTTGAGGTTTGAAATTCTTTAATTTCTATTTCTAAAGTAAATTTCCACACAGTACAGTAGGCATTTTATCTTACATGGCGAAGTGTAGTCCGCGTCCACACATTGGTAACGTCCCTGCAATTTTCCGTGACGGAAAACAAACAGTCCAGAAGTAATGGCTCCTCTGTCCAATAACTAGCACCTCTCAGTATACAGAAGTGTGAAGCAATAAAAACAACATTCCTTAATTTATAAAAGGCTGCAACTTGTCCTTTGAAAGCAATTCCTGAAGTGTCTGGAGTCGTGAATCCGTTACGCATGCTGCTGCAAAACAACAGGAAAAAAAGGAAAAAAAAAAAAACAACAGGCAGCAGACACATGCCCATAGTTTCTCTGATGCTGTTTTCTTGAGGTTTCTCCTTTGTCTATCTGTACTGAGGTGAGCCTGTGCTGTCGTCGGACAGAAGCCCGTCCAGGTCGTCCTCCTCAAAGCCGTGAAAGGTGGACGCCTCGCTTTCTGACGTGTCGCCGAACATGTCCAGGACTCCGCCCGTCCTCCTCTTCGCCCTGGTCCCACCGACGCGATCAGCTGACATGCATGACGGACATATCAGCATCACAGTGGAAACACACACAAGTAACACTGCAGTCAGCTAGGACTCACACTCCTCTGAGCTTTGGACAACTTGCAGTCTTTGCTGTTACTCATACATTAAGCGAATATGTGCTTATCACTGCTTGTAGATTAACGTTGCGGCGCATTAATAGCTGTAAGTGAATCGTGAATCATTTACAGGGATTGATTACCCAAAATGAAAATTCTGTCATTATTTACTCACTGATTGACGGAACACAAAGTCATACCGGTTTTGAGGTGAATGACAGAATTTTCATTTTTGTGTGAACTATCCTTATGAAAAACTTTCTGTTTGTTTGTTTTACTGAAGAATACATCATTTGGTCTCTCCCTGTTCTTGCTATACCATTCGATTATGAGAAGGCAATGAATCACACAGCCAATAAAAAAAAAAACATAAGGAATGGAAGCATATGAGCAAAATAAATATGAGGATATTTTGCGCACATGAACTGAAATAACTGATAGTGCCCTAAAACGTTTTGAGCATGTTAATATGGCATAGTTAACCCATTCAAGGTCATTTGCTAGCAAAAGCACTTGTGTAAAATAAAAAATGCAAAACACAAGCACACAAAAAGGCCACATCACATATAAATGCTCATTCTCAACACTGCAGGATTTGGCTCACATGTCTATACTTGCAAACACAATGCACATTCTAAATGCAAGCGTGGGGTTTTATTGCTTTTCATTCGAAAATTCTATTTTTTTAAAGACCATGTGGATTGATTTGGTAACTATACAGAGAAAATGTCCTCAGGTCTGCCGTCTTAAAAACTTTTCATGTCAACCTAAGCAGTCTGAATTAGATGCTTTTGGACTTTGTAGTCTTGGCATCAGCCATGAAAAACGGCATGACGTAACGTTTCTTCTGTTTCGATTGAATCCCATGACACTCCCACAGCAGTTTCACAGAACTGCACCTGCTTTTCCTTTCAACTCTTATGAAAATGAACTGTGATCTAGCCTTGGTCAAAACAGATGTAGCAGAAAATTAATATCAACTAGATCATAGAGGGTTTTTACTTAAATGTCTTTTGTATGGCAACCAAATAATCTTAGCATTACAGCTGACCAAAATAATGACCAAATATTATTTCTAAGAGTGTTTTTGTTGCACAAAAGATATTTAAGTAAAAAAATATATAGTAATTGTTAATTTTCTTATTGCACATCCAAAAGTTATCAAAAGCAGTGAGACTTTTCATATTGAGGTCTTTGTATTACGTTACTGATTACATTTTTAGTTAATAAGTAGTGCTGTCAAAATTAGTGCATTGATGTAGGCGAATAATTTTTCCAGTTTAGCAGCATTCAAAATATGAAACGCAGGGGCGGGGCTAAGGTTGGCCAGCCTACTCACTACTGCTTCTGTCTCTTTTTTTCTTGACAAGATGTGCATTTATTTAGTTGCAGAACGTCTTCACGACCACGGGAGACAAGCGAGTACGGGAAAGATGCAAGCAGGGGCGGAGCCAGAGATCTGACATCTGATTGGCCACTCCAGATGCCACCCCAGTAATTAACATGCTACTATTTCATTTTCTTTGTTTATTCGTACTAAAAGAAGTGTTTATTTTAGACTCAAACTCAAGGATGCGACGTGTATTGTGTTAGTGGCGGATGGTTCACATGCGCTCCCGCTTTGCCTCAGTTAAAGCGAGGCAGGAGTGCATTCTCAACTATATTAGCATGAAATAAACATCGAATGCACATCTGATCCATGTTGAAAGATACACTATAACTTACTGAATGTATAGTGTCACATGTAATCACTCAATGAGTGTTTCAATCACGTTAAGACAGCAACTAGAAAACATTGTCATAACTGCAGAAAATCAATTCAGTGTCCATAAACTAGAAAAATGTACACTAGAGAGGATAATTTTGCAAAAATTACAGTTATTGTATGTTTACTTATAATTGCTCTTTTAATTATAATTAAAAGAGAAGTCCACTTCCAGAACAACAATTTACAAATAATGTACTCACCCCCTTGTTATCCACAATGTTCATGTCTTTCTTTCTTCAGTCGTAAAGAAATTATGTTTTTTGAGGACAACATTTCAGCATTTTTCCCGTATAATGAACTGATATGGTGCCCCGATTTTGAACTTCCAAAATGCAGTTTAAATTCGGCTTCAAACGATCCCAAATGCGGTTGTAAACTATCCCAGTCGAGGAAGAAGGGTCTTATCTAGCGAAACAGTTATTTACATAAAAAAAAAAAAAACAATTTAAATACTTTTTATTCTCAAATGCTCGTCTTGCCTTGCAGTCCTTGTGTATTCTGACTCAAGACAGTTAGGGTATGTCGAAAAACTCTGACCGTATTTTCTCCCTCAACTTCAAAAATCCTTTTAAAATCATCCTACATCTTTGCAAAGTGAACATGCAAAGAAGATCAAACACCCTTAACAAAAAAGGTAAAACAGTGATATAGGACGATTTTGAAGTTGAGGGAGAACATGAGATGGGAGTTTTTTGACATACCCTAACTGTCATGAACAGGAACAAAAACAGTCCAGGCAGAGTAAGACAAGACAAGCGTTTGGCATTAAAAAGTATATAAACTGTATTTTTTTTTTTTATTAAAATAACCGATCGTTACGCTAGATAAGACCCTTCTTCCTCGGCTGAGATTGTTTACAAACGCATTTGGGATTGTTTGAAGCCACATTTAAACTGCATTTTGGAAGTTCAAAATCAGGGCACCATATCAGTCCATTATATGGAGAAAAATGCTGAAATGTTTTCCTCAAAAAACATAATTTCTTTACGACTGGAGAAAGAAAGATATGAACATCGTGGATGGCAAGGGGGTGAGTAAATTATTTGTAAATTGTTGTTCTGGAAGTGGACTTCTTTAATAATGTAAAGATAGAACATTATTATAAAAAATGGTAGGCCTATAATACTTGTATACAAAGTTATTGTTACCTCAACATGGTTCCTGTATAGGGTTCCCTGTATAGTTTAGTTTAGAAAAATTGAGAAAAAAAAAATAACATACTTAATCGCAGGCTTGTTCATTATTTCTGAATAATTCTCACTCCAGGCTGAACTCAAAAGCTGGCAGCCCTGTTTTAAGTAAGTTGAAGTTTTAGGTTTCCTGAACAACAATTACAAAATGATTAATTGCTCAAACAAAGTTGCCCAACAGAATTGCTCAAAAAGTTGCCCCATTTATCATTATCCTAACATTTGAAGTTACAGTGTGTTTAACTAATGTGGGGTAATATGAAGTATGTAATCGTAAGATTTATTCATGCTTTTTAATGCCAGGTTGGAGTAATACACTGATTTTCTTACATGGTCTATAAACCCCCTGAATCAGCCTTGGCCACCCCATCTATAAAACTCTAGCTCCGCCACTGGCTACAGGTGATGTGAGAGCTCTGGTAGAAGAACAGTGAACTGCCGTCAGATGAGATGTTGTCAGGCCAACTGTCAGTAAAAACCAATTTATCTGTCCTGTCAGCCATTATACTGTGCTCGTAGCACGCGCGCTTCAGTTGCATGCACAAATACGTCAGTCGCTGTAGCCTGTATCATTTCTTATTAAAGCGTGAAACTACAAGCATGCGTTCAGCAGTGGCAGCTCTTAAAGTAATAGCAGTCAAATAACCTAATAACCCAGCTGCTGTGATGTCTGTTATTCAAAGAACAAAAGAAAAAAGAGCAAATCAATCCTTGTAGCTTCAAGGATTCATCTATATTTAATTAAGTATTTAGTGTTTGATAACTGTATTTAATTTTCTGTATATTTTCTACTTGCTGAAAGGGCACAGGTACATAACGGGTTTATGTGAAGATTGTTTTAAGTTCACTTCATTTAGAAGTTGCTATTTAATAAATGTTCAAATTGATAGCTTATACTATAATGTTGAATGGCTATAGTCAGTGGTTAAACATTATTGCTATCAGTGATTAGGGTTGGGTATCGTTAGAATATCATGAATTCCGATTCTGTTTATCGATTCAATGCTTTTTCGACTTCTGATCGCAAGTGTAGCTATACTTTAGAGCGCTATGCACTTAGATTAGCGAGCAAGGTCCTGGCAGATTGCTAGGTTGGGTCCTCACAGATGAAAAAAAAAAAAAACGCATATAGGAATCAACATGTGGAATCGAAATTTTAATTTCACAATAAGTATCCGATTCCTGACCTTAAGTATCCGATTCTGGAATCAGAATCGATTTTTTCGATACCCAACCCTATCAGTGATACTCGTCCTTCAGTCATAAAAAAGAGGCCTTTAAACAAATATTAAAAATATACTCTTTATGTTATTTATATACTCTTTATGTCTTTATGTTATTTCTAAATTAATTTGAACATTTATTGTGAAATTGCAATATAAAAGTATATACTAAAAACTTTAATGTTAGGCGGGATTAATGTTGATTAATCGCGATTAATTTAAGTAAAAATGTGCGATTAATTCGTTTTTTTTTTTTTTTTGATTGACAGCACTATTAATAAGTAATTTATACTGGAATTAATTTTTTAAATAAACGACCAATCTCTCCTCCCATGTGCTTTTAATCAGCATGTTTGTTAAAACCGCAAGAATTCATGAATAAACACCAAGACTGCAACAGATAAACAACTGCATGGAAACAGTGGTAATCTGCCCATCTCTGAACTACTGTGCTGGTTTCCAGGACACAGATTAAGCCTAGTTTGGGTTTATATCACAGCTAATGGCAACACTCCATTAAAAAAGCCTTTCTAGTAGAATTAATCTGTGTCTGGGAAATCATTTCTATATGACACCGCTATGCCAAGCCAAACCCAAATCACAACTCAACGAAACTCCATAAAATAAATAAACAAACATGCTCTATAGCAAAAAACACGAAAAGATGGGATATGCACAAACAAGCTGATGAAATGCGCTATTGATGCATGGCATGATCAAGCTTTAAATGGGATTTGTCATTTTTCTTTTGGTGGATATATGTATACTAAACTTTATGGGCTTTAAAATGTATATCACTATGTGGTGTTTTACTGTTGTGTGCAAACTTTTCCACATTTAATTCCCTTAAAAACAAGAATGATGTGTGTTTATAATGATCATACATTTCTGCTTCTTGTAAATAGAAGACTAACATGTCTTAAACCTACTATGTCAATACTAACATCTACGTGCATCTGATTTGTAGACAAATCTTATTGACTTGAAATACAGATACTGTAATCTGACCCATTTTAGAGCACCACAGACTCTTACATTGATTACAGAAAGAGAGAGAGAAAAAAAGTGAATACTTTTACTGTTCCTTTGTATTCACTACTAAAACATCTGGCAATCTTTTTATAATTTCAACCAGATTAGTACTGGCTATGCCATAGTAAACATCTCCCTCAGAGTGAAATTAAAACAAGATGGAGGTGAAACTACCCTTCTTGATCTAACATGGGCAGATACTGTAACTGTGAGTAATAGAGAATACAGTGACGTGAAAGACTCACCAGAGCGGCCGCAGTCTGAGCAGGAAACCAGCTCCTCAGCCTGGCCTGTCTTCCTGTTAGAGCCTGAGTCTCCCAGACAGAAGTCACAGTAGTCATTAGGGATGATCGTGCCATCAGGCCCTTTCTGTGCTGTAAAAATAGTGCAAATTAAAAAGGGGAAGAGAACAGTGGCACACCCTAGCAAGCTAAAGAAAAAAAAAAAAGCATTACTTCTAGGCAATTTTTAAAAATTAAAATAGAAACATTTGTGTGTGCTATGTATTTATCTATGTGTTTACTGAATACTGAATAATATCTGTTAGAATATTATTAAAATATTTATATAGAATATGTAGACATTGAGGCAGCTCACTAGTGTTTAGAATAGAGCACATACAGTAATTGCTACTTACTGTTGTTACTAAGGCTGGATTTTGACACAAAATTCACGATTCGATTCTACATGATATTGATTTTTTTGGCAAATTTTCTCAAGGAAAATAAAATCACTCTACTACTGCTGTAAAGTATACATGGGAGTCAGTTGGTACTGCATTACTATAATATTAAAGATTTAAATTAGCTGATTTATACACACTTAAATTACACTCAATGAAGTTTTTATAATATTAAAGTTAGAATTATAACATATTTCTGCTCCAATTTGTTTTTTAAAATATAAACATTTAAATGGAGGCAGTCATAAAAAATTGATGGACATATTAAAACTTAAATAATGAAGAACAGTAAAAAAATATAATGAATATGTTATATGGTGCATATATTTACAGAATTTTTTCTAGCTTACTAATGAATTTATGGTCACCGAATATGTTTCTTCTGAGGCAAATGTGACGTTACGTGACATATTGTACAAAATGTTATATTAATGTCTCTCAGTAGTTAAAATGTTAAATTAGTGATTACATGAGACAGGATACGGATTTCAGTATGTTGTACTCTTAACATAACTTCTGATATTCATTCATGTTTATTTTGTGCTGTAACTGTATCAAAACAATGGATTTCACAATGGATTGCCACTTTTCTTAAACTGAGGTGCAGGGTTGCCAGGTTTTCACAACAAAAGGTTTTCCCTCCCAATTGCTACTCAAAACTAGCTAAATCGCGTTTCGATGGGGATAAATCATGTTCAGAGGGATAAAATACAAATTTTTTGTTGGGGTTCCCCTGGTAAATTCACATTTCAGGGGCTAAATAAGACATTATTGGAGTTGCTTAAACCTGCTGACATCAAAAACAACCCATGACAACAGTGTCAAAGTAGCCCAATTCAATGACTTGGCAACACTGCTGAGGTGCTACAGCTGTCTGTAACTCCACATCAAACAGCACCAAAACGGTATTTATAGTTTAAGCATTGCAATAAAATTGACAGAATTTGAAATCTGAGACTTTGTTTCATATCAAAAGTAACAAATCACAAAGCCTATAGTGATTTGAGATGGGATGTGCGCTACAATGTTCTGAAAACAGGTTAAACTAACCGATTCTTCAAATCAATATTGTTTCGTAAAGATGAGATTTGATTAAAATCGAGAAATCAATTTTTCACCCAGCCCTAACTGTTATGCTAAAATTCACACTAGGATGTTGACTACAGAAATGTTACAATGATTTTATCATTGTTAAAGTTGCAATGTAGCATAAGTAGATGTGACATATATCTAAATGAAACGTATTATAAAAATCTAACAGTTCAATCCACTTGTTGATTAACTGAATTGATTGACTTAATAATGTCTGGTAAAAACCACCAGAAAAAAGTCTGTCATTTCATCGAGTTATGACATTTTTTTCAAACGTTGAGCAATGAGTAGGTAAAGTGCCTTTTATAAGCTCTTTGTGAACTACATTGCATGCATGTGGTGAAAATAAATTCATATACATGCAACAATGTGCATGCTTAGTCCAGCAGATGGCTTAGAGTTCACACTGGCATTTTTGACAGCGAACCTAAAGATACCAAACCTAAAAGTACAGCGATACGGTCACAACTTGATTGGTTGTGTTGAGTGACGTATATCTTGTGACGGAATTCACTGAACACTCCAAACAAAAGAAAAAAGGTGTTTTTGACTTAAAGGAGAAGTCCACTTCCAGAACAACAATTTACAAATAATGTACTCACCCCCTTGTCATCCAAGATGTTCATGTCTTTCTTTCTTCAGTCTTAAAGAAATTATGTTTTTTGAGGAAAACATTTCAGGATTTTTCTTCATATAATGGACTGATATGGTGCCCCGAGTTTGAACTTCCAAAATGCAGTTTAAATTCGGCTTCAAACAATCCCAAATGCAGTTGTAAACTATCCCAGCTGAGGAAGAAGGGTCTTATCTACCGAAACAATTGGTTATTTTCATAAAAATAAAACAATTTATATACTTCTTAATGTCAAACGCTCGTCTTGTCTTACTCTCCCTGAACTCTGTGTATTCTAGCTCATGACAGTTAGGGTATGTTGAAAAAACTCTGACCGTATTTTCTCCCTCAACTTCAAAATCGCCCTATATCACTGTTTTACCTTTTTTGTTGAGGGTGTTTGATCTTCTTTGCATGTTCACTTTGCAATGACTGGGTCAGTACTTCTGCAGTGATGTAGGATGATTTTGAAATGATTTTTGAAGTTGAGGGAGAAAATACAGTCATGTATGTCAGAGTTTTTTGACATACCCTAACTGTCTTGAACCAGAACACACAGTTCAGGAAGAGTAAGACAAGACGAGCATTTGAGATTAAAAAGTATTTAAATTTTGTTTTTTTTAAATGAAAATAACCGATCGGTTCGCTAGACAAGACCCTTCTTCCTTGGCTGGGATCGTTTACAACCACATTTGGGATCGTTTGAAGCCGTGTTTAAACTGCATTTTGGAAGTTCAAACTTGGGGCACCGTATCAGTCCATTATATGAAGAAAAATCCTGAAATGTTTTCCTCAAAAAACACAATTTCTTTACGACTGAAGAAAGAAAGACATGAACATCTTGGATGACAAGGGGGTGAGTACATTATCTGTAAATTGTTGTTCTAGAAGTGGACTTCTCCTTTAAAGCACCGATAATCAGACCAATCAGTGAATGCTGTCCTACACTTGCAGCGCTGCTTTAAGTCGAACGCACCTTTTCCTTTTGTTTGGAGTGATCGGTGAGTTCCGTCACAAAATATACGTCACTCAACCCAACCAATCAGGTTGTGAACGTATCGTTATGCCTTTAGGTTCGATATCTTTATGTTCGCTGTCAAAAATGCCAGTGTGAACGCTAAGTGGACCAGGACCAAATGTATCATTTTCCTTTTTGGTCTGGACCAAATGAACCAAACGAACTGAACTGCAAGTGTGAACACACCCTTGGTATGTTAGATGTTAGAACAGAGTCCTAGATATTAAAACACTTATTTTACACTTAAAATGATTACTAACTTACGTTTATGATTCTCGTGGTGGACAGGAGGAGATTGGGGGATTTCAGGTTCACGTTCTTCCTCACCCTCCTCTTCTGCAAGGTGAGTATGGGTGTAATGGTAGCTTAGTCCAGGCCGGTTTTTGTAACGCTTCCCACAAACTAAGATAAAGAACATTGGTCACAATGAGATTCATTTTACTGGCAAAAACTTCTTATTTAGTGTCGAACAATCAAGCTGGGATGCTAACACATATCTAAGAAATTCACAAAGCAGCTAGCTGTGGAGTCAAAGCGCTATCACAAAATCTACATCGCATGTTCTCAGCCAGTGAGAGAGACATGCGGGGTGTAAGAACAGTGTTAAAGGCACAGTATTAGCACTGCAACCCCACAGTGTGTCTTCGTGAACACGTACAGGTGCTGCTAGGCGTCGTAGCAAGTTCTCTGCACTGACTGTACCTGTAAATTGAGTGTAATTGGTAATGTGACCTTGAATATTGAATACGTGATTGTATGAATATCACCGTCACTACAAGGCATACTATACTGTATGCCTTGGGGGTATTTATATGTAGCTTTTAATGTGGTCAAGTGCTGAAAACACGTTAATGTCAGTTGGCCTATTACATTACAGACTTGGGATATATATCACATAACTATATCATAGTGTTGGTGTGTTTAATGGATACAGAATACAAATGAATTGCTGTTATTAAAGATGTTGGCTTAGGTTGTCATATTATGTAAACCTCAGTGCAGAAAAGATTTCCTTCTGTCTACAGGAGGATGCAGTAAACATGTCAAGCATCTGTGGGTTGCAGACTGCAATACCAGCAAGGTAAGCACAATATTTTCACAGTAATAAATTCTCTCACTACAAGTCTATAAATAAAGGATGGACAAACCATAGAGAAGGAAAGCATGTGTACAGTATCTGAAGAAGATCACAAATAGGATTTTTTTTTTTTTTTAAACACAACAAACTGATTTAGATTTACGTAGGTCTGTGTCTTATGGATTTTTAGTACATTTTCAATACATTTTTATACATTTTGTATTACATTTTCAAGTTTTATGTGCTGACGAACATACTAAAGCACACACATTACCAGTCATAAGTTTTTGAACAGTAAGATTTTTAATGTTTTTCAAAGAAGTCTCTTCTGTTCACCAAGTCTGTATTTATTTGATCCAAAGTACAGCAAAAACAGTAAAATTTGTAAATAATTTTTACTATTTACTCCAGTCTTCAGTGTCACATGATCCTTCAGAAATCATTCTAATATGCTGATTTGCTGTTCAAGTAACAGTTTTTTTGTTATTATTATTATCAATATTTAAAACAGTTGAGTACATTTTTTTTTAGATCTTTTTTAGATTCTTTGATGAATAGAAAGATCCAAAGATCAGCATTTATCTGAAATAAAATGCTTTTGTGACATTATACACTATACCATTCAAAAGTTCGGAGTCAGTATAATTTTTGGGAAAGAAAATATAGAAATTAATATTTTATTTAGCAAGGATGCTTTAAACTGGTCAACATTGATGATAAAGACATAATGTTACGTAAGATTTCTACTTCAGACAAATGCTGTTCTTCTGAACTTTCTATTCATAAAAGAAACCTGAAAAAGTTTGCTTCGCTGTTTTCAGCATAATAATAATAACAATAAATGTTTTTTGTGCAGCAAATCAGACTACTACAATGATTACTGAGGGATCATGTGACTGGAATAATGATGCTAAAAATATATTATCACATATATTTCAAAATATATTCAAATAGAAAACAGTTATTTTAAATAGTAAAAATATTTCAAAATTTTACAGTTTTTCCTGTACTTTGGATCAAATAAATGCAGGCTTGGTGAGCAGAAGAGAATTCTTTAAAAAAAAATAAAAAATAAAATCTTACTGTTCGAAAACTTTTGACTGGTAGTGTATTAGCACATAAAATTATAAAACTATAATACATTTTTAGTAATTAAGTATATTATAAAGTATATTATTTCTGTATTAAGAAGCTAAACTGTTAAAAAAAGTTGTTTCAACTTAAAAAAGTAAGTGTTCGTGCTGCCTTAGAATTTTACGTTTATTCAACCTGAAATGTTAAGTTGTACTACATGAAAACGTGGATATTTGAGTTGAGTAAACGTAAAATTTTAAGGCAGCACGAACACTTACTTTTTTAAGTTGAAACAACTTTTTTTTTAATAGTGTACTTCTTTTTCACAAGGGTAGTGAGATAAAAAAATAAATCAAGTAAAACCGATTTTACAAGTCAACAATATGTCTTCATCTCATGTGATTGTTTAATGTAATCATATTTGTTACAAATGCTATTAATTTCTGTGAGAAAAAATCCTTAGTGCACCTTTATATATTTGATGTAACAGATGTTATTTTTGTACAGACTGCTGAATCGTATATCCGTACACAGGAATCGTTAAGGCAGATCATGTAGTATGGAAAAGGTAAGCAACTACATGCTTTTCATTTCAGCAAACTGCACATCCAGAGTCAATCATGTCAGCAATGCAGCAGATTTTACCTAGAGCAGGACCTGCGATCTAGGTGTGGCAATGAAAAGGCTACGTGCTCAAGCTTTGCTATTTTAGCAGCGGTGTTGTTAGCCATGCGTGAAAGCTTTGGCCAAGCAGCGTGAAATATCAGCAGCAGCTACAGAGTAAAGACCGAACCAGCTAATTTATGTTAATAATCCCTCCCCGACATGAGCATTAACCATTTAGCCTTGTCATTAGCATAGCCCACATGTCCGAGCAAGAGGAAGATGGCAACATGGCTGAATACCTGAGTCAGCGGTTTTTGAGTTATGCTTTTGTTTGTATCTGTCTGAAACAGAGGAGACACAAAGCAAAAGAGGAGACAGAAAACAAAATACAGGAAGTAAGTTACATTCAGAGAGGCCTCCGGAACCCAAAGTAGCTCTAGTATCTCCTCGGGTAGTCACATGCTTTTGATATTATAACAGGCCACCATGCCAAGATGAGAAACACAGGCAGGTACCGTATGAAAAAAACGTGAAAGACGTTTTTAGGACCCAAAGTAGGACAGTCAAACAACAGTACAGTTCAAAACCAGTCAGACAATAAACATTAATTGTTTTATTTGACAGCAGTGTGAAATGAAAAATAAATACTACTTTTACAGTTTAACTTCAAATAATTGAATTAGGGCTGTCAAACGATTAATTGCGATTAATTATATATATATATATATATACACAAACACATTCATGTATATATTTAAGAAATATTTACATGTATATGTATTTATTATAATTTTTATAATTTTAGACAAAAAAAAGAAAAAAATAGGGCTGTCAAACAATTAATCACGATTATTCACGATTAATCCTTTGACAGCCCTAAACTGAATACAAATTATATTATCTGCATAACAATTATTTAAGTGAAAGAAAAAAAAAATCTTAAAGATCTCACACATTTGATTATCTAATTGCAAATATTTCTGATTAATTTTTTGTCGTATTTTTTCTAGGGCTGCCAAACGATTAATCGTGATTAATCGCATACAGAATAAAAGTTTGAGTTTGCCTAATATATGTGTGTGTACTGTGTGTAATTATTATGTATATAGAAATACAAACAAATTTATATCTTAAATGTATGTGTGTGTGTGTGTGTATATATATATATAAGAAATATTTACAAGTATATTTATTTATTATAATTTTGATATAATTTATATGATATATAAATCAAAATATTTTGTACATAAATAACATATTTCTCTTAAATATATACATTAATTTGTGTGTATTTATACATACATAATAATTACACACAGTACACAAACATATATGAGGCAAACACAAACTTACTTTGTATGCGATTAATCGCGAATAATCGTTTGACAGCCCTATTTTTTTCTTTTTTTGTCTAAAATTTCTATGAATTTCAAAAATTTTAACGAGGTTCAAAATTTTATACAAATCTGATTTTGAAAATTTGGATTTTCTAAGTTGTCTCAGACATTTGGACTCAAATGCATAATGCCAAATTAGGTTACTTTTTTTTTTTCCCTAATTCATTGGTATTTCAAACGTATATAAAATTATCTATCTATTTCAAGTTAAAATTAAGGCACAAAGGTTGCATATGAAAGTTATAAAATTGACTTACTGTCACAAACGTAGGGTTTATCCTGATCGTCGTTGGCCACTGCTTCTGTTCGCCTGCGCCCAGAGCCTCGACCCTGATCAACAAACAACAGAAAATTACATGATATAATACTTTCTTTTTGTATAGATCATTTCTTGTTCATTTTTTCTTAGTTTCTGCACGCCGTAAGTCAAAGAGATTGACACAGGTATTCTTTTTCATGTTTTATTTCTCTCTCCGGTGTCAGTCCACCCTGGTCTTGGTCTCGATCCGTCTCTTTTTCTTGCTCTCACATGCCTTTTTTCCTTCACACCATCCACAGACTTGGATGAGTCATGCTCATCACTCACCCTGCCTTTGTTTCGATGCTTCCTCTTTGGTGTGTCCACTTCAAAATCCTCATCGTCATGGAAACCATCCCCATTTTCATCTGCCTCAAGAACCCTCTGCAGAAAATGAAGAAAGTTGGGGTCAGCGATTAGATGACTAAGATTAATGCACCACACAAGAAAAGACAGTAGTCTCCTTGTAGACTGGCTTTTCGTGGTTTAAGAAACACTAAAAGTTAATTATTTTATGAGTGGGCCATTGAATCATTCATTCAACTCATTCATTCAGAAATGAAACAGCATCTACTGTGTGTTGTTCGACATTACCTTAATATTAACTTTTATTCAGATTTTGTATAAAAACAAGATTTATCTGAATGATATTTGGGTACAGTGTCTCCTTAGTTTGTGTTATGTTGAAGGATATATAGTAATGTGAAGTGCATTATGTAGAAAGCAAGCTGCAGTTTGTGTTTTGTCGAGTCTAGTGGTCCTTGCCCTAATAATGCGGTATTGTTTGCCAGAAGGTAGGAAGCAAAACAGCTTGCGGCTGGGGTGGATGGGGTCTCAGATGATGGATTGGGCTTTACAGCGACAGTGAATGGTGGATATCGCTGATTGATGGTACATTGCATATTAAAATGCTCTGCGCCATCACCTTAAAGCATCTCTGCTGGGTTTGGTAGTACTTTTATATCATACAGTAATGCAGCAATTAAAGAAGATTTCTATGGTGGTAAATGTTTGAGCAGAACAGCTTCCCCCATGTGAAATTTTATGATTATGAAAACCAAGATTTTTACATAGATGACAAGTGGCCCTCCAAATAAAACCAAAATGATTGTTTATAAAGCAAAAGTAACTAAAATGTCCTTAAATCTAGGAAATTCAAATTCAAAGTAGGGCTGGGTGATATGGCCAAAAAATGATCATGATCATTTTTTTTTCATATCAGTCGATATCGATAATTATCACGATAAATGTCAAATTTTGATTTCTTTCAAGTTTAAAGGCAGATTTTTGCTACAGTGTGAAAGTTGTTAAAAACCAGACGGTTAAAAGTGGCTTTAAATTATTCTTTATGGTCAAAACATGAAGAACACTTCATGTTTTTTGAATTCTTCACACTTTTTTCCAGTCATTTTTCCTTAACTAAATAAATGCGGTTGTATATGATCCCAGCTGAGGAAGAAGGGTCTTATCTAACGAAAAGATCAGTTAGTTTCATAAAAAAATACAATATATATACTTTTTAATGTCAAACGCTTGTCTTGTCTCACTCTGCCTGAACTGTTTTTGTTCCGGTTCATGACAGTTCGGGTATGTCTCATGTTCTGCCTCAACTTCAAAATCGTCATGTATTGCTGTTTTACCTTTTTTGTTGAGGGTGTTTGATCTTCTTTGCATGTTCACTTTGTAAAGACTGGGTTGGTACTTCTGCAGCAATGTAGGATGATTTTGAAATGATTTTTGAAGTTGAGGGAGAAAATACGATTGGAGTTTTTCGACATAACCTAACTGTCTTGAACCAGAATACACAGTTCAGGGAGAGCAAGACAAGACCAGCATTTGAGAATAAAATGTATTTAAATTGTATTTTTTTTAAAGTAAATAACCAATCGTTTCGCTAGATAAGACCCTTCTTTCTCGGCTGGGATCGTTTACAACCACATCTGGGATCGTTTGAAGCCGCGTTTAAACTGCATTTTGGAAGTTCGGGGCACCATATCAGTTCATTATATGGAGAAAAATCCTGAAACGTTTTTCTCAAAAAACATAATTTCTTTACAACTGAAGAAAGAAAGACATAAACATTTTGGATGACAAGGAGGTAAGTACATTATCTGTAAAATGTTCTGGAAGTGGACTTCTCCTTTAAGTCTGACACTGACTCTTAATATATTATCATGCACATCCAAACCAATGAAGGCCCTTAAAAAGGACTGTTGATGTGTTACCTGGATTTCCAGTAGTGTCTCTTCCTCTTTAGAGTTATTGTTCCTCTTGTCCAAGATCCCATCACCTCGTAACAGTGCCTCCAAGGCCGTGGCCTCCGTTGCTGGGGCTTCTCTCTTGGCCATCAGCTCAGCCTCTAAACACAAAAGAAAGATGTGGAAAATGAGAATGTCAAGTAAACAGCCAGTACAAGCAGCTTCTTTAAACCTCTCATCCATTAAAGGATTAGTTCACTTCCAGAACAAAAATTGGCAGATAATTTACTCACCCCCTTGTCATCCAAGATGTTCATGTCTTTCTTTCTTCAGTCATAAAGAAATTATGTTTTTTGAGGAAAACATTTCAGGAATGTTCTCCATATAGTGGACTTCTACGGTGCCCGCAAGTTTTAACTTCCAAAATGAAGTTTAAATGCAGCTTGAAAAGGCTCTAAACAATCCCAGCCGAGGAAGAACGGTCTTATCTAGCGAAAACGACTGGCCAAATTAATATTTATACACATTTTAACCACAAATGCTCATCTTGTCTAACTCTGCGATGCGCATGCATCCGGTTCAAGACAGTTAGGGTATGTCGAAAAACTCCTCCAACTTCAAAATCGTCCTACATTAGGGTGACCACCTGGCAATAGGGCTGTTGCGGGACATAGTTATGATTTTGCGAGACAATGCGGGACACGTGTGAGACTGATACATTTTCTACCGTTATGCTATGTAAATACTGATTACATCCATTGTCATATGCGCTGATCTGTGTTTCTGAGAAACCAGCTGCGAGAGAAGAGATTTGTGCTTTAGCATTTTGATGCATTACAAAAATGCGCTGCAGACATTTGTCATTAAAACAACGCCACAGAAACCGCTCAAACGAACTACTAAAATAAGAGGAAAGTCATGTCTGAAAGCTGCATCGATTTTTTTTTTTTTAAATTGGTTAAAATGAATGAAGAATATCTTGTTTTTCTGTGTGCGCTCGACCAAATTTTCATCGGTGGTTCTAGATCACTTGATGAGGTCCGCAAATCCTTTGTGCAGAAACTATGCCGCAAAAAGAATAAATAAAAAGCTTTCTTAAAAAGGCAAAAGAACACTTAGACGTTTTCTTAATATGATCATTAATAACCAACAGACTGATGAAAATGCGGGACATTTTCTCAATATGCGACGTGCAGGACAAGGGGTGAAAATGCTGTGCGGTACAACGCAAAGCGGGACAGGTGGTCACCCTATCCTACATACCCTAATTGTCTTGAACTGGATGCATGTGCATCGCAGAGCTAGACAAGACAAGCATTTGTGGTTAAAAAGTGTAGAACTATTCATTTATTTAAGAAAATGACCAATCGTTTTGCTAGATAAGACCCTTCTTTCTCAGCTGGGATCATTTAGAGCCCTTTGAAGCTGCCTTTAAATGGCTATTTTGGAAGTTCAAACATGCGGGCACCATAAAAGTCCACTACACTGTAAAAAATAAAAAACACAATTTGTTGAGTCAGCTTAAAATAATTTGTTACTTTTAAGTTCAGTCAACTAAAATATGTTTAGTCAACTTGAAATGTTAAGTTGTACTAAGTAACAACTTAGATATTTGTGTTTGCTAAACTTAACAGATGGGTAAGTAACCCAGCTGCCTTAAAATTTTAAGTTGATTTAACTCAAAGTTGAATAAACTTTTTTTTGAGTTGACTAAACTTAAAATTTTAAGGCAGCCAGGTTACAAATTATTTTAAGTTGACTCAAGAAATTGTTTTTACAGTGTATATGGAGATTATTCCTGAAATGTTTTCCTCAAAAAACATAATTTCTTTACAACTGAAGAAGGAAAGACATGAACATCTTGGAAGACAAGGGGGTGTGTAAATTATAAATTACATTTTTGTTCTGGAAGTGCACTAATCCTTTAGGTCTGAGACAGAAATTCTATTACTTGTGCGAAAAGATGTATGTTGTTCTGTATTTCTAAATATTTCTATTTATTTCTAGGTTTAAATCAAACCTCAGACTCAAGTCCCAGATTTTGGACCTCACTGTAAATCTAAATAAGATATCATAAAGACACTGGCATTGAATCACTTTTCTCAAGTCACTTTATGAAAGCATCCATTTCACACAGGCAGACAGATTGTGTGTGATTTCCACCATCAGTTTGGGTAGATTTCTTGGACACACCAGCCATCAATATGTTTTTATAGGGTGGATAGCTTTTCAAGCCTCATTAAAGGTGAAAAGCTCCAGGTGCTGAAGATAAAATGGAGGATGTGTGTGTATGGAGGAGAAGTCAGGAGAGAAATAGTCTTAGGCTGTGTCACATTTCACTTCCTAGATCTTTATTATGTGAACTGGTATATTGTAAAATAAAAAAATCGGGCACTAGCAAGGACCTGGATTCACTGAACGCTGGAAAACTCATGATTTATTTACCTATGATTTAACTGCAAGATCATGCATTCAAACATGCATAAAACAGCGTTAAAATAGTAGTAATAAAAGTAATAAAATCTTTGCCTAATGAATATATTAATTGACTGGCTACCTATTTAAAGGTTTAATAAAACGAAATATTTTTAATGGAATCTCTAATTCCTGTATAAACCTTTTACTGGCTTTTTCCACTATAAATGCAAAATGTAAGAAAAAAAAATAAGATTTAAGAAGATGTTCATTTCTGATGAGCATCTGGTGATCATTTCCTAGTAAACATCTGATGTGCATTCTGGGTAGGGAGTGAACGTTTCAGTGCACCGGATCCATTTTGACAATGGAAAGCCTTAGTAACGGCTGACTCTCTGAGGAGTTCACTTACTAGTTAACTAAGACATGGATAGAAACACACCCTTAGGTCTGTCTCAACGTTTTCATTGTTTTCTGATCTATAATCTGCATCAGTTGAGTTAAAGTGTTCCCTGTAGCTGCGGTTTCTGACAGCCATATCGTGTTCGCTGCAAGATGTTCCTACTCGGTATGTGTGTACATGATTGAGAATGTTTTTATGAATCTCTGTCCTTGTCTTTATTCTCTTTGTGTCTGATTGAGCCGAGACACACTCTTCCCCTGGGAGAGGAGCTGAAAATAGCACAGGCTGCCAGTCAGGGGGCTGATTGCAGCCGCCCATCCCCCGTTTCCAGCCGCCAATCATGAACAAGAGGCTAAGAGAGGTTGATGTCTACAGACACAAATCATAAGGTCTTAATCATCGCAATATAATACAGCACTGCAATATTTATGCATGCCACTAAATCACGACATTGGCACCGAAAAGGCATGCGCTGACTGGAAAGACTATGTGCTGCTTTTAATTAAGAATTTAGCAAGATCGCCCTGAGGAGTCCGTTTCATATGGCAAATGTAGAGCGTAATGAATATATCAGTTTACTGAGATGCAGCTATTTGGTGTTGTCATAGTGGCGTGATTATATAGCAGACAAAATAGCCTGATTGAATTAGTTTATTAAATTAGACGCTGTTTTACATGCCACATCTGCTATGGAGAAAAAGAGAGCATATGAGGATTTACATTGGAATTGAGCTTGCTTGCTTGTCGTTATGAAGCGGACTTGGATGGGATATTGGACACCGAACCTGTTTACAGTGGCTGAGGACCCAAAAATGTACAACACAAACACATTTCAGACAGGAAGCGAAGGAACGATGTCCTGCTGTAACGGACCAGAATTATGCCTCGCTATAGTGTAAATATTACGATTCCAGGACTCTGGAAAAGACATAACTTAAGGGGATAGTTCACTCAAAAATGACAATTATGTCATTGTTTACTTATCTTCATGTTGTTCCCAAACTGTTTGACATTCTTTCTTCCATGCAACATGGAGGATAGTGTAGCGACTACTTTTATGCTGCTTTTACATGTTTTTTGAGCTTGAAATCTTCAGACTTGATAACTGCAGTTTGGGGTCAGTGCTAGGTCTGGCTTTTGAAACAAATTTTACGATGCGATTTGATTTTGATTCAATCAGTTATTTTGGATATACACTACCGTTCAAAAGTTTGGGGTCAGTAAGACTTGTAATAGTCTTTAAAGAAGTCTCTTATGCTCATCAAGGCTGCATTTATTTGATTAAAAATATAGAAAAAAAACACTAATATTGCAAAATGTTTTTACAATATAAAATAATGTTTTTTATTTTAACATACTTTAAAATAGAATTTATTCCTGTGATGAAAAGCTGAATTTTTATCAGCTGTTACTCCAGTCTTAAGTGTCACATGATCCTTCAGAAATCATTCTAATATGCGGATTTATTATTAGAATGATCAATGTTGGATAATATCAACAGTTGTGCTGCCAAATATTTTTTGGAACCTGTGATTTTTTTTTTTCAGGATTCTTTCATGAATAACAAGTTTAAAAAGTACCTTATTAACTTTTAATAAACTTTTAATTATTAACTTAATACATCCTTGGTGAATAAAAGTAAATTAAAAAAAAAAAAAGAAACAATAAAAATGTACTGACCCCAAACTTTTGAACGGTAGTGTATATCAGGCACAGTAAATGGCAAATTGTCTCAGGGAAAAAAATTACATTTACATATTTCTACTCCAATTCGTTTTTCACTTAAAATAATACATTAAATAAACTTTTAAATGTTAGCTCTCATAAAAACTTGGATTTATTCAAATAAAAAATGTAAAAATACAATAAAAAATTATAATTAATGTTATATGTTTTATATAATTGGAAAAAATGTTAATTTTTCTAGCTGATTAACGAGTTTATGGTCACCGAATGTTTTTTTCTGAGGTAAATGTGACGTTACGTGACATTGTTTACAACACTTTTAAAAATAATAGTTCTAAAAGGGTGTTTTTGCAGTGATGCCATAGTAAAAATGAGAATCAATTAAAATCAAAAATTCAGTTTTTTTTTTTACCCAGCCAGTACATTTTTTTAAAGAAATCAATGCTTTTATTTAGCAAGGATGCTTGAAATTGATCAAAAGTGACAGTAAAGACTTTTTTAACGTGACAAAAGATTTTGTATTTCAAATAAACGTTGTTCTTTTTAACTTTGTACTCATCAAAGAATCCTTAAAAATACGTCTCGTTGTTTCCACAAACATATTAAGCACAACTGTTTTTAACATTAAAAATAATGTTGTCGCCGTTAGCCTTGTGGTTAGTGCGTTGACATGTTGCACAACTGTGTTCGCAGTGACCCGAGTTCAATTCCTGTCTCAAAGTCCTTTGCTGATTCCACCCCCCTCTCTCCACCTACTTTCCTGTCTGCTTTCTACTGTCCTATGTAATAAAAAAATGCAAAAGCCCCCAAAAAGATATATATATATATAAAAACATAAAGGTTCATTATAAAATATAGCTGCAAGCAGTGGTTCAAGCGTTTTAAGGCATTTAAGCACATATGAAAAAAGACATTATTTAGCAAGTTTGTAACCACCTAAATCAATGATTTAAAAAGCATTTTTGGTAAAACCAGGTAATTTACTACAGAAATTTTATGTTTTTTAACAGTTATGACTGTTATAGCGCCAGCTGTGGTCTGATCCCCTTAAAACTTTGCATGCTTTTGTAAAACCACGTGCTAACCAGGTTTCATGAAATTTTGCGTTTTCTTTTAGGCTTTATAGGATTTTGGGTAAATTCAAACAGGCCCCTTTTCTAAATGACCCCGTTATAGCTTCCCACATGGTAAATTTCAATTTTTTTTTTTGATAATTCTTGACCTTGTGAGTCCAGAGAATTGTACTGCAGTGTTTTTTTCCAGATTGAGCAAAAAAACTAGGACTAGGTCGCAAAAGTAGTTTCTTCTTCTTTAACAAACTATTGGATTGACAGCAGTGGTTCTAGAGGCAAATTTGTCCAGAATGAGGAGTTCTATAGTATGAAAACTGTGCAATGTACAATTGTTTACATTCTTGAAAAATGCGATATTGCTCCCTGGTGGCCGATTTCTTTCAAATTTCTCATAGACCTTTGGGGATGTGAGTCAAACAGGCCCACCCAGTTTTGTTCTGATGGCCCTCCATTAACCATGTCTAATAGGCGCTCAAATTTCATCGGCCAATGGAGGCCATGTTTTTTTAGATACGCAAATTTTCTAACACTTGTGGCACTTTGGACCAAGACCGTTCCTAGACATTTCTGATAGGACAAATGTTTCCGTAGGCATAGCCATTTTTTTTTTCTTCCTCTTATAGAGCCACCAAGTGGCCAAGCTTCACGTTTTTTGTCCTGCGACCTCAGATTGAGCTCTTACATAAATGTTCTGAGTTTGGTGGAGATATCTCATTCCATTCAGGAGTTTTTAGGCATTTTACTAAAAGTCGCCCTGCCCCTTTCGAACGTTTTGGTGTGCCTTTGTGACGGTGAGCCGAAAGTTCATCAATAATTATTGATATTTACTGTCCAGAAATATCTGCACTGTCCAGAATCTTTCTGCACTGGTTTGGTTCTCATCGGGCAAAAAACCTAGGACTAGCTTTTTTTCAAAAAATACAAAATACCCGAAAATTTAGCCAGGCTCACGATTGATCTGAGGCATGTGTTTTGTCCGGCGTGAGCCAAGGATTCAAACGACATAAGACACTTGAGCCTGTGACTGACGGTTTAGGAGTTATGAGCAAGCCTCGATCACGTTGACCACTACCATCCTTCCAGGTTTCAAGTCTCTACGACTTATGGTTTGGTCTGCATGATCAGTTTTACGTGGAGATCACTGATCTGTGACCATTCTAACACTTACAATAGGGTTTTAGTGCTACGTGCTTGAACCCCTAAAAAGCTTTTTAATCACCAAATTAGCATATTAGAATGATTTCAAAAGGACCACGAAATGAAAATTCAGCTTTGCCATCACAGTTACATTTTAAATTACATTTAAAAAAACATTTCTTTTCAATTGTAACAACATTTCAGAATATTACTGTTTTTTCTGTGTTATTGAGCAAATAAATGCAGCCTATGTGAGCATAAGAGACTTAGTGGCTCTAAACCTTTAAACAACAGTGTACATTCTTCCAAATTTTAAGAAGGAGGACACAGAAGAAAGAGAGTCATATAGAAAATGAACAACATGAGGGTAAGTACATAATGACAGAAGTTTAATTTGTGCATGAACTATCCCTTTAAGAATAGACTCCATTGCATTTTAAAATGTCTGAATGGCTCAGGAGAGCAGTCATGTGACTTCACGGGTGCTTTGGAGGGGTTAATTGTGGTTCCTGCATGACACTTGGCAGGAGTTATTTTGTCATTCAAATCCTTCTTCTGATATCTGCATTATTGGAAAGCAATCACACTCTACTTGATGCCTGAATTGGTTTTATTCACTGTTTTTTGCTGAACTCATGCTGGCTGAGCTCCAAGTGAAGGTCAGGGGTTCTTATATTGCTTTACTGCTATTGTATTTCCAGGGACAGCTAAGAAAATAATAGAGTGGCTTTCTTGTTGACACAGACAGGCCTTTATGTGCCTTTATCGAGTTCCTCAAGCCCTTCTGTAGCCCCCCATCAGTCCCTAAGACTTACATTCTAATGCTGCATGGCCAAATGATTAAAGGGGCCCGGTCAGGGCACACACAGACACAGAGAAGGATAATGAGACCCAGATGGGCCGGTTCTACAGCCTCTGAATGACCTCAGAGCAAAGAACCAAGGACGAAGAGAGAAAAGCACAGCAAGAAAGAATTCAAAACCAGAATGTAAGCTTGAGAGAAATCACACAATTAGCCGCAATCATGATCTCACCGAGTCGGAGTTCGCAAAGGCGAAGCTGGGGGTCAAGTGGCGGATGAAGTCGCCTCTTCTTTCTCCAGCAACGTGCTGGGTAGGTGTACATCTGACCTGCTGCCAACCCTGCAAACAGACAAACAGTAGTCTAGTTTGAATAGGCTTTTACACACATTCTTCATTTAAGCACTATTTGGATGGGATTATTTTTAACGGAAGATATACCAGTTTGCAACAGGGATTTTCACTATACACTTACATAGATCTGTGAGGCACATGGTCTCAGTTATTCATCTATGCAGTCTCTTAATAGTAAAATAGAGGAATCGAGAGCAAGAGGGAGAAACCCAGAATAAAAAAAATCCAATAAACACTGGTCTACCACAAAGTGTAGGGTGTGGCTATGGAGCTTTTAGTTGCGAGGCGCTGACTCTATTTGTGTCCGGTTCTCGGCAGGCATATTGTTCCCTTTGGCAGCTGTATGTCTAGATATTGGCTGTTTTGGTCAGATAATAAGGAAAGGAATGCTGTGGAAAGACTAGAGGCATACTTCCTTCTCATTACATTGAATAGTGCAATGCATTGTTTAACATGGTGCAAACTTACAATTTCCTAAACTAGTACACTGTATAAACACTCATCAGCACTCCTCAGAGTTTGACTGCACTTTCTGTGCCATCTGCATTAAAAAGAAAGTGTTTATGGTTAAATCAAGCTGCATTTTTAAGTGGATTTTAAAATCGATGTGTATACTGCCAAAGTCCAACTTATCCAAATGCCTGTGGTGAGGGAAAAAACTAAATGACTGGACATGATGCAGTCTACTCATTTTAAACATTTGACGAATGCATCTTGAGACGACAGAACCCTACAAACCCCGTCATCCAATCTGTAGTTCGTTTATTGCGCGTTAACACACATGCAATGCATGTAAAATATTGCTAATATATGCCAGTACACCACACCTCATTAAAGAGGACATCTGATGCCAATTTTCCACAAGTTGGTATAATTCTTCATGAAATGTCTGCAACATACTTTGGTTAAATATCTTAATAGTCGTGTAAAACTCTTTTTACCTTGTCAAAAACAGCTCTGTTCACAGCGGCGCTTTCGGTGCATGTCTCTTTAAATGATAATGACTAATGCTCACTTCACCCCTTCACCCTGTATATTTGGTGGCGCATTACCATCAAAAACAAAACTATTCCACTGCAATCTCAGTGTCGCTTCAGCTGCTCAAGCGCAGAGAAAATGGTGGACAGCGTACAACTGGCTGAGGGTGGAAATATGCTAATACGAGACATTGTGGGCGGGGCCTGAGCAATATGACATGATACTGCTCAGAAAACCAAAATGGCTTGATAATTAAGACTTGTTAGTTTTCATCATCCCAGTCTCATATTTAACCCATTATTCAGTGATAATCCTACATCAGTTGAGCTGTTAACTCAAGAACCACCCTAACCAGATTGTTCAGTCATTGAATTCATAAACAAATTAGTCTTGTTAAACATTCACTTTGTTGAAAAGAACAGACACAAAAAGAGTGATTCATTCACTTATACAGTTCCTCACATAAAGTTACTGGATGGTGGACCACTTATTTTTTTAATTGCTTTTAACTTGTTAATAAATGTATACAAGTTTTATAATATTATTATATAATAATATCATATTTGGATATAAACCTTGTATGTGATCTGCTATACATTCTATTAAATAAATAAATGCTAGTAATATAATATAATTTATTCATTTATTTTCGCAACTTAACAGACTGTGAATAGTCACTGTGTAGGAAAAACACTTTTTCTGTAAAGATTCTTTACAAATATTTATTTTTCACCTCCCCAAAAATAAAATAAAATAAAATAAAAGGTAACAACATGAAGGTATGTAAATAATAAAAGAGTTTTCATTTTGGATCAACATTTTATTCCAAATCTTTTTAACATTAAAGGGTTAGTTCACGCAAAAATGAAAATTAGCCCATTATTTGCTCACCCTCGAGGCATCCTAGGTGTATATGACTTCCTTCTTTCACACGAATGCAACCAGAGTTATATGAAAAATTGTTCTGGCTCTTCCCAACTGTATAATGCAATGGGCGGGTGTTTCTCTTCATCAGTCCAAAACAAGTCCAATAAAGGGCATTCATCCATAATAAAAACTGCCTCAAATGGCTCTGTGGGGTGAATAAAGGCCTCATGTAGCAAATCGATGCGTTTTTGTAAGAAAATATCCATACTAACAGTTGTACACTGAAGCAGCTCCAGGCAAATTATTAATGTCATCGGTGTAGGGCATGCGCCACTCAGAAGTGACGAACGTGGATGCGCGGTGAAGAGATCAAAACAAAACAACGGTCATAAATTTGAAGTACAAAATGAGGACTTGTAAAAAAAAAAATAATTAAGGAGGATTTCGATATAAGCCAAGAAGAAACTTTGCTTCTTCTTTGGACTTGTTTTAGACTGATGAAGAGAAACACCCACCCATTGCATTATAAAGCTTGAAGTAACCAGAACAATTTTTAATATAACTTAGATTATATTTGTCTGAAAGAAAAAATACACCTAGGATGCCTTGAGGGTGAGTACATAATAATTTTCATTTTTGGGTGAACTAACAATTTAATGTTATTTTAAAGGTGAATGCAAAATGAGCTACCTGGCCCCCGATGCCGCTTCTCCATCCAGATGTAACAGTTGTTCTGAGCTACGCCCGTCTGAGAGTCCAGGAAGGGCATGCGTACGCTGCGCTCCGCACACAAGCGGGCATTGTAGCTGCGACAGTGCTCAATGGCCTCCCTGTAGAACTGGTCCCCGAGCCTGAGGAAGACAAATTTGGTGAGGAACCCTGGTTTCAACGTAAACCATGTATTTTTGTGCTATTATTATTGCGCCCTTTTAACTAATAATTAATAGTATCCAAAAGCCTCACTGCAGGCTAAACTTTCATACATTAGTCAGACTATGAAGACTTAAGTTAAGTTTTAAAGAGCCTACTTTGGAAAAGATAGGGCTGTTTTTGTTGGCTAATACCGGTGCAGATCAATACAGCTTCAGTTGTTTTGTGCTGTTGAGCTTGCTTTCTTTTTACAATTCACTTTCCCACTAACTTACAGTGTTATCCGTGTCATTCTCTAGGCAGTCAAAAGGCACAAAGACGCGACTACCAACTTCCAAACCGAAAGACAGAGAAGGCGCTGGACCTGAGCCAGCCTGCATGGCTTCTCTCCCTATAACTGCCTCCTGTTTCGATTAGATCACTCTTCTCTGGACTAGAGGATACACAGATATGTGAGGAATGCTGGGCTGGACAAAGAGGAGTATTCCAAACCAGCACAGTGACACAAAGAGCCTCAGTGTTTGGAGGGAGCAGGAGAGAAAAAGAGCAGGCAGGTATGAAAAGCAAAGGTCTGAGAAAGACAAATGGGACAACTAACATTTGATAGCCTAGTCTACTCCCAAAAGTAGGTTTGAGAACTGAGACCCAGTTTTTATTCAGAACCACTTCCATTAAAACAAAACTGTTAGAGTTCTGGAAATAAATATGAATAAATATGAAAAGAAAACAACTCATATTCCTCATGTCATTCCAAACCTGTATCTCTTAATTTCTTCTCTAGAACACAAAAAAAGATATTTTGAAAAATAATCCACAGTTGTTTTCATCTAGTGCTGGCACGACTACAGAATTATCCTGGCCAAAAGAATTGACGATAGCAATATTTTTTGTGATATCTATAGAAATTCTGGGAAAAATGCTATCAGTGAACTTCATCTTTAACTTTGTTTTTTTTTGTTTTTTTGGCCAGTGAATCACACTCAAAATATTACTCAAAATATTGTTATCACGAAAAACTAATACTAGCCTACACTAAAAAAAAACTCAAGCTCACTGAAGACAAGTAAACAGTCAGCAATTAAATAAGAATAGGAAACTAATTACAAACAATAGGTCAAAAAACTACAGTAGAACAAATAAATCAGAAATGCTATGTAAATTACATAAAGTAATCAAATAACACTGCATATTCTTCACTGTATAAATTAAATTTATATTTCTTGGTGAATGACAGCAGGAATATTAGACTGCTGTCACTTTAAGAGCCGCCCGGATCCAAAACACTGTTACACATGTTTTTTTTCTCAGCTGTTTGCTTTCACTTATTACCGTATTTATGAGGACACTTGCAAAGACAGGCATTTTGATACATACAAGTGTGTGTATTTACCTGTTCAGGGCCTATAAAGTGTCAAAAATAACTCTTATAATAACTCTTACGTCTTCATGTGCATGCGCCTCTTTGACAGTACTCAGAAACAGTTTCTCAGATAGCGTTAGCATATAGCGAAATTAATTCTCTTTTGCTGCTGATTGCATTTCAACGGCTTAAAATTACTTTTTTTGAAACCGCAGTGCTTAAAAATGTGTGCAAACAGTAAGTTTTTCGTGATTGCATAGCACAACGATGTCACATGAACATGTAACCGCGATAGAGACAGCAGTCCAAAATCTATACCGGTTGACAAATTTCTATCAGTTAATCATGTCTACCAATATATTGCCCACCCCTACCACCTACTAAGTTGGAGTGTCAACCAGTTTCCAAATCTCGAACACTAATTTCCAACTTAGTTATTTACAGTATTACTGTATGTGTAGTACTAACACAAAATTAATATTTCACTTTTAAAATATTACAGTCAATACCGATATATTGCAGCACCTATATTTTGGACCCTACTGACTTCATTGAATTCCAAACATTCTTCAAAGTATCTTTTTTTTTTCTGCAAAATGTTAATTATTTTACTAAAATAATTTAGTACTGACCTGAATAAGATGTTTCACATAAAAGATGTTTACATATAGTCCACATGAGAAAATAACAGTTGAATTTATAAAAACGACCCTGTTCAAAAGTTTACATACGCTTGATTCTTAATACTGTGTTGTTACCTGAATGATCCACAGCTGTGTTTTTTTTTTTGTTGTTGTTGTTGTTTAGTGATAGTTGTTAATGAGTCCCTTGTTTGTCCTGAACAGTTAAACTGCCTGCTGATTTTCAGAAAAATCCTTCAGGTCCCACAAATTCTTTGGTTTTTCATCATTTTTGTTTATTTGAACCCTTTCCAACAATGACTGTATGATTTTGAGATCAATCTTTTCACACTGAGGACAACTGAGAAACTCATTTGCAACTATTACAGAAGTTTCAGACACTCACTGATGCTCTAGAAGGAAACCCGGGGGCTAAAAACGTTTTGAATTTGAAGATGATTGTAAATTTAACTTATTTTGTTTTCTGAGAAACATGTATGTTTCTTCTGTAGCTTCTGAAGGGCAGTACTACTTGAAAAAATACGATATTTAGGCAAAATCAGAAAAATGTACACATCTTCATTTTGTACATTAGTTTTTACCCCTCCCCCCGGATCTCAAAATCATACAGTCATTTTTGGAAACGGTTCAAATACACAAAAATGCTAAAAAACCAAAGAATTTGTGGGACCTGAAGGATTTTTCTGAAAATCAGCAGGCAGTTTAACTGTTCAGGACAAACAAGGGACTTATGAACAACTATCACTAAACCAAAAAACACAGCTGTGGATCATTCAGGTAACAACACAGTATTAAGAATCAAGCGTATGTAAACTTTTGAACAGGGTCAATTTTATAAATTAATATAACAACTATTATTTTCTCTTGTGGACTATATGTAAACATCTTTTATGTGAAATATATTATTCAGGTCAGTACTAAATAAAAAATAACATGCATTTTGCATGATCCCTCTTATTTTTGGTAAAATAAAAAACATTTTGCAGATTCTCCTAGGTGTATGTAAACTTTTGATCTCAACTGTAAGTCATACAAATTTAAAACGACATCCATTCCTTCTGAAATGGCTAAAATAATTATCAATAAAAAAAGAAACCAGAATTGCTATTTGAAATCAAAACCAGAACCAGAATCATTAAATTCCTTATGTTTCCAGTCTCTACCCAAAAGACACTAAGAACAGTATTATCTCCCAAATCAGCTGTTTCAACATTAATCTAAAAAATCTCCAGATCTACATTTCTTCCTTCCTCAAGCATTCATTATATTGCCCTGCACCCTTTTTCCTGAGCTTCCTGTGTGTATTATTTCCCTGAAATGAAATGCCTGTGCTATCAGCTGGAGACTGCAGGAGTCATTATGTAAGTTGCAGTGACAGAGGCCCGCATTAGAGCGCCCACGACCTGCGCGAAAGCCGCTATCACCATAATCATCAACATGCTCCACTGGACTAAACGGCCCTGATGGCCCTCAACTCAAGTTCCCACTCAGAGTCGATCTATAACTACTTTTCAGCACCTTAAACAAAACCATAACAGCCCCTGGAGATGACAAGTGCTTACCAATGAGCGGCTGATGATGACGGTGTCTATCAGCACCATCTTAAGAAGAGAGCCTGTGTGTGGACACCCAGCGTCATACAGCCTCCCCCATACAAAAGCTCTACTATAAACATACCGTGTGTTCACGGCCTCCCGTATTACACTCGAGGCAAGGACTCTGGTCAACAGAGTGGAGCGGTTATGTAAACAGTTAGACTGGCGTGTTGGAAGACACGTATTCTCTCTGCCACCTCCCTAGAGGCGCGGATAAAGAGAGTCTCTTGAAGGTCGTTCAGATCTTCAGTCTTTTAATGCCGATTAGTTATGGACTGAAGAGAATAGAAGGGCTGTTTATTAAATCTGTCACAGTATTTGATTTTCACCACCTTAAGAGCATGAAGCTACTATAGATGATGCATGCTTTACAAGCGTGTGGTCGGGAAACAGAAATGTGACTTTGGGCGATTAAAATCCTTTATATTTGAAAGTGAAAGGTTAACCCTGGGCTTCTCACTGTCTTTGTGAACTCACCAAAACTGTGGGATGGTATGACACTGGAATGTTTTAGAGTAAACATTCAGCTAGGTGTCATAACAGAGCATTATGGATTTCGATTCTTCTGTAAGCCGAGAGGTTTTAAAGACGTAGAGCAGTGCAAAACATCTACAACACATGTTGAATGGAAAAAGAAACAGCCTTGTGTGTGTGGTAACACTTCATAATAAGGTCTCATTTGTTAACGTTAGTTAATGCATCAACTTGAACTAACAATGAACAATATATTTTTACAGCATTTATTAATCTTTTTAGTAACACTTTACAATAAGGTTCCATTAGTTAATGCTAGTTAATGTATTAACTAACAAACAAACAATGGCAAATAAATTTATTACATTATTTATTCAACTTTGTTAATGTTAGTTAATTAAAATACAGTCATTCATTGTTAGTTCATGTTAATTCAGTGCATTAACTAATGTTAACAAACACAACTTTTAATTTTAATAATGCATTAGTAAATGTGTAAAAGAACTTAAAATTATGTAATAATGCTGTAGAGGTATTGTTCATTCTTAGTTCATGTTAAACTAAAGAAGTTAACTAATGAACCGTATTGTAATGTGTTACTATCTTTTTTTTTAATGTTAGTTAATTAAAATGTATTTTCATGTTAATTCACAGTACATTAACAAATGTTAACAGATACAACTTTACATTTTAATAATGTATTTGTTTTGAATGTAACATTAACTAACATAATTAGTAATTATAATTATTGTTCATGTTAACTAATAATTAATGTTAACAAATAAAACCTTACTGTAAAGTGTTACAGAGTAGTTGTTAAAAGTTGTTAAAGTCAATCAACTGAATGAAATGACAAAACAAATATTATTGATTGTTTTTAAAAAGAAAGAAAGATAGCAACTAATTTTAATAGCTTGATTATTAATTATTAAATATTAAGTATTGATACACAAAATGCAAAACATTTTTTTGATAAAATAATAATCATTATTCTGCAACAATAAAAATGATTATCTAATTTTTTACATATAATTTGTTATTTATGTATAATTTCAATTCTGTATATTTAATACTTTAGAAAATGTTTAATATTAAATATTATCATTATAAAATTATCATTATTATTATTAAAATAATTTGCTTTTGCATTTTGACTCTACGTAATTATACTGAACAATTAAAACATTATCTTATTTTTATTTTTATTAATAATAATTGAAACTATTATTGTATTTCTTGCGATGTTATTATTTTCATATTTAATACTTTACAGTATTTTTTAATGCATGAAAAAGTATTAATAAGTATATAAAATTATTACTTGACAATTTCCAAAATTGTTACAATATATTATAATATAAAAGGTAACACTATACAATAAGTTATCATTTGTTAACATTAGTCAATGTATTAACTAACACAAACAAACAATGAACAATATATTTACTACAGTATTTATTAATCTTAATTAATGTTAATGTTAGTTAAAAAAATACAGTCGTTAATTGCTAGTTCATGTTAGTTCACAGTGCATTAACTAATGTTAAACACAACTTGTGATTTTAATAATGCATTATAAAATGCTGAAATTAACATTAAGATTAATAAAATGCTGTTTATCTCAGTTCATGTTAACAAATGTTAACTAATGAACCTTATTGTAATGTGTTACCATATAAATGATCAATAATAATGTTTCTTACTTAACAATAAATGGTGGCTCTGATTGATAGACTCAATATCTGATTTAGAAGAAAGATATATTTACATTTATGGCATAAGTTTTTACCCAAAGTGATTTCCATTAGGTGCATATTGAATTTTTATCAATTATTGCTTTCCCTGGGAATCCAACCTACAACCTTGACATCATTAGCAAAATGCTTTACTCTTTGAGTGACAAAAATATATAGGAATATATAGAGAAAATACACTGTTAACCAAAAGCAGCAATAAATCTGTTCTCAATGAGAGGTAGAGCAAAGAAAATTAGCTGCCGACTAAACATCTACTCAGTTTTTCACACATCCAATTCAAATGCATTTGTAAACGAGTGTTTTTCTATCAGCCTGTTTCAGCCTCTATGAAAACTGTAAATGAACCTTCTGCGCTGAGCCATGTGCTTTGTGCCCGGGCTGCTCTTAGGAAATTAATACCTATTCTTTATTCAACAGAGCAGAGCTGCGGCTCATTCACAGTTCTGTGTGTAACTCGGAGGCTGGAGGCCCCTTTACTCAGCCAGCGTCTATATTCATATTACTTGAACAACAGGGGTGTCTCCTTTGTGTCTCAAAAGAACATAGCCACACTTCTTAAGGATGTCGAAGATGCCT
This sequence comes from Labeo catla, assembly GCA_012976165.1. Taxonomy (NCBI): domain Eukaryota; kingdom Metazoa; phylum Chordata; class Actinopteri; order Cypriniformes; family Cyprinidae; genus Labeo; species Labeo catla. The sequence goes on along the minus strand of VONZ01000031.1, from coordinate 2,434,687 downwards.
TTCATATTCAAATGACCCCTTTAGTTTGATTTAATCCGAATGGTCTCTCTAAGGACAGGTGTCCATGAATAATCATCGGCTTAGGTAGGCGTTGCTCAGAGAATTGTTGTTCAAATACATATGCATACCGTCGTGATAATCAGCACCGCATTTCAATTAGACACGTGCTTTGTAAACCGGCTCTCCAAATGTGATTAAGCTTTCATTAGTTAACAGGCCGGCACAGAGACGTCTAGTCTCGAAGCACTTCCTAAGGAAGCTTTTCATCAGTGCAAGATCAGCTTGAACTATATGCTGTCTCAGACTTTTCTGTAGTCATCATGACCTCCTTGTTCACCTACTCATTCACAAATCTCGCTACAAAACTCTAGATATCCAAACAAAGTGTGGCATTTTTTTTATATTGGATCAACCAATGGTGCTAATTTGGGGGCGGGGCTTTCTGTTCACCGACCAATGGCATTCGCGAAATTATCCATTTGCTACAGACCTTTAAACCTCTTCAAAACCTCTCACTTTAAAGTAAACCCCTCTCTCCAAACAGAATAAGCGTTTTTATGTGATTGTATGGGTATTTTAAAATAGTGTGGTGCACCGGAGGATAGGGAGGTGCTGATATGAATAGGGATTTGCCCTCCACAGTGTATAGTGAGAAGAGAGAGAGTGATCCATCACAGTCAGGCTCCTTTCTGTGTGTCTATGGGGAGATGAAGAGGCTGAAAACAGAAGCTGTAGTCTCTCTCTCTCTCTAAACACCCAGGGCACTGAGTGCACCACATTCACTACATTCACTCATTACATGCCTGTTAATCCAATTGACCATTAATTACTGGGGCTACGTTTGCCATCCCAAAAAGCATTGATCCTCTACAGCAATTTAGCTTCATTGAATTTTAATCATTAATGGAGGGTTTCATTTTTGGTTAATGGCATATAAACTGTATTTTTACTGTCATTTTTAGCACTACATCGGGACAATTAATTATCAGCAGACATTGGAGATTTTTAATTTAGCAGTATTCATCTGTTAATATTGGAAATATATACTGTTCAAAAGTTTGGTCAGTAAGATTTTGAAATATTTGTGGAAAAAAGTCTCTTATGCTCACCATGGATGAATTTATTTGAATAAAAATAGAGAAAAAATAGTAATACTATGAAATATAATTATTACATATTCTATTTTTATAGTTAAATATTATTTCATTTTAATTTGATGGCAAAGCTGAATTTTTAGCAGCCGTTACTCCAGTCTTTAGGGTCACATGATCCTTTAGAAATCATTCTTATATTCTGATTTGCTGCTCCAGAAACTAAAAACAGCTGCTTCATATTTTTTAGGGAATCCATGATACATTTTTTTCAGGATTATTTGATTAAAAAGTTCAAAAGAACATTTATTTTAGATTTTTTTTTAACAATGTAAAAATCGTTACCGTCACTTTTGATCAGTTTATTGCATCCCTACTGAATAAATGTATTATTATTACTTTATTTTTTAATCTTACTGACCACAAACTTGAATCGTAGTGTATTATATTAGGGCTGGGTTTTGACATAAATTTCACTTTGATTTGATTCAAATCTGATTCACAAGCTTTCAATTCGATTTGACTTCTCTGATTCAATTTAACATTGATTATTTTGGATACATACACTCTAAAAACTGCTGGGTTAAAAACAACCTAGTGCTGGGTAAAATATGGACATACGCAGTGATTGGGTTGTTTTGACCCAGCGGTTGGGTTAAATGTTGGGTTAAACCCAACCTTCTGGGTAGTAACCCAACCGCTGGGTCAAAACAACCATATTTTGTAGTTTGTCCATATTTTACCCAGTGCTGGGTTGTATATAACCCAGCAGTTTTTAGAGTGTCTCAAGTGAAAAACATATATTTTTTCTCAAGGGAAAACAAAAATGCTGTAATATACATGAGAGTCAGTTGGTTCTACACGGTTAAAATGAACTGATTTATATACAAACACTTAAATTACCCTCAATGAAGATTTTATAATAATAAAGTTACAATTACATAATTATATTTACATAATTATACATTCATAAAACGTTGACGCAGAGATCTTGTGCCTAACAACGCCCTTTAGCTGTTATAAATTCACTGTAAACCACGGCTTCTTGGGGCTTATTGCTTTATTGAAGAACAGTTATATGTTATGTGGTGCATGTATTTAGCAAAATGCTCCTCTCTAGATATCATTTTTCTAACTGACTAACAAGTTTATGGTCACTTATAAAATGAATAGTTCTGGTCCTTGATTCTGGTTGGTTGAGCAGTGTTCAAAGCTGTTGTAAGTTACTATACAAACATACACTTTTGTTTACGTCTGTGTTACTCAGAAACCACTTTGTTGCAACCACAACCGTTTCAGAGGAACTACATTGTTTGGTGGAAGAATAATGCTTTTATTAATATCATTACTCTGTATTTGCTCTGTTTAATTTTGTGAAACCTTACTACGTATATGGAATAACCTATTTATAAAAGCAATAAGCCCCGTGAAGCCGTGGGTTACAGTGAATTCAGTGAATCGTGCAGCGGATGCCCCTTAGCTGTTATAAATTCACTGTAAACCACGGCTTATTGCTTTATTATAAAACAGATAATTCCAGTCCTCGATTCTAATTGGTTGAGCGGTGTTCAAAGCTGTTGTAAATCACGCTACAAACATACACCTTTGTTTACGCCTGTGTGTTGCAATGGTTTCCGAGGAACTACATTGTTTGGTGGAAGAATAACGTTTTTATTACTATCATTACACTTTATTTGCTCGGTTTTATTTTGTGAAATACCACGTATATTTAGAATAACCATTTTATCAAAGCAATAAGCCCCATGTGAATTTATAACGTCCCTTAGCTGTTATAAATTCACTGTAAACCACGGCTTCTTAGGGCTTAATGCTTTATTATGCTTTTCTGAGGTCAATATGACATTACGTGACATATTGTTTGCAAGCTGTATGAGCGATTACATGAGACAGGATACGGATTTCGGTAAGGTGTACTCTTTCTTATAACATACCTTTGGATGTTTATGTGTATTTCGTGCTGAAACTGGTAAAACGGAGGAGATGATCAGCTCACCTCCTGCTTCTCTTGAACTGAGGCGCTACAGAGATCTGTCTGATCTCCACATTAAAAAGTGCCAAAAAATTTGAAATTTGAGACTTTGTTTTATATCAGAAGTAGCAAAGCACAACGCGTATTGCAATTTTTTGGATGGGATGTGCGCTATGTTCCATTCATTAGCTGAAAACTAGACTATCTATAGTCGATTCTTGTAATTTAAGAATCAATATTGTTTCATAAAAATGAGAATTGATTAAACAAGAGAAATCAATGTATTTTACCAAACCCTATTACATATATATATATATATATATACACTTATTCATAAGGCAAATCACATATAGATAAAGAAAATAAACTTGAAGCTTATAATCACCCAAAATATAAAACACATAGTGTAAGTATTTAGAAGATGCATTTTCTTATGGTAATTCACATGCATGTGTATCCATAGATTGTAATTTTACGATTTATTATGAATCTGTGAACTATGTATGACTGTAATGGAAATGCAGTGCTTAATTCTGCTCTGCTCTGAACCTCTTTAGTCAGTCTTGAAGAGTTTGAAGCAAATCTAGGCTGTGAAGAAGCTAAACATAGGTGCCCCATCAGACCGCTGTGCTTTCATGATATCTCTCACATTCTGAGAGAAAGCCCTCAGCGGTGAATAAAGAAAGGGCCTTGAGCAAGAGAGAGAGGCCAGAAGAGCTTGAAGAAGTCCTGCAGTGTGCAGTTGTCGGCCTTGTTAGCAAATATTTAGTGTCTTGATTTAAAAAAAAAGAAAAGAAAAAGGTGACGTAGAGGTCTAGACTGTTTGCAAACGGATTATGGAATGGAATGAAGAGAGGCATGTAAAATATGCTTTCCTTTAAGTTTTGTAGTTTATTATTTCATGTCCATTTCTTTTGCTAACCATATTATTTCAGCTGACCAAAAACGGAACTCGGTATATACAAAAAGAAACAAATGCTAAACAGGAAATGGGTTTAGACTAGTGGAGTCTATCCCAGCAGAAACCCTTGTTCCTGGACACACAAAGACCTCGGGCTCAACGGTGTTTGTAGTGCAGTTGTAATGCAAAAGCGAAATGCATCCAGACAGACGAAGATGGGGGGAGGGGAGCTGGCTACTGCAAGCGCTTTAACCTAAACCCCACATATACACCCCCCAACGCCCCCTCGAATTATAAGAGACGAAATGAACGCAAACCACCTGACCCCGCTCTCCAGACACTAATAAATGAATAGACTAAATGCTGTTGAATGAGGTATACATGACTGCTCCTTGGTAGAAAACAACACTTGAATTTAACAGCGGTGGGAAGTAATCTCATTCACAATGAACAAGCAACCAGACAAGAAAGAAACACATTATTTGCCCAGGCAACATAATGAGATTTACAGAGGAAGAAAAAACAGCACAGCCAAAACAGCCGAATTATACCAGCAACAGTCTTTGTTAACCAAATCAAATATTTACAGATTTCTCCATAACACAATGAGGAAAAATGCTTGCTGTTTCATAGCAAAGTATTTTGAATAACAAGGAAAAAACATAAAAGTGTGCTCAGACAGGTGTATAAGGCTCCTTTTCTTGCTCCCGGTGACCCCCTGATGTCTTTTTGGTGGGATGGGAGGGGAGCTTTATGTCCCTGATCTGGAGCAGATGGGGCTCCGTCTCTTGCCCACTGACATCTCTGCGGCTAGTCATCGGAACAGATGGGTACTGAGGGATCCTGGGATATTGCTAATCTGCTCCACCACAGCATTTAGAGATGGTGCATCCCCCTCAGTGTACACACTTACATCGACAAATCAGCTTGAGTTTGAATGGAGATGAATCACTAAAGTAACTATGATTTAGGCTGGTATGAATCCAAGGGTGTAATGCAACGTTTTTTTTTTTTTTCGTTTTTTTTGTTTTTTTTTGAGGAGGAGGAGGCACCAGATGAAATCCTAGCTCTCTCCTTTGCAAGATAAGACATGACCAAAGAAAAGACACACTTTTGTAAATAATGTAGTTACTCATATAGTCATGCAATTTACACACATATTATACATATATTATAAAACATGACTAGATATTGCATAACATATGTGCATAACATATATAGCATGAGTATTTTCTTTCTTTTGAATGCCTGCAAAAATATTTCACATTTTGTCCACTCACCATGTAATAATGTAACACATATGTAAATTCAAAGGGTGACATGTATTTGCTTTATTAATGTCAAGATTGGTGATTATTAGACTTTACACTGTAAGCAAAACATTTAATATTTCACATCGGAACTACTCAGTTTAAACCTAAAGGTATTGAAAAATGTCAGTAATAAGGGCAACCCCTTCTGACCTCTCTTAAAGCCCTAATAAATGTAATGCAATAGAACCTGGAATTCTGTCACATGCACTTTAACAAACAACAGAGAACAGGACACTGAATTCCATTGTTATTTATCACTTATCTCTTGACTTCATTTTAATTAGCCTGTTTTTATATTACCAGAATATATCATGACAAACAAAACGGTGTTTATTCACCAGGCACGAGGCAAATGTCAATGTATATCTCGTATCAAACAATATCCGATGTAATGTTTACTACCACGCCGGTGTACAAAAACTGAAAGCTGTATGTGCGTTAGAGAAAGTTATCTAATTAATTCTTATGGGAAATTAACATATTTAATGTTTCAACTATAAAAGTAGTTCTGCAACTTGCCACTTTCCAATTCTCAATGTGTGTGTGACAGGGCATGTCAGTTCTCCATAGGCCACAACGGGGAAATTATTCGATGCCACAGGCATTTTAAGATAATTATTTAAGCTAAACATATACTTATTTTAGCTCACCACGTCACATATGAATCTTCAAATGATTATTTGACGCTATAAGTTGTTTAGCGTGACACACAGCACGCTCGTGTAAGTCATATGACAGCTCATCCCGACAGATATCATATATGGCCAAGGCTTTATCTAGGTGTCCTGCAAAGAAGTCAACGGAGTCTGTAACGTTACACTCTCAAAGCATTGCATCCGAAATAATGCTGCACTAACACTGACCATCAGAGGCTGAATGCTGAGACACACATATTGCATATTTGCAGAATGAATGTCCGAATACAAAGCTTCTAATGTATTTACATATGTATATATACATTTCACACCCACACAAAGAGAAACTACATGGATTAAACAGTTATTCGTTTGGGACAGAATTCCTTGAAATACAAAATGCACCGTCCATACGGTCCTATTTCGAGACTCGGTTTGCACCCACGCTCTTAATCATGCGGAATACAGCACATTTTCGAAAACGAGCGAAAATAATGTTTAGAATTACTTACGCTTTCAGCGGATTCTGAATGACAGTCGCCATTTTGCCACACTGTAACCCAATATTCCAAATCTCTGAGTTCTTTGGGAACCTTGTGAAAGAAAAACAGCCAATACGGACCTCAGTGTCCGGCAGTTTGGCCAATACAATACCAGGAATCACAATCTGGGCGTGGCTTCTGAGAGCTGTCAAAATTATAAAAATTATTTCAACATCTTTACTTAGACTACTTGCTTGGCAAGTTGGAGAGATAAAGTAACCATATTTATGTTATGTTTTACATTCAGCAAAAGAATAAGAGCCTCCTGCCTTTAAAAGATAACGTTCATTTGTCAGCTTAAACTAGATTTTTTTCTTATTTTAATTGTATTACGACTTGCTACATAATTTAGCTTGGTGATCATTATAGGGCTTATTTAAATATAAAAATGTAATGTAATTGTAATGTAAGTTAATTCATTTACAATATAAACAATGTTAATAAGTGCCTATATTATTTTTAATCAATTTTTCTTTTAAATGTAAATACACACAATACATACAACGATCATCATTAACACATCTACATTGTGTTAATCATAACTATTTACATTTTTATTTATTTCTTTAGCTTCGTGTATTTTCTGTACGTCAACGAGACAGCCCCTGACGTGATTGACAGCTCATTATCCAATCACATTGAAAACTCTCAGGGTTCCACCAATGAACAGTAAGGAGGCGGGAATTCTCGGTCTCATGAGAAAACCATAATTCCAAACAGGAAGTCAGCACGAGTGCGTGTTTATCAGGTAAGTTAATGACTCTTCCTTTACATATAGTTACAAGTTATTTCAGCGATCAATAAATATATTAACGCGAGTTTTCTTCTGCAAAAGCAACCGTTAACATAAATGTTCGAGCCACGTGAATGTTCATAAAGCAGTCTTAGCATGTTAGCTCCTTGTTCAGCTCCCTAACAAAATCAGTGTTTTTCATCACTGCTCAGTTTGTCTATGATGCAAAACCTAAATAAAGTGTAGGGTTTCCTTCATATGTGCCCAAGCCAAAAATGAATACACAGTTTTCTCTCTGTATTTTATATAAGACATTAATCTGGTTTGACTAATTTAGCATATTACTGGCATGACTCCTGAGAAGAAGAAATGAAGCGGGGGAACTGGCGATCGAGTGGCAGGGACCGTAACCGACAACAGAGTCATTCACACTGGCGGAGCAGACACCGTTCAGCCCACGATGACCAGGAATATAGGTAGCTAACACAGACTGAGTCTATCGTTTTTCACCTAGACGCTCCTTTAAATAAAAATGATGTCATTTACTCGCCCTTACGTAGTTGCAAACCTGTTTGAGTTTTTCTGTGGTGATGTCAAGCAGAATAAATGCCTCAGTACTATTCACTTTCATTGTATGGACAAAAGATGCGGTCAAAGTGAATTCTGTCATTCTGCATAACATCTCCTTTTGTGTTCCACTAAAGAATGTCAGACAGGTTTGAAACAACATGAGGATGTGTATTTATTCTTAGTGAACAACTCTTTAATATGTATATTGCATTCCAAATTAGCTCGTGTGTTCATGCTAAAATATTCAACCCTTCTGGCAGTTCAGTTCGTAACGGTCAAATTTATTTGGATTATTTTCAGTTAGGCTTGTATTTAACTTTATATTGGTTATTAACATTAGTTCTTTTTCTAGTTCTGACAGCACAGCAGGTGATGCAGGTTCATCCTCAGCATCCTCATCTGCACCAGGTGAACTTTTACTTTACATTATCTTGCATGTCTTTTTGTCCTGTCATTTCAAAATCATTCACTTAACCATTAACCGTTATTGTTTATAGAGTTGCCAGGTTTCTACTTTGACCCAGAGAAAAACCGCTACTTTCGTTTGTTGCCTGGGCACAACAACTGTAACCCACTAACAAAAGAAGGGCTCCAGAAAAAGGAAGATGAGAAAAAGAGATCCGCTCTGCTGGCAGAAGATGATGGTCCTAGGAATGTGAGTTGGGGAAGTACTGAATATAGCTATACGTAAATATAGTTTATGGGCTATTTTACAGAATTGGATCAAAGTCAGAGTTGGAAATGTGTCTTTTTCCACAAATTTTGTATGGATGCAAATTGTATATCCAAGGTACACATTTTTAATAATTGTGCAGTTAATTCTCATATTGTATTTTCAGAAAGTTTTGGAATATTTGTCCTCTCAACAAATTTGTAACTACCGAAACGCAGTGATATATAATTTTAGTAGGGTTATATTGACCTATTAAGATTTTGCTTGCATCTTCCTTGTAAATATATAATTTTTTCTATTTCATAAAAAATTTTCAGAGGTAAATCAATAACAGTGTTGTATTTTGAATCCTGTTTTTCTTTGTAAAAGTCAAAAAGTTTGACTTCTGATTTCAAGGTTGAGGATTCATTAGTTTGAATATACATTAAACCAAACTCTATCATAACATCTTAGCTGATAATTCCGTGTACTTTATTTTTGACAAAACGTCCCATGTTTTGGTAGTGACCACATCACATTACAGAATTTTAGCCCACATACGAAAGTAATAAAATTGGCATAACTGTACTAAAATGTAGTTAAATTCCCCCAGATAGAGGATGATGTGTTCCCTTTTGTCACTACCGAAACAATGATGACATTGTTTGATGTTTTTGGTGGTGACAATTTTAGATACTTTTGGACCTAGCGCAAGGATGCTAATCAGCACATGGTTAGCTAGCACAGTTCTGAACAGTGGTATACATATAAAAACTCAATGTTATGGAATAACTCCCAAAAAAAGTATTTAATTATAGAAAAATGGTGTTCGTTAGTGACATTCTTTAAAGTTACACACAGATTTTTCATATTTTTGAACAGATTTACCTCAAAATGATGGGACCTATCCACTCTCCATGTAGCTACGAGAGAAAGAAAGGCACATGAATATTTCCTGATCATAAGTGTTGGAGTGTAGTTAAAATCAGTCTCAGCCAATAGAATCATACACTGTTTCGGTAGTGGCATGAAAATGTGGGACACATAAAAGTTTCATAAAACTTATAAACTTTTTTTTTTTTGAACTTCACTTTTTTTAAAAAATCAAAAAGATATTTCTAAAAACAGCAATGTAATAAATGCTAAAATGATTTCAGCGTCATTTTCATAAGTTGAAATTTAGGGGTTAGTAATGGTCTAAGATTTGAATACTTTAAATGCTGCTTAAATGTGTTTTTGGTTGTGGGACAGCAGTTTAGACCAATTATGTCAAATAGCCGTTATATGGACATTCCTCATTGTTTGTATTACATTTTTGCACTAAATTCCAACTCTAAAATTCTTTGAGAGAAATCTATTGATGCAAAATCATACCTGCAGTAATAAATCATAGTATTAAGATGTGCACATGATTTACTTTCCCCCTGTTTCTTCCAAATATGTTCAGAAAGCTCCAAGGACTGGGCTCAATTCTGCATTGCTGTTACAGAAGAGACATCTGGGTCTGCTGCCCCCAAGCTCCTATTCTAGGTATGACATAAAATATCTTAGGAACAGAAAGCTTTAGCAGAATCCCAAAATGAATTTGATTCCAAGGGTGTTCTCATTTTGCAGGCTGATCCATGAAGTTAAAGTCAGCGGGATGCAACGTCACAGGCTGGAAGTGCAGAGCTCTAACTCCACCAGCCCAAACACAGACAACTTCCATCTTATTGTTGTAAGCCTCTCATTTACTAGAAAACTGGCAACTCAGTCCATTTAAATGAGTTCTCGGAGGGAAAAGCAGCATGTTATGCTGAGGACAGGCAACTTGAGAACAGTCAGACCATTTGTGGGTTACTCTTTGTTTTCATGGAAATGGATTGCTGGCAGGTGTTACTGGAGGTTTTGGCCTGTGTCTGTTCTTTGAAAAACTAGCAGAAGGGAGATTAAGTTTTGGCAGTGATTGTGGTTTCAGACTGTGCTTTCCTTTTTTTTTCTGGATTCATCTTATTAGGCAGATTCAGCTTGTGAACGAGTTTTCACAGTAAATGATGTGTCGCACGGAGGCTGCAAGTATGGCATTATGAATTTCCACGGCTGCAGAAAAGGCTCTCTGTCAGTGGAGATGTGCGATAACCTCTATTTTACTAACCGCAAGGTAACCTGGGAAATTTAAAATTAATTCCTTTCACCAAAAATAAGATGTTTCACAGCACTGAAAACTATTTCCTTTTAAATTTGTTTCAGGTGAACTCTGTATGCTGGGCGTCTGTGACACATACAGACTCGCATGTTCTGTATCCTTTACACATTTCAGATTGTAAAAACTAAATCTTCAATTAATTTAATGCTTATTTTGAAAGTGTAATTCATTGTTAGCATTACCACAAAACAGATGTGGAGGTGGTTAATTTCCTCTTAATTTTATTACATTTAGATTTCACTTCGTTAATTGTGAAATACTTACTACTGAATGTAGGTCAAATAGTAACTTTAATTTGAATAACTTGTGTAACCTGTGACATTACAATAGGATCATACCTGCATATTAGTCTATTAATGACTATTCATTAATCATCAAATAGTCACAAACATCTCTAATCACTGAGGAAGTGTTTCTTGACAAGTCTTTTCAGGTTGTGTTTGGTGGGCATTTCTCAGACTCCAGGCTGTGTAAGCTTATTACCTGCTTCGCTTTTCAGCAACTTCAATCCAGGTACAAATCTTTTCCTTTTGGGTCTCCCACATTTTTAAATTAAAAACACTTTTTATTTGTTTTCCCTTTATGAAACTGAAATGACTTTTTTTATCAGATCAACCAGGGATGCTGTGCAGTTTTAAGATCTCCACAGCTTGGTCATGTGCATGGTGCCTCAACCCACAGGCTGATAAAACCTTCAGCACTGGTGAGTTTTTATATGTGTTTCTAGAATATGAGGTTGGAATGAAACTAATGCTTCCTATGGTTACATTTAAATGACCAATAATACAGTTAAAACAGTAATTTTACAAAAATATTACAATGTTCTGTTTGTGTGTACCTAGGCCTTTCTCGACGAGTGATTGTGACGGATGCTGTGACTGGACGCAGAGCGACGTACCTTGCAGGCAGTGATGTTCTAGCTCAACAGTTTGCCCTGAGGGTGAGAAAAGAACAATGATTTTTTTAATTTTTTATTTTAAGCAACTTCGAAGTCAAGGCCATGGTGCAGAGGTAGTGCACATGCTTGTGGTTTGAATCTAAACTGCATAATGTCTGTCTCTTTCTGACTCCGTTTCAATCAATTTTACTATAGGGTCATTCCATGTCAGATCAACCAAATTTCAGAAACTTCCCCAGCTCAAATTTTTGATTTTGCTAATATTTTTTCTGAAGAAAGATAAACATGGATACTGGGGAAAGCCACTATGCTAAAAATGTCATGGATGTATATTTACTGAGTTATCCTCTGTTTTGTAGTGAGGGAATCAAAATGACAATTTTTTACCTGAGATTCAGAGCCAAATTACAGGGGGGTAAAAATGGCTTCAGAAAAATGGCAGCATCATTATTTATACAGAGATTGGTAGGTCTATTAATAAAATATGTTGACTTTAGCAATATTTGTTGTATTATGTGCCAATGGTGACCATTCGAAATGGGGAAAAAGCATTTTTCAAGTGTTTTTTTTTTCTCCAAAGTTTGCATGCCTGTAACTTAAGAAGTTTTAAATATATCTTAATACCCTTTTAGATATTGGGTCTTAACAAACTTTCCTGTTGGTATTTTCATTTTTAAGGCCCTGCATGGTTCAGTTCCAGAGATATCAAAATTATATAATATGGCTTCTAGAGTAAATCATTAAATTGAACATTTTTTAGAAAGAGCACTTTTCAAGTTTTTTTCTCAAGTTTGCATAACTGTAACTCAAAAAGTATTAAATAAGTCTCAGTGCCCTTTTAGATATCAAGTCTTAAACTTTCCATTTGGTAGCTTAATATTTAAGGCTCTATATGGTTCAGTTCATGAGATGTTGGAATTTCAATATGGCTCCTGGAGTAAATCATTAAATTGTACACATTTTAAGTGGTCAAAACCAAACGTAGGTCACTTGATATAGGGCCTTGAAAATTAAGAAAAGTTTAAGAACTAGTATCTAGAATCATAATGCAGTATCTTTAATACTACTTGAGCTATAGGCGTGCAAACTTTGGAAAAAGGAAATGAATGCATTATTTGTTCTTCAGACATGCCTCTGAAGAAAAAAAACTACACTGTACAAAACTATTTGTTGAGTCAACTTAAAATAATTTGTTACCCAGCTGCCTTAAAATTGTAAGTTCAATCAACTCAGAAAAGTTTAGTCAACTTGAAATGTTAAGTGGTACTAAGTGATAACTTAGTAACATTTCAAGTTGACTTAACTTATTGAGTTGACTGAACTTAAACTTAAAAAGGCAGCAGAGTAACAAATTATTTTAAGTTTTTAACAGTGTATAATCTGTATGCAAACTGACCCACATTTGGTTTTTGACCACTGAAAAGTGCTTTTTTTCCCCATTTTGAATGGTCACCACTGGCACACAATGCAACAAAGATGCAATAACAGATTTTACTAACAGACCTACCAAATTCAGTGTAAAATAATATTATGATGCTGCCATTTTTGAAGTAATTTTTACCCCCCTAGAAATTTGGCTCTGAATCTTGACAAACTGACATTTGAACCCTCACTACAAAATAGAGGACTGCTCAGTAAATATACATCCATGACATTCAATATTTTGGTTTCATCGCTATACATGTCTATCTTTTTTCAGAAAAAATATTAGCTATCAAAAATCATTGAAATGTTTTATAGAAATCAATTATTTGTGTAAAGCTGCTTCCATACCATTAAATGGGAGAACAAGTCGACAACACACAAAAAAGAGTGCACTTTTTGAGGGGCATAATAACCCTAGATACAAAATTATAGTAAAATTATAGGTTAAAAAAAAAATGTTTATTAAGAAAAATCTCTTCTACACCATGTTTAAACTCTCCAGGATTTAAAAGTTATAGTAAATGACAGTTTTTTGTTTATTAACATATCTATTTTAACCAATAGCCAGTAGATATCTATAACAGTTATAATTTGTCTCTTTGACTGTTAATAATAACATTCTGTGGGGGAAAGCGTTTGTAAATGTTATCAATTTTCTCACGTTTTTTACTTTATGCACATGAGCAAAGATATCTGTGTGACACTTTGTGCCATGCCCCTCGTATTTTAGGCTCCCGTGCTGTTCAACGGCTGTCGCTCAGGAGAGATCTTCAGCATTGACCTGCGTCAGCGTGACAGGGGGCGCAGTCACGGTTGGAAGACCAGCCGCTTCTTCCAGGAGTCAGCAATCACCTCGGTCCAACTGCTACAGGATGAGAACTACCTCCTTGCTGCTGACATGCTGGGCAAGGTCTGTCTATGATAAACAACTAAAATGACCAGACCATCGTGCTATTAATAACAATTTAGAGCTTTTAATTATTGATAATTTTTATTCTCCCTACTAATTGCCACTGAATAGATAAAGCTGTGGGACATTCGTGTTAAGCGGACCGTCAAACAATACGAAGGACACCACAACGAATACGCCTACCTACCTATTCATGTCAATGAGCCAGAAGGATTGCTGCTTGCTGGTACGTTTTCTTCATATAAACCACAATTTAGGTTCAGTTCTATTGCAGTGCTTGTACCACATCTCACTGTGTGCCGTTTGCAGTGGGTCAGGACTGCTACACCCGACTCTGGAGCCTCCAAGACAGCTGTCTCCTCAGGACGATCCCTTCACCTCACCCCGCAGGGAAAGACTCAATTCCAAATGTGGTGTTTTCCCCCCAGCTGGGTGGTAGTAGAGGACTTCCTGGACTTCTTATGGCTGTTCGTCATGATCTGTACTACTACACTTACAACAAAGACTATCAGGATGGACTAACACTGGAGGGTCAGTGCTAACAAATACCATCTAAAAACGAGAATCAGGCTGCTGTGTGGAAAATACATCTGTTGCCATTGTCCTCTTGACCGAAATGTTGCCATTTTACCATTTGCCTTTAGTTTTTCTTTCTTTTCTTTTTTTAAGGGAAAAAAAGTGATATTCTAGATTAGACTGTGGTGGATTCAGAATACTTTTTGGCTGTTATATCATCAATAGACTGATTTTTTGGAAAAGCTTATTAGATATAATATTTAAATTATAGTCGCATATAGCCACTTGAAACATACCTCCTAAAAGTGCAATTTCATGTTGTTTATGTTTTTTTGTTGAAAACATTTTACTTGAGATATGCTGGAACTTTGAAGTTTTTGTAAAAAAAGAGGGGAAACAATTCTTCAATGTTTAAAATAAATCCAAACTTTGTTTATCTTTATCCTTAGTTCAAATCCCAACATAAATTTAATGAACTGTTTTTGTCCACAAAATAAAAAAAAAACAATATTGGACCCCATTGAATTTGATTATATGGATTTAAAAACCCTAAAAGTCCTGATAATTTATTTACCCCTATGTCATCCAAAATGTTCATGTCTTTCTTTCATCAGCCTAAAAGAAATGAAGGTTTTTGAGGAAAACATTCCAGGATTTTTCTTCATATAGTGGACTTCATTGGAGGCCAAGGGGTTGAAGGTCCAAATTGCAGTTTCAGTGCAGCTTCAAAGGGCTCTACATGATCCCAGCAGAGGAATAAGGGTCTTATCTAGCAAAACAATCCGCCATTTTCTAAAAAATAAATAAAAATTGTATACTTTTTTTTTGCTGATCTTGCACTAGTTCGACACATTGCATATTCACGAATGTGCAAAAAAAGTCAGACGCCCTTTACAAAAAAAGGTAAAACAACAATGTCGGACGATTTTGAAATTGGAGGAGAAAATGAGATGGTGTTTTTCAAACCAAAGTACAAAGAATTTAGAACTTACTGCTTGTGACCTTTCCAATGTGAGTACATAATGTGTAAATTGAGCTAGTGCAAGATAAGCACTTGTTGTTAAAAAGTACAAAAAAAAATGTTATTTCATTTTAGAAAATGACAATTCGTCTTGTTAGATATGACCCTTGTTCCTTGGCTGGGATCTTGTAGAGCCCTTTGGATCAGCAGTTTGGACCCTCAGCCTACTGGCTACCATTGAAGTCCACTATATGGAGAAAAATCCTGGAATGTTTTCCTCAAAAACCTTCATTTCTATTTGAATGAAGAAAGACAGACATTAACATTTTGGATGAAATGAGGGTGAGTAAATTATCAGGACATTTTTATTCTGAAAGTCAACTAATCTTTTAAAGGAGAAGTCCACTTCCAGAACAACAATTTACAGATAATGTACTCACCCCCTTGTCATCCAAGATGTTCATGTCTTTTTTTTTTTTTTTTAGCTAAAGAATAGTCGTAAAGAAATTCTGTTTTTTGAGGAAAACATTTCGACATTTTTCTCCATATAATGGACTGGTATGTTGCCCCGAGTTTGAACTTTCAAAATGCAGTTTAAAGGCGGCTTCAAACGATCCCAGCCAGGGAAGAAGGGTCTTCTGTTTCTAGCGAAACAATTAGTTATTTTCATTAAAAAATACAATTTCAATACTTTTTAATCTCAAACGCTTGTCTTGTCTTGCTCTGCCTGAACTCTGTATTCTGTGTATTCTAGCTCAAGACAGGTATTTAAAAAAACTCGTATTTTCTTCCTCAACTTTAAAAATCATTTCAAAATCATCCTACATCACTGCAGAAGTACCGACCCAGTCTTTGCAAAGTGAACATGCAAAGAAGATCAAACACCCTTAACAAAAAAGGTAAAAAAAAAACCCCAAAAAAACAGTGATGTAGGATGATTTTGAAGTTTGAGTTTTTCAACATACCCTAACTGTCATGAACCAAAAAAAACAAAAAAAAAAACAGAGTTCGGGAAGAGCAAGACAAGATGAGCGTTTGACATTAAAAAGTATATAAATTGTATTATTTTTATGAAAACAACCGATCGTTTCGCTAGATAAGACCCTTTTTCCTCGGCTGAGATCATTTACAACCACATTTGGGATCGTTTGAAGCCACATTTAAACTGCATTTCGGAAGTTCAAACTTGGGGCACCACAGAAGAAAAATCTTGAAATGTTTTCCTCAAAACAAACATAATTTCTTTACGTCTGAAGAAAGAAAGACATGAACATCTTGGATGACAAGGGGGCGAGTACATTATCTGTAAATTGTTGTTCTGGAAGTGAACTTCTCCTTTAAGGGGAGGTGCACTGTCCCTTTAAGTACAAATATGCATTTACACATCTTAATTTTTAAGCCACACTCTTAGAGGTACTCAAGTTTAATTTAATTAGCATACAAGGTGCAAAGAACATAAAATGATATTGATTTTTCTTATGTCTGTGTCAGTCATGTTCGGTCATCCACACATAATGCCTCACTGAGTCTACCATGACCTGATTCTACAAAATGAGTGTTTGTTTGGCCAAGAAAACAATTGAAATGACAGTGATCATAACACATACCACGGGCTAAATAAGATAACGAGATTTATGTGGATTGGCATCTCTTTTGACAGATTATGCAGAACCACATTTGTGTGGTTTCATAATAGCTTTGTGTTAAGAGTCACTATGCAGTTGATACGGCAACTGTGGTAGTGATTCATTAAAAAGGTCTGTTTTAGAAACATTTAAAATAAATGATTAAAAAGTTTTTAAATTATACTGAACAACATCTGATAGTTTAGCATGATCATGCCAGATCTGCTTCATAACAGGCAGCAAATGATAGAGAAAAGTAGGAAATAATCTACAATCTACACTAGGGATTCTAGGAGGGTAAAGGAATGCAAAACAAAATGGACAATCTTGCATTTTAAACGGGTAAAAGCAAATTAAAATTCTAAAACTGAAAATTCAGCAACACAACAGGACGGTAAACAATTGAACTAATATTTGTGCACCGGTCTATGCGTCATGTAGAGGCCATATGTTAGCTGCCTTTACCCACAGGAAGGCCCATATGGATCTGCAGCCACAGAAATGGAACGGACATATTCATATTTTGCACCTTTGATCATGTTTAACACTTTATTTCTACCATGTTTAAACCCATTCTGCAGATTTTCCCCGAAACGTTCATTCCAACGTTCCATCTGGGCCTGCCCACAGGTGACGTATTGCATGGTAGACAAAGGATTGTCGAGGGTTTGACATACATTTATTTTCCTGCTGGATTTAACCTTTAAAAGAAGAAAATACGTAGGCCATTACATATGTTAAACTGTGAACAGCTTATGTAGAGCTGAGGAGCATGATGTGAATGAAGTGTTGGGACAAAAAGCAGAGATGTTCCTCTCAAACAATCATTCGTTGGATTCATTGGTTCGAGAGCAGCGCTGTGGCCACGTACGGGGGTGTCTTATAATGCGGAGTGATGTTCGCTTCTGCTAGAGCTCTCCAGATTTCTGGTTGCAGGTGATGCACACCCGCACAGGATGGTCCCAACCCCTGGAGGGCACGGCCCGGCGATCAGGGGAGCAGTCGTTACATACGCCTTGTCCACATGCACGGCAGTGATGGATAGAGAGACGGGCATTAAACTCACGCTGGCACTCGTGGCAGCAATGGATGTCTTGGTCGGGGACCCAATATGCTGGACGGGCAGCATCTTTTACCAGACCTAGTAAATGCATTTGATAATTTATATATGCTGATATTTCTGAGCAAGCATGTAACTGAAGTGGTTACTTTAACAAGCCAAAGGTTTATCAGTAGTAAACATTATAATAGATTGATACTCAACTGTATTTTTAGTTTGCATTTATATTAGTAATAACATACTGTCATGTTAACATTTTTATATGCTCCGAGAGAAGTGAAGAACTCACCGAGAGGGATATCTATAGCAGTGACTACCGCTCCTAATGTGTTCTGAACAGCTTCTCCCACCTTCCTCGCGATCAGAGTTCCACCTTGCTCCTCTTCCAGTGCAGCATCCAGTAGTTCTGTGTGAGACCAGTTTTGATATTATTCATATTATGAATTGAAATGCAGCATGTTTATGTCACAACATATTGCACCAGGATCTGACATCAAGTGTGTAGTACTTTCAAAATTATTCAAACCTGATTTAAGATATTAATGATCTCTCTGATGTGGATAACTGCACAGCAGATTATGATAAAACAATCACTTTTGAGCTTAATTCTTCATTAGTACTATCTATCTTTAATGTTTTTAAATAAGTATTTTCTGCTCATCAAGGCTGCATTTATTAGATTAAAAATACAGAAAAAACATTGTGAAATATTATTGTAGTTTTAAATAGTGGTTTTCTATTTCAATATACTTTAAAATAGAATTTATTCCTGTGATGCAAAGCTGAATTTTCAGCATCATTAATTCAGTCGTCAGTGTCACATGATCCTTCAGAAATCATTCTAATATGCTGATTTATTATCAATGTTGAAAAAAGTTGTGCTGCTTTTTTTTGTTTTGGACCTATGTTAAATTGCAATAATATTTCCTAATATTTTTTTTGTATATTTAATATTAGTTTTTTCTTTTTTTATAAAAATAAATGGAACTTTGAGCATAAGAGACTTCTTTAAAAAAAAACATAATAAAATCTTACTGATCCCAAACTTTTCAACTATATATATATATATATATATAAAATACAGTTGAAGTTAAAAGTTTACATGCAGAATTTGCAACGTTAATTATTTTACCAAAATTTTTTTTATTTAGTACTAACCTGAATAACATTTTTCACATAAAAATAAATACATTTACATATAGTCCAGAAGAGAAAACAATAGTTGAATTTACAAAAATGACTCTTTACATTAGAGAGTTTACATGATACTTATACTGTGTTGTTACCTGAATTTTTTTTTTTTTTTTTTTTAATAAGTGATAGTTGTTCATGAGTCCCTTGTTTGTCCTGAACAATGATTTTGAGATCCATCTTTTCACACTGAAGACAACTGAGGGACTCATATGCAACTATTACAGAAGGTTTAAATGCTCACTGATGCTCCAGAAGGAAACACAATGCATTAAGAAACAGGGGTGAAAACTTTTGAACAGAATGATGTGTACATTTTGCTTATATATATATATATACAGGGGTTGGACAGTGAAACTGAAACACCTGGGTTTAGACCACAATTAGTATGCCGTTTGGCCTCCTTTTGCAGCCAATACAGCATTATTTCATCTTGGGAATGACAAATACAAGTCCTGCACAGTAGCCAGAAGGATTTTGAGCCATTCCTTTCGCAGAACAGTGGCCAGGTCGCTATGTGATGTTGGTGTATGAAAACATTTCCTGACTCGCTCCTCCAAAACACCCCAAAGTGGCTCAATAATATTCAGATCTGGTGACTGTGCAGGCCATGGGAGATGTTTAACTTTACTTTCATGTTCATCAAATCACTCTTGTCACCAGTCTTGCTGTGTGTATTGGTGCATTATCATCCTAATACACGGCACCACCTTCAGGGTACAATGTTTGAGCTATTGGGTGCACAAAGTCAACCTTCACACTCTGCTCTTATTGGTGGAATGTGCGATCAGTAAAGACTGGCCACCAGGCTGCATAAATATAGCCATGAAACCTCCAACACTATATTGGCCAGTGTTTCAGTTTCATTGTCCAACCCCTGTATATATATATATATATATATATATATATATTTTATTAGTACTGTCTTTCAGAAGCTACAGAAGATACTTGTTTCCCAGAAGACAAAATAAGTTAAATTTACCCTGATCTTCAAATTCATAAAATGTTTACCCCCTTAATGCATGGTTTTCCTTCTGGATTTGACCCTTCTGTAATAGTTGCATATGAGTCCCTCAGTTGTCCTCAGTGTGAAAAGATGGATCTCAAAATCATAGTCATTGTTGGAAAGATTTAAAACACACAAAAATGCTAAAAAAAACAAAGAATTTGTGGAACTTGAAGGATTTTTTCAGAAGAACAGCGGGCAGTTTAACTGTTCAGAACAGACAATGAACAACTCATGAACTCATGAACAACTATCACTAAACAAAAAAAAACACAGCTGTGAATCATTCAGGTAACAACACAGTATTAAGAATCAAATGTATGTAAACTTTTGAACGGGGTCATTTTATAAATTCCACTATTTTTTCTTGTGGACCATATGTAAACATCTTTTATGTGAAATATCTTATTCAGGTCAGTACTAAATAAAAATGACATATATAATAATAAAATTTTGCAGATTCTCCAAGGTGTGTGTAAACTCTTCAACTGTATTAGATAAATAGATAGATAATATGTATATATCTTTTGGGATACCTTCTGGGATTCCTCGGTTTTGAAAGCAGGCGTCACAGACTCGCACAGGCGCCAGACCCCAGCCTCTCTCAGGGACAGGCCGTGCCTTAGAGGAGCAACCGTCACAGAAACCGTCTCCACAGGCCCGACAGTGGTGCTTCGTATCATTATCTTGGAATTCCACTCCGCAGTTTTTACATCTCTGGAAAAAGTTTTAGCATTTTAGTGAAGGCATCTCTTCATTAAAAAAGCCACAATAAAATTGCCTAGCATTAAAACTCACAATAATGAGAGAATTGGGCTTCCAGTAAGCAGGAGCAATCTGGTCTGTTAACCAGGCGGTGACGGCTTTGGCAGGCTTGACGCTTAGCTCTGAAACAGACTGAGCCATATAGTTCACACCATCCAGCAGCCTCTGCGCGGCGTTGTTATTGTCCTTCAGGAATCCGTCGGACTGAGACATAAATGTGAAAGTAAATGAAGCTTGTTCGTTTTGCTATTTAAATAGTAGAAACGTGGGAAAAACAGCAGATTACTCTCACCCCTGGCCAGACATGCTGGATCTCAGTCCGAACCACTGTATCAACAGGGTCCTGGTTTCCATACCAGTATTGCCTACTTCTATAGATCACCGAACAGTTTGGACACTCGATCACATATCTGCAAAAGAAAACACCTAACTTAGTCCTGTATTTTTTTTAATAAACTAAATGAACTTTTACAAACATAATTTAATAACACGACTCACCCGGACCAGGCGTATATAGCCAAGCCAAACCATGGTGAGTCAGAGGATGCCGTCGTCTTTGGAACCACAATCACCTCTTTGCCACTCTCATAACATGCCTGGAATAACAGGTTTACACGCATAATGTCAGACCTGGCAGTCACAGAGCATGTATCAGGGTCAGGTCATGTGTTACATTGTTTATGACCTACCTTGCAGGTGTAGATGCGATTATCATAGTGGGCTGAGTAGCGGCAGCGGTGTTTAGCCTCATGCGCCACGCCTTCTCGTAGATGATTCATGCTGTTTTTACAGCCTGAGCTAAAAAAAAAAATCATCAAGTATGAAAATTACATTTGTTTAAATATGTAATTCAGAACAGGTTTTAGCAGGGTGTACACGCAAGGGCATTTTCACATGCATTACAAGAGTCAAAACTACAAAATTAGTAGTTTAGACACCTGTGTGGAGAGATATAAATAACTCCTTTGAACCAGTTCTTTTAAATGATTCAACCAAACCAGTTCTTAAAGTGTTTACATACACTTTCAGAACTGGTTTGGCTGAATCAATTGTAACTTTTTTTTTTTTTTAAAGTGGGTCCCAATGTTCTGAGTTGGTCGAGGAGTGTACAATCAAAGAAACAACATCAAAAACAAACAAACATGTAGCTGTTGACATTTCTGTCAGATGCAGTTTAAGTAAGAAACACACGCTGCCCCTATTCAATATCAGTATGCGGTCAGATGAGATGTTGTCGGGCTTAATGTCATTATTCTATCGTTATTTTCGTAACTTATTACGAAATAAGTCTCACACCTCAGAAAAACGAACTGTCTCATCATGTCACACGTTATACTGGTCGTATCGCGCTCTCTCCTCGCAAATGTGGCGGCGCGCCGTGTCACTGTATTCTCTATGAGTGTGCAACATGTTAAAGTACCAATAAATCACATAACTGGTAAGTAAGCAGTTTGGGACTGCTATTTAATAGCCTTACCTTAGGCTGTTTATTCATCAGTATTAGTCATATCATTGTAAATCATTTTTACAATTTATGTGTATGTTAAGTAAAGGGGGATGGTACTTGTGTGCGTCAACAATTTTACTATAATTCTATATATATAATAAATTTATATAATAATTTTTGACCGTATTTATTTCATTTTTGTTCCTCAAAATCAGCATAAAATGTTATAAAGAACACTGACAGATTCCATCTGAATCTTTGTACCCAAATGACACTGTTATTTAACAAAAAAACCTATTGTTTAAAAGTTTGGGGTAATTAAGCTATATATTTTATTAATTTTATTAATACTTTTATTCAGCAAAGATGCATTAAATTGATCAAAAGTGAAAGACAGTATAATGTTATGTAATTTGTACATAATGGCTGAAGTACATTTTAAAATACACTACCAGTCAAAAGTTTTTGAACAGTAAGATTTTTAATGTTTTTAAAGAAGTCTCTTCAGCTCACCAAGCCTGCATTTGTTTGATCCAAAGTACAGCAAACACAGTAACACTGAAATATTTTTACTTTTTAAATTAGCTGTTTTCTATGTTTGATATTAGAATGATTTTTGAAGGATCATGGGACACTGAAAACTGGAGTAACGATGCTGAAAATTTAGCTTTGATCAAAGGAATGAATTACATTTTAATATTCAAATAGAAAACTATTATTTTAAATAGTAAAATATTTCACAATTTTACCGCTGTACTTTGGATCAAATAAATGCAGGCTTGGTGAGCAGAAGTGGCTTCTTTATATAAAAAAAAAAAAAAAAAAAACAAACATGAAAAATCTTGCTGTTCAAAAACTTTTGTTACAATAAAAACTGTTATTTTAAATTGTAATCATATTTCAGAATATTACTGTTTGTACTGTATTTTTGATTAAATGTAGCTTTGGTAACCTTAAGAGGCTACTTTTATAAACATTTTTAAAATATTCATACCGCCTCCAAACTCTTGAACAGTAGAGAGCATGGACTTCTACATGAGTGTTGTTTTAAATCAGAAGTGGAGAGATTCCTGAGATGTGAAGACTTACCCACAGCTGAGGCAGATGCTGGAGCAGGTAAAGTATTCATCTGGAAAGAAAGAGTTGCTTGCCAGATGCTCATCGGGAATTTCTCCACTGAAGCACTCACTCAAAGCCTGGAGAATGAGAGCTTGATCAGCGACACAAACTACTGTACATTACAATTTGTACCTAGAAATAGCACACATATCCCATGCAATATTTCTAAAAATTTTCAAATAGTCATGTGACAAAAAAAGGCTGCCTTAGTAGACTAAACACATAATAGAAAAACTAATGTGTGCCTTCTGTAAAGGTTTGAAGAAACGTCACTGGAAACATCAATCAAAGAAGCTTATCAAAGAAAAAAAAAAAATACCTGCAAGGCTTTGTAGATGACACCGGCGGACCGTGGAGATCGTGTAGTGTTGTTGTCTAACTGCTGCTCCACGCTGCGCAGCAGACCGCTGAAGTCAGTAGGAGGGTTGTGGGTTCGAGTGCCCCGGTACTGAATAGAGCTGAATGCTTCCGGAAAGAGGCCGAGCTTTCTGAAACGTTCCTGAAGAAGCCGCTCGGCTGATTCTGATGGCTTGTCTACAGTGGGTGTAAGAGAGACGTATTACACATTAACTATATTAATCTATTTCTGTGTCATTCCTAACTGATTATTGTTGAGTGCAAAGAACAGAAAAAAGGAAAACATCCAAAGCTTAGTAAACTGACCTGAGCCTAATAACTTGGTGTGGACTGTCTCATGGAAGATTATAACGGCAGGACCCAGAGTCGAAAGGGGCACGTCCAAACCACACCGTGCAGTTGTGGCTTTCAGCTCTTTTGTGAAATGCTTTAGATACGCATCTGATGCATCTCCAAGAAATTTGAAAAGATCATCGTGCAGCCGGTCAGCGTGTGTCCGATAGATGACCAGATCGGAGACTGCGAGCACCTTCAGTAGGAGGCGGGTTCGCTGGCCTTGGTTAGTTCCTGCTCCTAGGAGTCCCTCTGTGTCAACAACCACCACCTTATGAACAGGGTCCATTGCTGCCCACACCCCAACGGTGCAGGATTCCTGGGTTGGAGATGTCTTGAAAACTTCACGACCCAAAAAGAAAGTATGATTGAGGGTGTGGGATTTGCCTTCTCCGGTGTTGCCGAAAATTGACACCACCTTCAAGAGCTCCTCGGGCCTGCAGCCTAATTTCCTCACAAACTCCTCCTCATTCTTCACCTATTCAGGTTGTGGAAATTGATATGTTGTTTAATAATGAGGTACATTTCACCTCACTCAGTATCACAGATTTGCCTTGTGTCATTGTTTTTCTACAACAGCTGCATAAAATAGTAATTAAAAAAAGTTTGTGTTCAATACCTTCATTTTAAAACCAAATTTGGTCATTTATTAGTTTGTAATTTTTTTCCAATAAGTATTAGTGACTTTTTATCTTGGTATTCTGACTTTCTTTTTTCTCAGAATTGTGACTGTATTACGAGATATAAATTCGCAATTCTGACTTTAGGACTCCCAATACCGAGTTTATATCTCACAATTACGAGAAAAAGTCATAATTGCGAGTTTGTGTCACATAATTCTGAGAAAAAAGTCAGATTGGCGAGATACAAACTCACAATTCTGATTTTTTTTCTCAGAATTGTATGATATAAACTTGCATTTCTGACTTTTCTTCTCGCAGATGCGAGTTTATATCTCGAAAGAAAAAAGTCTGTAAACTGTAAACGCTGTACAGTCGTAATTGTGAGGAAAAAAACTTTTTTTCTCAGAATTGTAACAAACTCAAAATTCTGACGTATTTTCTTACAAAAAAGTTTATATCTCGCAATTCTGACTTTTTTCTCAGAATTGACTATTTCTTAGACTCCCAATTGTATGTTATAAAGTCAAAATTGCAAGAAATAAACAATTCTGACTTTGTAACTCCCAATTTCAAGTTTATATCTCACAATTACGAAAAAAAGTAAGAATTGCGAGTTTGTATCAAGCAATTCTAACAAAAAAAGTCTGTAAACGCAAACTTGCAATTGTGAAGAAAAAAATGTCAGAATTGCACGTTTGTACCACGCACTTGCGAGAAAAAAGTAAAAACTGAGTTTGTGTCACAATGCTGACCAAAAAAGAATTGAGTTTACATTATTACGAGCTCTAAACTCCCAATTGTGAGAAAGAAAAAATCTGAATTGTGAGATCGTCATTACCTTACCATTACCTCCATATGAATGTGTATTATTCGTTTTTCAATTAAAAAAAATCCTAGTTGTCTCATTATCTATTTTAGACACAATATTTGGAAAAAATAATATCAATATAGAATAAAAATCACACAAATCCGTTTCCATTTGCCAGATCCATTCCCAGTTTTCCAAAAAAGAGGGTGCGGCTTCAGTCAATTAGCTTCGTAACGAGTAGCCTCAGCCAATCAAATCTGAGGACCATAACTAACTGTTGTATAAAAGGGAAAACACTTCTGAAGGACAAAGGGTACACAAGCTGACTTACTTGCATATCTTCTTTTTCATCCACTAGAAGAAAGCTGCTGACTTTCTCCAGTTTAGCTTTCAACGCGTCCAGCTGTTCATCTCCAGTGCTGCAGTTCTTCTCGACGGGTTTCGAGGGCGGATAGGCGGTGAGCGGGTGCTTCCTTTTACTGACCCCGCTGTGAGTCCGTTTTTGACAGTCCAAACACAGGTTGATTTTACATCCCTGACAGCGGACCACTGCTCTCAGCCGCCCCCCGTTCGGAACGCCCCCGTCCCCTTTACATGAGTCGCAGTAGGGTACGTGGCCAGGTGAGATTCGGATCCTGTCGTGGTTCCTCATGCGCTCCTGACGGTGGAGCTCCAGTTCGCAGCGGGCGCACTGCAGGCTGCCGCATTCGTCGCACTCGAAGGCGGCCTCGTCGGCGCCACCGCAGGCGTAGCTCTCCTGACAAACCAGGACGCCGTTCACCCCCTTCTCCACCGACGAGCCCTGACTGCTCATTATACGTCTAAATATAAGAGCGAGGTAGCGAACCGAACGGAAGCAACCGAATTTAAAGTACTAAAGTCCCTGTGTAAACACACTGAGTAGATACTCCTCAAAGTTGAACCAACTACAGCAGAGACCTACCTAAACGTACAATCAACGAGAGATGATATAATGCCTCAAGTATGATTTTAAACAAAAGATCTCACTCGTTTGCCTTGAATTTCATTGGAATTCAAAATGTGATGTGTCAAATTATGACACTGGCTTAAAATCAAATATTCAATATGAACTATAAATAGATCAGTTGACATCCGTATAGCACTGGCACTAGGTCAGACTTGTCTAGCTTTCAGGTTGGTTTTAAAGTGATCAAGCAGTCTAAAGTGTCTAAACTTACAAACTACAAGCAACAACCATCGACATGTATTTATTGGCAGGTGTAAACACTAAGAAAACAGCTACATTCGGGTGTTGTTATCGTCCTGGGCTTTGTTACTCAAGCTAGCTAAGCTTAGCATACGTGTCTGTAAAAACACCTCCAATTTCAAAGACAACAAATACTATGGGGTTAGAAATATGACTAATGCAGCTGAATTAACAATTGTTTAGTATCGTACAGACTGTCCTTAAAGTATGTTCACCCAACAAGACATTGATCAACACAGCTTTGACCGAACAAAACAAGCTGATTTCGAGCCAGAATCACACCGCAGTTTTCATCAAACAAGCTGCTGAATTCCCCGAAACATCGCACACGACAACGACCCTTTGATAAACACAAATTAATAAGCCGGTTGATGTCAAGATTACTGTTTTTTCCCCACCAGCTTGTAAAATGATTCCCCTCCCCGGTAGATTCGGGTGAATGTTGTTGCCAGGTCAGATCAGCTGATCGGCTTGTTTTCACTGGAGCGGAAGTCGAAGGTTATCAGCTGCAAAGCCGGATGGGAAAAGGAGTCCATTCTCCACGCAAGCAAAACTTACGTGTAGGATGTGACAGAAGAGTTGAGGTGGGGAAAGGTCAACAGCTTTGATTTCAAAAACAAGATGGTGCAAGAGGAACATATTTGGGAACATATGAGGGGACAGAATAATAACCCACTGGGCGTTCCTATCTGAACTGGTGTGCTTAACCTTTATGTGCACCTTTTAGTGTACTTCAAATCTTAAAAGTACGTTCAAAAATTGTACTTTCAGATAACGTTAATGAAATAAAGTTGTTTCTTAATACTTTTTAAAAAGTGCACTTTGTAATGTCATTATTTTTTAAAGTACATTTTAAATGATTTAATCTTTTCTTGTACTTTAAAGAAGTACACTTAATATGTAGACTAAGATATCGAATCATGTGGAGTACTTGATTAAAAGTTTTAACTGTTATTTAATGCTAGATTTAACGTTTAAACTTTCATTACTACACACTTTAGTTCAAACTACAATGCATTGAAGCATATTCTCTGAAAGAATATTATTTCTGTAAAGATTACTCTTTTAAAAAAAACTCTCATAAAGTGTATAGTCCCCCATATATATATATATATATATATATATATATATATATACATACATACTTTTAATTTATTTCTGTGATGCAAATTTGATTTTTCATCAGCCACTATTCCAGCCTTCAGTGTCACATGAGCCTTCAGAAATCATTCTAATATGCTGATTTATTATCAATGTTGTAAACTGTTGTGCTGCTTAATTTTTTATTTTTTTTTTCAGAACCTGTGATACTTTTTTCAAGATTCTTTGATGAATAAAAAGTTACAAAGAACAGAATTTATTATTTTTTTTAATCAATTTTGTTTATTCCTTGCTGAATAAAAGTATTAGTTTCTTTCAAAGAAAGGAAACATTTAACGACCCCAAACTTTGAATGGTAGTGTATATTGTTAAAAATATATATTTTAAATAAATGCTGTTCTTTTCAATGTTTTATTCATTAAAGAATCCTAAAACATTATTCATTAAAGAATCCTTCCAACATTGATAACAAATCAGCATATTAGTATGATTTCTGAATGAGCATGTGACACTGCTTACTGAAGACTCTTATGATACTGAAAATTCAGGAATAATTTTTTTTATGTATATTAAAATAGACAGCTACTATTTTAAAATGCAATAATATTTTAAAATATTACTGTATTTTCAATCAAATAAACAGCCTCGATGAGCAGAAAAGACTTTTGTAAAACATTAAAAATCTTACCGATACCAAACTTTTGAATGGCAGTGTATATGGTTGTAAAAACTACCATTATTTTGATTTTTTTAAACATGCATTTAAAATGAATGTCCGACACCCAGGTGCACAACAGTAGCAACAACTTACAGACTTGACCGTTTGACCCTAATTTTTAATCACGTAAAATTAAACAATAGGCCTAACTGCCCTGAAAAAGGTCAATGAGAACGAATTCTTACATTTTCCACACCCAGTCCAGTAGGTGGCGGAAAAATACTTTTCTACTAATGTTACAACGACATACCGCACACGAAGAAGATTCTGTTTGTTGTCAAATGACTGTTAACCCAAAGCTATTTAATCCTAAATGCTCATTCATATAATGTTCTAAGGGTGATCAACATGGCCGAGGAAGAGTTCACAGACATAAATGGCAACTCGATTTCTTTAGACTGCCAAACTCACTCTGCATTCTGCAGAGAGTTTACTATCACCTCTCCGAAACTGTCCTTGCGCAAGGTGATGGTCTACACCTGCTTCATATGGTTATTTGCTTATGCTGTATTTTTCTTCACCGAGGTAAGACTTTTACACTGCAAAAATATGAACTCGCATGAACCTAAAATGAGACTATTCTACTACTAATGACTTTTAATGTCCAGAACACGACTGTCCTGTCGAGTGCCATCATCCTCACTCTGGCTGGGATGATGATTCATATTCACTTCGTGAAGGTGGACCACGAGACCCTAATCATAATCGGTTCCCTCGGTGTCCAGCTGTCTTCATCTTACGCGTCTGGACGAGAAAGCACGATCTTCATTGAAATGAGCAAGCTGAAAGACATTGTCATCAATGAAGCTGTTTATATGGTAAACACAACCGTTTTGACTCTTGTGACATTGTGATCTGAAAGTAGTCAAAAATAATCACCCCCTGTATGTTTCCACCTCAGCACAGCATTATATACTATCTGTGCATTCTGATCAAGGACCCAGCAGATCCTGAGACGGTGAGCAGTGTTGTCCCTCTTTTCCAGGTATGAAGCAGCTGTTGTTGTTCTACTGCGAAAGCAAGATTATAGGAATCTTTGACATGTCAGTCTGTAAATGAACATGTTGCATTCTTCCGCCAGAGTTCAAAGCCTCGGCTAAATTGTTTGGTGCAAGTGTACAGAAGCTGTCAGGAGATTCTAGCGCAGTCCAGATGACGCTGAGGTAATGGGACATGTTATGCTTCATACTATACATGTTTTACATAATTGACATAGCTCTGTCTATAGATGCTTTATGGCTCTATTTCTTTTACTCTACAGAGTCTGTGAAACAAGATAAAGACTGGAAAACCCAAGAATAAACCATAAGCGTATTATTGGTAATTTTGTATTGTCACCCACACTAAATTTGTCTGTTACATGTAGTGGTTTGTTAGATATAATCTTATTGGCTACAGTAGACTTTATTTAAAAAAAAAAAAACGTTGTTTTATGATCAGACATTTCATATTTGTTAGTCATTTTAAACATTTTTTTATGTTAGTTAAGTACACTCCTGATTTTGGATATTTATTTAAAATTTCTAGTAAATGTTTTTCGTTAACACTTTACATGAAGGTTCATTAGTTAACTACATTAATTAACATGAACTACGAATGTACAATACGTCTACAGCCTTTATTAATCTTAGTTAATCAAACAATAAACAACTATTTTTATTAACTAACATTAACAAAGATTAATAAATAGTGTAATATATGTATAGTTCATTGTTCGTTCATGTTAGTTAATACATTAACTAATGTTAACATATGACGCCTTATTGAAAAGTGTTGCCGTAATTTTTATATTAATATTGCAATGAATATGATGATTGTTTGATTGTTTTTTCCTTTTGATTCTGACCTGAATTAGCCACTAGGGGGACATGTGTGCCAATTTTTGATAATTGGAACGAAATCGCTTTGTTATAATATTAATGATTTTCTATTTTAGTATTTTAACTGTATGACTTTTAATTAGTCATTTTGTTATTAATTTATTTTTTCCTATTAAAAAAAATCAACGTGAAAAAATGAAAAATAAAACAGTTTTAATAAATTATAATACTCATTTACTTTATTAATAAAAATAATACATATTTTATGTGTAAAAAAAAAAAAAAAAAAATTAAAAAGTATGGTGAATCAGTGTGTTGTTCAGCTTTTAAAACAAATCTTTTTTGGCCACCATTGTTGTAGGTCACTTGAGGGATTATGCTAATCCATCTCATTTACTTTTTGTTGGGTCAGCATTTAATTGTGTTCCTGCTTTTGTCAAGATGTCTTTTTATCCAAAGCAGTTTATGTCTGAGAGTTGGCATACAGACTCAACTCACTGTAAGTTCATCTGAGCTCTCATTGCAGAAGCTTCTGAGTTCCTTAAAAATGAAGCTGTTGAATTAAGATGTTTTATCAATGTTTGAATTACATTTTAATGTTATAAATAGGAAGCTGAAATGTATACTGGTTGTCTGTACCGAGTAAATGCTTTCTGGAGGTTGGACAACAGAAGGCGAGTGAAGCTTTCTTGCAATATCAGTTTCACTGTATTTCTGGTCTGCAGCTGTTATGAACATCCATCACGCTATAGATCTTAATGTGGTTTTGTAGAACACAAAGCGTTTTTTGTTGATGTTTATCTTAATTTAGAATTCTGCTAACTTTTACATATTCTGAGGAAATGTTTTCCATGCCACCTCCGTGTTATTTAAATATTCTGCAAGTTCCTTATAGGAACTCGCTGCCTGTTGCATAGACACGTGTTAGAGTTGTCATTCAAGTTTACCTATTTGAGGAAAAGGAAAGAGAAACCTACCATGTTTATTTGTGCTCATGCTGCTTTGTTTTTACACACAGTGAAACATTCCCTTTTCTTTTAAAAGCAACTGTCAGCAATGATTAAGAACACAATTTCCCTTTGTGCTTAAATGAATATACTGAGATCAGTACAATATGTTTAAATGACAGCAAATCTGTCTTTGTTGATTATGCAAGAAAATTAGTTCTTGGTTTACAATGAGGAACTTGAATGGATATAAGCAACCAACTAGGGCCAGTTTGTTGTTGTTAAATATTCACTTCTTTAATAGTATAGCCACAAGTTTCAACAACATTTGTGTTAACCTGGTTTTAGTGTGAAAAATGGTCACTGAGCTTTTCTGTGTGTTTGCATATATTTTAAAGTGTAATCTGTGATGGCAAAGCCATTACTTCTGTCTTCAGTGTCACATGATCCTTCAGAAATCACTCTAATATGCTGATTTGCTGCTCAAGAAACGTTTGTTATTATTATCAATATTAAAAACAGTTGTGTTGCACAGTATTTTTGTGTAAACTCTAATATTGTTAATTTTTTCAGGATTCCTTTATGAATATAAAGTTTAGAACGGCATTTATTTGAAGTAGAAATCTATTGTAACATTGTGTTTCCTGTCCTTTTAGATCAATTTAATGCATGTTTGTTAAATAGAATTATTCATTAAAAAATAATAAATGAACTGACCCCTAACTTTTGAATGGTAGTGTGCATCCAATTTCCACCTTTTTTCCATGTCATTGTAAAATGACAGTAAAAATTTTGTGTAATACACAAATTCTAACAGAGGACATGATGTACACTACTAGTCAGAAGTTTTTAAACTAAGATTTTTTTTTTTTAAAGAAGTCTCTTCTGCTCACCAAGCCTGCATTTATTTGATCCAAAATGGTAATATTTTGATATATTTTCTATTTGAATGTATTTTAAAATGTGATTTATTCCTGTGATTTCAAAGCTGAATTTTTAGCATCATTACTCCAGTCACATGATCCTTCAGAAATCATTCTAATATTCTGATTTGCTACTCAAAAAACATTATTATTATTATTATTATTGTTGAAAACAGCTAAGTAGATTTTTTTTCAGGTTTCTTTGAATCGAAAGTTCAGAAGAACAGCATTTATCTGAAATAGAAATCTTTTGTAACATTATATGTAATATTAATGTAAATATAAACATCTTTATCATCACTTTTGATCAATTTAATGCATCCTTGCTAAATAAAAAGTCATAATTTCTATCATTTATTTCCCCCAAAAAATTCCTGAAAAAAAAACTGTTGTAAATATTGATCATATTAATAAAAATATTAATAAAAAAAAATTGAATTATTTCTGAAGGACCATGTGACACTGAAAACTGGAGTAATAATGCTGAAAATGTATCTTTGATAACAGGAATAAATTACATTTTAAAAATATATTCACATAGTAAGCAGTTATTTTAAATAGTAAAAATTTTTCACAATATTACTGCTTTCGCTGGATCAAATAAATACAGGTGAGCAGAAAATCTGTTCAAAAACAGTAGATTTAGTATTAGTGTATTAATAAAAAAAAAAAAGTCCTAACCTCAAAATTTTGAATGTAGTGTACATCCAGTTTACAGTATTGTCACATCATTGTAAATGACAGTAAAAATTACAAGCTTTACAGCTCTAATAATACACAAATTTTAACACAGACATGATGTAAGTGATTTTCTAAAATATATTTTTAAAATTTCAAAACAAGCTTTGAATTTCCTTTTAAAACCTCCAAAAATTGGCCCCATTTGCACACTTTGTCATTGCCTTATTGCTCTTTTTTTTTTCGAGAACACTAAACGCAAAAAAATAAAAAGTGTTTTTTTTTTTTATTACAATAATCAAGATTGTGTTCCAAATGCTCTCGACTGGGCTTAACTCGTACCGAAATCAAGCTTGGGCCCGAATAGAACCTAAAGGTCAGAGTTCAGAGACCTTGTTGTTATTCAAATACTGTTTCCCATGTTGCATTGCTTCAATCCCCTCCGACCATTTG
This sequence comes from Labeo catla, assembly GCA_012976165.1. NCBI lineage: Eukaryota > Metazoa > Chordata > Actinopteri > Cypriniformes > Cyprinidae > Labeo > Labeo catla. Next base: position 2,401,163 of record VONZ01000031.1, on the reverse strand, counting down.
GAATCACCATTCCCATAGAGGCTGTGAAAACAACTCAGGGGTTTGAAATGATCCTGTTAGGTTGCTGTGAAGATGCTCCTGACAGGATAATCATCCCTCCCGGAGGTGCGAACCTCCCAGGAACTCTGCTCGGGGGGTGTCAATGGGGGGGTTAGACCATCCTACACCCTCCAGCCACCCAACGGAGCACATCGTAAACAAGCCGTGAGCACTTTTCCAATGAGTTAAACTCGCTATAACAATAGAATATCAGGGTGTTCAGATGCTCAGATTGAGTTGTTTACACCACGTCTTCATGACCCAGTTAAATGACGTTAACCACAGTTTATTTCTTTGTGTATACATAAACACTCCAGGGGCACGTGAACTCTCTTGGTTTATAAACTAAAGGACTTAAGTAATAAAATTTGGCATTTTCAACTCAAGTGGGAGGAAGCCTCCTTAAGAGCTGTGCTTTGGATTCACACGCAAAGGATAGTAGAAAAAGGTTCTTTAGGGAACCCAAAAATGGGTCTTTTCACTGTGAAAACCCACTTTTGGATTTAAACCGAGACCCTCGTGAGTGGAATTTAACGGCAACATCTGATTGCCTGAAGGATGGGCTGTTTTTGGAGGGAAAACACTTGTGTGGGAAGGGTGCAGGAACCCCGCTGTGATGGGAGTTCCCCTCCCGACACTACTTTGCCTCCCTGTGGATTTTTACTATGTGCTAAGGTGTAACATTCACAGGCCATGAGGCAACACAAAAACACCCTGGTGATAGAATATGGACTGCTGGAGCAGCTCCCTTCTCCAGCTGTAATCTTCTGCTGGCCGCTATTTTTTTTTTTGTACGCAGTTGCACATGGGTTGGACTTAATTATGTTACCGGGAAGTGACATATAAACCCTCCCTAAACTGTGTTTGTGTGCTTTTTTGTATTGTGTGATAACATATGCAAATAGTGCTGAGCAACACAATGCGGAAAAGCCTCAAAACATCTGCTTCAGTTATTGACTTAAGATATGCAAATATAGCAAATATTAACTTGTTCAGGATATTTAAAAAAATGGAGGGCATTATAAAGCTTTTGAAAAAGGAGAAGCTTTGATAGTTTTATCCAGGAAGCTATACTGCTGTGTTTTTCAATGCTCTCCATCCCCCATACCTCTCTGAATAACAAAACTCTTACTGGAAATTCAACCAGAGAGCCCACCCCTTCAGCCTCAAGTTTTCATTTGAATCTTGGCTCTAAACTCTCTAGCTTCTCTTGATAAACGTTTGCAGAAACATAGGACAGGTGCTACGGCTCTATGCGTCTTTTGTCACCTGAACTGACCCATGGGAACTCGGCAGCATCTTTTGCCTTGCTTTGCAGTTTATTTGTTAAAGTAGCCTGTTATAAAATGTCTTTTTTCAGCTTTGCAGAGCTAGGTACTTAAGCGCTCTCTTTTTCCCTGAGGTTGTTTTGGACTGTGCATTTTCCATCTGCCTCGCTGTGAACCTTCACCTAGAAATATACACCAGATATCCTCTTAAATTAATTTCTCAGGGTTGCTACTGCCAAGCCCCTGAGAACGGCAAAGAGGGAATAAACAGCAGTTTTTGTGATAGTAGGTCAGGCAGTAATGATACAGAAAGATGAGGCTATTAGGTCATTATAATAAAATGAAAATAACAATACGGTACTGACATCATTTTCGTTAAAATCCACACCCCAGATGTTTTTGTATATAATCTGTCGGGAATGCATTCTTGAGGTCAAATGTGACAACTAATAAACAAAATACTTCTTGTAAATTAAACTTATAATATTTCATGTATTTATATATATATATATATATATATAGCCGCTCAAAAGTTTGTGATCAGTAAAATTTTTGATGGTCAAATGTGAGAACTAGTTAAAATACTTTTTGTAAATTACCTTTATAATATATAACATATTAAATTTGATATATATACACTGTTGCTCAAAAGTTTGGGATCAGTAAGATTTTTATGCTTTTTAAAGACATTTCTCATGCTCATCAAGGCTCGTTTATTTGATCAGAAATACAGAAAAGCATAATATTGCAAAATGTTATTACAATATAGAATAATAAATAAATATTTTAAAGTATAATTTATTCCTGTGATGCACAGCTGAATTGTTACTCTGGTCTTGTCACATGATCCTTCAGAAATGATTAGAAATTTTTATAAAATAAATTTAAATATTTTTTTAAATGTGACCCTGGACCACAAAACCAGTCATAAGTAGCATGAGTATATTTGTAGCAATAACCAGTAATACATTTTATGGGTCAAAATTATCGTTTTTTTATTTTGTAAATAAATAAAACAAAACTTTTTTAACAAAATTTTTTATCTGTAATATGCATTGCTAAGAACCTTTTACATTTGGACAACCTTAAAGGTGATTTTATCAATATTTTGATTTAATTTTTTTTAATTTTTTTTTATTTTTTTTTTTTTTTGCACCCTCAGATTCCACATATTCAAATAGCTGTATCTCGGTCAAATATTGTACAATCCTAACAAACCATACATCAATGGAATGTTTCTCAGTTTTGACCAGGGTCAAAATTCATCTTCAAATTGAATTTAAAATACATAAATTGTAATATTATTTCACAATATTACTGTTTTTACTGTATCACAAAAATGCAGCATTGGTGAGCATAAGAGACGACTTTCAAAGACATAAATCTTACACAGTCCAAAGTTGTAAATGGTAATATATATATATATATATATATGTCATTACATGTTTATCATACACTGTTTTTTTTAATAACTTTCTGGTACTAGGTACTAGCTTAAATCATTGCAGCAGGTGTACGTCATTTCCTGGAGGATTATGTTAATTTGTGACCCTCAGTTTCATTGGAGCTTAATCATCTTTTGATATCATTGTTGAAGTCTTTGGAAGCGGATGTTGATGTGTTAACCCAGCTCTCTTCTCACATTACCTCACCAGCAGTTAGCTGATCTGAAGGCTGGGCCGACAGGGTATATGTTCTTCCAGTCAAACCGGCTCTTTTGACTCAGTGGCTTTTAAGTTGAGAGGTGAGAGAGAGAGCTTGTAAAGCCGGTCAGGTGAGCGTTCGCTTTGTTAACAAATCTTAAGCCTCCTGCAGACATCGGTTTAAATCATCAGTTTACCTCTTATCAATGACCTTTGGACTGAATATGCTTTATACTAACATCAGAGCCACCGTGTGTGAACGCTAACAAACAAATTTTATCTTCTGTGTTGAAGGAACGCTGTTATCATCTTTTTCCAAAACTGGCTAGTTTGGATATATTGGTGCTTCCGTGTAATACACATCAGTGTCTTTTTCATTTAACAATGAAACGTGAAGATTCATCAGAAAACTCTGATGGCTCCCATTCTTTCAGATTGAGTAAGCAAGAACCAGTCGAGTTTAGCCGTCTAGTAGATGTCATTGGAAACACAGCTGACCCACATGCCAGTCCTGCATGCATTGCATTCTTACAGTAATACTACGATTAGAGCTGACAAATGATAACACTGATGTCTGAGCTGTCCCAGATCTTTCTGACAAAGGATTATAAGGCTCTTGTACGTTTCCTTTTCTTAGCTCAGTGTCAAGAACTTAATCTGACTTCGTCTGATAGCAGTGTTCAAAAGCAGTGGCTTTCTATCTTTCTTTAACTACTTACAAATAGCCATGGTGTTAGCTCACTACTGAGAAATGCAACATACGAGGAGATACAAGGTACTTTTCCAAAACGTTTTTCCTGGTTCAGCCTGTCAGCCAGAGTGAATGGTAAAACTTTATGGCATGTTCAGGTTAAAAATGCTTACACCAACTATAAAGTAAAGCGATAGTTCACCAAAAACTGTCATCAATTACTCACCTTCATGCCTTTGTTCATCTTCAGAACACAAGTTAAGATATTTTCGATGAAATCCGAAAGCTCTCTGACTCTGTTAGACACCAATGCAACTGACACGTTCAAGGCCCAGAAAGATAGTAAGGACATTATTAAAATAGTCCATGTGCCATCAGTGGTTCAACCGTAATTTTATGAAGTTCTGAGAATACTTTTGTGCACAAAGAAAACAAAATAACGACTTTATTCAACAATTTCATCTCTTCCATGTCAGTCTTCGCCACATTCGTGAGAGTACATGATGCGTGCATATGGTTCTGCTGACGCAGGAGCCGGCGTTCTGACGTAGAACCTTGATGTGCTGCGCCTTGTTTACAAGCCGAGAAGGATGCACACTGTACATAAAACAGTCTTTGTAAACATGTCTGAATATTTTGACAGAGAGGATGACTGATTTTTTTGCCCAACCTTACTTATTTGAACCAGAATACCGGATCTCATGACGAAAACGTACCTGTGGAAACTTTTTCGCAAGACGCAAAATGCGTACCAATAAGTACATATCACTGCAGTTTCTAACCGAAATGAACACTAGAGGCGGTAAAACAGAGAGCGCATGTAATCGTTTTCACTTGCTCGGTAGCTCAGCCGGCATAGAACTGGACTTAGGATGCGGAATCCTTTGGTGCGAATTTTGTGAAAAACATGACTCACGATGAAAGAGCTGTTTCCATCACATTCACTTTTGTTCATACTGTCGAGCAGGTTTAGGTGTAGTGTAGGATGCTACATTATTTTAAAAAATGTCACGGAGCATTAGAGTTATAGCGCCACTCTATGGACATTTCAAGCCAGAGCTGCGGTGACACAAAACCAACGTCACTTAAAATGTATGATATGTATGTTCATCTGTTCCAGGGAAAAAAACAAACAAACTCTCTTTTAGTCAGTCGTTATTTTTGTTTTCCTTCCTCAATTATTCTCGTAGCTTCATATCATTATGGTTGAACCACTGATGTCACATAGACTATTTTAACATTGTTAAAATGGGATGGGAATAACTGCATTGTAAATAAATTGCAGTACTAAGCATTACTTTTTCTTTTATCAAAGGAATTACTGTTTCCCCCGTTACGGCACAGTTACCATTACTGACAAAAAAAATGCAGCGTTACTTAAGCTCACTGAAGTGGTTTTCATCCTAGTAGGCTCTCTTTCAGCCATACATGTAGGATCTGCAAAGCTGCGTTCTTCTTCTGAGGTAAATTCCGGCTTATTCCTCTCAGCGCATGTTCTTCCAGAAACCAAAAGTAGCTGAGATGACCTTAAGGAATGTTCACATTTGTTCACATCATACAGAGGTGATGTGGGCATTTACCCACATGTCCGCACGTCTCGCGTGGATGTTTAAAACATTCAAACATTTGAAAAGTGGAGCTGCTCATGGGAGTGATTACAAATAATGAGTTTTTTTTAGGAAAAACTGAAGCTCGTGTTGGTATCATACGGATTATTTCATTAAAGAAAATATGTTTTTTATGTTTGTTTGTTTTTTTTTTGACATTTGAAGCTTTCTATACATATATTTCACATATCCGTGCAGGTATTTGCAGAGATTCAGGTTGTTTTATTTGCAAGTCTGAGAAGAGAGGTGACGGAGACCAGGGTTGCCAGGTTTTCACAACATAACTTGCCCAATTGCTACTTAAACCTAGCCCAAAAAGTAGCCCAGTTCGAGGTGGGGTCCCCCAGTAAAAGTCGGATTCAGGGGGTTTCCTCTTGTAAAATGAGCTTTCTTGGGGCTAAATATTACGTTATTGGGTCGCTTCAATCCGCGGACATGAAAAACAACCCGCGGCAATAGTATTAAAGTAGCCCAATTCCGTGGGAAAACTGCAGACTTGGCGCGGACCTTCTTTATTTTCTTTATTTTACAAAAGCACATTGTTTTGCTGTTATTATGACTATACACAAATAAAAGTAGACTCTTTGCACTTTCAAATGAAACCTTATTCTTATCTGTACCAGTGCGGTCTTCAAGTTTGGTTGAAGCGACCCCAATAACGTGATATGTAGCCCCTGAAAGATGTCTCTCACATTGTCCCACAGCAACATTAAAATAGTGTAGATTAGTGTACAATGTTTTATTCATTTAACATATTTAATATTGGGGGCATCCAATTAAGTTATTTGACATTTTTGAACTTTTTTTTTTTTAAAGTAACCCAATAGTTTTCTTAATTACTTTTCTGGTAATTAGTTACTTTTATAATCATGTAATTCAGTTACTAACTCAGTTACTGTTTGTGAGAAGTAACTATAACTAATTACTTTTTTAAAGTAACATGCCCTTAACTGGTAACAGGTCCTTACTACCTTTCTGGACCTTGAATGTGTCAGTTGCGTTGCTGTGTATGCAGGGTCAGAAAGTTCTTGGATTTCATCAAAAATATTTTAATTTGTGTTCAGATGATGAACGAAGGTCTTACGGGTTTGGAACGACATAAGGGTGAGTATTTATGACAGAATTTTCATTTTTGGGTGAGCTAAATATAAATATTAAATATAAAAGGTGTATAACAGGGATGTTTGCTTTGCTTTAATTTATTGTCGTCGTACACAAAATACAGCGAAATTGCAAAGCTTCTGCATAAGGTGCTTGATACATGAAACAAAAGAAAACTAAAGAACTGTACATGCAAAAAAAAAAAAAAAGTTATGTAGAATAAAGTGCAGCGTTTAGAAAAAAACGTTCTCCGTTATGTGGGAACTGTGATTGAGGGACAGTGATGCTGTTAGCCTCGTTAGCCAATGATCTTGTTGTTCAACAAGCCTTAGCAAGCTTGTGTGAGTTCATGCGACTTGATGCACCATTTGTAAATATGTTCTGATGTCAGCTTGTCTTCTCGTTTGGTACTGGCTCAGGTGCTTAAGAAGTGTGGGATACTGTTGGTTGTTGTTATCATCTTGTCTTTACTTGCAGTTGCGCCAGTTACTTGGCTCGTGTGGCTGCACCCCCACCCCTACATGCAAAGTGTGAGAAAGGCACCGCCTCCTGATTCTCACCCTTGATGGACCTATCATAATTAATTCACTTATCTTTACAGAGGCATCTCATCATTACAATAAAGTTATTGCTGTTTGACTTTATATTGGCTGTTTGTGTTGCCAGTGTCTTGAAAAATGACTGTATGTGTCTGTGACTCTGCTCCAAATGTAAGGATGTTCTAAGCATCTTAACTGAAATGAAGTGACTCATTTTGAATGTTCTACAGCAAAACAAACAGAAGACTTGACTCACATTTGCTGCAACATTAGTGAAGTGATTTTATAGTAAGCAAAAAAGCACATTTAAGTAATTTTGTACATTTCATAATCTTGTATGTTTGAGTCATTTTTATTTGGTCATGAAACTCTAGATGGCACAGGCTGACAAATCGTTAACTCAAACTAATGACATTCACAGCGTTAAACTACTCGGCACAGGCTGATTGGTTCATTTTGCAAATGCAGCCAATGAGCTTGCTGCTTTACATTTAAATGGCTGGTTAGCATTCACTGGAGCTTCCTCTGAAACCCTCCACTTCCCCAGCTCCACCTGTATAGATGTGCTACAGGTTATTAAGTTGGCTTGAGGAAGCTTGCTAACATGCTAACAACATGATTATCATGTTATAAACATGCTAATCATACTAGAAACAAACTAGCAACATGCTATTAACTTGTTAATCATGCTTAAAACATTCGAACAAAATAGTAATCATGTTAGAAACATGCTAGCAACATGTTAATCATGTTAGAAACATGCTAGCAACATGGTAATCATGCTTGAAACGTTAACAAGCAAATTATGTTAAAATCATGCTAGACGCATGCTAACAACCTGTTAATCATGCTAGCAAACTGTTAATCATGTTAGAAACATACTAGCAACTGGCTAATCATGTTTAAAAACATGCTAACAACCTGTTAATCATGTTAAAACATGTTAGAATCATGTTAGAAAACATGCTAGCAATTTGATGATTATGCTAGAAACATGCTAACAACTTGCTAATTATGTTAAAACTTGTTAGAATCATGTTACAAACATGTTAGCAATTTGATGATTATGCTAGCAACATGTTAACAACTTGCTAATTATGCTAGAAACATGCTAACAACCTTTTAATCATAATAGAAAAATGTTAACTTGTTAATCATGCTAGCAAACTGTTAATCATGTTAGAAACATGCTAGCAACTGGTTAATCATGTTAAAAAACATGCTAACAACCTGTTAATCATGTTAAAACATGCTAGAATCATGTTAGAAACATGCTAGCAATTTGATGATTATGCTAGAAACATGCTAACAACTTGCTAATTATGTTAAAACTTGTTAGAATCATGTTAGCAATTTGATGATTATGCTAGCAACATGCTAACAACCTGTTAATCATAATAGAAAAATGTTAACTTGTTAATCATGCTAGCAAACTGTTAATCATGTTAGAAACATACTAGCAACTGGCTAATCATGTTAAAAAACATGCTAACAACCTGTTAATCATGTTAAAACATGCTAGAATCATGTTAGAAACATGCTAGCAATTTGATAATTATGTTAGAAACATGCTAGCAACATGCTAACAACTTGCTAATTATGCTAGAAACATGCTAACAACCTGTTAATCATAATAGAAAAATGTTAACTTGTTAATCATGCTAGCAACATGCTAACAACCTGCTAATCATGCTAGAAGCATGCTAGAAACATGCCAACAACTTGCTAATCATGTTAGAAACATGCTAGCAACATGCTAACAGCTTGCCAATTACGTTAAAACATGCTAACAACTTGCTAATGTTAATGTTGCTAATGTTAGAATCATATTAACATGTTAATTATCTATCTATCTGATAGACTGCATTTAAACTTTTAACCTTTTAAAACTACTTTAAACTTCAAACTATTTCAGACTGAAAACCATCCAAACTTAAAACTTTTTAAAACTTCTTAAACTTCTTAATCTTTTTCAAACTTAAGGTTTGTCTTGACGAACTTTTTTATCTAGTTCTATACGCTATTTGTGCAGCAGCAGTATGTTTTAAATACGCACAGCAGCGTATTTATGTATGTATTGGCAGTAGCAAGTTCCTTTACTTGCTTTGCAGCAGCAATAAAAATGGAAATCAAAATACAGCAAAGTGAAATGTCTGCACGTAACACTGTGTCCTGTGACAAGATTGCATCCTTGCATTTATGTTGACCGAGATGGATCTTTTGTTGGTCAGACTGAGTAGTTGCTCAATGGGTTTCAAAAGGTCAAACCGTAACGTGGACAAGAGCGACGTGTCAATGGCATAAGAGCCGCACAATTGATTTAGTTCAGTGGTCAGAATGATGCCATCACATTGAACAGTCCAATCAAGGATTGTATCAAATCTTTAGTCTTTATCAGCTCATCAGTCTTGTGAAAGGGGACCAATTTGAGGATCAGAAATGATTTCTTTGAAGACGGACTGAATTACATTTACTGTAGCAGCTGATGAACTGTCATTCTCTAATGAGGCAATCCATTATGTGTGTTATCAAGCAATCAGTGTTCACAGGATCACATGACTACTTACCAGTTATCTGTCAATACAGCAAGGAACAGATTTAACAGGATTCGGTCTTACAGTACGTGTGTGAGAACTGAAACCATAACAGCTTATAAGCCACACACCCGAAACTGGGGATGAATCAAATAAACATGACAGTGAGTGTGGGAGTGTGCAACGTTACTGCCTACAGGCAGTTCGGCAGACAACAGCTGTGAGACGAGGAGAAGCCCTCAAGCTGTCCGTTATCACTACTTTTATTTTCCTGATTAAAACTTTCACCTTGCTTCAGGGATCTTTTCCACAATAACATTTGGTATCTAATTAGAAAGATTTACTGAAGTTCTAAATTTAAAGTAAAAACAGCACTGTTAACTAATTGAATTACATGCAGACCGTTTATTTGTGTTAATTTGTAAAGCTAATGAGGCTTTGTTCTGTATGTAAAGAACATTTTAACTTTGAATGCATGAAAACTAAAAACAGTTACATTAAAACTAAACAAAAAATTATTTATTTACTTGTACCACTTTTTTTGGATGGACAGATAATAAATTGGTCAAATAAACATGAGCCATATCTAGGGAACACAATATCATTAAAAACTTTAGACGCTAGTAATGCTAACAAAAATAAAACTATTAAAATAGTTTTCATGAAAATATTAATAAACTGAAATAAAATCTAAATAGTAGTATTACATGAAAATTTTAACTTAAATATAAAATATATCAAAAACCTTAAAAAATAAAAATATAGGCTGAATAATTAGAAAATAGAAACAGAATAGAACTAAATAGAAATGTTGCAGTGACTGTAATAATGCTAAATAGAAATATTTAAAAAAATAAATATAAAATGACAGGAAATAACATTAATAAATAGAAATATTAAAAAGTTACAAAAGGAAGATGATTAAAACTTGAGCTAAAATGTAATTAACAGAAAATATAAAAATAAAAGCTAATTAAAAATATAAACATTTTTATTTGAATATAAACAATACTGAAATAACACTGCTACATAGAATTATTAAAAAAAAAATACAAAACATCATAAGAAAAATTTGTATTAATTTTGCTTATGATGTTTTGTATTTTTTTTTTTAAAAAAATAACCAAAATGTAACTGAAAACAGAAACTATAAAACAAAAGCGAATTAAAAATATTTATACGTTTTTAATTAAATGTAAACAATACTGAAATAACACTGCTAAATAGAAATAAAAAACAATGACAAAACTTAATTATTAAAACTTGAACTAATGTAACTAAAAACAAAGTGTAAAAATAAAAGCTAATTAAAAATATTTATAAATACTATAATAGAATATATATAAATAATACTGAAATAACATTGCTAAATAGAAATATTTTTAAAAATGCAAAATGTTTAAACTCTAAACTAAAATGTAATTGAAAACCTGAAATAAAACAAAAGCTAATTAAAAATATTTTTAAATATTATAATTGAATATAAATAATACTGAAATAACAATGCTAAATAGAAATATTTAAAAAAGATATAAAATGACAAGCAAAATGATTTAAAACTTGAACTAAAATGTAATTGAAGAAAGAAAAATATAAAAATAAAAGCTAATTAAAAATATTTATAAATACTATAATGGAATATAAATAATACTGAAATGACATTGCTAAATGGAAAACAAAACGACAAAAGCTAAATGATTATAAATGTAACTGAAAACAGAAAATATAAAAATAACAGCTAATTAAAAATATTTATAAATAATATGATAGAATATAAATAATACTAAAATAACATTTGTATGCATCTAGAAATGGCCAATTGTATAGCAAGATGCTAAAAAAACAAGCCATCACCCTGGCTAAAACAGCCTAGCAGCTAGCAAAAATGATATACATTCAGTGGTCAACTTAGCTTTTAAACGAATGAGATAAATACCATACTAAAAGCAAAATTAGTAAACTTCTAATCGAACGGCTTTTTAATACATGAAAAGAAGCCACAAACAAGTCCCAAAGGCCCATGCATCATCCTGTCTGCCAATTAGCCTCAGGCAATAACAGTAATGCGTGATTCGGCTGACCAAAAACAGGCCGGGTCTGTGACTATGTACCTGTCTCCTCTCAGAAGGCCTGTAGGTAAATGTGACAGGAGTGAAACTCATTGAAACTGGCTGCTTGCCAGAGAAGGCACTAGTCAGTTTAGTCTGAGGCCTGGGAAAGGGGGCGGGCAAGAAAGCTAACAAAGAGGTGAGTAACCGTTTCTTTAACCACAAAGTGAGATGAACACCTCACCATTCATGGGAACCTAAACCTGTCAGGCCTGGCCTCTGTTGCTCAACATGTGGAAAGCGGTATCATGCTAGACTCTAAAGCACAAACGCATCCTCGAAGAAACGTGGGTGTGTGTGAACACGGCTGAATTTACAAGGAAAGAAGATTAGTTTAATTACCTCATGTCAGAGTAATTATAGGAATTTGTCATTTCTTGCTTTCCTGTAGTTCTCTGATCTTGAAATGTTCACTGGACTCTTAGAACAGATGTAAGAAAAAGCACTGTATTGTTTGATTCCTTTTATTCAAGCATTCACACTGACTGTGGTCGAACAAACATGAGGTCATGTGTCATTTGATCTTTCACATTGTTAGGAGTGGCGCATCTAGTCCTCATAATCCATAATGGTTCACTTCAGTGCAACAGGAATTAGTCAAGTTGTGCAACTCATTTAAGCAGGATGCTCTTCAGGTAGCAAGAGTGTAACCCTACAGTGGAAGTGATTCATCGTTTTTGGGCTTACCAAAATCTTTGTTGCAACCATGAGCAATACCATCATACCCATGACAATTTCACTATGTGGTTTCTGTCATTTAAACAGGTGCTAATGGCAGCCATTATTTCTGCAATTCAACATGACTGTGTTTACTGTTTTATGAGGTCTGAGTTTACATGTGAATGATTAAATGTAAACAGTAATTTGATTTAGAAAATTATAGTTTGTTGAGACAATTTAAATGCTGAAACCGTTTAGCTTTGCCTTGAAGTGTAAAACCATTTGTTGCTCACCAATGAATCCTCTGCAGTGAATGGGTGCCGTCAGAGTGAGTTCAAATGGCTGATAAAAACATAATAATGACAGGTAATCCACACAACTCCAGTTCATCAGTAAAAGGGATAGTCCGCTCCAAAATGACAATTTTGGCATCGTTTAGTCACCCTCAAGTTGTTCCAAACCTGTTTGAGTTTCTTTTGTTGAACACGAAGATATTTTGAAGAATGTTGGTAAGCAAACAGTTGCTGGTACAGTGGGGTCAGCGGGGACCAGAAACTGTTTGGTTACCCATGTATCTTAGGTTGTGTTAAAAAAAAATCATTTTTGGGTTAACTAATGTCTTTTGAAGCGAAAAGCTGTGTTTGTAATATTCAAATTGTTAATTAAATTATTATTTTACATGGTTAATTGATGGACTGTAGCCATGTGGATTACTTGTAGACAGCTGGTTTGATCCTTATTCTTACAGCGCCCATTCACTACAGAGGATCCATCGGTGAGCAAGTTTTGTAATACTGAATCTGTCCCGATGAAGAAATAAACTTTCGAAAGTTCTGAGGGTGTATACATTTTTAGCATATTTTCATTCTTTGGTGAACTATACCTTCAAAAGCCTTTAAGTTTTAAAGCATTTTTTTACTATTTTTTAGAAAGGAAGAAAGAATATTTTGAAGAATGTTGGTAACCAAACAGTTGCTGGTACAAAATACTATCTTAGTTTGTATTTTTTGGGTTAACTATACCTTTAATGTCTTGTGAAGCAAAAAGCTGTGTTTGTCATATGCAAATTAATAATTAAATTTATATTTCACATGGTTAATTGATAGACTGTAGCCGTGTGGATTGCTTTTTGGACTCTAGTTCTGATGGGACCCATTCACTGCAGAGGATCCATTGATGAGCAAGTTTTGTAATGCTAAATCTTTTCCAGTGAAGAAATAAACAACTCTAGATTTTGGATGTTCTGAGGGTGTATATATTTTTAGCACATTTTCATTCTTTGGTGAGCTATTCCTTCAAATGTCTTTAAGTTCGAAAGCGTTTTTATAAGAAAGAAAGAAAAGATATTTTAACGAATGTTGGTAAACAAATATTTGCAGGTATAAAAAACTTTGGAAATCAGTGGAGACCAGAAACTGCTTGGTTACCCACATATCTTTTTGTTTGTGTCAAAAAATTTGACATTTTTGTTTTGTTTGCGTCAAAAAATGTGACATTTTTGATTACCTTTAACGTCTTGTGAGCGAAAAAGCAGTGTGTTTGTAATATACAAATTCATAATTAAATTAATATTTTACATGGTTAACTGATGGACTGCTGCAGTCATGTGGATTACTTGTGGACAGCTGTTTGTACTGTAATTCTGACGGCACCCATTCACTACAGAGGATCCACTGATGAGTAAGTTTTGTAATGCTGAATCTGTTCTGATGAAGAAATAAACTTTTGGATGATTTGAGGGTGTATACCTTTTTAGCACATTTTCATTCTTTGGTAAACTATTCCTTCAAAAGCCTTTAGGCTTAAAAGCATTTTTTATTTATTTATTTTATTTTATTTTTGAAACAAAGAAAGAAAGTTATAATATTTTGAAGAATGTTGGTAACCAAACAGTTGCTGGTACAAAATACTATTAAAGTCAGTGGGGACCAGAAACTGTTTAGTTACCTGCCTGTCAACATTTGTTTACTTTTTGGGTTAACTATACCTTTAACGTCTTGTAAAGCGAGACTGCTTGTGAAGCAAGCTGTGTTTGTAATATTCAAATTCATAATTCAATTAATATTTTACATGGTTAATTGATGGACTGTAGCCATGTGGATTATTTGTGGACAGCTGTTTGGACTGTAATTCTGATGACACCCATTCACTTCTTTTTCTTTCTTAAAAATGCTTTTGAAGGAATAGTTCACCAAAGAATGAAGAAACATGCTACAAATGTATACACCCTTAGAACATCCAAGAGTTTATTTCTTCACTGGAACAGATTCAGCATTACAAAACTTGCTCACCAATGAATCCTCTGCAGTGAATGGGTGCCGTCAGAATTAGTGTCCAAACAGCTATCCACAAGTAATCCACATGGCTACAGTCAATCAGTTAGCCATGTAAAGCATTAATTTACTTCTAAATGTGTATATTACAAACACAAAGCTTTTCGCTTCACAAGACGTTAAAGGTACCCAGCAAGCAATAGTCGTCATTTCAACGTCTAGTTTAACTATAGACCCGATATAGTCCGGCTATTTGTAACCCACTTCTAGACCAAATAATCTTGAATTTAGTTACATGTCATTTTTTGGCAAAATACTTGTGAGATATATGATATTTCATCATGTAAGCAAAGTCAACAGCGTTTACAAGGTGTTTGGTATATATATTTATATATATTATATATATTTATAGTCTATTCTAGGGCTATGTTTAGACGTCTATTAAATTTTCACTGACAGCCCAGTGACAATTTAGTGACATTTTAGCCTAGACGTCTAGGCTGTGTTTCAACGGCTAATATACGTTTTTTAGACCAAAAATTGCTTGCTGGGTATAGTTAACCCAAAAAATGAAAATATTTTGTACACAAACTAAGATATGTGGGTAACCAAACAGTTTCTGGTTACCACTGACTTCTGTAGTATTTTGTACGAACAACTATTTGTTTACCAACATTATTCAAAATATCTTATCTTTTCCTTTTCTTTCTCTTTCTTTCTTTTCTTTCTTTCTTTCTTTTTCTTTGTCTTAAAAATGCTCTCATACTTAAAGGCTTTTGAAGGAATAGTTCACCAAAGAATGAAAATGTGCTAAAAATGTATATATCCTCAGAACATTCAAGGTCTAGAGGAGTTTATTTCATCATTGGAACAGATTTAGCATTACAAAACATGCTCACCAATAGATCCTCTGCAGTAAATGGGTGCCGTCAGAATTAGAACATAAACAGCTGTCCGCAAGTAATCCACATGGCTACAGTCCATCAATTAACCATGTAAAATATGAATTTAATTATGAATTTGTATATGACCAAAACAGCTTTTCACCTCACAAGATGTTAAAGGTATAGTTAACCTGAAAATTAAAAAAAAAAATTGAATACAAACCAAGATATGCCAGTTTCTGGTCCCCACTGACTTTAATAGTATTTTGTAACTTTTTTGTAATTTTTCAAATTGTAATTTTCAACTTCATAATTGAATTAATATTTTACATTTTACTGGTTGGACTCTGACGGCACCCATTCACTGCAGAGGATCTATTGGTGAGCAAACTTTGTAATGCTAAATCTGATCAGATGAAGAAATAAACTCCTCTAGATCTCGGATGTTCTGAGGGTATATACATTTTAGCACATTTTCATTCTTTGGTGAACTATTTCTTTTAAAACCTTTAAGTTTAAAAGCATTTTTTAAGAAAGAAAAAAGAAAATATATTTTGAAGAATGTTGGTAAACAAACACTTGCTGGTACAAAATACCATGGAAGTCATTGGGGACCAGAAACTGTTTGGTTACCCACATATCTTAGTTTGTGTTCAAAACACTTTAATTTTGGGGTTAAGTATACCATTAATGTCTTCTGAAGCGAAAAGCTGTGTGTTTGTAATATACAAATTCATAATCAAATTAATATTTTACATGATTAATTGATAGACTAGCCATGTGGATTACTTGTGGACAGCTGTTTGGACTCAAATTCTGATGGCACCCATTCACTGCAGAGGATCCATTGGTGAGCAAGTTTTGTAATGCTAAATTTTTTCCAATGAAGAAATAAGAGATCTTGGATATTCTGAAAAGCTCTGACATTTGAATTCTATAAAGAATAAAGCTTTTTTTTTTAAAGAAAGAACATTTGTTTTCTTGTATCTTAGGACTTTTATGTATAAACTTTTAAAAGAAAGTCTAGCTAGTGTAACAGACTGAATTTCATTTTAAGCAGTTTGAACACTACAAACACTGGCAACGAGCCCTTTGTCTTCGTTTTGCACTTCAAGGCTACATGAGTGACATCCTCTCCCAAATTCAGCCGAGCTCAGCTCAAAGTCACAGCATGAGACCTCTGAGCAGAGAAGTGTGAGTTCACAATGCATTCATATTCCTTCAGTACCTGACACTTCTCTGTGTCTCATTTACACCCTCTGAAGATATTTGCAGGCCCATTTACATCAAGTACTCACACTGTTCGGTAAGCGTATTGAGATCTCAAACATTTGTTTGCTATATAGATATTTTAGTAGCACATAGCGTGTGTAAAGAAAGCAGTGTTTGTGCTCATAACCACATATTTAATTTAGTCACTCAGTTATGTTGAATCAAAATCCATTTAAATTAGTATAGGAAAAATATTTCAAATGGTAACAAAATGTATATTTTAAATTCAGTAGATACATTAATCAAAAGTGACAGTAAATATATTCATAAATTTTACAAGGGTTTCCACAAAAAGTGTTTTCAACGCTGATGATATGTACCAATATGCACCAAATCAGTATTTTAGAGTGATTTCTGAAGGATCGTGTAACACTAAAAACCATCCTAAGAATAAATTACATTTAAAAAAATATGAAAATTTGACAATATTATAGTTTGTACTGTATTTTTGATCAAATAAATGCAGTCTTGTTGAGCATAAAAGACTAAAAAAAAGTCAAAAATCGTACCAACCCCAACTTTTAAATGATATAAAGCTTAGTGTTGCTTAGCTGAACTCAAAAATACAATTAGGGAACAATATTCATTTTCAACATGTTGTTTATTTATTTGATATCTCAAAGGAACATTATATGATTGTGTAAATAAACAACGTTCACATATAACACTTAAAGCATGAAAAAAGAATAAAACCAGAGAACTTGCATAGTTGTGTTGTGAAAACGGCATTGGAAATGTATTTTGCCCTTTAAATTAGTTTTTTGATGATGCAAAGAAACACTGAAGGAGAAGCTGTTTAAAAGTGCTGCTTGAATTTGATCAAAAGGCAAAACAACAGTGAAGACAGATAAAATGATCAAGCCGTACATCCTTCTTGCCTGAGGCATCAAAACAGAACAGTTAAAACTGTTAAAACAGAACTGTTAAAACAAACAGCATTTTAAAAAGGTAACTTCCACAAGAAGCATATTGGTAACAATGACAGTACTGTTGACTCTGTGAGAAGTACATACTGTCAGTTCAAAAAAAACATAACCAAGCTACGGCTCCACAAAATGGGCTGGGCTGCTATACTTTCATCTGTGTGTGTGCGTTCTCACAATACAAGAGAGGACACTTAACCCGTCTTAGGAAACCAGGAACAACTCTGCTGAATTTTCCCCGGATGCAGGAAACCATTTTCACACGAGCCTAATAATCTTATCTCGCCAATTTGCAAGACAATCCCCAGCTAAGATTTATCAGGAGGACAGGCTGAATCATTGTAAGTGTGATGTTGGATTTATATGGTCACAGGCACCTAAGAAGGAGACAGCTCACACATTGGGCTGTTGCATATGAAAGAGTCCGTCTAAGTAGCGCCTGACACAAAAGAGATAAGACAGATACCCGCTCTTGTTCCCTCAACCATCAGAGACATCTCCACGTGAGCACCATTCAAGCTTTGAATAGGCAGCTCATGCAAATGCATTCATTTACATACGGTGGGTGCTCTTTGTGAACAATACATGATTTAAGGAGTCGTTTTCACTAATCTTTCTTCATAACGCACCTATAAATCTTACATCTTGTGCGACGAAAATGCATTGTGTCACTCGAACGCTTCCTGGGACGTTCCCCACAGATCAAACAACTCCGCCCATAAAATAAAGCTAAATGACCGAAGGTAAACACACTGTCCGAAATAAATTAATATCCTATGTAAACAGTCCACACAGTTTGACCCACAGGGTCAGATGAAGCAGAAGAACTTCTTCCAGCTGCATTTGGAAAAAGCTTTAGCTCGTCTGTCCGACAGTCTCATTTTTTTGGCCTTCCTGGCCTTGTGTTTAATAGCCGCGAAAATTGCCGCATCGAAGGCCTCCTTTAGGTTCTTCTGGGTCAGGGCCGAACACTCCACATACTCTGCGGCCCTGATTTTCTCGGCTAGGCTCCGTGCCCGTGAGTTGAACACGGGTTTGACCTTGTACCTGTCCAAGTCTATGAGAACGTTAACGTCCAAGAGAAGGTCCGATTGCGTTCCGACTAAAATGATGGGGGAGGATGGGTTACATGCGCGAATCTCAGGGATCCATTTCTTGGTTATGTTCTGGAATGACGTGGGGTTAACCACACTGAAGCAGAGAAGGAAGACATCCGTGTGTGCGTAAGAGAGAGATCTGAATTCATCAAATTCTTCCTGCAAGTCAAAGACAAAGACAGATAAGGACACTTGACAAACTTTTGTTTAACACAATGTACAGTTTACAAACTTTTTAAATGACATTCGCACTTAACAGAGTTTTAAACAATCTTTACAAACTCAAAGTTTACTCTTTACAAACTTGTTTACACTTTAGGGAAAACTTGTTTGCAGTTGACAAACTAAAAGTTTACTACTGACCAACTTTATCCCTTGTCAAAATGTAAACTTTTAAGAGAATTCTGTGAAATATTTGATTGAAAACGGTTACCTGTCCAGCAGTATCCATCAACTGAATCCGCACAGGGGTCCCATCCACCTGAACTTGTCCTGAATAAGCAAAATTTAAAGACTCTTAAGTTTTCATCCTCATGATTCATCTAATTACTTTAACTTAACCATCATGTTTTAGAAGAAGAGGTCAAAGATCTTACCTGAGAAGACGTCAAAAGCCGTCTGTTTGTAATCCGTAGGGTATCCATTGGTTGTGTAGCTGACAATCATACTAGTCTTCCCGACCGCACCATCCCCGACCAACATACAGCTGATCGCAGGCTCCAGCGCGTCGTCCTGCTCTAAGCACACGGACGGAACTCTTGACTCTTGGTAGAAGTAATCCATTTGAGGTGGCATGTCCAACAATTAAAGCCAAGGAGAAGCGTCTTCAGGAAAACTTTGTAAACTCCACAGTATTGGGTGGTGTCTTTGTTGAGATTGATGACTGACTCATTACTTTCGCAGCTCACGAGCTGAATTGACTCTCTCTGATGTGTGACGGGACCTCTCTGTGCCTTTTGAGTAAGCGATAGATATGGGGAGGCTTGACTTTGCATAGCCACGCCCACCGCAGTCACGGGCCTCAATGGAAAGAACACAAATCTTTGGTTTGAACATAGATAAGCTATTTAATGATTCGTTAACGATTTTAATCCCAAACGATTCTCAATGAAACAAAGTACATGCCTAAACAGTTAAACAAAATGCATTTATTAGTGTAATTGGCTACGGAGTTTTTTTTTTTTTCTTTTTTTTTGTAATTATTATTATTATGCAATTTAATAGACTCTTTAAAAATTAAATGTACTAAATGTAGAATACAGTAGTGTCCTAAGGCATTTTATGCTGTTTTGACATAGTCAGCATCTTTAAGAGGAAAAACTGGAATTAAACAGTCCTGGTCGAGTGACTAATTAAACACGAGCCATGGAAAAATGTTAAAAATAAAGACATTTTTTTGCACTTTTATAGTTCTTTTATAGCTCTTTTTTGGACCTACACTGACAGTCAAAAGTTTTTGAACAGTAAGATTATAATGTTTTTTAAAGAAGTCTCTTCTGCTAATCAAGCCTGCATTTATTTGACCCAGAGTACAGCAAAAACAGTAACATTTTGAAATATTTTTACTATTTAAAATAACTGTTTTCTATTTAAATAAATTGTAAAATTTAATTTATTCCTGTGATTTAAAAGCTGAATTTTCAGCATCATTACTCCAGTCACATGATCCTTCAGAAATCATTCTAATATTCTGATTTGCTGCTAAAATACATTTATCATTACCATTATCATTATGTAAAAAACAGCTGAGTTTAATTTTTTCAGGTTTCATGAATAGAAAGTTCAGAAGAACAACATTTATCTGAAATAGAATTTTTTAACATTATAAATTTTGATCAATTTAAAGCATCCTTGCTAAATATAAGTATCAGTTTCTATAATTTAATTTCTATAATTTCTTATACTGACTCCAAGCCTTTGAATGGTATAGTATATGATGTTACAAAAGCTTTTTATTAAAAATAAATGCTAATCTTCAGATCTTTTTATTCATGAAAAAATCATACTTAACTGTTTTAAATGTTGATAATAATAATATTCTTAAGGATCACGTGACACTGAAGACTGGAGTAATGATGCTGAAAATTTAGTTTTGGTCACAGGAATAAACTACATTTTTAAAATATATTCACATAGAAAACGGTTATTTTAAATAGTGAAAATATTTCAAAATTGTACTGTTTTGGCTGTGCTTTTGATCAAATAAATGCAGGCTTGGTGAGCAGAAAAGACTTAAAAAAAAAAAACAATTGCTTAAAAACTTTTGACTGGTACGTGTCTTTAGATCTTGATTTAAAATATTAGAACAATAGTAGAACAAATTAAACATAATCCCAATAATTTATAACACTGTAATATTTAATAAATGAGAATCAATCCTTAACTAAACAGTGCCTCAACGTGGACAAATAACAAACCGCAGTGAAGTTTTGTCATGTAATCACATGATACTCATCAGCTGACCAAGACAGCAATGCACACAGCACAGCTCGGTCTCTTACTTCTGTCCTTATTTATTCATATAATATAATTTATAGCTCCGTTTCGTTTTATCTTATGTCTGTTTTAGTTCAAGTTATATATAAATTAGCACATAACGGTTGCATTATCAGTAAGCGAGCTTTTGAACTGGTCGTTTAGCTCACATGCTAGCGTGTTATGGGTGGGAACAGTAGCTAGAGATACTGTATAATTTTACATGCAATGTAAACACAGCTTCAGTGTTTGTTGTACATACTATAGTTTTGTGAATATTTGATCGTTGCAATGGCATCTATTCTGGATCAATATGAAGATTCTCAGAACATCCGTCAACACAGCCGTGTGTCAGCGGCCAACATCGGGATTACTCATTCAGGTACAAACCTTTACAGCATTTACGATATTACAACATTGTGGTTCAGTTTTAGCTAATTTGGGGTTACTGTGGTACTTCACATTAAGTTTTTTTGTTCGTTTAAAGGGTTTGTGAATGTAAGGTTGGAAGAAGAGAAACCTATTTTCAACAAGCAACGCATCGATTTCTCACCTCCCGAAAAAATCAACCAGTTCTCAGTATGCAACAACCAGTTATGCATGAGTCTGGGTAAAGACACCCTGCTGAGGTAAATCTGCCATTTCTCTACTCTATTTTAACGACAACTGTTTAATTGGGAGATTTAGCAGTTGATAAGTTTTGCATTGATTAGTTTATGTACATGCAATTAGTGATTAACGTGTATTTTATTGTCTGAATATTGAAAGGTAACAGGACTAAGCAGCGAGGAAGTAAACCATTAAAGACAAACCACTTTGAAATGCATATTTAATCTGGATTCGTTGTGTTAAAGTGGGATAAACATCAATTAATCTGTCTTTTATTTGTGTTATTGTAATCATTCAATTAGTAATTATGTCCTGTAAATTGACCTGAAAGACGTTAGCAACATTTACAGAGCAGTTTAAAGTGTTGTAATAGATTGACATGCATATTATGTTTCAGAATTGATCTTGGAAAACCTGACCAGCCTAATCAGATTGAATTGGGAAGAAAGGATGATAGCAAGGTGTACAAGCTTTTCCTAGATCCTACAGGTAATCACGTGTCGATGTTCACACCTTGTTGTAAGAGGATTTAAATGCATTTGGGCCATCTATTAGATGTCATTAGACATGTAAGTGGTTTGATTAGATTTCCATTCAAATTAGTATGACAAAAGAAGCATCCCAAAGTAGTTTAACAGATGTGAACTGGGGAATTCAATTAGGAGAATGTACATCTTCAATGCTTGAAAACAAGTGCAATGAATAAACACAATGAATGCAGTTTTTTAAATGATTTATATCATGTAATGCTCTACAATGCATCTCATTGAGAGAAACTAGTTCTCTGTTTAAACCTGGTATTAAGATCAGTCTTCTGTGATCCATTCACAAATGGTCAGGTGAGACTCAGCAGTGTTTACACATGGTAATAATGTGTATTTGTTGTGATGTACAAACACTGTTTAAGCTTTGTGTAGCAGCAAATAGCACAAATTATTCATGTTAATTATGTTTTGCTATGAATGCCATCATTTAAAGTTTAAAAACCAAATAAAACTAAATAATTAAAAAAATAAATAATAAATACAAATATATTAAAACAGAAATGCAAGTTTATAAATATAAATATAAAACTGTAATTTTTAAATCATGTTTTTTAATTAGAAAGTTTTTTTTTGTTTGTTTAAAGCTGTAACAAGCAAAGTTTAATTTCTCTTTTTGGCACATTGGTTGATTGGCAGATAAGTAGGCTCGTTAACTTTTTAAACTGGCTAGCTTGGTCTAAATGCCTGACATTGCAAGATTACCTTATGATAGTCAATAACACAAAGACACGTTAATGTTTGTAGGTCCCTATGAAATCCATTTTATTTTATTATTTATTTTTTTTTTGCAAATTCCACTTTATTTTCTTTCAAATTCCGTTTTTCAATTTTCATTTTTTTCTGGATTTGTTTTTTAAGATAAAAATATTAATTCAAAAACATGTCTAATCAATTGAAATCATGAAGCTTACGCAATTTTACAGCAATTTATCAAAAGTTTTACAAAAAACATTTACATTTTTAAGGCCCTATGAAATGTTTTCCTTTTTTTCTCAAATTCAGTTTTATTTTGACCAAATTTTAATGATCAAAAGCATCTTGATTGATTATAAAAATTGATTATTCATTTATTATCATTTTATTTCTATCTTTTTTTTTTCAGAAATATTGTGTTGTGTATTTAAATTTTTCTGTTCAGTATTTAAAAATGAATGTTTTAATAACAATTTTATTATTTGTGGTAGAACTATCATTACTTTAAGTATATCTCTGTCACAGTTTCTTCAAGTTAAACTGAACCTTTTTTTTTGACAGGTTGCTGTGAAGACCTTGAATTTTCTGTTTGTATATGATATGACAATAGTTTTTCTCAAAAGAAACGGTAAAATTCTCATGAAGTGACTGTTAGAGCAGTTCTAGAGATCGTTTATGTTCATGTACTCACGTTCATGTTAATGTATATAATGTGGCAGCAGAGGCTGAAAACACCATAAGCGTCACTTGCGCTTCAGTATGTGTGTAGTAAACGAAACTGCGTCTGCACCACTCATTCGTTAACACAGAGACATGAAGAACATGCAGGATTCATATTTAAATAGTTTTTTTTCAGCTTAATATTCAGACATTCATCCATATTGCGTTTTGAGTTAAGTGTACTGGCCTACTTTTGATTTATTATTCTATAATTTGGCAAATTCCATGACATTTCATGTTATAAAGTAAATTCATTTTTTCTGATTGTATTCTGCGAATCATAGGGCCCTAGGTTTGCTATTTATGCCAAAAATAATTTAGGAATTAATATTAAGTAATTTTTTAAAATGTACATACATACTGTAAATTTAAAATAATAAAAATCATTAAAAATACATGTTTAGCAGCAAAGTTAAAAATCTCTCAAGTGCAGTGGTTGATTGACAAGTGATTAGGCTCATCAAATGGATTCGCTTTTACAATACAAATACGACATGGTCGTTTTTTTAACCCCATTTACACCCTTGTTTAGCATTGACTGAAGATGGATCTATATCAGGTTTAAACTGGATCAAAAGCTCAGTCCTGTTTTTTTAAACTTGTTATTGTTGAACTGCTTAAACTTACTTGCAGATCTGTAAAATTACCTTATCAATTGTCTTACAGGGTCACATTTAGTTATCAGCCTCACCACAAGCGAATGTGTATACCTAAACCGAAACACTCAAAAGGTCCGAAGTCTGTCAAGATGGAGAGGCCATCTGATTGAGAGCATAGGTTGGAACAAATTAATCGGCTCTGAGACCAACACCGGACCGATTCTGGTCGGCACCAGTCAGGGAATCATCTTTGAAGCAGAGATCTCTGCCTCAGAGGGCAGTCTGTTCAACACTAACCCAGACCAGTACTTCAAACAGGTTCATTCCCTAGAGGAGGATGGCAAGCCAGCTCCGGTTTGTTGCCTCGAGGTGGAACGTGGCTTGGAATCCAAGTACTTCATTGTTGCGACCACACGAAAACGCCTGTTCCAGTTCGTAGGAAAGCTGGCAGAGGGATCTGAACAGCAGGGGTTCAGCTCTATCTTTGCCCAGAACCAGGATCTCCTACCCAGCTTCCAGGAGTTTCCAGTCAATATGGGCTATAGCGAGATTACGTTCTACACATCGAAGCTGCGCAGCTCCCCGAAGACATTCGCATGGATGATGGGAAATGGGGTTTTGTATGGGCAGCTGGACTACGTACGGCCCGACTCCCTACTCAGTGATGTTCAAGTATGGGAATACACATCAGACATCGATTTAAACTACGTCAAGCCCATCTCTATAGTACTCACCCAGTTTCACTTCCTGCTCCTGCTTCCAGACCGCGTCAAGGGTATCTGCACTCTGAATGGGCAGGTAGTGCATGAAGATGTGTTTCCAGAAAAGTTCGGCGCCCTAAAAAAGATGATCAAAGATCCCGTCACTGGGCTCGTGTGGATCTACACCGAGAAAGCTGTGTTTCGCTACCACATCCAGAGAGAGGCACGGGACGTTTGGCAGATGTACATGAACATGAATAAGTTCGATCTGGCCAAAGAGTACTGCAAAGACCGACCAGAATGCCTAGACATGGTCCTCGCCAAAGAGGCGGAGCACTGCTTCCAAAACAAACGCTACCAGGAGAGCGCCAAATGTTATGCTCTCACTCAGAATTACTTTGAGGAGATTGCGCTGAAGTTTATCGAGGCCAAGCAGGAGGAGGCCTTGAAAGAGTTTCTGATTAAGAAGCTGACCAACCTCAAGCCTACTGAGAAGACTCAGATCACCCTACTGGTCACCTGGCTGACTGAACTCTATCTGAACCGGCTTGGTCAGCTGGAGACCGATGACGGCAAGCAACACCTCTTTCTCGAGACCCGTGAAGAGTTTCGTACTTTTCTTAAAAGCCCTAAACATAAAGATTGCTTCTACAACAATCGCAACACCATCTACGACCTGCTCGCTAGTCACGGCGATGTGGACAACATGGTGTATTTCTCAGTCATCATGCAAGATTATGAGCGCGTTATATCTCATTATTGCCAGCATGATGATTTCAGTGCAGCTTTAGATGTTCTCTCCAAACATTGTGATGAAAAGCTCTTCTACAAGTTCTCCCCAGTCCTCATGCAGCACATCCCCAAAAAGGTGGTCGATGCATGGATTCAAATGGGAAACCGGTTGGATCCGAAAAATCTGATTCCAGCACTGGTGAACTACAGCCAGATGGGGAGCATGCAGCAGATAAATGAGACCATCCGGTACATGGAGTTCTGCGTGTATGAGCTGGATGTCAAAGACGAAGCCATTCACAATTACTTACTCTCGCTTTATGCCAAACACAAGCCGGATGCTCTGTTGTGGTACCTTGAACAAGCCGGAACGCATGTCTCCGACATCCACTATGACTTAAAATATGCCTTGCGGCTTTGTGCCGAACATGGGTACCTGCAGGCCTGCGTCTTGGTTTACAAGATTATGGAGCTGTATGAGGAAGCTGTGGATCTAGCTCTACAAGTACGCATGCTTTTAATTTTCTTTACATTCTCTTTCATTTCTGGTTGAGATTAAATGACTTAGAGAAGTTTTGATGATACAGAAAAGAAAAAAGCATTTAAAGGATTAGTTCACTTGAAGAATAAAAATGTCTTCATAATTTAATCACCCATGTGTCATCCAAGATGTCTTTGTTTTCTTCAGTCGAAAAGAAGTTAAAGTTTTTGAGGAAAACATTTCAGGATTTTTCTCCATATAGTGGACTTGAATGGGAGCCAACGGGTTGAAGGTGCAAATTGCAGTTTCAATGCAGCTTCAAAGGGCTCTACACAATCCTAGCTGAGGAATAAGGGTCTTATCTAAAAATGTATATACTTTTTAATATGGCTGCCTCTAATAGTTGACTAACCATTAGTCGACAAGAATAGGCTTGGTCGACCAAAATTTTATTAGTCGCTCAGTTGGAGGGACAAAAATCCACAGGAAGTGACGAAGTCACACAGTCCGTGACAGATTGTTAACGGCTGGTACATTGGCCAGGACATCCAAATGCTTACCTATCATTCATCTACTTCAAATATGGCTTATCATCTAAAATATATAAGTACTAGCAACTTTACAAGGTTGCTCAATCTAATGTTAACCAAAAAATGTGAGCTATTCAAGTGTCTATGCAGAGGAAGCTGAATAGTAGCGTGCTCACTGCATGACAGATGGAGGCGCTGGCGCGGTCATTTGCTCTCCATCCTTTTTTGGTCATACAGATAAAAGTAATACATCTTTCAAATCTGTAAAGACTATGTTTATTTGTGTGCACTCACAATAACAACAAAATATTGTGCTTTTGTAAAATAATGAAAGGAAACAGGATGTGCTTTCTGTTGTTCTGTGAACTTGAGGGCGTCACTTCGAAACTCTGTATACTTGCCTTACAGACATGAAGAAATAAACATACGATTAGTCAACTAATGCTTAAAATGAACACTACTAGTCAACCAGAAAAATCTTTAGTCAAGGGCAGCCCTAATTTTTAACCACAAATGATCATCTTGCACTAGCTCAACTTCACACATTTCGTAGTCATGTTGGAAAGGTCAAGCACGGTTAGTTCTTTGTCTGTGTACTCTGGTTCAAAAAGGTAGGTTAAAAAAAAACTCCATCTCATTTTCTCTCTCAACTTTGTCCGATATTGTTTTACCTTTTTTTGTAAAGGCCGTTTGACATTATTTACACATTTGCTTTGTAAAGACTGGGTCGGCACTTCTGCCTACAACGTGCGTGACTTTTCCAACGTGACTGCTTAATGTGTGAAGTTGAGCTAGTGCAAGACCTCAGCTGGGATCGTGTAGAGGCCTTTGAAGACACGTTAAAACTGCAATTTGGACCTTCAACATATTGGCTCCTATTGAAGTCCACTATATGGAGAAAAATCCTGGAATGTTTTCCTCAAAAACCTTAATTTCTTTTCAGTTGAAGAAACAAAGACATGAACATCTTGGATGACATGGGGTTGAGTAATTATAAATGTACTTTTTTTAAAATTATGCCTATGTTTATCTTTTTAGGTGGATGTAGATTTGGCCAAGTCTTGCGCTGACCTTCCAGAAGATGACGAGGAGTTGAGGAAGAAGCTGTGGCTGAAGATTGCCCGTCATGTGGTTCAGGAGGAGAAAGATGTCAAGAAGGCCATGAACTGTTTGTCCAGTTGCAACCTTCTTAAGATTGAAGACATCTTGCCTTTCTTTCCAGATTTTGTTACGATAGACCACTTCAAGGAGGCAATTTGCAACTCCCTGGAAGAGTACAACCAACACATCGAGGAGCTGAAACAAGAAATGGAGGAGGCCACAGAAAGTGCCAAACGCATCCGTGAAGACATCCAGGAGATGAGGAACAAATACGGGGTGGTGGAATCTCAGGAAAAATGTGCCACTTGCGATTTCCCCTTGCTCAACAGACCTTTCTATCTTTTCCTGTGTGGACACATGTTCCATTATGATTGCCTCTTGCAGGAAGTCACCCCTCACCTCTCTGCCTATAAGCAGAATAAATTGGAGGAGCTTCAGAAGAAGCTGGCAGCGACCACGCAGACCACCAAATCCAGGCACAGGCCCAGAGAGGAGGATACCGTCAGCTTAGGCAAGGGCCAAGGAAGCAGAGAGCAGATCAAGTCTGACATTGATGATATCATAGCGTGTGAGTGTGTCTACTGTGGTGAGCTGATGATCAAATCCATTGACAAGCCTTTCATAGATCCACAGAAGTTCGATCAAGAGATGTCCAGCTGGCTCTAAAGGACGCAATGAGTTCATTTGAGGGCTGCACAATAAATCTGTGTTATACATTGTACATATCCTGATAATTTAACCATTTGTGCATTGTGACAGTTGTAATTTGTTTAGGATATTACATGCTACATGTCGAGTTAATGAGTATTAACATGACTCTGCTAACAGATATGTACTGTACAAATGGCCTTTTTTGATTTTAGGTTGCTTCCTTAGTTCACTGGTCACTTCAAAATGTAATATGCACTTGTTTTCATGTTGCATCATGATTAATGTGAATAATATCTTTTTTTAATGTATGCAGCAAAAAGAATAAATGATTGCTATTTACCAGACTTTGTGTTGTGATGCATTATGGGACAAAAGTGTGCACTAAAGGTGATTATTTGTAATGTAATGTAATGATTATATTCGTAATGATTATTTGACATTTTATGGAAAATGATTTAGAATAATAATAGCAATAATAATAATAAAAATCAGTGAGAAATATGTAAATAATTTTATATCTAAGCACACTTTAAGTTGTTTACAATAAATTTACTAGTGTTATTTATTTGATAAAACAAATTAAATGACCTCTGTCAATTAGTGCTATTCATATTTAAAAAATACATAATTGAGATAAAACATGACAAAAAATAATAGCCAAGTGTTTATACATTACACTTTGACAAAACTAAAGTAAAATATATAAAATTAGAAAAGTAAAGAAAAACAGAGAAATGTTATATAGATCACTTACCCACAACAGACCTTCCCTCAAAATAAAATAAAACACAAAAACACCAAAATGTGAGCATACATTCGACGTTTAGTAGCTTTTTGGTTACAGGAGATGGATAGATAGATAGATAGATAGATCAAATAAAATATCTATTTTTGAAAGTGAGAGAAAACTGGGTTAATTTTAATATCTTACATTTATGGATAAAATATTTGGCACGCAAAATAATTAAGTTGCATAGAAAATACACATTTTCATGTTGTGTTAATGCTATTTATGTATGACAAGTCTGTGACAAATTCGTCAAGTCCCAGTCACGCGATATTTTGAGGCTACATTCGGAAAGTGTTACGTCATTGGACCTTCGGCAACGTTCGGTTTTTCTAGGCACAATCAGTAGAACTCCGATAGCCAGTCTGCTCTCCTCCAATAACCCACTAAATTTATAATGGGTCGAATTCTCATCACTATGTTTTTTAGACGAAACCACTCTTTTCTTTTTGCTACTAGTACTTTATTATGACACGTCCCTAAAATGCTTATAAGATTGCAGCCTTCGCTCTATAATTGATTGGTACGCCTGTTCCCCACTCTGTCCTCGCCATGGCGCCGTGTCCCTGCTCTCTCAGTTACTGAAAGTGGCCGCCTCTCTGCTGCTACCGACTCACGGTCTCTCTCCTCGCTCACAACCGCCATTTTGGAGACAGAGAGCTGCGAGTCGGCTGCAACAGAGACAGAGCAAAAACGGCGGACACGGGGTACAAGGTGAGCTAGCGTTTATGAGGAACATGGTGGGGGAGCAATGGGGGAAGATGGCCGGGAGGGAGAAAGAATTAGAATATGGGAATCGCAGATCTGCTGGGCTCCTCGACTCCCGCAGTATATAGAGACACGAGACGGGACAGACGGTGCTTGACCTCACGTGGAACAAGGCCACGGAATATTACAAATCATTTTAAATCATATCTCCCTACATTTCATTTGACAAAGAGGTGGTGGCCTTAAAGAGACAGAACCCCTTTCAATTATTCAAAATAATCAAGAACTTGCTATGATACTAAAAGTCACCTCTGCACGGTTATCATTCCAAATAGCAGCCGGCTTAACTTCATAGCCTTGCTTTTAAAAATCCAATAAAGCTCGTTTTTACTGGTCGTGGCTCAAGTTTACCTTATATTGCTAACTAGCAACATATACAGTAACCCTGGATTTAGATTAACAAGCAGCACTGGCTGCTGAGACGCTTAGCGTTAGCTAAACCTAGCCAGCTTAGTGTGCTAGCTAAGCTAAGTCGGATATAAAACATCAGCCTGTCGATAATATTGTGTGAACTAACAGTAGTTTTACCTGGATTTCATAATAAGTCTTAAGACACCTTGCACCGCGGTACATTTCCTTTGTACATAAAAGGATACGTTTGTATGACTGTACCATCAGTGTACGTTAGGATTATAAATTGCGTTGTCTCAAATGAAGAAACCAAAACTGGCAGTTTAACACATGCGTTTATTCTCGTTGTAATAATAGTTCCCCCTTATTAAAGTCTAATGAGCAGCCAAACTGCTGAAATGAGACATTGCTGTGTTTGTTACATTGCATCCAGGAAATGGTTAAATGGGGGCACTAAAACACTAGTGGTGTCAGTGCTTTAGTTATGTTTACAAAAAAACTCAAACCTCAAAGCATTATTTGAGGTGTTGTATCATGTATTGGTTTAGATTTGCAGTAGGTAAATCCATTTTTAATTATTCAATGCATATTTTAATATAAATAATACTTGAAACAATTTAGCAATTCACAAGTTTAAAATTAACAATTCATCCTTCCATATCAGTTGCTACTTTTTCTCAGCATTACAGACCCCAGGAAATGCCACAAAACATGATTTGTGTGAAAACAAGTGTTTTTGAAAGGTGTTGATATTCTCATTCTAGTGAGCTTTTGATTTGAACAAAGTCTGTGCAGTGCAAGATGAGTTATTGATATCTTTTGATAAAATGTCTTGAGTGAGTGAATCTGAAAGAAAACACTATATGTGACCCTGGACTGCAAAACCAATCATAAGGGTCATTTTGAAGCTGAATAAATAAGCTTTCCACTGATGTATGGTTTGTTAGCACAGAACAGTATTTGGCCGAGACACAGCTATTTGAAAATCTGGAATCTGAGGGGGCAAAAAAAAAAAAAAATCAAAATATTGATAAAATCGCCTTTAAAGTTGTCCAAATAAACTTCTTAGCAATGCATATTACTAATCAAAAATTAAGTTTGGATATATTTACGATAGGAAAATTACAAAATACCTTCATGGAACATGATCTTTACTTAATATCTTAGTGATTTTTGGCATAAAACAATAATTGATCATTATGACCCATTTTAGGTTATTGTTACAAATATACCCGTGCTACTTAAGACTGGTTTTGTGGTCCAGGGTCACATATTTTAAACCTGTACATCTGATAAAAGTGAATTCTGTTTGCTTGTAAGATTACACAATCATAGATGGCCTCTGACACACAAGCACTAATAGCTACAAAAATGCACTCTAAAATCTATTAAAATGATTTAATATTGTAATAAACTCTAACAATATTGCTATTTTTACTGTATTTTTGATCAAAGAAATGCAGACTTACTGAGCCTAAGAGACTTCTTTCAAAAACCAATCCCAAATTTTTGAACAATAATGTAATTAATAAAGAAAATCTACTTTTCTTGGAGTCTTTAAACACATGCACATCCAAAAAGACCAATTACAAGCTCAGGCAATGTAATTCACAAGTTTGTGGCCTGCTGATTAGCACCTCTGTTACCTTACAGAGGGCACATCCTTCTGCGAAAAAGGAATAACGTCAGTGTTACATTTCAGTGTGCTATCAATAAACCTGTCAGTTGTGTTAATCTCAATCTGCCTAATTCTCTCTCAACCAGTGTCAGTATGTCATATGCATATGCATTTTATGAATTTATTTCTCTTTTTTAGTTGCTGTGAGTTATTGTCATCCAGTTCTGAATATTTATATGCAATATTCTTTTCTAAATGTGCAATAAATCTTACAGTGATCATGTCTATATGATAGCAGATAAGTTAATCAGTAAAAGCAGTAAATAAGTCAATATAACACCCTTTTCTGTTTCAGATTCATTATTTCTGGGACGCTGAATGTTGAAATTGTGAAATATGAAGTTTCGCTCTCCAAAGGTACCCTAATGTTCTTTGACCACAAATGTATGTTTTATTACTGTGATTCAAAGCACCCATGTAAGTTTCATATAAGTGTCATTTAGCGTTTTCTGTGTTGTATTTGCAGTGATCGCCCTTTCAGGGTCTTAACCTCTACCTATGGCCTCAGAGCAGGATGGCGTGGGAGGCGCCACATGCTCAAAGTTGGCCAAACCACTTCACCTGCAGTACCTTGAGCGATCCCTCCGCCTAGACACTTTTCTAAGGCAGACTGCTGCTGTTTTTAACCAGAACATTTCCAGGTAATTTGTTGTGTAGTTCTCAAAGGCATACAGACCCTTTGTAACTTTTGAGTCACTGCATGGCTACCATGCCCCGACAAAATCCTTATAATGTCCCACTTCAGTTTGTGATTCTTAGCTATTTTGTTGTTTTAGAATGTTCTTCCATTCCTCATAATTCCCAAAGCCAAAAGCTAATGGTACATGGGAAATATTGCACTGCAGCTGGGTTGTAATGCCTATGGTGGTTTGTTTATTGTTTATTTTTGTGTGTGCGTCTCTATATCAGTGATGACAGCGATGATGGTTTGGGCGAGGGGTCTTCTTTGGCCCCGTCTAACCCACTGCTGGCAGTGAAAGATGATCATATAAGCCCTGAGAACGAGACCAAAGACTCCTGCAGAGATGGAGAGACTGAGTGTGGCACTCTCAACGGAGCTGTGCTGCAAGGTACGAGACATAAAATAAAAAAGTCATGTTATGTAACATAAGAATGTCATTTTCTGTATATATTGTACTGACCGGTCATCTTGGACTTCTGTTGACCTCTAATGCATGGATTTAATATTAAAGGGATAGTTCACCCAGAAATGAAAATTCTGTCATTACTTACTCATCCTCATGTCGTTCCAAACCTGTAAGACCTTCGTTCATCTTTGGAGTACAAATTAAGATATTTTTGATGAAATCTGAGAGCTTTCTGAGCCTGCATAGAGAGCAATGCAACTGACACATTCAAGGCCCAGTAAAGTAGTAAGGACATTGTTAAAATAGTCCATGTGACAGCAGTGGTTCAACCTTAATTTTCTGTAGCTACGAGAAGAGATACCTTTCTGGACCTTGAACGTGTCAGTTGCATTGCTGTCTACGCACGGTCAAAAAGCTCCCAGATTTCAAAATATCTTACTTTGTGTTCTGAAGATGGGTGAACTATCCCTTTAAGTACACTTAAGTACATCCCTTCAAGTTTCTCTTTATTATGATAAAACAAGTAGCATTTGGCTGGTCATGTGATTTTTAACATGGTGGCCTTTATGAGGCATTCCAGTGTGTATATGGCTTTAAACATATTTTTCAAAAGTACTCTTCATTTATTTAGGGATAAAAGTTTTTAATGATTAGAAAAATGTTTTTACAGTTTACCTTAGTGAGTTCACCTTAAACCTCAAATTGTCATCTACAGAACACAAAGCTGACAAAGCCAGCCTGTATAACTTCTCAAAACTGAAGAAAAGCAGGAAATGGCTAAAGGTATGTATAGATACAACACTACAGTAATTCTGGGCAAACCTTTATCTGAATCCAATCTCTGCTTTATAGAAGCCTGTTTCTGCCTCAGAGTAAAAAATAAAACCAGTAATTGCAATATAAAGCTTAAAATAGTATATAAACACACTCTTTAACAGTTACAAGGAATTTACACTACCAGTCAAAAGTTTTTGAACAGTAAGAATTTTAATGTTTTTTAAAGAAGTCTTTTCTGCTCACCAGCATTTATGTAATTTATTCCTGTGATTTCAAAGCTGAATTTTTAGCATCATTACTCCAGTCACATGATCCTTCAGAAATCATTCTAATATTCTGATTTGCTGCTAAAAAATGTTAATTTTAGTTTTAGTATTATTATTATTATAATTACGTTAAAAATAGCTGATTAGAATGTTTTCAGGTTCCTTTGATGCATAGAAAGTTCAGAAGAACAGCATTTATCTGAAACAGAAATCTTTTGTAACATTAGAAATGTCTTTATCATTACTTTTGATCAATTTAAAGCATCCTTGCTAAATAAAAGTATTAATTTCTATCATTTCTGTCCCCCCAAAATGTATACTGACTCTACTGATACGGAAGCTTTTGAATGGTATAGTGTATAATGTTACAAAAGCTTTTTATTTCAGATTAATTCAGGATTAAGAACTTGAAAAAATGCCCTCAACTGTTTTAAATATATATATATTATAACAATAATAATAAAAAATGATTCTTGAACAGCAAATCAGCATATTAGAATGATTCTGAAGGATCATGTGACACTAAAGACTGGAGTAATGATGCTGAAAATTCAGCTTTGAACACAGGAATAAATTGTATTTTAAAATATATTCAAATTGTAAAAAGTTAATTTAAATAGTAAAAATATTTCAAAATTTTACTGTTTTTGCTGTATTTTTAATTAAATAAATGCAGGCTTGGTGAGAAGAAGACAATTATTTAAAAAACATTTAAAAACTTTTGACTGGTAGTGTAGTCAAAATTGTGATATGAAAAGTCAAAATTATGAAAAATTAAAGTGGCAGTACTAGTGAGAATAAAGTCTAACTAAAAGAAACTCACAATATTGAGAGATAAACTCTAAGGGGACATGATGGGCGGAAGAAACAGTGCATCCGCTCCTAAAATGTTGGCATTCTCTCACAAAGATTTGCAAATGCAAAACAGGTGATGTGAGGCAGGATGAAATATTATATTTTCATGCTTTTGCGAACAAATGTCACATTTCTTAGGCAGGGCTCAACGATAAGTATTTTTACTTGCCTGGTCAAAATTTTCACTGGCCCTGCCACATAAAAAAAACAGTTGCTGTTATCATTGTTTTGACCCATGTTATCTTTTATTTTAATAAATAAGCTTATATGATGTCAAAATTTTACATACCAATTAAACTGTACAATTCTCAATTCCACTTTCGACATCAAAGTAAAACCTACTAGCCTAACAAATATAAAGTTCAAACATTATTTGTTTGTTCAAAATTATTTTATTACTATTATTTTATTACAAAGGAAACAATGCTTAGGGAAAAACAGACTGACTGAATGAACGCATATTCGGTCTCTGCCAGCAGGTGGCGCTTATGGAATAGTGATACAGCGTTTCCTTGGTTACCACTGTAAACAAAACAGCGCCGTGATTATGTACGCAACTTTTAAATCCATTATACAGAGGTAAATGAAAAGAAAACGCCGTGTAAACCTTTCTTAAAACAGTCCGTTCCCCTCAGAGATACATTCATATAAACCCCGTTTCAATATTTAGGATATTATTTCCAATATTTCGCGCATTGTGAACTGTGATCTTGCTCTGCCTGCTAACGTTTCCTTTTTGCTTTCGTCTTCAGCGTCTCTGGCCTCTGTTAACGGAAGTTTAAAGAGTTCGTAATATTTACACACACATGACATTTTGAAAGAATATTGTATGCAGTTTGTGTGCAAGCCCGGAACAGAGATCGGTTGAATGTCCTGTTGATCGGTGCATCTGTAGTCCACTGTATAAATTAAATATAGAGTAATCATTGTCACTATAAAAGTTACTCGTCAAGACGGATATTTTGACATACTTTTGTAGGCTATATGTCCGTCAGAGACGCGTCTCTCTGTGATCGCCTGAAATTTCAAATGAACAAGACTTAAAAACACGAGCAAATTATTAACTTTCGTGACAAGGCAGCAGTAGCCCTATCGGGCCAGTGACAGATTTGTCAACTGTCTCCAGTGTCTCACGCTGGCCCCGGGCCATCGGGCACTCCTTATTGTCGAGCCCTGTTAGGGGAACGCAATACTTTTGTGAGAGAACTTTTTTTTCTATAGGAAACAGTTTTGTGAGCAAACACAAAAGCAAAAAAACAATTTTTTTTTTCCATAATCATGTCCCTTTAGTGGCTCTGTATAAGCTGCAGTTATGACAAAATGCAAATAAATGTGCAGTAATAAGATATGAAATTACTGTTTTTTTTTGTTCTAAGGGAAAAACAGGCTTCCGTACTATTATTCAAACTGGCAAAAAAGTCATTCATTGGTAATTGTGCCTCTCCTTTTTTTCCATGTCTCAGCGGTCTGATTTTTTTGTGAATTTCAGGGCATCTTGCTGAGCGATGACACCACAGATTCCGACACTGACTCGGATGATTCTGACTTCACAATGACACGGGAAGAGCTCCAGGACATGCTGCGTCTGCACAAGTTCACCAAACTCCACCAGAGCAAGTTCCACTCTGACAGAGAAGTACGACACGCTCACTGAGTCTGGGCTAGTTGCCCCCGCACAAATAGTTTTATGGAAACAGTTGGTAATGTGTGTTTGTGTTCACAGCTGCAGCACTATCAACACTACAGCACAGGCCTCCTGTCCACTCATGATCCATTCTACGAGCAGCAGCGACACCTGCTGGGCCTCAAGAAAAAGAAAATCAAGGAAGAGAAGAAATGCAAGGGTAAGCCTATAGAACAAAAGAGGATGGGAGTAGCTGTTTTAGAGGTCATTTGAATACTCATCCCTTCTGCTGTTTTCACAGCCAAGTTAAAAAAGATGAAAAAGAAGAAGAAACGAGGAGAGGAGTTCTCCATGGAGGGACGGCAGCACGTTACTAAAATTTTTGCCAAGTTTTCGCATGATGCACCTCTTCCCATGATCAAAAAGAAGCACTTAACCATTGAGCAGCTCAATGCTCGTAGACGAAAGGTCTGGCTCACAATTGCCAAAAAAGAAATTCCAAAGGTACAAGTATATTTCTTCGTCAACAGTTTTCAGTGCACAAGATGTATGTCTTTTATTCCTGCTTTAATCTTTTCATTTCATATTTCAGGCGTTTAAACAGAAAGTTTCAGCAAGGAACTTTGTTTTAACCAATGCCCGAAAGGTAAGAGACGTTTGTTTATTACATACATTACTGATGGGGTTGGTAAGATTTTTAAATCTTAATTTTTTAAAGTCTCTCACGCAACAAGGCTGCATTTATTTGATTAAAAAAAGACAGTAAAACACATTAATGTTCTGAAATACTGCAATTTTCTTCTATTTTAATGTATTTTAAAATGTAATTTAATTCTCTGAATTTTCAGCCACCTTTACTCCAGTCTTCAGTGTCACATGATCCTTCAGAAATCATTTTTATATGCTGATTTGGTGCTGTGGAAACATTTCTTGTTATCATCAATGTTGAAAACAGTTGTTCTACTTAATATTTTTGAAGAAATTAAATAATGGAAAATCTTACTGACTCTAAACATTTGAATGCCACAACATTTGAAAGTCAACACAATTAAAAAATGCATTTGTACACTTTTCCAGTTGGCCCACCAGTGTATGCGTGAGGTCCGGAGGGCAGCGATCCAAGCGCAGAAGAACTGCAAAGAGACTTTGCCGCGGGCACGCCGTCTCACCAAAGAAATGCTGCTGTATTGGAAGAAGTATGAGAAGGTGGAAAAGGAGCACCGCAAACGTGCTGAGAAGGAAGCTCTTGAGCAGCGCAAACTGGATGAGGAGATGCGGGAGGTATTTGCATTTACATTTGTCTGAGAATCTCTTCCTAAAACATTGTCCTAACAGTTCTTCCTGTGTGTCCTGTCAGGCTAAGCGTCAGCAGAGGAAGCTTAACTTCCTGATCACCCAGACAGAGCTGTATGCTCACTTCATGGGGGGCAAGCAGAACGCCGGGGGAGACGGCACACAGGAGGAGATCCTACGCAAGCTTGAGGACAACACCTCCCAGCGGCAGATCGACATCGGTGGAGGGGTTATGGTCAATGTTGGCCAGGAGGACTATGGTAGGATCTTATTCTGTCCCTGATGGATTTTATTAAAATGCGTATTACAATCATAAGAATTTCATGCTGTCCTCTTGCAGATAGTGATTATTACAAGTCTCAGGCCCTTAAAAATGCAAAAGAGGCATACCAGATCCACCAGGCCAGAGTAAGTGGCATTACATTATACATGTCAGTCTTAATGGATGGCTGGAAGTTATTAGAATGTCCCTCTTTTTGTTCTATAGACCAGGTTGTTTGACGAAGAAGCAAAGGACAGTCGCAGCGCCTCTCTGCACGCGGCTAGCGTGTCTGGCTCTGGCTTTGGTGAGAGCTACAGCTTATCAAACCCATCTATTCAAGCAGGTGAAGACATCCCTCAGCCCACCATCTTCAATGGGAAACTTAAAGGCTACCAGCTCAAAGGCATGAACTGGCTAGCCAATCTTTATGAACAGGTGATTTTTGATGCTCTCTTATGCTTATTTGTACATACAGAAGCAGTCAGTGATACTTTTATTCAACACAGATGCATTAAATTGATCAGAAGTGATGTGGTAAACACATTCATAATGTAGGAAATTCTTCTTTTGAACCTTCTAATCATCAGAGAAAATAATATATCAGAAATGTATTGTTTTTACTATTAAGCAACGTTTCATCAATATTGATAATATAATAGAAATAATTCATGACCAAATTAGCATATTAAAATGATTACTGAAGGATCATGTGACATTGAAGACTGAAGTAATGGCATCTGAAAATTCTGCTTTGCCATCACAAGAATAAATTACATTTTAAAGTATATTAAAATAGAAAACTTTTGATTTAAATTGTAATTATATTTCACAATATTACTGTTTTTACTGTGTGTTTGTTTAAATAATAGAGCCTTGGTAAGCATAAAAGACAGAGGCACAAACTGCCTTTAGGCGTTGAAATAGTACTGTTATGATTTACTTAAGATGTGCAGTGAAGAATTAGCGCTGAAAAGGCGTGGACACAGTTATTTTTGTGCCTGACCTTATTAAATATGCATTTGTAGGAGTTTCTCTTTCAGATGCAGTTTATGGGAGGAGAGTATTAAAATGAATTACACAATGCAATTATATAACTTTGCACTCGTCAAATTACTGGTATTTGCGGCATCATTTAACACCTAAAAAAAGCATGTCCTAAAGCAGGCGGTAATTTGCGCTGCTCTTGGTAGATTGCAGAGGCGGACAGTAGTAAAGTATTTTTACTTTGCTGTAAAAGTACTTTTCGGGTGTCTGTACTTTATCAGAGTGTTCTTCTTTAGAAAACTTTACTTCACAACATTCCAAAGCATAATATTTTTACTGCAGTACATTTCATATTCAATATCATTTAATACTTAATTACATTAGAAATCTATTACTTTCTTCTACTCAAGTGAAAGTAATTCAAACATTTACTTGAGTACAAGAAAGTACTACATTTTTCATGTTCTTAAGTATTAAAGGTAAAACAAACAACAACTTTTATTTATAAAATGTAGTGCAGTAAAAAGTATGACATTATGCTTTGGAATGTAGTGAAGTGAAGTTTTCCAAAGAAAAAGACTCAGATACAAACTACAGATACATTTTAAATTTACTTGAGTAAAGTAAAAATACTTCACTACTGTCCGCCTCTTGAGCTGGTCATTATGGAAAAGATCTGGCTGTGTCTCTGTTCTTTAATGTCCGCATTGTCAGTACATCACAATGTACTCCCATTTGCGCTTTTAAACAGTAGTGTATCATGCCAGTGATCTTTATAAAGATGATTTATGTCTGTTTGTCTCTCATAGGGCATTAATGGCATTCTAGCAGATGAGATGGGTCTTGGAAAGACGGTCCAGAGCATTGCTTTACTGGCTCATCTGGCAGAGGTAAGGACTGACATTCCAAGTTTGAAAATTAAGACTGAAACAGACTGAAAATTAAGTAGTTACACACTGAAAATCTTGGCATTCATTCTAGGTTTCCTTAATGAAGACATTTTAAATGTTATTTTATTATTATTAATGCCAAGTTCTTTCATGAAACTCTAGATGGTGCAGGCTGATGGGTCGTTAATGCAAGTTGATGATATTTACAGTTAAACAACTTGGCACAAGCTGATTGGTTCATGTAGCATACGTAGCCAATGAGCTTTCTGTTTTACATTTAAATGGCTGGTTAGCATTCCTAGAGCATTTCGCAGCGCACTTTCAAAGTTCCTCTGAAACCCTCTACCTCCCCAGCTCCACCTGTGTAGATCTGCTATGGGTTGTTATGCAGCATATATATTTTTGCAGCAGCAGTATGTCTTAAATACTCACAGCAGCATATCGGCGTATGTGTTGGCAGTAGCAAGTTCATGTACTTGCTTTGCAGCAGCAGTAACAGCAAAAATCTACATCAACAGCAATAACCAACAGCAGCAGCAATTCAGCAGCATAGCAGATCTGTTCCTGCCAAGACCAAATACATTAACATTGTCATATCCATTACCATGCTAAAATCTTCCAAGAGTTGTCTTGATAGACATTCATTTACAGTTCAAATAGTACAAAAGTAACAAATAGTAATACTACTGTTACTACTACGAGTATATGCTCTCCGTCCTGATTGTATCATCTTCAAGCCAACAGATTTCACTTGAAAGATACTGTATTTCCCAATTTCTGGGCTCTCAGGTCAAAAATCTGGAAAAGGTTTATTTTTTGGGAATAAGACACCAGCGTTTAAAAAAAAAACAATTCTCTGTTCTGCTTTCCTGTGCTATCATATTCATTTTTCCCAAACAAACCCCTGACACCACAAATCAGCTATTTGGCATCACTGTGAACCCTCCAGCTGTCTCCGCTGCTCTCCGTGACTTCCAGGGCTTGCGAAAAGAGGAGGATACAGAGTTTTGGTATTTGATATGAAAGTGTAGCACTGTGGGCCCATAGGAAGCCATGGTAGCATGTTACCTCGGTTTTCAGTTGTTTCCTGTTTTGACCCCTCTCTCCTCTCTCTTTCTTTCCCACCATCACTGTCCCCTTCCCCCTCCGCCTCCGCTATCTGCACCTGTTTGGCTTATTTTGTGTTCGTGTGCTCTATCGGACAGAGGGAAAACATCTGGGGACCCTTCTTGATCATCTCCCCAGCCTCAACACTCAACAACTGGCATCAGGAGTTCTCCCGCTTTGTCCCCAAATTCAAGGTGAGTGCGGCAGCTGTGCAGGAAAACACCTGCGGCCGTGGAATCCTTTTTACCGCTCTTTCTCTCTTTCTCACTCT
The DNA here is from genome assembly GCA_012976165.1 of Labeo catla. Taxonomy (NCBI): domain Eukaryota; kingdom Metazoa; phylum Chordata; class Actinopteri; order Cypriniformes; family Cyprinidae; genus Labeo; species Labeo catla. Next base: position 2,359,686 of record VONZ01000031.1, on the reverse strand, counting down.
CTTTCAGTGTCCCTCACTGTCTCAAACTTTTTATAAACCCATTGAACTGTCTATTTTCAGAACAATAGAAAATGTGTTTTTTCTTAGCCTTTGCATATTTTTGCTGTAAGGAAACGCATGACAGATTACTACGCTTCTGGTCTCATTTTTGTTATCCTTAGGGGGCAGTGTTGCATCATTTATAGTCTGTTCTACTAATATCAGCAACCTAAATATTCATTTCCTGCCAGTCAGACTAAATCTAACAAATCATCTGTATCTGAAATCCTAGCCAGAAAACTTTAGGAATATCCGAGGGCTGAACAGTAATTGTAAGCCAGTAGTTTGGAGTAATACGTGCCCTGCCAATGTTTTCACTGGCCCTGCCACAATTTATTTTTAGCAGCATATTTTTCTGTGTCAGAAGGAAATGTTTTCATTAAACGTTAGTTTTCTTCTTTACAAAAAGTAATTTATTATGCTTTTAATTTATTCACTGAATAATTCACATAATACGCCATGCAATGAAGTCAGTCATTGCAATCTTGTCTTATTCTGTCTTGTAGGTGTTACCGTACTGGGGAAATCCGCATGATCGTAAAGTTATTCGAAAATTTTGGAGCCAGGTAAACATTTCGTAAGAATATTGCTCTAAAATATCAGATTAATTGAAATCTACTACTTGAACCATGTTTTATCCCTTTTTGGCTCCTGTAGAAAACACTGTATACCCAGAATGCACCATTTCATGTGGTCATCACCAGTTATCAGCTGGTGGTACAGGATGTGAAGTATTTTCAGAGGGTGAAATGGCAATATATGGTTCTGGATGAGGCCCAAGCACTGAAAAGCAGCACCAGGTAATTAGCACTCGAATAGTACTTTTAAAATTTAAAATAGCAAACAAACAAATACACATATAGTTTTTGGAATAAAACGATGATTGACTTCAAAGCTTGTGAGATTATTACATACAACCAGATTTTGAAAATGAGTAAATAAACAAAATGAAACAAGTGTAACATAAAAGATTAACTGAAAATAATTATAAAAATATTGCTGTCTATAGTGCTGTCAAACGATTAATCACGAGTTTTTGTATGTGTGTGTACTGTGTATATTTATTGTGTATATAGAAATACACACACACACATAAGTATACACAATATACACACATATATTATGTAAACAGAAACTTTTATTTTGGATTAATAGCAATTTCTCATTTGACTAAAACACTAAAAGCACTATATATATTTCATACAGTTCCATATAGAAATAGAATTTCACTCCTTATAGCTATAAGTATTTGTTTTACACAGTATTTACCTAAATTGTTTTGGAACTGACACTAGCACTGCCACACTGCTGAAAAAGGCCAAGTATAGCCAGCTAATCACTGTATTTTCTTGTAAACATAGCTCCAAAATGTGCAAGTCTGGTTGTGTAACTGCTGTGTATCCTCGGTTGAACCTTTCAACAAGGGAAAACGAGCTTATAAAAAGCTACAGATGCTCCAGGGAGTCTCCAGTACTGGTGCATCTCAGATTTTCCATGTTCCCGTCCTCATAGTCAGTGCAGTGACACTATGTCTGGACTGGAACCCCTCAGAGAATGAGGGCCTCTCGAGCTCTGAGTGTGAGTTTATGCCTCTCTGGAGATGACAGCACATGTGCCAGCAGCTTCTGTTGTGGTGGAATATGATTTATTGCCAGATCAGAGTCTCGACAGTGCGTCAATTCTGACTTAAAAGCTCAGCTTTCGTGAGCTTTTAAGTCCCCATAATCAATGAAAGACTTAACCGAGTCTGAGAAATGAGCTCTGAAGAGAATACCTGTAGGATTCAGAGTTCAGCATTGAGTGTTGATGTCATGTCTAGAGTTATATCCGTCATTAACCTCAGCTTGCTTGGGAGGTCTTAGTAACTGTGTCTGGTTCTTCTTGGAAGTGTCCGATGGAAGATTCTCCTTCAGTTCCAGTGCAGGAACCGCCTTTTGCTAACAGGGACGCCAATTCAGAACACGATGGCAGAGGTGAGTGTATTCATGTGAGGCGCTGTTTGGGAGTCCACGTGTGCGAGTGAAAAAACCTGATTGTTGTGTTTCCTTTCAGTTGTGGGCCCTGCTTCACTTCATCATGCCGACTCTATTTGACTCTCATGAGGAGTTTAACGAGTGGTTCTCCAAGGACATTGAGAGTCATGCTGAGAACAAATCTGCTATTGATGAAAGTCAGTCAACTCTTGTGTTTTTTTCCATTTAAGTTATTTCATCTGATCTCCAAAGAGGTTACAATATGTGTAACCTAATGCATAGTTTTTCCTTCTGGAGCATCAGTGGGTGTTTGAACCTTCTGTAATAGTTGCATATGAGTCCCTCAGTTGTCCTTAGTTTAAAAAGATGGATCTCAAAATCATACAGTCATTGTTAGAAAGGGTTCAACTATTATTTTCTCTTGTGGGCTGTGAAATATCTTATTCAAGTCAGTACTAAATAAAAAAAAATAGCATGCATTTTTTATGATCCCTCTTATTTTGGTAAAATAATGAACATTTTGCAGATTCTGCAGACTTCAACTGTATTTTTTGGAATTTCAGCTGCAATGTGATTTTAATAACATTTTATATTAAAACAGCAGCACTCATGCTGAGCAAGCAAAGCCTTAATGTTTTGCTCATGTTCTGCTGTCACTTGATATGATTTACCGTGGTTTACCCTTTCAGACCAACTTTCCAGATTGCACATGATTCTAAAACCCTTTATGCTGCGCAGAATAAAGAAGGATGTGGAGAATGAGCTCTCTGACAAGGTGATGTCCTGTAGCTTCTCAGACAGATTTATGGTTTCATACCTAAAATGTCTATGTATGTGATATTTATGTTGTATATTATTCTCAGATTGAAATCCTGACATACTGCCAGCTGACCAGCAGACAGCGGCTGCTTTACCAGGCTCTAAAGAACAAGATCTCCATCGAGGACCTGCTGCAGTCATCGATGGGAACAGCCCAGCAAGCTCACAGCACCACCAGCAGCCTCATGAACCTTGTCATGCAGTTCAGGAAGGTGAGGCAGGATTTGTCAGCTTTAAAGGGATAGTCACCCAAACATGAACATTTGGTTTGAAACAACAAAAGGGTAAGTAAATCATGACACAATTTTCATTTTTGGGTGGACTGTCCATTTAAAGCCTGTGCGACCTTTTGAACTCTTAATGTGTATATGTAGTAAAGAGTTTTTAAACATGTTGTTCTCAACTTTAAAAGGTTTGTAACCACCCAGACCTGTTTGAGCGCCAGGAGATACGCTCACCTTTCCACATGTCCCTGAAGCCATTCATCATTTCAAAATTTTTGTTCCGACATGCCCTCCTTTGCGCATCTGACCATGCAAAGACCAAGTGAGTTGATCTCAATGTAGCTCCAAGGTTTACTGATTCTGTACACACCACAAATATCCACAGAGCAACAATATTGTCAGAATAACATGAAAATAAATCTGCATTGTTTATCTATTTCATCTTTTTAATTAAAAAAAAAAAAAAAAAAAAAAAATATATATATATAATAATAATATATAAATATATGTATATAAAATATTGGCATCCTAGCAATTCTGTCAGAAAATGCAACCCTTCTCTCAGAAAATTGTTGCAGTTTCAAATGTTTTGGTACTCAAGTGTTTATTTTTATTTTTTTTGTTTGCATTGGAACAACACAAAAAAACAGAGAGTAATAGTCAAATCTGATACAATTCCACAGAGAATCCAAAAAATGCACTGGGCAAAATTACTGCCACCCTTAACTTAATATTTGGTAGCACCCCCTTTGGAAAAAATAACTGAAATCAATCACTCCCTGTAACCATGAATGAGTTTCTTACACCTCTCTACTGGAATTGTGGACCAATCTTCTTTTGAAAACTCCTCCAGGTCATTCAGATTTGAAGGATGCATTCTCCCAACTGCTGTTTTGAGATCAGGTGTTCTATGGGTTTCAGATCTGGACTCATTGCGGGCCATTTCAGAACTCTCTAGCACTTTGTTTGTAACCATTTCTGAGTGCTTTTTGAAGTGTGTTTCGGGTCATTGTCTTGCTGGAAGACCCATGATCTCTGGTGGAGATGCACCTTTCTGACACTGGGCACTACGTTGCACCCTAAAAGTCTTTGGTAATCATCAGATTTCATGATATCGTTCACACTGTCAAGGCATCCAGTGCCAGAATCAGCAAAGCAACCCCAAAATATCTTCGAACCTCCACCATGTTTGACTGTAGGGACTGTGTTCTTTTCTTTGAAGGCCTCATTTCTGTTTCTGTAAACAGTGCCATGGTGTCCTTTACCAAAAAACTCTACTTTTGTCTCATCTGTCCACAGTACGTTCTCCCAGAGGGATTGTGGTTTTGTCACATACGTTTTGGCAAACTCCAGTCTTGCTTTTTTATGCTTTCGTGTCATCAGTGATGTCCTCATGGGTTTCCTACCATAGCGTCCCTTTTCATTCAGATGGTGACGGATAGTGCGAGCTGACACTGTTGTGCCCTGTGTCTGCAGATCAGCTTGAATTTGTTAGGAAGTTAATCAGGATTCTTTATTCACCATTCAAACAATCCTTCATTGTAATTTTTAATTAATTTTGCTCTTCCGTCCACATCCAGGGAGGTTAGCTACAGTGCCGTGGGCTATAAACTTTTTGATGATATTGCACACAGTGGAAACAGGAACATTAAGATCTCTGGAGATGGACTTGTAGCCTTGAGATTGTCCATGTTTTTCCACAATTTTTTCTCTCAAATCCACTGACAACTCTTTACACTTCTTTCTTTTCTCCATGCTCAGTGTGACACACAACACAAAGGCTGAGTCCACTTTTCTCCATTTTAACTGGTTGCAAGTGGTTGTAAGTTATTATTGCCCACACCTGTTACTTGCCACAGGTGTCTAAATACAAATTACAGGAGCATCACATGCCTGAAAAGCAATTATTTACAATTTCAATATTACGATTTTGACAAGGTGCCAATAATTTTGTCCAGTCCATTTTTGAGTTGTGTGTGAAATTTTATCAAGTTTGACTTTTCTTCTCTGTGTTTTTGTGTTGTTGCAGTGCAAACAAAAACAATAAGCACATGAATATCAGAACATTTGCAATTGAAACAATTTTCTGAGAGAAGTGTTACATTTTCAGACAGAATTGCAAGGGTGCAGTTATTTTTTTTATATTATTATTTATATATATATAACCTTTAATGAAATAAGGAAGTTGGTGAAAATCACGTTATAAAATAAATATTTTTCTCTAATACACAATGACCTGAATTATTTGTACGCCTAGTAAAATATATCTAAAGTATGTTCCCATTCATTATTTAGTGCTCCAGGGTGACTAGGAACATGAAATTATTCAGCCATTGCTTCCTGTTTCACAGGAGTATAAATATAAGGCAACACAAAGGCCAGATTCCTTTAATCATCCATCACAAGGAGTAAAAATAAAGAATATATTTCTGATGTGCAGCAAAAGATTAGGATCACAAGGATCCAAGGATCACAGCTGGAGAACTGCAAAAAATAGTTAAGTCTCTGGGCAGAAAGGGGTTCAAGAAAAACAAATCAAGAAAACAAAATGCTCTCATTTAAAAACAAACTCCAGCATATTCAGTTGTCAGACACAACTGGAACTTCACACAGGACTGGCTTCTATGGTCAGATGAAACAAAAAAGAGCTTTTTAGCAACAAACACTCAAGATGGGTTTGGTGCACAATGAAATATACTGCTGTATCTTTAATGATGTGAGCCTGTTTTTCTTACGGAGGTCCTGGAAATCTTGTTCAGATAGACGCCATTATGATTTCTATCAAATACCAACAGATAAAATATCAAAACCTGAATGTCCCTGCTAGATATTCTTATAATGAGCCATGGTTGGATCTTCCATCAGGACAATGATCCAAAAATAAATTCAAATCAAAACAAAAATGGTTGACTGAGGACAAAATTAAGGTTCTGCCATGGCCGTCCAAGTTCCCTGACCTGAACTCTATAGAAAATGAGTGGGGTGAACTGAAGAGAAGAAGCACTAACATGGACCTGGAAATCTGAAGGGTCTGGAGAGATTGATCTCTGATCTCTTGTCAGATGTTCTCCAACCTCATCAGGCATTATATGTAAAAACCCAGAGCTGTTATCTTGGCAAAAGTGTAGTAGACAAAAACTTTATTACATAATGAGATTTTCACTTTATTTAAAATTCTTATTTTCCAATAAAAAGTTAGATATCTGTATGTTTTTTTTAAACAAAAGATCAAAAGGATTAACAATGCAGATTTTTTTTCACAGCCGCCTTTGATCATATTTACCAAGGGTATGAATGATTTTAAGCACAACTGTAACTGCAAGATGCAATTATAATTTATAGTTATTTCTATAGTTCTTTGTAGTTATCATTCTTTATGTGAATAAACCTTTAGGGTGTTTCCTAACCAACTGTGTGGCATTGTTGATTCCATCAAAATGTTGTTATACAACATGTGTAATAGCTTTTATGAGTTTTTTTTTTTTTTTTTTTTTTTAATTAAATTCATTGTTTTATTTATTCTTTCTCTCCCCTTAGGCTGAAGCAGACTCTGCTTTCTCCATTCTCTGCTCAACACATTCAACAGTCCTTGTTTCACCGAAAAAGTAAGTCTCTATTATTCAACAATTATATTCTGATTTTGTAATTTCAAGACTTCACTAATTTCTGATCATATATTCAATTAATACAGCTGAAGATGAAAGCAGCAGCTATTCTTTCTTGCGTTTCATTGATGTGTCTCCTGCTGAGATGTCCAACATAATGCTTCAGGGGACTCTAGTGAGGTACGTTACGCCACACTCACGTCAGTCAGACAATAACACATGATGAATTGAATTACATACTTACTCTCTGAGCTAGGATAGTTACTTAATATATCAATAAGAATTTAATTATTGCTACATTTGGATGAGATTTGGGTGTGTTTCAGCATATTCATTGTTTCCTATGGCAAACAAAAGCAACTTAAAGGCATAGTTCACCCAAAAATGAAAATACTGTAATTATTTACTCACCCTCGTGTTGCTCCAAACCCATATGACATTCATTCATATTCGGAACGGAAATTAAGATGTTTTTGATGAAATCTGAGAGCTTTCTGACCCTGCATAGACAGCAACGCAACTGACACATTCAAGGCCCAGAAAGGTAGTAAAGACATCGATAAAATAGTCCATTCAGTGGTTCAACCTAAATTTTATGAAGCTATGAAAATACTTTTTGTGTGCAAAAAAACAAACAAAAATTATTCAACAATTTCTTCTCCTCCAAGAGTACCACGATGCATGAGTGTGGTGCTGCTTGTGGTACTCTTGTGGACGTGTTAAAGACTGACATGGAAGAAAAGAAATGGTTTAATTAAGTCATTATTTTGTTTTCGTTGTGCACAAAAAGTATTCTTGTAGCTTCATAAAATTGAGGTTGAACTTCTGATGTCACATTGACTATTTTAACGATGTCCTTACTAACTTTCTGGGCCTTGAACGTGGTAGTTGCATTGTTGTTTATGCAGGGACAGAAAGCTCTCAAATTTCATCAGAAACATCTTAATTTGTGTTCCGAAGATGAACGAAGGTCTTACGGGTTTGGAAAAATATGAGGGTGAGTAATTAAAGGTGCACTATGCGATTTTTGCCAAACGATGTTGATATTTGAAAGCACCCAAACAAACATGCCCATACCCCAACACCCTTTTTGATATCTCTGGCCCACGCAAACGTACACAAACTTGGCATAACGCTGATTGCGGAAACAAGTGAAGAATAGGGGTGTAACAGTACACAGATGTCACGGTTCCGTACGTACCTCGGTTCGGGGGTCACAGTTCGATACGATTTCAAACAACAGGAAAAAAAACAAACAAATTCACTATGCTAGATTTCTTTTCATTTATTTTAAACAGACAGTAGTACAAATAAAAAAAAATTCAACCTACATGTGAAAATACTAAATATCATATCAAATTATAATGTCATATATAGGCTATAAAATCTGCAGTACATATATACATACAAGGAATAAATACTTGACATATATTTAATGTAGTTAACTGATAGACAAGGGAAATAAACTGTGCGACACGTAACATAGCCTATATTTGCATCCTATTTGTTTTTTAAGTTGATTTTTCTGGTATGAGGACAGTTGAAGTAATCACGCTGGTGCACACAAACACAAAACATATCAGTTCCAGGCTTCTAGCATTGCTAACTTGACAGCGCAGTTGGTACTTTATCAAAATAAAACACAGTGAACCAAATATCAGCGCACTTGCCTCACTGTGTCACCGTAGGAATGCGACTGAAGTACAAAGCCTAAAATTTACATAATAAATAATAGTTTAGCATTTGGGTACATCATAAATATGAAAATATTTTGGAATATTTAGATTTGTGCCGAATAAGAAAGGAAGGATACAAGAGCACAATGCTCCATTTCACAAACAATTGAATGCGCAAGCCTTTAAGGTAATGTTATACTTCTTTGTCAGTGAGAGACGCGTTCAGAATCAGCACATGGTCACTGTCTAGTGGGCTTTGTTTTCAAGCGCGCAACTCCTGGCATTTGCTGTTCTTCTGTCGGCGGTTATCAAACAGCATTTCATTATTGCGGATGCCCCCTTCTGGATTGAAGATTAATTGTCTGTATTCGTTTTAAGGCCTCATGCACCGAACCGAGATGCCGTACCGTGATGTTCGGTACGAATACATGTATCGTTACACCCCTAGTGAAGACCCAAGCATACAAGCATATTCAAACAAAAGCCAACACAGATGAGTTGTGTGAAACAATACAAAATCAACATTACTTACATATCAAAAAGAAACAGCGCAACCTCTGCGTCTGATTCAAGCCCTAGCTCCTGTTCCTTGAGTTCTCTTAACTGCTCCGATATTTGCACGGGTCCTACCTATTGCCTGATCGTAAACCTTCGTTTAAATGTTTTGTTCCTCCGATATTTTCCTCTTTTTAATCTTCCAATTCTCTCTATCTATAGTTGATCTGCTAATATCTGTCCTGTGCACTCAAATTGAGCGCTCTCTTCTCTCTATCATTACAAGAAATATCCCTTACTGCTGATTGGCTACAAGTGTGTATTGAGACCAGGTCTGACACTGCTGTCAAATCGTTTTTCAAAAATTGCTTAGTGCACCTTTAACTTTCATTTTTCGGTGAACTATCTCTTTGAGCTGTTTAGATAATAAAATCTCATGTTTTCTCAGGTGGTTAGCCCTATATCTGTCCTTCAAATCAGCCTACCGGCTCCACCACAGCCGTCTGTGGAATGAAGAGGTGGAGGAGAACGAGGCTAAAGGGAGAGCCCGGTTAGGCAAGCTGTGTCTTTCACACAGAGATCTCATTCTGTGGCTTAACCGGCCAACGTCCTTCCCAAATGTCCACAGTAGTCCTATTCTACAGGTGAGCTGTGTCTTCTTTTTTTTTTTGCTTGCATTCATTTTCGTTTGTTCCAAATCCGAGATTTTTCTGACCCTGCATAGACAGCAATGTAACCGACACATTCAAGGCCCATTCACAATTTTACCAGTTTCCTTACTACTTCTGTGTGAACGGTCCCCCGGACTTCTCATTATTGGCATACGATCTGATCGAAAGGTACGTCCAAAAATAATAAGTACTGATTATTTCTCAGGCATAATTCAAAAGACTTAGTGGTCCTCAGTCCTGGTTCTAGATGTCTAGATTGAACACGCTTGAACAAACCTAAATATCTTCCAAAGATTTGATTGCACAAATTTTCTTTGCTCATCATATTTCTTGCATGCACCCTTTTGGAGTTTATGTACGAGTGCACAGGTCTACTCTTGCTTTGGGTTACCCCACTGAACCAGATTAAATGACCCTCATCTTTCATTAGCGGCAAAGGCTCGTATTTCGTTGTGGAAACCTCTTTCCACTCACCCACGAGACACTCCGGTGTTGCTGTATATCAAATGCTGATGGGAATATCAAAGGTCCAAACTGATTATCGGGGAAAGGAAAGACGATAGAGGAAGTGATGCTGGATGTCCCATTCCAGAAGCTACAGTGTCGTCCCCTGGAGGCCAAACAGCGGCAGGGGTTAACCTGCAGTTTGGCACGCTGGCGTGCGTTCAGACTACGGTCAGGGGAAGCTGTGTTCAGGTGCTGACTGAGGTGTAATATTATCCACTTCCCACTACAGCTTTTATACCACACAAGCGTCTCCTAGCTCCACTGGGGCGTGGATGGGGAACACAACACCACAACAGTCAGCTCCCCGTGTGGACTGGCCCATATCGAGCACTCAGAGGCCGGGCGATAGACTTGTAAAGAACTATACTAACTAGTGACAAAAGTGAAAGCACCTGTCTTTATCCACTTTGGAGCAGTTCATTTTTCTCTGAACATTGCATCATATTGTGGTTTTGAGTTGTAAACCGAGATACTCAGCAAAACCGATTCCCAGTCTCTAAATTTAAGCTGTCAGTCTGTGATTTGTAAGTAATCACATATTGCTCAAGCCCAGTGCCAAATGTGAACCTGTCAGTTGTGCAGATGTATCTGATCTGTGTGTTGTTGGATGGTAATTAGTGTTTCATGTGTTCATGTGTATCAGTCAGTGTGTAGCCGCAGGCAGCAGTGCTGTGAGAATCTCAGCGCTTTGAATGCTGGATACTATTGATGCCTCATCTGTGTTTGTATGGTCACTCTCACTGACATCTTGGCAAGAGTTTCCAGCCTGTGCTTTATGAAACGAGAAACAAGCACGCCTGCTGAAACTTTCTTTCTTTCTTTCTTTCTTTTTCTTTCTTTCTTTCTTTGTATATATATATATATATATATATATATATATATATGTATAAATTAAATGTATAATTTATTTATTGCTTTCTCTCATTTTTTTTAATTTCCTTAGTTTTTCGTTGTCTTTCTTTTTCTTTCTTTCTTTTTTATTCTTTTGTAGTTTTTCATTCTTTCAGTCATACTTTATTCTTTCATTTTTCTCTCTGTTCTTTCATTGTTTTCATTTATTCTTTTTTATTGGCTTTTGGTTTTTTTGTTTTTTTTACTTTTGTTATTGCTGTTTAGTTATTTCATTCTCCCTCTTTTTGTGCTTTTATTTTTGCTTTGCTGTCATTAATACATTTCCTTTTTTTTCTTGCTTTTTCTCTTCTTTCATTTCTTTCATTTCCTTTCTTTTTTCATTATTCTTTCTTTCTTTCTTTCTTTCTTCTTTCCTACTTTGTCATTTTTCATTCTTTCAGGCATACTTGTTTGTTCTTTACTTCTTCTTTCTCTGTTCCTTCATTTTTTTCTTGTATTATTGTTTTCCATTCTTGGTTTTTATTCTTAGCTTGTTTGTTTAATGTTTTCTTGGCTTTTTGTTCTGTCTTTTTTATTGCTGTTTATTTTTTGTTCTTTCATTTTTGCTTTCCTTTCAATTTGTAATTTATTTTATTTAATTTATTTTATTTTATTTATAATTTTTTTTATTTTCTTGCCTATTTTTTCCCCATTTCTTAAATTTTTCAGTTTTTTTTTTCCATTCATACTTGCTTTTTGCCTGCACCCCCCACCCCCCATTTTTCTGTTTTGACAGATTTTTTTGTTTCACTGTTCTTTTATTCTTTCTTGCACTCTTCCACTCTTTCATTTCTGCTTTCTCCATTCTTTTACCCTTAGCTATTTGTAAATGGTTATTGTCATTTTTCTTTCTTTCAGTCATACTTCTTTGTTCTTCCTTTTCTTCTTTCTCTATTCTTTAATTTCTGCTTTCTTTCTCCATTCTTTTATTCTTTTAGTTATTGCTGTCTTTTTGCCTTCTTTTGCTTTTTATGTTTCCTTTCTCTCTTCCTCTCTCTTGATTTTTCTTTAGTTTTTCCTTTCTTTTTTTCTTTCTTTCTTTCTCACTTTTTCTTTAATTTTCACTCTCATTCATTTCTCACTTTCTCTCTTTTCTTTCTTTCTCTCTCATCACATGTCTTTCACACCTCATCCATCATTAGCTCCCAGCCTCCTCTAAATGAAGTTGACAGGTCTGTTTATTCTTGTCACTTGTGTGGATGCAGACAGGAAACAGGCAGATATATAGGCTGGTCTTTATGATTCATGCGGGTCATTAGAGCCGTAGTTTTGACTGTGACCCAGTCTGGACGTCTGTTACCACTGTGGTCTCATTTAGGGTATCACTTCTGCTCAGTGTGACCTCTTGACTCGTGACAAATGGAGCTGATGAGATGGGAGTTGGGTTTACATTAGATTAGAAGTAACTCGTTGTAGAGAGTAAGGAGATCACTAGGAGGTGCTGCAGGCCCATGTACTCCTTTGTGACAAATTCACATGTCATGCAGAAAAACGACCATCCTCACACACACACTTGGTCATACGTGTTGACAATTTGACAGCATGTGATTTAGTAGGGTGTAATATCCTATACTGATTACTTTTTTTTCTTTCTCTCCTGCAGGATTTAGTGTTCATGTCCACAGGGTCTTCGCTAATCTGTCACACTGACGTGGTCATCCATAGCAGACGCTCATCCACTCAGACGTTCAGACCGTGCCAGCCTTTCCAACCACCCAAGTTTTTACTCACCGTCACACCCAGGGTGAGAAACACACAGCCTTTCCCTCAAAAAAAAACATCTTAGTGGACCATATTGATTGGCAGACTTTCACTTAGTTTAGAGGTTTGAAATCAATCCAGATTTCTATATGCAGTAACTGCTGCTGTTTTCAGTATCTAGTAACGGTTTGGCAAAAGTCAGAAACTCATCAGCGTGGATTTCTACTGAGGGTGGTCAGATGCTGACAGGGATCTCCCACTGTCTCAGAAACAAACTTGCTATCCAAAATGAAAGACTCGTTCTCTGTGTGGCCCTCAGTACAAGCCTGGTTTATTTATCCTCATTGACCCCCTGACAGATCTTCTGCTCAGCTGATCATGACCCCGGTGGAGAGTAACCAAACAACACAAGCCCACCGGTGAGAAATCAGAGGTCTTGGTTAAGGGCTGCTTCTCTGGCTGTGAATACACAGCCCATTAAAAACCACACCGCCATTTGGGATTCTCTCAAACTTGGGGATTTTCTCAAAATGTTGTGAATTCACATGTTTGGGACTGAAAGAAACATGATAGTTGAGACTTACAACGTCATTTGCTGGTTCAAGATCAACATTCCTATAAAAACAATTCTAGCCAAACTATCTGAATGGTTTTCAGATCTTTTTAGATTGGAAACAAAAATCTCAAAACAATTATACGTACATTGTTCTTAATTTTATTACTTTTTCTAGTACTTATTATTATTATTATTATAATTATTATATTTATTGTCATTTTTTTAAATGGCTTTTTTATAAATATAATTTTATTTATGTAATAAAAAAATATAATTTATATATATACATATTTTTAATAGATTTTTATAATTTTATGTAATAGTAATATGTGACCCTGGACCACAAAACCAGTATTGTGTAGCACAGGTATATTTGTAGCAATAGCCAAAAATACATTGTATGGGTCAAAATTATCCATTTTTCTTTTATGCCAAAAATCATTAGGATATTAAGTAAAGATCATGTTCCATGAAGATATTTAGTAAATTTCCTACCATAAATATATCAAAACTTAATTTTTGATTAGTAATATGCATTGCTAAGAACTTCATTTGGACAACTTTAAAGGATTTTCTCAATATTTTGATTTTTTTTGCACTCTCAGATTAAAGATTTTCCAGAGGTTTTAACAGATTTAAACCAGAGATGATTTTATCTTTTATCAAATGACAGTTTGATCAGAATCTTTTTTTAAGCCCTTAAAGGGATAGTTCACCCAAAAATGAAAATTACCCTGTGATTTACTCACCCTCAAGCCATCTTAGGTGTATATGACTTTCTTCCTTCAGATGAATACAATAAGAGTTTTATTAAAAATGATCTGGCTCTTCCAAGCTTTATAATGGCAGTGAATGGGTGTTGAGATTTTAAAGCCCAAAATAAGTGCATCCATCCATCATAAAAAGTACTCCACATGGCTCTGGCGGGTTAATAAAGGCCTTCTGAAGCGACTCAATGCGTTTGTGTATGAAAAATATCCAAATTTAAAACTTTATAAACTCTAATTTCTAACTTCCTCTAACTGTCGTATAAGCATTCACGAGAGAGTGGCGTTCCAGCGGATGACATAGCATGTAGGCATAGCGTAAGCTTTGGTGAGAATATGCTAGTCTTGTGAGAACCAAGTTTTGTTTAAGCAAAGGAAAACTAGTCTCCTCTTGGCTTATATTAAAATCCTCCAACATTTTTATTTACAAATCCACGTTTGTACTTGTAATTCATGAGTTTAAATACAGATATTTTTCTTACACAAACACATTTATTTGCTCCAGAAGGCCTTTATTAAACCCCTGAGGCCGTGTGGAGCACTTTTTATGATGGATGGATGCACTTTTTTTGGGCTTCAAAATCTCAACACCCATTCACTGCCATTATAAAGCCAGGACATTTTTTAATATAACTCCAGTTGTATTCATCTGAAAGAAGAAAGTCATTTACACATAGGATGGCTAGAGGGTGAGTAAATCAAGGGGTAATTTTCATTTTTTGGGTGAACTGCGTCTTTAAGCCAAACCGTAACCCTTAAACTAATCTGAAAATCTGATTGGTAGATGGGAAGGTTGTTTCAGATCCAGCAAACGATGGTGAGCCAGAAAAACTTCCTACTTAAGCTAGTCAAGATATTAATCTTATATACGTGACCAGTGTGGTTGTACTAAATCATATCTGCAGCGTTAATGGTTCAGACATGTATGAGAAACTGTTTTCTTTTTCCTCCAACATCTGCTGTTAACTTGGCTAATGTAAGGCTATCTCTGTGTTATCCCAACCCCGAGAGTCAGGATTGTGTCTAGCCTCATGGCCGCGCTGTGAGAATTGGCACCACGTTGTCACTGGCCCCTAGGCACCGGGGCATATGGGCACTGTGGGAAAGTGATAAGATAGATTAGTCGCCTTTTTTCTCTTTATGCACAAGGGACTCTTGACCCTTTTGGCTTTTTATGGCCACATCTGCGTGTTCGCGCTCCTATTGGTCAGCTGTTCGCTACAAAACTGGAAGCCCGGCCAAAGCTGAGCTGTTTTTCATCAGAGATAAGAATGAAAGGAAGATAATATCATCCGCTTGTCAGCACGCCATAAAATTCTCCATGAAGCTGAAAGAGGGATAAAGCGAGAAGGAGAGGGAGAGCGAAGAAACGGCCAGTGGAAGGGGTTGTGAGCGGTGTGAATCACTACAGGAAATGGTCATCTGTTACTCAAAGGCCTGTTAGCGCTGTTAGCACCGCTGACCTCTGCCACGCTTTCCTGCCAGAGCGGCGGGGTTCGGACAAAATGTCAGAAAGACAGGGTTGTGCGTGCCTCTGTGTGTGTGTGTGTGCACGTTCGACAACTGGAAATGATTTTTCTCCCCCTCAAGCTGCAATTTGTTTAGTGTTTCGTAGCGATAAAAAGACTGAATAGGGAAATAAATGCCAGTTATCTGGAAGAAAGACAATCTGATAGCATAAACAGCCTCGGAGGTGTTGACTAAGGGATTTTCTTCTTCCCTAGGTGACTTCAGTTCCCATGGAACGCTACTGTGCCGATCGCAGTGCCGAGTATGAATGGAGGTTAATACGAGATGGAGGGAGTCTCATTGCTAAGCAGTGCTTCCTGTACGGATCCCCCGAGTTGGCTTGTGCCTGGGCTCAACGCTCTCAGGCCTTCCTCCCTCAGAGCCCAGGGGGCGTCATGGCACTGCAGCAAAGACACGGCTGGTCCTTCATAAGGATTCCAGGTAGGTGAAATCCTGGGTGGGAGTTAGCGTGCGTGCGTGTTTGTTTATGTTTGCCCGTGTGTAAAAGCGGTTGAGAGGTACTTCATTTTTCCAAGACATTTGTATCCGGCTATTGTCCTCGCAAAGACATTTTTATTTAAGACAAAGGACTTTCTCACGTTCATTGGTTTGTTCATAAAGGTTTCAAATGTCTCGAGAGGAAGTCGAAATTTTATTGAAATTTATAATGCCCTCAGAAGCGACAACTCCCTCCTTTTAGACCAAACACAAACCAGAGAACTTTGTCTCAGCTCCTCATGGCAAGCCTTCAGGCCTCGAGGGACTCCACGGCACCGCTGTGCTCTGGGGCCAAAGTGCATTTCAATCAAAGAAAGCTCACAGAGTGCCTAAAAACGAGATGGGGACCCATGGGAGAGGTCATAGAAGAGGTCACATCTGAGGGCCGGTGCACCTAAGTCACTGTTTTGGCACCAATGCACAGCCATTCGTCACATGTTTAGCAATGGGAATACTGCCAGGCGATACTTAAGACTTCATTTGCAGATAAGACCGATTTTTGCATCAGCCTGTTGCGTGAATTGCGCACAGGCTTGTGTTTGTCTGTGCGTTCCAGTGTAATTGCTGGGAGCAGACTGGGGAAGAGAAAGAGGTCTGGGAGCGCTTGTGAAGTTGGGAGGGGGGACAAAGCAAGGAAGTTGGACTATTGGACATTGTTTCTGCACAGCGTTAGGTAAGCGCTTTGAATGTGTGTGTGTGTGTGTGTGTATCACTGTGAATGTTCATTCACAGGCTTAAGGTGTTTCAGAGCGCACTTTTCCCATTTTCTCAGAGTCATACTGTACCCAGGGAAGGAAATGACACAAGCCTGGGTAAGAGTCATTGAAGTATGCTGGCGGTCCCACCACTGCCTCATTAAATCAAAAGCCTACATTTCCATATAGAGGCCGATGGAGCGTTTATTAGCAATAACAAAAAATGTACAAATATATTAATATATATAGCTGCAAGTAGCGATTACCAGGGTTCAAGATATTACATATTATTTAGCAAGGCTTTACCCACTTAAATCAATGATTAAAAAAGCAATTTTGGCAAATCCAGGTAATTTAACATAGAATAGGGTGACTAGACCCTGTGCTAAATGTGTACCTGGGAAGTGGCACATCTGGTCACCCTACCATAGAAATATGATGTTTTTTAACATTTATGACTGCTATAGCACCAGCTGTGGCACGATCCGCTTAAAACTTTGCATGCTTGTTTAGAATCATCTATTGCATGTGCTCAGCAGGTTTTGTGAAGTTTTGAGTTTCCCTTTAGGCTTTATAGGGTAAATTTGGACAGGCCCCTTTTCTAAACGACCCTGTTATAGCTTCCCAAAGGGTAAATTTCAACATTTTTTTGGCCTAGTGAGTCCTGCAGTGTTTTTGTACTGCAGTGTTTTTTTTTCCAGTGAAAAACTAGAAAATTTTTTTACATCTTCTCAATCATTTAACGAATGATTTGATTGACAGCAGTGGTTCTAATGGCAGAGTTGTCCGGAATGACGAGTTCTGTCGTATGATACGAATATCATGCATATGTGCGAAAAACCATGCGGCGTACAATCGTTTACGCACTTGAAAAACACAGTATCACCCCCAGTGGCCAATTTCTTTCAAATTTCTCTCAGACCTTCGGGGCCTGTGAGTCAAACCGGCAGAGAGAGTTTCGTTCCGATCGGCCTCCATTAACCTTGTCTAGTGGGTGCTCAAAATTTGTCCATGTTGTACCATGTTTTTTGAGATATGCAAATGTCCTTGTAGACACTTGTGGCACTTTGGATCAAGACCCTACACACCAATTTTCATGTTGATAGAACAAATGGTTGCACAGGTATAGCCATTTTTATGATTTATGAAAGCTCCACATTTTTCCATTGACCTCAGATTGAGCTCTTACATAAGTGTTCTGAATTTGGTGGAGATATGTCATTCCGTTCAGGAGTTATAGGCATTTTACTAAAAGTGGCCCTGCCCCCTTCGAAAGTTTTGGCGCCCCTTTGCGATGGTGAGTTGAAAGTTCAACCGTTTTTTTGATAATTATTAATATTCACTGTCCAGAGAATCTTTCTGCACTGCTTTGGTTCCGATCGGATGAAAAAACCTTGGACTAGTTCGCAAAAGTTTTTTTAAATGCAAAATACCCAGAATTTTTGCCAGGCTCCTGGTCGAATCTGAGGCCTGTGTTTTGTCCGCCATGAGCCAAGGATTTTGGGTGTCTGGGACATCTTAAAGATTTAAAATGCTTGATTACATTAAATGTGTCATTATAATAAAGTCATACAAAAATTAGGATGATCACACTAACATGTCATAAAGAGATAGTTTACCCAGAAATGAAAATTCTGTCATTAATTACTCACCCTTAATGTCGTTCTAAACCCGTAAGAACTTCATTCATCTTCATTCAAGGCCCAGAAAGGTAGTAAGGACATTGATAAAGTAGTCCATGTGACATCAGTGGTTCAACTCTAATTTTATGAAGCTACAAGAATGCGTTCTTTGTGCAAAGAAAACAAAATAACAACTTTATTCAACAATTTCTTCTTTTCCGCATCAGTCTTCATGAGAGTACCACAACACACCACACGCATGTTGACCTATGCCCTCTTTATAGTGCATAAACATTTACTGTATTTACTGTATCACACACATTTACAAGATTCAACATGCTGCATATTTTTTTGTAGCTATCAATATCAGTGTGGCTGCCCATCAGCTGGTTTGTATACATGAAAGTGTTAGTGTATTGCTGCTGTACCTTTCGTGTCACACTAATTGGGGGGCAGGCCACAGGAGGACAGGCTTTCTCTTACAATAGCTCTGCACATTGTTGCAATGCGACTGCTGCTTTGAGCTGTTGTTTTGAGGGAGAGAGAGTGAGAAGGCTGCAGAGCTCAGCTCACAGACAGCCTGTGGGAAACTCTGCTTTCCCTTCCTGTTCTTTCAAAGAATCTCTGCACTCCAGCAAAATGGCCGGAAATATTCCTGGCCTTTTTGATTTGGGGCCCAAACAACAGTGACTGCATAATTGTTTGTGATCTGCTCCCTCGCCCCGCCTTTCTCGCTGCGAAAAACAGCCGGGCTTCACCAAGGTGTTTGGAAAGATTATCCTCCAGTCAGATGCCTATGCTTTTTTTAATGCTGATAAGGTTTTGTTTTATTTCATTTTATTAAATGCATTAGTTTAAAACGTTGAATGAAATGGTATTATGGTTTAATAAATAGTATTATTTTTGAATATTTTTAGAATTGTTTTAATTACTATACTTCTTTTTTTTTTTTTTTTTTGTTTGTTTGAAGCTACATTTATTTTCTAGTAGTACAAGGTCACAAAAAAATCAGTATGGGAATAAGGCCAGGAACAGACTCGAACCCTGATTTCCCATGAGCTCCGCTGCTCAGTATGTCCTCAAGACCACCACTTATTTTGTTTTTGCAGGTCAAAGTCTGTAGAATGATGTTGACCTTTAGTGAAACGAGTTGCTTCCCTGATGCCGGTCTCCTTCTGGCCTACAGAGGGAGCATTTTGCTTGGTTTTAGTCTGCTTTGCCTCTCCCTTTTGTGTGAAATTCAAAATGTGGTCACACATTTCACCCCCTTTGCTTTAGTGTTTGGGTTTGCGCTCAGATCCCAGGCGGGATTTGGTGAGTATAATCAATACACGACAGCTTAATGACAGGCTCCCTCATTTGCCTCATTCGTTTTACCTCCTGTCCCAGGAAGATCTGTGGTCGCTGGACTGATGCAAGACTCTGTAAACATAGTGTGTGGCAAATGTGTCACATTTCATATGATCTCTACCTACAAAAAGATGGCTTTTGATGGAATATCCAAACTGTCTGAGCCATTTTGTGAGCGACTGGCCTGCGGGTTTTCTGTCTTGAATGTTGGGATAAGTCACATGTTGTTTTGAACCACACTGACTTTCATTGTGTGAGCAAAAACAGTTGAAAGTTCCATCAAACTGTCTTTAGTCATTCAAAACAACATGGGGGTGAGTAAATGATGACATATCTTAATTTCAAGTGAACTACACTTTTGGAAGTACATCACATTTCATATCTGAGCTCATACCCTGCTAAATTGTGATTGCGTAATTTATGGAACTTTGCCCTGTTTTTAAGGTGTAGTAATCACCGTCACTTCTGCGAAGTTGTGACGTGGTGGCAAAACAAATATTGTTTGTGTTCAGCACCAGCCTCACCCCTTGTCCCTGTGCTTATGTCTAGGTGTTGGCTAGTGGTTGTATTGGGCGTCAGTAAACACTAAAGCTAATCTTGAAGGCCGGGTGCTCTTGTTGTTACCCATTGTCCCTTTTCCAGAAGAAGCGACCCTAAAGCTGAGATCGCTTTAATGAAATTAGCAAGCAGTGGAAAAGCAATGAAATAGGCAGGGGGGTTAATGAGCTCGTCCAGGGCTCTGTGACAGATTTTTAAATTGGGTCACCCTCGGGTCAGACCAGAATTCTGGACAGGAGGGATTGGATTAGAGCCGAGGCTGCTGGAAGGGGAGTCTTGAGGGGTTTCCACCAGCAGGTGGGTTAAGTTGATAGCGGTGTCTGATGGCACAGCACTTGGTATCTTTGTTCTCCCCCTGTTTTGCAGTTGGAAGGTATCCTGAAAATACACAAGCCGTCCTCGATGAACTTTCATTCCGATATAATCCACTGCTAAATCTGTTATCGTGAAATCTAAATGATGAAGTCACTCTTGTTAGTTTCCTCTGAAAATGTTTTTGTATGAGATTAGTTGTATTTGATAAGCATGTCTAAGAGCTGGGTTTAGATGAAGTAGCATGTGTCTGACTAATTGCAGACTCGTCAGACTTGAAATAGGACGTGTGGGGGGATTTGATAAGACGGGAATGGAAACACCAGAGGAGACTTTATGGTGCCGGTGCCGTTGAGTTGTGGGTACCAACGGGGCACATCATCCCCTTAGACCACCATCTTCATACCACAGTCTTTCAGGGGCTTCATAAAGTGGGATCTGGCAGCTCTTTGCCTCATCTCTCTGACGCCAGACCCATTAGATTAGAGCTTTATGGGGAAGAGCGTATGGGAGACTCTTCTTTCTTATGCGTCTTTCTCGCAGTCGGGAACCTGAAACCTCTGCTTTTTGCTGTTAACACTGTGGGATGTGGTTGTTAAACTTGTACATGTATTTCAGCAAGCAATCTCTTGTTGAAATATGTGATCCTTCAAGCTGTCTTTAGTGGTTTGAAAATAGTACATTACGTAGCGTAATATGTAATCTTTATATAGTGTATAACCAGTTCAAGTAGATCTTTATTAAATGTGCAAGCTCAGCTGCAAGTCACTGTAAAACATTAAAGCAATTTAAGGTATGTACTCTACCATTAAAAAGTTTTTTTAATACCTTAATACTTTTATTCAGCAAGGACATATTAAATTGACCAAAAGTGACAATAAAGTCTTTGTTACAGAATATTTATATTTATTTTTATTTTATTTAATCCATATTTAACCAGGATAGACTTTCTAAGAATAAAAATCTCTTGCCAAAATGGGCAGCAGTACAGTTAGTTTCATGACAAATTAACAAAACAAAAACAATTACACATCATTGAATCACCTTCCATTTGCTGAATAACCATTTAAAATGTTCCAAATATTGTAATTTCAATTTTGATGGAACATGATTTCGGTCAGTTAGAGCTGCATACACTATCAGTCAAGTTTTTGAACACTAAGATTTTTTTTTTCCTCTCTCTCTTCTGCTCACCAAGCCTGCATTTATTTGATCCAAAGTACAGCAAAAACAGTAACATTTTGAAATATTTTTGCTATTTAAAATAACAGATTTCTATTTGAATATATTTTAAGATGTAATTTATTCCTGTGAGCAAAGCTAAATTATAGAAATTAATTCCTTTTTTTTTTTTTAGGCAAGGATGCTTTAAATCGATTAAAAGTGATGATAAAGAATTTATAATGTTACAAAAGATATTGCTGTTCATATGCTGTTCATATGAACTTTCCATTCATCAAAGAAAGCTCTGAAAAATCTACTCTGCTGTTTTCAACATAATAATAATAATAATAATAATAATAATAAATGTTTTTTGAGCAGCAAATCAGAATATTAGAATGATTTCTGTAGGATCATGTGACTGGAGTAATGATGCTAAATATTCAGCTTTAAAATCACAGGAATAAATTACATTTTAAAATATATTCAGGTAGAAAGTCTTAATTTTTTGTTTAGTTGAGTAATATGAGAGCTGACAAATCAACAATGATGCTGAGGTATTTATACTCTTTTACTAACTTTTACTTGGATTACTTAGATATTTTCGAACATTCACTTACATTCAAAACTAGTTTTAAATTATAAAGTCGTGACTGAATGACATCAAAATTGATTGAAGCTTATGCAGGGCTTGTTGTCCAGGTAAACACTATAATACATGACAGTATCATCTGCATAAAAATTAAAATTAGCATTCTGAATGTCAAAGTCAATAATATTTATATAAATAGTAAATAAAGGGACCCCAGCACAAATCCTTGGGGGACACCATTGGCAATCTCCATTGATTCAGATTGTACACTTAAATAAGAGTTACGTTTTTCCACTTAAACCAAGAAATGACATTTGTTAAACCAACACTCTTTAATCTATGCAGCAATATTTCATGATCCACTGTTTCAAAAGCCTTTGATAAATTGATAAAAAGGGAAGCACAATAATCACCATTATCAATAGATCCCAAGTTATCAATTAGAACTTTAAAAACAGCTACGACGTTTTTTACATAACCCAGATTGATTATTAGACAAAAATTGTTTGCATTCAAAAACTGATAGAACACACACAAAACTTTGAAACTGGGCTGTAATATGGTAGGATCTCCTCCTTTTAATAAAGGAAAAACAAAAGCTTTAGAAATCTCTGAAATGAGACCAGTTTTTAATGAAAGAGTAAGTTAAAGTTAAAATTAAATAAAATGCTGTTCTTTCGAACTTACTACTTATCAAATAAAATCCTGAAAAATCACGGTTTCCACAAGAAAATTAAGCAGCACATGGCTGCGGAAAATTCTGCTTTGCCTGAACAGGAATAAATTACATTTTAAAATATATTAAAATAGAAGTCAAAGTTAAGGTCAACAGCAAGTTGATCCATTTTAAATTTTAAAAGAAATTTTAAAGGTCTGATTTGTCTGAAACTCCCTTCGGAAAGCTAATGGATGTGCAGTTGCTTCATGATTAATAAATAAAGAATTTGTAAACTTGTGAAAGTGTCTAATTGTAAACTTGTAAAGTGTCTAATTTGTTTTTCCAATTTCATTGCCAGATGCTCTCATCAGATCTTGACTTTTTAGAGTTGGACGATAATGAGAAATCAAGTGTAATTTTGTGTTATTTGCTTGTAAATTACATGATTAGCTCCCAAGCTTTCAAACAAAACTTGCATCGTCTCTGCAAACCTATCGCTTGTGTGTGATTTAGTTTTATTTCATTTTCTAGTTCAGTGTAGCCGCATGGAGCTGTTTTGACGAATATGAGCATACAGGCTTGTTTGTTAGTCTTTTGGATGATTAAAACTTAAAGGGGTTGAATATGGCCCACAGGTCTGATGTTTGAGACCCCCTGCGTTAGAGCACATATTCACCTCGGATGAAGTAAATTAGATCCATGTGTTCATTATCTTGTGAATCATCAACACGGTGAGTATGAGATTCTTAAGTGCATGGGCTAATTTGAGCCATTCTCCACCACTCATTGAAAAGGTTACACACATGCCCTTCTCAGGGTCATAAGTGTGTTGAGTCAGGGTTCAGCTATGGTTCACATTAGCATGAACAAGATGTGGTAACAGCAACATGGTCATGCTGGCCGTGTGTTTGACATGCTCTTTGTACTGTCTAAGGCTCAGCCAGCAGGCCTCAAACTCTCTCTGGGGATCTCTAGATTGCTCTGGCAGCAGGCTCATTTTATGTGTATAATCACTATCTGAGTGCCCATGACTAGCAGGGTCATTTAACTTCCCCCCCATGAGGTGACCCTAGGGTCAAGGGTCACACCAGTTAACAATGGGAAGTCCATGCTTCCTCTTTTATAAGCACTATTGGGGTGACAGCATTGACAGACCATTGCGACAAAATTTTCTGGTCTGTGAACCTCAATCAAATGTATTGAGGTCTTATATAACAGATGTACATTTGATGACCAGCTTCAGTTTTTAAAAACTGAAAAGATAAAGCTTGATTAGCATTTATAGGATGATGTGGATTACATCAGAAAATAATTTAGATGAAAACAAACAAACAAACCAAAAATGGCTAGAGATGAACCAACATTAAAATGTTAGATATAAGCTCATGTTTTTTCATGTTATGGCCAAAATCAAAATTCAGTATTATTTTGTCTAAAAAAACAACAACAACAACATGCTAGTACATTTAGGTATAACAGCATTACAATGCACAGTATGAAAAATGGAAATTCACTTAATTTTGTTCCAAAAATTACATTTAACAATATCAGTCGATTATTAGTGTTTTTTAAGATTAATATAGTTTACATTTAAAATACAGAAAAGGGAAAACAAAACTTATTTTTTAATATTGTATTATTATTTATTATTTTAATATTGTCCTGTGATCAAAATGTATGAAAACCTGTTTCTGCCACTGAAAAAAAGGTAATAGTGACTTAGGAAAGGTATTCGTGAGATATAAATATGCAATTCTGAGAAAGATATAAACTCATAATTTTTTTTTTTTTTTCCCAAATTGTGACTTTATTTCTTAAAATTGCAAGTTTAAATTTCAAGTTTATTTCTTGTATTTGCAAGTTTACACCACACAATTCTGACTTTTTTCTCAGAATTGAGATATAAACTGTGCTGCTGTGAGAAAAACGTCAGAATTGCAAGATACAAACTTGCATTTCAGAGAAAGGTCTGTATCTCGTTATTCTGAGAAAAAAACTCATTGCACACTGAATCCAAAATTTTCGTATGTGTTGTTTTTTTTTTTTTGTTTTGTTGTATTTGTCATCCTTTCCTATCAAAATGCTCGCTACGGATGCGAAAACACAGAAAATCGAACCTGATCTGAACTTTTTTTATGACGGACGAAAGTTTCGGAGGCAATGTGTAAACGTGATTGACACAACATGAGATTGTATGTATTTTTTAACGTGAAAAAATTTCTTACGGAAATTTCAGACTCCGTGTGCAATGACCTTGAAATGACCCACTTGCAATTCTGAGAAAGTCAGAGTTGTGAGAGATAAACTCATAATTCTGACTTTTTTTTCCCTCGGAATTGCAAGTTTAGGCCACAATTGTGAAATATAAACTCGTAATTCTGAGAACATCTTTTCCCTCCATCAGAATTGGACTTTATAACTCACAATTGCAAGTTTTTATCTCACAATGCTGAGAAAAGAGTCAGAATTAAAGAAATAAACTTGCAATTGTGAGGAAAAAAAAAGGCAAAATTGTGAGATACAAACTCGCATTTGTGAGAAAAGGCAGAATTGTGAGTTTATATCTCGCAATTCTGAGGAAAAAAATTGCAAGATGTAAACATCAAAGTCAGAATTGTGAGATAAAAGCTTGCAGTAACCTTACTTTATTTCTTATTCAGTGGCAGGAACAGGCTCCCATAGATACGGTGTCAATATGTCATGCATCACTAAAAAATAAAAACCAAAATACCATGTCATGAGTGTAGTATGTTCATTTTAGTTTAATTTGGTCTTTCAAAAAACCATAACATAACACAATCTTTTTTCCACTTAAGAAAACTTTTCACTTTTAAGTTCCGTTGTTCATGGTATTATAAAACAAACATATCGAAAGAAGTTTACAGTGAATCTGTAACAACTGCTGCTACTGAGAGTGGGATTTCTGTCATCGGTAGGTGAGGAGCAGGAAATGGAAAACCCGAAGCGGAGCTGGAGCGGAGTGATTATAGAGCGCTTTGAGCAGGGAGGGGAAATTGCTGTCACTCCACAAGCTTATTCACTGTATTGCTTTGATTAATCTAATCAGCTCCATTCCGACAGTGTGGGATACAGTTTTGATCTCGAGAGTTGACGCATTATTTACCATTTCTCAGTGTTTTGAAATGTTTTTCTCATCTTTGTTCTTCAGACAAAGAGTCTCTGATCACAGACAGCGGGAAGCTTCATACTCTAGACCTGCTGCTGACTCGACTGAAGTCTCAGGGCCACCGAGTTCTCATCTACTCTCAGATGACCCGCATGATAGACCTATTAGAGGTGAGTGCTTCCAGGAACTTCTCACAGTCGGTGACTGACAGCTCTGTGGCCTGTGAACATTACGTTACTACGTCATGTCATTGTGACATGTTTTTTCCTTTAACCTTCAACCTTTCCTTCAGAAACCTCTGTACTGAAGTGATCGTAGATATCCGAGGTCAGGCTGTACGTGTTTTTGTTTACATGTTCGTCGTACTTGTAGTGTTAATCCCACGAAAGGAGAGATGGCTAAATTTGATCAGGCATTGTGAACGGAACGTTTGCTGTTAAACAACTCTGTATTGTTAAAGCTGGACAAAAGCTGAGAGAAGATAACTAGAGGAAACAATCACTTTTTCCAGAGGCACACAGTTGTTTGCCACATGTTCAGCAGCAACCAAACACGGAGCTAAAAGTAGAAGCCTCCAATAACATTGTCAACACAGGCCGCTTATAGTCCTACACAACAGCGATCGTAGTCTAGAAACACCTCCTTAGAGTCAATAGGAATTCCTTCCGATTCATTTTGGCTGAAGCGTTTTCCATGGCCGTCTCTCTAAAGTCTGATTACGTAGATTTAACTTCCTTTATTTGTGAAGTAATTGGTCTATAGAAAAAGTTAAGCATGGAAAAACATGGCATAAACCTTTGGCTTTGATTGACCATTAGTTTTGGCATAGACATGTATATCTACACCTTATATTTTAGCTTTAAGTCAACATGAAAATCTTGATTGATCCTATTTTCTTTTTGGACACACATTCCTGGTCTTATTGTGAACGATACATCAGTGCACGCAATTCTGAAGAAAAAAATGTTTGGCTTCACATTCTTTCATCAAAATGTAATAACTTACCCCGCCTTTGAAACGGCTTTCCTTTTCAGCTGGCATCACAAATATGTCTTATTTTTCAACCCCTTTAGTTTATAATGGAAAATATATTATCCAAATATCCTGTTGTTTGAATAGAAATATGTCACTATGTATATAACCATTCTACTTTCATAATGTGAATGATAAATTCCTTATTCCTTCCTAAAATATAAAGGAAGCTATATATTTTAATTTATAAACACCTACTTACAGTTGAGATCAAACATTTACATACACCTTGCAGAATCTGCAAAATGTTAATTATTTTACCAAAATAAAAGGGATCATACAAAATGCATGTTATTTTTTATTTAGTACTGACGTGAATAAGATATTTCACATAAAAGATGTTTACATATAGTTCACAAGAGAAAATAATAGTTACATTTATAAAAATGACCCTGTTTAAAAGTTTACATACCCTTGACCCTACTGTGTTGATACCTGAATGATCCACAGCTGTGTTATTTTTTTTTTTTTGTTTAGTGATAGTTGTTCATGAGTCCCTTGTTTGTCCTGAACAGTTAAACTGCAAGCTGTTCTTCTTTTATGTGAAATATCTTATTCAGGTCAGTACTGAATAAAAAATAACATGTGTTTTGTATGGTCCCTCTTATTTTGGTAAAATACTTAACATTTTACACTACAAGGTGTATGTAAACTTTTGACTTCAGCTGTACCTAAAACTGCCAGTTAAATTTACCCATGCACATGACTTCTTTTTTGATATGGCTAAAAACATATTATGTCACTGTGTTATGCTACTATCTTCACAAAATAATGTCTAGAGTCATGAAATGATTATTTTAGTCATGAACTATGTCTTTGTGCTGTTGTTTTATGTTCAGTAGACAATAATGAGCAATAATAATTCACTGCACTGCATAGGATGTATGATGCAGTTACAAATTTAAGTGCACTGATTCAGCTAATTTATTATTCATTTGTTTAGTTATATTGTTTATAATTTGAATAAGAGAACAACACCAATGAACTTGGGGTAATCATAAAAATTATTTTATTCATCATAATTTTTTTTTTTTTTTTTCGGGAAACGGACAGAGTAGAATAAATAGCAATCGAGTTGGGAACAATAAATGAACAAAAATGAATGATTAATCCAAAGTTTGAACATTTATGAGTAGGCTAAAATAATAAGCTTTGGATTAGTTATTCATTTTTGCTTTGCAATTTTTGCAGTTTATTGTTTGCTACTGTGTTGCTATTTATTCTAGTCTGCTTGTTTCTGATCCGGTGAATAATTATTGCTCATTATTGTCTATTTTAGTAATTTAAATAACATGGGTTGTCTTAAAACATTTTATTATAATATTACACCACCCAAATATATATCTAATTCTTATTGTCATTGCAGACCGGTTTAGCCTATATTCACCTTTAATAAGCATTATTAGTGTAGAAATGTATTTATATAGAAATTAATACTTTTATTTCACAAGGATGCTTTAAATTGATCAAAAGTTATGATGAAGACATTTATAATGTTACAAAAGATTTCTATTTCAGACATATATATATATATATATATTTTTTTTTTTGAGCAGCAAATCAGAATATTAAAATGATTTCTGAAGGATCATGTGACTGGAGTAATGATGCTAAAAATTCAGCTTTGAAATCACAGAAATAAATTACATTTTAAAATATATTCAAATAGAAAGCTGTTACTTTAAATGGTAAAAATATTTTAAAATTTTACTTTTTTGCTACTTGGATCAAATAAATGCAGGCTTGGTGAGCAGAAGAGACTTCTTTAAAAACAAAAAAAAAACATGAAAAATCTTACTGTTCAGAAACTTTCGACTGGTAGTGTAAATCATTAAAATGTTTTAAAAACATTAAACAATTATTCATTTCCTTCTTAAATTTACATGTTAACTTTGACAGAAATGCATTTTGTAAAATCTTTTTTTTTTTCCCAAAATTTTCCATGGACTCCCTCAAACCCCTCGTAGGTCCCTCTATCCCAATTTGAAAACCTCTGTATCAATGTATTCTCTGTGCAGAAGCCTATTAGTTCTTGTCTCCTCTGATATTGTGTCTCTCCAAACAGATCCCTTGAGTATTTCGGTCAAGTTTTTAAAAAATGTATTATGTGTTCAATAGCTCAAGTCCCACTTGAGGTTTGTTCAAGCATATTCCAGGCTTTGTTCCTAAGTCTTAGGCTAAATCATCTTATGTTTAACACTCTGCTAACCTGGAGTCATATTCTCAGCGGTGTAATGCTATTTAAGATGGTCCCATTACTTACAGCTGCAGAGAAGCTTGGGATTTGTGATCTAATGTTACTTCGGGCTGGAACAAATTCCTAATCAAAGACAGTTAATGTCAAGGAGAGTGCTAATGCTTGCTTCATACGGTCCAGATGTGCTTTTGGGAGGCCATCCAGCTGAGTCGTAGGCCCGATGGAGTCGAGACTTCACCCTGGGTGGCGTAGGAGAGTGGGAGGTCATTTGAGAAAAGTCACTGAGAAGAGTCTGTAATGCTAATGAGGATTTGTGGCGGCCCTGTGGTCTTTATGAGAGGATTATAGTGAAATAGACATACCGGTTTTGTATCGTTGACTTGTTTACCTGCTAATTTTCCGTTTTCTTACTTGAAATGTTTCTCAACTGTCCTGCAGGAGTACATGGTGTACCGCAAGCATACTTACATGAGACTGGATGGTTCATCCAAGATTTCGGAGCGGCGGGACATGGTGGCCGACTTCCAGAGCCGGTGAGTTTTTTTAACTACGGTTTGAAAAGGAGACGTACACGTCTGTAAGCGCCCGTCTCTTCTTAAACCTAATTGGGGCTTGTTTTTGCAAAATGTCACCAAGCATAAATTCCTCATCCCTGGTGGTGCTGTCAAGGCTTTGCGCTCCCTTCTCTCTCCCCACCCTTCCTCACAGGGTCTGGTTTGCATTAGCTCAGCTCTCTGTGGGTGCAGTGGGCTCTGGTTTTTATTTTCTAGAGGAGTGTGCTGTATATTGAAACGTTTCTCTATGTAAATCCTGGGCGGTTGGGCAGGCCCCTTGAACAGCATGATCTGCCTGCGCTTTATTTGCTTTCTCTCACTATTCTGGTCTCCCCTCCCTTTGCAGGACGGATATTTTTGTCTTCCTCCTCAGTACCAGAGCCGGAGGCCTGGGGATCAACCTGACAGCTGCAGACACGGTGAGGCCTTAGCCCATCAGCACATCATGATTACCAGATCACCTTCCCCCCACCGAGGGCCATGAGAACGGCTTCTAATATTATATGAACTCAAAGACATTTAGCACTCCTGCAATTATAGCTGCTGAACTGGTTGACCTTCACATGGACACTTTGAAGTTTCGACCAAATGGTCACCATGTAACACGACCAACCACAGTTTGTTTTGTTTGGGGGTGGGTTTATCTGAAATGGTAGATAACGCAATAATAGAAAAGTATTAAATAATAACGGTGCAGCAGTCTCTACAAGCACAGAAAACTTGAGAAAAATTTATAATTTAAAAAGTGTAGTTTGTGTAGACGCAGAAATAGGATCCGAATTAATTATTTGACATGGCTCAAAAAAACAGCAAAACTTACTTGCTACTACACTGTAAAAAACGATTTGTTGAGTCAACTTAAAATAATTTGTTACCTGGCTGCCTTAAAATTTTAAGTTCAGTCAACTCAAAAAAATGTTTATTCAACTTGAAATGTTAAGTTGTACTAAGTGACAACTTAGATACTTAAGTTGATTCAATTTAAAATTTTAAGGCAGCTGGGTTACTTGCTTTTAAGTTTAACAAACACAAATATCTAAGTCGTCACTTAGTACAACTTAACATTTCAAGTTGACTAAACTTATTTGAGTTGGCTGAACTTAAAATTTTAAGGCAGCAGGGTAACAAATTATTTTAAGCTGACTCAAATTGTGTTTTTTGTTTTTTACAGTGTACATGTATGCTACATTTATCTCTAATATATACTGCTGTTTAAACGTTAGGAATCAGTAAGATTTTTAATGTTATTTAAAGAATCTGTTATGCTCATCAAGGCTACATTTATTTGACTAAAAATAAAGACAAAAATTGTAATATTGTGAAATATTATTACAATTTAAAATAATGGTTTTCTATTTTAACATACTTTCAAATACAATTTATTTCTGTGATGTAAAGCTGAAATTTAACAGCCATTAATCTAGTCTTCAGTGTCACATGATCCTTCAGAAATCATTCTAATATGCTGATTTATTATCAGTGTTGGAAACAGTTGTGCTGCTTAATATTTTTGAAACCTGTAATACTTTTTCCCCAGGATTCTTTAATGCGTAAATGTTTCAAAGAACAGCATTTATTTAAAACATCAATGTTTTCTAACAATACAGGTCTTTACTATCACTTTTTATCAAATTAACATAAAAAAAAATACTGACCCCAAACTTTTTAAATGGTAGTGTACAAAATATTTCTACTTTACATTAAATCCTGTTCTGTTTAAATCATTTTATTCGTTTAAGAATCCTGGAAAGAGTTTCAAAGGTTCCAAAAAATATTTAGCAGCAAAACTGGTTTCAATATTGATAATAAATCAGCATTAATGAATAAACACGTTTTCACATGTTTTTTTTTTTTTTGTTTTTTTTGTTAAAGGTTGAAAACAATGTTTAAATTAGTGTATAAAATGTTCAAATATTTGATTTTCACTCTTTTGTCAACTTTTTTTTTTTTTTATCAATTAAAATTAGATGCAATTTTAATCAGAGTAAAATGAACATGACGTGACAACATATTGGATTATTTATTTATGTATTTAAAGTGTAGGTAAAACACAAAACTCAATTTCAAAGTGGACTGATTTAAAAAAAAAAAAAAACTAAAAGAAAACTATGCTTTTACTCCCAGATGTTGAATTGGGTCAGCCAGTCAGATAAGAGCTTGCCAGATTCAGAAAGTGCTTTCCAGTTTTGTATACAATATGCATCAGATGGTCAGTGAATTGACCGTGGAGGTGTGCAATCTAGTATTTTAAACCAGTGTGAATTATATGTGACCCTGGACTACAAAACCAGTCATAAGTAGCACGGGTATATTTGTAGCAATATCCAAAAATACATTGTATGGGTCAAAATTATCCATTTTTCTTTTATGCCAAAAATCATTAGGATACTGAGTAAAGATCATGTTCCATGAAGATGTTTTGTAAGTTTCCTACCATAAATATATCAAAACTTTTTTTTATCAAAAATATATCAGAAATGTTTGCTTAGTAATATGCATGGCTAAGAACTTAATTTGAACAAATTTAAAGGTTCAATATTTAGAAAAATCTCAATATTTAGATTTTTTGCACCCTCAGATTCCAGATTTTCAAATAGTTGTATCTCAGCCAAACATTGTCTTATCCCAACAAACCATACATCAATGGAAAGCTTATTTATTCAGCTCAGTTTAAAAAAATGGACCCTTATGACTGGTTTGGTGGTCCAGGGTTACATATGTGCAAGAACTAAAAAATCTGTGGAATAGCATTCATGTGACTAAGTTAGACGTTTCCTCTCTTTCCAGGTGATCTTCTACGACAGTGACTGGAACCCCACAGTTGACCAGCAGGCCATGGATCGAGCGCACAGACTTGGACAAACCAAGCAGGTCACAGTCTATCGGCTTATTTGCAAAGGGACAATTGAGGAACGCATCCTACAGAGAGCCAAAGAAAAGAGTGAGGTTAGTACACGGTATAGAGAAGGTCACACAAAGTAAAATGTAGCACGTTTTCCTTTTAATTCAGCTAATTCTGCGATGGTTAAACAAATTACTCTTTTTTTTTTTTCTCCCGTCATCAGTCGGTTTAAGTTACAAAAAACGTATTTATCTAAATGTCAAACCTCAGAGGAGTTTTTGCAGTGACAAGGGGGTTAAAGGAATATTTAGCCCATGGTTTTAACTGCATTTACAACTAATTATACTGTAATTGCATATATGTTCTAAACAGTCACATGTAGTCTGGGACGTCTGTATCAACACATCATTATAGTCAGTATATGTTTCCAAGAGTCAAGTGTTCTCTTTCTGCTCTTACTGATTTGATTTATTTTTTCTCTGTCTCAATAATCACTTTCTGCTGTGGGATCTGCACTTCAGATTCAGAGGATGGTAATATCAGGCGGAAATTTTAAACCTGACACCCTGAAGCCTAAAGAGGTCGTCAGTTTGCTGCTGGATGATGAGGAGCTGGAGAAAAAATGTGAGTTGCCACTGCATTCATGATAATAAACGGATATGTATGTTATAAATTAGGTAATAAATTAATTAATTGCTCAGCTCTGATTGGATGGTTTGGTTGTGTTTCTGGGCAGTGCGTTTACGGCAGGAAGAAAAACGGCAGCTGGAGGAAACCAGTAAGGTGAAAGAGCGGAAGAGGAAGAGGGAGAAGTATGCAGAAAGGGTAAGTGCCCTCACAGAGGTATAAAGTGATGAAGAATCTACTTCCTGTGCTGTGGTCTTCAACAATAATAATATGCATATTTTGCTTAAAAAAAAAGAAAAAAAGAATCTATTTCCAGTTACATGACGTTCAATAATAATAATATTTATTTTTTGCTAAAAAAAAAAATGATGAACAATCTACTTCCAGTGCCATGGTATTGAACAATAATAATATTTATTTTTGGCTTTAAAAAAAAAAAAAAGAATCTACTTGCTGTTCCATGGTGTTCAACAATAATAATATTTATTTTTGGCTTAAAAAAAAGAAAAAAAAATAGAATGTACTTGCTGTGCCATGGTGTTCAACAATAATAATATTTATTTTTTTGCTTAAAAAAAAAAGAACCTACTTGCTGTTCCATGGTGTTCAACAATTAAAAAAAAAAATTAATAATATTTATTTTTTACTTTAAAAAAATTATGAAGAATCTACTTCCTGTGTTGTGGTCTTCAACAATGACAATAATTTTTTGTTAAAAAAAAAATATATATATGTGAAGAATCTACTTGCTGTGCCATGTTGTTCAACAATAATAATAATTATTATTTTTTGTTACTGTGGTGTTCAACAGTAACAATATTTATTTTTTTGCTTAAAAAAAAAATTATAAAGCATCTACTTCCTGTGCCATGGTGTTTAACAGTAATAGTTGTGCCCTAGATCAGTGTTGTTATTGTTAACTAAAACTAAAAACTATTAATATTTGGTATATATTATATTGATATAATATAATAAAATATAAATATTAGATGAAAAACTTAGAAATAAAGACAAATTAATTATAAATCAAACTAAAACACTACTAAAAATAAAGCATAAAATATAAAAATAAAACCTTATTTAAAATATAAATATTCTAATAGTATTTAAATAATAGTAAAATAGCACTGCTTTATATTCATTACCACACAGATTTTTTTTACTCTAAAGATTTTCTATCAGGTTCCTGATGTAGAAATCCATATAGAAATGATACATTATTTTTTAAGTGAAGAAAATGCCCTAATCGCCCTTGTCCAACTGTCCTGTTTCCCTGCATCCCTCTTATTTTAAAGAAGAGAAAGGAGGATGACCCAGACACTAAGAGGAAGAAGGAAGGTGTGAATGTGGTCATCCCTTTCGTCCCGTCTGCAGACAACTCCAATCTTTCGGCAGACGGAGAAGACTCGTTTATCAGTGTGGACATGGACTCTGCCATGCCCAGCCCTTTCAGTGAGGTAAGAACGAACGAGACTCGACTCGTATGCGCTTCCTGGACTGGACGGAACTGTGTGATCCTGATAATGTTTGTTGAATTGCAGAGGTCATGATGTCAGGAAGAATTATTGTACAGTGCTGGTCCTGTAATGACATTTCTTTAGCCGATGAGTCCCCAAAACAATAATGTGAGAACTTTCCCAGAGAATGGATGATTTCTATAGAGCTATTATGCCATTGTCAACACACATCCTCTCATTTACTTGCTACACCGATCTCACGCCGCTCTTCCTCCTCCTCGTCCATCTTCTGGTCCTGCTGTCTTTCCTTCGTGGTGCTGTCCCTCTGTCCCTGTCTCACCCCCAGAACTGTGTGTCTCTGCAGATCTCGTTGAGCAGCGAGCTCCAGCCCAGCTCCATTCCCGCAGACGAGAGCAGCAGCGACATGCTGGTAATTGTGGACGAACCCGTGTCTTCTGCTCCACAGTCCCGTGCAACAAACTCTCCCGCTTCCATCGCCGGCTCTGTGTCTGACACGATGAATGGTGGGTACCCTCGTTTTGTTTCTTATTATATTCAGGCTTACACAGAAAGATGTTATATTGAACATAGCCTTACAATTTCATACATTCAAACTTTTTTTTCAGTTTAACCTTCTACATTTGCTACAACTTCTCATGTGTTTGTTGGGGTAAATTCAAATCTCTGAATATATAGTGGTGTTCGAAAGTTTGTGAACCCTTTTCAATTTTCTGTATTTCTGCATAAGTATGACCCAAAAGATTTTTATGTAAATCTTGAAAGCTGACAAAGAGAACCCAATCAAACAACTGAGACAAAAATATAGAGTTTGTCTTTTTTTTATGAAAAATGATCCAATATTACATATCTGTGAGTGGCAAAGGTATGTAAATCTTAATTTAAAGGTGAAATTAAAATCTGGGCTCTATGCTTACTTTTCTTTTTAGGAGCACTTGTGCTCATAACTAAAAAAAATTAGGAGCACAGTCAAAATTTTTGAAGCACCTTCTAATCAATAATCAAAAAATCTGATCAAAAATTAGCCTTCCCATTACGAGGTGATATTTTTTTACCTTTATAATGGCATTTTTCTAACTTTATTAAAAGTATGTCATCTTACTGGTTTTTTACAATTTCTAATTAAAACAACAGAATAAGAACAAATAGAATAAGAATAAGTTAGCAATCAAATGACATTAGTATTAACAAAATCAATTTGTACTACAGAGGTGGCATAGAAGAACACAAAAGTGGCTTGTAGGTGTACATTCATATGTTTAATGAGGCTCAGAGGTGGCATGAGTGCAATCAAATTTGTAAATTCATGTTGAGATTAATGTTTTAAATTGAACATTTTGAATACAGAAATATTAAATGATTTAAATAACTGAAAAGATACTTTAAAAATGAAACTAAATCTGCCAGTAGGTGGCGGCAAGTCACTGATTTAATTACGGAATCATATCATTTATTTGATTCGTTCGAACGGCTGATTCATTCAGGAATAAAGCAAGTGACCATCTTTATGAAAGGGAAATTGAATCATTGACTCACTAGATTTGTTTAAAAACGCATGGTCATTCAATTAAACACTGTTGTGTTTGAATGGAGATGTGCAGCGGCTCAGTTGTGACTTGTTTCAGACTATTTCTGACGACGAAATAGAGCAAAATCAGGCAATAGTGTTATAGTCAGACAACGTAAGTCACTTAATATGAACTTCTTGTTTATTTAGCTGTTGTATTAAATCAATATCTCATTTACAAACTCCCTTAAAAATCATTAAAAGATGTCACTCATCTTAGTTCATCGCGATCTCACAAAGCTCCATTATGACCAATGAAGTTCTCTACACTGCACAATGAATCACTTATTTACACTCTCTCTACACTTTGTTTATGAAAGGATTCTTGAGACATGTCTGTGGGGCATTGCGCAACGTTGCAAAAACACGTGGAAACCTTTGAAGCTCCCCTCAGCGCAAACACAAATACGCTGATCGGGTCAGTCGCACTGGTGCTCCTAAATATTTTTTCATAGTCGCACGCAGTAGTTTTCAGTCGCAAATGCAGGGATCTGTCAAAGTCTGATCAATGTTTGTGAAAGTGAATCATGGCATAAACAAAGGAGATCTCTGAGGACCACAGAAAAAGAGTTGCTGTTGCTCATCAGGCTGGAAATTTTTACAAAACCATCTCTAAAGAGTTTGGACTCCACAAATCCACAATCAGACAGATTGTGTACAAACGGAGGAAATTTAAGAGCATTGTTATGCTCTCCAGGAGTAACTGACCAACAAAGAACATTGCTGACCATCTGCAGTTGGATAATGATCAAGCTAGAGGCCTACTGGAAAAAGATTTAATGGATGGATGAGACCAAAATAGAAATTTTGGGTTTAAATGAGAATCATTATGTACTTTGGAGAAGGAAAAATACTGCATTCCAGCATAAGAACCTTATCCAATCTGTGAAACATGGTGGTGGTAGTATCATGGTTTGGGCCTGTTTTGCTGCATCTGGGCCAGAACGCCTTGCCATCGTTGATGGAACAACGAATTCTGAATTATACCAGCAAACCCTAAAGGAAAATGTCAGGAGATCAGTCCATGAACTGAATCTCAGGAGAAAGGTGGTCATGCAACAACACAACAACTCCAAGCACACAAGTCGTTCTACCAAAGAATGGTTAAAGAAGAACAAAGCTGATGTTTTTCAAAGCCCAGACCTTAATCCAACTGAAATGTTGTGGAAGGACCTGAAGTAAGCAGTTTATAGAAGGAACCCGCCAACATTGAAGTGTTGAAGTGGTTTTGTAATGAGGAATGAGCTAGAATTCCTACAAGCGTTTGTGCAGGACTGATCAGCAGTTACAAGAAACGTTTAGCTGCAGTTATTGGTGCAAAAGGTGGTCACACCAAATACTGAAAGCAAAGATTCACATACTTTTGCCACTCACAGATGTGTAACACTAGATTATTTTTCTGGCAAGTATATATTTTTGTCTCATTTGTTCGACTGGATTGTCTTTGCCTACTTTCAGGAATGTGAAAATCTGACAATCGTTTGGCTCATATTTAAGTAGAAATAGAAGAGAGTTCACAAACTTTCAAACACCACTTCTAGTTTAACAGGGACACATTTAGCACAGATCTGACTGCCTTTCTGTCGAGTGATGAGCAGTGCTAATAAGCAGTGTTGGAGTCTAAGCCATAAAGGCTGAGAGCGCAGAGGTTTGTTGGTTTGAGCTTGCCTGTGAAACGCGAGCAGAACTGTGGCTATTAAGGAGACAGGGTGTGCGTGAGTCTAGGCCGCAGTGGCTCGGACGGCCTCGGCGTGCAACCTCATAGTAAACCGAGGATTAGAGGCAAAATGGCAGCTCTGACAATTTAGAAGAAACCTATTGATGTGTTTGGCTTGCACATAATCCATTAAATAGTCGTGGATCTGTAAAATCATATTTTGAGGATTCACTACCAAGTTTGGGGTTGGCAGTTTTTTGAGGTGTTTGAAGGAAGTGTCTTATGCTCACCAAGGCTACATGTATTTGATAAAAATATGGTAAAAAATATGGTTCTTGCAATTTCAAGTTTACATCTCGCAATGCTGATACAAACTCACAATTATGACTTTTTTCTCAAAATTGTGTTATAAACTTGCAAAAGTGAGGAAAAAAACTCAGAATTGCATCTTTATCTCACAATTCAGTTTTTTTCTCGCTATTTTGAGTTTAGATCATGCAATTGTTACTTTTTACTCCGAATTGCGAGTTAATATCTTACAATTCTGACACAATTGCGAGTCAGAATTGCAAGTTACAAACTCGCATTTGCAAGAAAAAGTCTGAATTATTTTTTTTTTCCTATATTTTTGTTCCTTTATTATTCAGATTGGAGAGTGGAGAGATGACAGGAAAGTATAGGTAGAAAAGGGGGTGGGAGTTGCGCTGTATATGTCAGCGCACTAACCATGAGGCTGCTGGTGCCGACAAAAGTCAGAATTTTTATCTTGCAATTTTGAGTTTTTCTCGCTATTGTGACTTTATAACACGCAAATGCAAATTTATATTTCGCAATTCTGACTTAACTTGCAGTTGCGTGTTACAAAGTCAGAATTGCAAGATATAAACTCGCAATTGCAAAAAAAAAGTCAGAATTGCAATTGAGAGTTCATATCACAAAATTCTGACTTTATAACACACAATTGCGAGTTGAGTCAGAACTGCGAGATACAAATTTGCATTTGTGAGAAAAAGTCAGAATTGCGATTTTGAGTTTTTCTTGCTATTGCGAGTTCATATCACGCAATTGCGAGTTTATATCTTGCAATTCTGACTTAACTCGCAGTTGTGTGTTATAAAGTCAGAATTGCGGATATGAAGTTGCAATTGCAAGAAAAAGTCAGAATTGCAAGTTTTTATCTTGCAATTGCGAGTTTCTATCACGCAATTGTGGCTTTTTTTCTCTGAATTGTGAGTTTATATCTCGCAATTCTGACTTTATAACACAATTGTGTGTTATTTGCAAGAACGTCAGAATTGTGAGTTTTTATCTTGCAATTTTTAGTTTTTTTCTCGCTATTGTGAGTTTATATCACGGAATTGTGATTTTTTTTCCTCCGAATTGCAAGTTAATGTCTTGCAATTCTGACTTTATAACACACAATTGCGTGTTAAGTCAAAATTGTGAGATACAAACTCGCATTTGCAAGAAAAAGTCAGTCAAAAGTCAAAATTGCACGTTTTTATTTTGCAAATTTACGTGTTTTTTACTCGAATTTGCGAGTTTCTATCTTGCAATTTAGAGTTTATATCATGCAATTGTGACTTTTTTGCAAATGCGAGTAAAAAACACTAAATCGCGAAATAAAAACTCACAATTCTGACTTTTTCTTGCAAATACGAGTTTGTATCTCGCAGTTTGACTCGCAGTAAACTCATAATT
Organism: Labeo catla; assembly: GCA_012976165.1. Taxonomy (NCBI): domain Eukaryota; kingdom Metazoa; phylum Chordata; class Actinopteri; order Cypriniformes; family Cyprinidae; genus Labeo; species Labeo catla. Next base: position 2,320,028 of record VONZ01000031.1, on the reverse strand, counting down.
GCGTGATTTGAACTCACAATAGCAATAATAAAAATTCTGACGTGCAAATCCGAGTTTGCGTGTTAAGTCAAATTGCGAGATACAAACTAGCATTTGCAAGAAAGTTTTGAATTGTGAGTTTTTATTTTGCAATTTAGATTTTTTTTCTCTTGCATTTGCAAGAAAAAGTCAGAATTGCAAGTTTTTATCTTGCAATTCTGACTGTATTTCTCGCAATTGTGTGCTTACATCCCACTATTCTGATTTTATAACTTGCAAAGGTTTAAATTGTTTGTTAAAAGTTTATATCATGCAATTTTAAGAAAAAGTCCGAATTGCAAGTTTATATCATCCACTTCTGAAAAAAATTAGCAATTGAATTGCTAGCTTAACTCTCACAATTCTGAGAAAAAGTCAGAATTGCAAGTTTGTACTACGCATTTTTGAGAAAAAAAGTCAGAATTGCGAGATGTCGCAATTACCGTTTTTTTGTTGTTGTTGATGTTTTTTATTCAGTGGCGGAAAAGGCTTTTATATTTATTTTCAGAAGCCATTAATGCAATTTCATCACACATGACTCTCTCTCAGGTGTCTCCTCACAAGACATATCCAGTCCAGGCAGGGGAAGGTCCGGTCGGAGTCGAGGCCGACCCAAAGGCTCTGGAGGAGCCGGGAAGTCGTCTTCTATGAGAAAAGGGCGAGGACGGAAGTCCACTGCGGGCAGTGCTGCAGCAATGGCAGGTGCAATGGCAGGGGCGGCCGCTGCGTCTGCAGCTGCGTATGCCGCATACGGCTACAGTGTTTCCAAAGGTAACAGATCAGATCTGACTGTAATTGGCATAACTCCTGATGAAAAGGTCTATATCAGTTCATCCATTGTTAATCAACCCTCTTCCAGGTATTCCAGCAACTGGCTCCTTACAACCGGCTCTTATTCGGTCTTCAACCACACCTGCCTTTGTTCCAACTGGCACCTCCTCCCCCCAGGCTAAAGGAAGCGCCGTGGCCACCAACTCTCAGACTTTATCACATGGCAGTTCACAAAGCCAACACAACCCCACTAAGAGAGGCAAAGGACCCAGCAACCACAGTGGGCGGTAGCAGCTTGTGAATGTTGGCTTTTTGATTGTAGCATGGCCAGTACATTTTCAGTCCCAGGTTGACGATTCTCACGCTTATGCTGTCGAGCCACTATCACACCACAAGCCCTACTGTCACTGTGAAACCCAACCCGATGCCCACCCCAATTTATCATCCATTTCAGGGGCTGGTGAGCAGTGTGGGAGGTTGTATACTTCTCTAAAAGCAAAAGCAAGTCACTTTTCCATTTAGAATTGGATCTCCTGAATATGAAATTATTCCTTTGTACAGAAAATACCCATTGTAAAGGTGGACCGAAGAGTTTATTCCACTGACAACTCTTTTTTTTGTTTTCTGATGAGGGCCAAATTAAGGAATCCAAGAGTTTTCTTCATCTTCTGGCACTAATCACAAGATGTTCTGCATTGTTATGAGCAGAGATTAGTTGAAATGGAAATGGAAGAGGAATGATGGTTATTGAACACCCTTTTGAACAAAGTCTTTACCTTGAACACAGAAACAGATGAGACTGCTTTTGTAAGATCGCTTTTATTTTTGTAGGACAGACTCGTTGACATTTGTTCAATTTAAATACCGAATGGCCTTCTTTCTATGTTTATTTGCTGCAAATTCAAAGATTTTGGCTTAAATACTAATATATATATTTTCTCTTGGGAAGAATAAAAGAAATCAATGTTTTTTGTAATAAAAATGTTCCGAAGTGAGTGCTGCTCGAAAAACGTCACTGCTCAGATCGTGACTTAAAATACTTGGATGTGAAATGTATCATAGCTTAAGTTAAAACTTGGTAATTTATGATGATCTGTGCTAGTTGTAAATTGTATCAAAGCTGTTTTATTTTTAAATAACATGAGAAGTCCATAATTTTGTTGCATCTGTGACATATGGCTATGGTTTTGAGGAAGGCCGTGTCTGGGTTTATTTTGTCTTTAAATGTGATGATAAATGTTCTATGTATGTAAATACTTCAAGGGTTTCGTCCCTTTCAAAGTTCTCCATTTTCCCCCAATTGCTTGTCTATTTTTATAGGTCATTGTAAATACCTGAAGAGAAAAACCCAAATGGTCCTTTTACTAACTTGGAGGAAAAACTAAATAAACATTGATTCAATTATTTGAAATTTTCTCTGTGGGATAATGTGGTTTTTGGTAATTTTACAGTTGGTCAAATATTAATTATTTTACCAAAATAAGAGGGATCATACAAAATGCATGTTTTTTTTTTTTATTTAGCACTGACCTGAATAAGATAACATAAGATACATTTACATATAGTCCACAAGAAAAAATAATAGCTGAATATATAAGAATGACCCCGTTCAAAAGTTTACATACCCTTGATTCTTAATACTTTGTTGTTACCTGAATGATCCACAGCTGTTTGGGGTTTTTTTTAGGGATGGTTGTTCAGGAGTCCCTTGTTTGTCCTGAATGGTTAAACTGCCCGTTCAAAAGTTTTCAACCCCCAATATTTAATGCATTGTGTTTACTTCTGAAGCATCAGTGAGTGTTTGAACCTTCTGAAATCATAAGCATAGTTGCACTATGCAAAAGAAAAAAAAAGAAAAACTCGTTGTGGACCATTCAGGTAACAGTATTAGGAATCAAGTGTATGTAAACTTTTGAACGGTTATTTTTTATAAATTCCATTATTATTTTCTGTTGTGGACTATATGTCAGCATCTTTTATGTGAAATATCTTTAGATCAGTACTAAATAAAAAAAATAACATGCATTTTGTATGATCCCTCTTATTTTGGTAAAATAATTAACATTTTGCAGATTCTGCAAGGTATATGTAAATCTTTGACCTCAGGTCTTCCCCACACATTTAACACAGACACCGACTTAATTTCACACCAAACACACTTGACAATCAGGTTACAGTTTTTCTGAAAGTTTTAATGTGCAAAAAGGAAAACAGCTGTACTGGCTTTACAGTATTCTGCTTCAGTGCAAATGAAAATGGAAGTGTATTAATGTTTCATATTCAAAACAAAAATGTAACGGCTTTAGAACTGGACAAACTTTGGCAATACATTGTCACACAAGCATGCCTTTGTACTACAGCACCATATACTTGAGTCAAGAACACAAGACAATGAGAACTGACAGTATGCATGATGTCATGCTACAGAATCACAACACTGACCTAAAATACCATTTCCCTTAATACAGTACCTTTACTGTACTACAGTAAGTTTTAATAGCTTGGTATAGGGAGAATATAATATTCAAATAGCCACTAAATCACAATCAAGGACGGCAACATTAACTGTATGTTAGGACCTTAATGGTGTATGGACTAAATTATGGACCTTAATTTAATGTTTTACAGAAGATGTCTAGCCTGCTAACAACATGGGTCTAATGGTGGCGAGAACAGCTGCCTCGATGGAGAACAGGTGAGGGTCTTCCACATCAGGGCAGCTGACTCTCATGAACTCCGCCAGGCGAAGCAGGTACTCGATGTTGTGGCCCGACTTCCCCTTGCACACGGCGATCTGAGCGGCGATTTTCTCTGTGCAGGCGGGCCCCAGGTACATAGGGTTGTCTGGCGTGGCGATGTAAACCAGAGCCTGGACCGGCGACTGGTTCGTGCCCTGCGGGATGAACTCTACGACCCGGGTCAGGTAGCCGCCTCTTACCGCCTCCCTCACGTTCAGGTACTTGAGAGACTCCTCGACCTGAGATCCAGTCACTTCGAAGGCAACACCCCAGGTGCACGCCTGTGTATGAAAACAGAAGGTTAGTCAGATATACTGAGGGGAAGGAGTATTTAAAGAGGAAGCTGACTCAAAAAAAGTTCATGGTGTTCCAAACCTAATTTACTTTAATTGCATGAAAGTGAATGGAGACTGACGCTGTCATTTAATTTAACGTCTTTAGTGTTTATCAGATGAGTCGGTCAAACAGGTTTGCAACAAGGCAAGTATGAGTAAACAGAAAAAAAATTAAGTCGCTATCATTATGCCCAGAAAACTGAACATTTCTCTGTTCATAGCGTTGTTCCTATAAAATGGGAAGTTCCACTTACGTCATCCTCCTCGATGAGCGTCACCACTCTTCCGGGCTGTCATGGAAAAAGGCAAGGTTCAATGAGTTTCACTGGAGGAGCAGTGCAGGTATTTAGTTATGTTTTTAAGAAAATTAAAGAACACTCACCATTTCATCATCTCCACGATGAAAATTATCCCCGTGCCAGAAGCGTCTCTTGTACCCTTTAATGTAACCGACCTTGCTCCTCTTGAACTTGAAGTCAGGTTTCCAAACCAACGATCCGTACCCGAAGATCCACAGACTGGATTTTCCAGCGATGATGTCTTGAGGTTTCATCTTTACAGGATGGTATGAGGATAGTAAGGGTAGTAGTGTACGCTTTGATGTAACAGCTTGTTTGCGCTAAATGAATGGGCCCACAGGCTAACTTGCTAGCGTTAGCTTCCTCCTGTCAAGTAGGAGAGGTATCGGTTGGCTCACGGCTATACCGCGGACGGTATCAGAGCCCAACTGCTTGGCAGTTGTGATGGTAAAGTCCCGCAAATCGCTTTTCTTTGCCTGGTGCATGCCGATGCCGTGCAGTTACCGCATTATTGCCTTAAAACTCCATCGTGGCCTCTTCGGCTCTTTCAAATAGAATAAAACACAAAAACCGTTGCTAGCTCACCGGCCAGCCTACTGTTTACCAACAAACCTCTACCCAGCCAACCACACGAATTTTAAAGTCAGAAGAACCGTTTAACCGTTCCTTATAAAGCACCCTAGACTACCGTGCTGGCTTTCCTCCTCAGCGGCTGATGAAATGTAGGCTGCTTTGAGGCAGACTATATGCGACAGTATCTATGGGCGTATCTGACCTTGCTCAAAATTCTGCCCAATCACAGCGTGTATAGGGCGCGGCGTCTTGTGTTCTATCCAATCAAATCATCTCGCCGTGATTCTATAAGCGCATATCTATCTGATTGGCTCACGAACCAGGCAAAAACGTTCATTTCATTGGCTAGCCAGACGACAGTCACGGAACACTCCCACGCTCATTCGTCAGAAAATCTGTCGCTTAACGTTTGCTCGGCTGATGCAACTTGAAACAAGGGTTTCAAGCGGCGATACTGGTACAGTATGTACTGAAAGTATTGCGTCAGGCCTTCCAAGAATGCAATTTGAGACGGAAACAGTGCTGAATGCACATACAAGGTATCAGATTTGACTTCATATTAAGTCTAAATTGAAAAATAATGTAATAATTTCTTTAATACGATAAGATATAATATAACATCCGTCCATTTATTCATTTTCAAACCGTTTTTCTTTGTAGGGTCGCAGGGATGATGGGGTGAAACACAGCGACTCGGAGCCATAAGTAATATATAATATAATAAATATAATATAATATGTGACCATAGACCAGAAAATCAAACATAAGTGTCAGTTTTTAGAAATTGAGATTTATACGTCATTGAAAGCTGCATAAATAAGCTTTCCACTGATGTATGGTTTGTTAAGATAGGACAACATTTGGCCGAGATACACTATTTGAAAATCTGGAATCTCAGGAAGCAAAATGATCAAAATACTGAGAAAATCGCCTTTAAAAGTTGTCAAAATGAAGTTTTTAGCAATGCGTGTTACTGACCAAAAATTAAGTTTTGATATACTTACAGTAGGAAATTTACAAAATATCTTAATGGAACATGATCTTTACATGATTATGCTAATGATTTTTTGCATAAAAGAAAAATTGATCATTTTGACTCATACAATCACTGAGACCTCACTGGGCCCCGGGGCTTCTAAGAATGCTATTAGAGACATTAAGACCTCACTGGGCCCCGGGGCTATGACTTACTGCAGGGCCCCCTAACACAATAATGATATATATAAATAGCATTTTTATCCTATCAAATTTTTTGCACAATTTCATAATTCTTGCTACTGATTTCAATTAAAAAAAAAGTAGCCTAATAAAAACAAGCTGATTTGTTCTAAGCCTGTATGGGCTTCCTTCTCCTATTGAATGCAAACAAAAATAAAAAAAGTTGGAACAATACTGGTAAATGAACAATTGTTGGACCCCCTTCCATAGTATGAATACAAAGCCCCACTATTGGAGTCAGTGGGGGACCAGAAATGTTAAGGAGAACAAAGAAATTCATACAGGTTTAGAGCAACTTGAGAGTGAGTACATGATGACAATATTTTTATTCTGGGGAAAACTATCCCTTTAAAATCTCATCTTATAATGACAAGATCTCATATAGCCTACTACTACACATGCTTTGTCTTTAACTACATTCATTTTTAGGACACAAATGACTGTGTTGACGAGTAGACAGGTATTTTGACACGTAACTATGTGTATTTGAACGTTTAAAATAACTCAAGTTTAGTCAGGCGCTGTACGAGCAGGTGCGCGCTGCAGGCTGAAATCGTTTCAACGCGCGCATTTGCCAAAACTAATTCTGCCTTGCTGCTTACTTCCTTGAACAGTTAAATTTATTAGAGTTGCTTAAACCACAACGCTTAAAATGCATTTAAATGAAAAGTTAGCCTACATCATGACGCGCAAAACGATTTACATATTTCTACCGGACTATCTCACAACCCATAAGCGAACATACGTTGTTCAAACACAAAAAGCAATAGGCTAATACATCCAGCAAGTTTATAATCAAAATAACCTAAAATATGTGGGAACGATGACGCTGTGTTTGTATCTGCTCCATGTGCCCGGTCCACTTGCTATTCCACAACTTTCACACCACTATCAGCTTTAGTAAAATAAAATGGGGATTTGATTAACTCATGTTTTCCCCTTTTAGATAGCCCCCTTTATTTTTAGAAAAGTTGACATTTTTACTTATCGAAGATAAATTCTACTGCGTACCATTTCCAGATTATACCAGAACGAAGTGAAGAGATGTGAATGCGGGCATTAGGCGCAACGATCACCTGAGATACGTGCACAGGTCGCTCAAAAGTAAAACGCATTTGATTTGTAAACCAAATTCAAACGCGACGTTTTAATCTCTAATGGTACAGCAATTTACGGGAAAAACTCCTAATAGCGCTAATATGTAGAGGGCGTGGTGGGGCTTTGATGATCGGCGCTACCGATGGCCAGTTAATCTACTCCACAGCCAATCACAGGCCGCCTTCTTGCCCGGGCCCCGGGGCTTCAGCCCCGCTTAGCCCAATGGTTAATGCGGCCCTGCATACAATGTTTTTTTGGCTACTTAAGAACTGGTTTTGTGGTCCAGAGTCACATATAATATAAAAAGGAAATCAATATGCTGTTGCGAAGCATATCCACCGATTCAATTTTTCTTTTAAATGCCTACTCAAATATCAAATGCATTTTGCATTGCCACCAAAAAATGTAACATCCTTCAGACAACTCCATTCAGTTTTATCCTATCATCACTGCTGAGACAGATTAGTTTCTACCTAAAGATCTTTTAAGCTATGGCATCGGCTTGTATTTTAGATCTCCTTTGTCTGTAATCTGTATCTATGACAGTGTGACATATTCAGATCTTTCCAACAGCTCCATCACAATTTTTGCTAACCTTTTTACAAACCTGTGACTTCCCGATGGACACAACCACATTTGTTCATCTCTATTTAGTTTACATCTGCTTTCGTCATTTACGAATTATGATAAAGTTAAGGTCATCAGTACCTTTAAATTTGGAAAGCACTCTGAGTGCATGTAGTCTGTCTTTACAAATGCGTCATGTTCTTAGCAAAGCAAATATTTATGTACTGACCTGTTATCTGTCTGGAAGATTCAGAGTCTTATTAGATTAATGTTTTTGCATATTATATACCTGGCCAGCCTAAGAATGACAACATGACGGCATCATCAAACTATACAGGCAGGGCAGGCTTGTGATCTCAGCAGCGTCACTGTTCTTTTATCAGCTTGGAATTTACGTGTTAGGTTGAATGTTTTTCACCCCGGTTTCTAAGCCAGTAGCCTGCTGTGACTCATTTTACTCTGCAACAATGTGGATGTTGCATTTTTCTGACTTTTACAGCAAGGATGGGCTATATTTAAATTAACCCATGCTGTTTCCATCATGCTGTTTGTTGTTCCAGGTAAATGAATCTCTAAACTTCAAAACAATTACGTTGAGAACATACTGTATTTACAGCTACTTTTTTCTGTTATTTTTTAAAAGTTTGAATTAGTCCAATTTTGGTTGATAAACAAAACACCCCTCTGCCCCTGGCCACCCCTGGATGTTTCCTTGTAGTATAGCTTAGGCTCTTCTTTGGTTAAAATAGGATTATCTATAAATAGAGGTATTAGCTGGCATCATAAGATACATGCACATGTAAGCTCCTTAAAAGTCTGCATGATGCACAAGCCTTTCTCTGTCTATAGTTTAGGGAGACGGGGGAGCTCCAGTGACCAGACCTTTCACAGGACAGACTGTTTACTTTCTCCAGCGCAGTAACCTTAGGCACGGACACGCTAGGCCCCCGCTGACCTTATGTGAATGACAAACGCATATCGTGTGAATTGGACATGTGCTGTACTTGCCTGTTTCATTTTAGTCACTACCAACAAATTTCTAAAACCATACGTTTTTTGGCCGTTGCTCAAATTCCTTGAAAGAATTGATTAGCATAATTGATTGAGTGTTTATCTTAATCAGCGTAATTTTAGTATAATTCATATGTGATTTGACAAAGCTCATTGTTTTAAAAATGTATGAGATTATGGATGTTGTTTACGTTGGCTCATGGAAGGTTAATGTTATACTGATGACCGGTTGAACTGGTTTTAGAAACATACCAATGTCAAAAAAAAAAAAACAACAACAACCCACATGTAAGTACAGAATGTGACTGCCATAGGGTGGAGACCGAGAAATCTACACCCAAAATAAACTGACCTAAAAAACCTAAGAGAAAGTATATTCCCATGCCCCATGTAGTGCACTTAAACATTCTTCTTGCCATACATGATTAAATGCAGGGAATGTTTCAGACACGTTGATGTATTATATAAATGTACATATTTTTTAATTGGTTCACTGATAGATGCTTGATAATTATGTATTTATATTGATCATCACTTATTATGCAAGTTTTAATCATACTTTTTTTACTATTATTGTTCTTTTTTAAATAATGTTCTTGAAGGGATGGTTCCAATGGAAGTGTCATCGTTTACTCACCCTGACATTCTTTATACCTGTATGACGTTCTTTATTCTGTGGAACACAATGTAAGATATTTTAAATATTTTATTGTCCATACATTGAAACTGGATGGGGTCCAAAGCAACACTGAACCCCCGCTGACTTTCATTGTATGGACAAAAACAGATCTTCAGAATACACCACCAGTCAAAAGTTTTTGAACAGTAAGATTTTTAATGTTTTTTTTAAAGAGTCTTTTCTTGCATTTATTTGATCCAAAGTACAGCAAATATTTTTACTATTTAAAATAACAGTTTTCTATTTGAATGTTTTTTAAAATGTAGTTTATTCCTGTGATTTCAAAGCATAATTTTTAGCATTATTTCTCCAGTCACATGATCTTTCAGAAATCATTCTAAATTTTTTATTTGCTGCTCAAAAAACATTTATTATAATAATGTTGAAAACAGCTTTTTTCCCCCCAAGTTTTCGCTGATGAATAGAAAGTTCAGAAGAACAGCATTTTTCTGAAATAGAAATCTTTTGTAACATTATAAATTTAAACTTGATTTAAAAAAAAAAAAAAAAAAAAATATATATATATATTAGCTTCTATAATTACTTTCCCCCCAAAAATCAAAAATTGTTCTAACTCCAAGCTTTTGAATGGTATAATGTTACTAAGGCTTTGTATTTATCATTATATATTAATCCTGTAAAAGTATACTCAACTGTTTTAAATATCAATAATAATAAAAAAATGTTTCTTGAACAGCAAATCAGCATATCAGAATGATTTCTGAAGGATCTTGTGACACTTAAAGACAAGAGTAATGATGCTAAAAATGTAACTTTGAAATCTCAGGAATAAATTACATTTTTAAATATATTCAAATAGAAAGCCATTTTATATATATATATATATATATATATATATATAATCATAATTTTACTGTTTTTGCTGTACTTTGAATCAAATAAATGACATGAAGAAATAAAACGACATGAAGGAGAGTAAATAATGACAGAATTGCCATGTCTAGTTTTTTGTTACATGGTTAAATATTTTAATATTTCACTAAATACATCTTGTAAAAGAACTTCAAGAACAGTGTGATAAGCAACAGACAACAGAATGTTTTTTGTTTTTTTAATGAAAACTTGCACCATGTGTTGCTGTACAAACCGCATGGGCATTTTAGTGACATCTAGTGTTAGTAAAGGAAAATTGCAGATGGAGGGCCTCTGGGTTTGCTGGATTTCTCCCTCATGATGGCTGCGTTTCGTACATCATGTGTTTTAAATTTCACATTCTAGTTTTGCAATCAAACTCCGTTTTAGGAAGACATCAATGTGCGATTTCTGGTTCAGAAAGAGTTCATTTGTGTTTACCCGTTTTACTCTTTCGACTGCACATGGCCGACCGTGTCAAAATCTAACGAATGTTTAGCATCCTCCTATCAAGGATGTTTTCACATTCCACAGGCCAGATTTCAAAATACTCTTGAAATGAAATCAATAGTCTTGATTTGATACCCCCCTCCCCTTTTGTTTGTTATGAGCTCGTTTCCTGCAACTTTGGGGATCCGTACAAATAACAGAGAACGGAGAAAGAAAGAGATGCGTGAGAAAAGCGTTTGGCCAGTGCCGGCATGTTCTGCATTTTTTAATCAGACAGGAAGCAGGAAATGATGTCACTGGGTCACAAACAGGATGCAGTGATTATAACACAATGAGAATGCCTGGCCATGCGATTTAGACCCAGAGGCCAGAGAGCAAAGCGCACACACACACATACACACTTGCAGTTGTGGCAGGAGGGGTAACAGGTTGCATTGCGAAAGCCTTAGCGCAAGACTAATTGCTGTGATAACAAGTGTTTAACTCCAGCCGCTGACGGAAATTCTCTCGGAACCTTTCCCAAAATGTGTTTATTCTTCCTAAGCGTCCTTTTGACCCAAGCACAGACGTAGAAACAAGGATGCTTAGATGACACGGATGAACAGGATGTGTGTGTGGAGAGTGTTTGCGTGGCATAGATTTGTTGTCGGTTGTTGATTATGTTTCGGTTTGGAATGGAAAGAAACCCGAGCTTGACCTCCTGGAATAGCGTTTCTGCTTTAGTACTTAAAACGCATCTCCTGCATGGCCCTCTGGTGCCTTGCATGGGGTCTCATAATGTTGATTTTGGCCAGGGTGATGAATTATTTGGAAACTGATGGGAAGGATGAATCTTGTAGCTGAACATCAAATGAAAGTCCACATTTCCTTATTTTTTTTTTATGATGAATATCAATGCCAATCAGACCTTTGACCTTTGCACCCTCCGCACAGCCTGTTCTGCTCTGGCAGGCAAATATGATTTTAAATCAAAACCTTGCTTTTGTTCTATCCTTTCCATGTTTGGAGTGCATAATGCCCTTAAACCCATCTGTGGGCGCCAAGGCCACATGCACAGCTCTGTTCTTTTGTTGGGGATGGAGATGTCTCCTCTAGCCCCGAAGGCGAGGCTGAGGCCCTCGGAGCTGGAACTCGTTTGCGTTTGTAGATAAGTGTGTGTGTTTTCTTTATGGGTGCTCTGCTGAGCAGCGCCATGATGAGCCTGGTGAGAGGGGCGGCATATGCCGCTGTTTTTATGGCAGGGCAAGGTTGCACCCTGGGGCATCTGTTTCGGTTTTCTGAGGAGGGGCCGCTCCTCTGTCGTTTGCGCTCTTCGCCTGTCTTTGTTTCAGAATTTCCAGCTCAAGGGGCCTGTATCCGAGGCAACGGATTTAAATTTCAAGCCAATTTACAACTGGGGAAGAGGAAGGAGGGGGTTGTGAGGTTTTTTTTGCAGGATTGAGAAAAAATAGTTCATGGAGATGTTAAAAAAAAAAACGGCACATTTGTAACCTTTGTAAGATGGAATAAAAGTGAACCGTTAAAGGTAACATATTAAATACACAGACAAATGTGAAATTATCTCTCAGTAAGAACAAAAAAAAAAATAGCTTGAAGGAATTAACTTTTTTTATTCTTCAGATGTTTGGTTTCTTATAAATATGCATTATATACAAAATAATAGTATAAAACATATAAAGAGCAGTGTGTCATTATTAAATTAACTCTGGAAATAATCACTTTTTAAAAAATTACATTATTGGTTCTGTATTCTCAAAACTAATTATAGGCAGTCAGTGGTGAGCAGTCGCTTTGTTTTTGTTTCTGTCCATTTCTTGTCTTGTACTCATGGGCCGTGTTGCATAAAAGAAGTCGACTGAACTTCCTCTTGGATCTTGCTGGCACAGTTCTGCGTATTACGGTTCTGCGAGTTAGTTTTCTTATTTTCCATGTCGATCAAATTCTCAAAAAACAATCCAAGAAGACCCTGGGCACAAACATACCACTCTATTCAATTCTTTTAAGGCTTTTTTGTGATTTCAGCTGCTTACAATCTTATTGTAGAGAGGAGAGCAAAAAGTATTTTGACTGAAATGATTGATGTTAGCAGTTTTTATTTTTTTCTTCTCAGACATTCATAGCGTTCATGGTTGATTTGTTTGGGTAAGCTCTGATTGGTGCTCCCCTCCTCGTTCTTGCATAGCTGGCAATGCTGGTTGAAGGTTTGGAAGTCCCTGGCACCTTCTATTGATTACTTGGCGGACGACATGTCCATGATTACCGCAAAAGGATATTTTTTTTACTTTTTTGAAGAAGTCCCTTTTCCTTTCAGCCCACGGGGGAAAAACATACCGTAGCAGAAGAGTTCAGAAATCATCCAGGACTGTACACGTTTTGTACACAAACACTTCTTCAACATAAAACTAAACTATTGCATTCGATGAGCAGGACTCTGCTCTCTCCAGTTTCTCAAGTTTCTCAGTGCAGCAGTGGACGTCAATATAAATCTCCAGTCTCTAAGTATTTTGTAAACAATCCAGAAAAAGTTTCTGCTTTGATTGTGTTTTTGTCTCCTCTCTTCATAGACATCAGCCTGTAGTTTATACCTGTGGAACAGAACAGAATAGAACAAAGCCTTAGATAATGCTAAAAAATGAATTGAATTTCAAAAGCGATTTAGTGGCACATTTATCACTTTTCTCTCCATTAACAAGCCTGTTCAGTAGGCTAGATTAGTAGACACTGACAAAATGATAAACAGAAAACACAGCCCTGCTTGAAACATGCAGACATATTAAGAAATGAAATGATCCTCCTTACCTCAGTTGCTATGACACATTCACTCCTCTCCTCTGCTATTACAAACACAGACTGGTACACGGAGTCCCTTGGGGAACATATCGTTGATATCCTACACTCTGGCTTTTCCCTGCACACACAAATCACGCTTCATGTTAACACAAAGTAAAAGCACATGGGGCAGCTATTTATTGTGCTGAGATGGGGGCGAAAGCATTGGGCTCGTTTTTATAGCGTTTTGTTCTTTCACTTTGTTTACAGAGGCTGATGTAAGAAATCTCTGTAAGAGGAAAAAGTGCTTTTGTTGTACGGTCCAAATCAATAAAAATCTTTTAATGGGGCAAAAAGGCTTCTTGCTGTCAATGCCTTTGGGCCCGTGTGTAAAATCCGCGTCTGAGCGTGTAAATGTGTGTTGCGGATATCAGGGTTTAACTTCTTTTAGCCAGTATTGATGTTCGTATTACGGTCATCAAGCGAGCGCTAAGTGCAAAGGTTAATATACTGGGCGGCACTCTAATGGAGCATGACCTCAGCATAATAAAGCAAATTCAATTCATCCAAACACCTCTATTTATCAAAGTGACGTGAAATCCTTTTCTTACCTGTACATTCTACTCAACGGTATTTTCTCTTCTAAACACTTTTCGTATTTATGACTTTTGTCCTCTTGGGATACGATGTCCTTGAACTCTTTTGATGAATTGTAGTCCAAGTGGCAGTTCTTGTGTATGTAATTCGATTTGTCAGGTGTGCAGTCCACCTCCAGGCTGACCTGCTTATTAGTGTTCTTCAACTGGGAGGTGGGGATCAAGTTGTCTCTTTGCGACTCCGACATGTTGTTCATTGCCTCGCCTCGAGTCCTTTCTCCAGACGCCTGCCTGTGAATGTGGCGCAGGGCAATGACCACCATACAGAGCAGAACCACGAGAGCCACCAGACCCACGGCCAGAGAAACCGCGGCCCACTGGAAACGGTCTTGGCCTTCGTCTTTGGTCACGGGAGCGGTGACCGAGTAGTATTCGCAGTGGGGTCCGGTGAAGCCGCTGGGGCAGAAGCAGGCGGGTGGGTTCCCTGGGATGCCCACGCAGGAGCCGCCGTTGAGGCAGGGTCTGGACGAGCAGGCGTTGGAGGGCCGGTCGCAATTGCGACCTTCGTATCCCGGGGCGCAGGAGCAGACGTAGTTGTTGATGCGGTCGAAGCACGTGCCGCCGTTAGCGCAGGGGTTGTTCGCGCAGTCGTTGATGTTGATCTCACAGCGCTGTCCGGTGAATCCCGCTCGACAGCTGCACATGCGAACGCCCCCCAGAACCACACACAAGCCATCTGTGGATCGGTGAGACAGGTGTCAGTGACTAATTTTACATAGACATGCATGCACACACATCTGGATCTTCACACATCGTTTCAAAGGCAAAAAAGATACATTCTCGTACCGTTGGCACACGGCAGAGTCGTGCATTTGTCCACTCTTCTTTCGCAGTTCAGACCCGTGTAGCCTCTGGGACAGTCGCACGCGTAGCTGCGCCCGTTGTCTTTCTCGTGGCATCTGCCTCCGTGAAAGCACGGGGAGTCCGCACAGGTGAGCAGACTGTGTTCACAGTGAGTTCCCTCAAAGCCAGGCAGACAGGTGCAGACGTAGCCTTTGTCAAGATCCTACAGGGTGAGAAAGGAAGCGGATGTTTCATACAGCTATTTATGGACCCATTGGCATTGTTTCGTGTTTGTACAGTAATTCTAAATGTTAAGAAAGAGGCTTTTCAAAGGTCATAACAAGGCCGTGGATTAAGCCTGAGGTTATTCCACAAATGGACAAATGCTAAAACAGCAAATATGAAAGATTATATCTCTCATTTTAGTGATTTTGTGGAGGATTAATTCATTTGTGCTTATTCCAGTCCAAAACCACTAAACTCATTAAACATGTGGTTTCAATCAAATTCATATACTCAGATTGAGTCAGAATCTCCTCAGTGGCTATAAAAACATGAAGGTTTGCGGCTTTTCAACGAAATAATGACTCACCGAGCAAAGACCTCCGTTCTTGCATGGGCTGCTGTCACATTCTCGCACCTCAAGCTCGCAGTTGACCCCCGTGTAACCAGGCCGACAGGTGCAGGTGTAACTGCCCTGACCTGTATTCATACATGTGGCTCCGTTCACACATGGCTTGTGATGTGTGCAAAAATTCAGATCTGTTTTGAAAGAAATAATAAAAAAAGTCATTTTAGCAACACGTGTCAGTCACAGATCTACTTGTTGAGTCTTAAACTAGCAATGAGTTAAAGTGCTCTAAGCTCTATTACTATGACACTGAGGTCATGAAGAGTGAGACATTAAGTCGGCTACTGTAACTGTTTAGGGTTTAGTCTTACCTTGGTCACAGAATAGTCCACCCCAGCCCTCTTTGCAGTTGCACTGCCACGGTTGCTGACAGGTGCCGTGTTTACAGGCTGGATATTTCTTACACTCCGTGCAAAGTTTACCCTGCCATCCTTCTCTGCACCTGCAATACAAAAAAAAAAAAACACTTAAATATTGTTCAATCATTTTTCCATTAAACTGTAGCTCCCAAAAAGCTGAATAAAAATGTTGCATTTCAAAGCTTGTATGTGGGTCAGAAAATTACAACAAAGCAAATACTATAGAGACGAATGCATGTATGCAAAAACAGATTAACAGAAATATTTCACACGTAATGCACAGGACTAGTATACTTACACACACTCTCCAGGTTTGGAGCAATTGCCATTCGCCTCACTGCACCCCTCCAGACAGATCGCTGCATTAAAAGAAAAAGATCTTGTTAGTAAAGCTTCATGGGTATACAGTAGTAGAAAAATTCAATCAAAGTTACTACCTGCTTAATATGCATTCATAACGAACATGCCTTTCAGAGATTGATTGTTTAAATGGTGTAACAAAAGACTGTTTTGAACATCTCATTCAGTCTGAAATAACAATTTTGGCTCAGCCAGGTTTGGGTAGAACTGCCTGTTTGTGCAAACAATGACAGACAGGGGAAGTGCTCAGAAAACTTTTATTTTTGTGGTATTCGCACTTAAAATTCACCTTTAAATGTAAATGTTTATATACTTATTATAGATGTAATATAGATCTGAGCTTTGAGTAAGTGTGAATAACTCATTCTTTGCATTAAGCTTTGTTGTAGCTAAACAGAAAGTGAACTAGACATCCATTTCAATTCAATTTGAGTCCATTTTACAATAGAAGCATCCATAATTGCATTGTGGCTTTTATATCAGCTGCTCTTGTAAAAAGTTCAGTACTTGTTCATTATCAGCATTGTGCATTGTGCATTGCTCTTAACCAAATAAATCTCTTTCACTGCAAGCAGTTGTACAGAACCTGTCTGGCGAGGTCACTGCTTTGGATACCGGGTAATTTACTGTTGCTTGTGTTGAGCTTTCTATGACATTGATTTTGAGCGGGTACCCGAGCAGCACTGAACTGCTGGTTAGACCGCAGCAGATGCTCTATCCCAATAACGGACAGCTGCCCCTATTGTTGTTTGTAGTCGCTGCGAACCATATTTGCAGCTGCTACGCTGGAGCGCAACAATGGGGACTACAATTTCGTGGCGCGTGGCGGATAATAATGGCGCGATTAACCCGGCGCGTGCTTGCCATGACGCGCGTGCAGGATTAAATTACCAAGCACGCGCGCTTAGAGTATACACAAACTGTGTCAGCGCCCTGATCAACACCGTCAGTTCTGAGAGAAACTACAACAGTACAAAGAAAAAGCCGAAAGCAAAACACACAAGACTCAAATGAATACAATCGGCAAACATACGCTTTCCATTAAACCCATAACCATCTCAGGATGCTGTTCGTACTTACTCCTGCTTGTTACAATTGACGATCAAGGGAAATCAAACTCCAGCCTTAAAAGATTTTAAAGATGCATTTATCTCTGAATATTTCCGTTTCAAAATCATGTTTCACTGACTAGAAAAATAATTTAGAAGTTATTCAAGGCGTGAACAGTATCGCCTGAAGAAGTAACGTTAACGTTACGCTACTTTAAGATCATCACGGACGGAACATTAACAAAACATTTACATGCTCACTATTACATATTAAATATAAATTAACTTAATCTCTTTTTAACAGTATTCGCCTATCATAAATCGCCTGTATCACCAAAAAAAATCTATATTTTTGTTTAACAGATTTAAAAGTAAGTTTAATCATACTACAGGTGACAAAACACAATTCTGGTTGTTCCATTTCTAAAATTTCCTATACAAATTCCTAAAAGGTTGATTCCAGAGGCCGTTGGCAGCGTGGTTGACATTACTCAGACATGCTTTAACATTTTTGTTCGACTGTAAGTTAGTGGGACGGGCGAGACAGAGCTCACACCTAAGCAAAGACTAGAGTCCAAAGGATTGTGATCTCTGATTTGCTTACGTTCTTCGCAGTATTCTCCCTTCCAGCCAGAGAGACAGGATAACTGCCCATCTGGGTTGCAGGTGTAGTGGCCAAATCGGTCGTCCCTGGGCGTGCATTTTTTGGAGCAACTGTCGCCGTAGTAATTTTCATTGCAGAGGAGCCGGTATGAATACTTTAGCTCTGTCTGCTTCCCGTTTTGAACATCATGTGACCATCCAGCCCCTACTTCCAACTTTCTTTGGATGGCAAAAAAGCTTATCTGCAAGTCGGGGTTGTATGTGTCTGTAGAAAAAGAGGAGAAGATTGTGATTAGGCCATTGGTGAATTATGTGATTTCTAGGTTTTTTTTTTTCTTCTTCTTAGGTTTAAAGGCTTAAATAAGTTGGTTAGAGCATGGCATGATGTTTTTCTTTTTTCTTTTTAAAAAGTGTCTTCAAAGGAAAAAATGTAGACCAACTTTAAGTTCTGGGAAGCTGACACATTTGGAGTGAAACTTATGTTTAAATTTCCTCTTCCTTTGAGTTAAGCAAAATATTCCCATGGTATTATCCCATTCTAAAGGGCGGGACAGACAAAGGTGTAAAATACAGGAAAATGCAGTCGGATGGTTTTGGCAAGCGCTGTGTATTCTCACCAAAGCCCACTGCGCTTTCCCACGCCAAAAATAAACCAAAGGAAGTTCAATTGTGTTCGAGCATGAGAATGCAAAGGTGTTTGAAGCAATAGGAAAATGCACTACACATTTGAAGTGAACACATTTTCTTAGGAGTTGGATACAGCTTGCCAAGCTTTAGAAAGGTGTTGTAAACAAATAAAATATGTATATAAAACGTTCCAATGAAATGAGAAGCTTGAAATTCAGTATATGTACAATATCGAAGTGTCGCCCTCTGGTGGATAAAATCGAATCTTACCTACAGGTAGATCCGCGTAAGGTGAGTGCCAGGCCTCAATAATCAATGAAAATGATCCCTAGGATGAAAGAGAAAATTAGATTTACGCATTTAATAACTGAAAAAACGAGATAAAACTGGTTATTAAAACATGAGAGGATGTGTAGCCTATAAATAAAAAAACAACATTATAAAATCTTTAAGAAGCAGGAATAAATGAATAACCGTAATTAAAGTGACCAAAATACTAAATAATGCGGATTTTGTTTACACATGTTGAACCTGGCTGCACTGCAAACTGTTGCTACCCCAATACTGTAATAAAACGCAAACGCGACGCGTTCCGTTTCAGCACACATAGGATCAAAAGGAG
This sequence comes from Labeo catla, assembly GCA_012976165.1. Lineage (NCBI taxonomy): Eukaryota > Metazoa > Chordata > Actinopteri > Cypriniformes > Cyprinidae > Labeo > Labeo catla. The sequence goes on along the minus strand of VONZ01000031.1, from coordinate 2,300,939 downwards.
TTGCATTTGAGCTTACCGGCCAGCCAAAGTTGAACGGCAGTCGAATCGGTGTGCTGAAAGAGCCACCTCCCATGATACTGAACGAGTTTGTCCCCAGCACTGGCGTTATGGCACTTCCAAAGATACAGTCACCTGGAGACACGACCACCTGGTAGTTTTTTAGGCAAACTCGGAAGAAAGTCCTGCATTCGGGCTTGCATGCATTGCCATTTGCAAGCAAGCCTTTGAAATTTTTGAATTCGTGAAGGTCGAGTTCGAAAACACCAGATCCCAAAATCTGAAGGGAAAAATTACATGCAAAAAATTACAACATTGCACTGCAAACACTGGCTTACCTAGAAAAGTGCTCTCGAGAAACAGTTGAGAGGAACGGGGTCCTGCTGACTTTCCACAGGACCTTGGATGTTTACCTGCGTCAAAACGGTCGTGAAAATTGCGATGAGAAAGGTGAGCCAAGCTGCCATGCTTTTCGATTCTCCTGGGCAGCCGCGTCACCCACGATTATATTCCCCGAAAGAGCCTATTCCAATGCAAAAGGGTGCAATGAAAACAAATGCCGAAGAGTAAAAAAGGTATATCCCGCTGCGCGTCCACGCTGCACGGCACTTCAGTGTGCAGGAGCACGTCAAATTTCCAGGTTATCCAAAAGGTGAAGGTGGTAAAACTGGGAAATCAGCATCCAGTCTTATTCCTCTTCGTCTCAAGATATCCACGGAGCATGTTTAGTATTCCACAGTGCGCACGCCGATGTGTTTAGTGTCAATGGTAATGTCTTGTTTTGGTTCTAAACTTTGTGCGTCAGCATCGCGCTGTTGGGTATCCTCGCGCTTCTCGCGTAATTCGTGAATGAAAACTTGTTTCTTGCGTCCCGCAGTATTTATACTGGCTTTGTGTCCGCGCTGCTCATTATATAAACTGTCTATCACTAAACGCCGCCCACTTTATATACTCAGCCCCCCTCTCTCGACAACAATGATATCCACATTTAATACCCACCACTACGCGGATGATGACCAATTGAGCGCGAGTGATTATTAACAAGCCCAGCATCTGTTGGCATATTTAAAGCAGGCACGCTTAAACGCTGACCATTTCACACCGTGCAATTTGCCCTCATCCAAAAAAACAGAGGAAACTTCGCACAGCCTGTTACTTCTCGTTTGTCCCCGTTCCAGTCAATTGCGCGGGTAATTATATTACATCATTGAACGCCTGCACGGTCAGTGTAGGGTCATATACCTTACCTGATGTTCCGGCGTACAGCCTCTTCATGTTTCTAACTAGGATAGCAGGAAAGCGCTGCGTTACAGTGACCCGAAAGCGCTAAAATAATATTTTAACATACTGTATACTATTTAAAACAAATCTGTAAAATGCATTTTAATTTTTAGTTTTATACACAATATTTTGTTTCAGTGTTTTTATCGAAAGAATCAAAAGCTCGCTCCAAGCATGCCTAAATGAGCTCTAATTAAAAATATGATAATGAATAATATTTCCTCATTTAATTTGATACATGTACTGCACACGCTGTCCTTTCAGCCTAAATACGGCGTGCCATTATTGTTGAGTCGCGTGCCCCTCGTTAGAAGCGCGTTTCGAGGGCTTTCATGTTGCTTTCATACGGGCCTCTGGCTGCGATGGGGTGAGATAACAATTCAGCTGTATGATAATGAGGGTTTTAGTCATAACCGCCATAAAACTCTTCGTCTTCTGTAACTAACAAGAAAGATAATGTAAATTACTGCAGTTTTTATTTCTGGTTAATTTTACTCTTTTACCCTGTATGCCACGATGAATCTGCCATTTTTGGATGAGGATAACTGCGTCATGTAGGTGTATTATTTAATTATCTTTGTTTATTTATCAATTAATATTAAAATCAAATGTGGCCCTGGACCACAAAACCAGTCATAAGATTTATGCATCACATGAAAGCCGAGTAAATAAGCTTTCCATTGATTTATGGTTTGTTAGGACAATATTTGGCCGAAATACAAGTATTTGAAAATCTGGAATCTGTAAAAATGTAAAAAAATCTGTAAAAAATCGCCTTTGTCCAAATGAAGTTCTTAGCAATGCATATTGCTAATCAAAAATTTAAATTTGATGCATTTACGGTAGGGAATTTACCAGATATCTTCATGGAACGTGATCTTTACTTAATATCCTAATGATTTTTGGTATAAAGGAAAAGTCGATAATTTTGACACATACAATGTATTGCTGGCTATTGCTACAGATACACCTGTGCTACTTATGACTGGTTTAGTGGTCCAGGGTCACAAATACACAGCATATGAGCTAGTTATAATATGCAATCTTTGCATATAAAATACCTAATAGGCTAATAAATTGATTGCTTAAAATTAATTAGAAATGGTAATTAATTAGAGTGGTTTGCAGGCATGCTTTTTTGATAAAGCATGTATACGCGTATATTTATGCAAATTACAGAGAAGTTTAAATTGAAAGCATTTCTGTTAAGTTTCGATATTTTGCCAGTGTCCACGGGCGTTATGATTTTTGATTGGTTGTGCTACCGGACTGTCATGTCGCTTGAGGATTTTCTATTTACCATCTGGTGCTCCTCTCGTCTGATCGACTGACTGAACCTGTCCATTTTGGATTGTAAGCTGGCATCGTTAGTGTGAATACTAGAGAGATTCGGCGCATCCAAACAGTGCATTAATTGCATTATAATAATGTAAAATTTTCAATAATTGCAGCAAGCCGTGTTGTCATTTGCCAGTGCGCTCTTAGCGAGCCAACATGAGTATTTGAGGGAAACGCCTGATACATGCACAGGTGGCGAAAGTGCATGAAAGGGGGTTTAATTGCTTTGTGGTTAGCGGTGACATTTGAGCTCTTTCGGCAAGGCATTATATGGTTTCTCTGGCTATCTTGCCAAATTTAGTAGTAAGCCGAACTGACAGCTTGAATATCCCATTATCAATCACTTATTATGGTTGAAGCTTATGAAATAAGATTTAGTTCAAAACGGTACAAGCTCAGTATTTTAATATAAGCTATATTTGTATCATACACAAGCCATACATACAATAATGTAGTTCATTGATCCCACTTTGGTCTGAAGCTGAGGGAGAATCATAAATCATACAAATCAGCTCAGCTGCAATACTGTAGATTCCTATCTTCTTTGTGTTTAAAATAATTTATTTTTTTGTGACAAATTTGTAAATTGTAGATACCTCGCATGTGTAATCCTTGATCTAAACCCTTATGTCGGTTGATAAATCGTTATACACACATGGGATTCTGTTTATATTAGCCTGTTTTTACTTTTGGTCAGTTGATAGTAGGGCAGCCATTAAAATAAATATGCCTCACTTCCCATGTTTTATCAGTTTATGTTTTTATGAAACATTTATCAAGGGTCTTTTAAAATGGGAAAAAAAATCTACTTGATGTTGACACAGACCCTAATATGTGAAACAGTTTTTGTTGATTTGCAATATTCAGTTCCAAATCTCTTTTTCTCCATTCTGGTCTGCTTATATATGCTGACTGAATATATGCTGAGACTGCATATTTATCTTTTTTTCCTCCTGAAGATGTACTGAATAGGTTTTGTGAGTCATATTTACACACCTGGCATGCTGATGATGGCTAGAACAAATTAAACAACAAAATGAAAGAAAATGCATGTAGTGAGAGCAAGAGCAAGGGAGATAGAAGTGATGGAAAGACATTCCCTTTGCATCGATACTTGTTTTGTTTATGAACTGAATTAATTGTTAAAAGCACCGTTTATAACAAATTATCCATAGCAGAGACATGTTTGTTTTGGCTTATCGTGAGCAATCACTGAGTTTCAGTGGACAAAGCAGTGCATTAGTCCACAACGCCACATGGCATACGAACGCTCATTTGTTTTGCAACTAGCTAAATAGCAATACCACTGTCAGCACGCTCCAAACCAGCCTGTTTTCGTCAAATCATTAAACAGAGTTTATAGTCTGATGGTATCGTATTATTTGCACCCAGGAGGCTGTGTAGAAAGCAGGTTTCTTATCTCCTCTGGTGCCATATGTCTCAAATTAAACAGACATGTAAATGCCATGGTGCGAGCAATGACTGGGCATTTATAGATGTGTTTCATGCATTTACGCTGCTGATGATAGGGCATTGTGCTAAATGTGGAAAATTACCATTCCTTGTCTCTATTCATGGTAGAAGGGAGATAAAAGACAGAGCAAGCTTTGAATAACAAGTTGTTAATGGGCGCTGCGAAACAGACTAATAAAGATGTGCATTGTTTGCACAATTGGGACTGTTTCAAACAGAAATATCTTTAAAAATTGGCAGTAATTCATAAATTACAGATAATAAGTGATCGTAAAAATGTTTTTAGAAAAATACGTAGAACTAAGAAAATAAATAAATGCTGCTCTTAGTAAAATTAATGAAACTTCCTACCGTAATTACATTATAGATGGCCGTTTGATAACACTACAAAACTGAACTCTTCAACTTGTTTATTCAATTATACGATCCAGAAACTGTAACTCTGGATTTGAACTATCTAAAATCCCAGAAGGACTTTCTGCACTCCTCAGATCGCCCCTGCGGTGAGCCGAACAGTGGATCACAGAGCATTTTTCCTCCTGTGTCTACACCACTTCCCTCCACTCCACAGTTGTCTGGTCTATATACAATATATGTCATCTTGTTTTGGCTGTGGAGATCTGATGATCTGTGAAATCAGTCTGGAGATCTGCCTGTTCTTGTTTGTTTCCAAACAAGTGAACCAAATTTGGAAAGCATAATCGTTGCTTATTGATGTAGATGTATGAAGTCTTACATTATGAATTAATATGGTCAGATCACCAGCATCAAGTCAAGAAAAATAGATATTTTATTCTGTCAGCAAACCACTATTTAAATAAACAACTAAATAAGGTTTCTTTATTATAAGGTTTATTATTCTTTATGTAAGATGGCTACGTCGGCTTCGTATCGGCACATGCAGAAGTGCTCAGCGTTTTTATTGTAAATCCAGAACTTATAAAATAAACCTGCTTCTTTTGCCGGAGTGACTTATCAACACTTTTTTTTTATTGCCAGCACTGGAAGTAGAGGCAGATGGCCCTGGTCCACTTGGATTACACCCCTATTAAAAACATGGCAGTTTCACACTCCGCGATGCTACATTTGATCTCTGAGCCACAATCTGTCTCGGCCAATCAATATCCAGGCCATCGGTAGTGCTGCGCTGAGAGGCTGTATATCAGCAATATAAGCCACCTGTTTCACTGATTATAGTTCAGAGCTCTATTTGTTTTAGCTAATCGCCAGCAAATGACTAAAGCAGGACAGTGCTTATTGTAAAATACCCCTCTGAGGAAAGCTAATTCATCCATGAGTTGCTCATGTGTTGTTGTATATGTGACTTCACACCAAATCCAACCTCTATCAAAATATTCTTTAAGACTTTGGAATATGGATGCTTGTATTTCTATGGATGTAAATGTGAACATAATGAAAACAGATAAAAAAAAAATGGACAGTAAACATGAGTACAAAGGGCTTTGTTACCATTATAAACAATCTCACTCAAGCACAGCGATCTGATATCTATCAGACAGGCTGCGTCCATCTTGATGCTGGCGAGCCATTAAGGTTTCTCATTAAAATCACTAGCACCCACCCATCACCCCACTGAGAGGAGCTTGTCTGTCATTATGAACCTGTTTTGGAACTTCTCTACCATTCTCTCCCACATTATGTTGACACAACAGTATTGTTCCAGCACTCCTCTCATCCCTCACAAGAATGCTGTTACTGGCAGTTGTTCTGTTGAAACCACGATCCATGAGTGTATTTCAAGATGTCACGATACATCATATTATGACCTTCTGGAAGAAAGCCTACACTGAAAAGTACACACAATTCAGAAATATATTAGATAGTACATAAAAATGCAGAGTAAGCGAATTTCTCAAATGCAATTAACATTAGTGGCTGTTACATAGCAAAAAATGGGTGTTTGAATCAGTAAATAATTTATTTTAAAAACAACTCTTTCTTCAGAAATTGTTTTTTGAGGCAAACATTTCAGGACTTCCAAAATGCAGTTTAAATGCAGCTAAACGATCCCAATGTTCATCTTGTCTAGCTCTGTGTAAACTCTGTGTATTCCAGTTCAAGACAGTTAGGGTAGGTCTAAAAACTCCCATCTCATTTTCTCCTCCAACTTCAAAATCGTCCTACATCGCTGCAGGAGTACTGACCCAGCATTTACAAAGTGAACGCGCAAGGAGGGTTAAACACCCTTTACAAAAAAAGGTCCTACATCGCTGTTTTACGTTTTTGAAGTTGGAGGAGAAAATGAGATGGGAGTTTTTTGACATACCCTAACTGTCACCCTAACTGTTTTTTAGAAGTTCACTATATGGAGAACATTCCTGAACTTTTTTCCTCAGAAAACATCATTTTTTTTACAACTGAAGAAAGACAGACATTAACATCTTGGTTGACAAGGGGGTGATTATCTGTAAATTTTTGTTATGGAAGTGAACTTCTCCTTTAAGGAGCAATATTTGCCTCGTAGAATTGATTTCCAGGGGCATTTTTTACATACGTAAGGGCAATATTTACACAATACTAAGTTGTCTTTAACGTCAAATACTTGAATTTACCCAATTATCAATATTTTAAACTGTTGTCAATAGTGTTTAAAATTGTATCTAAATTACACATGCAAAAAACAGAAGCTAATAGGGCTGCAATATTATGACAACAAAAATGATTATTGTAGATTATTGCTCTTTATATTGTAATAATTTCATATTTTGTATTTTGGCACGTCACATTCTGGTTTCACAAACATGTCGGTCAGTGAGTTATGCAAAAACTCCCATTATGATCACTGAAGCTACGAAATTATTTTAAATTTATATCAGCACTGTGTTGTCTGTGATGAGGGAATTTGCGTGCATGTGCACTTAACAGCTCCAGCATTAATCTAAGCGCCTCTGATTAGCCAGTGCATTCCAAAGTTCAACAGAAACACAGTTGATTGGTTATAAGGCTCAACACTGCACAAAACAGTGCATAAAAGCAATTTGATGCAGTGTCAGATAATCTAAACGTAACTCCATGAAATTACATTTTTTATTCATTTCATTTCAATGGCGACAACCGTAATACATTGTTTAATTGTGCTGGGGTATTTTTTTTGCTTTTTTGCCTTAAATTTATGGTGCATTTTTATTTATTTTACTGCATCATTACTGAATAAGTATTGATGTATTTAGAAAATCTTACTGACCCTAAACCTTTGAACAATAGTGTACACTCAAATGTCACCCCTCCTGACATGTGTAACCATGCAAACAATGGGTTTAAGTGAATCTCATATTTGTGTTCTCTCACCTCCAGAGCAGCAGCTGAATGTGATGCATCCAGCTAGTGTGGTGCTAATGACAGAAAGAGACTAGCTCCACTTCCTGACTCGATTATGAGAGAAGACATGTGGTTGAGATACAGAACGTAGATTAGAGGACCACCTGCAGCCATGTAAGGGGTTTAGAGCACGATGCAAAACTGAATTAAAGCATGTGCTAATCTTCCCAGAAAACATACTCTATTAATCAATGACACGCTACATCTTATCATCCACATCATTGCCGGTGAAACAAAAGTGAAAACTATGTGTTTGATCTGCTTGGTGTGCTTCTTCACTATGAAAGCCAAATACAACCAGTGATGTTGACTCGGTTTACATTCAAGACTTTGTCACTGGTGCTAGAGGTTGTGAAATAAAATATAGCCCAGTGATTTGGTACGTGGCACCTCAAGAGCACGGCCAAATGCTACACATGGGGGCACAGTTTCTGCAAAGCCTTTGCCACAATGGGATTAACGTCTGTAGCCCAAGATAATCCCAGTTGTCTCCACACTAACCCACCCTGCAAAACTGGAAGTTGAGAGCAAGGGTAAATAGACAGAGAGGGGTATGACTGTGTCAGAGGGGTACACTGGATCATCATGAGTGATACTCCAACAGATTTTTGTTCACTTTCTTTGTGTTACAAGGTAGGAGTGGAAGGTTCTACTGGCTGAAGGTCTGAAAACAATTTGGGTAATCTGTTGCATGGGGTGCAAGACTACCAGCCATCTGTGGGCGTGACGTGGTCAGTAATCAGTCAACAAGTGAGATCTACACTGCAGTTAAGCTCCATACAAGTAAATACACTCCATAATTGGAAGTTCAACTGATCTTGAACTTAACATCCCTTCCAGTCCTGTATTATGTTTACTACGTGTAGGTTAGCAGGCTATGCTTTTCTCAAAATGCTCCCTTAGCACATCTGGTACAAGAGAGAACTAATGAATACACTGTAAAATTGCTACTTTTGTACAATACAGTGAAAAAGTGTAAAGAATTTTTCTGAAGAACAGCAGGCAGTTTAACTGTTCAGGACAAACAAGGGACTCAAGAACTAAACAAACAAACAAAAAAAATCATTCAGGTAACAACAGTATTAAGAATCAAGTGTAAACTTGATTCTGAAACTTTTGAACAGGGTCGTTTTTATCAATTTAACTATTAGTTTCTTCTGTGGACTATATGTAAATGTCTTTTATGTGAAATATCTCATTCAGGTCAGTACTAAGTAAAAAAATAACATGCATTTTGTATGATCCCTCTTCTGTTGGTAAAATAATTAACATTTTGCAGATTCTGCAAGATGTATGTAAACTTTTGACGTCAACTGTCAATGTGATTAATGAAATAGTATTTTCTCCCTTTGAAAATTAACCATGTCATCTTTCATCTTTTATTATTATTATTTATTTATTTGGCATATCGACTACCATTTGTACCTTAACGAAAATTAACTTTGCTTTACTACAAATAAAACCAAAAAACATGGTTACTATAGTTAAACTATGGTAAACATGGTTTTGGTTTTATTTGTAGTGGTTAGTTCCATAAGAGCTTACTGCAAATACATACTGCCCAGATAGCACACGTATGTCTGCAAGATGTCTGTTAAAGATCACTTGATCTGGAAAGCATCTCCTGTATACAAACGTCTGACAGACATGTTTAAGATGTCAGTTTTACATACATTCTAAATCATAAACATCTTAAATCTATTTGACATCTGATAGGAAACGTCCAATAGATGTATTGCAGATGAGCAAACACTCTATAAAATACATCTTGCAGACGTCAGATAGACGTCTCTGTGATGCACGTGCTTTCAGGGTGGTAAAGTTTAAAACAAACTACTGGTCTGAAAAAAGCTCAAGAAGCTGTTAGTTGGAAAAAATGTAGGTTGAGGTAGTTTTTAATGCTTGAAGTTTAAAAGTTAGATAAATAACATTGTTAGCATGTTTCTAGCACATTTTAGCATGTTGCTGGCAGGTTACTGTTAGCATGTTCTAGCACAGTACTATCACGTTTTAGCAAGTATTAAAATGTTACTTTGTTTCGAAGTAAACAACAAAAAAATCGCTTGGGTATTGCTTGTAAAATTCACAAAATAATTACAAAGAAACTGCAGGTAACACATTAAATTGAATGTGAAATTTTAAAGTAGAAAGAATAAAATAATATTTTTTGGAAAACCTACACCAACATGTGAACCAAGGCAATTAGGGAAATAACAATAATAAAAAAACTTACATTTTGTCAATTTACTTGTGTTGTTGTAAATATCTGTGACTTTCATTATCTGTTGAAAAACACAGAGGAAAATATACATATAATGAAAGTCAATAGGCTCCAAAGCAACACTGGACTGCACTGACACTTTTCTTGTTTTTTTTTTTTTTTTTCTGTTTATATCTCTGCTCATCTAGCATGTATACACATTAGTCAGAAAGATGGCCCAACTCCATAACTAAAATATTCTTTTAAACTCCCGGAGGGTTCTCTCCAGAGATCTTGTTAGCCACTCACCTAATTAACCACCAGGGTCCACATCTGTAACGCTTCAGGTCATGGGGTCATCCATTATTCAAGGACCGTGTTAATGGACGAAGCAATCTTCTTCAATTTTTCGCATCTTTTAGAACCAGCTTCATGCAGCCCTGCAGACACAGAGCAGGTTATTTGACTAGTGTTTGACATTTATGAATATTTATGAAAGGGTATGATAGAATAGATGTCAGTCAGCACATTATATACTTCTGCTCATCATTTGTGATTTGGCACCACATGTTACCATTTTTCATATAAATCAAATTTTAGCCCACAGTAGATTTATCACAATTATGGCCATTCGAATGACGTTGTCTCAGAACCAGACTATTGAGGAGAAAATTGAATCACTTAGGAAGCTGAGGTCAGAGGAAGTGACCTTAAAGTGGTGACATACAATTACTCATAGCAAGGGTTATGTCACAGGCTGTCACAGTTGTAAAGTGTTGGGTAAAGAGTGTAGTTCATCTGACAAGACACTGACGCAAGCGCTCCGGCTTCACGGAAGACAGTAGACATCCAACGATTACTACCTTATGACTTGATCTATACGAAAAAGTCAAACAACACCCAAAGGAATGATGCAATTCATTTGAGAAATGTATGAGTTTAAAAGGATAGTTCACCCAAAAATTACAAAACAGCTAATGCCAACACTCGGATGACGACAGCTTTGGATTGTCATACAAAACTGCCTGATATTTTGCTTATATTGTAATCATTAGGATGTCAAGCTATGTAAGCTTTGCCTAGCATGTGTCTAAATACATGATGTTTACTAACCACATAACGTGTAGCTGTATATTACTGCCATATGGATATTACTTTGACACATTCATCTCTGTCTGATGACAGAATAGTTCCTGATGTTGTTGGATGTCTTGCTGTGCAATTAAAGAAAAAAGAAAGAAAGAATACTTTCTATTTGTAAAATTTAAATATGCATTTTAGTGAAGCTGTTTTGAAACAATGTGCAAAAACACTACCCTAGCAAAAAAGTAATGTATTTAAAATACAGTTATTTCATATTAAGTGTTGTTCAAATCTATTACCATATTTACTGACATCACTTGAGATTTACTGATATAAATATTATAATTAAACTTTATTTGGAGTACTACTTGTGCACAATGCACATTTCTTAATATTAAGCCTAAAATGTGTTTTAATGTCACTGTTGATGAGGATTATATGATCTTTGAACAATATCGGTCTTTAAAAACAAGATATTTAAAGTACACCTGCAATAGTTCCACTTCAAATATACATCTTTAGTTGGACCTCAGCCATATTTCCTCACAATTAAAGTGCGTTAAATGCAAAATTAGTTGTTCCAATTCAACAAACCTAAAAAAGTATACCAGTTTAATATACTAAAAGTACAATTGTAGGGTATTTGTATTAAGTACATACATATGCAAATGTATTTGTAGTATACATTTTAGTATATTTTTCATTTTTTCATATTTTATTTTATTATGTTTTGGCATTGATGATTCCATAAAGAACCTTTAAAATCCATGAAATGTGGCTATTGAACAAAAGGTTCTTTACTATGGAAAAAGGTTCTTCGGAATATTCAAATATTCTTCACACAAAACTAAGAAATTAACAAGCGTTCACAGAAGACTTCATTTTGGAACCTCTATTTTTAAGAGTTTTCTGTAAAAATCAGTGGGTCCTGTGTTGTTATTCTTTTTGGACCTCATTGACTTCATTGTGTGACCACAAATATTCTTCAAAATATCTTTGTTTGTATTCATGGGTTTGGAACGGCATGAGTGTGAGTAAATGATGACAGATTTTTCATTTTGGGGAGAACTGTGCTTGTTTGCAATGAAAGTGGGATTAATGGGATGGTTTTAACCGAAACTCTGCTTGTCTTTCAACTGTTGTGATGTTTCGGTCTGTGACCGTCTTGAAACAGGAGGCTGATGAGTCTCCTAATGAGCAGTTACCACTGAGCTTCCTGGCCAGCGAGGAAGTGGCAACAGAAAATGATGATGGCCGGAGCAACAAAGGAATAATATTTCTGTTTATCTGCTTTGGGATGGGTCAAGGGTATTTTTGGAAGGCTGTTGTTTTTTCCTCTGCAAATTCCAGGTTCCGCTTTTTTTCCGTCTCCCCCCTTCACCCCTTGTTCCCAGACTGTGAATGCACGGACGCTTCCTCTCCCTTCTTCCTATTCTCAGCCTCTGATTGCTAGGAAGCGTATGTGTGTGTATGTGTGCGCGTGTGTGTGCGTGTGCACGTGTGTGAAGCAGAGACACACACGCAGATATTTAATAGTGGAGGGGGGAGTGTGGGTGTGGGGGGATATGGCCATTAAAGAAATGAGGGGAGAGTGTCAGCGCTTCCACGAGTGCCGCTTTCTCAGAAACAGCTGCTGGTAGTTAGTGTGTTAAACCTGTGCAGACAGCTCAGAAAAGCACATGCAGATGGATTTGAACTCCTACAGTTTTAATCAAATTGTGTCATGCTAAAATTACTCTGTGTTGCAGACTAAATAAGCAGACTATAAATGGTTTGTCTGTTGATGATGCTTCCAGGTGATATGACTTTACTTTTCCTGATTGCGTACGTTTGTCAATATTGAATATCCTGAGGATGTCTCTGCTAATTGGTGACCATCTGACCAATCTAACAGTAGTAAATGGCAGCATGCCCTGCTTCTCTCATAAGGCCTTTATAAACAGCGCAGTAGCTCCCAAAAAGAAGTTAGTCCAGTGATTATGATTTCAAATATGCAGTGGAATCCAAAAAGTCTGACCATACTGAAAATCTGGGACTCGAAATGTAACTTAAACCTGGAATAAACAATGTGCAAAGTAATGATGTAAATGAAATAGAAATATTTATGGCTCTGCACAATGTCTTAGTCATTAATCAAATAAGTGCATTTCTGACATTAATCATGTCATACTGGAGAACTTGATTATCAGGTTTACACAGCCTGTTGTTATTAAAGGAAAGTAAGGACAAACCAAATCTTAAGACACTGAGTTAATTTTCCAGTTATCTTTTCACTCAAATTGTTATGCTGATAATGTTTGTAATGCAGTTAAAATGGTATCAAATTTTAGATGGTGTTCTCAGACTTTTGGACCTCAGTTTTTAAGAAATTTGAATCACTCCCATTTTAAAGTCCAGGGTTGGTAAAGAATCATTAATCAAGACTAAAGAAGTCATGTATGCTCACCAAGTCTGCATTTATGTTAGAGACCAACCGATATATCGATTTACCGATATTTTTCCCGATATTTAAGCATTTTACCATAATCGGTTATCGGTTTTGTAATATCGGGTTCACCGATAAACGCCGCCATCTTGTGGTTGTTTTGAGAATTGCGCGCATGCAGCGCGCCTGAGGGGAGACCCGACAACAATGGCGTGCAAAGGTAAAGCATAGCCTACTTTCTTGCTTTGCTGTAATTAGTCAACTTTATTTAATATAACAGCCATTAATGCTCATATTAGATGTGATACATAAATGCCTGATATGTAACTAGTTTATGCAGCTTGGCTCTAAGAAATAGAGACGAACTTACAGTCAGGTAAATTAATTGAAGTCCTGTCCCATACAACTAGTAAACTAGTAAACATAACTTTGCCTGAATTAAATAATATACAGCCATGAATGAGCACATGTTGGAAATGAAAGCGCTGAATTTAATTCTCTCTCTGTTGTATGTTCATTATAGTCTTATGAAGTCACATATAAGCTTAAACCGTCATAAGAAATAGCTCGAACTCACTCATGTAATAATCCTTGCCTTAAAATCTATAGATATAGGCCTAAAAGAGTTAATGTATAAAGCAATGTTAGTTTCAATGTTAAACTTGGATAAATGTGAGCTATTAGGCACATACTCAAAATTATTACTTAACGAAATAAATCAAATCGAAAACAAAAGCTCTTTCATTATGTAATCTGTAATGATGCTTTTTAAAGGCGCGTCCAAAGAGAAGATGGCGAGTCCGGATCGGCAAATTTTTCCTGAAATCAAAACACTAGTTTATTAATAAATCTAAAAAAATCTCCTTACTATTTTCCCCTCGACACATTCATGGTAATTACTTTTGCTTTGCAGCAAGCTTTAGCCTATTGCCTGCACTTGAACGCGAATCTCTTCCCGCTGCGTTGAAGGCGCGCTCGCTAAACGCCTTCCGAGCCGGTCTCAAAAGTGAAAGCGAAAGTGAAGTTTTGTGTTGTTTTCACCAGCGCGGAATTTTTTCATCACCATAAATTGTGGCTGTCAAAAGTATAAAAATAAGTTTGTAAAACAGACCCGAAGCCCGGCCCGCATCTGAGCTATATGACGTGAATATTGGCCCGAAGCCCGGCCCTAGAGACGTAAAAAAGTCGGGGCCCATCGGGCTCGGGGTGAAATGCAGGGCTCTAAGTTCACTCACCGGGTTGATGCTCTGACGGCCACCGCATGTAACTTTTAACAAGATTCACTTGTTTAAAACACCCTCAATTATATTAACGTACCATATAACCATTACTTTTCTAATACACTTCTAATTATGTACAACTCAAAATTATGTATTATCTTTGTCAGCGATCACAGTTTGAGTATACTTATATGTAAATGCATAGATAAACTGTGCTGTCAGCGGGCATTTCAGAATAGAACAACGAAAACAATATTAGTAATTCTGATATAACATGCCAGTTGAGAAATACAATGATGTTTTGTTTGTTATGTTTGTTTGATATATGCTAATTTTCAACACTTTTTAGGAAGACTTAAAGGAGGAAAAACCAAAGTGAAGTATGGACTTAATTTACTCAGTCACTGATTTACTTTATAACAGTAAATAAATATCGGTTCTGCATATCGGTTATCGGGCACATACTTATGGAAATAATCGGTATCGATATCGGTAATAAAAAAATCAATATCGGTCGATCACTAATTTATGTGATCAAATAATACAATAGATAGGAATAGGAAAATAACAGAACCATGTCTGTTATTAAATAGTAAAATAACAATAGGAAATATTGTTCTAATTGAAAGTAACTGTTTTATTATACTCTAAAATGTCATTATTTCTGAATTTTGTAATTATAAAGCTGAATTTTCAGCCAATGTCAGTCTTCAGTGTCATATGATCCTTCAGAAATCGTTCTAATGTGCTGATTTGCTGCTCAAGAGATATTTCTTATTATTGTCAATGTTAATATTTTGAAACATTTATTTTCAGGATTCTTTGATAAAATGAAAATTTGAAAAAGAAATCTTTTTGCAATTTTTGTAATTTTTTTTTTTAAGTCGGTTTAATGTATCCTGCTCAATGAAAGTGCTGGTTCTGTCAAAAAAAAAAAAAAGTAGACATTATTATGGAAGCCCATTTCCGCCACGTAAGAAAAAAGTTGAAATTATGACATACTGAAGGCATAATTACAAGATATATTCATAATTTCAACTTTTTATCTTTTAAGTCATAATTTAGACTTAAGTCATAATTACGAGATAAAGAGCCAAAATAATGACTTGATCAAAATAAGGAGATAAAAAGATGAAATTATGACTCAAGCCATAATTACAAGATAAAAAGTTGAAATTATGACCTAAGTCATAATTATGTTATAAAAAGTCAAAATAATGACTTACTAAATTAAAATGATGAGATAAAGTCAAAATAATGACTTTTATTATTATTTTATTTTATTATGAATTTATCTTGCATGTATGATTTCAGTAAGTCATAAGTCAAAAAGTTGAAATTAAGCCAAAATTTTGACTTTTTATCCCATAATTATGACTTTTAATGTCATAATTTCAAATTAGTCATAATTTCGACTTTTTAAGGCATGAATTTGTTGCTTACGAGGCAGAAATGGGCTTCCATACATGATGATATTTTTGTGTTAATTATTTTATTTATGGTTTTAAGGTTTGTTAATCACCAAGAAAAAAAAGAAAATAACAATCTGCAATAAAAATGCTAAAAATAGCAAAATAAAAAGAAAAAAAAAAACACAAAAAACGTACAAAAACTGCCTCAGTAATGTATACAAAGCAATTATTGAAAAAACTGAAGATATGTAATATGTAAAAAAAAATAGAGAATATTTATTATTGCTTTATAAACCAGATCATTTTTACAGTAGAGGAAAATAAATGAGACATTATCATGTTTAAAATGCGTTGAAGGGTAATAAGCAAAACTGTAACCATTGCTTCCAGTGTGGCAGTGACACACACCAGTCTAGAGAATGCAGACACGGGCGGGTTACTAAAAACTACTAGTGGTTGTGACCTTGGGACGGGTCATGACCTCTGCATGTGCAATGTCCCACAGTGACGTAGATTGGTATAGACACTGCATAAGAACAGTGATGTTCTCTGGTGCATTTCACTTCATTCCTAACATATTTTTGTTAATGAACAATGAGCATTTGAACATGACTTTTATTCTTCACGGATAAGGATCTGAGCTGACAACTCATTCAGGCAAGTATGAAGAGCCTGCCATCATCTTCCCTAAGGCAGAGTTGTAATCCAAAACTGCACAAAGATGACTGTTCTTGCACTTTTGAATAGTTTAAATTGCTTCCCTGAGTGACAAGTAACCTAGCTAACTAACTCATTAAAAGTATAATTTACAGTGGAAAAGTGCTTAAAGTGGTATTAGGATGGACCCCCGAGGCAAATAGCACATAAAGTATGGTTTTTGCTTGTTTTTCACTAAAAGAGTGACTGAATCCATAGCCTTCTGTGGCCAAATTTTTCCTGCTTTTGCAGAATTTACTTTTTGGTTGCCAAGTATCTAGAAGTATTGCAAAACAAGGCACTTTTGTGAAACCAGTGTCTCGAAATCAAGTTCTCATGGGGTGTATCGCCAAAATGAACAGTGAGACCGAAGCTGTTATATTCTTTTAGGAACCACTTCCTGCTTGTGAACATTTTTAACAAACCCGACTCCCTTGATGCAAAAGTGTTTGACAGAGATCCAAAGGAGAGCTCAAGACTTCACACTTACAAGAAGTGCTTTTCGGATGCCACAGCTCACGACAATTACTCTTCCAAGGTCAGTGTTATTTCAGTTCAGGGTCATTGGGTAACACTAACAGTTGTAGAAGAGGAGAGACATGTATATGACTTAACTGAGATCATTACGCCATATGCCAGCGCTGTGGTTGTTTAGAGACAGCATCATCACCTAAAGCTTGCTGTTGATACAAAAACAAAGCAGTGCTGCTTCACCAACAGTCCAAGCCGCAAGCCAACCCTTTATGTTTACAGAGAAACAACAACCTCCGTCAGCCTTCTCCATCCAGAGTTTCCCTCAGGTTCAGCTGGAATACTACGTGAAAAATATTTCAGCCAAACCACGCTTGAAAATTCATGCATGTTAAGTGCATATCATATTTTTCTAGCTGTACGAGATCATTAATCTTACTATATTTACATTATTTTTGGATTCCCTCAGAGGTTTTTATGTCATGACCCACATTTGAATGAAAAAGAAAACAGGCCCTGAGGACATTTCTGAACAATCCATGTTTTCTTTCCAGCGATTCCAGCGGCTCCAAATGTCCTGGGGAAATGTTAACACGTAAAACAAGCAGATAAACACAAACCCAGACTATCATTTACTATAAATCTCCCAAGTGCTGTACATCTGCGCTTGACCGCAGAAACGGCACATGCCGCTCTTATCTGAAAAGCCACCGAGATACTGTCTGTTACATTGTCAGAGCAGGGAAAATGTTTCATTTCCAGACATGGTTCTGTTTCTGCTGCGATAACCAATCTTCACTTTAGTCAGCTGTTTGTCTGGAAGCACAACCAGAAATAGGGGCACCTTGATTAATGTTTAGGATGTAAATATTTATATGGGTTGCATTTCATGGAGAAGTACAAACAACCAGCACATGGGTCTTATGAGTTTGAAGCCTGGTTGGGTGTTGAAGCGGAAGAAATTTTTATTTCCCGGTACATAAATTCACATCATCTCTTGGACAGTAAATCTACTGTATAGCAGATGTTTTGTTAGTGTAATCTTATGCCTTTCAAAATGATTTAAAAACTCATAAAAATGAAAAAATACTCTATCTATCTTTGGGTTCTTACATTTCACTCTTGTTATGAAAAATCATGACTCTAAAGTTGTCCTGAATTTTTCAAGCTAGCTGTCATATATATCTTATACTAAATTCCTCACATATGTTTTAGGTTTTTGCACATGTAATCAGTAGTATGAGCTAATCATATGAACATGCAATTTAAATTTATATAATTGAATTGTGGTTGTCTATAAGTTAATAAGCTATGTCATAAAAAGCATTTTAGTGACTAACTGATTGCAAAGGCTCATTCAGATTCAATTTATTTACCTTGTTTCTTTAGACCGTGGGAGTATTTTTGGCTGCTGTGTCTTCTCAGAGTTCCCATCAATGCTGTATGTTGTGCGTAAGGTGCAATGGCATTAAAGGAACAGGAAAGATCCTGTTCTTGCCAGAAGTTCCTAGTTTAGAGACAAAAGCAGTTAGAGATGACTTCATATAGACCCTTATGAGTCACATTAGGACTATTGTAATACGATTTTTAAGGTAACATTGATATACTTCATATGCATCAGAGGGAGTGGGGAGGAAATATTGGAGGAAGTAGAAAGGGAAATGGTGGCCTGGGACTGGGGGTTTGAATGTACCAACAGGAAATCACAATTGTGTATATTCCTCGAGTCACACACTTTTGCATATATGTACAGTATACATGTACTGACTGATTTGATCTAGTTGATTATCTGCATTTCTGAGTCGCTTCTGAGCATTTTTTTTATATCCACAATATCCGCAAACAAGCACCTGTCTTTGTGTCAGCAGCTATAGGGTCTATGTAACAAATGCTTTCAGGATACAATGTATATGTGATAACTCCCCAGGGTTTAATGCATTGTTCTTGTGAACACTGAGTCATTCATTTAGACATAGATGTTCTTGACTGTACTATGCACAGCTGTGGCACTTTCAGCATGTTTCAGCACCTCCATCTTATTCAATAGATATTTCCAGTCCAGTATAACAAGGCATTAAATGTTAAAAGGATAGTTCATCCAAAAATGAAACTTACCCCATGATTTACTCACACACAAGCCATACTAGGTGTATAGGACTTTCTTCCCTCAAACAAATACAACTGGAGTTATATTAAAAAATGTCCTGGCTCTTTCAAGCTTGATAATGGTGGTGAATGGGTGTTGAGATTTTGAAGTCCAATAAAGTGCATCCATCCATCATCAAAAGTGCTCCACACGGCTCCAGGGGTTAATAAACACCTTCTGAAATGAATTGATGTGTTTGTGTAAGAATATCAATATTTAAAACTTTATAAACCATAATCTCTAGCTTCCAGCAACTTTCGCATGTGCGTACCTGAGAAAGTGGTGTTCCAGCGGATGATGTAGGACATGGCAATGGCAAAACAAAACACCGGCCACAAATTAAAAGTACAAAATGAGTATTTGTAAAGAAAAAAATGTTGAATGATATTTATAAAAGACAGAGAGGAGACTGGTTTTCCTTTGCTGGAAATAAAAATTGGTTCTCACAAAACATATGTTCACTGGAGCTTGAATGCCACGCTCTCGCGAACACACATACGACAGTTAGTAAATGCTAGAGATTACGATTGTTTTATTCTTATTTTTTATGAAACCCCCCTGTTTCAGCACTGGTTAGTTCTCACCACAGTTTTGAAAAAAGACAGAAATAACAGGAAGCAAAGTGGGAGAGAGAGAGATGGCATCAGGAAAGGTCCTTGAGTCGGGATTCAAACACGGGACACCCAGAGCGCAATTGCGCTGTATGTCAGAACACTGCCCACGAGGCTATCGGTGCTAACAGAGATTACTATTTATAAAGTGTTAAATATGTATATATTTCTTACACAAATGCATTGAATCACTTCAGAAGGCCTTTATTAACCCCCCGGAGCTATGTGGAGTATTTTTATGATGGATGGATGCACTTTATTGGGCTTCAAAATCTCAACACCCATTAATTGCCATTATAAAGCGTGGAAGAGCCAGGACATTTTTAATATAACTCAAACTGTAATAATCTGAGAAAAGAAAGTCATATATGCCTGGGATGGCTTAAGGGCGAGTAAATCATGGGGTAATTTTCATTTTTGAACATTCAATTTTTCATTTATCAATATATACAGTATATCACATTAGCTAGCTAGCAATGCCAGGTTTCCTTCAGGCTTATAATAATAGAATATAACCTCGAATGCAGTTATCTTAAAAGTGTGGCTGACCTGCAAAATCCAAAATCGCATCATTATCTGATTTACAAAATCAGGTGCTAAGCATCCATTCCTTCTTGAATGAAGGATGAATTCCCAAAATCACCTGACCTGCTCTCTCAGCTCTACCTTTTTTGTCACTCGTCCCACATCCTGTGTGTACATATTAGGGTTGCAATGTCCCAGAGAACCGCACAGGGAACACAATGCTGAGAAGGCCTTGCCTCTTTCCCTATTGTGGCCTCGTTAGGGAAATGAAAGGGGTGTTCCGTCTATACTGACCCTCCGATGTTTTTGCCAGTCCCTGCGTTCAAGGATTGCCTGGGAATTATTTCGTTTATCAGCACTATTGTTGCCGGCCATGGTATATCTCAATAATCTATCTATTGCACAAATTACAGTTGGATTGCGAGGCCTGCAGCAGGATATACAACTCACTGAAGTGGAAACAATAGGAAAGAGTCATTCCATCTTAGTCATTAGTGCTTTTATGAAGGAGCTATTAATTGGCCACAATAGTTTCGTGTGAGAGTCATCCCCTAACAGAAGTTCACAATGCTGCGAGGACCTGTCTGGCCTTTTCACAGCTGATCGTTCTCATCCTTCAGGCCCTCCCTCTTCAACCCCTTCCCCCTACCGTTCCCTTCGCATTCCCATCTCCTCACAGCTTGCCTCTCTTATCTTCAGCCTCCAGACAGCTGTGTGTGTCATTGTGTTTGTCTGCACTGACTGTGCGGCTGTGTGATGTGAACGTGGGTACATATGTACGCATTCACTTGTAAGCAGCGAGTGTAAGCAATTTGAGAGGCCGTTTAAGTGCAACATAGTTTGATGTGGTTTGGATTACATTTAAGGGTACAGAACGGGTCGAGCGCTAACATAATATTGAATTTCTTGAGAAACCACTGAGGTCTTACTTATTGTGTTTGGACACAGCGGATTTGACTGTTTGAGATTGAGCAATGAGTGATCGAGCAAACAATTATACTGTATGCGCATGATCTAAACCTGGACTCGAATTTTATCAAAACAACGGATCCGATGATGACAATTACTTTCAGCATCGTATGTGTACAACGCACTATTTAAATATTTAAATTTGAAAGCTCCGCTTTTGGAATGTTTGCGCGCTTGTGATTATGTTTAAATATGGGATGCAGCTTGCTGGTGAGAAACATCCTGTTTACTGTGGCCTTCCTGGCTCAGGGATCATCTTTGACATCACTTTATTGTCTATGGCCGTATTCAAGGTAACCACTCATAGGGGTCACTGTCTGATGCTTTTCCTGATTTTACAACATATAGAAGTTTTCAGAACTGTGTGTATTAGAAGGCAGAACCTGATTTTACCAAGTACGACATGTTCCTGGATCAACATCTTTGTTGACCCTGGAACAACATTGTGATTAACCAATCAGATTTGAAAAATCAGTTTATAGTTTTTGTGAAGTTTAGGATTACAATCAGTGTTTGGTGCTTATACATTAGTGTCAATCATCTATCATTTCCTCTGATTTTAGGGATTACTCATGGGTAAGGTTAGGTTTAGGTGTAGGGATTTTGTCAAGATTAAATTTTTGGATTAAAATGTTGTTCCAGGGTCAACAAAATATGTTGACCCAGGAACACATCTAACTTGCGTATTAGAAGAGTGGTTCTAAGTTATTGGTTCTAATTTTTTTTTTTTTTTTTGATGAGGCATTAGTAACAATCTTTCATTGTAATAATTACTGAAGTGTCTTCAGATCCAATTGTATACTTTTAAATTATGATTCCAAGCAGAAACATATATTATTAATGCCTCTACTTTCATTATTCCAGAATATTATGCATAATAGGACTATAAATTCTGCATTGATTCAGGCTTCCACATAGCTCATAGAAACAAATGAATGTAAATCATAAGCACCGCAACACCACAAGACTAAAACTGCACCTTATCTATTTAAAATGTAATTGATCACATTTGATTACTTTTTAATTACTTTTCTGAATTTAAATTTCTTTAAACTGTTAATCATGTTTAAACATTTTAACTAGACAGAGTTACCCTTACAGCAGTACTCAACACTGATTACTGTCAGACTTTCAAAATCCTTTATCAGTTGAATTAAGATTACAATAATTACATTTTAAAACACCACCACAAGATCAGACTTTAACACTGATTTTTACTCTGAGATAGTTCTGAGGTCAAATATAGATTTAAATTCATAACGAGATATAGTTTAATAGCTATGATACTGTTTTTGCATCAAATCTTTGCATAGCTACACTACCAGTCAAAAGTTTTTGAACAGTAAGATTTTTAAAGAATTCTTTTCTGCTTAGCAAGTTTGCATTTATTTGGACCAAAAATACAATGGGGAAATTAATACTTTTATTTAGCAAGGATGCTTTAAATTGATCATATGTGATGATAAAGACATTTATAATGTTACAAAAGATTTCTGTTTCCAATCAGTGCTGTTCTTCTGAACTTTCTATTCATCAAAAAACCTAATATATATATATATATATATATAGTAATGATGCTACAAATTTAGCTTTGGAATTGCATAAATAAATTACATTTTAAAATATATTCAAATAGAAAACAGTTATTTTTAAATAATAAAAATATTTCAAAATTTTACTGTTTTTGCTGTACTTTAGATCAAATAAATGCAGGCTTGGTGAGCAGAAGAGACTTCTTTAAAAAACATTAAAAATTGTACTGTTCAAAAACTTTTGACTGAAAACACTGACATCAAGCAATGCCTTGGGGAAAAACACAGTTAATTTAAAAAATGAAGCAAATACACAAACCCAAATAGGAAAAACAGATTACAGTTACATTTATTTTGTAATTATGTAACTCTGTTACATGTAACTAGTTACTCCCCAACACTGGTGAGCAACCCAGCACAGTACCAAAGTTTATTGTAAGCAAAAATATATTTCAATTATAAGTAATAATAAAAACTATTTTTATAAATACAAATGCAAATAAATCTTTTGTTCTTTAAATTTCATTGCTTTCAAAAGCCAATAAACTGAAACAAACCATGTTGCAAGTGAACCCGTATTTAACGATAAATATTTTTTTTATTATTTTTTTTTTTTTTGTTTTTGCCTTGTGTAGTTTTGTTCATGGTTTGAGTATGAGGGCATGTTAAGCAAACTTTCCATGTTGGCATCTGCATCTAATGACAGAATTTGTGCCAAAAAACCTGTAGAGAGCTCACGGCCCTTGACGTCAACAACAAAATATTAAATATGGGAAATGTTCTCCTCTGTGTTTGATTAGCTGATACATCTTGTTACGTAGATAAGCCTATTTATTTTTCCTCTCCTAACAATGCACAATTATATAGTTAGTTGCATTTTATTATTTGCTATAGGAAAAGAGGCAGTTTTTTATTTCCTTTTCAAAACAGACACTTTTGGCCCAACAGTTCAGAACAACAGCACAGAGCGTAGGCTGCGAGCCATTGTGCACTGGTTTATTTTTTTGTGGTTTGATAAGTTGGCAAATGTGCTATATATAATTACGCTGTTGTGTTTTATTTTTGCTGGCTCACAGTTTATCCAATTTAATAGTTTGACAAAAATAGTTTAATCATAAACAGTTATGATTCGAATCGATCACCACATCATTTAAGCCCCTTGGAGCTATAAAACACTAACAGGCTATGGCATTTCATCATTATTTTTTTAAAGGGCTCTTGTCACTTTTGCTTTTGGAATGCGTGTCAGAATCCCTGAAAATATTTATAATTTCATGGGAAGGTACTCGCATGTTCAAGCACACACACTCCCACACATACTGTACATCTGCCAGCTGTGCGTCCTCAATCTGCAACTTAACTTGATATTTACCTTGTCTGATGCATGTTCACAATAGTGGCCATATAACATCATTGATTCAACTTCTGTTATCTAACTGTTTTTATTATCTACCGTTTTCCAAATTAACTTGATAAATGTGGCCTTCATTTAATATCCGGAGGCAACGTCTGTCAACACCTGTGCCTGGTATCACTATGACATTTTAAGAGCAGCCATGTATCCATTTAGAGCTAATAGTGTTAGATGTCAGATCTGAAGTTGCTTTTTTTAATCAAGTGAGCAATAAGATCTTATTTCCATGCAACGTTGAGTCAGCTTCCTCTCCTGCCTCATTCCACCTCCTTTCCCCCTCCTCCATCTCCTAGTGCCGCTTCCTGCGTGTTATGTTTTTGAGAAGCTTCACATCCTTACGCTTTGACCATTAGGTTCTGTTACTAACACAGGAGGTTGCGTACAGGAACATCTGCGTGATGATTATTTTGGGCCCTCACATGAGGTCTCTCCTTTATTGTGCCAAGCGCTGATCTTCTGTGTTTCTCACCCTCATCGCCTGCTGCTTACTATGTTACTTCTGTCTGTCTGGTTCTTTAGCCTCACGGTGTGGTGTTGGAGTCAATCTTATAGTCTTCAAATAGCAGCGGGAGGAACAGTAATAATTGCAGGCATACAGAGGACAGATACCCCACTATCACCAAATGTTAGCAATGCAGTCTGATAACACCTCCATAACCCCCACACGTGAGAGCCCTCGCGAACACAGAAAACACATGGTGCTTTTGGCTGCCCATGTGAACATACAAAGGGTTGTACTTGGGGGTGCGTTAACGACGGCGAGCTGGCACGGGTCCCGCTCCGTGTTTCACACATTTCAGAGCTTGATGTATTTGCTCTCATCGGCTCCTGTCTTTCCCAGCATCTGTTGCTGTGTGATTGTTAGAAGGGGACTACTGTGCTGTTGCAGCATTGTGCAAAATTCTGAATATCTATCTATCTATCTATCTATCTATCTATCTATCTAAAGAATTCCTTCGTTCTGTCTGTCTGTCTATTGATCTATCGATCTATTGATCTATTGATCTATCGTTCTATCGTTCTATCGTTCTATTTATCGTTCTATTTATCCATCGTTCTATCTAGCATTCTATTGTTTTAGCGTTCTATCTTTCTAAAGAATTCTTTAATTCTGTCTGTCTATCTATCGTTCTTTTGTTCTGTCTATCTAGCATTCTATCTATAGTTCTATCTTTCTAAAGAATTCTTTCATTCTGTCTGTCTGTCTGTCTATCTATCGTTCTATCTATCATTCTATCTATCGTTATATCTTTCTAAAGAATTAGAATTAGAATTGTCTGTCTGTCAGTCTATCATCTATCTATCTTCATTCTGTCATTCTGTCTGTCTCTATCTATCTATCTATCTATCTATCTATCTATCTACCTATCTATATATCTATCGTTCCATCTATCGTTCTATCTTTCTAAAGAATTAGACTGTCTGTCTGTCTGTCTGTCTGTCTTCGTTCTGTTGTTCTATCTATCGTTCTATCTATTGTTCATCATCTATCTATCTATCTATCTATCTATCTATAGTTATATTATTCTAAAGAATTCTTTCGTTCTGTCTGTCTGTCTATCTATCGTTCTATCGTTCTATCTATCTAGCATTCTATCTATAGTAAAGAATTCTTTCGGTCTGTCTATCTATCTGTCTGTCTGTCTATCATTCTATCTCGTTCTATCGTTATATTTATCTATCTTTCTAGCGTTCTAGCATTCTATCTTTCTAAAGAATTCTTGCATTCTGTCTGTCTGTCTATCTATCATTCTGTCGTTCTATTTATCTATCGTTCTATCGTGCATTCTATCGTTCTATTTTTCTAAAGAATCAGAATGTCTGTCTGTCTGTCTGTCTTCGTTCTGTTGTTCTATCTATCGTTCTATCTATTGTTCTATCGTTCTATCTATACTTCTATCTTTCTAAATAATTCTATCTATCTATCTATCTAAAGAATTATTTTGTTCTATTGTGCGTTCTATCTAGCGTTCTAGCATTCCATGTAGCTTTCTATCGTTGTAGCGTTCTATCTAGCATTCTATCTATAGTTCTGTCTTTCTAAAGAATTCCTTCATTTTGTCTGTCTGTCTGTCTGTCTGTCTGTCTATCTATCATTCTATTGTTCTGTCTATCTAGCATTCTATCTATCGTTCTATCTTTCTAAATAAATAGAATTAGAATGTCTGTCTGTTCGTCTGTCAGTCTATCATCTATCTTTATTCTGTCGTTCTTTAGTCTGTCTGTCTTCGTTCTGTTGTTCTATCTATTGTTCTACCTATAGTTCCATATTTCTAAAGAATTCTATCTATCTATCTATCTATCTATCTATTATTCTATCTATTGTTCTATATCATTCTAAAGAATTATATCTATCTGTCCATTATTCTATCTATCAATCTAGTGGTCACGCTTTGCTATCTAGAAGACCTATAAACCTGAAAATCTGAAAGATTTTAATTTGTTTCCAAAACTTTCAAATCAGGCTTTGTCAGAGCAATATTCAAAAACCTTTATTATTTATTAATTTATTTATAGAATAAAAGTATTTTTGAATGACATTTTGATTATACTTTTATACGTACATCCATAATATATTCATTAATATAAATATATTGGATTTATTTCTACATCCTGTTTGCTCCCTCAACTCAAATTTAAGATGTTTATGAGTGTGTGCGTGTGTGTGTTTGTTAACAGGAAAATAATGACAGCTTGTCATCCTCCGAAATGTGCTAATATGATGTGTTCTTAAATTTGATTAGTGATTATGCTTGGACTTTTCTGTTGTTTGTTTTACTGTTGAGCCCATTTCCATTTGATCAAACTTTTCAGGACAGACAAATCATCTTGTCATCTTGATCAGTTTTTCACAAATCCAATATTTGGATTGGTTGTTTATTAATCTGCAGCAGTATTAGGACAGATCCTGGGCAGATGGCTGTATAATTTCATTATTTCCCAGTTCCTTGCCATACTGGTGCAAATACAGAGAGCCTTGGCTGTGGTGTGCAGTTCTGGCGGGGATGTCAGCTCAAGGTCGAACTTAGCCTCATTTGCTTCTCATTAAGCAGTTCCAGGCATGCTCAGCCATGCCCGATCCCACTTTATTTCCCCCTATTAGAAATGAAATTTGCGCGCCAGTGGCACATGGATAGAAAACACTAATTTTGTTTTTGTAATTTTTTTTTTCCTCGATGAGGGACTTTGTATTTAGCAAGGCAGAGGAGCCACTGGAGGTCCTCAAAGATGATGAGGTGTGTTCAATCGCTGCTCTGCGTCCCACCTTCCTGGAAGCACCTTTCCCACAGGCTCAGGCTGAGAGGAGCGTTTCCATGGATACGCAGACTCACCGCGACGTGTGACCGCTGGTAAATTCTGATCAGGTCGCTCGCTTTTTCTCCGTTCCTGTCCCTCTCTCGCTCTCTATTTCCTCTGCTCTCTATTCCCTCCCTCCATTCCCAGCCTTACCTCTGAGCCTGGGAGCGGAATTCTGGGAACATTTTTCCATGTGAAACGCCGAGCACCAGTCGAGGGGTGTGACGCCACTGCATTGTTTTAGCCGGCGAAAAGAGGAACCGCGCGCGATGAGGCCAAATCCTGTCCACTCCAAAAAAACAGCCACTTTCTCACACTGGCTTCCTTCCTCACTGGACAGCTCAAAACAATCCCATAGTCGTAGGGTCCGAGGAGTGTGAACGAGGAATCAGCCACACAGAGAGCAAAAGGGAAGCGGGCCTTTTTCTATCGGTTTATGCAGACTGTTTATGAGCCATTGAAAACAAACAAAGGGGCAACACTACTCATGCCCCCCCTCAACAGCCGCCAACTGACACCCACACAACAAAGAGTGAACGGGCATTATATCACCGCAAAACAACTAAGCCGCTCGGCTGCTGGATATTTTTTTCACTCAAGCTGTCTTGTTGCAAAAACAATGAAAAATCCTTATCATGAAAAACGGTCGGCTGTTCCTGAGGGCAGACTTTTTTTTGCCTTTTCAGTGTTCAGCTAAAATAACATGTATTGTCACCTGGGAAGTTGCAGAGATGTAACTTTCCCTGTGCATACGATTTTCTTCCATTCATTCTTAATAATGAAAACATTTATTTTTTTATACTTATTTTTTGTTTAAACTTACTAATCACTTTTTGAATCAAGGTTCTGATCCATTAGGTGTCAGGGTAAAAATCATTACTCTCTTAAAAAGTCTTTACATTTTTCTGGTAAAGCACATCTGTACGAATTCTTGTGGCATTCTAGCAATTAAGAGTGGGGGCCGGAGGGGTCTACAGATCCAATCAGCGACATGAGGCATTCCCGCTCACTTGCACATGAGGTCCGAGTTTTCAGTGAGGTCAGGAAACCGTCTCATCTATGAGGATAGATTCGGCTGTGGTGGTCTGTCTTTAGCTGTAGCGCTGTTCTCAGGTCAGGAGTTTAACGAGTTCCAAATGTGTGCATAAGGCCATGGAGAGGCTGCATACGTGCCTCCCCTTGCGATGACTCAGACGGCCCCCCTCAAACTCTCCGCTCTCATCATCCTATTGTTTTATACTGCGATGCATTCAGCACGTATGGACACTGAGGTTTCCCTGCCCCCATCTACCTATGTAATATATATGGGTATATATACACACATTTAATTAAAAATAAAACATTGAATTAATAAAAATTGACAGTAAAGATTAATTTAAAAATATTTTAAATATATGTTGTTTTTTTGAACTATATTTATCAAATAAACCTTAAAAAAAGTATCACGGTTTACATTAAAAATATTAAGCAGCACTACTGTTTTCAAAATTAATAATAAGAAATGTTTCTTGAGCACCAAATCAGCATATTAGAATGATTTCTGAAAAATCATGTGACACTGAAGACTGGAATTATGGTAAAAATTCAGCTTTGCCGACACAGAAATAAATATATTTAAACAGAAAAAATTTGACCCTTAAATGCATACCTCGAGTCATTAGTGACCCAGGATATCATTTACTACCCTCTGCTTACTTCAAAAAAAAAAAAAAAAAAAAAAATATATATATATATATATATATAAGAATGTCTTACTGATTTTTTTTTTTTTGTAAAAAGTCGCTAGAGACCCGAGGTGTGTAATAGTGTAAGTATATTTTTCTTGCGCAAAAATATTAAATATCTGATGACTAAATACATGCAATTGACCTTTCACCTTTGGACGTGATGTTTCACTCGTAATTATCGCAGGCATAAAACAAAAGAATATCATCAGCAAAAACTGAATTGGTTTGAATGGCTTTACTGCAAAGCAATTACTGTATGCAATGAAATATAAATGTCACTGTCATTTGATAGTGGATGTAGTGAATAAGCTGCCAGCGATCAAAATATTGATTTTGAAGTCATTGAAAACGACAGATATGGCTGAGATCACGAATATGAGCCAGATACTGAATGTACTGTGGAAGTGCACTGACGATGACGGCGTTGGTAAAATCATCTGTTCAAATTGAACCCCTCTAAGTTTCAAAAGGTAACGAAATATGCTTTATTTTATTCTTCTGTAATGGTTCTTAAAATATCAAGAGAGTTTTTTGCTGTTGCAGAAGTTAGAGATCCATCTGTGCTGGATATATAGGCCCGAGTCGCTAAAGACCTGAATATGTAATAATGATTGGCGGAACAGTCATGCATTTAAGGGTTAAATTGTATTAATATTTCACAATATTACAGTTTTTATTGTGTATATATTTTTATCAAATTAGTGGGCATAAGACTTTTTAGACTAGGTGCACTTTTGAGGTTCCTTCCCACTCACAAGCTAAAAGTATTTTTTTTTCCCTGACAATCTATAGATATATATTGCATGTATATACTGTATATACTGTAGGTATACATGGCCCTTGACTCAGTCTTCCCTGGGTGCCTGGATGCAATAGGCTTCATTCATCAAATTAAACACTGATGTTAATGGCTGCAGGGCCCCTGTCAAGTGTCTGTATTAGGAGCAGATGAGCTTGGGCCCTTGACGAGGAGTCCTGACCGAGTTTGTCTTTTTCTGAAAGTAAATGTGTGTTTACACTATGTATATAGAAACAGAACGGGTGAACAAAAACAAAAACAGCCGGGGTTGTGCGGCGTTTCCTGGCCTGTGTGCGTGCACTGTCCTTCGTCTCGCCCCGCCCGAGGATGCTGTTCCTTTAACAGCTCCACGCAAACACACACACACACACAGGCTGGGAAAAGCCTAGTCTGACATGGCCGAAGAAGGGAGCAAGCTCGGAGGAAGCACCTGTTCTTCCGCGGCCGCTGCTGTTGCGTTTATCTGACCCCAGTCACATCAGGTGGCTTCCTGGTTTGCGTCAGTTGCTGCTCCCTGAGGCCTGGCTGTCATTGGGCAGCTCTGGCCCCTCCTCTTCCTGTTGCTGCCATGTTCATTGATCTCGAGAGCTATGTTGGTTTCTCAGTGGACAGCAAATTGGTGGGTCTTTGGACCTGACTGTTGGCGTTTCTCGTCAGCCACACTCTGACATCTGCAAATACACAAGCACATGCATACAAACAAACCCTCTCAGATTGTGAGATTGTCTGGTTTCCTTGTTTACATGTGTATATATAAATAAATATATGTCTGAATGGAAGAACTAATTTAAGAGGGTGAGAGATATTCATTAAACACACATACAATGTACTTGCTCAACTGCCTTGATGTTTACCAGCAGAGCTGTTTCTTAGTTAATGTGACACAGAACATTTGGGGAATGAAATGATGGTTGGAGAGCAACAGCAAACACACCACTTCCTACACACATATATAGCTCATAACATATGTTGTCGAGTTTTTATGAACCACTCTCCAAGGCCATTTGAGTTTCTGGGTGGAACAAATAGTCTGATCTTGCATGCGAACACAGTGGAGGAAAAGTGGACAGAAAGACAAGTTAAGCTAATAACATTATACTTAGTAAGTTGTGCTTTTCAGTTTTATTGTAACTTTTCACAGTGAAATGGCTGAATTTAGCTATTTTAAATCCAGTTGTTTTCAAAAGGTTTTGTTTTTTTTGTTTGGGCAACTGTGTGTTTTTGTGGAGTGTTTTCGTGCGTACGTGACAGAATGTCTAATCAAATATTCAAAGGATTAAAGGTGTAGTGCATCACCTCTTTCTTTCCGAGGCCATTGCTACACAACGCCAATTATAGACTGATTAATATGTTTACATGCCAGTGTTGTTATTGTTAACAGAAGCTATAAAACTATTAGTTCACTTCCAGAATAAATATTTCCTGATTATTTACTCATCCCCATGTCATCCAAGATGTTAATGGCTTTATTCGTCAGTCGAAAAGAAATTAAGGCTCTAGAGGCAAACATTCCAGGATTTTTCTCTATATAGTATATTTCAATGGTGATCAGCAGGTTGAAGGTCTAAATTGCAGTTATAATGCAGCTTCAAAGGGATCTACACAATCCCAGCCGAGGAATAAGGGTCTTATCTAACTAAATGGTCGGTCCAAAAAAAAAAAAAAGTTATATATATAATTTTTAACCACAAATGATCATTTTGCACTAGTTCTGCGATGCACATCTACAACTTCATGCATAACGTAGTTATGCTGGAAAGGTCACGTCAAAAGCGTAATTTGATGATGCTGTTATTGAGTGTGCCAAAGCAATCCGTCGGGACTCAGAAATCATGTCCATGCATGATCTAATGTATTAAAGACTTAAGGTCACTGTAGTATGAAACAGGGTGGGCTAAAAATCGTGGAAGTGAAACGAGGATGCTGTAGCGATTGCTAATGAAGGACAAGCGCAATACATGTCTCTAAAGCAGCAGAGCTTTTATTATGCCACAGTCAAGCGCTTCCGCTCCTTCCAGTCATGCGTATGTTAGGTAAAGCAGCGCTGTTTTATCATACTACATACATTTGAGTGTCTTTGTGGTTTCCATGTTTTCTGCAAAATAAAACCAGAAAATCGAGAGTGTATGACATCAATGGCAGGCGACGCAATGACACTGTTACACTAATGTCCGTTGGGATAACTTAAGTACACAAGTCAGTAAAATATATAACATTGTTCTAGTGGTTTTTGGATATTTTAATTAAAAAATCTTTAAGTTGAAGTACTAAAATAACTAAAACTAAAATAATATTCAATTGTTGAAAGCACATAAAATTAAAATTAGAATTACATCTCAAAATATAAAAACAGAAGCCCATTCGAAAATAAATACAATAAAAATATGCTGGAATAATCCAAGTTACAGTTAAGTCTGATTTCACAAAAACAGATGATTTCAGTCGGACTAAAGTGTTTACATGTCATTTTAAAAAAAAGACAAATTATTGCTTTAGTCAGACTAAAAGCAGACTTTTAAAGTGCATGTAAACATACTTGTTTTGACCTCACATAAACTCAGAGGTTGACTGACACCTCATTCAACAGTAGCATGAGTAATCAAATATGGTGCCTCCCTTTGTGGCACTGAAGTGATTCCTTTCACTAGTAAAAAGCTTTCCTTTAATCACTTAAGTTATAGATCTTTTAATGGATGGTATTGTATTGTCACTAATGCTATATGACTAACAGGAAGTGTTTTTCAGAGACCCCGACTGTGTGGCTATTGATTACTATGGATGTTAGACAGAATGAATGGGACAGCATTTACAGTACAGTGTTGCTCAGATAATTCACCAATTTCATTTTTGTTCTGTTTGCTGTATGTTCTACATGCGGAAACAATTGTGTTCTGACTTCCTTTTCATTCATGTCCTACCAAGACGTGGAAGATCCAAAAGACCTGTATCGTCTATATCTTTTACCAGAATGTTCGTTATCTCACTTCACAACAACTGTAGAAATGTCAGACTGAAACCTCTTATCTGCTCTATCAGGAAAAGCGTATCTACGTCACGGCTCTGTTTTTTGTAAGATGCATCAAACATGGAAGTTATTCCAGAGCGTCAGAGCTCATCCTGTAAATGCGGCTTCCTCATGTCTTGTTTTCCAGCAGGTGTTTCTCCAGAATGACTCCACCCCTTCCCTTCAAAGCCTTACAACATGCCGTCTTTGTTATGTCTGTTTAGGCTTGTTGTTTGTAGGGCCATTTCTTGTTCTGTCCTCTCTCAGATGAAGAAAATACCAAACATAATGACACTGGGTAATTGCAAGGTAATTTCCTGTTTAATGACTCTGCGTTTGATGACTTTTGTTGTAGTAAATGGCATAGGCTTTAATGGTCCTCTTCTGCAGATGAAGGCCCGAACCAGATCGTTCGTGTTACTTGAGGGCATTTGGTCTGGTTGAGTCAAATGCAGCACTAATTTCTAAGCCTTCTGACTAGTTCTCTGGTGCTTGTCTTTCGTGGTTTCACACACACCCATAGGAGAAAATAGACTCTTCAGGGACTTCTCCATCCAGACCATCAGCTGTGTCTCTTCATTGACAAAGCCACACTGATGGGCGTTGAACCAGCCTTGCTCTTTGTGAATGAGTTTCTGAGGATGCTGTGGCCTTAAAGCTGGTTCAATAGCTGCTTTCCTGTCATTACCCCCTTCCCCCATCCCAACCTGGTCTTTCCCTCTGCCTCATTTCCTTTCTGTGAGTGCCACGTTTTGTGGGGGTCCGATAACAGGGGCACAGTTCCCATGGATATCCCCTATGGGGGAGGGAGTGATATTGGCCAGGGCACAGAGAGAAACAGTCACTACATATATTATATTGAACATACAGATTGGCTGTGAAAGCAACTTAGCTCTCAGGCTCTAGCGCCAGTTACACCAAATATAACTAATATGTGCAACACAAAAATGAAAACAATCTCTGCTTTACATAGAATGGATTATATATTCCAGATGTGCTTTTACAGTCTACTTCCCTTTAATGCTGTAATTCATTGCATTGCTTTACTCTTTTAAATGCCACGGACCCTCAAATATGACCATCCTCCTGTTACCCATTATAAAATTTAAAAGGTATGCATAAAATAAGATTTGGGAAATATTTACCACATTACAGTTAGACAGCACAGTTTTACTTTATTATTTAAATGATTTTTAAATGTTTACTCTTATTGTGAATTATTTTTATTTTATTTTCAGTTTTTTTTTCCCCTTTTACTCCTTTAAATTTTTTTTGCGGCCTTCTAGAACCCAGTTTCAAAACCTTTGAATGAATGAATGAATGAATGAATGAGAGCATAAAAAATCATTTTAATATGTGACCCTGGATCACAAAAACAGTCATAAGTAGCATGGGCATATTTGTAGCAATAGCCAACACTGTATTGGTTAAAATTCATTAAGTAAAGATCATGTTCCATGAAAATATTTTGTAAATTTCCTACCATAAATATATAAAAACTTAATTTTTGATTAGTAATATGTATTGCTAAGAATTTGGACCGCTTCAAATTGTTGTATCTCGGCCAAATATTGTCCTATCCTAACAAACCATACGTCAATGAAAAGCTTATTTATTCAGTAAATTTGTCCGTAATGATTCTGAGATTCCATCCTCCCCAAATGATACATGTTGCCTGAATGAAACTCTACATGACACAGGCTAATAGGTCAATAATGCAAACTGATGATATTTACAGTGATTCACAAGCTGATTGGTTCATGTTACATACGCAACCAATGAGCTTGCTGCTCTACATTTAAATGGCTGGTTAGCATTCACTAGAGCAGTTTGCAGCGCGCTTTCAGAGTTCCTCTGAAACCCTCCACTTCCCCAGCTCCACCTGTATTGATCTGCTATGGGTTATTATACATGCAACTTGTGCAGCAGCAGTATGTCTTAAAGTCCACTTTCAGAACAACAATTCACAAATAATTTACTCACCCCCTTGTCATCCAAGATGTTTATGCTTATGTCTTCAGTCTTAAAGAAATTATGGTTTCTGAGTAAAACATTTCAGGATTTTTCTTCATATGAGCTTTGTTTCTTCAAATGATCCCAGCCTAGGAAGAAGAGTCTTATCTAGTGAAACGATTGGTCACTTTTTTCGGAAAATAAAAATTAGTATACTTTTTAAGCACAAAAGCTTGTGTAGCACAGGCTCTGGGATGTGCGTTCACGATGCTATGTACTATTGAATCAAAGGTCACGTGTAACTACAGACCCAGTGTTTACAAAGCGAACGCGCAAAGACTAAGAAAGTGCAAGTAAGTCAAACGCTGTTTACAAACAAAAAGGTACAACGATGTCGGACAAGTTTTTTGCCATACTCTTCCTTTTTTAGCCAGCATAAACAGACGATAAACTTAGGCATGATTTGTAGTAACGATGGGAAGTTTGGATCATTTTACCGACTCAGACCTGGCTGGGATCGTTTAGAGCCCTTTGAAGCTGCATTTAAACTACATTTTGGAAGTTCAAAATCGGGGCACCAATCAAGTCCATTTTATGAAGGAAAATCCTGAAATGCTTTCCTCAAAAACCAACATTTCTTTACGACTGATGACAGAAAGACATGAACATCTTGGATGACAACGGGGTGAGTAAATTATTTGTAAATTGTTGTTCTGGAAATGGAGTTCTCCTTTAAATACTCACAGTAGTGTATTGGCGTATGTAATGACAGTAACAAGTTCCTGTACTTGCAGCAGGAATAATCTGCAACAGCAGCAGGAATTCAGCAGACCAAATACATTAACATTGGCCAAAATCTTCCGAGAGTTGTCATGATATAAAACCAGTTATTTTAGGAGCATTTGCGTCAAGACTGATACCTTAAAATGTGTCTGACTAGGTTTTGAAAACATAGCTATCTGTCTGTCTGTCTGCACAATGGAGTGATATGATGTCATTGTGTTGCTAATTTATACATAAACATAAGCAAAAGCCACTTAGTTTGTTTTCATAGGAACTCTGTGGGTCTGCAGTGAAGCTGCCAAGGGGCAGGGAGTGGATATGCCCTCCGATATAGACCAGGGGCCTTGCATGTCAACAAAGCAAAGCCAAGCTTTGTTTCTGGCTCTAGTTATGGTCTCTCCTTATTTCTTTGACATCAGCAAGCAGTTTCCTTTTTTTCATTCCAGACATCATAATCCCAGAGGCACGATGGGCAGATTTTCCTGTGCTTTTTATTTTATCTCATAATACATCTTTCACCGCTGTTTCTGTAATTGCATCGCAGTTGTATAGCACCTTGTAGTACTGCTCAAAGGCTAAATTCCAGATAATCAACAGAGGGGCATTAGGGGCCTTTTTGGGTAGCATCTGAAACCCCCTGAGGATAATTATGAATCACAGGGTAGATGAGACCTTGTCTGCTTTTCTGTATTCTTGCATGTGCAGTCTTGTCGAGATCTGAGTACACTGGACTTTTTAAAAAACACTACGACGGGATATTGTTCTTTGGAATCTTATAGCGAAATACCACAGATGTAGATGCATGATTATCAGGAAGGTCGCTATTTTATTTCACATGGACCTGCTGAGTTTAATTATACTACTGTTAGGGTCATTTTTTACTTTATTAAATATCATTGTCCAAATGGCACAATCACAGAGGCATTTCCAAAAACCATAGTAATACCATGTAACTTTTTGGCTTTTTTTGTGTTGTGAGAATCACACTGAACACAGATAACATCATCTTACAAGTCAAGAAAAGAGGATGAACCTGTGATACTAGTGAAAATAGACTGTAAATGCTTTCAGATTAGAAAGTCATTTCATTTGCAACATTTTGACAGAAATGCAATATTTTTGTGTTGATACAAAGAATGGTAATTCATTCTGCTGTCTAATATTAGTAAAACCAGTCTGCATTCCTCTGTATGGCGCAATGTCAAGAACAATAAAACCATCAATGCAAAACGCTTTTTCAGCTTGGATCTATTATTACTGGCTAAAGATCTCATGGTATTCTCAGAAAATCATGAAAGTAGGTCCACATGAGGTTATGTGAGCAGAGTTGTTTTTACTTTGTTGAAGCCTAGAGAATGATCAGCAATCAGGTGCACAACTGCCTTGGGATTTATATTCAAAATGTGTTTTGTTTTTTTTTCAGCAGCGCTGAAGACTATTAGTTATGACTGTAACAATTTCACATCGAACATGCGTATGACATTAAATAGACCGTCCTGTAAATGATTTCCTCCCTTTTTTGAATTCTCATGCTTCTGACCACACATCTGGAATGCTGTCATGATGAAAAAGATTCAATATGGCACGGTTTGTTTTTTCAGAACTGCTTTCACCCAAACATTTATGTGGTAATAGAGAGAAAAAGACTTACAGAAGGCTTTGTATCAGAGTACTGCCCCGTGGCTGACAGGAACGTGACGTCGGTCATCCCTGTTCAGTGTTACAGTGGGGCGGTTCCACACTCTTCAGAAGTACGGGCCAAAAGAACAGCATGCTTTTTTCAAATGTAGACTGCATGTCTTGGCTCATATACAACTGCATATATGTTTTTGTTTGCATTACTGTGTTTGTGGTAGTTGAAGCCTCTGGGCATGCCTGTGTTGAATCTCTTCGCAGATCCATTCCAGTACGCCCTTCTGCTGTTCTTCATTAAGTGTATGAAGAGGTGAAAGAGATTAAAAAGTACTATGAAATTGTACTTAGTGAAAGTACTTAAGAATAATGTGTGAAAATTTGAAATGAAGTCATTAAGCAGTGTATTTAAGGTAAACTTGAAGTCAAAAGTTTATACACACCTTGCAGAATCTGTAAAATGTTAAATATTTTACCAAAATAAGATGGATCATAAAAAAAAAAGTTATTTTTTTGTTTAGTACTGACCTGAATAAGATATTTCACATAAAAGACGTTTACATGTAGTCCAAAAGAGAAAATAATAGTTGAATTAAAAAAAAGTGACCCTGTTCAAAAGCTTACATATGTTTGATTCTTAATACTGTGTTGTTACCTGGATGATCCACAGCTGTTTTTTTTTTTGTGATAAATGTTCATGAGTCCCTTGTTTGTTCTTCTGGTCCTACGAATTCTTTGGTTTTTCAGCATTTTTGTGTATTTGAACCCTTTCCAACAATGACTATGATTTTGAGATCCATCTTTTCACACTGAGAACAACTGAGGGGCTCATATGCAAATATTACACAAGTTTTAAATGCTCACTTATGCTCCAGAAGGAATCAGGATGCATTAGGAGCCAGGGGGTGAAAACTTCTTCATTTTGAAGATCATGGTACTGTAAATTTAACTTATTTTGTCTTCTGGAAAACATGCAAGTATCTTCTGTATCTTCTGAAGGGCAGTACTAAATGAAAAAAGATACTATTTAGGCACAATAAGAAAAATGTACACATTTTCATTCGGTTTAAAAGTTTACACCCCTGGCTCTTAATGCATTGTTTTTTCCTTCTGGGTCATCAGTGAGCATTTGAACCTTTTGTAATCGTTGCATATGAGTCCCTCAGTTGTCCTTATTGTGAAAAGATGAATCTCAAAATCATAAAGTCATTGTTGAAAAGGGTTCAAATACAGAAAAATGCAGAAAAACCAAAGAATTTGGGGGATCTGAAGGATTTTATATATATACTGTGCACCTTCTATATACTAGTATTTACTTCAGCTTGCAGAAAAGCTACTTATGATGAACTTTGATTCTTCCTGTAGCTTTCACTTTACCAGGTGTGTTTTTATGGTCAGTAGCACCATAAAATACATTTTTTTTTTTGTTTTGTTTTACTGTATTTCTATAGAATTACAACTACAGCTGACAGTGTTTTTCCCTGTAAAAATTGCAAGATTTTTTTTTACAGCTTAGGTATTATACACTTGTGTATATTAATGTTTTACATTTGAGTATCTGTTGAGTTTACAGATTAATAAATGTTGATTTTGGGAAACATTTGAGTTATTTTCATTTATCTTCAGTGATGGTTATAGATAAAACCTTTAGATCAAAGAAATTTGTAATTGTGTTAGCCTTTGTTTTACACTAAAAAAATACCTAGAAGATTCTTAATGACATGCAAGAAAAGGTGATTTTTGCCTGGAGTACATTTTTTGATTGGGCAAATGAAAGTACTGCATATTTCTTCCTTTCAGTGTGATATTTTCATTCCATATTGGCACTACTTTTGGCAGGATTTCTCAGTCTGATGATGAATCTGTGTTTTTCAGTGTTTTAATCAAATCCATTCATTATTAGTATGTGTATGTGTCTGTCACACTTTTCTCTTTACAAATGGATTAATCTCCCTGTTGCCACAGTGCCCAGATGAGAGATGTTTATGAAATGGTTTTATGCATAGAAGGCCACCCAGTGCCTCTGTTTGTTTCCATCTGTACTATGCAGGTGCATTGTAGAAAGACAGGCCAAATGGAATGGAAGGACAATGGAAAGCTGGCATTAGCGAGCCAGTGGAGGGGGACCAGGTGCAGTCCAGAGCTGCGATCAGATACACAAATAACCCTGTAAGTGTGTGCAGAGTGGCATTATTGTAACCCAAATGGTTACACTTTTTAAAAATGTGCAAAGTATTTAACCAAACATTTATCTGTTATATTAGACCATGCTACAAAACAGATGGGATTGAGAACAAAATGATTTGTTTTGCATCAGACAGATTCTAAATTACATGCAGAAGTTGTTCTCATCTATTCAGATGGACCACACTGCACGATTACAGCGCCGTTTCCTACTCTCACTGCCGCCATGTAGCACCAACTTCAATGAAACATTAATGGAAGAAAAATAACCCAGGATATCACGGTGTCTAAACTGCCGGTCCATTAGTTTGTCATGTTTAATGCATAAATCAAACAAGATTCTTTCTGAAAGCCTTTTCCGCCTGTGCGAAAATGCATATATCTAATTTCCAGACCCAGCAACATGTGAAAAAAAAAAAGCCATCAAAAGCGATTGTGTGACACCTGCAAAGTCGTTCCCTCTGTTTGTCCTTGTGTCTGTCTGCGCTGCAGTGCCAGCCTTGTGGCCTTTGACTGTTGATGGTGATGACAGCTTTGAGGTGGGACGTTTATTTTTCCACTATTTTATCGTAAATACAGCTCATGGCTGCCAAAGACGTAAAACGGTTCACGGACCCATAAGCAAGATGTTCAAGTGTGAACAAATGCTGCTCCAACTGTAAAACATGCTGGGGTAAGCTGCCTTTTGTATATGTGAGGCTGCATAAACCAATGAAGTAGATGCTGATAAAGCCAAGTGGGACAATAAAAAGCACGTAAAGAAAAACATGCTCAAGCATGTTTGGGAAAACTACAAATATGAGTAGAAACCACAACAGACTTTTTGGTTCACTTATCAGTGTTGTAAGTTCACGGTCCAACTGCGAAAGCGAAAGTAACGTTTCTACAACAAACAACTCAGAATTTGAAGAAAACTGTCTAGTCAGCTGCCTCCTACTGTATTTACTATAACATTTGTCACGGTTCCACATATAGCACACTGTCCTGTTTTTATTTTCTTAACCCACATCCAGCAAAGTATAGGTCACCTAAAAATAACATATGTGACATTATTTACTCTAAATACCTTTCTAAACACGCACAGTATGACTTATAGTCTTCCGTGAGTCATGAGTTTTTGTAGCAGAATGTCAAAGCTTCTCTTTTCTCTTTTTTCCTCACATGTAGTGGTCATATAGCTTCTTAGGACTTGTATGGATCTGTTTTATAATCTTTAAAAGTTCTTTTTTTGTGTTTTTCCACAGAAGAAAGAACATCTTATAGGTTTGCAGTGACACAGAGGTATGGAAGCCCGTTTCCGTCGCTGAATACAAAATTTAAAAAAAAGGTTATTGCGACTTATCTCACAATTCTGACTTTTTTTCTCAGAATTGTGACATATTTGCGAGTAATAAAGTCAGAATTGCGTGATTTAAACACAATTCTGAGAAATAAAGTCGCAATTGCGAGTTAAAAAGTCAAGAATTGCATGATATAAACCCGCAGTTGTGAGTTATAAAGTCCGAATTCTGAGATATACACTTAAAAATAAAGGTGCTTTAGAAGGTTCTTCACAGCGATTCCATAGAAGAACCATTTTTGGTTCCACAAAGAACCATTCAGTCAAAGGTTCTATAAAGAACCATCTCTTTCGTACCTTTTTAAAATCTGAAGAACCTTATGTGCCACAAAGAACCTTTTGTGAAACAAAAGGGTTCTTCAGATGTTAAAGGTTCTTTATGGAACCATTTAGCCAAAAAAAGGTTCTTCTATGGCATCTTGAAGCACCTTTATTTTTAAGAGTGTAAACTCATAATTCTGAGAAATGAAGTCAGAAATGTGTGATATAAACTCGCAATTGTGAGATATCAGTCTTTTTTTTTTTCTCCTCAGAACTGGACTTTATAACTTGCAATTGTGAGTTTATATCTGACAATTCTGAGAAAAAAGTCTGAATTGCAAGTTTATATCTCGCAATTCTGACTTTATCGCAATTGTGAGTTTATATCCCGTTATTCTGACTTTATATCTAGCGATTCTGAATTCATAACTCACAACTGTGTTTATTTCTCACAGTTCTGAGAAAAAAAGTCAGAATTGCGAAATACAAAGTCACAATTGTGAGAAAAAAAGTCAGAATTGTCAGAAGTCAGAAGTTTACATGATGCAATTCTGAGAAAAAAGCCAGAATTGCGGAATGTAAACTCACAATTGCAAGAAAAAAAGTCAAAATTGTGAGATACAAAGTCGTAATTGTGAGAAAAAAGTGAGTTGCACGTTTTTATGATGCAATTCTGAGAAAAAAGTCAGAATTGTGAGTGACTTTAATTCTTGCAATTGTGAGTTTATATTCCGCTATTCTGACTTCTTATCTAGCAATTCTGACTTTATAACTCGCAACTGTGCGTTTATATCTCACAGTTCTGAGAAAAAAGTCAGAATTGTGACATACAAAGTTGCAATTGTGAGAAAAAAAGTCAGAATTGCTAGTTTATATCTCACAATTCTGACTTTAATTATCGCAACTGTGAGTTTATATCCCTCTATTCTGACTTTACATCTTGCAATTCTGAGTTTAAAACTCGTTTATATATCACAGTTCTTAGAAAAAAAAGTCTGAATTGTGTTTATATGATGCAGTTCTGAGAAAAAGTCAGAATTGTGAAATGTCAACTCACAATTGCGAGAAAAAAAAAGTTAGAATTGCGAGGTACAAACTCGCAATTGTAAAAAAAGTCAGAATTGCAAGTTTATATGATGCAATTCTGAGAAAAAAGTCCAAATTGCAAAATGTAAACTCACAATTGCAAGAAAAAAAGTCAGAATTGCAAGATACAAAGTCGCAATTGTGAGAAAAAAGTCAAAATTCTCGCAATTGTGCGTTTATATCTCACAGTTCTGAGAAAAAAGTCGGAATTGTGAGATAAAAAGTTGCAATTACCTTTTTATTTTTTTTATTCAATGGCAGAAACGGGCTTCCATATGAAGGTGAGTAAATAATGTAACTTTATTTTTTGAGTGAATTTGTCTTATCTAAATGTTATTAATGAACTTTACATTACAGAATCCCCAATATACAGGAAAAAATAATTACAGTACATCATGCCATTGAGTCATGCAGATATAAACATTGCTTTATGGTTACCATTCTGAAAACATACATTATGTCACTGAAGACATGTAATCCTGATTTACACACTGCCTCTAGCACCGGGAGCGGCTTATTGGTTGTTTTTTTTTCTCATCTATTGAAAGTTCTTCTAAGAGATGGATGGAAACCAGGTGCTCATTTAACAATAGAAAAGACTTTTAAAGTTTTGGACGTAACTCAGACTGACAGAGTGCATGTGCATGCTGAGCCTGGCACGCAGCTGTATCCGTTTGCAGGGAAATTTTAAGGTTAGTCAATTATATTACATCTGTTTCCACCTGAGTCCAATAAGAACCTTGATGAGGACATCACACTATAGCAAGACTTAAATACAACCAATGTGTTTTTAGATCTGATCCGAAGGCTCGCTTTTCTTTCTGTTTCTTCAAATGAGATGTAATGCTGTAGAGTAATTTCCCAATTTTGATGTGACTATTAAAGCTCTCTGAACTGCCATACCTGATAAAGTAGGAGTGAATAAAACAAGAAGGAC
Organism: Labeo catla; assembly: GCA_012976165.1. Taxonomy (NCBI): domain Eukaryota; kingdom Metazoa; phylum Chordata; class Actinopteri; order Cypriniformes; family Cyprinidae; genus Labeo; species Labeo catla. Next base: position 2,257,805 of record VONZ01000031.1, on the reverse strand, counting down.
AGAAACTGTTTTGTATTCATTGTTGTGGCACACTAAACTTTTAGATACTACTTACTAGTTTGTTTCTTTGACAAAACCACAGGCTGAGGCTGCGACTACTTCAAAAAACTTGCACAGGAAAAAAATGAATGTGTTTGTGAGCATGTCTGAAGCTCATTTTCCCAAATAAAAAAACATGTTGTGGTAAAATGAGTCAGTGAATAAAATCCTAAGTTTAGAGGTTGACTACATGATGTTCAAAAACATTTCGCTTTTAACCGCAGTACTGGCAGTGCTTGTGTAGCTCTAATCCAGTTTAGCTTCTCTCTAAAGCCACTGAACTGACTTAATTCGATACCCCTATCAAACCTGCCTTTCGCCGAGGGCCAATGCCAAAAAAACTCCTCAGACAAATGTTAGTTTGTAATCTATTTGCACTTAATGCCACACATTTTTATGGATAGGTTGTGTTTAAGCCCACCAATTAAATAAAATGAAAGGAAATAAAATAAAAATTATTTATAAAAACAATCATTTTAAAACCAATGAGTTAAAAATTGTCAGTCAAAAAAAATTATAAAATGAAATAAAACAAAATAATAAATGCATGCATATATACATATACTAATCAGAAAAATTAACATTTTAAAATCAATAAATTAAAGAAAAAAAACTAAAATTAAAAAATTAAAAAATTCTTTCTTAGAATATTTTAGTCCGATTAAAAATAAAATAAATGCATACATACATAAAAATGCATACATACATACACTAATCAGAAAAATGAACATTTTAAAATCAGTGAATTAAAAATTATCAGGCAAAAAATATATAAAATAAAATAAACTAAAATAAATGCATGCATACATACATACATACACACATACCTACATAAATCAGAAAAATAAACTTTTTAAAATCAATGAATTAAAAAATTATGAGTTAAAAAATATGTAAAAAAATAAAATAAAATAAAAAAAAATAAAACAAATGCATACATACATACATAAATCAGAAAAATAAACATTTAAAAATTAATCAATTAAAAATGATCAGTCCAAATGAATAAATAAATAAATATATAAATAAATTAATTAATAAAATAAAAAGACTTGAAATAATGGAAAACCCTAAAAAAAAAACTATTAAAAAAAATCTTAAAACAGAAAAACAGGAATATTTTAGGCAGATTAAAATAAAATAAAATAAATTATAAAATTAAATAATAAAACAAAACAAATAAACACATACATACATAAAAATGCATACATACAAAAGTCAGAAAAATGAACATTTTAAAATCAATTTATTAAAAACTATCAGTCAAATCAATATATAAAATAAATTAAAAAAATAAATGCATATATGCATGCATATATACATAAATCAGAAAAATTTGCATTTTAAAATCAGTGAATTAAAAATTACCATTCAAAAATAAAATAAAATAAATGCATACACAAATAAATAAGAAAAATGTAAATTTTAAATTTAACTAATTAAAAATGATCAATCAAATAATAAATAAATAAATAAATAATAATCAATGACAGTCAAAAAATTTGAAAATAAACAATTCTCAAAATAGAAAAAATAAATTGAAATATTTATCTATTTTTGCGCATTTTGTCTTATTCCTTTTAGATTCAAAATTATATATTTTATAAACTTATTTTTTTCATATAAACGTTTTATTAAAATACTATATCTTAATTAAAAAAAATGTAAATATGTATTCAAAAATAATACTTAAAAGACTAATATATATATATTAATACATATTAATACATTATTATATTAAAAAGTATATTAATGTTACTAATATATATTAATCCAATTATATAAATAAAAACTAAAAAACTATAAATATGCTAAAAATGTTTATAAAAAAATTATAATATATTATAACATTTATACTTTTTAATTACAATTACATTTTAATTGAAATACACGTTCATGTCGCTCACTATATGTTTTTAGTGAAGGTTATCTTTTTGTAACGCCACCTGCTTTGTGCTGTTGACCGTGCTGCTGGATACAGAGAAACAGGAGAAGCAGAATCCAGTACAGGGATCAGAGGGCTCAAACTCTGAGACACAGCTCCGGTCTACTGCTGACTCATTGTGTGTGCCAAGTTTCCCTTGCTGAGCTGTACAACTTCAACGCTTCAGTGACTGTAGTGTCTTCGCTCTTCTGGGGTTGCTAGCTTAAGTTTAAGTGTGTGAATATGCAATGTGTACGCCTCCAGTTTGTGCGACGACAGATTTTCTTATTTGTTGATTGCACAATTCCGCCAACGCTGGGGTTGCAAACTTTGCATGAGTGAATTTGGATTTCAAGTGTCTGCTGTTACCAAATTTTTCAACACCGAAACAATGTAAACAGCGAGTCGAGAACGCCGACGGATAGATGTAATAAGCAAGCAAGAGCAGTAAGTCTTTGTTTACACAAGCATGTTGGCCACATGTCCCAAGCTCCACGATGGCAAGCTGAGATGTTTATGCGTCCCGTGAAGCTGTGTGGGGTTCACGCGAGGTTCAGCACCAGCGTGGACTGCTTTTTCACTTATGTTTTTTCTGGTTTCTTTCCCCAGGCTTTCTTCCTTGCGGCAATATAACGCCATTGTGTGAGAGGGGCATTCATGGTCATAACAATGTCGGGGAGTGATTGAGACCTGTGGCGTGTTCTCTGATGCTTAGTTGTCGTGCTGTTCAGCCATTGCTGTTAAACACACAGGGGACACATTTAATGTGGCACAGCTCTGTTTCACCATTGTTCTTCCAGGCCATAATGACAGATTAGGCCCTAAAAAGCACTAAACTACGTCTGTGGGCCAATACTCCACAGACTGAGTGAGTGAATTCACATCCATGGGAACCAGAGGAGCCTAATTAACTACTCTTTCAATTTACAATTTAACAGCATTGTGTCTGAATGATAAACATTGCATTAAGCGTAGTTTGGCAAGCACATTTAACCCTTTAATGGTCTCTGTATCCTGGGGAATATAAACATTTGAGAGATTGAAGGGAGTGACAGGAAGATACTGAAGCCAATAAGTCATCGAAAAAATATTGAGAAAAATTTTAGAAAATGTAAAATATACTCAGACAATGTGACTTGATATTTTTTTTATTTATACAACAGTTCTTTCTGGTTGCCAAATCTGATTGGCTGAGGAGTGCAGTTTTCTAGTGATATCAGTGTTTATCATTCCGCTTGTGGTATTTCTCACAGTGAATGTCATGACAAACACTTAAATCCTCTATAATTTTATAAATTAAATTGTTTTTGTCACAGTAGTTTTAAGAGTTTTTTAGGCGGGAATATACTTGTTTAGACCGCTAATATGTGGTTTGTTAATAAAATTGTTAACATCTATTTGAAAATTTGTTGATGTTTTCAAACATGTGAGCTCCCAACACTATCTCACGACCAGTTCGTACATATTTTACGAGGTGGGTAAACCTCACTTGTACGAAGTTTCAGTGACGGGTAGGTTTAGGGGCGGGGTTAGGTGTAGGTCATTCGTACAAATTCATGTACTGTGCAACTAATAAAATACGTACGTTTTCGCTAAAATCGTATACATTTGTACAAGTGGGATCATATGAATTCGTATGAATTAGCCACCTCGTAAAATATGTACTGTATGAATTGCTGTGAGATCAGGCTGGAGCTCTAGGTTCAGCGCTCGTGAACCCGCCGAGAGCAGCCTCACCTTGGCCAGATCTTCTTGAATCTGCCGCTGGCTCTGATGTCTCTATAGTGGTTAAACATGAGATATAATTAATTTGTGGTAAATCTAACGAGTGGTCTTTGGTCTCATTAATCTATTATTTGTTTCAGCAAATAGTTTTGACTGAGAGCAAAATTTCATCATGTTATATTTTATGTAAATTTAATGCTGTAAATCTGAATGCTACCTTTGTACTTTTGACTGAATTGCCTAGCAACTTTTATGATGGCTGTTGTTGTTTATGAAATATTATTATTCAATAAACAATATTTTATATTAATTATAGTAGTATTTAATAGTAATATTTAATATTGGGAAACGTGCGTGTTTGTGATGGTGATTTTAGTTATATTATTCAGCCGCTACATGGCGATAAGAACGTTTTTATAAGTGAGTGAGCATTAACAGTGTTGGGGGTAATGAATTACAAGTAACACGAGTTATGTAATAATATTACTTTTTTCAAGTAACTAGTAAAGTAAAATATTACTTTTGAATTTCTAAGAAAATATCTGAGTTACTTTTTCAAATAAGTAACGCCAGTTACTTTTTTAGCCATTTATTGATTTACAAATCAAATTGGGAGTAAACATGATGTTACTGTATTCTAGACTAAATGTGAACATGCATTAATTCATCTCACTCACAAAAAACAGATTAAGTATTCCTCAAAATTAATAAAAACAGTGAAATGCAAACTCGGAATATGTCGCAACCCTGCAATAATTAAATATGTTAAATAAAACAAATATCCTTTATGTATTTAATCCCATTTTATTAACCAGTGTCTTTGCTGCTGACCTTCAATGATGCAATTCAACCATACTAATAATCAAAAATTACTTTTGATAAATTAACATTTGTGCTTCATTTTTTTTTATAGCTGAAGAGTGATCTCCTGCATAAATGTACTTTTCTTTCAGCCTGAGGTAAATTCATTTCACTTTTGGTGTAAAAGGGCTTTTACATTAGAATTGTTTTATATTAAAAACACAGAAGCAAGCCCTGCCCAGATTTAAAAAGTAATGCAAAAGTTACGTAACGCATTACTTTCCATAAAAAGTAACTAAGTAAGTAATTAGTTACTTTTTCAGGGAGTAACGCAAAATTGTAATGCATTACTTTTAAAAGTAACTTTCCCCAACACTGAGCATTAAAGACTTCAAAAAAAAAAAAAAAAAACTGAACTGAAAAACTGAAACAGCACTGTAAACAAGGAAGCTATTTTTACTTTCAACAACATCTTATAAGACGCAGCCAGCAAATGCAACGAGCAGCACTGTCATCGGAAATCACACTTAACAGATGAAAGGATACTATGACAAAGATATTGCTGGACATTTAAACTTTTTTAACATTTAACATTTTATAGCGAATATGAGATTGACCTGAATAAAGAATGGTGTATCAGATGCAGGTAATCACTCTCATTCATCCCATCTCTCTCTCATAATACAGTGAGCTTTTAATACAGTAATACAAAAAGCTTTCGATGAAGCAACATTTTTTCATAACTAGTAAAAGTGACGTTTTCGAATTAGTAACGGAGGCTTGGGCTCAGCTGTTTAACTGTGAAACTGAGATGAAGAAAGTAGTTTGCACAAAACAGGGTTTTTAAAGATACTCTGTTGTTGTTTCTTATGTATTTACCCCCTTGTGCCATTGAACTGTTGTATAAATTCAATATTGCAGTTGTAGTCACGTGATATGGCTGTACACTGTGATTATCTATGTCCAAATCACAGCCATGCCGATATACAGCCCCTGCTACTTGTGTGATATTGCTCATAGATATTGGTATTTGGGTTCCAGTGTGTGGAAAATATGCTTTTTTTAAAATGTTTTTTTTTATTAACGTAGTGCGTCTTTCACTGTATTTGCTTTGTATGTTACCCTTTGCTAACAGTATTTTTACAAAAAAATAATAGATCTGATTGCGTTTTTTGGAATTTAAGCCTTCACATCCAATAAATCAGTGAAACTGTAGCATTAGGCACTTTTATATACATATTTTATTATAGATTTATAAAGTTAATGAACATGGATTTATAGCTCTTAGTGCAAAAACAACGACAAATCAGCTGTGTTGAAATCCACTCCCCTCATAAAGTGAAAACCAGAACAATAAAATAAAACCGAGTGGGTCATAAAGGGGATGGTTCTCATCAAAACATATTCAGGCACACATTCATTGGCGTAGAGATGAAAATCCACTGGCACCATGAAAATGAAATCCATTCTGTTTTGTTACATTTGTGATAATGATCTCATCCTATTTTAGATTAATGTAAATATAACATTATTGCTCGGAATTATGTCATGCACTTGCACTTGTGGTTTTTGGCCTTGGCGTGCGCCGTAGAGTCCAATGACTCAACAATCAGGACATATTACACAATTATATCCTCACTCGGAGAAAGACGTTCGTAGTGAAAAAGGTCAGTAGACTAGGGTGAAAAATTACTCTCAGGTGTACGTCTGGCCAAAGCTCTCCTTCCATCTCCATTAGAAACAAGGGGATGAATTTGATGGATTGAAGGGTCTCAAGTTACCTAACTAAGCCCGTGCACCAGATGCTGAATGGCACTTGCACACAAGTGCCAAGTCGGGGTTGGTAGTTTTCAACAGCCATGAGGGCGTTTCCTGGCAAACGGCTGTTTAATTTCAGACGAGAGTTTCAGCGTGAACAGAGGCACAGACGTCAGATAAAGGCCCTCAGCAGCCTGACCAAACAAACAAGCGTCTGATTATTTCACTGCACACGCCAGGGCTAATTTGTAGTGAATTAACAGGGACGCTCATAGCACCGATAAGCCTTGGCCCTCTCCCTTGTGTTTTCTTAACTAATGCTAGTGCTCCAGAAGCCCATTTAATCATTTCTAGATATGTGCAAAAATCCGCCGCGAAGCAGGAATAAAACATCAAAGCAATTTCTCTGCCAGCCAATTCACACGTCCTCCTTATGTTTGGAAACCTGCGGGTAATCAGGGATTGAATGACAATGTATATTTTGCTTGCTGGCGATTATGGACGATAGTCTGTGATTGCCCATGTAATTTTACACGAGCCTCATGCATCTTGAAGCAGAAGAAGAAGAAGACTATTTGCACATTTATCTCATCTCATACAGTCTTGATGTATCACAGACTATGTAAGGAAAAAATAGAGAGATTCATATAGTTTAAATATGAAGTATGGAGTCAATTACAGGGGAAAACAAAAAGGACGGCCTGCTGGCCCAGGGCCAGTGTGAAAGAGTTTCAAGCCACTGTCACTTGTCACTTCTATCTATCTATCTATCTATCTATCTATCTATCTATGTATCTATCTATCTATCTATCTATCTATCTATCTAGCTATCTAGCTACCTAGCTACCTAGCTATCTATCTATCATTATATATAGCATTATATATAGTGTTCTAGCGTTCTATCTGTACAAACATTTGATTTTCAATTCAATATTCAGCTAATACAACTACCACCACCACCACCACCACCACCACCACCAACAACAACAGTAATAATAATAATAATAATAATAATTATTATATTAAATATGAAAAAAATATGAAATAATAAATGTAAATAAATTATAAAAGAGATTTTTAAAAAACATTATTATTTTTTATTTTTTATTTATTAATTTATTTTTTGTTTTTTTTCTATCAAATATTTAAACTAAAATGTATTATTATTATTATTATTTACTTATTTTTCTGACCATGTACTTGCATTTTTAGCCCTTAAAAAAATTAAAAACATTTGATTTTCAATTCAATATTTAGCTGATACAACTACTACCTCCACACCACCTCTATTACTACTACTACTAATATTTAATTAATATTTAAACATTATTATTATTTTTTTATTGATTTATTTTTAAAAGATTTGGTTTTCTCTCAAATATGTAAACTATAATAATAATAATAATAATAATAAATATTGCATAATAATTATACATATTTATTATTTATTATTTATACAATAAAAACATGAACATAAATAAACATAATAAAATCGAGAATGTTAATGCCCATGGCCAATGTGACAGAGTTTCAAGCCACTGTCACTTGATATTGTCTTGATTATTATTATTACTATTATTATTATTATTATTACAGTTTAAATATTTGATGGAAAACCAAATCTAAAAAAACAAACAAAAAAATCAATATAAGTATAAAATATAAAAATCTCATTATTATTATTATTATTCATTTATTAGTTAATTAATTTATTTTTTAAAATATTTTGGTTTCTACCAAATATTCAGACTATAATAATAATAATAATAATAATAATAATACTACATGTAGAAATAAATATTACACAATAAATGATACATAACATATCATAAATGTAAATAATCATAATAAAATTGAGAATGTTAAACATTATACATAATATATAGATAAATATTTATTTTTATTATACATTATGTATTAAAAACCCTTGCTATGTTTACTGCGTTAGTCTGAGACTTGTCACAGCACTTACATGTATCACTAGTTTTTTGTTGGTTTTGATAAACTTTGGATAAAAGTTTTGGATTTGGATAAAAACATCTGCTAAATGACTAAATTTAAATGTAAGAAAATGATTAAATATTATTCTTAGTAATTATATTCACTTGTGTTGTAAAACAGCAACAAGTATACATGGAGTCATTCCCTGAGAACCTACAACCTACAACCTTAGCTTGATTTGAATGTATCTGAGGTGAACATGGTCACACTAGGTTCACATTTCTCTCACATTGAGAAATAAGCCAGCCTGCTGTCTGCATTGTGTATTATTGTACGATTAGAGCTGGGCTTCGAAAACAAGCAGGGTCTTTAATGACCCCGCGATCAGTCATCAGAGCCGTTCGGTCTCACTGGTCATCATCACTTTACAAAGGCTCTTAAAAGCCCTAATTCTGTTCTCCATTAGTCTGGCCCCTCTATCTCCATAGTTCCTTTAGCAAAGACCCAGGTTCCGTTCCGCATTACCCGGGCCCTCGTATCGCCTCAGCCCCGACTGTTATTTGTGGCTCTCCCCTCCGGCGCTTCGTATTGATTGAGCCGTGGCACTCTGTGCCCCTTTGATGACTAAAGTAGGCTGCTGTGATGAACCCTGTACAGCCTGCGTTCCCAAAACCCCTCCCATCCCGTGGTCCCGGAGCCCTGAGAAATCTTCGCGTGGAGCAACAGGAAACACTCGAACATCAGGAAACCAGCTTGCGTTAGAGGGAGGTTGTGTTCCTGTTGTTGTCATTGTTGTCACCGTGGCTGTTTCAAAATGAATATTTTCCGAGCTCATTCCGATTTCGGAATAACTCTTATCCAGGGTTGTTTTACAGTTATAGTATGACTAACTGACATGATGCGGCGTGCATGTTTCCATGCTATTTTATATAATGCAGTTTCGTTTTCCTGAAAATCCATTTCTGCTGAAGAACATGTTGGGTGGCCTGGGACAGTCACACATATTATCAAGTCGCAAATCAGTGCCCTTCTGTTATGTTTTGGTTTTGTAATCTCTCGAGTAGCTTATCTCGGCTGCTTTGTGAATGTAGCATATGAGGATGAGCCGTATCTCATCGTTCAGTTCTGGTCCAAATGTCTCATTCTCGCTCAAGCGGTGCGGCCCATTGTGTTTGTGGGGCTTTTTACCATACCAGGCTTTCCCCGACCAGATTGCATCATTGATGTCAGTGATGAGCTTGGAGCAGAAACCAAAACATGAATAAATAAACTGAAACAGTGAGCCAAACGGTCCTCCTTTCTAAAGGGGACACGCGGTCCTCATTATCTTGCCATGCTGGAGATAATTTCATTTGTCCAACTGAAATTTCCACCCTCTGTTACCATTTGGCACAACAATGCTAGTTCCTTATTACCTAAAAGCTTGGTCCATCAAATGGCTCCTGAAAACCTGGAAATTAGATTTGGAAACCTGGCTCATTAATCATCGCATCTTATAATCTTTTGATGTGATTTCTTTTAAAAAGATGTTAGATGTTGAGATGAAAGGGCTTGGAGATGGTGTTGGAAGATGAGGACCATGATTGGATCTATTATTACTATTAAAAACATCTTTAAAGATCAAGGGCTGTGGTAATATAGAGCTATCAGAAACATTCCATTATGAATGTATATTGTTGTTCTGAACTAGTGCTATTTTAATATTATATAATATTATAGTATTATTATAGTATTATAGTATTTATTAACATTTAGAATTTCTATTTTCAGTTTTCATCTTCAGTGGTGTAGGTTTTAGTCATTTTGTTGTGTGTTTTTGTCATTTTTATTATTTATTTATTTATCTATTTTATTCTATTTATAATTAAATAAATAAATTTTATTTATTCAAAAATATTTGATTATTATTTGTTTTTAAATATTTATATGCAGGATTTCTATTTAGGATTTAATCATTTTAGTTTCAGTTTCAGTTTTTCAAGAAGCATTTTCAATTTTAGAAATGTGTATTTTATTTTCATTTCATTTTCAGTTTTATTTGAATTACCAATAACAATTTTTAATAGTTTTAATATATATTATATAAATTTGACCTAAATTGGAAACTAAAATTGGAATATTTTTCATAATTGTGAATAAGCCTCGTTTCCATCCAACAAGTCAAAGAGAACAAAATCGCTACTTTCTGATAAACTGGCTCTATAAACCACTAAGAAAAGTTGGAGAAGCCACAGAATATAATAATTTTCATATATAGTAAATTATTTGTGCCTCAGAGTGAGGAGACAACACACAAAAAATGCAGTCATTGTTTTTGGAGGTGGATGCCTGCTATTTGGGAATGCATTTGTCATTTTTTATTTATTTATAATTTATTTTATTTATTTATTTATTTTAAATTTTAAATTAATTATTTTAAATTAATTGTTATATTTATAATTCAATAAATTAATTTTATTTACAAAAATTATTTGATTATTATTTGTATTTAAATATTTCTATTCGGGATTTCTATTTAGGATTTAATAATTTTAGTTTCAGTTTCAGTTTTTCAGGAAATATTTTCAATTTTAGAAATGTATTTTTAAAATTATAATAAATGTATATTTTATTTTCACTTCTTTTTCAGTTTTATTTTAATTACCAAAAATGATTTTTAATAGTTTTAATAGTTTTTTTTTTTTTTTTGTTAATATAACTTGGAATATTGCATAAAAAATTTGCAAAGAAGCCCAATTTCCGGGTCAAAGAGAACAAATTGGCACTCCCTGATAAACTGCCACTAAATAACCCTAAGAAAAGTAGGAGAAGCCACTGAATATAATAATTTCTATCTATATTAAATTACTTGTAATTTAATAAGCAGACAAAACACAAAACATTTGGTCATTGCTTTCGGAGGTGGATGCCTGCTGTTTGGGAACACAGTGTTTTTGTCATTTTTAAAATGTATTTTATTTATTTATTTAATTTATTTGATCATTTTTGTATTTATTTTTAAATTAATGTTTATATTTAGAACCTATTTATTTTATTTATAAATAATTTTATTTGATTATTATTTGTGTTTAAATATTTCTATTTAGGATTTAATAATTTTAGTTTTAGTTTTTCAAGAAACATTTTCAATTTAAAAAACATATTTCTAAAATTACAATAAATTTATATTTTATTTTCATTTCTTTTTCAGTTTTATTGTAATTACCAAAAACAATTATTAATAGTTCTAACAGGTTTTTTTTTACTTGCTCTTTCGGAGGTGGATGCCCTGCTGGAAGGCAGACAATAATACAGTGATGCAAGGCAATTTTACAGAAATAGTTTGACGACAGACTTTGTTTTGGAATTTAAGAATGACCATAACAACACTTAAGATGCTGTGCAACAAGATCAGTCTGCTGGTTAGTCAGATTATCCTGTCCCATAGTGCAAAGTCACATGACTTTTTTGATGCGCATGGAAAAATTATATCTCCCATTATTTGCATTAACCCTTTTTCACACAAGTAAAAAACCACCTCACGTAAGCGTAAAAGCTTTTTTGCGAATTAAGGATTTTTTTTCTAAATTTAGGGGTTTCCAAATCACTTTCTGATGCAATACCTCAAAATGTGGATAAAACTGAGTGATGGCAACATCTGAAAATGATGAATAAAAGAGAATAAAAATAACATCAATGCAGAATGGAAGTTCAAACCTCTGCTCATGTGTTTTTGATGTGGTAAACTCAAAATGCAGATCACTTTTAACAATTAAGTAGCTATTCAAGTTTTACATAGTGTTATGCTATTTCCCAGTATACCTCTTAATACTTTTTAAAGCCATAGATGCATTTGGAAACTGGCTGAATGAGAATATAAAGGTCATTTAAGTGGCAGGAAGCTCTGGTTTACCGTTAACTACTTGAAGTCTTTCCAGACATATTGCTAGCAGACTTTCTAAGAGACGATCTGTACTGAAGTTGCATAACCTTAGTTTTATGACTGGACAGGTGAAGTTGAGGTCCCGAGTAATACTAACAAACAATAAACGTCGAATTAGACCCAAAAATGAATATTCTACCATTGTTTACTCACCCTCATGTTGTTTCTAACCTGTAAGACCTTCTTCCTTTCATTTCTGTTTATAGAATAAGTCAGACCCCATTGCTCTTCACTGAATGATTAATAAACATCTTCTTTCATGTTTCATAGAAGACAGACTTTAGAAAGTTTTGGAATGGCACAGGGCCGAATAAATGGCAACAAATGACGCTTTTAATTGTAAATTGTGATTTCTATTGTATGTGTATAATGTGGACACTGAAGTAAAGTGTTCTCGCTGTCCGTTCTGCGTTAAAGAAATAAAGTGTGTGTGAATAGCTGTTCAGATTCCCGCTGATGTGTGTCAGAACACTGTTCAAATAGATGTAACAGAGCAAGAACAAGCTGTCCCATTAAACATGTACCAACAACCATGAGTAGCATCAGGTCATGCCAAGTGCTATCAGGTGGCCAGCTACAAAAACTCAGATGCGCCACGAGCCAGCTGCGTGATGTAATTCACCATAAGTGACCTGAGGACATATCAACGCTCGTATTATGGAATAATGAAATCTGCAAAAATGTGATGCAGTGCAAATGTGATTTGCAACCTAAAAATGTTTTCATTTAAACACTTCCTTTTTTAATTTTGCTGTATTTTTTAAATGATACAAGATGTCATTTTGTTTAGTAGTTTAGTTCTGTTGCATTACATTTTTATGAACATAATAAAAAGAAATGATTCTTTTTAGAGAAGCCAGAAAATGACTCAATGAGTCTCAGCAAACAGATGAAAAATATGCATCATAGTCATAAGAATTTGATTGTTTTGTTGTTTGTGAGGATCACCAGTAGTTTCTATCCAAGCCCAAATGTTTAATTTAAGGAGTTGGAGGGAACAGTGTAACCGAGGAGTGCCGTGTAGAGAAAATTCTGTCGGAAAAACAAAAATCATCACTCGTTTGGATATGGAAGTGTAAAATTTCACACCAGTTGTGGGCATCTTCCCAGCTAAGATGTAACACGCTGCAGTGTGCCAGCGAGTATGGAGCTGTTGTGATGGTGCAGACAGAGCGGCTTGATGTTGTGAACGTGTGCGTGCGTGTGCATGTATCGTGGTAATCCGAATCAGCTGTGAAACCCAAGGAGGCTCACCTACCAGAACGGTTAATTATTCAAGGTGCTTTGGCTGAAAACCTGATCGCCTTAGGAATCCATTAGGCACCGTGAGCATCAGTGCTTGCCGTGAAACTACAATGGAGAGAGAATGGCCACTGCTGATATACTGTACATGGTGTAATTGAAAACCAGGCCTTTTGGGTGGCATGTATGCTTAAACAGGGAGAATTAACCATCGTGCCAAGCCAATTCAATACAGGAAAGTATCTGGTTGAGCCTTGAAACCACAACACATGCAATGAAATCAGGCTTGTTACAGCTTTGTTGTAATTAGAATTTATGGTTTCGCCTCTCTGGAATGGAGATTGAGAAAGAGCGAAAAAAGAGGAGGAGAAAGGGAGAAAGGTATGCAGAGATACACAGAGAGCTATATCCACACAGCAGTGGAGTATGACTCTCAGTCCTGCTTGCAATACAGTTACGTTCACACATATTTTGTTGATACTTTTTAGTTTAATCATTCAAGGTTTACACATACATTGCCAGAGGAGAACTGGCCCCTCGACTGAGGTTTTTCTCCATTTCACAGATGGAGTTTTGGTTCCTTGCTGCTGTCGCCTCTGGCTTGCTTAGTTGGGGACACTTCATTTCCAGCGATATATCGTATACTTTTTGAACTGAACTGAGCTGGATGATGATATCACTGAATTCAATGATGAACTACCTTTAAAGGGGTCATCGGATGCTAAGTTCACTTTTTCATGTTGTTTGAACATTAATGTGTGTTGGCAGTGTATGTACAAATCTACCCTATAATGATAAAAATCCACGCAGTGGTTTTTAATTAATCTGTAAAAATAATATTCCCTTTTTCAAATCGAGCCATTCTCAGATGCCTGTCGATGTGGCGTCACACTAACAGAGGTTAGTGATAGTCCCATGATAGTTGATTGACATGAGCGTCTTACCTCAAAACAGCTGTAACAGTCTGACCTCCATTGTTTTGATGCTGGAGCAGGGATGTAAGTTAGACAAGAATATCTCCGATTGAACGATTAAGGTGTTGTGTTGCTAGGTGTAATAATGAACATAGTGGTTGTCATTTACTCCCGACATCTGAGCCGCTGATGATGCAGTGGATCAAGTTTATTTGTGAAGGGAATGCGCCTCCCGATCTACATAAGTGCGTCTATGTCTGAGCAAATCATTCGTGATCCAGCTTCACTTACAGCAGAAGTTTTTTTTTATGAATCTCTGCAATCACCTTTCCTAATTACATGCTAGTTAGTAAGTTTAGCGGCTAAATGCGGCTAAAGTAAACAGGCTCGTCACTCCACAGAGAGAAGAGAGGGGTGGGGTGAGCAGAGCTCATTAACATTTAAAGCAACCTCGACCAGAACAGATGATTTTTGCAGAGCTGATTTTGGCAAGGTAAAAAGGGTGTTGTTTTACACTACCATTAAGAATTTTGTTTAAGTATATTATAGACTTTTCATTAAGACCCTAAAGAATCATATCAACTTGTGGAAAATGGGCATCCGATTACGGAGTGTTTTCTTTTGTACTTTTGCATTATTGACACACTATTTCCTATTTAATACTGTAAAGCTGCTTTGTCACAATCTGTATTGTTAAAAGCGCAATATAAATAAAGGTGACTTGACTTGCACATTTGATTATACCCTGAAATGTATATTATATGCTGGAATATGGACATATTTACAGTATCTACAACAGACCTGTAAACATCTAAAGCACAGCGTTAGAAGTGTTAAAATCTTTATACATTCTTTATGAGTGTATTTTTATAGTTAAATGTTACTGTTATAGGGATTTTTGAAGCTTCTATAATAAAGCAATAAGCCCAAAGAAGCCGCGCTTTACAGTTAATTTATAACAGCTAAGGGGTGTTGTTAGGCACGACGTGAAGCTGTTATAAATTCACTGTAAACCACGGCTTCACGGGGCTTATTGCTTTTATAAAACGATTATTCCATATACGTAGCAAGGTTTCACAAAATAAAACAGAGCAAATAAAGTGTAATGACGCAAATAAAAAAACAGTATTCTTCCATGAAACAATGTAGTTCCTGTGGTTGCAACAAAGTGGTTGCCAAGCAACACACAAAAGTAAACAAAGGTGTATGTTTGTAGAGTAATTTACAACAGCTTTGAATGTGGCACAACCAATCAGAATCAAGGACCGGTACTAACTGTTTTATAATAGACGATGAGGGCCGGCATTACGAATTGTAACCTCTGATTGGATGCTCTTCTGTTCCGGTCAGGTCCATCTTTTTTTTGTAGCTATCGTCGGCAGCTTCGTGTCATCTACACACTCATTAAAGGTGGTGTAAAATGCATTGAAACTGCCTCCCACTAAAGTCCAGTACATGGAGAAAAATCCTGGAATGTTTTCCTCAAAATCACCTTTAACAACATAGGAATACCTACAATTACTAATCATGTTGATTATGGAAGAAAATTGGCTTTGAACTCGGTTATTCATCCATACAAACTATATTTGAGCTTCTGTTGTATAAACAGAGTTTGAGAGTCACACCTGTTAATAAATACGGTTGCCATTTCAAACACTGACCATGTGAATGTAGCCAGAGATTGCAGAATTTAATTGAACATGTAAAACACATGTGGATCCTTTTAAGTCTGTCCTAAAATTCTTCATTGTGTGCAATCAACGATGCTTGCTTCCCCTTTAGTTAAATAGAGGAAAAAAGAAGCAGATCACAGGCATCTGACCATCTGCTCCCATTTCTCCCAATAGAAGTCCTTTTGCCCCATCCGAGGCCTCAATTTCATCAACAGTGGGCAAAAGACACCCTAGAATTAATCTCCCTCTGCCTCCAGTAGGAGAGGGAGGAAGGACTGGGGGCGACCACAGAGCAGTGCTTTGGTTGTGAAAGCAGTAATTTGTTCATTCACTGCTGTGGAAAGCAGCACCCGGGGAGCACACTTTCGCTCGCTCTCCCGCTGACACAAAATTACTTGGTTCAGCAGAGCAAGTGCTGGTGCAGTGTAACATCCCTCAGATCTGAAGAAGAGCTTAGGCCAGGGGCATCTGCTCTCTCACAGTTACACATGGGGTTTCATACTGTCTCGTTATCAACATTATTGTGTTGTTTCTTCAGAGCTGTAGTCGTTCATATTTACCTCAGAGCTCCAGACTTTGACTGAAATGCCCACAATATGCGACAAGTAATAAAACCAAAATGAGGAATTGTAAAGAAAAACGTCGGAGGATTTCAATATAAGCCAAGAAGAGTAAACAAAAGTTCGCGAAACTAGCATATTCTCACTGGAGCTTACACTTTGACTACGTCCAACGTCATCTCAAAATGTCACTCTCTTTTAAATGAGTGTACGATAGTTAGTGGAAGCTAAAGATTTTCCTTTGTACAGATGCATCAATTTGCTTCAGAAGGCCTTTATTAAACTCCTCAGAGCCATGTGGAGTATTTTTTATTGATTTTTTTTTTATGATGGATGAATGCACTTTTTTGGGCTTCAAAATTTCAACCACCATTCACTGCCATTATAAAGCTTGGAAGAGGCAGGACATTTTTTTAAACATAACTCTGACTGTATTGGTCTGAAAGAAGAACTTCAAATACACCTAGAATGGCTTGTGGGTGAATAAATCATGAGGCAATTTTAGTTTTTGGGTGAACTTTCCCTTACTGACTATAAGAGAAAAGTTTTTGAATTGTACTTTTGGATGACGTGTTAAATAACCATCATTATTGCAACATTTTATATTATTTTTTTTACCAAGAGACATAAATATTCTTACAAAACAGACTGATGTTTACACAGCACAAATACATTACTTAAATCATCATAGTCTATTTACTAAAACATCCCTCACGGCCTCTGTTGTTACAAGTAAAGAGTTACATTATGCACTCAGTGAACTGAAGCACTTAAAAACCATCTTTACTGAGCAATTCTGTAATATGTCAACAAACGGTTTCATTTTTTAGGAGCCAGCTATGAAACCCTTTCAATTAAAGCCCCCCTTCATAACAAAATCCAAACAAAAAAGGCATTGCAAATGGTCTTCATGTGCTACTTCTGATAAGACCTTAAAATATTTAGCAATGCCAAACAAAAGAATTGAGAACAAATTCAAGCATCCGTGGTCAATAAACACAGAACATATTAAACTTTTCCCTAATGGAAAAACATCAAATAGCATATAAATGCTAAGAGGAAATGTACTATTGAAACAGACTGACTGATTTGGTCAGTGACATGAAAGCCTTGGAAGGCCACAGGCAGGTTTTAAAGGTCTGGAGATAAAATTATAATCTTCTGGCCTTAATGAATATTCAGACACATCTGGTTGTGCAGGACAGATAACAGTGGGTGGACGGCCTGTGGATTACCCATCATTGCTGCTGGAATTGAAACTCTGCATCTGGTTTGCCTGGAGGCCTTGCCACAGTAAGCTAGCCAGTCACCCGATGAGTTGCATCAGAGTGCCAAAGACCCAAGAAGCCAACAAACCATATTGAATGTCTAACTTACTGGGTATTTGAGGACTCCAGATAAACCGCTGGGCAAGAACCGATCAAGTTAGCAAGGTTCAAGTCAACACGCTGGCTAAAATTCAGAACTATCACAATACAGCTGCAGCAAAGATCAATAAAAAGGCAATTGCATGTTAAAAATAGGCCAGAGAAGCAGAGGTAATGACACATCTGTTTTATTTTCCATCATAAAAGCCATTCTCTCAAAATGGTGTCAGTACATTAGAGCTGTTTGCATCCATTACTTTGTGAGAAACGGGCATGCATGTTTGCCTCCTGCAATAAATTTTAGGAGCTCCATATATTTCCCTTATACTGTGTTATATTTATGAGCCCTAAATAATGCTGATAAGCACCACAAAAGAACAAACAGAAAATGTCCCGCTGTTGTGGAGCTCCTAGCACCTTTATTTGAGTGATTTTGTAGTTGAGATAAGGACAGAGTAATATCTTGTGCATCTTCTGGCTCATCTCGTCTCACTTAGGGGCCTTGAGTTTGCAATTGCTAAAATCTAATTCTTGATTGTCACAGCCTAACAGTTAGTGATCAGAGATTCTAATCAATAGGTTCGGAATTCAATTTAGCCAGGTACTGGAAACTTACAAAGACGTGCCTGGAGGAACTTGAGGAAATTAAAGCTCATTGACCCATGACTGGGATAAGGATGTTTCAAAACCTTTATAAGAAGAACACAAAGCTGGTCATGTCAAATGTAAACGGAAATCATGTTTATACTCTTTATATTCATCATTCACTGTTTATACAGTGACGCTATAATCATGCAGTGCATGTTTGGATTATTGCTGTCTGCATGAAAAAAAAACTGTTAAAATCATTCCAACTATATAAATTTATGGCACTTTAATTAAAAGTAAACAGCGTTGCTACATTCTTAGTGATAAGCATAATCAGAATCAAAGCTTTTAATGAAATTCTTGGCAAACACGTTAAACTGCTTAACACTGCTTTTTTTTAAACCAATACATTTATTAAAGTAAACAGTTTTATCTTTTTTCCCCATTATACTGCAACTGCAAATGGCTTTTACAGCAAATTCAGTGATTTAGTTTAGAAGTATACAATAATTGTGGTCAAATTAACTTCTTTACATAATAATGTACATTTATCATAATGAAAACATTTTTAAAATGTTAATTTATGTCCAGTGACAAGTTCTGGTGCTTTTAACATGGAAACACTAGATACTGTACGTATGGAGACTGACACGGAAGAGAAGAAATTGTTAAATAAAGTCATTATTTTTTTGTTTTTGCGCACAAAAAGTATTCTCATAGCTTCATAAAAGTAAGGCTGAATGTCACATGGACTATTTTAACAATGTCTTTAGTAATTAATGACAGAATTCTCATTTTTGGGTGAACTATCCCATATCGTAAGTCCTAAAACATAAGTACTTTGAAATGCATCTACAGACCAATTCTGTGCTAATATCTTTAGACCAAATCATGTTCATCCAAGTTATTATTTATGTACAGCTTGAAACCCACTTCATCTATCATTGTTTGCTTCCAGAACACTGTATTTTTCTTGACTCAACACAGTTTAAGGACATTGTGCTTCTGTAGAGATGCAGATCACCCCTGCGTTGACGGCATCAGCATTTTCCTGCCTCCTTTTGTACCACTAATTATCACCTCTAATTGAGCAGAGGGGAGAGATTCGTGCTCCTGATCTCTCCGGGGGTTACCGCTCATCATTAAACACTCAATATTCCATTAACTTGGCCTGGCACCTCTGCTGCCTGTCTGGTGCCGGGCAGGGCAAGTGTGTGAGACGGCCTCAGGTGGGATCGTTAGACCTGGGCTGTGGCCGGGTAACCAATCTCGCCTCATTTGGGACGCTTTCATTCGTTAGTAACGTTGCCGCTGCTGATGTCAGTCAATGGACATTGCTTCATCAGAGGAGTGTGTCGTCTCATTGGACTTGTGTCGCTAATGCAGTTTGCCCGAGGGCGGTATCAGCAGGTCAACTAATTAGGCTGTGAGAGGATACGTGGCCCACGGCGCTGCATTTCAGCATCTCCGGCAGATCCGCAAGACATTTATTATCAGGAAAAGAGCTTCAGCATGATGTTGACTTGTACTTGTCATCAAGGTCCAAAATGAATGTTCACAAAGTGCCAAATAAAAGTAAAAAATTGGCTTTGGCTGGTAATCAGGGTTATATAAGTTTGTCGAATTGAAAGATTATTATTCTGCCCCAAAGTTCAAAGATAATTGTATACTAATTGCATATTCTAACCCACCGCCAACACCCCCAACACACACATATATATATATATATATATATATATGTAGGAAGACTGTGCACTCCTATTACTTATGAATAGGAGAAAGTGCAATGCCTAATATGGTAAATAAGCCCCGCCCTCTAAACGAAAGTGCCAGTTGTTAATTAGTAAAGTCATCGCGTCACTGCAGTTGCCGTTAGACTCTACGGTTCCTATAGAAAAAGGCAACGTTTGCAAACTCTACCATGCTATCAAGCATCAAACGCAAGCTTTTTTGGTATTTGAACATAAGTAGGAATTCTATTAGAAAACGGATAGTTTCAGGACTTGATTCTGATTGGTTGAGCCATTCAAAGCTGTTGTAATTTACTCTACAAACACACCTTTATTTACTTTTGTGTGATGCTTTGCAACCACTTTGTTGCAACCACAACTGTTTCTGAGGAACTACATTGTTTGGTGGAAGAATACTGTTTTTATTTATGTCATTACACTTTATTTGCTCTGTTTTATTTTGTAAACCTTACTATGTATATGGAATAACCATTTTATAAAATCAATAAGCCCTGTGAAACCGTGGTTTACAGTGAATTTATAACAGCTAAGTGGTGTGGTTAGGCATGATGTGAAGCGGAGTGCCTAAAACCCGCTTAGCTGTTATAAATTCATTGTAAACCATGGTTTCACAGGGCTTATTGCTTTATTTTATATTCTTACATTAGTGACATAATAATATTTATAAAAGAGACAGTTCCGAGTAGACTCCAGTACTTTACAAACATACACCTTTGTTTACGCCCGGCCACCACTTTGTTGCAACCACAACTGTTTCCTAGGAACTACATTGTTTGGCATATATATACATATATAGGCTACTGTTTTATCAAAGCAATAAGCCCCGTGAAGCCGTGGTTTACAGTGATTTATAACAGCTAAGGGGCTGTGTACGTGCCTAACAACCTCCTATAGCTGTTATAAATTCACTGTAAACCACGGCTTCTTGGGGATTATTGCTTTAATTTATTAAAGCCAAGTATGAATCTATTCAAGTTAGTGTTTTTAAGCATTTTAAATTTATTTAAACATTCTGAACATAACCAGTCATATCCAATCATATTGCAATTACGTTCCCCCATTCAAAATGGGGGAACGTTAAAACTGTTAAAATTTCACTGTAACTTTATCTGCTGGTTTCATTGTGTTTCTTTAGAAAAACAAGTGATTTATACACTTCTTAATGTTATGTTTTGTAATATTGGCGTTGTTTTATTTTTGTACTTTGTATGTTTGTGTGTATTATATACATTAACTTTGGACCCAGGAAACACATGACTGTTTGTCATGCCTTCATGTTTTCTGTGTCATGTACTTCACAGAACAGTCTTCTCTAATGCATTTTTACCCTGAAAAACCATAACCTCTGTATATATTTTCTTGCATTTGGGTTTGCTTTAATCTTTGATAAAGGAAGAATTTAGTGTGCATTTGACTCAGTGCCCTCAAGATGAATCACGCCTGTCATGCTGTCCTACTCCCTAGATAAGCATTGAGCAATGTGGGTTACCAAACTCTTTTACTTGAGTGTTGTGTATGTGAATGTGTTTACCACACAATTATAGAAGCATCCTGGTGGATATCCTCTTGTCTCCTCCTGTTTTCTACTACCGCTCTATGTGTGTGAAACCAGATACAGACGTGTTGTTTATTGTTACACAACCATCTCTCACCAATTTGTGGTCAGTTGGAGGGACTGGCCCATTTCTACTAATGTTTTTCCATGCTGGATATCTGACACTGTTTAAGGTAGCCAGTAGAAGCATGCATACACTTGTACATAACGCAATGAAGGGGTTGAAATCTGATACTGTTTTACCAGCGACCTCTCTCACCATCATTTGTCTTCTTTGTCACACAACCACCATTTTCTCACTGCTTCACTTCCCTATAATAATCTGTGAACAACCTATTTTTACGGCATAAACAGCAGGTGGTTATGGGAGCAAAAGTCACTGGCCAATTCTAAAATTACAAGCCATCTTTTTTTTATTCCCCCCTACCAAACCAGCGATCCACAGAGAAAAACATACTCTGGTCATAGGTGTGCCTTGTTTTCCAGGAAAGTGATCAAAGACTTCCTTTTCTCACAGATCAAAACGGCACTGCGAGATATTTATTGCTTTGTTTGGCACTCACGCCGACACGTCCTCAGAGAAGAGGAAAACGTACGTGCCTGTGCATGACACTGTAAACCGACACGTAACAGGGAAAGCGACAGATGCGGCTGCAACCGGGATTATGACCAGGAAAAAAAACACTCTAGAGGGACAGATTCATGATGGATAGACAGCCCAATTCACACCGTAGACACAGGAATGGTGTCAAGGTTCAGTGGTGAAATTTGCACAGCTTACTGCACCTTAACTGGCTTTAGAGCTGCTTTTATCATCTGCAAATAACCAACAATGACAAGTACAAGCATTATTTGACATAGATTTCACACTGACTTTCATTTGTGCTCCACACTGCTATTTTTAAAGCCTAAAAGAGTTTAAAAGCCATTTTGTGCATGTTGCACAATGCATAAAAACACCCTGATGCTTTTGCCGATAATCAGGAAACATGCCAAGCTGACATACTTGTTTCTCAAAAAACAATGCTACAGCCTATTCTTTTGAAAATGTGCATTCCTTGTCGGAATGTCTGTTTTTGTTTTGGCCTACAGGTTACCTAATAATATTTCAACAGCTTAGGTTGCCAGTGTGCAGAAGACACAGCATACTGTAGCCATAGAAAAGCGAGCAAACAAACTGGGTCAGAGATCACAGATTCTACCTGACCTAAAAAAGCCTTGGCATCCATCTAAAAAGCTCCATGATCACAGGCATATTACAGTGTAACTTACAGTGTAAAGGATAAAGTATACTTCGGCTGTCTGTGGCCGTGCACTGTCTGCATTATGTAATTTTCATCATCAGGAAGGCACATGGACAGCCATGCATGCTGTCCGAGTGCAGGCAATGTTTTGAGGCCGCCGGATGGTGTGCGTACAACAGCGCATGTGCAAAAAAAAGGCCGCAGAAATGCAATTGTACTGCGCATGTGTCGAACTCAGTAATCTGCGCTCATCCGGGCTTTAAGGTTTGTCGCTTTCCATTGTCAGTTGCATTTTTTCATGTTGCGTGTCCTCAATCTGGCAACCCATGTGGGTGCTGAGTCAGGAGAAGGGAGAAACAACTTTTGAATTTAGACCGCATTGTAACCACTAGCTGTCCTTATTACTGCACCTTTAAAATAATGTGCTCACATAGGGCGAAGACTCCAGTCATATCAAAAGGCAAGAATAAGCGATTTTATTCTGAATTGTTAATTCTGAGATCATATGACTGGCAGGAAGCTGTGTTTTTCATTTTAACCAAAGACAGTAAAATCTACACTTCCAAAAATTATGTTTTTAAAGAGAAAAAGGAAAAATGACAGTTAAAACCTTAACAGGTTAAGTGTAAGTTAATACATTATTATGGTGATTATTAGTACATTTTATGGTTAAAACAAACAAACAGATTTTGGTAGCTCAAGTAGACTGGTATATTAACATTATAGAACTTATAGCCATATATTTTTTTTAAGACACATGCAAAATAACACACATGCTAAATAAAATAAAAAAAAAAATAGTATAAATAGAAAAAGAATAGTATGATTTAAGCTAAAGATAACACTAAAGATTTAAGCTAAAGATAACATTATGGTAAAAAACTGGTAGCTGTGGTTGCCAGAATTTTACCGTAAAAAATACGGTAGCAACATTTTAGGTTTTATGGGTTTAACTTAAATTTACTTTTAAATACCGTAATTTCATTAACTGATATAATGTTAATATACCAACCTTTTGAAGAACTGCAATCTGTTTTGTACCTTTGTAACCAAAGCCCATCACAAGCAGCTTTTAAATACTAACATATAGAAGGTGCTGTCACGTATCGCGTGAGGAAGGGGCGAACAAAGACGAAGGTCAAAGATAAAGTCTTTACTATAATCCACAGGTAATTCCAAAACAGGTAAATCCACAGCAGGAGGGTAAAACCACGTATACAATGACGTTCACACTGACAAGACCGGAAGACAAACACTGAAACCAATGCAACTTATAAAGACAGGTGATAACGATGAACATAATTAAGGCACAGGTGATACAAGGTCAACTAATGATGATGAAAGGAGGACAGGAAACAGGAACAACCAAATATGGGTGCAAGAGGGGTAAACCAAAAAAAAAAAAAAAAACACGGGTCCACAGGTTGTGACAGGTGCACAGTGTCATTCACACAAACACTAAATACCGTCAGGATAACACACATAAAGCTGAAATAATGCATGAACATTCATTTAACAACATTAGATTCACTTCTGAAAATGGTATACTACCATAAAATTACATGCAATGTCCAATACAGTTTTTCACCGTATATAGTAGGGGAACTTGTCAATAACCATTTAACAGGTTTTTGCTGTAGCAGTCTTTTACCGTTAAATTCATTTTTTACAGTGAATAAATATATTTTTAAGACATATAGAACATAGAATATAAGCTTTTTCCTCAATAGAACCAGTAGGAATAAACTGTTTTTACAGTATACTGTAACTTCCCAATTGTACTCCGCTGAATGGCTTATTTTGTGTGGTTATGACTCTGATGACATCATTACGTGTTGTTTCTCTTATATTGCAGCTGCTCTATTGTTGCAACTTACTATAATAAATTAATTAATAATGAACTGGCATTCCGTATTCACTGGGCGCATTGTTTTAAGTGCCAAATTGAAAAGCAGTTTTGGCAGCTGGAATAAGCACACACAAACATGTTTAGTTTTGCCAACGAGCTCAAAATCGAGGTCAGCGCTTGGTGAAGGGATGTGCCCTGGATAGATTTTCGCTTATTTTTCAATAGGATCAGTGACTCAGCTAATTGTAGATTGTTCTCGTGACATTATATAGGAGCTGTTAAGACAAAGCCTAGCGGCTAAACGAAGCAATGCATCTGTTACTCTGCTGCAGGCCCTCTCTCTCTCTCTCTCTCTCTCACACACACGTGCACACATGATTCTCTCTCTCTCTCTCTCTCTCTCTCTTTCTGTTTCTCTGCTTCTGTCTCCCTGGCACCACAAAAGGGACATTTATCACCATGGTGACAAGCAGAGAGAACAATGCTCACTTTTGGGAAGCGGAAGGTCTTCTGTGGCTGATATTATGCTTAGAATATGTTGGATTTCCTCCTAGAGGGTGAAATGGCTCTTAGATGAGAGATGGGTTGGTCCAATGAAATCAAAGGTTTTGATAAGCGACCCCATAAATTATACAAATGCCAAACTTGCCCCGCACCAGTTATTTTACAGAGCTTCCCTTGAGATCTTCCATATATTTCCCTATCAGAGCTGTCAGCAGGTGTAGACCTGGAACAGTTTTGAACAAGCAAAGAGCAAAATTCTACACAAGACACTTCAGGCACCAGAAAAGCCATCATTAGGATTAGCAGGTAGTCTAAGAGCAAAACCCTCTGCGTTTGTGTGTTGTTTTTATCTGAATGACAGCGGGGCCACTTCCCATGGCATGTCCTGAGGGTCATGAGTTTACCCTGCCAAACCCCTCCTTCCCCAGGGTTTGTGGGCTTTATGATCCCTGTGTGTCCCTCTTGTATACACCCTGTCCTGTACAGCCTCCCCCAGCTCTCTCTCTCTACCCCGCCAGCCGCTCTCACCCAGCTCTCTGTGTTTATTCAGCCTCATCCTCCGCTACGCCAGCCTAATAAAGCCACGCTCGTGCGCTGCCTCGCTCCTACTGGCCAGACACTCCCGCGATTCACAACACTGAGGAGAATGAGTCTAACGAACATGCGTTGTATGTTCACATCGGCTTGCATGCTGTTCCTCTCTATAAAGCTGTAAATGTGTCATTAATATTATTATATATAATATTTTATAAGTGCGAAATAAATGTCTCTGACTGTCTGTATCAAATGAGATAGTGAGGTCAAACATGATCACACTGAAAAGGTACGGATACAAAATCAGATTTATATATTAAAAAAAACTAACTTTTAAAATAAAGAAATACTATGATTTTAAATGAATAAGTAATGAATAAGAATAAATATAATATTTGAGATTCTGCACTATTTCTAGGTCGTTGGTGAAATAAGCTAATTTGTAACAGGTCGACTCTTTGTACAAATGTAAAAAGATTTTCTTTGGATCAAACAGGGGACAAACCAAGGCCTTTATAAATTAATTACAATTTTTTAAATGTAACTTTTGACTAAAATGTACTCCAGATATAATATAATTGAGGATTTTTAAATATTTTTACTATTTAAAATAACTGTTTTCTATATGAATATATTTTAAAGTGTAATTTATTCCTGTGATTTCAAAGCTAAATTTTAAGCATTATTACTCCAGTCACACGATCCTTCAGAAATTATTCTAATATTCTGATTTGCTGCTCAAAAACATTTATTATTATTATTATGTTGAAAACAGCTGAGTAGCATTTTTTCAGGTTTCTTTGATTAATAGAAAGTTCAGAGGAACAGCACAGAAATCTTTTTCTGACATTATAAATGTTTTTATAATCATTTTTGATCAATTTAAAGCATCCTTACTAAATAAATGTATTAATTTCTAACTTAATTTCTAATTTCTAACTTCTAATTTAATGGTATAGTGTATAATGTTACAAAAGCTATTTATTTCAGATGAATGCTGATCTTCGGATTTATCGAAGAATCCTGGAAAAAAAATTTACTCAACTGTTTCAATTTTATGGCTAATAATAATAATAAATGTTTCTTGAACAGCAAATCAGCATATTAGAATGATTTCTGAAGGATCATGTGACACTGAAGACTGGAGTAATGATGCGGAAAATTTAGCTTTGATCAAAAGGAATAAATTACATTTTAAAACATATTCACATACAAATTTTAAATAGTAAAAATATTTCATAATATTACTGCCTTTGCTGTATTTTGGATCAAATAAATGCAGGCCTGGTGAGCAGAAGAGAATTCTTTAAAAACTGAAAATCATACTGTTCAAAAACTTTTGACTGGTAGTGTAAATATACATTTAAATGAAACACTGTTAAATATTTTAAGTATTTCAATTAGTAAAAGGCAAACTGAAGCATTTTAACGTGTACCCTTGCACTGTTGTGACACAACATTAAAGGTCTAGTTCACCCGAAAATTTGAATTCTGTTATTAATTACTCATCGTCATGTCGTTCCAAACCTGTAAGACCTTCGTTCATCTTCGGAAGACAAATTAAGATATTTTTGCTGAAATCTGAGAGCTTTCTGAACCTGCATAGACAGCAACGCAACTGACATGTCCAAGGCCCAGAAAGGTAGTAAGGACATTGTTAAAATAGTCCATGTGACATCAGTGGTTCAACCTTAATTTTATGAAGCTATGAGAATACTTGTTGTGCACAATGAAAACAAAAATAACAACTGTATTTAACAATATCTTCTCTTCTGTGTCAGTCTTTGACGTGTTCACAAGAGTACCACGACGCATGAACACCAGTTGCACAACAGTTGCATGCTGTCTATCAGAAAGCCCTTGGATTTCGCAGATTGCTCTCAGATTTCATCAAAAATACCTTAGTTTGTGTTTCTTAACCCTACATGAGGGTGAGTATTTAATGACAGAATTTTCATTTTTGGGTGAACTAACCCTTTAATTTTGTTGTAACCTATTCAGGTTTATTCAATTAAATTAAATATTGTTTTGACTTGAATAAAACCAGTGAATATAGATTTTAAGATTACCTGACAAAACTGTTTTACAATGACATGCTACACCCAAAAAGGCCCTGTTTGACAGTTTTCCTCCCTTTCCCGCATGAGACATTTTAATGCCTGATGATTTCCATATTTCATCTCCAAAATCAACAAAGAGCAGTCCCACAGCAGGTTCAGTGAGAACAAGAGCTCTGATTAGCTCCGTCTCCTTCGCTGACAGGCCGTCCTCACCGGAGGAGCTAATCCGCTCCATGGCTGCTTTGGAGGAGATTCCATCTCTATTTCTCCTCAAATAGCCATCATTATCTCAGCCCAATCAGTGTCTCGGTTGTGAATGACAGGCTTTTTTACTGATGGGACTCGTTCTGGGTAGACCTGACTAGATGGAAACATGACCTCTTCACTCTCCCACGTACCCCCATGGGACCACCATTTCAGTTGCTGAAATATTCATGCTGTCGAGGAACACGGTGTACTGGCGAAGGTCTTTAAAGACATTAGACAAGAGAAAGTGATCAGCGAGAGACAAAAAGATACTGACACGTGGAAAGCTGCATGCAGCGCTATTTCACAAAGAACTAGTGTACTGTATATGTACAGAAGAGCAAACACAGCTGTAAGCTGTAAGTTACGTCGGTGGAGAATCTTTGGAAATAAGAGGAAGATGGATACAGAAGGAAAAGAGAAAGGGAGAGGAGGCAGGCATGCTGGCCTGGGGCCCTCTGATAGCAGCGCTCTAATTAATAGGTTATGAAAGCAGATGGAGGATGCGGGATGTCAGGGTCATTAAACTGCCTCTCTGTTTAACCCCCCTCCGTTCCCCCCAAACACATACACACAACACCCGCCTCCACCTCCATCTCCTCACTTGCTGAAAAACAGGCCTGGCTCTCTTTCCATAAAAAGGAAAATGGCAAAAAAAGCTTGATGGAAGTACAGACCATGCATGAGGAGGATGGATGTTCTAGTCCCTGGTGGTGTGTTTGCAGACGATGGTTAACCTGAATTACAGGAAAGAATGTCCAGATCGCTGTAAAGCCTGATCATTAAACATCATGAGATTCACTCACCAACCATCTCAACAGTGCTACAGAGTGTGACTAATGAGGATGAGCGATGTGTTTTACCTGGATCCCAAATTACTTTTAGACTAAAACCTCATCCATTCTTCTGTCTTCACTGTACTGTGGAAAATCTATGCAGTGGTTCTATTGTCGACTAAAACTAATATTAAAATGTAATAATAAAAAAATAAAATAAAATAAAAATAAAATACATAAATAAAAATTGAATTTGATGTACAAAATTGCTAAAACGAAAACAAATCAATAAACTAAATAAATAAAAAGCAAATATAAATATAAAAAACTAATGAAATTCGAAGTATTAAATTGCTACTGAAATGACAAAACACATAACAAAAAGCAAATTTAACATATTAATAAATAACATTATATAAATAATATTGTGGTCAAATGATTAATCGCGAGTAATATAAAAATAAATCCAAAATAAAAGTTTGTGTTTACATAATATATGTATATATAAATACACAAACATACATGTGCTGTATATATTTAAGAAATATTTACACATATGTATTCATATTTATATATGATTTACAGTATATAATATACATATAAATATACATAGCACACACACATACGTTATGTAAACACAAACTTTTATTTTGGATGTGATTAATTGTGATTAATCAATTTGACAGCACTAATAAATAATCATAAAATAATACTGTCCCTTACTTGGTAACACAATTCTTTGAATATAAAACTCATCCTAGTGTCATTACAAACCTATTTTTTGTTTGTTTGTTTATTTGTTGTGCATACAGTTACACTGAATGTGGACTGGAGATTTTTAGGCTTAAAAAAATCTCAAAAATGTAAAACTTTTGAAAACTGTAAAAAGTGGTGATGAATTAATTTTTTTATAACCTTCATAGTCAGATTTATTCAATTCAATTAAATTATATTTTTATTTAAATAAAACAAGAGACTTTAGATTTTTAGGTTACCTGACAATATACTGTTTTTTTTTTCCATACAGTTACACCAAAGCTTTTTAAGCTTCAAAAATGACACATAATATCAAAGTGTTGTTACAGGAGCCCATATGATTGTGCTATATTACAACTCTGAAATCACCAAGAAAAAGATGTCATCATTTCATTTACTAAAAATCTTCACTTCTAGTAATCTGTGATCGAATCATTGATTTTGTAAACTAGAGAATTAGATCAGTCTGATTCATGAACAAATCAACCCAGATAAGCATATCAGTTTAGATCTGATTAAAAAGATTTGACTAAGAAGAATGATTCATGAAGGACTCACAATTCTTTCACAATTGCGCCAGACCTATGTTTAGTTTTCAAGTGACTAAAGATGGAATGGTTTAAAAAGAGCCCACAAGATTCAAAGATTCAGTCCATTTTTTAAGTTGCATGGATAATAGCAACCAGCAGAGTCTTTTGTGCTCCATACAAGTTTGGAACTAGAGCGGCAAAACGAGTAGTCGCGATTAATCGATTCAAAATAAACGTTTATGTTTACATACTATATGTGTGTGTATTGTGTATATTTATTATGTATATATAAATACATACTCATATATGTATATATTTTAAAAAGTATTTGTATGTATTGTATGCATAAACTTTTATTTTGAATCGATTAATCACGACTAATCGTTTTGCAGCTCTATTTGGAACAACATACGGGTGAGTAAATTTTTCATTTTTGGCTGACTATCCTCTTAAATCTAATCTTTTCTGCACTACATCTCAGCTCTGGCCCAAATCCAGATATTAAACATGGAACTTTACTCTATTTCCCATGAGCCATATGAATGCACCATCCCCAAACAGCGGGAGTCATGATGTTGAATGGGCATCCAATCTGCTGACTTGCGTTTTTACTGTCACTCACGTCCCGCTTGAATTGGGAAGACAAGCAGAGAGGCCCGAAGGCTTGGGCAGAGAGCCACAATATCATGCAAAAATGGACACAGAAGACAAAAATACTTCCTCTCTCTGATCTTCTCTTCCTTTTCCATTTTTACTCTCTGGCTTCCTTTCATTCCCCATTTCCCATCATGATTCATCTGAGCTCTATTGTTCTCCTCAACATCTTTAAATATTTTAAAGATCCTCCCGCTGGTCACTGGTGCAGTTTTCAGGGCAAACTTGCATGGTTTTCACTCTATAAAGCAGAGCACTGCCAAATATCTTCCTCCTTCAGGAGGCTGACACTCATTTCGAACACCAGCTGGAGGAAAACCACACAACAAGTGCTGCCCTCCGTTGGCCGTCACAAGAGCTGCACTGCATCAACAGAGCACACCAAACACAGTGTGAGTCTCATCTGTGTTTGTACTACAGGCCTCAGATGGCATTCATGTGTGAACCGCGATCCACCATCAAAAGGGGCACAGCTTTACCAGATGATTCCCGTAAATTACAAGCTGCATCTTGTTACAGCTTCCAAATCGACACGATTCCACACCATCTTTTCAGTGTGGTAGATGTTGGGAAGCACATCCATGGGAAAGTGAAGCACTCTTTAGGTGGAGTGGGCAGCGTGTGGGAGGCGGGCTGGATGGTGTGCAGTACCAACTATCAACTAGCCGCTCGAGTGGCTTCATTCCCCAACGCCTCGGCTCAATCAGCATAATGAAGCCATCGCACGCTTCAAACGCAAGCGCACACTCTCAGAAGTGAGATGATAGTGCTAGGAATAAATTCATAGCCTTTGGTTCACACACACAGAGGTGGTTAATGGCTGTGAATATGACTTACAAACAGAGAATGGGGGGATTTACTCCACATGGTAAATTAGCCCTTCTCCGTAATTAATTATTCATGTTGCCCGATTAATTATGAAACAATCTGAAACCCAAAGCCAGTCCGGTAGGTTTGGAGGTTGCCTAGGAACGGGTGACCCATATTAAATGCCACCATTGTTTGGTCGTAACTGGAGAGCCAGGCTTCCCATAGGGCGCCGGACCCCAAGGGTATTGTGGTGGAGAGTAAATAAACAGAGGCTATATCATAACATTTGTTTTGAGGTTGATCACACAGGGTAAACAAGTATGCGTGGTGAATTATTCATCAGTGATGAGCAAGAAATGTCCGGGCCTTGTAGAATCCTCAGAAACACTCGCCAAAATGAGCGTTCGAACATTAGCGGGATTGTGATACCGCACTCACTGGTAACTTATATGACACTGGACCACAAAACTAGTCTTAAGTAGCACGGGTATATTTGTAGCAGTAACCAAGCATACATTGTATGGGTCAAAATTACCAAAATAATTAAGTAAAGATCATGTTCCATGAAGATGTTTTGTAAAATTCCTACCATAAATATAACAAAACTTAATTTTTGATTAGTAATATGCATTGCTCAAAACTTCATTTGGACAACTTTAAAGGTGATTTTCTCAACATTTTGATTTTTTTGCACCCTCAGGTTCTAGATTTTTAAATATAGGTGTATCTCGGGCCAAGTATTGTCCTATTGTAACAACATCAATGGAAAGCTTATTTATTCAGCTTTCGGATGATGTATAAATCTCAGTTTCAAAAAATGGATTTGTGGTCCACAGTCATTTTAAGCTGGTTCTGTCCAACTGTTACACCGAAATGTACTAAAAATGATGTAATAGACCAGGGGAACGATGGAAGGATCGCCTTTCAAAAATATAATAGCAGCCATATAATTTAATGTAAAGACGTGAAAAAAGAAAGTATCATGTTAGAAAGAAAAGTTGTTGCCAAGTAACTAGCTTTTGTTTTGTTATTGTACTAAGGCCAGAGTAGATCATTACTAAATTATCAGGAGAATAATTATATTATCACAGCAATATAAAAAAATATGATCAAGTTCTATAACTGTACTAAAATTATGTTAAAAATATTTATAGTATTAAATAAACTATTGAAAAGTTCGGGTTTAGTAAGACTTTTTTTCTTCTTCTTTTTTTGGAAATCAGTACTCAGCAAGGATGCATAAAGTTGATTAAAAGTGACAGTAAAGACATTTATAATGTTACAAAATAATTCTATTTCATATCAATGCTGTTCTTTTAAACATATTCATCAAAGAATCCTAAAAAAGTATCACCGTTTTAAAAAATATTAAGCAGTACAACTGTTTTCAACATTAATTATACTACTAATAAGAAATTTGTCTCAAGCACCAAATCAGCATATAAGAATGATTTCAGAAAAAGACTGTTTAGAAGAAATGTCAGTTTAAATTGTAATAATATTTGACAAGATTACAGTGGGTAAAATGCTGGGTTAAAAACAACCCAACTTGCTGGGTTATTTTGACCCAGCTAGTTGGGTTAAATGTTTTTACCAAACATGCTGGGTTATTTTATTAAAGTTAACTATTGTTTAAAAATTATTATATTGCTGGCTTACAATGGACTGGAACTTATAAAAACACACAGAATTACTAGAGACAACAGCAATAATTAAAAGATTAACATTTATTATTAAGCAAGACAAACTGAATTTATTTGGGTGAATACAGCATAGTTTACAATATTAAATACATTTAAACTCGTTTAACAAGCATTTAAGACATAAAAATGTCACATTTAAAAGTAGAATTTTAATTTTAGTGTATTTAACCGTTCACTATTCGCTTTTTACCGAAATGGCGCGAATTCTAGTGCCGGTGTGTTGCTGAAATCTGAGCCGGTGAAGAGCTACTGTTCAGAGGGGTAACTGCGAACGTCAGACCGCGGCCTCGCGTTTTACTCGTAACGTTAGCTAAAAAAAAAATGCCATGACTGACTCCAAAACCTGCCCGTAAACAAACAGTACTGACATTAAAGAACATATTTTAATATCAAACTAAATTCAACTCAGTACAATAACGAATAAAATCCATTTCTTTTACGCAAGGCAAAAGTCGTTTCCATCCTGCAAAACAACCGATGCTGACGCAGCTGACTGACCCAGCAGCTGAGTTACAGAAAAATTACCTAGCACCTGGGTAAAAATTTTTAAAATAACCCAATAAAATGACCCAACAAGTTGAACCCAGCATTTGGGATAAAAAAAAAAAAAATAACCCAGTGTAGAAATATCAGAAATAACCCAATAAAATGACCCAATAGGCTGAACCCAGCATTTGGGTAAAAACAAACAAACAACAACAACAAAAAAAAACAGCATTTGTTAGAGTGTTCTATTTTGAATGGTATTGTATTTGGTATCATATATAGTAGCATATATATTTAACCTTTTGTAATATATTTATTCTGTTAAGAGTGCCTGCATGGCGATTTTCTGAAAATAACAACATGAGTACAGCTCCTCACTACGTGTTTTTGCACATGAACTCCTCACATATCACCTATGTACCAGTGCTTCTCAACACAACATCCGACAAGGGGGCAACATGGGACAAACGCTGCCCATAAATTTAGAATCTGTTTTGTTTCCATCCGATAAAAAACAAGCTCAAAGAGGGCATCTCTGGGAGCACATCCTGCCCCTGGTGTGAGGAGGTGGAGCAAGAGGCTCTTCCCAGCATCTTCTCAGCACTGGCCAGAGTGTGGCCAGTGAGGCCGAGAGAGGGAGATGAAGGAAGATATGAGCTCCGTGTGACCAGACGGCGGGTTCCTTCCTTGCCAGCCTGAGAAACAGGAAGCCCATCTTGTTGTTCCTCCATTATTGTGACTAACAGGAAATGCAGAGGTCTTCAAGGAGGGGACGGGATGGGGCAGAAGGAAGGTAGTGGGGAAATTAAGGCTGCAAGGTAGTGTGCAGTAACTCAGCATCGTCAGCAAGGACGATTTTTCACAAAAAAAAAGACAGTGAAGGTGGTCGGCGACAGTTTAAGGTGTTGTAGACTTCACACCTTTGATTTTAAAAGCTTTATTGACCAACAGGACTTCAGATGGTTCTGGTGTTGAAAGAAATATATCTACCTTTACACACTGTACACACTTTTGTAACAAAAGTCTATTAAAAAATTAACACCTGCACATACAGCACAAACAAAACAAACACTAAATGCAAATAATTAGTGTATGTGGCTGCTTTTAAGAGCATTTGCTCCTGTTTTTTGATTATGAAAATATAATGGTGGCTATAACATTTCATGTACAGTATAAAGACATGAATGAAAAATGTAAACGGTCTATAAAAATATATCTATGATTCCCAATATGATAAAAATGTCCTGTTTTGAAATATTAAAAAAGACAAATAATATTATAAAGATACATTGATTTCAAAATTAAATAACTGGCTTTTATATTTGTGTATTTGTTGTTTTATTTGGTGAGGCAAATTATTAAAAAATATATCAGAAGGATATTTGTATTATCTATAATTCTCATCCTGAAAAATAAAATAAAATTCCACAGGTGTTTCGAAAATATAATGTTAAACTTATTTAATGAAATTATTAGTACCATAAAATGTTTGGACTCAGCAAGATTCATTTGTTCATTCATTAATTTATGAAAGAAATAATTACTTTTATTCAGGATGCATTAAAATAAAACAAATACACTAAAAGCAACACAACTCCAAAGAAAAAACTAAAAGCTGTATACAAGCTATATTCCCTGTACTGAAATTAACTTTTACAACAACTGGCCTCATTTCATCACTTTATGTGCATTCATACTCATATCTCTTCCATTATACTGAATGTGTCTAGTTTTATAGGGTAGTTAAAAAGCTGTTAAAAAGTTGAAATATAGAATAATTTAAGATGGTAAGCACATATCATGCATTAGTTAATTTACACATATTTTATAGCACAATGCAAATTGTTATTAAAAACAGATGCTTCTCTTTAAAAATTTTACTGCCTTTCAAAACCAGGGAGATTGAGGTCTTTAAAATGAGTGAGGATTTTTAGTGCTCTACTGCCATCCTATGGCTACCAGTGTAACTGTCTACATTACAATCCACAGTGAGATTTCAATCTATAAAAATAATCCCTGATATCTTTCTCAAATTCTTTTTCTATAAGGGTTTTATCTTCAAGTGCAGTCTGTGATCATCGAAAGGATTCTTGATCCTAGGCCTATCAGTATAAGTAGGCTCTCCAGGTTCTTAAGCAACTAGCAGGTGTGAAGTCAGCAGTTGAGTTCATACGGGTTTCCTTTTTTACTCCCCGTCTAGTTTTTTCCCCCGTAGGAGGGGAAATTCAGTGAGTGTGTTCTTTTGTTCAAACGCTCTAATGCCACATGCTACACTTCCTCAACCCAGATGAACTCTTGACTCATGGAACATTATTGAAAACAGCAGTAGATGCATTAAGTCGACCAGGAGCTGGAGGTTGATGATATACTGCTCGAATTCAGCAAATGGGGGAACATTAGTATCGCAAATTGAGGGGTGGAAGTTGCAGGTTGGCCTGTTTAGATTCAAGGTGCTGTACCGTAATGTCACATGGAGTTATTATGGGTCATGGGAACCAGGCGAAAGGAGAGCGTGGTGTTTATGTGACAGGGCTTCCTATTTGAGCGTGCCCTGCTCTCTGGAACCTTAATGGCTTCCCTTTTCCCAGGCTGAGCTGATAAGGCTGTGGGTTAGGGCTCACAGTGCACTTCATAAGAAGAAATATGCCAGTCTTTACACATACAAATCACACGCATCAAGTAGATTTAAGATCGTAGGGTTAAAGGTTATGTTTAAAGTATGTTTACATGGCTCAGAGGAATTCCACATTAATTAAAGAGATTGTTCGCAAAATGAAACATTTGACATGTTCCAAAATCTCCTTCCAAACATGACGTATACCTCACATTACATTTTCAGTGAAATGTAATAACATTTTTTACAGAGCTTTTTGCATCCATACAGCATCACTTCAGAGTGACCATATTTGTTAAAACACACACACAAAAGGTGGTCGCTGAGAGTTTAAAGTGATAGTTCACCAAAAAACGAAAATTCTGTCATTAACTACTCACCCTCACGTCGTTCCAAACCCAAAAGACCTTAATTCGTCTTTGGAACACAAATTAAGATGTTTTTGATGAAATCCGAGAGCTTTCTGACCCTGCATAGACAGCAATGTAACTACCACTTTCAAGGCCCAGAAAGGTAGCAAGAATATCATTAAAATAGTCCATGTGACATCTGTGGTTCAACCTTAATTTTATGAAGCTACAGTAATACTTCTGTGTGCAAAGAAAGCAAAAATAACAGCTTTATGCAACAATTTCTTCTCCTCTGTGTCAGTCTTCGATGGCGTTCACGACACTACCACGATAGATGCGTTTGCGAGTATCGTAGTACTCTCGTGAACATGTGTTCAAAGACTGGCATGGAACTGAAATAACTGTTGAATAAAGTTGTTATTTTTGTTTTCTTTGCACACAATTCTCATAGCTTCATAACATTACGGTTGAACCACTGATGTCACATGGACTATTTTAACAATGTCCTTACTACCTTGTACCCTGGGTTTTGAACGTGTCAGATGCGTTGCTGACTATGCAGGGTCATTAAGCTTTTGGATTTCATCAAAAATATCTTAATTTGTGTTCTGAAGATGAACGAAAGGTTATATTTTGTTCCAACTTGAAATGTTAAGTTGTAACAAGTGACAACTTAACATTTTAGGGCAGCTGGGTAACTTACCCAGATTTTAAGTTTAACAAACCAAATTTTTTGTTAAGTCAACTCAAATATCTGAGTTGTCACTTAGTACAACTTAACATTTCAAGTTGACTAAACTTATTCGAGCTGACTGAACTTAAAATTTTAAGGCAGTATGGTAACAAATTATTTTAAGCTGACTCAACAAATTGTGTGTGTGTTTTTTGTTTGTTTTTTTTACAGTGATGGATGAAGCTTTACACGAGTGCATACATGTGTCAACCTTTAGAAGCCTTATGCGCAGAAAAAAGTTCCTTTGGTGCAGGTGTGACCATAAACTAAAATCAAAACAGAAAATAAAAAGACATATATATAACTACAGTACACGCTAAATCATGGTACACACTTTCACACTATCTATTTTGATCTTAACTGCACATAGAGCACAAACATTACAAACACCAATGGTCCACTAAAGGAATGCACACACACACAAACACACCCACACAAAAGACCAAAAACTATTAATTTTGTGGCTCAATAATCTGTTTGTGGCTTTTCTCAGGTTACCAGGTCACTAGAAAGAAAGATCATCTGTGAATAATGGCTTAAAAGACTTGAAATACACATTATCAGACTGTACAAGCCATATGGTTGAGTGCTTTTACAGTACTGTTATTTTCAGAACTTCACATCCAGTGCAAAATAGCTTTGTGAAGATTCTTCAGAATTGTTCTTTTGCATTCCTCTCACTTGGATGGTAGGAATGACATCACAGTAAATGACAATTTTAACATATGAGTGAACCATCTCTTTAAGGCATCATAAAAAAATCTATAATATTATGCACATAATGATTTACTTAGTTTATTAATAATTTATAGCCATTCCACATTTTGAGCTTCAGGCATATGCAGAATGTGTGTTAATATATGGAACGCATTTACATTTATTTTGCTATCTGACACGTTTGCACAACTGATGAATATGAAGCAGAAAGCTGAAGACAGCCTAAACATTTTTCAAAAATTATTTGTAGAGATATTGCTTAAAATACTCATAGTGAACAGCTTAAAAGTATAAAAAATGATAATTTTACTCATATTTGACGACACTGAGATAATTAAATGTTTTGCTCCACCAGGTGGTGCTCAGTCTTCATCTGCTTGTTTTGTGCGCATTTTAATTTGCATAATGTGAGGTGGACTGTTTCCATTCACATAAAATGTAATTTTAAAAATATATCAAATAAATCTGAATAGCGAGCACGACGCAAATCACATTATCTAAACTGCCTGACTGATGTTCAAGTTAACATTGGCTATTTAAAGACTCATCTCAGTGCCTTATTGTACGTATTCTGCACAGATACAATGATCTATTATAGAGATTTAAGTACATACAATCCAGGAAGGAAATCTCACTATATGCTTTTAGTCTAATTGAATTCTCTCCCAGGAATTCAGTCCATTTAAGTGAGCAATCCTAAATTCAATAGCCGAGGAAAGAAAGAAGGCTTCTGGGTAATTTCCCCAGTGGATGGGCAACCGAAGGTCAAGCCCTTTGCTGCTTTTTATTAAAAGTACTTTGTCTCTCTGCAGTGTGTAAAAATATCACAAACAAACCAACAGCAAAATCAGTTTTCCAAGATAATGATCACAATTTCAAATGTTCTGTCATATATTCTCCAGAACAGCAAGGTGATTGTGAAGCCACTGTAGTGTGAAACCACTTCGGTAAATCACTCGCTGTGAGATTCTGCCACTGCTTCCTCAAAAAGGAAATTCTTCAAAAAGTAAGAGATATCCTGCTACTCTCTGAGGAGTTCAGACGGATTTTATATCAGTTCCGTAGAGAAAATTGTAAAAGATGTCTAGTTTTACTAGCTTTCTAAACTTCTTACTTGAACAGGCCAAACAATACAGCCAAAAACTGGCACTCCGAACAGATCCAAAAATGCAGACTGCTCTTACTGTGATTTTATTTCCCTGCCGACGGTTTACCTGCAGGGTTTCATCCAAAGCCAAATCATTAGCATAAATGACATGCTGCTACGCAGGCATCTGTTAATGAAATGGTGATGTGTACAACTATCCACACCAATTAGATGCTAATTGAGAAGTTAATAGATGGACAGTGACAGACTAATCTCTGCAAAGTGATAAACTCAATTTTTTCAACTGTATTTATATCTCTCGCCCCGCCGTCCTCCGCTGGATCTGATTCTGCCGTCCTCATCAGCTGTGACAATGCTGCTGATTCTGAACCTGATGATTGTCTAATCACAAAACGTGTAATTGCAATCACAGGACTTTGTATATAGGAAAATGATAAGTAAATAAATATATGGAATTCATCATTGATATAATTTTTCATTCAGCCATGATTGAAGCCATTTAACTGCAGAATAAAAAACAGTAAGCTCACATCATTGTCCGTCTCC
Source organism: Labeo catla (assembly GCA_012976165.1). Taxonomy (NCBI): domain Eukaryota; kingdom Metazoa; phylum Chordata; class Actinopteri; order Cypriniformes; family Cyprinidae; genus Labeo; species Labeo catla. The sequence continues at coordinate 2,217,825 of VONZ01000031.1, read as the reverse complement.
TCGGTAATGACAGAAATATTATTCAGCCACCTTGAATTTCAGTGTAGTTGTGGTCATTATCGAGAATACAATGTTAACTAACTTAAAAAGGTTAGCCAGTGCAGGGTTTGCTAATTGATGCAGAAGTTTATAATGAGGAGCATTGAGAAATGGACAGTAAATGTCAGGTATAAGTGCTCCACCCCTTGCAAGGGGAAATGTCAAGGATCTGTTGCAGGAAGGGAGCGCGGGTACGCCAGCACTGTCACCGCAACCCGCTTGTGGGTTAATTTACTACTGGATAATTGCTGTAGCCTTCTAGTTAACACTGTTTTTTTTCACTGTGAATATTATTACAAAGGTCAACCTTACTGGTGAAATAACTAGCAGAATACATGTCTAGTGAAGATGAGTGGAAAGAAAGGGGACTGATTATGAATGCAAAACATTTTTTTTTTTTACTTTACAAAGACACAAACAGTGGCTTGTTTGTCTACGTGAAACACATTGTTCCATATTAAAACACACGCGCCGAAGAATGACATGAAAAAGTAGAGTTGTTGAATAAAGTTATTTTTGTTTTCTTTTGCACAGAAGTATTCTCATAGCTTACTACCTTTCTATGCCTTGAACGTGGTAGTTGCGTTGCTGTCCATGCAGGGTCAGAAAGCTCATAAATTTCATTCAAAATGTTAGGGTTCTCACTTACGAATATTTTGGTAATCAAGTAATCTGTTGATTATTCTGACGATTAATCGAGTAATTGGATAATTATAATTATTTTTTTGTAGTGATAAACAGTGTTGGGAACTTTTAAAAGTAATGCATTACAATATTGAGTTACTCTCTAAAAAAGTAACTAATTACATTAGTTACTTTTTATGGAAAGTAATGTGTTACTTTACTTTTGCTTTACTTTTTAAAACTAGGCAGGGTCTGTACAGTAGACCACAGAAGAAAAAAAAAAGGAAAACAAATGTTAGATTATCTTGAGTAATTTTTGTTTATTAGTATGGTTGAATTGGATCATCGAAGGTCGGCAGCAAAGACACTGGTTAATTAAATGGAATTAAATGCATGAAGGATATTTGTATTATTTAACATATTTAATTATTGCAAGTTTGCATCATATTCTGAGTTGAATTTCACAGTTTTTTTTTTTTCATTTTGAGGAATACTGAATGTTTTCTGTAAGTGAGATGAATTAATGCATGTTCGCATTTATACTAGAACTAACATCTTACTCCCGATTTCTCTCAACATGGGGACGGGAGAGCTTTTGATCAATAAATGGGGGGAAAAGTAACTGGCATTACTTATTTGAAAAAAAAGTAACTCAGATATTTTCTTTTCAATTAAAAAGTAATGCGTTACTTTACTAGTTACTTGGAAAAAGTAACAATATTACGTAACTCATGTTACTTGTAATGCGTTACCCCCAACACTGGTAATAAGTGAATAATAGCCTTTAAAATGAATTAAAATATATGTATAATAGCAATGAGGCAATAATAACTAGTTCAAGTAAAGTATGAAAAGCAAGCACTCATATGGTTTTATTGAACAAAACTTAAAATACATACTTAACTGTATTATAAACAATGGAGCTAATGTACATTACAACAAATGCCTGCAGAGGGCACCAATGTCCTGACGATTGTTTTTACACTTTACGGCATGATCTAATCCTTGTTTAATATTGATTCAACAACATTTAATTAAAGTGTGTATTTAATCTTTGATATTTGTCCATTTATGATAGAAAAGCTACAGCCACTGTAATTTCTTGAATCAAAACGTGTAAACGAGTTAGGGTGTAAACTTTTATTTTGAAATCGCGATAAACAGTTAGCATCATTGAGAAAAAATACAATGGAGGATTAAAAAGAAAAAACAAAAAAAAAAACATCGAATACTTGATTAGAATCGAGGAATCATTGCAGCCCTAAAAAATTATATAATTTGTGTTAGGAAGATAAACCAAGGTCTTACAGGTTTGAAATGACATGAGGGTGAGTAATTAATGACAGAATTTTCATTTTTGAGTGAACTATCCCAAACATCCAAAAAATAATAAAGTAAAAAGCCAAAAGCCTACAAAATATTACAAATTATTACAGTAAACATGGAAATTAACATGCTTTAAATTACTGAAATTACTGTTCGTTTGAACTTTTTATTCATCAAAGAATCCTAAAAGAATCCCATTTTCACAGTTAATGTTTCTGAATTTGAGCATATTTGAGCTAAACCCATCTGTCAAAGGACAAATTATAGTCTGAGATTTCACTCATAACTCAATTTTGACAAAATGTGTCCTTACTTTGTTTTGCCTTTGCATATAATACAATACATCTGAGAAAGTAGATTAACTAATATTTGCCATAAGACACATTATACAGATGATTTTCAAACAGACTGTATGGTTTTGTATCAGCAGTGCCTTTAACGTCCAAATGAGGGCAGTGAGATTCAGTAATTGTTCTTTGCGCTAGTGGCAGCTTTGTCCTCTTGTCAAAAAAGTTTGATTCCTCAGCTTCAGTTGTGAGAGAAACCAACAGTCGACTGAATTTACAAAAATGTTCAATGGTTATTCCATCCCTAATTATAAAGACAAGTATCTTAATCACATAGTTTGAAGAAATGAGGCTATATAAAGAATGCAGACAAACATGCGTCTGTGTTTTTTCTTACATCAATCATAAAACACTTTAAGTTTCTTGTAGCCCTGAAAGGGACGAGGTTCCAGTGGCTGCTGCGACCAAATCTGAAATATTTTTTTCTTTTCCACCAGAGATCCTGAGCTCATAAATCAAAATGGCTTGTCTATACTGTACTTGAAGGACAAAGAGAATCGGAAAGTGTCCTTTTCATTTCCTCTCTCCTTTGGACATTTATGTAAGCAACATAAATGTATTTATTTCTGCCTCCTGTTTTACTGGCAAGCACAACAAATAGCAAATGAATCATTTTCACCCAGAGCCACAGCTCTGTTCATCGCTTATTCTCTCTTGCAGTGAACCAGGAACATCAGGGCCATTTTGAAGATGGATTGGCACTGTTTTTGAAGAGCTCTCGCAGACATGGAAGTGGATTTACAACAGAGCAGCGGCAGTATGATCTAGGGGGCTTTGATGCCATGTGGAATGTCATATGGTGATTAATAAATTTAAGTGACAGAAATGTCTTCCCTCCCAGAGAAGCAGGGGGTGTCTGCGGGATATAGTCAGCCAATGAGGCCTGCGAGGTGGAGAACTTGCAGCTCAAAACAGGCCCAAAAATAGAAGCATGTCCAACAGAGTTGGTTGCTGGATTTGAGTACATTTATACCACACTGTAGAATACATTTTTCATGTGCAGGACGCTGGAGAACCACTGCTCGAGTCCCTCATTGCCATCATGATCAACAATATTAGCATCCTGCCACTGTTTTCACAGTCAAAAGAGATTTTCCCCCGCTTATAGTGCTCTCTATAGGGTGCTAGCAGTCTTGTGAATAAAATCTGGGCTGTACACCAAACCAAAACAAAACAAAACAAAACAAAAAAGGGGAAAGGTTTAACCCTAGGGTGATGATGAGGAGTTGATTCCAAAATACTGCAGGGTTACTTGGACAAATTAGTCTTAAATTATCACATAGAAACTGTTCCTGGAGTCTGTTGATTAGTGTACATTTGTGTATTTTAGTTGCTTTGGAATTTTTTTTTTCCCTCTGAAAACTAATTAAAATTTTAATGAGGCATCTTGAGAAAAGCATTCTGGCAAACAATTATAAATCAACTGATTGTCGATAAACACCATGTATTTTTTATTTAACGCAATTACAACATTTTAAAAATAATTATTGAATTATATAGTACACAAAAACAAATTAGCATGATGAAAAAGTACAAAAGTTTATAACAATTATACAGGTTATAAGAACATTATACAAGTTAAAAGAGATGTAGGAATAAAATGCTGTTTTTTTTTAAAAGTCTTTTTTTTTTGGCCTAGGTATTTTAAGCAACATGTAGGCTCTCTGTGGGTTGGAGGAAAACTCATTTGGCTAATTAGCTTTACGCTTAGTGGTTCTGAGCATATGTGCTTTGACAAAAACATATACACACACACTAAATCTTCTCAAATCTCCCTGTATTTATTTAAATTAGTGAGTATGTGTGCTAAATAGGTAGTAAAGAGAGAAAGAGAAAGCAAAGATGGAGTAAACAAGAGAAAGAGAGAGAGAGAGATCAGGCAAGGAAGTCTTAACTTTTCTCAAAAACCTCTTCAAGTGTCATTTGCCTTGTACAGGTAATTGATGTCAGGAAAGAAGTGCTTTGCACAAGGCCATGTATGTTTAAAAAGCTTAAGTTGTGCCCTGATAACTGTTTGTTTTTAACAAAGCCACTGCACATTATTTGTAAGACTCTTAAAGCATCCTCTGTCGAGTGCTTGCCTGTTGGAGCGAGCAACAAACAGCAACTTATTTTCAAGGACGACACATTTATTTTTCAGAAGTTCAACAAAAGTACTCAGTTTGCCTCTTGGGCTGATAGTCATTATGTAAAACTCGCAAATTTATGCATAACAGATTTTGAAAATACTAATAAATGTCATCTTAATGTACAGAATCAGAGTGAAATCAAAGAATGCCATCCGAGACCTTGAGTCAGTGCTCAGAGTTTAGCCTTCAAGTGTGGTTTTCTGCACATTATATCTTTCAAAAAGTACATTACGAATGTCACACACTGAAATTAATTTACCTTTTTTTTACACATTGTTTGACAGTCCATTTGCATCAATAACCTTCACCAAACATTTCCTGCAACTGTGGGTTGGGTGGTGGTTGAGTTGGGTGAATTTTGCATCATTTATTTTTATAAAACTTCTGTTGGAGTTCAGGCTCAAGTATTCTGGGATGTCTGCTGTCATGCCAAAGTTGAGGTCAGGACTCTGACTGAACCACTGCACAAGTCATTCTGTTGTTGATTTACTCTTGTGCTTTGGGTCACTGTCCTGTAAAAACCAATTCATACTTTTCCACCCATAGACTAGTATTACATGTTCTAAGAGCGAAATGTGGGCTCTGTTAAAGGAGAAGTTCTCTTCCAGAGCAAAAGTTTACAGATAATTTACTTTTGAAGCTGCATTTAAACTGCATTTTGGAAGTTCAAACATTCCTGAAATGTTTTCTTTAAGAAACATAATTTCTTTATGACTGAAGAAAGAAAGACATGAACATCTTGGATGACAAGGGGGTGAGAAAATTATCTGTAAATTTTTGTTCTGGAAGTGGACTTCTCCTTTAAGTTTATTCTTAAGCTAGGGTGACCATAACTGCTCTTTTTTCCTGGACACATCCTGGCTAGGATTTCCATATTGCCTAAAGTTTCAAAGGTTTTTCCACCTCCTCACATGCCACAATTGGTTGATTATGTAGTGTCTGCATGTTATTTTCAATCATTACACTGTAAAAAACAATTTGCTGAATCAACTTAAAATAATTTGTAACCTGGCTGCCTTAAAATTTTAAGTTCAGTCAACTCAAAAAAAGTGTATTCAACTTGAAATGTTAAATTATACTAAATGACAACTTAGATATTTGAGTTGAATCAACTTCAAATTTTAAGGCAGTTGGGTTACTTACCCATCTGTTAAGTTTAGCAAACACAAATATCTAAGTTGTTACTTAGTACAACTTAACATTTCAAGTTGAATAAACTTATTTTAGTTGACTGAACTTAAAATTCTAGGGCAGCAGGGTAACAAATTATTTTAAGCTGACTCAACAAATTGTGTTTTTTACAGTGTACCTTCAGCAATTATGAAAACAGGAAAACAAAGCCAAAACCTGGATATTTTAGGCAACATACTGGCCAGGATGGAAAAAGGTGCTTTAAAGGTTCTTCACAGCGTTGCCATAGATGGACCATTTTTGGTTCCACAAAGAACCATTCAGTCAAAGGTCCTTTAAAGAACCATCTCTTACTTACCTTTTTGTAATCTGAAGAACCTACTTTTGCCACAAAGAACCTTTTGTGAAACAGAAAGGTTCTTCAGATGTTAAAAGGTTCTTTATGAATCTTTTAGACAAAAAAGGTTCTTCTATGGCATCGTGAAGCACCTTTATTTTTTAGAGTGTATGGTTACCCTATTTTAACCCTGTACAGGGTTGAAGAATTGTAACAGTTTTCAAAAATGTTGCAACATGAACACTGCAATCATGAATGTTTGTACCACTAACTTTGGATGATACATGTTTAAATGTTATATGTTAAATGAAATACCACACACACACAGAAACCCACACACTACAAGAAACCATTTTTAATGGTTTTAATGGCTAAAAGTTGATGGTTTCTAATGTTTGTAATGGTATTTGTAGTGGAAACTATTAGAATTTTTGTGATGGTTTCTATTGTTTTGTTTTGTTTTTGTTTTGTTTTCCCCAGTAAGGAATTGCAGTCTTAAAATGAAAAAGTCACTACTATTGCCACCTACTGCACTGTAAAAAATAAAAAACACAATTTGTTGAGTCAGCTTAAAATAATTTGTTACCCTGCTGCCTTAAAATTTTAAGTTCAGTTAACTAAAATAAGTTTAGTGAACTTGAAATGTTAAGTTGTACTAAGTAACAACTTAGATATTTGTGATTGCTAAACTTAACAGATGGGTAAGTAACCCAGCTGCCCTAAAATTTTAAGTTGATTCAACTCAAATATCTAAGCTGTCACTTAGTATAATTTAACATTTCAAGTTGAATAAGCTTTTTTTGAGTTGACTGAACTTAAAATTTTAAGGCAGCCAGGTTACAAATTATTTTAAGTTGACTCAACAAATTGTTTTTTACAGTGTGGTGTATTGATATAACCCTCAGAAAGAGTTATTGAAAAATCCCTAGCACTGATGCACAGTTAGACTGACAGTCTGTTTGGAGTGTGTAAATATGGACAAGTGGAGTGATATCCTGATATCATGTATCTGCGACCTCGCAGGCTGAGGATGGGACTCAACACTACTGTAGCGTATTATTTACTCACCCTCCATGCATCCTAGGTGTATATGACTTCCTTCTTTCAGAAGAATGCAACTGGAGTCTAATAAAGTCTAATAAAGTACATCCATTCATAATAAAAAGTGCCTCACACAGCTCCCGGGGGTCTCCTGTAGCAAATCAATGTGTTTTTGTAAGAAAAATATCCATATTTAAAACATAGGATTCACTTGCGCAAACTGCTTTGACAAGGGGCGTGGCAGTACTAAAACACCGTCTAAGCTGTTCGCCAATCGCAACACACTGGGATAGCTAACCAATCATAACACATTTCCTTTTTTCAGAAGGCTGGGCTTCATTAAACCCGGAACTAATTGAGCTATTTGTGCCAGGCTGGGAGAAAGGTACTGTAATAATATAAATTATGTGAAAAATAATGCGTTTTTCGAACCACCAAGCATGAGAGCATGTTCTAGTATAACCCCAAAACAAAATTAAGACTTTGAAAAAGAGCATAATAGGACCCCTTTAAACATTTTTGCATAGACCACAGCAATTAATATTTTGTCATCCTCTAGTAAATTGCATGTTATTTTGCTTAGCTCAGAATCATGATCTCTGAAAAAAAAAAAAGTGATTCTCATTTTATCCAGAATTGTGCAGCTCTACTTGGAAAGCAAATTAAAGGAACAGAACAAACTGTTATATATATATATATATATATATATATAAAAATCACAGTGGAGTCCTCAGACTGGAAATTCAGCATGGTTTGACCTCTCATCTCATAGTTCTCTTTGGAGGTTTTTTTTGGACATCTCCCTTTGGATGGACACTTTGGACGGACACTTTGGACATGGCCTTGTCAACCCCCAGGCAGTTAAATGTTATGTTGGCGTTTCTAAAGACACCAGCTCTATTGTGTCAGCTTTAATGAGCTGCCTCATCACATACAGTATATGCAAGGTTTCTTTGAGGCTTTGCTGGCTAATTTCCCATGGGCTGAAATGAAATCTTCCACTTGTAACTCTGAGAAGAGGAGTCACAGACATGTCTGGATGCTATATTTTATATACACTATTTGATTTGATTATTTAGAAGGTCAAATAGATATTCAGGTGAATAATACCTTCTAAATGAATATCTGAAGAGTCGCAGGACTTGATTCAAACCTTCAAAAAGCATCACGTCCCACTTTACAAAGCTCCAGCTGGCTTCCTTTCACACACGGCAACCAGCATCTCCAGATGGAGCTCGCTATTTAGAAGATCCCGACGTCTCCAAAGCCTGGTGGAGAGGAATAACACGAGGCCGGAATGCCTGAGAGACCTTCCATACAGGCCTTCCTTCATCACGCAGACGGCAGGGGGGAACGGGAACGGTTGTCTGACCTTTCATAGCACGTATTCTATTAAGGATGCAGTCTGAGTCACAGCCAATCGAGTCTCTGAAAAACAACGGAGTCTCATATTGGAACAGAATGATGTGTTCCCTTGGTTTCATGCTTGATATTACAGGAAGCTGCACTGCGCACAATATATTTCCTTGAAACGCCGAAGATGAAATAGGCAACATAATATCAGGGCATTTACTGCAGAGAAACACAACAACGGCGAACAAATAGGGCTCACAATTACCATACTTGACTATCACAGCGGGGCGCTCGACCCAGACCTCCTGCGGCAAAATAACTGTGGTATCTAACCATAACCGATGCCCTGCATGTGATGAATCAATAATCCATTAAAATATAATATCTCTGTGTAATTGGATTTGGGAGCTTATGTTTTTGCAAAATGTTCTCAGGCTCAAATGTAAATAGGGTCCTGCTACATCGAATACCTTTTGTCTAAATGTAGACGCTGAGAAACATCGTACGGAGAAATGAAAACAGAAACCCTCAGGGATGCTTTCAGCTTGTCTTATGAGGATGTATCAGCAGTGGGCAGAGTCTGGTTTATAAAATCATAGGGGGTAGTGATATCAGCTCCCCTGTTCGCCTCACTATTGTACAGGGGTAAACTTTTGTATTATTACCATATAGATTGGCTGTCTGTCTGTGTCATTTCCATTTTGATGGAGGCTGAGCAGGGATGACATTATAGAGCGTAATATACCATTTCATGATGGGTAGGTGGAGCAAGTGTGGAACAAGGGGGCTTTGGGTGCGGTGGTTCATATTTCTGGCAAGAAAGTAAAGGCAGAATATCTAGCAACTCCACTGAGGAACCTCAAACAACAATATCGGCACTCATGGCTGCTGTTTTAGAGGACTAGAACATAATAAGTGAAGTGCACATAACAACTATTGTAGTTTAAATTATTCCAAGAAATTACATTTTAGCGTTGTTTGTCAATGGACATTTCATTTTTAACTGAATATTTATATTATACAATCATCAAATCATCAATCATTTTCTGTCAAATTAATTGTAGTGTAAAGGTACTTATCAGATTTAAAATGAAGTTCATAGCATAAAATAAATAAATAAATAAATAGCCTACATTAAATTTGAAAAAAATTAAGTAAAAATATAACACTAAAACTAACCACTTAAATGCTACCAGTGAATCACATAATATTGCTAAATATTGTGAAATAAATAAATAAATAAATATTTAATATTATATGAGATTACATTTTATGGTCATTTGTCAATGGACATTTAATTTTTTTTTTTACTTAATATTTATATTACACAATCATTAAATTATCATTTTTCTCTGTCAAAATAATTTGTTGTTTAAAGGTGCTTATTAGATGCAAATTGAAGATCATCAAATCTTGTTATATTTTTCATGCATTGATTATTACAGCAATAAATAAATAAATAAATCCAACATTACAATTATATCCTATTTTGTCTAAATTAGGCAAAAATATACAATACTAAATACTAAAATTAACCATCTTGTGAAATATATATATATATATATATATTATGAGCTGTGCTTATTAGCATTAGTTTTTTACGAAATAAGTATGTTTATTCAGAAAGGATACATTAAATTTCTCAAAAGTGACAGTAAAAAGTAAAAAAAATATTTGTAATACTACAAAATATTTAGTTTTAAAAATGCTCTTATTTTCATCAAATATTGTTCTTTTAGATGATTTTCTCTTCATCAAATAATCCTGAAATGCCATTTTAGGGACATTTGTCAATGGACATTTTATTTTTGACTTAATATTTTATATTTATATTATCAAATATATATATATATATAATCAACCCTTTAAAATGCTATAGTGAACTTAGGCATCACATCTGAATATTAAAAATATTGTGAAATTAATAAATACATATTTTTAATTATTATGAGCCTTTTACGAAATGAGTGCTTTTATTCAGAAAGGACACATGAAATTCATCAAAAGTCACAGTAAAAGACATTTATTTATAATATTACAAAATATTTAGGTTTAAAATGCTCTTATTTTCATCAAATGCTGTTTTTTCTAGATGTTTTTCTATTCATCAAAGAATCCTGCAAAATGCATCATGAAAATTCAGGTTTGCCAAAAGGAATAACTTACATTTTAACATATATTAAAATAGAAAACAGTCATTTAAATTGCAATAATATATCACAGTATTGCACTTTTTTAATCTATTTTTATTAAAATAAATGCAGCCTTGGTTGGTAAGCATAGGGCTCAAGGCAAACATTTGAAAAATAAAAACTCACAAGTGTCCATGTGAAGCATCCATTGTTTTGGTTGTTTCATGCTTTTTAATTAATCTTTTAAATACCGACTGCTGCATCTCACTTAATGGATTTAAAGCCAGAGAATGAAAACATTGGCCAGCAACAATAAAGGCTGGCATGCGGGTGTTAGTTTTAAGACTTCAGGGAGTTCAATGATTAACTATTTTCTTTCATCAGGGCAAATGGATCAAATTGTTCAGTTCACTGACAGTTATTGCTTGCACTTGCTCACTCTTCTCAGATCCTGTTTTGCTAAACCCATTAGGAATAATTGGCCATAGCTCTTACAGACGGCTCTAATAAGCCTGTTTTTTTTCCAGACTCAGAGTACTTTTGCTTACATTTACAGAGACAGAGGCTATACTAAAGGCTAAATTAATTTGGGCTTCCTTTTTTTTTTTTTACAAAAAAGTAAAACTTTCTGACTGAAACCACAAAGGCTCTTGGCTCCATGGCTCATTGAATTCACATATCCTTCAAATTGGCATGCACACAGGGCTTTTACTGCAAGGTACAGCAAGGCCATTGTGTCCAGGGACACTCCGCTCTGACTTCAGGCTTTTGCAGCTCTACAGTAATCTGCAGGATTATACAAGCAAGAGCTGAAGGCTTCAATCTATAGCATTTTCCATCAGGAAAACCCAAGATATTTCTGTAAAAAAAAACTTTTCAAGGTTGTAAACCCTGTTGGTGCACAGAACGAGAGCAAGAGAGGAACTGACTGTATGCTAAGCTTTTGACTTTTTTCTTAGGATCCCGAAGTTTGACGGAGGAAATACCATTTAGAAGATGATAAACATATTAGTGCATTTTCCATTGCTATTCAGTCTGTTTATCAACTGGAAAGCCTTAACGGCTGTAAAAAGCCTTTGCACAACACAGAGTTGTTTTGTGACCTCAACGGGGCGGACCGTAACCTTGCTGAAGTCCATCACCTGAAAGAATTCGAGCTGGTGATGATGGGAAGCAAACAAAACCACAACACCTCTGAGGGCAACAGTAAACACTGGAGTAAACCTTCAGAATGAGCAGTGAGTAGCTGAATGGCCTTTAACTTTATGAACTCCATCTGGTTTGACAGCTGTTCATTTTATTTACTCATGCTGATCATAAATTTTAAACATGACCACCAAACATGTGGTGTTTCATCTTTGACATCCAACGATGCACTCAGCATGATGAAACAGCACTGGCTTTTCAATTTGAATCACTCTAGTTGTCTATGTTTGTGTGTCCCAGACACCAGTCTGTGTATTAGTAGTGGGCGATTTCTGCAGGTTGCAACATTATGCCAGTAGGTGGCGACAAGGGACTTTGAGTCACTGAATTATTTATTCAAGCGATACATTCAAAATGCTGGTTGCTTTAGGAAAAGAAGTATTATCTCAAACAGTTTGCTCGAAAAACACCTAAATATTGAAGAGCAAAACACCATTGCCTTGTGTTGCAGCAGTTCTATTCTTGCTTTGTTTGTTAGTATTCTTATTGGTGAAGCAAAAAAAAAAAAAAAAAAAAATCGTGTCTACAATGTAAGTTACTTAGTATTAACTCCCTGTATGAAAGCAATAATATACAATGGTGAGCAATGAGTTTACATACACCTTGCAGAATTAGCAAAATGTTAATTTTACCAAAATAAAAGGGATCATAAAAAATGCATGTTATTTTTCATTTAGTACTGACCTGAATAAGATATTTCACATAAAAGACGTTTACATATAGTCCACAAGAGAAAATAATAGTTGCATTTTTTAAAAATGAAACCATTCAAAAGTTTATACACAGAAAAATACACAAAAATGCATAAAAACCAAAGAATCTGTGCGACCTGAAGGGTATTTCTGAAGAACAGCGGGCAGTTTAACTGTTCAGGATAAATAAGGGACTCATGAACTATCACTAAACAAAAACAAAAAACAGCTGTGGATCATTCAAGTAACAACACAGTAAGAATCAAGTGTATGCGATCAAGTTTTGAATGGGGTCATCTTTATAAATTTAACTATTATTTTCTCTTATGGACTATATGTAAACATCTTTTATGTAAAATATCTTAGGTCAGTACTAAACAAAAAATAACATGCATTTTTATGATCCCTTTTATTTTGGTTAAAATAATGAACATTTTGCAGATTCTAGAAGGTGTATGTAAACCTATGACCTCAGTGACCTCCCCATAACTGGGATTCCGTTCCATAAAATCAAATCAAAATTGACAACTGTTATATGTAATATTGCAGTGTTTATTAAAATTATTTGTCCGTGCGTGTTATTAATATTATTACTATTTTATTATTGCTGTCAAATCGATTAATCGTGATTAATCGTGATTAATCGCATGCGCAATAATAGTTCGTAATAATATATATGTGTGTGCTCTGTATTTATATGTATACACGTATATAATTAGGAAATATTTACATGCATATATATATTCATATTTATATATGTGAATAATCACAATTAATCGATTTGACAGCATTATTTTAAATGTGTGCCCTCGTAATTTTAAAATCAACATGAAATAAAAACTGGAAATTCTTATGGAATATTGCAGTGTTTATTAAAATTATTTATCCGTGCACATTAATATTAATATTATTTTATTTCTGCCGTCAAATCGATTAATTGCAATTAATCGCACACACACAAACAATGTTTACATAAAATATGTGTGTGTACTGTATTTATATGTATACACATATATATAATTAAGAAATATTTACATGTATATATAAATATATATATATGTATTCATATATTTAAATGTATTTATAACATATATCAATGGATTTGGATGCGATTAATCACAATTCATTGATTTGACAGCACTATTTTAAATATGTGTCCTCATAATTCTAAATCAAAAACATTCAAATCAACATTAAATAAAACATATTCTTATTTTTTTTTTAAATATTGCAGTTTTTATTATATATGATCTATCTATACTCTGTATCTGTATTTTTTTTTATTCAAGTCCCTTCATAATCTTTAATCAAGCTGATTTTCCTCCACCTCACAACCACATATTTTCTCTGATGCAAAGACAATAATCGCTCCCCTCTAGCAACCTGTCACTCAGATGAGATCACAGCAATTAGCAAATGTCAACAATCCAATCTAATCAAATTTCCACCCTACATTTTTTCACATTTGTGACCCTGGACCGCAAAACCAGTCTTAAGTCGCTGGGGTATATTTGTAGCAATAGCCAAAAATATATTGTATGGGTCAAAATTATTGATTTTTCTTTTATGCCAAAAATCATTAGGAAATCAGGTAAAGATCATGTTCCATGAAGATATTTTGTAAAACACCTATTGTAAATATACCAAAACTTAATTTTTGATTAGTAATATGCATTGCTAAGTGCTTCATTTGGACAACTTTAAAGGTGATTTTCTCAATATTTAGATTTTTTTGCACCCTCAGATTGCATATATTGACATAGTTGTATCTCAGCCAAATATTATTCTATTCTAACAAACCATACATCAATGGAAAGCTTATTTATTCAGCTTTCATATGACTGGTTTTGTGGTCCAGGGTCACATTTGATAAACTGTTTTACTCGCATATACCTTACAACAGAGAAGACAAACAATAGCAATTGCGATTTTATGCCTACTTGTCATTATTGTACACTGTGTGCATAATATGCATACATTTACATAGAATATTTGATAATTAACAAAAAACTTAATGACATCTTTTATCAATATATAAATACCATTAAGGCTACAGTTGTCTTCCGTCAAGTGTGTTCACCTGCATTGCTCCTAAGCACTGGAAGCATCTCAAGAGGTTTGCAAGGGATCAGTACACAATCCCTCTACTTGAGATGATTACAGAGGCAGGTAATAAAGCCCAGCCATTAGAGAGGATGCTCTGTTTACTCTGTGCAAATCAATTACCCACCATTTATTTGCTGCCAGGATTGCTGTGTAAATCCCTTCGCAAGTTACACAAAGAATTGTCACCCCCGTGTTCGGTTAGGCACAAGTATGGGTTGCTTGCTTAGTGTCATCGCTCTCTTTACCTTCCCATTCTGTTGATTGGAGGCTGGTGAACAAATGATATCACTTGCAAACTGTCGGTTGCAATTTATCAAAAAATTGAGGTCTGTCGGCTCCTACGCCGAATGTATTTGTGAAACACAAGGTGAGGGAGCTTGTTGTGCAGGTGATGCCTAACCTGAATGTGTCAGATTGCACATCTGTTCTTACTAATTAGAACCTGAAGTTATGAATACATGCCTATTTACAACATTGCAGCCTGCCTTTCACAACAGACCTTGAATTTCTCTTATCTTGGTATGTAAATGCATCGCCTGAGGATGATTCTATAGGCGAGGCTCTTTAGATGTGTTGAAAAAGGACCATCTATACAGCAACTTGTGGGGAAATGTTCATTTATGAGAGGCTGAATTCACATAAAGAATGTTTTTTTTTCCACATTTATATATATTCACACTCTTTTGCAGCTGTACTGTAATCTGCACAATTCAATTCATCATTTGGATGATGAATCGATCAATTTGTCTGCAGTATTGCTGATTCAGATGCTGCAGTTTATGGTACATGATCTAACAAGTTGATTTATAAGTTAAATGACAAGAATTTAATGTACTATATTTATTTGCTTATGCTGCACACTTGAAATTATTCGTGCCACAGCAACTGGCTCTTTTTATGAAACTGTTAACAAAGACCTTATAATGAGTGTACTTTATAATGTGTGTATTGAACTACTGAGAACCAAGTCTGCAGTCTGCATTGTTGATAAACAGCATTTAAAATTAAAATTAAAATTAACTCCAGCCTGTTTAAAAATGACATATAATCATTTTAAATCAGTAAATGACACATTTTACTTAAAATCACATAAAACTTGTTAGCTACAGTAACTAAACAATGTAAATAATGAAAGGTAAACTGATTGAAAGTAATATATTATTAATAAATGATTAATAAATAGTAATTCAATATAAAAATTAATACTTTTAAATACTAATAACATAAATGATCATATATTTTAAGCAGGAAAATAGAAATTAAAAAATATGGAATTATGTTGATTTAAAATAACATAATATTAATAATAATACATTAATTATTCATTAAACAATAATATCATCTTATATATATATATATATAGTTATCTAATATTTTATATAGGGACATATGAATAGAAAATACTGAATTATATTATTAATAATTGATTAATAAATATTAATTTAATATTAATAATATCAATTTTAAATACTAATAAAATACATTTTCTAATATTGTAAGTAGGAAAATAGAAATATAAAAATATGAAATTATGTTGATTTTAAGTCAAATAATAACAACAACAACAATATTAATAATAATAATAAATTAATTAGTTAAATAATTACTATTCTATTCTATACTATATTAAACAATAATATCATAATATTAAATATTAACGGTTAAATAATATTTTAGGTAGATAAATATTATTAGAAAAATACTGAATTATATTATTAATAATAATTGATTAATAAATATTTATTCAATGTTTATAATATCAATTTTGAATACTAATAACATAAATTATCTAATATTGTAAGTAGGAAAACAGAAATAGAAAAATATGGAATTATGTTGATTTAAAATAAAAAAATAATAATAATACATTAATTAATTAAATAATTACTAATCATTAAAGAATAATATCATAATATTAAATATGAATAGTTATCAAATATTTTAGGTAGACAAATATTAATAGAAAAATATGGAATTACATTATTAATAATAAAATAATATAATAGTTTTAAATACAAAAAAATCTAATATTTTAAGTAAGAAATATAGAAATAGAAAAATATGAAATTTGAAAAGTTTCTTAAAAAAATAATAATAATGATATATTAATAACACATTAATTAATATTCATTAAATATATTATTATAATAAATTATAATATTAAATGTTAAGGTAGGAAAATATTGATAGAAAATACTGAATTATATTATTAATAATATTTGATTAAGAAATATTAAATATTAATGTTAAATAATGTTAAATACTAATAGGAACATAGTTCTAGAAAATTATGTAATTATGTTTAAAATAAAATGATAACATAATAATAATAATAATAATAATAATAATACTACATTAATTAATATTAATTAATTAATAATATCATAATATTAAATATTATTAACTAGATTATTTAATATTTTAGGTAGGAAAATATTAATAGAAAAAAATAGAATGATGTGGATTTATAATCATTATCAGAATAAAAGTAGATAGATGGATAGATGATAGATGCATAGATAGATAGATAGATAGATAGATATTTATTTATTTAGATATTTTTAAATTCAAACACTCACTACAGTCTGGTTTGTGCTGTGCTGCTTTCATTCAGTCCCCTCCTCCACTGCGGTTGCCGTAGCAGCAGGTTGCCAGCTAATGCATAATATAGTTGCATACATTACCTGGTAGGTATCACCAGCTCACCTCACATTTAACAAAACACAAACCTGCATACAAGTCACATCATGAACGCCTCAGCCTGCACCAGAGCAAAACACAAACATGGATCTGTTCCTAACAGCATCTTCCCTCGTCTGTGAGATGCTCAACAGAGCTAGATGATGCATAGAGAAGAGGATGAAAAATGATGTCATTGGTAACTGTCTGAGGGAGGTAGAGCTTATCGGATTGAATCAGGAGGAGCAGTGGTTAGTGGCCTCCATTCGAGCGTGGAGTGGAGGAGGCAGATAAAGCGTGACGGCCTCTACTCTTCCAGATTATCTTCACAGTGAGGAGAACTCCTCAACTACCCACTATCACACAGGGAGCCCTTTATCTGCTTTAAGTCATTTATTTTGGAGATCAAATCTAAGCATCTGGCAGTACCAACACCATGTAAGTGTGAGAAGAGTTGAAAGAGACGGAGGAGGGCAGAATAAATGCACGGAAGCCGGTAGAGTTTTTTTTGCCAGGTGAAGTGTCTGAATGAAGTGATGAAAGATGAAACTTTTTTTTTTAAATACAGACATGGCAACACATGCAAACAGAGTTTTTAAGGTGAATTTGTTGTTATTCATCATTCATTTATATTGCAAATGCTAATCAGTCCAAAAGTGCCCCAGATAGCATAAAAGGTCCTCCTACTCTCCTGTCCATCATTCATTATCTAAAACAGATTATAAAGCGTTCTAGCATGAGGACTTTAACTTACAAGGGCTTTGGACATAAAACTGCTGGTTATAATTAGGAAGTGTTATGAAGAGACAGCACAAAACATTTTCTGCCGGTTTCACAGACAAGGCTTAGTCGTAGACTAAAGTGTAAGTCAGCTGTTTCAGCTGAAAGAAACTTGCAATGAGTGATCTTACAATATATCAGTGCCTTTGTTTTGTCTCAAGATGCACACCAGTAATGTGCTTTCTAAGGCATGTTTATAAATATTACATAAATGTCCCAATTGAACTATGACCTAATCCTGGCTAAGCCCTGTCTATGAAAGTAGGCCTATATGTGTTTTTAGTCATTTTGTTGACATTTTTGCCATTAAAAAAAAATAAAACATTGACATTGTTTTGTCCTGCTACACTGCTACAAAATTGTTGAGTCAACTTAAAATAATTTGTTACCCTGCAGTCTTAAAATTTTAAGTTCCGTCAACTCAAATAAGTTTAGTCAACTTGAAATGTTAAGTGAAAAATTAAATATTTAAGTTGACTAAACAAACAATTTGGTATGTTAAACTTGAAAGCTGGACTTGTTACCCAGCTGCTTTAAAATTTTAAGTTGCAAACATCTAAGTTGTCACTTAGTACAACTTAACATTTCATGTTGACTGAACTTAAAATTTTAAGGCAGCCAGAAAACAAATTATTTTAAGTGGAATCAACAATTGTTTTTTTTTTTTTACAGAGTGCCACCTAGACCTTTTGTTTCCTATTTCATATTATTTAAAAAAATCAGACACTGTCCCCTCAAAAATGTGATCCATCCTGTCTGATTTGCGATTGAAACACCTGAAACAGATGTTAACCTACCACATGTTAACCTATCCATCAAAACATCAAGAGAGCCAGTAAGGTCATGACACTGATGGGATGATCTGCTTGTATCAATCAGTCAGTTGCACAGCATTTGACATGTGACCCTGGACCACAACACCAGTCATAAGGGTAATTTTTTTGGAATTTGGATTTATATAACACCTGAAAACTGAATTAATAAACTTTCCATTGATGTACACTGTAAAAAATAAAAAACACAATTTGTTGAGTCAGCTTAAAATAATTTATTACACTGCTGCCTTAAAATTTTAAGTTGAGTCAACTAAAATAAGTTTAGTGAACTTGAAATGTTAAGTTGTACTAAGTAACAACTTAGATATTTGTGTTTGCTAAACTTAACAGATGGGTAAGTAACCCAGCTGCCTTAAAATTTTAAGTTGATTCAACTCAAATATCTAAGTTGTCACTTAGTATAAGTTAACAAGTTGAATAAACTTTTTTTTTGAATTGACTAAACTTAAAATTTTAAGGCAGCCAGGTTACAAATTATTTTAAGTTAACTCAACAAATTGTTTTTTACAGTGTATGGTTTGTTAGGATATGACAATATTTGTCCGAAATACAACTACTTGAATATCTAGAATCTGAGGGTGCCAAAAAAATCAAGATATTGATAAAATCACATTTAAAGTTGTCCAAATTAAGTTCTTAGCAATGCATACTACTATCAAAATTTAAGTTTTGATATATTTATGTTAGGAAATTTATGGAACATTATCTTTAATATAATGATTTTTGGCATAAAAGAAAAATCAATAATTTTGACCTATACAATGTATTTTTGGCTATTACTACAAATATACCCCATGCTATCTAAGACTGGTTTTGTGGCTCAGGGTAACATATGGTATTCTGTTCTAGTGCTTCATTCAACAATATAGAAGTACTTGTTTGCATTTTATGCTCACATCATGCATGACCAATCTATTTTGGATGATCCAAACACGCACACACATACACCCACACAAACCCATTAAAGATAAGTGTAAACAGGCTCCAAAATGTTTTGTAAACCAATCACTCTAACATATGTGACCACATCACAATTGTATTGCGCTACAAATGTTTATCTACAAATGTTTATGTCTCTTAGATAGCATAAGAGGTCCTCCTACTATCCTGTCCATCATTCATCATCTAAAACAAGGGTTCTTACATACATACTTAACTTACAAGGGCTTTAAATTTAAACTGCTTGCTATGTGTGGCTTTAAAACAAAATAACCCTTAAAAAAATTAGGAAAAGTCCATGACTAAAATGACAAGTAGGAACTTAAAACTTTACTATTACAATGAGATTAAAGGGATAGTTAACTCAAAAATGAAAATTCTGTCATTAATTACTCACCCTCATGTTGTTGCAAACCCGTAAGACCTTTGTTCATCTTCGGAACGCAAATTAGGATATTTTTTGATGAAATCCGAGAGCTTTCTGACCCTGCATAGACGTCAGTGCAACTGATATGCTCAAGGTCCAGCAAGGTAGTAAGGATGTCATCCATGTGAAAATAAAATAGTCCATGTGACATCAGTGGTTCAGCTGTAATTTTATAAAGCTACAAGGATACTTTGTGTACAAAGAAAACAAGAATAACTTTATTCAACAATTTCTTCTCTTCCATGTCAGTTTTTGAGGCACGTTCACAAGAGTATCACGATGCATGCGTGTGGTGCTGCTGATGCAGGAGACGGTGTTCTGATGTATAACATCCATCTCCTGTGTTCGTCGTCTGTATATTCTGGTTCAAATAAGTAAGGCTGGGCAAAAAATTGCAAGTCATCCTCTCTGTTGAAATCTTCAGACATGTTTAGGAAGACTGTTTTATGTACAGCGTACATCTTCCTCTGCTTGTAAACAAGGCACAGCACATCCGGGTTCTACGTCAGAACGCATGCGTCATGATACTGTCGTGATTGCAATTGTTCGAATCTATCGAAATTGTTTTCTTCGTGCACAAAAATTATTTGAACCACTGATGAAACATGAGCTATTTTATGTCCTTAATAACTTTTTGGGCCTTGAATGTGGTAGTTGTGTTGCTGTCTATGCAGAGTCAGAAAGCTTTGTGTTCCGAGGATGAACAAAGGTCTTACGGATCAGTAATTAAAGTCGGTATAACACAATATGCAATCTTGAGTACCTATAGAGTAGTACTGCATCTTTCATATCTCTAAAAAGTCTTTAGATTTATCAGATTTATGAAAGAAAGATACAGGTTTTGCGATTCTCTCCGAAAACAGGCGAGCTCCTGAAAGTGTGCTGTGGGTGGGTTCTAACTGCTAACAAAACAAAAATTTGATGCAGTTTCACTTACCACCTGCAGTTCTGAATCATGAGTGGGATCCTCTATCATTGGGAACACTCTATCTTTCAGTATCAAATGATGTGCAAATCCAGCATCAAACTGGGCCTTGTTTATAAAACATTTGTCACTGAAATGACAGGAATAACACACTTGCGAAACTCCGTTGCTGCCCCGGAAAAACAAACTGCATCCACTGTTCATGTAATGCTGGGTTCTTTGAAAATCTGAACAAAGTTATCTTTCCCTCCCAACCAACAACACACCTCTTTGGAGACATTCTCTCGAGCAAGTCTTGTGCACCACTGCTGAACGAAGCACAGTGATGGGCGCGCTATTGCTCACGCACATGCTCACGCACATGCTCATGCTCTGGGCTGCAGTTCCCAAAAACAGAGTAAAAATAAGTTGATTGTAGAACCATTGTCATAAACGAAGCTGCGATCAGCTTAAGCCGCAGTCACACTAGACTTTTTGAGCATGTGTTGAAGCATCCTCAGATACTGCAAGAGTCGTGATATGACGTCAAGCATCTTTTTAAAAAACTTCAATTCAGCACATATAATAATACATCTAAAATGTAAAAACATACAATCTACTTCACTTTCCTGTAGCACTGCAGTTTTAAATTTATGTTCTTTTAATTCAGCTACAAGGTCATGCAGTGATGCATCAGTCTGCTGTTGGACTAATAATTTGTGTCAAATAATTTCTATCAATGACATTTTTTTCACAGACGATGATGAAACAAACATTTATTTTGAATGACAAAAGCTATGACGAAAATCTATTGACATTCTCGTCAATGAATAAAAACAAGACGAAAATGTTAGGAAGGGACGATTTGGGAAGAGATTCATTCAGGACAAGACTGCTGCGTGCTTAGATGCGTACATTTGAACTGTATCATAGCCTGAATACGCACAAAATTACGTAGAATTGTCAGTTTTGACATGCATTCACGTAAACACTCTCAGTTACGTTTTAGGTGAACGTTAACAGTTGGGAGAATATCAGTGCATTGCATCTGTGCATTCGGTTTTAAAGGGACAGCAGCCTAATTTAGTTGCTATTGACTGTGGCACGGAAAATCATTCACTGCATTTGACTAAATCACTTTAGTAGTCCTAATAAAGATTAATCTAAATTTATTTGTGACCCAGGACCACAAAACCAGTCATAAGAGTACATTTTTTAAAACTGAGATTCATACATCACCTGAAATCTAAATAAACAAGCTTTCCATTGTTAGGATAGGAAAATATTTGGCCGAATCTAAAAAATTAAAATATTGAGAAAATCACCTTTAAAGTTGTCGAAATGAAGTTCTTAGCAATGCATATTATTAATCGAAAATTAAGTTTTGATATATTTACTTTAGGAAACTGACAAAATATATTTAAATGGAACATGATCTTTGCTTAATATCCTAATGATTTTGCCATTAAAGAAAAATCAATAATTTTGACCAATACAATGTATTGCTAGCTGTTGCTAGAAATACACCCGTGCTACTTATGACTGGTTTTGTGGTACAGGGTCACATTTATATACATAAATACAGTCCTGACCAAAAATATTCTAGCAGAAAATGCAACACTTCTCTCAGAAAACTGTTCCAATTACATATGTTTTGTTATTCACGTGCTTATTGTTTTTGTTTGCAATGCAACAACACAAAAAAAACAAAGAAAAGTCAAACTTGATAAAATTTCACACAGAACTCGAAAATGGACTGGACAAAATTATTGGCACCTTGTTAAAATTGTAATTGCTTTTCAAGCATGTGATGCTTCTGTAATTTGTATTTAGACACCTGTGGCAAGTAACAGGTGTGGGCAATATAGTAATCACACTTGCGACCAGTTAAAATGGAGAAATGACTCAACCTTTGTGTTGTGTGTCACACTGAGCATGGAGAAAAGAAAGAAGTGTAAGGAGTTGCATGTGGATTTGAGAGAAAAAATTGTGGAAAAACATGGATAATCTCATGGCTACAAGTCCATCTCCAGAGATCTTAATGTTACTGTGTCCACTGTGCGCAATATCATCAAGAGGTTTACAGCCCATGGCACTGTAGCTAACCTCCCTGGACGTGGATGGAAGAGCAAAATTTATGAAAAATTACCACGAAGGATTGTTCGAATGGTGGATAAAGAACTCCGATTAACTTCCAAACAAATTCAAGCTGATATGCAGACACAGGGCACAACAGTGTCAGCTCGCACTATCTGTCGTCATCTGAATGAAACGGGACGATATGGTAGGAGACCCAGGAGGACACCACTGTATGAAAAAGCAAGACTGGAGCTTGCCAAAACTTACATGACAAAACCACAATCCTTCTGGGAGAACGTACTGTGGACAGATGAGAGAAAAGTAGAGCTTTTTGGTAAAGGACACCATGGCACTGTTTACATAAAAAAAACCATGAGGCCTTCAAAGAAAAGAACACAGTCCCTACAGTCAAACATGGTGGAGGTTCAAAGATGTTTTGGGGTTGCTTTGATTGTGTGAATGGTATCATGAAATCTGGTAATTATCAAAGAATTTTGTGGCGCAACGTAGTGACCAGTGTCAGAAAGCTGCGTCTCCACCAGAGGTCATGGGTCTTCCAGCAGGACAATGACCCGAAACACACTTCAAAAAGCACTCAGAAATGGTTACAAACAAAGCGCTGGAGAGTTCTGAAATGGCCAACAATGAGTCCAGAACTGAATCCCACAGAACATCTGTGGAGAGATCTCAAAACAGCAGCTGGGAGAAGGCATCCTTCAAATCTGAATGACCTGGAATAGTTTGCAAAAGAAGAGTGGTCTAAAATTCCAGTAGAGAGGTGTAAGAAACGTATTTATTGTTACAGGAAGCGATTGATTTCACTTATTTTTTCCATAGGGGGTGAAACCAAATATTAAGTTAAGGGTGTCAATAATTTTGTCCAGTGAATTTTTTGGGTTCTGTATGGAATTGTATCAGATTTGTTTTTTCTTCTCTGTTTTCTTTTTGTGGTGTTCCAATGCAAACAAACAAACAAACAAAAAAATAAACATGTGAGTACCAAAACATTTGCAACTGCAACACTTTTTTCTGAGAGAAGGGTTGCATTTTCTGTGCCAATATTTTTGGCCATGACTGTGTCTGCTTGAAAGAATGAAGAATGTGGTGAACAAGTTGTTATTATGAATGCATAATTAGCCTATGTAACCATTGGTGGCATTTTATTAAAAAGACTACAATGTTCTTGTTTCTTTATGAGAAGTGGTTTCAGTTGATTTTAATAAAGGCATGTTGCGTGTCACCGCAGTTAAATCTGTGTCTATCATGATAAAACCTTAATATCAAACCTATACAACGAGTTTGGTAATTTTAGAAAAATGCATAATAAATGCATTACATTGTAACTTAACCCATTAGATTTAAGCTGACTTAATAGATTTAGTTTGCTAAAATCTTATGATATTTAGTCGACTAAAACTAGACTAAAACAAAACTAAAAAGAATCCAACTCTTTAACAGTGTAAATAACTCAGAATGCATGAAATAGCATTAGACCATGGAAGTTTGAAAGTTTTTATGGAAGCAGAAAACAGTGAGTCACTTCTAAAAAACACACATATATAGTTTCTTTCTCTTGATCATTTTTCTATCTTTATTTTCTGAGACTCTCCCCGCGAAAAATTGATCACCTGAAACAGATGTTACCAGACGTAAACAAGATCTAAGTCCATCAGTGCATCAAGAAAACCAGAAAGGTCAAGATGCTGTCTTGTGATGACTTGGTGTATCCATATCAAATCCATTATGAGATGTGGTTTGTGTGTGTGTGTATGTGTGTGTGTGTTTACGTTCCTGTGCTTCATTTTTTAACAGTAACATTTTTTAATAGTGCTTCTATTCGAATAATATGCTCATATCACACATATTCTGGTGCATACATGCTGTAAAATGAAATGTTTGTAAAACATAGTCACATCACCCTTCAAATAGTTTAGCTAGTTTTCAAAGCCTTCTTTGTGCTTTATCATCCTCAACAGCGTGATTGCACGAAGCAGACAGCAAGCGATCCGCTTCAACATCTGAATATTGTTTGCATGAGCAGGCTAGTCAAAACACAAAGCAAGTCATCTCAGGCGGCATTAGAGTTTCAGACAAGCTTCATTCATGCCTTCAAAGCACTACAGACTCCATGGTGAGAGAACCTAAGCGGTTTCTAATGGCCTGCTGAAAAACGGCCGGTAATGCTGAGCACAAATGAATTTAAAGAGTCCCTGTTGTACAATGCAAGAACAATATGAGGCTCGTTCAAAGCTTAAGTGGCACCGCTACATTTGTGCTATAGCTCTGTGTACAGAAAGCGGCGGCAGAACGCACCGGCGACAAAGGCAAAGGCGTTTTAATGACAGGTGGGCTGAAATCCCAGCGTGGGAGTTTAGTTTAGCGTGTGAAGGAGGGTTCGTGCAGCTCCAGGCTCTGACGCTTATTCTGCAAAGGCCGCTGTTCCCCTACCCAATTTAGCTGGCTCGCCTGTCAGAACGCTTTAAATAAACAGCTCCGACAGCTCCCACGGAAATAACCCTGATGTCCTGCCAGACTATTGTGCTTCTGCGCACTCCCTTTTTGCTTCCCAAAGGACACAATTTGTGTTCTGTGCATTATAAGTGTGTACGTGTGTATGAGGAAGCAAAGCAGTCAATTTATAGGGTCGCACTATCAATCCGATCTCCTTTCACAAATGGAACAGATCTCATAAGTGCTGCTGCAGCACGGGCTTGTGGGAACACGGAATGTTATTGCGGTCACATTGTACGTTTCTCAGGGTGACTGAGGAAAACAAACAGATATTGATCTGAAAGGCGAAGGTGCGCTGCGTATGAATGACACGGAGAGGCTTCTGTTACGAGACAGACTGAGGGTGTGCTGGGATATTTGTCTGAAGGTCTGAGAGCTCAGGAAAAGGTTGATCTGAGTGTAATCTAGAGGGTTTGTTAAGAGGATTTATTCTGTGCATTTCATTTGCATTCATTTAATGATTAATCATCTTGGCATCGTTTTCTGAACGATACTATGGAGGACCGAAGTGCTCAAAATGAAATAATTAAATAATGAATTCAATAAAAACAACAAAGTCTACCAGTTTATTCTGAAATATGTATAATTATTACATCATGAATTTATTTCATTATTAATTAAATAAAGAAATGAATTGCATCCACTTATTTTGTAAAATTCAATAAAAACACTGTCCAAATAATCAGCACATTCACGCAAAAAAATCTGAAATTGTTATAAGGCCCTGTTTACACTAGTGCATTTTCGGCATTTTAAAATGAAAATGATCCTTGTCTACACTGGCATTTTAACTTTCAGAAACAATGTCCGTCCACACTACACAACCAAAGACGCATGTTACATGACAATTCATGCACACTGGGCATGTGTGTAAAAGTGTAAACAGGAAGTTGGTTGCTATTTTTGGCAGGTACAACAATCAGCATGGTGTTATTATTTACACTTGTCAAGGATACACAGTGTGAATGTGGGCAGCCACGCCATTGTTTTCAAAAGTCTCCGCTTTGGTCTGTTTACACTAAAAATGCAACCCTGGAGTTTTCAAACTAGAATGGGGTCTGCAGCATTTTAGACTGTCTCAGTTTTCGAGGGTCACAAACGCCGGAGTAGTGTAAACAACAGGTGTAACCATAGCAAAAGTCATGCACTTTGACATGAAAATGCTCTTCAAAATTAGCGCCAAGCACCGTCCACTGTCTGTTGATTGGCATTTCTGAAATGTCCTCTATTATTATGAGAAAAATCTTTGAGAAAATCATGCTTTGGAAATGCATGATTTGTCCGTTTACACTGAAATGCAACCCCAGAGTTTTCAAACTAGAACAGGGTCTGCAGCATTTTAGAAAGTCTCAGTTTTCGAGGGCCGCAAACGCCAGAGTAGTATAAATGACAGGCGTGACCATAGCAAAAGTTATGCACTTTAAAATGAAAAAGAGTACTTTGGTCCTCCATAACATACACCATGCATTCTTTAAAAAAATAAATAAATAAAAAATAAATAAATAATCTTAATCAGTATTTTGGCTTGTTTTCCAGTCAACATATTAAAACATGGTTAAACAAAATAATACATTACATAAATTAATACATTTATTTATTTATTTCATTAGCAATTTCTTTTCTGTTTTTAAAGCTAACTCTGACAAAATTCAAACTCAAGAGAAAAAAATTATTTGCATAAAATGTTATGAAATTATTCTAGTACATTGCTAGCATTTTTCTATCATGATTAGCAAGTTGCTAGCATGTTATTAACATAATTAGCATGTCACTAACATGTTGCTAGCATGATTAGCAAGTTATTAGCATGTTGTTAGCATGTTTCTAACATAATTAGCATGTTACCAGCATGTTGTTAACATGATTAGCATGTTACTAGCATGTTGCTAGCATTTTTCTATCATGATTAGCATGTTACTAGCATGTTGTTAGCATGTTTCTAACATGATTAGCATGCTGCTAGCATGATTAGCAAGTTTCTAGCATTTTGCTAACATGTTACTAACATGTTGTTAGCAATTAAATTATTCTAAAATTAAAAACAATATTGTTATTATCTATTGTCTATTGTTAAAGGGCTCATGACATGTATTTTTTAAAAATATTTTATTATGTTCCTTGAGGTTTACTTATAATGTTAATAAAGTTTTTTGCGCAAACCCGAGAATGAAGTGGTTGGTCCTTCAGATCATTGCATGCTTGACACTGGGCCTGTTTAAGGCTTGTCAGTAAACGACAAGTACAAAGAACCTTTTGTGCTACAAAAAACCTTTTGTGCAATGCAAAGGTTCTTTGAATATTGAAGGTTCTTAATGGAACCATACGCCCTTCCAGAGAACTATTTAGTTAGTCTATTAAATTCGTGTTACCGTTTTTCTTTTGATCCGAGTGGATAAACGCTCCAGACGGCACACTTTGACTAGCACTCTTTTGTTCCGCCTTTATAAACCTTATATTGAACATTTATCAAACTCTTGTTATTGTTTCAAGGAAATTCATATCACATGATAATTATCGTTATCGATTTATTGTCCAGCCCTATTTTGAACTCTCCATGTCCATCAATTACAAAATAACATGTTCTGAAGTCCAAACAATCCTCTGACACAATCCGGGATGCCATTAAAAATAAACTATCCACTTGTTCCTTACGCTGGGATCCTTTTGAAATCTGTACAAAGACATGAACAAGTTGTTTAAACCAAACATGTCAAAGCGAACGTTCTTTCACTTCATTTGTCCTACTGACAACAGATTCAAGCGCGTGGACTGTGTCAGAAAGCGAACACGTGTCTGTATACTGTATCCAGTGTAGACAAGATATGAAGAGTTCAGATGCAAAACCAGCTAAAAGCCATTTCAGTCAGTGAATGCTCCTGACACATAGTATACGTCTATCAAATACTTTTGCTTTAAAGTCCTGCCTCAGCCCAATCAGAAGTACAAGTACTTACATAAAAACCTATACAAAGTAGCCAGAAAGAAATGCTAATTTTAGAGAAAAGCGTCAGATGGATTTAGAGGCTTTTGCATCTGAACTCTTCATATTTGCTTTTGACGTGACACTCACATTCAGCGCATTCAAGTGATCAGCCGTTAAGCTACTGAACGCCAGTGGGTGAGGCCTATAGTGAGAAGATGACTATTTGTCACTGCCTTGCTTTGGAGGGAGTGTTTATGCAAATGTTTGTGCCTGGGTGACACCACCTTGCACCTCAGATCCAAACAAGCTGTTTTTGGAGCTTGATTAAATGCTTTGTTTATAACGAGGAGAACGTTTTAAGCTATTACACCTCTTACATGCCAAAAGTTCAAGGCAAATTTGATTTCTCATGTCATGACCCCTTTGATTATAAAAATGGTTAATTATATCAACAAGTAATACTCAAGATTTGTTCCCTGCTGTATAAAATTTCTATTTCAGAGCAAAAAAAAAAAAAAGATCACATCACCTTGTTGGTCTTTTTAAAATTCCCAACGAAAACTACAACCTAAATCCCGTTAATGCGCTTTGGGTTGAGTTTATTTTTAATCCTCCGTTTCTCCAGTCTGCTAAGGGGAATCCTGCTGATACCTTTCCATTTTCCTTCAGTCAAAAACTCTTGGACTCAAAACACTGAGATTTAAGGTTTCCATCGAAACTTTTAATACATACCCTCTCATTGTGAAATGAGATAAGACAGGCAGGATGCTGAGATTTGAAGTTTTTCTAGCTTCTGTTTACCCACTGGGATCATTTTTGTACATTTTAGTCAGAGGCTTCAGATAAAGGCCCTTTGTTGATAAGCTGCCTCTTTTTATTTGACCAGTTTGGAACTGTTTGTTGTCTAATTTATATTCCTGATGATGCTTTTTGCTGCTGCTTTGCGATTAAATTCTGTTGGCAGTGAATCCACAGATGCCAAACAAAGTCAAGCCTGCTTCTATAATCAGCATGAGTTAATATACTAACCTCATATACTCTGTGCACTTCATTGTGCATATGCAAACATCCATATGGTACAGCTCAATCCTATAACAAACAACTATAGCGATTACTGGCACAGGATCAAAATCTCTCCATACTGACTAACACAAAAAAAACCCCACAAAGGTGCTGAATACAGACAAGCTCTCCAAAAGATTTAAAGCAACCAAATGACCTATTAAACAGCTATACACGGTATAATCATACCACATAGCAGCTGACATATCAATGCGTTTGTCTTTTGCATTTACTGCATTTTAGGCAGTAAAACATGCCCTTCAATGTATGGGAAAGAGTGCATCATCATGATCAGTCATTTTACTGGAAAATCTTAAAGTACTGACAACAACAAGAGCCATTGTGAAGGTGTCGGAGTGAAGCTCTTGTAAGCGCGAAGACAAGGTGAGAGCTCCATGTGATAACAGTCTTCATTAGAATATATCTATGCAACTCATATCAAGACTCCGCTGAAAGTAACTGTTCTTCTCTGATAATAATGCATAGATACCTAAAGTTGCTAACATAGTGGAGGTGCCTGAATATGTTTTGAAGAAGGAAGAAGCTTGCAAAGTACAGCAGTGGTTGTGACATTATGACATGGCAGTGGCTTACCTCATGAATATTAATTACCTCATGCTGATGTTGCAGTGACTGCGCAATCACTTCGATCATTAATATTTATGAGCCATAGTATGACTGGTAGATACTCACCCTGCAGATACACTTGTGCTGGCCTTGCATATGTTACTCTGGCACTGAGATGTACACTCTAAAAAGTGCTGGGTTAAAAAAATAACCCAACCTTAACCCAGCCGCTGGGTAACTATGGGACAGAACACGCGTTGGGTTGTTTTGACCCAAGTGTCGGGTTTAACCATTTGACCCAACCAGTGGGTCAGGTTAACTGTGTTGCTGGGTTAAACATAACCTAATCATTGGGTTATTTGTTGTCTTATTGCCTTGCTACCTTTATAATAAATAATCACAAAAGAATGTAAAATTATGATTGTTTTTCTGCAATACAGTTAGAAAAACACACACAAAAAAAAATGCAACTGTAAACATCAATTTTCATCAGTTTTATTTCTTTTTAAAACAATTTTCAAATGGGTGCAGCTGTCACACATTTTATCCAACCATTACAGACACATAAAACAACAACTTTAGTAGATCAGTTAATTTAAAACACAAAACTGTGTAAACTAGGCACTGTAGATTCCGATTCTTTGTCAACATTGCAGCAGCAGAACACTCAAAAATTAATTATTACCACATGAGAATCATTCCAAACATTGTGCTATTAAAACTAAGCCAAACAAAGTGTCCACCAGACAATACATATGACAATTTAAAACATGTTACAAGTGGCCAGAAAAAACTGTTGGCCTTAAAAAATTCACACATGAAGACTTATGTCCATCAATATAATATACTGCAAGCTGGGGAAATTCCTAGGCAACGAGTCCACTTCAGTGGCACAGCCCGTAACAAAGGCAAAGGTCTGGGATGTCGTTGTCTCGTCCCAAGGCACAAATCCACCATGCTGGTCCCCACCTGTTAATTATACGACACTTAGTCTTGAAGACACTTAGGCCTGAAAAAATTCTCATTTTAGAAGAAAATTTCAAACTGCACATTTTTAGTCTTTTACATCTGAACACCTCATACAGTGGTGGCCAAAATGATTGGAACACTAGTATTTTCACCAGCTAAACAATTGTTTTAAGTCAGTGATTTCTATTTTTTTGCTGTAGTGTGTCAGTGGGAAATATCAGTTTGCATTTCCAAAAATTAATTTTATTTTATATATATATATATATATATATATATATATATATAATGTAAGTAAATATAAATAATATAAGTAAAACAAAACTTACAGGTTTGTATGTCGATGAATGGCTTCCAGAATTCTGTGGTTGTGGTTCTGTGGACCATTCCTCCAGAATGGGCAGGACTTTGAAAGCACTCTCCCCTTTAACATCTAGACCATAAGAATAATACAGTGCAAACAGTGAAACTTATCTTATAATCAAAACACCACACTGAAACACTTTCATATGAAAATTTCTTCATTCCTTTAAATGATGAAATTGTAATAAAAATAAAAATTATAATGGTATTAATGCAAATGAATCCCCACCCCCATTCAACTACTGCAGGTTAAGTTTAGGTATGGGGTGGGATTTAGGGATGTAGAATATGCTCATGCAGAATAAGGCATCAGTATGTTCTTTATAAGTACTAATTAACAGCCAATACACAAACTAATAAGCAACTAGTTAAGTGTTACTGTACCATTGTATTTACAAGCTGATGTATTAAATATAGTTGAATTTTGTTTCTATAGATTGACATATTATAAGAAATACCTTACCTGAAGACATGTCACCCAGCTCTTAATGCACCTTTCCATCTTGCTGGGCACAGGCAACAATTTGATCTGCAATTGCAGCCCAGTCTACAAAAAGTCTGCCTCTGGATGTAGCTTCCAGAAGTCTTGTGAAATCTGATCAAATTTGAGGAAAAAGGAGGGAAAAAAAAAAACAAAAAAAACAAAAAAAAAAACCAAATATGGTTATATAAGATAAAGCTTGTAAATGTTAGATTGATTGTTTGATTTTATTGCCATACCAGTAACTATGGTTATTTTAATGAAGAGATCAAATTCTAAAACAAATCATGGTTATTGAATGCTACTGAATGATGTAACTTACCTTCAAATGTTTTAACCAAGGTATCAAGCTGCCTTATTACAAAGCTGTCCATCTGCAACAGCAAGAATCTCACATATCTAGAATGAAATTTCAGATTTAGAAAATTAGAATTTCACAAAACTGTTTTTACAATGACTTATTTTACATAGAAAGCAGGTTAATGCGTTTACATGCAGCACAATCGTTTAAACACAGATCAGTTCTATCGGTCTTTGTCAGTCACGTGCGTTTATTATGTGTAACGTCACCGAGGCGCCATTTTGAAGGTATCGTTGCATTGAGCAGGTAACTGAAAGTATACAGAGCCGTAAAGACCGTTTAAATCATCATAGTGGAGAAACAGAAGCAAACCAAGTAGATATGGGACTGAGATAATCTCAGTTGTTGTTTTAGGAACCGTAACTTATATAATTTGTCATTAACAATTAACACTGATCCATATTAACGTTACCTAACCGCAAAAAGTTGAGTGCTGCCTGTGTTCAACCTCGTTGGAAATATGACGTGCTCTTGTTTATGGTATAAAAACGTATATTATTTACTTACAAATACACTTATGTTCTGTTTTTGTCTACCACTGATTTGCACATTCCCTTATACCATTAATACCATTAAACTTTACCCTGTTTGTTTAACATTTTCCATACTTCATTTGGCTGATAACAAGTACTGATAAGAAGTCAATCAAAAACATTTATGAAAATGTCATTATACATACTTTATTATAAATGCAACACTGTGTTAAAAATCAGCTTAAAAATGCATAACAGAAGATGTGACAAGCATGATGAATGTCAACATACTGCTAAGTGGACACAGTGGGATAATTTTGTGCCTGTATCAGTTGTATAAAACAGTGTTTGTGCAGGCAGATTCAATCTGAGGTGCATGAAGTTAACAAGTTTTTAAAATGAAGTGAGAATTTCCCTTATGTCTGACATAAAAAGAAGTCAGTTTTCTTCTGTGTACACACAGTTTGTGCTACTTAACGTTCGTTAATCATTCACAGAATAAAACGCAAACCCCGCACAGCGACATACCAAATATTGCACTAAACAGTGAATTCACTGTGCTTTAAACCACAACTTACTAAAAAAATAAAGGTAAATAATAATAATCATAATCATATCAACTTACCGTATAATCCTGCTTGCTGCGAATGGACCGTTATCTCACTTCCTATATCCGGTAAGCGAAGCAGTGTATCCCTACTTCCGGTCCCATCGCAACGCAATGAAAACTAATGGGAGAATCCTCTCTTTCCTTTCTTTCATCGGTGTTACTGCACTGTACCTGGTTGCTGTTTTCTAAACAGTGACACACTGTCTCAGTTTTCACGATTTCCTGACAACACGGATGAGATGCGTGGGATGAATTAAGGTCCTTCTAAAATATTACGCAGGAGCACGTTCGCGTGGAGTGTGCATTTCGAAACTGAGGATGTTTAGGCCTACATCTCATATCACCTCCTGAAATGTTCCTATTAATATATTTCTCTTCCAAATGTGCATTCTGAATAATAAATTAATATAACCTGCTGCAGTCAATTTCGTCTTCTCATTAATGTTTTTCTCATCATATTTTATACCCGTTTACATTAAAATACATTTTAAATAAACACCCTTACAAAATTAACCATGGATTTACTATAGTTAATGTAGTAACCATGTTATATTTTATTTTATTTTTTCCACGGGCTGATTTCCATTTGTATTGCCATAGTGTTACTACACATACCAAGGTTAATTTTCGTAAGAGCGGTGTTAAAATAGATGAATGAATACATGGGCGTTGCCTTAAAGAAATAACAATGTTGAACATTTTAGCTAATTAATCTTAGACAGAATAATGCGTTGACAGCATAATTTGAGTATTAATTAAGAATTTTGGCATAAACGTGAATTACTTACAGTGAAATGACTGTGAATGAAAAATGACAGAATAAAGACTAAAATTTAATACAAATGAATAAACATGTTGATTCTGATTTTATTCATCAGGTCTCACACACACTGCACGCACTAACGCAGTGTGGTGAAATCACAAATGTTTACAAGCCATGGGTTTCTCAGATCGGTACGTTGGATTAAAACTACAAGTTCCGTTGCGTTTAGAAACATTTGTGCACAGTAATCATCAGAATATATCTTCACCTGTCTCTGAAAATGTCCGGAGTTTGAAATCATCCTGCAGATGCTCATTTTAACAGGCTTTTATTCAACTAGTGATTACAGCATATTGAATAATGTATACATAACTGGAAGAATCGATACACTGCTTCGACAAGCGCTTCCGGTGTTCAATTCCGGTGCGATAAGGGTCCATTAACCAGGCTTTATCTCCACACAGCTGTGTGCTCAGTCTCACCTGAGAAGATCAGTTTCTCCTTCATGAGGTTGACATCACGACTCGGCCCGACGTACTACAGTGCTTAGCATGATCTGCTCGGGGTTGTAGCTGCGCATACCACTCATCTTCCACCTGAGGAAAAAACATGACAACACACAGTCAACAAAACACACTTCTGAGGCTTTGAAAGTGCCACAAAGTTCTGCTCATTAAGTATTGGATCTTGAAATATTTGATGAGATAAAGTGACTGAGATCACTTAAAAGGATTAAAGAGCAACACTAAAGTAAAAGCACTAAGAATGATAATTACTGGAACGAAAAATACAAACAGACATAAGAAACAGAACAAATCAAGACCCTTAAATACTCATCCTCATTACCTGATCAGGTGATAGCTGAGCAATTTCAGTGAGGAGCGGAGGACAGACGCATGCAAAAAGCAGAGGACAGAGAGAAAATGGAAAGTAGAGATTGCCAAGAAGGAAAGAGCAGAGCCATCAGTTGAAAAGTGCCCGGCCGCCCAGCAGAGATATAGCAAGCTTGCTAACTACAAGAAAACCTAACATTAACACCAAGGACTGCTTTCGTGCAAATGTGTGCGAGCACAGAAATAGTCATATTGGAGATTAAAGCCACTACTGACACAGCAAAATAGCTTCCAGTATTAAAAAAGCATTAAGAAACAACTTGAAGGACATAAAAGAGATGCACTTACTTCTGAAAAATGAAGATGCCGATGACAATCGCCACAGATATTAAATCTGAGATGATCCATATCAGGCCATATTCTTCCGCACTCTACAAAATATGTTAAAGCAGCATTTAGCCATTAGACATCAATATAAAAAAAAAGCTAATTAGGAGAAAAAACAAGCAGAATCCTAATAAAATACAATCGCAATATATATATATATATATAAAACTGTACACTACTAGTCATACGTTTTTGAACCGTAAGATTCTGAAATGTTTTTTTACAGAAGTGTCTTCTGTTCACCAAGCCTACATTTATTTGATCCAAAGTACAGCAAAAAACAGTAAATTTCTGAAATATTTTTACTATTTAAAAGAACTGTTTTCTATTTGAATATATTTTAAAATGTAATTCATTCTTCTGATTTCAAAGCTACATTTTTAGCATCATTATTCCAGTCACATGATCCTTCAGAAAGCATTGTAATATTCTGATTTGCTGCTCAAAAAACATTTATTATTATTATCATTATTATTATTATTATGTTAAAAACAGCTGAGTATAATTTCTTTCCGGTTGCTTTGAATAGAAAGTTCAGTAGAACGGCATTTATCTGAAATAGAAATCTTTTGTAACATTACAAATGTCTTTATCATCACTTTTGATTAATTTAAAGCATCCTTGCTAAATAAAATAATTAATTCCCATTATTTCTTCCCCTAAAAAATACTGACTCCAAGCTTTTGAATGGTATAATGTATAAGGTTATAAAAGCTTTTTATTTCAGATAAATGCTGATCGTGGATCTTTCTATTCATCAAAGAATCCTGGAAAAAGAAAAAAAAAAAGTACTTAACTGTTTTAAATATTGATAATAATAATAAATGTTTCTTGAACAGCAAATCAGCATATTAGAATGATTTCTAAAGGATCATGTGACACTGAAGACTGGAGTAATGCTGAAAATTTAGCTTTGATCAAAGGAATAATCAGATTTTTTAAATATACAATTAAAATTAAAAATATTTCAAAATGTAACTGTTTTGCTGTAATTTGGATAAAATAAATGCAGGCTTTGTAAGCAGAAAAGACTTCTTTAAAAACATTTTTGAAGTATTTTGAAGCTTTTGGAGCCCACAATCCCTTTCCACTACAGATTTTTCTAATGCAAATGTATGCAACTATTTGCAAATTTAGTTAGTGATCTTGCATCATATATAAAGCATGCCAATTTAAAATCTACAGTATTCTGTGTAATGG
Organism: Labeo catla; assembly: GCA_012976165.1. Taxonomy (NCBI): domain Eukaryota; kingdom Metazoa; phylum Chordata; class Actinopteri; order Cypriniformes; family Cyprinidae; genus Labeo; species Labeo catla. The sequence continues at coordinate 2,181,218 of VONZ01000031.1, read as the reverse complement.
GTGGTAAAATGTGTAAAAGTGGGCCAAGATTCTCTACATCCTTCTTGGAAGCTGACAGCATAATTGAATTAGCCATTCAATGAACATCCGGCCAACGTGTAGGACTTCATGAATGACAGGCTTTCCAAATCTGGCCTGTGTATTTGAATGTGATTATAGCCGATTGATATAAAAAACTGAAAATTTACTCACCTTGCAAGCTGTCCAGATTGTAGATGAGCTTGTCTCTTCAACACAACAGATTTGTAGAAATTTAGCATTATATCACTTGCCCTCCAATGGATCCTCTGCAGTGAATGGGTGCCGCCAGATTGAGAGTTCAAACAGCTAATAAAAACATCAAAATAATCCGTAAGTAATTTACATGACTCCACTCTATCATTTAACATCTTGTAAAGTGAAAAGTTGCATGTTTGTGGAGTGGGCCCTTACACTTATAGGGCATTGCAAGCCCTCTGAGGCGTAAGCCAGGGCTATTTTTGTAGTCAACAATCTCACGAGAAGCTGTCTTTGACACCATCCGTCACCCACCGAGCGATGCCTCACTACTGATCTCTCACTGACAGTGCGAGAATTTAGAGCAGCGTCTCGCTATGGTAAGAGTGCTTCAGGTGAACGTTGGGCGAGTGAGACAGTCACACCACCTGATGCCTTGGCTCATTCCCATAGATATGGGGTGATGGGACAGCACTCACCACCCAACGTTATCCTCCACCACCATCCAAGACAGCAATCCCATGAGAAATTGACTACAGATGCAAATCCAGCAAAAAAATGTTTTAATTTGTTTATTTTCCATATGACTAGATTTTTTTTATTTTAAAATTGTCAAACAGTGTTATTTACAGCATTTTGAAGATCAGAAAGCACTATCAGTTGCAGCGCTCATTATTCCCTAAACAGCGTAATTTAAAATATTTTTTATTTTGCATTTTACTAGTTTCTTCACTTGAAAATTGTCAAACGGCGTTATTTACGGTGTTTTTAATGGCAGAAAGCGCCGTCAGCTGTTGCACTCATTATCCCCTAAACTAGACATGGGCAAACTCGGTCCTGGAGGGCCAGTGTCCCTGCAGAGTTTAGCTCCAAACCTGATAAAACTCACCTGTTTGTAACTTTCTAGTAAACCTGAAGACACTGATTAGCTTGTTCAGGTGTGTTTAATCAGGGTTGAAGCTAAACTCTACAGGGACACTGGCCCTCCAGGACCGAGTCTGCCCAGGCCTGCCCTAACCGGCGTAACTTAAATTTATTTATTTTTTTTTTTGCATTTTACTATTTATTTTTTTTTTTTTAAATTGTCAAACAGCGTTATTTACAGCATTACAGACAATAGAAAGCAACGTCAGTTGTGGCACTCATTAAATTAACTTTGTTTTTTTTGCATTTTACTTTTATTATTTGAAAATTGTCAAACAGCATTATTTAATGTCAATTTATTGTCAAACGTCAGAAAACGCTGTCAGTTGCTGCACTCATTATCCCCTAAACCAGACCTGGGCAAACTCGGTCCTGGAGGGCCGGTGTCCCTGCAGAGTTTAGCTCCAACCCTGATAAAACTCACCTGTTTGTAACTTTCTAGTAAACCTGAAGACACTGATTAGCTTGTTCAGGTGTGTTTAATCAGAGTTGAAGCTAAACTCTACAGGGACACTGGCCCTCCAGGACCGAGTCTGCCCAGGCCTGCCCTAAATGGCGTAACTTAAATATATTTATTTTTTTCTTTCGCATTTTACTAGTTTTTTTTTAATTGTCAAATGACGTTATTTACTGCATTTTAAATTACAGAAAGCGACGTCAGTTGTGGCGCTCATTATCCCCTAAACAGTGTAACTTTCATTTTTTTATTTTGCATTTTATTAGTTGTATTATTTGAAAATTGTCAAACGGTGTTATTTAATGTCAATTTATTGTCAAACGTAAGAAAGTGCTGTCAGTTGCTGCGCTCATTATCCCCTAAACCAGACCTGGGCAAACTTGGTCCTGGAAGGCTGGTGTTCCTGCAGAGTTTAGCTCCAACCCTGATAAAACTCACCTGTTTGTAACTTTCTAGTAAACCTGAAGACACTGATTAGCTTGTTCAGGTGTGTTTAATCAGGGTTGAAGCTAAACTCTGCAGGGACACCGGCCCTCCAGGACCGAGTCTGCCCAGGCCTGCTCTAAATGGCGTAAATTAAATATTTTTTTCTTTTGCATTTTACTAGTTTTTTTATTTAAAAATTGTCAAACTGCGTTATTTACGGCATTTTAAACGACAGAAAGCGACGTCAGTCGCGGCACTCTATATTCCCTAAACGGCGTAACTTAAATTTATTTATTGTTTTATTTTGCATTTTACTAGATTCCTTATTTGAAAATTGTCAAATGGCGTTATTTGCGGCATTTTAAATGACAGAAAGCTACGTCAGTTGCGGCACTCATTTTCCCCTAAACCAGACTTGGGCAAACGCGGTCCTGGAGGAAAGAAAATTCATTTAAGTTACGCCATTTAGGGGATAATGAGTGCCGCAACTGACAGTGCTCTCTGTCGTACAACACCGTTTAGGGCAGAACTGGGCAAGTTCTATCCTGGAGGGTTGGTGTCTCTGCAGAGTTTAGCTCCAACCCTGATAAAACTCACCTGAACAAGCTAATCAGTGTCTTCAGGTTTACTAGAAAGCTACAAACTGGTGAGTTTTAACAGGTTTGGAGTTAAACTCTGCAGGAACACCGGCCCTCCAGGATAGGGACGTCAGTTGCGGCACTCATTATCCCCAATGCCAGAAAATATGAGGTACTGTTTCTGGGTGTGATGTACAAAATGAACAATTTACATCTATTTCTTCAATAAATCTGTTTAAAAAATGCTTAGCAGGGTAAAAATTGTGCAGTATCTTAAATGAAATTTCTTTAATTTTATTTGTAATAAGCTATTTATTAGGTAACACCCAGACTTTCCTCCAATCAATATTTCTGAGAAACTTAGACCAACAGAAAATAACACGTGGTTTACTAACAATTTCTTTTTGAAATAATGAACGTATAGCCTTATTATTATTTTTTTCCCTAGATGAAAAAAAATTCTAGAAACGAGTCTTTTCAAAGCTTCGCATCATTGGACCGTTATCTCACTTCCTATATCTGGTAAGCGAAGCAGTGTATCCCCATTTCCGGTCCCATCGCAACGCAATGAAAACTAATGGGAGAATCCTCTCTTTCCTTTCTTTCGCCGGTGTTACTGCAGTGTGTTTGGCTGCTTTTATTCTAAACAATGACACACTGCCTCAGTTTTCATGATTTCCTGACACGACACAGATGAGATGCGTGGGATTAATTAAGGTCCTTCTAAAATATTACGCGGGAGCACGTTCGCGTGGAGTATGCATTTCGAAACTGAGGATGTTTAGGCCTACATCTCATATCACCTGTTGAAATGTTCCTATTAATATATTTCTCTTCCAAATGTGCATTCTGAATAATAAATAAATTTAACCTGCTGCAGTCAATTTCGTCTTCTCGTTAACAATGTCTTTCTCATCATATTTTATACCTGTTTACATTAAAATACATTTTAAATAAACACCCTTACTAAATTAACCATGGATTTACTACAGTAAATGTAGTAACCATGTTATATTTTTATTTTTTCCGCGGACTGATTTCCAATTGTATTGCCATAGTTTTACTACACATACCATGGTTAATTTTCGTAAGTGCGGTATTAAAATAGATAAATGAATACACGGGCGTTGCCTTAAAGAAATAACAATGTTGAACATTTTAGCTAATTAATCTAGACAGTGTAACGCGTTGACAGTGTGATTTGAGTATTATTTAAGAATTTTGGCATAAACGTGAATTACATACAGTGAAATGACTGTGAATGAAAAATGACAGAATAAAGACTAAAATTTAATATTAATAAATAAATATGTTGATTCTGATTTTATTCATCAGGTTTCACACACACTGCAGCACTGACGCAGTGTGGTGAAATCACGCATGTTTACGAGCCATGGGTTTCTCAGATCGGTACGTTGGATTAAAACTACAAGTTCCGTTGCGTTTGGAAAATTATGTGCACAGTAATCATCAGGATATTTCTTCGCCTGTCTCTGCAAATGTCCGGATTTTGAAATCAACCTGCAGATGCTCATTTTAACAGGCTTTTATTCAACTAGTGATTACAGCATATTGAAAAATATAGATAACCGGAAGAATCGATACACTGCTTCGACAAGCGCTTCTGGTGTTCAATTCCAGTGCGATAAAGGTCCATTGCGTGACCGCCTGACGAGGAGACGAGTGAAGAATCCAGAATGTTCAATGAAGTGGAAAAATAAACAAAACGGTTGGGTTAAAATAACCCAACCCCCGTGTTCAGTGGTGAAAGAACCCCTAGAGTCCATTTGACCCAGCATGATCAACCCCACTGTGTTTACAGTACCTCAAACAAGCCAGAATTTTGACCCAGCACAATTAACCCAACAATGTGTTCACAGAAATAACCCAGCACTTTTTAGAGTGTAAGATCAGACCAGCTTTAAACGTTTTTACTAGTTTGATGTATCCTGACTAAAACTTCCATGCTAGCCAACAGAAGTGCATATTTTAATATTTGCCTTATAAGTTCAATTGAGCGGGCTAAAAGTGGGCCCTGTCAGACAGCACTGAGATTGCTACATCATTTATTGACATAGCTTTGAGTGCTGTTCACCTGCAGCCAGATAGTCCGGAGTAAAAGCAACCTCTTGAGTAGCAGATAACACATTTCATTGACAATGCTCTGCTAAAAGCAGAGGTTTCAGGTCAGACTCATTTGCCGGTGCAGCTTTGGCATTTACCTGCAGACTTTTCATGCCCGTCTGCACTTTATCTAATGCAATTCTTAGCTGGACTAATCTCCTCAAAAACCGCTCAAGTATCCTTGCTCCCCCAGACTTAGTCGTGCTGATTCTTCCAGAGATGACGGTGATCTGCCTTTTTGAGAGGAAGAGGAGGAGGAAGAGGGCTGATATAACATTAAAACTTAAAGACCTTAGAGACTGCCAGACAACTGCCTTCAAACAATTATAACTGTCATGTAACCTCATAAATGACTGAATTCAAAGTTAACAGTGCCATACTCTAGTAAGCATAAAAATGAAATGGAGCACACAAATATAAAAGTAAACAATTTAATTAAATTTTCAGTTTAGATTTAAACTCACAACTGATTTTAGTAAAGCTGGGTTGCCAAGTCATTTAATGTTTCCATCCAGACTTGGGTTCCTTTTAAACTGTTACAGCAGGTTGATTACAGTTATAGGGCCACTCAACGGACATTCCAAGTCAGAACTGTGGTGACGTGTACAAACCCAACATCACATAAAACGTACTATATGTACGTTCATCTGTTCCGGGGAAAAAACAAATATTATAAAACAGTATGCAATAATAACGTATTGAGTGTAAATTATAGTTTTAATTCAAATTATTAAATGGATGCTGTCTTGCTGGGACAATACCCACCCTAGACCTACCCGATATTTTATTTTAAACTTTTTGATTATTTCCTTTATTTGTATTAATAATAAATGCCTTTCCGATTCAATATAACATTTGAAAAACGTTTGCCTAAAGGTGGATTCGAACCAGGGTCGATCGTGTCAAAAAGACTACTGCATGCACTTTATCATCTGCACCACTGGAGTTGATGTTGTACAATCATCTTTTGTAGTGATGACTAGCCCAATCACATGTTGGTGGGCGGAGTTAGTGTAAATAGCCTCTGCCAACAAGACATGCTATTTGCACTTAGTGTAAATAGACACTCCATAAATTATATTTGACTGAAATGCTTATATTAAAATATTTACTCAGCACAATTTATATTTTAACAATGGTAAAACTGTGCTAGATGATAAGACAGAGTATATATATATATATATATATATATTAACTTTTATGAAAACCGACTTAGTTTTTTATTACTACTATACAGTAATATTCAATGTGAAATTGTGTACATAACACTGACTGCAAAATATGTATTTTTTGATATGAGAGTAGTATATTTTGAGTAGTTTAAGCAAATTCTAGAAGATCTGGCCGAGTAAGGGTAAGGTTGCTCTTGGTGGGTACGTGACTGCAAAAAGGCTGCCGACACCCTGGAGCTCACATCTCCTAAAACACTGAAGCAAATTTTCAAATAGATATCTTTATAAACAAATCACATATTTGTTCTAAACAAGTACATTATCCCCAAAAAACTTTTAAAATACATTCCATGACACATTTATTTCTAAAATTATAGTGGATTTGGGTGTCCGCCATGACACTCGATGTGAGAAATACCACAAGCGGAGTGATACAGACGGTGAAACGGTTGGAGTTCTGATATCACTAGAATATCACAATCCTCTCATCAAAAATATAACAAATATTGGGGAATTCATAAAAAAAATCATTATGCACCACAATAAACTATTTATCACTATTAGTGTTACTTTTTACAGATAATAATAATAATAATACTAATAATAAATGCACGTATGTACACATAGTGTACTGAACTTCAAGTTCTTGTTCTTGTTTTCAAGTTTTTCACTTTTTATTCCTATATCTTGTGAAATTTCTGGCTCCAGATATTATTTATTCTACTCAGTGCAGAATTTGTACTGTATGTCAGAAAAATAAAAGACAAAAACAAAAATGAACTTCTGCCACCAGGTTGAGCAGCAAAGACAAGATGACCACAAAGTTTTGCATGCTATTGAGAGTTTGACATGTAGGTTGTAGCTTAATAATAGTATTTATATTAAATATATATTCTAAAGAGGTCATACAACATCTCTAGATGAATCATCACTATTAAAAACATGTAAAACATAACTATAATATAATCAAGTCATTTATGCCTCATCTGCTTCCTGAGGTTCTTAATGCCTTCCTCATTCCTACATTGGTCTTGTTAAAATGTCATCAAAAAGGGCCTGAGGCAAAAAGTCATGCCTAATTACTTCACACAACACACATGCAGCTGAGATAATACCGATTGTCACAATTTTGACAGCTCAAGTACACCCTATGTGGGACGGTACACTTGGAAGATGATGACATACAGTTTCAGGTTAGCATATTTGTGCCTTTCCCCAAAGCCATGCATTAGGATTCATCTGACAGGCATTTTTGCATGATGTGTTTGAAATGCTATGCATGTGAGATAAAGGCCATGTTCATAACCTTGTATTTTCAACATATTCTGTTGCCATGGTGAGTCTATCGATTGGAGCAGGGCTTTGTTGCTGAATGCTGAGAGGTGTCATTTAAGCCAATAATGTGAAGGACTGTCAGTCTGCAATAACAAAGAGATAGGGGGGGCTTATTGCTGTTTTGCTGTCTTCTGAATGTCTATATCCAATTGAAAGGCTAAGCTTCAGCTCTGGCGTAGGTGCTTTTCCATCTGTGAGAAAGCTGAAAGGATTCTCAACCTTATTGGCTGTTATCAAGCACATCCTATCATTTACTGATACACAGTGTTTTCTGTACCATAGAGCTGTTCATACACAAAAATAATGTTTGTACACATACTAAATTTCTATATATGAGATGTTTTTATATGAAGTAAAAATATATGAAACCTATTAGAAACACATTAGGACATATATGTTATATACATTTATAACTATCCTAAAATCTGTCAATGTACACTGACCAAAATTCTAAAAGCAACACTTTTGTTTTTGCCCCCATTTTTCATGAGCTGAACTCAAAGATCTAAGACTTTTTCTATGTACACAAAAGGCCCATTTTTCTAAATCTGAGCACTTCTCCTTTGCCGAGATAATCCATCCACCTCATAGGTGTGGCATATCAAGATGCTGATTAGACAGCATGATTATTGCACAGGTGTGCCTTAGGCTGGCCACAATGAAAGGCCACTCTAAAATATGCAGTTTTACTGTATTGGGGGGGTCTGGGGGAGTCCGAAAACCGGTCAGTATCTGGTGTGACCACCATTTGCCTCACGCAGTGCAACACATGTCCTTCACATAGAGTTGATCAGGTTGTCAATTGTGGCCTGTGGAATGGTGGTCCACTACTCTTCAGTGGCTGTGTGAAGTTGCTGGATATTGGCAGGAACTGGAACACGCTGTCGTATACGCCGATCCAGAGCATCCCAAACATGCTCAATGGGTGACATGTCCGGTGAACTGGGAGCTTCAGCTTCCAGGAATTGTGTACAAATCCTTGCAACATGGGGTCGTGCATTATCATGCTGCAACATGAGGTGATGGTCATCGATGAATGGCACAACAATGGGCCTCAGGATCTCGTCACGCTATCTCTGTGCATTCAAAATGCCATCAATAAAATGCACCTGTGTTCGTTGTCCATAACATACGCCTGCCCATACCTTAACTCCACTGCCACCATGGGCCACTCGATCCACAAAATTGACATCAGCAAACCGCTCACCCACACAACGCCATACACGCTGTCTGCCATCTGCCCTGTACAGTGAAAACCGGGATTCATCCGTGAAGAGAACACCTCTTCAAAGTGAAAAATGCCATCGAATGTGAGCATTTGCCCACTCAAGTCGGTTACGACAAGGAACTGCAGTCAGGTCAAGACCCCGATGAGGACGACGAGCAGGCAGATGAGCTTCCCTGAGATGGTTTCTGACAGTTTGTGCAGAAATTCTTTGGTTATGCAAATCGATTGTTGCAGCAGCTGTCCGGGTGGCTGGTCTCAGATGATCTTGGAGGAGAAGATGTTGAATGTGGAGGTCCTGGGCTGGTGTGGTTACACATGGTCTGCGGTTGTGAGGCTGGTTGGATGTACTGCCAAATTCTCTGAACCACCTTTGGAGACGGCTTATGGTAGAGAAATGAACATTCAATTCACGGGCAACAGCTCTGGTGGACATTCCTGCAGTCAGCTCCCTCAAAACTTGCAACATCTGTGGCATTGTGCTGTGTGTGATAAAACTGCACATTTTAGAGTAGCCTTTTATTGTGGCCAGCCTAAGGCACACCTGTGCAATAATCATGCTGTCTAATCAGCATCTTGATATGCCACACCTGTGAGGTAGATGGATTATCTTGGCAGAGAAGTGCTCACTAACACAGATTTAGACAGATTTGTGAACAATATTTGAGAGAAATAGGCCTTTTGTATGCATAGATTTTTGAGTTCAGCTCATGAAAAATGGGGGCAAAAACAAAAGTGTTGGGTTTATAATTTTGGTCAGTGTATGTTGATATTTTATAAGAAAATTTAAAATATGTCTTTTTAATAAGGTTGCATACATAAATAAAATATATAATGTTGACATATACAGAATAGTTGCTACATATAATACCACAAAAAATCATCAGACATTATTAACATGGACATACACAAATTTTACTATGGCGATGTACAGATGTGAAAATTACATATTGCTTTATAAGTAACATATATGACAATATCTCTTAATATAGAGCAATATAGTCATATATTTCATCTTTGAATGAGAGCTATAGTCATAGAAGCACGTAAAATGTTTTAATCGACCTCACATGCTTTAATAGAAAAATATCTCTCTACCCATTGTTTATTAACAAATATCTAATCAATTACAGAACTACAATGAAGCAGGCCGAACAAGAACAGAAAATCCTGTACGAGCCGCACAAGGCTAGAAGATATGGATGATTTTTCACAGTTCTGACAATTTGTTTTGAGCTCAAATGAATCTCAGGGGAAAATAATTGTTACAAAATGTAACAAGATTATTTGGAAGCCAGCGCTGAATGTTCTTCTAAATATCATCTAGACCATTAGAGATGTCATAGTTCTTCCCCCGCAGACCAAAGAAATGGTATCCGCTTCAGCGAATAACGCTGCGGCCTGAACCCTGCAGAGCTGTGGGGAGAAACTTCTCTAATTCATTCAACTCCATTAGAGGCTCATCTCATTTATCCTGGTGACTGGTCCTGCTACGGCGGAGCACAAAGCCATCTTTCCATTTATTTTCATTAAAGTGCATTGAAGGATGAGATGCATGTTCATAGAAGGTAAATGTGTTTACAAAATGAGAAATTTACGCATTTCAATTCCACAAGTGCAGCTTCAGAACTATAAAATACAGAAGTTTGGGGATTGCGTGAAACTAAAAAATATTCATAAAAAATATCACATGCGCTGAATTGAATTGAACTTTATGCATTTATAATCATTAAGCTGGTTTTACTATGCCACTATGCAACCAGGCATAGCTAATTAGAACATAAATCTATGAACTAGGCCAGCACAGATCTCATTATGAACAAACGTTTCATTGCTTGTCTTTATTTATTCCATCGTTTGAAGTGCTGATTACATTAATGTCATCTACAGTATGGCTGATTTCGATTTATTCCCAGTGATGTTTTATAATAAAGAAAATATACAACTCTGAAGTCAGAGGTGAACACAACCATAACAATATTTTTGAGTAATAGGGCCATCGCATCAACCTGCTTATGAAGCCTTGGTTATGTCAAGGATTATGAAAGGATTATGTTTAGCACAGATGGCAAAGATAAACCCAGAGGAATCCCTTTCCTCATATTCACTCATATTTGTTTTCGTGCAGCTTATGGCGCTTGCCCAAATAAAGCAGACTGGAGAATGTTCAAAGACAAAATTAAGAGAAATAATGTTTAATCTATTAGCCCAATGTTTTCATAAAGATTTACTATAAAAAAAAAAACCTAGTGAATATTATGTGCAGTCAAAGGCAAAAGAGAATTAAACAATTTAAGACTTAATGGAAATTTTATATCTTTTAACTTTAATGTTCCTCTGGTAGACTTCTTAATTTGGAGCATTCATTTAATTTTGTAAAAAAAAAAAAAAAAAAAGTTAAAGAAGAAGAGGAAGGTTCAGACCAGCTTTTTTTTTCTTCGACTGAGTGAGAACACAGTTGAATATGAAAGCCCATTTCTGCCACTGAATAAAAAATAAAAAAGGTTATTGTAATTTTTAATCTCACAGTTCTGACTTTTTTTTCTCAGAATTGCATGATACAAATTCGCAATTATAACTTTTTTCTCAGAATACTCACAATTTCGAGTTATAAAGTCAGACTTGTGAATTGCGTGACATAAACTTGCAGTTGTGAGTTATAAAGTCAGACTTGCGAGATAAAAAACAACACAATTCTGACTTTTTCTCCCAAATGGCAATTTGTACATATTTCACGAGGTGGCTAATTTGTACGAATTCTAATGTGTGAGTTTATATCCCGCAATTCTTACTTTTTTCGAGTTGTGAGTTATAAAGTCCAGTTTTGAGGGGGGGAAAAGACTGATATGTTCTCGGAATTGGGAATTTATATCTCACAATTCTGAATTAACTCACAATTAGTGTTATAGTCACAATTGTGAGTCTACATCACGCAATTCTGAGAAAAAAGTCAGATTTGCGAGTTTATATCTCACAATTCTGACTTTATAACTTGCAGTTGCGAGTTTTTATCTTACAATTCTGACTTTATAGTTCACAATTGTGGGTTTATATCTCACAATTCTGAGAAAAAAAATTTAGATTTGCAAGTTTATATCTCACAATTCTGACTTTATAACTCACAATTGCAAGTTTACATCTCAGTTCTGAGAAAAAAGTCAGAATTGTAAGTTTGTATCATGCAATTGCAGAAAAAAAGTCAGACTTGTGAGATAAGAAGTCACAATTCCCTTTTTAATTTTTTATTTAGTGGTGGAAATGGGCTTCCATAGGTGAATCATTATTAAAAGCAAATATATATATATATATTTTTTTTTTTGTATACCTCACGTTTATTTATTTATTTATTTATTTATTTCAGATTTATACATTTTATAGCTTATCCAATTTAATAATATGAAAAAAGTTAACTTTGTGAGTGTTTACTCTGAAAAGTTTTTGGCCTAATTATACCTTAGGTGCAAGTTTGGGATCCCCAGTCTAAAACAACATTTTTGTTTTTTGTTGCATTTCAAAATGTAATCTAAATAACATAAAACTTGCATTCATTTCAGGAAGCACAAAAGTCTCAGAGCTGCTTGGCTCATTTTGATGGACAGTTGGTCATTTATACTTCACAAGGCAATTTGCTGTGAAAATAACTTGAGGCAATTTCAACTGAACCCCGACAGAAATTTAATCTGTGCTGTCATTGTTCTCTAATAAATCAATGAAAAGTGAAAAACTTGTATAAATGCACTAAAGACTCATTAAACATTTGGAGGCATTTTATGCAGAGACTTTTTCTTTTCATCTTATTCCAAACCTCCCATAATTAAAGAATACTTTCTCTGTGAACCAATTAAGACACTGGCTTCTAAATATGTTCCTGTCAGTATAGATATGAAAGATGCTGAGGGTTGAACACTGGGGTTGTTTATTATCTGTAAACAAGAAGCAATTATTCTGCCTCTGCTGTGAAGAAGTGACTTGGCCTTATGTTGGCCTGTGTCACAAGACATTGAACACAAAGTAAATTTATTTCTGTGTGTCAGCACACAGAAAACCAGATGTAGCCGCAGACTTGGACAATCCTTAGTGATTAGCATTAAAAAAGCAATTATTTGTGGATTAGAATGCTCCATTTTACAGTACTGAAATTAATTAGCGACTGCACACCTCTGTTCATCTGTGTGTGCACAAACAGCTGTGAGCTCATATTGGTAATGAGAATCTGAACTATAAAAGACACACGTAACCCCATCTCTCTTTCTCTCCGTCTGTCTGTTATTTCTGTTCCCCATCATTGTCAACAATAAGGCCATCGTCACCCTCACAATCACTGTCAATGTCATCGCCAATGTCAGTTGCACTCATCATTGCGTGCCTGTTTATTTTCAGCACACTTTGTTTTCTCGTTTAAAAAAAAAAAAAAAAGTGTTTACTAACAGGGCCATATTGCCAGACTGTTTCAGTATTTTAATGCTTAAACAACCACATACAGCCTCTTTGTCCACAATCTAGCGGCAGTATCAAGGACAGCTGCCTGACTGCCTCACTTCAAATATTTTATTGTTTTCTGACAATCATGGTAAAAACAAACATACCAAAAATATAATTAATATAGACTATATAATATATAATTAAACAGCATAGTAGACACAATATATAACAAAAACCTGGCTTTAAAAATGATTATTGGAGTATATTTTAAAATGAAACACTCAAAATTAATTCATTATTAATTAAATGCATTACTTGCAAATTCTTTGTAGTATTATTATTAAACAATTTCACTTACTAGCATTTTTGGAGTGAAAATAAATTGGTTTTCACTTGGTTTACACTTCTTTTCCAGTATCTAGCATCTAGTGTAAATCTAAAACTAATACTTGATCAGTTATTGGGCAATATTTAGGGGTTCAAGCATGTAATAATTGTTAGAATGGTCACGGATCAGCGATCTCCTCGTAAAACTGATTGTGCCGACCAAACCATCAGTCGTAGAGACTTGAAACTTGGAGGGATGATAGCACTTATACTGCCTACAACGTGACCAAGGCTCACCCCAGTTGGCCTGATGGGGGCGCTACAGCGAACAAAAGTATGGAATCACTCATAACTCCTAAAACATCAGTTGCAGGCTGAAGTGTTCGATCGTGAGCCTAATTTTCGGGTCACAAAATTTCATTAGCGAAATGTTTGGGTATTTTGCATTTTTTGAAAAACCTACTTTTGCAAACTAGTCCTAGGTTTTTTGCCCGATCAGAACCAAATCGGTGCAGAAACAGTATCTGGAGAATGAATATCAATAACTATCAAAAAGTTAAACTTTCGACTCACCGTCGCAAAAGGACACAAAAATGTTCGAAAGGGGCGGGGCCACTTTTAGTAAAATGCCTGTAATTCCTGAACGGAATGAGATATCTCTGCCAAACTCAAAACACTTATGTATGAGCTCAGTCTGAGGTCACAGGAAAAAATATTGTGGCGCTATTAGAGGGAAAAAACATAAAACATGAACATCGATGTGTACAGTCTTGGCCGAAGTGCCAAAAGCGTCTATAAGGACATTTGCGTATATCAAAAAACATGGCTGCCATTGGTCGACTATTTTTGAGCACCTGTTAGAGAAGGTTAACAGAGGCCGATCGGAACGAAACTTGGTGGGCCTGTTGGACTCATGGCCCCAAAGGTCTGAGAGAAATTTGAAAGAAATCGGCCAATGAGGGGTGATATTGCATTTTTCAAGGGCGTAAAAAAATGTTTGTCGCACGTTTCTTTTACACATACAATCAATATTCGTATCATGCGATAAAACTCATAATTCTGGACAACTTTGCTGTCAATCAAATCGTTTGTTAAATGATTGAGATGATGTCAAAGATTTGCAATCTAGTCCTAGGTTTTTTGCTTAACCTGGAAAAAACACAGCAGTACAATTCTCTGGACAATTCTTAGGTCAATAAGAATTAGATCAATAAGAAAATGTTGAAATTTTCCCTTTGGGAGGCTATAACGGAGTCGATTAGAAAAGGGGCCTGTCCAGATTTAAATCCTATAAAGCCTGAAGGAAAACTTAAAACTTCACAAAACCTGGGGAGCACATGTGACAGGTGATTCTAAACAAGCATGCAAAGTTAGGAGATCAGACCACAGCTGGTGCTATAAAAGTCAAAACCGTTCGGAAATTATGTGGATTTTTTATTTTTATTTTTTTAAATCTTTGATTTAGTTGGTTAAAAACTTACTAAATAATGTATTTTTCATATGTGCTTAAATGCCTTAAAGTGCTTGAACCCCAGTAATTGCTGCTTGCAGCTATATTTTTAAATTAGATATATTTCAGTTGGATATTTAATCATTTTAGATTACCTTTTCTGTCACTTCAAGTTAAAATCTTTAATAACACTAAGATATTAATGGCAACACTTTACAATAAGGTGTCATTTGTTAACATTAGTTAATGTATTAACTAACATAAACAAATAATGAACAATACATTTATTACAAATTTTACTGATCTTTGTTAATGTTAATAAAAATATAGTTGTTCATTGTTAGTGTTACTTTACAGTGTATTAACTAATGTTAACAAACAACTTTTGATTTTAATAATGCATTAGTAAATGTTGAAATTAATATTAACTAAGATTAATAAATGCTGTAGAAGTCCTACTATGTTATGCCTAACTTCGCTTATAGCACTTATTGGTTAATTTTAGGGTTATTTTGTGTGTGTTTTATTTTTAATTTAATAGAATTTTAAAATCAGTTATGACATGAAAATAATTACTGACTTTAGTATCGTCCAGAATTTTATCCGATGTGTTTGCTTAGTTAAAATGAGTATGGTAAGATATTACCAGTCCAAATTTATGAAGACAGTTCTGCAATTACCTGCCATTAATTTAATCAAATAATTACCATCAGCTGGCACTGAACATTAATATTTACATGTTGTTACAGAGCTGTACCAGCCAGCTAGCAATACAATTTGCAAATAAACCTGCATGGCCATTCACCCTATGAATATTTAATGATTATTTATATAGCATATGGTCATTACTCATTTCCTCGTCTTAAACAACTTGAGACTCGTCTCAACTCTTTTTCATCTTGACGTGAATCTTGACTCAGGAGACGGGACAGGATGGAACAGGAAACAGCAGGAACTCCAGAGAATAATGACACTCATTAATAGCGAGTTGGAGAAGACTGATGGCAATGTTTTGAAATGCGACGCAGTTGAAAGTCACTCAGAGCTGTCTGCGTGCAGCTCTTTCCGAAGGTTTGTGTCAAGTCTGAGGGCGCTTCGAAAGACGTATGCCTTCAGCTCAAAACCATTAACACTTCCTGTTGTTTGTCTGTATCCGACCTGTATTAAGATTTTATACTTTTGCATGCTAAATAATGAATTATTTACTAT
Organism: Labeo catla; assembly: GCA_012976165.1. Lineage (NCBI taxonomy): Eukaryota > Metazoa > Chordata > Actinopteri > Cypriniformes > Cyprinidae > Labeo > Labeo catla. The sequence goes on along the minus strand of VONZ01000031.1, from coordinate 2,165,353 downwards.
ATTCTTTCCATCATGTTTTATGGTAGACAGATCGGTAGAACTGCTGTGAGAATCCCATTTTACTATATATTTTTCAGAATGCAGACAGGTCCCTTTTCAGATAAACAAGCAGCGCAAACGGCAACTGTGGGGTTTTTATCATCACACCGAAATGAAACAGTCTACTAGTCATTAGCAAAGTAATTTCCTATGAAACTGCGAAAATGTATCCTAGACTGTGATAGTGTAATAGCATGACTCAAACTCTTCCTGGTTCTTATGTGCACACAAATCAAAAACAATATTATAGCTTATGTGTCTCTGCTCTCATCTATCTCTTTCTCTCTCTCCGTTCATAATTCATAAAGAAGCTTATTAGCATAATAAACAGGCGTTGCCATGCACATAACACACATACAGTACAGTACAAACACACAGGTATCAGTCTCTCTACCTGTTTGTATTCCCTACAGACTCTTAAGAAATAAGAGCGCTGGGATGGTGTGTGTCGAGGACTCTGGGATCAGATACCTGTGAATCAGAGGGCAGGAGTGTGCTGGTAGTGAGGGGGTGGGTCGACAGAAGCTGTCAGCAACCGGATGATACATCATTACAGAAATCTGTAAAATGTACATCAGGTATGACTGGGCGTGTGGTGCAAGGGTACCTGGCATGATCTGCTCTGACAGAGTCGGCTAGGTGTATGATCCTGCTCCAGGCTAACAACAGCACAAATAAAGCACAGCTCATGTTTTGGTGAAATGTACACATCAGTGATTTACAGCTAATACTGCAGGGGATTTATACTTTAACGAAAGGGTTTTTAAACTTTTTGATGCCAAGGACAACCAAATATGATCCCACTGCTGATGAAACAGCACAAAACGCTTTCTTATAGTAAAGTTTTTTTAATGTAGGCAAAGTAGGACCTATATCAGTGCAAGTTACCTGATGATTGCAACATACTGTGAGCTCATTATAAACGGTAAGTTTATCCACATTCTTGCAATACTCCAAAAAACGTACTTCTATCTATAATTCACAACACTTTGCATCTAAAATGAACACGAGTTGCAGTAAAACACTAATAACTTTTATTGTTTTTCACTATGTTATGACATTTACCATAGTGCATGATATGTAAACTAATACATTTTGATGTTTGCATTACAACCAGCTTAATTTGTATGCTTTTCTGATGTAGTAAACTTGCTTAGTTGCTCACCCGGTACAGTACTGCACTTGTAATTTATTTAAAATACATTTATTTCATACTAAGTATACTTCAAAGCCATTAACATATTTATTGACATATGCTACTAGTCATTTTGTAATGTTTTTTAAAGAAGTCTCTTCTGCTCACCAAGCCTGCGTTTATTTGATCCGAAGTACAGCAAAAACTATTAAAACTTACTATTTAAAATAACTGCTTTATATTTAAATGTATTTTACATTTTTATTTATTCCTGTGATTTTACTACATTTTTAGCATCATTACTCCAGTCACCTGATCCTTCAGAAATCATTCTAATATTCTGATTTGCCACTCATAAAACATGTATTAGCATTATTATGTTGAAAACAGCTAAGTAGAATTTTTTCCGGTTTCTTTGATGAATAGAAAGTTCAGAAGAACAGCATTTATCTGAAATAGAACTCTTTTGTAAATAAATAAATAATTAAATGTCTTTATCATCACTTTTGATCAATTTAAAGCATTCTTGCATCCATTTCAGATAAATGCTAATCTTTGGATCTTTCTATTCATCAAACAATCCTGAAAAAAATGTACTTAATTGTTTTAAATATTAATAATACTAATCTTTTCTTGAACAGCAAATCAGCATTTTAGAATGATTTCTGAAGAATCATGTGACACTGAAGACTAAAGTAATGATGCTGAAAATTTAGCTTTGATCACAGGAATAAATTTCAATTAGAAATATATTCAAATAGAAAAAAGTTACTATTTTAAATAATAAAAATATTTCAAAATTGCACTGTTTTTGCTGTACTTTAGATCAAATAAATGCAAGCTTTGTGAGCAGAGGAGACTTAAAAAACATTAAATGTCTTACTGTTCAAAAACTTTTGACTGGTAGTGTATCACTTAAGATTTATTGATATAAAATTATAATTAAACTTTATTTGGAGTATTTCTTTACTGCACAATGCACATTTTTTAATATTATGCATAAAATGTGTTTTAATTTCACTTTTAATAAGGACTGTATGATCTCTGTATAATATCAGTCTTTAAATACAAAGTATTTAAGGTGTACCTGAAGCATACTTGCAATAGTTCCACTTCAGCACAATCAAATATACTCCAGTAGCTGGACCTCAGCACTATTTCTGCACAATTAAAGTGCATTAAGCACAAAATTAGTTGTCCCAATTTAGCAGACTTTAAGTATACCTGTTTAGTATACCAAAAGTACAATTTCAGGGGATTTTTAAGCAGCACATAAATATGTAAATGCATTTGTATTTTTTTCTACTGGGTAGGCTAGGGTCACTGGACATTTAACTTTGAAAGTGCAACAAAAGCATAAAAAGGCAGCGTAATATTTTGCAGAAATGTCATCATAGACACATTTTATCAATGTTCTTAAATGAGTCTGGGTTATATATCTTATCTGAGGTTGGTATTGATGTGCCAAACCCTGTGATGTTAAGCCAAATGCTTTAAGACCACTCTGAAAATACCTGTCAACATATTTTATCAACTAATTGCTGTTCGCTGGTGCCAAAATGTTTATGTTTACATGTTGTTAAAGAGACGTGCTTGCTAGCAAGGGAAAAATATTCACAAATGAACCATGACAGCCATTCACTAAATGAAAGTTATTTATATAGCATATGGTCATTACTCATTTGCCCATCTTAAACAACATGAGACTTGGCTCAAATCTTTTTCACCTTTACATGAAACTTGATTCAGAAACTCCAGAGAGCTCTGTAAATGACACTCATTAACTGTGGGCTGGAGAAGATTGATGGTGATGCATCAAAAGCACTGAAATGCAACACAGATGAAAGTCACTCAGAAATGTCTATGTGCCATTTTAAAAGAAGGATCTGTGATTTTACTCTCATGCAGGGGTTTTCAAACTTTTTTTAATGTCAAGGGCTCCTAAATATGATGATTTTAACTGTGAGGAACCCCATTCTTAAAATAAAAGAGTTAAAATGAAAGAGTTGGGATTATATTATAAAGAAAACATGGTGTTTAAAAAATAAATAGGTTTTATATTATCATTGCATTAAGGCAATCATTTACACAGGCTACTAAAATATTTGTACACATTATATTTTTAACTGGAATTACTTTTTAATTAACAGTGTATTAACATTAAAGTATTGTTAGATATATAAGATACTACAGCTCTACTAACAATAATTTTGTCAGTCTATTTTTTCCATACGGACTTCCCAGCGCCCCCTTGTGGTTCCCTGGGATGCCAATGGTTTGCACAGGGATGATATTGGCAGCAATGATACATTGTATTGCATTATGATAAACAAAAAAACAACAACATAGCAATGCAGTATGTACATACATTGATATCTTCACTGGCACAGCTCAACTATATTTTAACTCCAATAGTAGCTAAAAATGCATGTTAAGTCTGGGTTTGGATTTTTTATTCTAAACTCATAAAGAGAAGACAATTCATTAGCATTCATTCAATCATCAAATCGCCTCAGAGAATGGACAGCCTACCACATTGGGTCTTTTTTATCAGACATGCTTCTTATCAGTAATAACTGTAACCAATTTAGCACTAGCAGTGCAACCGAACGTGACAGGTAGTTTGAATGAGATTAGCGGAGAAAAGGAAGTATTTCTTGGCAGCATTTCTCTCTGCAACCTGCTGCTTCTGCAGGACAGAGTCGATAACGGCTGCACAGCCCATCGCAATGTAGCATCAGTTATCCACCGTTTGTGAGAGCTGAATATATAAGAGAATTCACCTTTAAAAAAAAATCAATTTAGTCTTCTTTCAGCTAAATTGACTAAATTGAGTTGCAACATCATGTCAACCATGACCGATTCCATTAAGGCAAGTCATTCTCTTTTAAATTTTACAGTCTAGTTTTTAAAAACACAAATAACAGTAACAAATAACGTAAGCTGTTCTATTAATTCAGCTCACATGTCATTTTGGTCTGTACTTAATCAGTTCGTTATATTGTAAGTGTCTATTGTTGATCCTTGTTGTATTGATATTGTGCTTTTCTCTCCTTCTCAATTCCATACAATAGGAACTGGAAAATTAGGTCATTAAAATGCAAAATTGTTTTTCCTCAATGTGAATGCATTGAAACAGCGAGAGTATATTAAGTGCACAATGTAGTGTGCTGAGCCAATAGCCAAGATAATCACCTTATTTCAGCTGATTTTAAGAGAACGGATGGCCTGTTTTAAATGTTGTTTGTCTGAGAATGACATCTTTTCAGAGATTCAGAGAACAGTCTGCTCGGCTATATCTGGAAAGTGACTCATCTGCAGTACTTTCAATCACTCTCACCTCAAATCCTGAAGGCAACAGATCAATTTACACCTTTCAAGGCAAAGCACAAAGTACTCGGAGTAATAAGAAGTCCCAGAAGTCCAATGTATAGTAGGATTAAAAGTATTGCAGGCATTGCACAGTCCTGGATGTATTTGAAAGCTATGGTGAATGCAATATTTCCGCTATTTTAATCGCTAAAACCGTAGCTTATATAGTCTGCTTTCTCTGATGTTTTTCTCTCGGGCTCATTCTCTGAATATTTGTCGTATGATTTCACAGGAGCAACAGTCATTCTGCGTGTCATTGAGCGCATCAAACTGTGTGAAATCAGATAATGTCCTTCCCTGCTCTGCTGACACGGAGCCCATTGCCTGCTGGGACTCAGCAAGGTCAATTAGCCATGCTGATTCTTCAACAGCCGGCACAAACACAGACCATTATCAGTAATGGAGTTTCTCACCACAGTCTGTTTGCATTGCACTGACCAGCAGGGTAACGGGTTGCGTGTTGGTTTTGTTTGCTGCGTCCCTCGCTCTTTCATCCATTCATTCTTTCTCTGTACGGAGAGAAAATGTGCAGAGATTTAGTTGATCAAATCAGTAAGGCCTGTGATACTAAGGTAAGGTTTCTTTTAAGCCAAAGCCATCTAACACTTAGCCGTTTTTCCCTGAGGAGCTAAACCATGGGTCAATAAAGGCAGCAAAATAAACCACAAGTGTTGCTTTCTCTCATGGCTGATGATTAGAAAACAGCTCACAGTGCTGATAACGGTTCATTTAGACCAGAGAGACAAGAAGAGACCGTAAGAGCTACATTATAGCATGAAATGCTGCTTTTGATTTCTATGGCTGTGATAGATAAATGAGTTTTATTATTGAAGATTAGCAAGATAACAGTTTTAATTATAGATGAAGCTAAATATGCAAAATGGCATATTTTCTGATAAGTTAGTCCAGTGTGCATAGATAAAGATATATGAGAAATAAACTTACAGTTTAAAGAGGTCATTTGGTTTTTTTTTAAGTGTCCTAATATTGAAGTACCTACAGCAGGTTTAAATGCATCTAAGGTCAGAAAACTTTGCAAAGTATACATTTACACAGAGTCCTGTGTCAATGATTTTGAAATGATTCGTTTGAATCACCTTTGAGCTAAATGTCTGTTAACCCCTCCCTTCCATAAGCCTACTCTGCTCTGATTGGTCAGCTGTCCAAGCCTGTTGTGATTGGCACAGAGAGGAGTATTTGAGCAAGTAAGCGAGCGCTACGCTGTCTGTGTTGCCAAGTCAGGTTGTTTTTGTGTAAACAGGTTGAAGCGACCCCAATAACGTCATATTTATCCACTGGAATGCAAATTTACCAGGGGAACCCTGACAAAAAGCATGTACTTTACATCAACTAGCCCAGAATGCGATTGGGCTAGTTTTGAGTAACAATTGGACGGGTTTTGTTGTGAAAACCTGGCAACCCTGATGCACCTTTACATAAAACAATAATATAGTGCTCCAATCCGTTCTTAAAATAATGACATAAAAGCATTTTGTTTAACACTTATGCAAGCAAATCATGCCACAGCTAAAGTGTAGCTGCTAAACTGTAAACACTTCACAAAAACAATAACGGTGGATACGTTAGTCGAGTGCTAACGGGACTAAATGATGAAACACAGTTTGTAAACCAAAATATGTCTAAGTTACATTCTTTATTATTGAACGAAGTAATTCAAACAACGACTATATTAATCGACTCATTCTTAGGAAATAGTGGGTTCATGGTGAATTATCAGAACCATTTCAGTAATACAGTATCGTGGTTTACCTGGAAACCTAAAGCTGCACAGGTATACATCACATATTAGCACAAAGCAAAAACAGATATTTTGAACACTCACTTGAAAATGTTCACCTAATGTATGAATCATACTTACAGGTTGTGGTTCGGAGATGCTTGTCGGTCCAAATAAAGAAGATTAGAATCCAGAAGATAAAAGACAAGATTAGAGAAGCAGTCCTTTGTAAAATGACAAGCGCACCACAAAAGTTTTAATTGTATTGCTGTGGTATTGTGGAACAATTGAGTTTTAACCACTGATTCTTCACATCATCATCTTTTGGAAACGAACACTAAAACTTGCTTTCACAGCTCAGAACACAGCGTCTTTCTTTTGAGAGACAATATCTTTATGTATAATGCACTTTTTTGATTAACAACTGTGCAGACTGTTTACATTGAAGGATAGCTATGTTACTGCAAAACAAGATGTTTTTCGAAAACCCATATGACCTGCTCTTTAAATTCTAGAAGCAAAGCTTGTAAAATTCACAGTATTTTTGTGCTGATGCAAATATTTTGACCTTTCTGCTTTTTATTCATAAGCCTGAGTTGTTTGTCAAGCCAAGGGATACGTGTGTTAACCTATGAAAACTATCATCAACATCTCACTGCAATGAGAAACCCTCCTTTACAACTGCATATGAATTAGTCTAGAACAACAGGACTCTGAGAGTGAATCATAATAAATCTTACACTTTAAAATGTGATCCTCATTGTTGATTGAAAATGTTAAGCATATTTACACACAGCTCTATATATTTCAAGCTGGATATACTGTATTATTACACGGCTCTCTGGAATACTTGACTGTCTTTGTCAGGACAGTAGTTTTGTACATTGCAATGGATTAGATAGTAAGATATTAAGCATGCAAGATTTTAAAACACTTTCACCTTAAATCAATAGGCTAAAAGCTGCTTCCTAGCAACAGTTTTTTTTTTTCATGGAAGCTTTGCGTTTAGTGAGCTAATAATAAATTCAACTCAAATCAATATTTTGTGTCAAATTATTCACTTATGTGAGAAGCAGACATGTAATAAGCAGGATAATGTACATCCAGCTGGTTGTTATTGCAAAATAACCCCCTACAGGGTGATACAAATTGGGGTTTATATACTCTCAGCCTCAGACATCACACCCATGAACATCTGATGCATATGACACACAAAATTGGAAACACTCCAGGAGTTTCAAAGTCGTGGGGACATTTTAACGCCCCTGAACTTGACAGGGCACAAAACGAAATGTGATTGGTTGCTTTAACTGTCAGTCATATGGCCTCTTGGACAGTCCTAAGTGGCCAAATTTCCCAGACTTTTTTTTCCCAGCTTTTTTCAAAGTGAAGATAATGGTCTTTCAGAATCTACAAAATGTTAATTATTTTTACCAAAATAAGGGATCATACAAAATGCATGCTATTTTTTATTTAGTACTGACCTCTATTAGATATTTCACATAAAATTTGTTTACATATAGTCCACAAGAGAAAACAATAGTTTTAGAATTTATAAAAATGAACATGTTCAAAAGTTTACATCCCCTTGATTCATAATACTGTGTTGTCACCCGAATGACCCACAGTTGTGTGTGTTTTTGTTTTTTGTTTTTTTGTTCACGAGTCCCTTGTTTGTCCTGAATAGTTAAACTGCCTGCTGTTCTTCAAAAAAAATAAAAAATCCTTCAGGTCCCACAAATTCTTTGGTTTTTCAACATTTTTGTGTATTTTAACCCTTTTCAACAATGACTGTATGATTTTGAGATCCATCTTTTCACACTGAGAACTGAGAAACTCATATGCAGCTATTACAGAAGTTTCAAATGCTTACTGACGCTCCAAAGGAAACACAATGCATTAAGAGCCGAGGGGTGAAAACTTCCTACCTCTTGAATTTGAAGATCAGGGTAAATTTCACTTATTTTGTCTTCTGAGAAACATGTAAGTATCTTCAGTAGCCTCTGAAGGGCAGTACTAAATGAAAAAATATATTATATTTGGGCCACATAAATGCACACATCTCCATTCTGTTCAAAAGTTTTCACCCCCTGGCTCTTAATGCATGGTTTTTCCTTCTGAAGCATCGGTGAGCGTTTAAAACTTCTGTAATAGTTGCATATGAGTTTGCATATATATATATATATGTATGGAATTTAATCACACCCAAATTAAATCATCACTGCAAAAATATACTTGGCGACTCATGCAATGTTGTGAATAATGACCAAAACAAGATAAATCAAAACTGACTGGATGTGAGTGCCTATTTTCTACACTGTAGTTTTTCTTCCACACATTCACAATGTTACATATATTATATGCCTTAGTGGCCTTGCATGGCACAGAGTCTCCATTCTGCAAAATAAAATGTTGCAGAGAATAAGGATCAGGGTTTTTATACACTGCTGAAAACACGTTGTATTTGGGATTGTCATCAGTATAATTTACTAATTTCATGTACTGTTGATGAACAGTTATAAAGCTTGCCAGGAAAATAATGCTCATTTAGCCAGTTTGTGATTTCCCTTCATTCTCTGTGGAGGCATTGATAAAGCATCAATTCCACACCTGCATTGTTTTCTCTTCATTTAGCTGCACTCGCACTAAAAGCTTCATGTGTGCGCCAGTAAGTGAAAAAGAGAGAAAAACACATGAAATTGCCCGACGCATCTATTTTTTCCAGCTAAAATCACTTGAACACCCATCATAGAGTAATGGCTTCCAAAGTACAAACCTCCAAGGAGGACTTGCGAAAGGCCGTTCCACCGTTTCAAAGTTGAGCTTCTCATCTCAAAAATAAGAGCGCAATCAGGACATTTTTAGAAACCCTCTTTGCTCATGTACAAACAGAGAGGACGCAGCGAACACTTCACAAAACATCACGTGGGAAGCCTGGGAAAAGAAGGATAAGGCTTTCGAAAAACTAGCAGAAAAAAAAAAGAGTGAAAGAAAGTCAAGAGATAACATGAGAGCAATGTCATTCGAAGGAGGCGAGAACAGCGCCTGAAATGAATATTCATGCTTCTCAGTCTTCAATGGGACTCCAACATCATAGACTTCCCATTCTTGCTTCTTTTAGCTCTTTTCGAGCTGATAAGCGTCTCCCAACTCTAGCCCAACCCCAACGGTTGCCACAGAGATTCCCAGTCTCTCCTGAGCAGTAATCCTCTGCTTCCAGAGGATGCTGGGGGGCCTGAGCCCCCCCTCTCACTCCAAGCTTCCCAATCCAAGCTCTAATTCCGTGTGTAATTTCATTAAAGTGAAGCACATCAGCTTACCCTAGGAGAGAGTGTTCTGGAAATGATTTGGGGCCCTTACATGTGTATCGCTCTTGTGATATGAACATATACACACACAGCCTCAATTATATTGTCATGCAAAACAGATCAGAAAAAGAAAGCACCTGGCCTACTTAAAAAAAAAAACGTCATGTTTTGTGTTAAACAAAAGGCACTCTTTTTTTTGTTGAAAGAATCGCACAGGTAAAAATGGCATTGAGTAGGTTCAATGTGCTCTTCACACTGCAGTGCTCGGTTTGTATCGACTTTGGACTTTAACCGAGCGTCTCCTGCTTCAATAGGCATGAACACTTAGGTGAGGCGGCTACAGACCCAATGTAGAGCTTCTACATCTGATTGCTTCACAGGAAGCAATGTCTCAACCCACACAGCAAAACTATCAGCGAGGTCTCCCACACTTACTCCTCATATTCAGTCTGTAACCATGACGACTGCCTGCACCATCATTCAGTCTATTTTTTTTTCTTAAGAGCTTTTGATTTCCAAACTACACGTCATAAACATGAGAGCTGATGAGGAGAGGATGTGCTCTTGTGTTCTGTATCATTGAGGCTAAGTGTACACTTGCTCGTTTCTAAACATAGTATACTGCCCTTCAAGGCAGCATTTTAAGATAATTTAGTTTGTCCACTTAATATATGTTTCGCTCAATATCTGTCTATCTATCTATCTATCTACGTACATAAAATGAAATGTGCTTTTATTTATATAGAAAGTATTTTAAAAAGCAGGTCATATGGGTTTTCGAAAAATATCTTTTCTTCCAGGTTGTAACATAGCTATCCTTTAAAGTAAACAGTCTGCAAAGTTGGTTATGAAAAAGTGCATGATAACTAAAGATATCGTCTCTCAAAAGAAAGAGTCGACTCAGAATCGCCTTAACGAGTCTTCATATTTTTTAATTTTCTGCCTGTTACCGATCTACATCAATCGTTAACACTTTAGCAAAATCCCCACCTGACCAGCCCACAAACACTTCCACTATTTAGTGTGTTTACATCATGCTGAGAAAACACTGTTTTTGTATTCATTGCCAAAAGATGATTATGTGAAAAATCAGTGTTTTAAATAATTTTTTTTTTCCACGATACCACAGCAATACAATTCAAACCTTTTGTTGTGCTCGTCATTTTACAGAGGACTGTTTCTCTTATCTTGGCTTTTATCTTCTTTGGCTTCTAATCTTCCTTGTATGGAATAACAAGCATCTCCGAGTCAAAACCTGCAAGTAAGATTGATATGCGTACATTTTGAGTGCTTAAAATATCTGGGTTTTTTTTGTGCTAATATGTGATGTATACCTAATGCAGCTTTAGGTTTCCAGTTAAACCAAGATATTACTGTCTTACTGAAATAGCTCTGATAATTCGTTGTGAACCGACTATTTTCTAAGAATGTGTTGATTAATGCAGACTGTTGCTGTTCTAATTACTTTGTTTAATGATAAAGAATGTAACTTAGAGTTTTTTGGTTTACAAACTGTATTGTTTCATCAGTCATGTTAGCACTGGACTAACGTATCCACAGTTACTGTTTTGTGAAGTGTTTACAGTTTAGCAGCTACACTTTAGCTGTGGGCACGATTCGCTTGCATAGTTTTAAACAAAATGTTTTATATCATTATTTTAAGAATGGATTGGAGCACTATATTATTGTTTTATGTTAAGGTACATCAGGGTTGCCAAGTTTTCACAACAAAACCCACCCAAGTGCTACACAAAATGTCCAATTCCCATTAAAAATTGTGTACCAGGGTGTAAAACACGCTTTTTGTCAGGGTTCCCCTGGTAAATTTGCATTCCAGGGGCTAAATAAGATGTTACTGAGGTCGATTCAACCTGTGGATACAAAATCAAATGCTGACTTGGCAACACAGATAGTGTAACACTCGTTAACTTGCTCAAGTACTCAAGTACTCAAGTACTGTGCCAATCACAACAGGCTTGGCCAATTGGCCAAGGGAAGGGAGGGGTTTACAGACATTACGCTCAAAGATGATTCAAACGAATAGTTTCAAAATCATTGACAAATGACTGTATGTATAAATGTATATTCTGAGAAAACCGCAATGTTTTCTGACCTTAGATGCATTAAAATCTTTTTAACCAATATTTGTGTGTGCAGTTTTTTCAAACTGGTATTATGTGTTTACACCATGCCAGAATTACTGTAACTGGATGACAACCTGGGATGTTCTACTCAGAGCTACTCATGTCCTTGGTATTATGCATTTCTATGGCAACACTATTAACACCAAAATTAATATGTGTAATTTGAATAATCATTTGACAGAACCACGATATAACAAGTAACGCAAATGTCTTATTAACAAACAGAGTTTATTTAGCAGGACGTTCAGTAGTTATAATACCTTGTGATAGCTATAATAAATTGAAATGAATGACTTTTGTATATTTTCAGATTTTTCTTGCATTAAAAGGGATAGTTCTCCCAAAAATTGAAAATTATCCCATGACTTACTCACCCTCAAGCCATCCTAGGTGTATATGACTTTCTTCTTTCAGACTAATCAGAGTTATATTAAAAGATGTCCTGGCTCTTCCAAGCTTTATAATGGCAGTGAATGGGTGTTGGAATTCAATAGTCCAATAAAGTGCATCCATCCATCATAAAAACCAATCCAATGAGCTCCAGGGTGTTAATAAAGGCCTTCTGAAGTGATTTGTGTAAGAAAAATATCCATACTTAAAACTTTAAAAACGTAACTTCCACTAATTGTCGCTCACGAGAGAGTGGTGCTCCAGTGGATGACACAGGCGGACACGATCGGCGACAACTGTGGAAGTGATGAGCGTGGAAGTGCAGAGGAGAGAGCAAAACACAACACTGGTCATGAACAAGAAGTAGAAAATGAGGATCTGTAAAGAAAAATGGGATAAAAGGATTTCGATATAAGCCAAGAGGAGGCTAAACAAAAACTGAAACTGCTAAACAAAGGAAACTTTGCTTCCTTTGCTTCTGTAAACAAAACTCATATTCTTACCGGAGCTTACACTGTGCCTACATCATACGTCATGACCACTTGTGAATGTGCGTATGACAGTTAGCGGAAGTTATAGATTATGTTTTATGTTTTAATATGGATATTTCTCTTACACAAATGCATCGCCTTTATTAACACCCCAGAGCTGTGTGTATTTTTTCTTATGGACTGATGCACTGGACTATTGAATATCAACAGCCATTCAATACCATTATAAAGCTTGGAAGAACCAGGACATTTTTTTAATATAACTCCATTTGTGTTCATCTGAAAGAAGAAAGTCATATACACCTAGGATGTCTGGGTGAGTAAATCATGGGGTCATTTTTATGTTTGGGTGAACTATCCCAATAAGACATTAAAAATAGTCAATCATAGGAAAAAAGAAATATAAAAAATTGCTCAACTACATTTTACTGCTAATGCCACTTTATTTTGACTGTTTACGCATTACATTACAGCAGTCCGGTGATATGGGAGCTATAAGAAACTTCTAAGTTGTCACAAGTTGTAATTATGAGTTCTACAACACTTTTAGAAGTCAGAATCTCAGTCAGAATAATTACATTTTGACATGGTGTGAATACACATTAAGAGTACTGCACATTTAGCATAGCAACATGCTAACTCTAATTAACAGTGATTTGAGTCTCCTAAATGCTATTTGTGTGGCATGTAAACTTGCTGGCTATATAGAGAGTTCCAAATCTGTCACTTATTAAGATGCTGCCTATGCAGGCAGTAAAGCAGCTCACTAGATTAGCTAGAATTCCATAGCAAACCAATGCTTTAGCCAAACACTTATACCATACCGCCTACAAGTTTCTGACAGAAAAAGACATTCTTAATTCATAATGATACATGCCTAATAAAAAAACGGTTCCTTTTGAAACCAGACCATTTGCAAAAACTGAACTATTTTATTTTTGAAATTTCCTCAATAAGACACACAGCTAACAGCAAACATTTTGCTCCCTTGATGCTACAGTAGATTAATGATACATATCTCAGAGGACTTAGAAAGTTGCAATAGTGTAAAGTAGCTGTCAAGGCAAACAACTGAAGTCACTGCTTACTGGCGGAGTTCATGCATTTTTTTTCTCTTATGAAATGGACTTGCTGTGTGCTTTCTCTCAAGGGGTCTTTTACAGAAGACTCTATTCAACACATTACCATCTATACCCCAGCGCTAATGGTGGTTTATCGCCTCAGTCTTAAAGTTAGACAACTGAAATCATAAAATGGGACTGACACGACTAACACACTTGATAGGTCTTGTCTAATCTAGTAATTGATGATGTAAATAACGTCTCATTGAATGTGTCTCACAGTGATTTAGTGTGTAGTGAAAGTCTACTTCAGAGAAACTTTCTCTCAAGAGACACTTTAGTGTGTTGTGCTTTATGTAGAGCTTTAATACCCCATCAAATCTGCTGACGCTGTATGTAGCAAAAGACTCTGGAGACTAAGAAGTGTATTGTATTCAGGATAGCTCCCATTAGACCCAAGTTCAAATGCTCCTGAAACTCACAGAGTAAAATGTGAGATAAATGTGTAGGTTGACTATACGAAATACAGCACAGCCTAATAATTATACAGACAGGTGGTTTTGTCATGCTTCACAGCTGCATGGTTTACTTTAGGCTGAGCTTAAGCTACCCAGCTAAACTCCATTCCCACAGGTTTTTGCTGTCGACGTTAAGGAAACATTTTCAGCAACATGAATTTATATGTATATGGTTTGCATGACTTGACTGACACATAGCCCAGATCTGTCCTCAAGTGAATTATAATGAGATCCTTCAAATACATTTATAACCGGCAGGTAGTTGGAAGCTCAAAGGGTTTCAAAATAAACTGCTTGTACTGTAGTTCCACTGGTTCCTGCACTGCAGTAATTTGTTATCTGAAACAAGGTTATTCTCAAATCCCTCAATAATTATGTAGCAAGTTCTGTCAGTCAAATCCTTCTCTGTAGAGATGCATAACAGGCTGCCTATGCTGATTAATTTGACACTTTTTACTTGGGAAAACTTTTTCTCTTTCTTCCTTTTTGTGTAGTACTTATTTTCTACTTGTACTGCTACAAAAACAACAAATTTAAAGGTGACATATCATGAAAATCTGACTTTTTTATGTTTAAGTGTTAAAATCAGGTCCCCATTGTAACTACAAACCCAGAAAATGTGAAAAAGAACAACCCAGTAATTTTTTGGTAGGCCTTTCTCTGCAAGCTTGTGAAAAAACAAACCATTCAGATTCGTTCCTCCGTGATGTAGAGAGGGGAACTTATTGTAATATTACTGCCCCCTAATCTGCAAGTTTTCAACCACGGCGTCATCATTGTGTTTCCGCAAGTGGCAACGGTGTAACAGTTCTAATGCCATGGCAAATGTTCAAGCAAAGCATGCTAACTGTTCTGTCTTTGGCTGCACAGGCGAGCACAGAACACTATTTAGAGTCCCAGTCTCAGAGGAAACAAGAGAGCAGTAGATTTATTGATTTATTTACTATATATTGTGCTGGTGCCACACAGATCTAATATAAACATGCATTTTTTCCCCAGCTGTTTACCTTCATAGATATAACCGACTGTTTTTATAACTCGTGTATTTTTAACATAAACTTGTGTTTATGCGTGTTTAAGCGTGATAAGGCATGAAAGAGAACTTAGTTTAGTACTAACATGCCATGTGACTGTGGCTTTCTGCGTGTTTGCTTCGGATATGTGTGTTCAGAAAACCCTATATCAGACGTTTAAACTCATACAGCTTTAAAACACATCATTTCAGTGCAATAGATATGATAATCAAAACCAAACAGATGTGTTTTGGCGGAATATCTGAAATACGAGCTGCAAAGGCACAACTCTATTCTAGAAAAGGAGGCGGGGAGCAGCAGCTCATTTGCATTTAAAGAGCCATGCATGAAAACAACATGTTTTTGCATCCACTCAAAACAGACATTTTCAAAATTATGTAACAAATGATCTGTAGGGTATTTTGAGCTAAAACTTCACAGATGCATACTGGGGACACCTGAAACAGGCCATAATAGGTCTCCTTTAAAGGGCTCATCGGATGCAAAGTTCGCTTTTACATGTTGTTTGAACATTAATATGTGTTTGGCAGTGTATGTCAAATCTACCCTATAATGATAAAAACCCATGCAGTGGTTTTTAATTAATCTGTAATAATAATCTCCCATTTTTCAAATCGAGCCATTCTCAGATGCCTGTCGGTGTGGCATCACACCGACAGAGGCCGCTCCCGCGATAGTTGATTGACATGAGCGTCTTACCTCAGATCAGCTCTAACAGACCGATCTCCATTGTTTCAATGCTGGAGCAGGGATGTAAATTCCCTGTAATATCTCTGATTGAGCGATTGAGGTGTTGTCTTGCTGGATGTAATAATGAACATAGTGGTCGTCATTTACTCCCAACATCTGAGCCGCTGAAGATGCAGTGGGTTACGTTTCTTTGTGAAGGGAATGCAGAGCTTTTTGCAGAGCTCATTTTGACAAGGTAAAAAGGGTGTTGTTTTACACAACAATTGAGAATTTTTAACCAAAGTATGTTGTAGACTTTTCATTAAGACCCTAAAGAATCATATCAACTTATGGAAAATGGACATCCGATGACCCCTTTAAATATAAGTTCTAAATTTCACACTAAACATTTTATTAAACCATATAATTTCTCGTTATTTTTAACAGAAGAAGCTAAGACACAAATTTGCTAGCAAAACATACTTTCGAGTTGATTTTTCCCATTAAAACTGTTCAAGAATCGCACTGAATTGATTCATTTGTGAATTGGGCTCATCCGATTGCAGTGAGAGATTTAGGTTACATGACTGTAAGTAGTTCATGAACTAAATAGGCTGTAAAAAGAGGAGTAGTAGGCTATTATAATGGAAATACTTGGATGTGGACATTCTCATTTGTGTATCACTGTACACTCTCAGGAAAAAAATGTACAAAAGCTGTTACTGGACTGGAATCGTTAAACCTTTGTACCTTATTTATCCTTAAAGGGTGTCTTAAAGGTACACATTAGGAGCTCAAGTGTATAAATTAGTACCTAAATAGTAGTTATTAGTAACTTTTGAAAGTGTACTGCCCCAATGACTGCTTTTGCTCCTTTTTATCTAAAAGTATATGGGGGTAGGTTACTTGAGTTAATAAGTAAGGCATCTGAGCAAGGGATGTAATGAACTGAGAAATTGTATTCTTTAACCAGTACTTTGAGTAAAGCTGCCCTGAGGGTATACGTATCTCAATGTTTGGAAAAACAAAGCATTAAATTATGGATTGGATTAGATACAGCATACACTTTGATCAATAGATTCAATCAACATCAAACTAAATCCCATAAAGTGTGAAACACCATTTGCATATTTAACATCCAAATCCAAACATATTTCCTTGCCAGAAGTGTGATTTTAATTGCAGATTGTGTATATGTGGATTCACAAATGTCCATTTGGGGAAACTTGCAGAGATTTCTCCTACTTGAATGAATCCATTAGGTAAGAATAACAAGTGAATGTAATAGGACGAGGGATAATGACTAACGATGTTATCTTGACACTGGCTGCTTTGACTATTTAATAGTTTGGCTGCTTCTGTAACCCTCGGATGACCTTACCTTACTTTGCTATTTGGCGATTGTCAAAAACACTGAGTAGTTACAAAATGACTTCCTCTTATCGGTGGGATCACACCACTGTCTCTCTGTGACTGAGGCCTCAGCCTGTCTCTCAAGGGGTGGTCTGCAGCAGTCCTTGACAGCCTTGGCAGATAACAGTGTTTGCTTTATGGTTTCTTTCAAACAGTAGTGTGCAATAATTTAACCAGCTAGCTGTGTCTCTGCAGACTTGCGAAAGATAAGATCACTCAGTGTTTAAATACAGTTGCAAAGATGGTCAGTCAAAGGCAGTTTAAAGAGCAGATAATGCTCTCTTCATTGGCTTTCTGAAGGTCTTATTTAGTGTGTTAAATGACAGTGTAGAAATTCTGTATGACAACTGATCTCAGATCTGACCCTGAGAGAAACAATGTGTCACTTTATGTACACACACGCACATCTCTTCAATCAGAGAAACTAACATTTATATGGAATAATTTGTACAAACTATTCTTACATGGGTGCTTTTGACCTTGTGGACTTTCAGAAAATAAACAGCCTTAAACGCACTCTCACCAGTTCAGTTAATTAGTCTAATTACTACTACATTTATTTTTTCTGAATTTGTTTGAAAAACATGTCATTGCAACCAAATCTCAAATTATGGACTGTGTTGACAACATTCTTTGGTGGAAATGACATTTTTGTAATACAATGACTCTTGCTATTGTTAATTTATGTACCCTAAATACACATAATTTAAAATAGATTTACATAAACTAACATGATTTGAAAACTACAGCTTGGTTGGAAATGACAAATACTGAAATAGTCTTAATTACTTCCTTTGTTTTCAGTTATTATTTGTCAAAATTAATGTCAAGTGTGCTCTTTCCTGACACTGATGTCTCTTCAAAAAACTTTTCAAAGCTGCAAAAGAAAAGAAAAGAAACAAATTTGCTGGTTGTGGTGGAAAGGATGCCACAACTATTAACTGTTATTTGTAACAACTGAGCCATTTCTACACATTGAGCCTCATTTCTGAAACGAACGAACGGTCATTTCTACGCAAAACTTGGAATTTATCAATATGGACGTAAACGGTGGCTACAATCAAGTCTCACGTCAGGTCTGAGCTTGTGTACGCAAGTTTTTGAGTTAGCCTGAATTTGCGTGCAGCATAGAGATTTTCAGAGAATTGTATAATGACAGCATTTTGTTCGTTTAGATTATTTCCCTGGCCAACAAACAAAGCTTTTTTATTCTTTTAGGGCATTAGATTTATATGCACAAATAGCAGCATAAACAGACCATGAGGATTCACCCATCATCATCCGTCACATCACCCAGCTGCTGCTCTTCGGTGAACTGAGAAAAACTGAAATTATAAAAGGAATAAAATAAATAGGGCTAGCCTACACAAAATATATTTATCTTAAATAATTAACAGATTAACAAAAAAAAACTCTGCAACAAGTATAGGCCACTTTCGTTTTTGTGGCACTCTTAATGCAGTTTATTTGTTATATCTTCACTTTATTAAATGTAACTGTAACTTCATATAGATGAACCATTAAAGCTACAAAAGTTATTGATTTCCTCTTTTTCTTTTGTTCTTTGATTACTAGGTATCACAGCAGCTGTGTTATTAGCTTATTTGGCTGCTATTACTTTAAGAGCTGCCACTGCTGAACGTGACACGGATATGACACGCATGCTTGCATTTTTATTCGCGCTTTAATATAAAATGATACAGGCTACAGTGTGCGCCGCCGCATTTGTGCGTGAAGTAGAAGAGCATGTGCCATGAGCACTGTGGCTGACAGGACAGGTAAATTGGCTTGTACTGGCATATGGCCTGACAACGCAGTGACTAGCACCTGGCACTGAAGTAGGAGTCTTCCAGTTTGATGTGGTCGTGAAGACGTTCTGCGACTAAATAAATACACTTCTTGTCAGGAAAAAAAAAGAAAAAAATCAGCAGTTGTGAGTGGGGTGGCCAACCCTAGCCCCGCCCCTGCATTAAATATTTTTAACACCATTAAACTGGAAAAATGAATTGCCTGCATTAACACGCTAATTTCGACAGCACTAGTTTAAATATGAATATTTTATTATGGGATTTTCATATATTAGAATTTAAAGCCTTGGACTGGGACAAAGACACTGGAAAAAGTTTCTATTTTTATGTGGCCTTCATATAACAAAAATCTGTTAAAGTTGTTTGCTTTAATAAAAATCAGCGACTGAGACCTAAAATATGTTTGTAGTTGAAGAAACACATTCATGAGCTCATTTTTGCAGTATGTACTTAAAGTATGAAGAGAGTCAACAGGGACACAACAATAGCGAGGGTACAGCGTCTCCAATTTAATCTTCCTGACTTTCAAAAAGATAAGAGCACTTATAAAAAGACAGACGTATTCACCGCCTCTGAAAAATCATTCTCACATCATTGCTCGATTGCAAATGTACTGCAAGTCTGAATACACGTTTAAATCCTGTTACATTACTGCTTATTACTTCAAAGGACAAAGAATATTAAAAATGACAATTGACTATTTTCTTTCTTTCTTTTTTTTATTTTCCATCCTAAAGAGTTATTGATATCCCTCAACAAGCTTCTTATGCTCTGTATTGATTCAGCTAATTCAAAAAGTCCTTCGAGTGGCGACACTGATTACTTGTAATTTAGAGAACTAATCAGCAACATATATTGTTGTTAACACCCAATCACCAGGTGCCGCTATTTCCAGAGACAATATATAGCAATCCTCATGAATACAAAAGCAATGCAAGCAGCCCATGCATTTCCATTATGTGTTGTGTTTTACATTTAAATAGACTTTTCAGCGCTAAATGACCTTGTTAAGTCACCCTACGAAGCGTGAAAGGACGGGTCCGTACTGTACCTCACCGGTCGATGTCTTAAATCATGACGGTAGGTGATAAAGAGGGGATGAGAGTCAAACCAAGACAGGATTATGAGTATCTGAAGTTCTCACTGTGCTCTCTGACCAAACCACTGGAGTATGTTACAATTTCAAGTCACGGTAGTCAGAGCCCTTTGATCTTTTCCTGGTCACATGACCAAGACAGATTTTCTAAAACACTCAATATTTGAGAGCTCTAGATGTCTGTTTGAGAGGAACTGTTAGACTTCATTCTATATTTTAGAAAAAGGCTAAAACTGCACAAACCAATGATTTGGATTAGGGTCCATGGGCCATTAAAGGAAAAGACAGATACTCCAGAAGAAAGGTATCCCTCACATTAGAAATTGAATTACTGGGAATTTCACACTCCACCTGCTCTCGGGAGGTTTTTTTTTTTTATTTCCTCCCCACAGGCAAAAAGCTCAGACAGTTAGAAAATTATACGGACACACATGGACTGCACACAAGCGGCAGATGGAATTTTAGTGTCACTCCAAGCCTGTGGCTGTTTATTTTTTATCAACATAGTCCTAATCAATTGGATTCCTTTATTTCCTTCACTAATTAGGCACCGTACTTTAACATTACTGCAGTCCAACAGCATATGCCTGGGGGCAAAACCAAGGAAATATATGATATGATACCTGGAGAGAGTGGCCATTTACATTCACATTTATCTCAATAGCAGTTTCTTGGCCCGGCACAGGACCCCCAGGAAACTTGCGACTTGAAATCTGCTATCTTTGCTCACGTATTAAGTTCTGCTGCCAGTTTATTTTTGAGTCAGTCACCTCAGCCATAAATGCCATTTGTGTTTTTATAGTTGATGGATCCACATGACGCATCATTTGCCATGACAACTGCACATTCTATTTCATTAAAGGGATAGTTGACCCAAAAAATTCTACGCTGTGCCCGAATGCTGCCTTCGGAGGCAGCATTCCAAGGCAGGATGGCATCAAGACACATCCGAATCCAAATTCTGCTTCATTTCCTGTCTCCGGAAGTAACTTCCTCTGATTGAATTTTGAAGGCAGCATACACTGTAAAAATAATTTATAACCTTAAAATTTTAAGTTCAGTCAACTCAAAAAAAAGTGTATTCAACTTGAAATGTTAAAATATACTAGGTGACAGCTTAGATATTTGAGTTGAATCAACTTAAAATTTTAAGGCAGCTGGGTTACTTACCCATCTGTTAAGTTTAGCAAACACAAATATCTAAGTTGTTACTTAGACCAACTTAACATTTCAAGTTGACTAAACTTATTTTAGTTGACTGACCTTAAAAATTTTAAGGCAGCAGGGTAACAAATTATTTTAAGCTGACTCAACAAATTGTGTTTTTTATTTTTTACAGTGTAGATGTATCCCTCACTGCCTTTGATTTCCCACAATCCTGTGCATTTCATTCCATGACAGTTCAGCAAAAAAAAAATAAATAAATAAAAATAACGATGGCATCTGAAAGTTGCATTTGGTGGTCAGTTTGTGTGTAAATGTATATTTCTGACTAACTTTTTGCACTTTTGATGTTATTTCTAGTGAGCAATCAGTGTTAAGGCCTTTTCACACTGAATGCGAAAATTCGGCACAATGACGCTTTTGAATCAAAACAACAGACCCCTATTCACACCAACTAAAATATACTAAAATATTACAGTTGTCACTTAAATTAACATTAAGTAACTTAAAATTTCAAGTTGACTAAACTAAAAATTTTAAGGCAGCCCTAGTTTTCCAGTTAAAATTCTAATACTTTTTGAAGGAACTATCCCTTTAAGTTAATTTAGGGTTTATGAGTGCTTGTTATTGCAGTTTCTGCTGACATGTTCAAACACTAAGGTGTCTTTAAAGTGGACATCAGATGGAAAATTAACTTTTACATGGTGCTTGCATATAAATGTGTCTTAGCAATGTTCACTCCTTTTTTTAATCCCCAAAAAAACGTCTCAATTATTAACCGTTTTAATTTTCGGAGCAATATGATGTCATATTGCTCAAGCCCCGCCCACACCTACTGACGGACTGTCCCATATTAGCATATTTCCACCCTCAGCCAATTGTCTACCATTTTGTCTGCACTCGAGCAATGTCTCGTAAGCAATGCAGGTTTTTTGTAGTTGTATGTATAAATGAACATAAAAGTTTTCATTTTCTCCCGTTATCAGAGCCACTGAGGACAAAGTGGATTAGTTTTGTTTTTGATAGTATAACACATGACCGAATACACAAAAAAATAAAAGGGAGAGGCAGGGTAAGCAGTAGCTCATTATCATTTAAAGAGGCATGCACTGAAATGGGTCACTATGAACAGAGCTGTGTTTATTCGACCATTGAGAAATTTTAACCAAAGACCCTAAAGAATCATATAAACTTGTGGAAAATGGGCATCCAGTGTCCCCTTTAATAAAAGACACAGCTTAAACATGCGATCTCTCTGGTTCTATGTATATTATAAATTGAAGGACATTATCAAACATTAGCTCAAGCGATTCTGGGGGAAGAAAATGGAATGATAAAAGATATTTAAAATGAAAGCATTTAATCTATATGTTAATGCAATCTATATGTGGACATCCAAAAATCCTTCAATCTAAACATCTGCCTGAATGACATTCGAGAGCAAGTGCTGACAATGCTGACAATCTGGCACAGTATTCCAGTCATTTCGGACCTCAGAACAGCCAATATCCAATACAGGCCTAATGCTGCATGGGAGTTTTTCTCCATCTCTATATTGACAACTGTGAAAAATAAGGCTGAAAAGACTGAAATTGAAATCGTGTGGAGAAACGCTACTCTTCGTGAGCACATTTTTGGTTTTAAGTGAACAATACAGGCACCCTGAAACCATCTTTATAAAAATGACTTACCAGTAGAAAAGCGAATGCATTTACAGCATTAGTCGCACCTGCAGTCTGCTTTGGGAGGAGGACTCTTTTACATTCATTTGGCCTTCCTGAGCCCATTTGAAGAGTCTCCCCTCCTGAGAAGCTCTCGGAGCAGTTTTTAATTATGCCCTGTCATTCAATGTGATGAGACTTGCACAGGTACAGCCCCACAGGTGGTACTGAGGCACAGAGCGGTCACACCTGCCTGTTATAACACATCCAAACTCTAGAACACCACAGCATGAGAACTACAGGTTGATAAAACCCAACAGATGTTGAGTGCTGATGCACTATTTAGCGGGGTCACAGGTTACAACAGCATATGACCTAACACTTGTTTACCCTTGCAGTGATTTGCTGAGAACTTTTTGTCGCAGATAGTGAGAAAAAGAAAAAGAGCCTTTCTTTTTTTGTTGAGAACATGTTTGTGTGGTGAAGTGAAAAATAAAATGGCAAAAGTGATTATCTATGTCTTGGATCAAAAACAAACTATTAATTAAATAAACAGTTATTTTTCTAATTGACAATTATATTTTAAATGCAACATTTAAGCTGATTTAACACAAAGCATTTACAAATGAATGGTCCAGTTTTGATTCACTTGATAAATGGATAAAGAAAAGCAATTGGCAAATGTATTAGGAAAATAAACTGGCAAATGCTTTTGCTATAAAGTTGTATTTAAAGATGAGTTACGTATTAGTATACGCTAGTTACATTTAACTGTGATTTTAAGCATGAATTAATATTAACAGTCTATCTATTTGTCATTTGAAACAATAACTTGACACCTTCCTGTTTTTCCGTTATATTAAAATATACTGTTAAATATGAATTAAATAAACAGTCTATTTATTTGTCAGTTTGATTTGATAGACTGTTACATCCTTTAGAAAAGTTCAGAGATAAGCTCTAATACTACACATCCAATTAATGTTTAAAAGGAAAAAACTTACTCTGGTCTTTTTTCAGTAAAAAGCCAAACTTGTCAAATGTCCTGCCAAACTCAAATGGAGCAGTTCAGTGAAGAGTGAAAGTACTTTGGCAAATAGGTCAGAAACTACTTGTGACTGTCAGTTGTTAAATGCGTCTCTCTAAAAATGCGGAATGCCATTATGATGGTAATATCCATTGTGTTATGAATATCCTCTTTAACGCCACATTGTTCATCTCAGTAGCAGTTCCCAAGATGCTCTTGACTCTATTTAAACTCTCACAAATAGAAGTAGGACACCTCACCTCTGGCAAACATTAAACCAATGGGTCTCATTCAGTCAGTCATTTATATATATATATATATATATATGACACACGATTCATGATCTTGAAAATCATGATTCATCACAAAGTTTAAACAAAAATATATTGTAAATCTGAGTCTGTGAAAATATTTACTGTGCTTTGATATGATTGGATATGACTGGTTATGACCACTTTGTTACCTCAAAACAAATGGCCTGAAAACATCAACTGTGGGAGTTTTTAGTGAGTAATCAGCTTAGTGAAATTTAAAGTAAATCTCTGTGCCTGTGACCAATATTTACTGTGCTTTGATGGCTGATGATCCGAAAAATTAAAAAGTAGTTAAAATTTACCAATTAAAAAGTATAGCTGAACATAAGTTTACAAATATATTGTTTGAATTGCTACTGCCTTGAGTTATTATTTTGGAATAAATGTAAAATGCTTAAAAACACTAACTTGATGAGATTCATACTTGGCTTTAATAAATAGGATATTGACTACACTGTTAATGTAAAAATATAAAATTGATTTTTTTCTTCTTTTTCTGATAGCATAAGTAATGTTTACTTTACAAAGAAAATGTGACTGAGAAATGAATTTTCATTAGACTAAAAAAAAGCGAACAAACTTTGAGGTCTTTTATCCAAAGTGACTTACAAATGAGGCTTATGCAAGTGCTATGTCACGTCTCAGCCTAAGGCGGTAATATGTATATATATAAATATATTATATATATATATATATATATATATACACACACACACACACACACACACACACACACACAAAATAAAAATACAAATAAAACTACATTATTTAAAAAAAAAACTACTTAGAATAATATAATATGTAAATCTGGTGGAAATTAAGAAAATATTTAGTGAAATAGTGAATGTATTCTTAAAATAAACCCATACAAGTTTGCAAATACAAGCAACTATGCTAAGCTTACACACATCTAAAATGTAAGAGCCGTTACACCTGACAGCTGCATTTTAGCACTCTTTGCCATATTTTCTGTAATGTTTTCATTATTTGACAGAGATGATGAGAGAACATTTTAAAAAACAGAAGTGGGATGCTTCGCAAAATCTGCTCAAATTAACATACCATTGTTACTGATGTCAGAGCACTCAATCACTGTAAGTACTGTTGCTCATGTAGTGGGTGCCGAACGCTCCGGTGCTGTTAATTATTCTGTTTATAAGCTATAATGGAGGATAATTTCACTTTGTGCAGGTGCGACGGCCCTTAAAACTAGCCCAACATTTCTGTGCCATTACAAGCATATCTATTTTGCCTCATCAGAAAAGATAAGGTGCCCGATGCAATTACATACACATAATTAGATATCCTAACATGATGGATTTCACAGCTTGCATTGAGACCCATGCTGACTAATGTGAGCAGACACAGACAATTCCTCTTCATTAAATCTTTCCTTCGTCCTTTACAACCGTAACCCCAGAGAGGGATTTTCATGACATTTTGACCTCTTCCCGCTATTTGTATCCTCTTCATTACACCATAACGTCTTCATTGGGTTCTGATGCCACGGCACTGGTGCAGTGCATTTGTGCTGCCAGGACGAGGGTGGAGAACACAAGTCCCTGAAGCAGGTGTAGCATTGGCAGCTACACCTTCTCTGAGCATAGAAAGCAATTAGTTGGGTGAAACAATCAGGACTGACCAAATACTCAAGTGCTAAACAACACTAAGCACTTGTCCAGAGCAAGATTTCCCAGTTTGCCTTTGGTAATTGAAGTGAAACGTGTAGTCCAAATTAGAGATAAATTCTGTGTCCCCGTAGCTTAAACAGTCAACACCAAGGTCAAGGTACAATTCCCAGGGAGTGCGTGAACAGAAAAACCATGCAAAATTAAAAAATGAAGACTTGTCTTCTTTCCGATTCACATTGGCCACATCCTACAGGAAGTTGAATTGGAATGCATTTCAGAACGTATCAGTTGCATTGCTGTGTATGCAGGGTCAGAAAGCTCTTGGATCATTTTCGGGTGAACTGTCCCTTTAATGGTACACAAGACTGCTGATAAAATGTATACCATTTTATTTTGACCTTTACCATTTATATTGAATTTCTATTATTCACAGAGTGTTTACTTTGAAATACATTCCTGGCACAGACTTGCATTACTGTAATTCCAAGATATTCCCATCAGTAATATCCAAAAAAAAAGCAATATGAGTCATGAATAATCAACAGTAAAACAGAGACATGGGCTTTATAAATGAGCTATTGTCTACTGCTGTTCTCTTTCCTTCACATTGAGATGAATTCGGACAGACGCAGATGGGACTCCTTAAAGTTTTCGTGTTGTGCGCAGAAGAAAACGGCTATTTTTGTTCCTGAGATGGCCACAATCCAGAATTTTTGTGCTGGGAAAAACAATTTACATATTGATTACATTTTAAATCTAAGCAACTGCCACAACAAGTGCAGACCGTCCCTCCACACTGTCTTGTCTCTGCTCACAAATGTTTATTTGTGGTTTCTGCCTGCCAGATGGTCCACTTCACTGCTTTCCTAAATATGCATTTACCCGTCTCTTTTATTTTTCCCTTTCTTTTCACTAACACTGTAAGAATGTCGACAAAGAAACTTGCTCTTTTTTCTTTTCAAGTGTACAGACAGATTGTTTTTTAATTGTTTACTTGCCCTTAATATAAACTAGGTTTAGGTGAGTGTTTATTCAAAACACTCCCTTATTTATTAACCCTGGTCTCTCTATCTCTCTGTCTGAGAGAAATCTATCTATCTATCTATCTATCTATCTATCTATCTATTCATCTATCTATCTATCTATCTATCTATCTATCTGTCTATCTATCCAAAAATAAGAGGGATCATAAAAAATGGATGTTGCTTTTTATGTAGTACTGACTTGAATAAGATATTTCACATAAAGGATGTTTACATATAGCCAACAAGAGAAAATAATAGCTGAATTTATAACAATGACCCTGTTCAAAAGTTTACATACAATTGATTTTTTAATACTGTGTTGTTACCTGAATGATTCATAGCTGTGTTTTTGTTTTTGTTTTGTTTAGTGATAGTTGTTCATGAGTCCCTTGTTTGTCCTGAACAGTTAAACTGCCCGCTGTTCTTCAGATAAATCCTTCAGGTCCCACAAATTCCTTGGTTTTGCAGCATTTTTGTGTATTTGAACCCTTTCCAAAAATGACTATGATTTTCAGATCCATCTTTTCACACTGAGGACAACTGAGGGACTCATATGCAACTATTGCATTAAGAGCCAAAAATATCTTTAAATATCCTAAATATCTTCTTTTTTTTTTTCATTAGTACTGCCTTTCAGAAGATACCGAATTCTTGCATGTTTCCCCAAAGACAAAATAAGTTAACTTTACCCTGATCTTTAAATTCAAAAAGTTTTCACCCCCCGGATCTTAATGCTTTGTTTTTCCTTCTGAAGCATCAGTGAGCGTTAGAACCTTTTGAAATTGCACGAGTCCCTCAGTTGTTTACAGTGTGAAAAGATGGATCTCTAAATCATACAGTCATTGTATTCTGATATATAATCATACTCAGGTAACAACACATTACTAAGAATCAAGTGTATGTAAACTTTTGAACAGGGTCATTTTTATAAATTCAACTATTATTTTCTCTTGTGGACTATATGTAAACATATTTTATGTGAAATATCTTATTCAGG
Organism: Labeo catla; assembly: GCA_012976165.1. NCBI lineage: Eukaryota > Metazoa > Chordata > Actinopteri > Cypriniformes > Cyprinidae > Labeo > Labeo catla. The sequence goes on along the minus strand of VONZ01000031.1, from coordinate 2,137,318 downwards.
TCAGTACTAAATGAAAAATAACATGCATTTTGTATGATGCCTCTTATTTTGGCAAAATAATTAACATTTTGCTGATTTTGCAAGGTATATGTAAACTTTTGATCTTAACTTATCTATCTATCTATCTATCTATCTATCCTTTCTTTCTATCTATAAAGAGAGAAAGAGAGAGAGAGAGAGAGAGAGAGAATTAAAAAAATGCATAAAGGAAGAAGAACAACACTACTACTACTACTACTACTACTACTACTAAATAATTAATAAATAACTAATAAGTTGGACAAAAGCACCTAACAAAGTAATTCGAGATGAAAACAGAAATCTAAAAATAAATTTTGTTCAAAATATTAATAAAAACCATAATTGTATATAAATAATATTAAAATAACACTGACCCTGATTTACAAACAACCATATTAATATTTACAGTATATATTGGCTTTGTCTGTGTAGATTTTACTTGGATTAAAAAGCTGATGTGCAGCTTAACCGAGTCAGAAGAATACTTCTTTTTTTTGTCAGGCCCATAATATGGCTTTAGAAGTGCCCGGAGGGTCATCAGCACTCATTCATCTGACTTATGGCTGTTTCCTCACAGGAGAGAGCTACAAGAACGCGGTTAAAGTGGGCCATTTGTATGTGCCAGACAGCGAGTTCACGCAGCCTAGTTCTTTTCACTGCGCTCAGTGGTCTGTAGCAGAGCCCCCTGGGAGCAATGTGTGGCTCTGGTGAGAAGCTGACACCAGCTGAAACACCTGATAAACTGAATGTGCCATCAAACCCAAACTTGAGGTATTACATAGGGTTGATGAATACGGGTGCGGGGGAAAGTCTCTCACCCTTTGTGCTATCAAAAGATCTTCTGTGATTTTTCAAGTTGGCAAAGACTTTCGAACTTGCTCTGATGTGTTTTCTTCGGTCTGTTAAAGGGGGTCTGCTACAACGTGGGAGAGTAATGCTGGTGTTCTCTGTTCAGTCATTTATCTGCAGACCAGCTATTGACATCAGTCAATCAATACACCGAGCACAATGATGTGACATTTAGTGAAAATTACTAGAAAATTATTAGAATTAACTAGTGCTTTCCGCTTCAGAGCCATTCTGCTAAGTGTAGGAAGAGTTACAGTACTTTCAAGATGTTATTAGTCCCTCTCACAGAAGAATATTGCTAGTTTGGTATTGAAATCGCCCATGCATAATCTATACAGCTTCAAATGAAGCACTGTTGCATCACAGGCCAGCTACAGAAGATGTTATCATAGCCATAACAATGTGTTATTACATTTTATACAGGTTTAAAAATAGAATTTAAGGTGTACATATTGAACATGTTGAAAATGGTAATGCATATAAATATTAAAACATACAATAAATGAGAAACATTCTCTGCATAAACCAAGCAGCACAGCTGTTTACAACATTTGTAATAACAAGAATTATTTTTGAGCTCAAAATCAATGATAGGAATAAATTAGATTTTAAAATATATCAAAATATAAATCAGTGATTTAAAATTGTAATAATACAGTATCTCACAATATTAATGTTATTACTGTATTTTTTATCAAATAAATGCACCTTTGGTGAGCATAAGACACTTCTTTTTTTTTTTTAAATGTTAAAAAATTCTTACCAACCCCAAACTTTTGAATAGTAGTGAAAGAGATATATACTGTATTAGTTTCTTTTGTGCTGGAGCACAGAACTTACAGTTGTCACTGAGACAGAAATAAGTTACACAAAGGGCCAGAGAATGAAGTACAAGTTATCATTATAATCATCAGGGGAAAAAAAAAAGTTCAAATAAGAATCTACATTTACAGTAATTACCTATCTGCTCTATGTCTGCTCTATCTGCTCTAAAAATAGCTCAAAAGGACTGTGAAAAACTATGAGAAGCAAATTAATAATAATACTTGCAATAAAGCAATCTTTCCTGTACTTATAAAGAATTTGACAGCAATGTAAATTAGGAGTGTCACAATATACCGGTTTTGGCAATAATCCTGCTATTTAAATAAGGAAATATCATTATTGTGTTATTAAGAGTTTCGCAATATACTGGTATACAATTAATAGCAGACATACGATAATATGACACATAATAATCCAGCAGGCAGTGCCATTTTGGAGCACTAAGCTCTGACGTGTGATTTGTTTCATTTATACTCAACACTGGAGAGCACCCTCATGCAGAAAGTCCATAAGCGAGACAAGCGAGTAATAAAACAAATTATCAAGTTGCCAAGTCCACTGTTTTCCCGCGGAATTGGGCTACTTAAACATTGTTGCCGTATGTTGAAGCGACCCCAATAGCGTGATATTTAGACGCTGGAATGTGAATTTTACCAGGGGAACCCAGACAAAAAATGGGTATTTTACCACCCAGACTGTGATTGTGCTAGTTTTGATTAGCAATTGGGCAGGTTTTGTTGTGAAAACCTGGCAACCCTGCTTATATTAATAAAACCATAACTTATCACTGTAGCTGAATAAAATGCATAAAGCAATGTTTTGTATGATGAAACATTATGAGAATCAGCACAAAATCCAGAAGTTTTTAGTTTATCTGTGTTCTTCAAGCCATCTCATGTATTTTCATATTCATAATGTATATTCATATTGCAATGGAAATCGACATAGCCTTCAGCACTGTATAGAATACTATAAAATAAGAATCAGTTCATAGAAGGAAGTTATTTCAAACACTCGATCGAAGTTATAGCACAAGTTTGGAGTATTTTGTGACAGCAAGTTTGTGACAGACCTAATGACTTATATGCAGTGTTGCCAGGCCCACAGTTTTCCCACGAAATTGGCTACTTAAACACTGTTGCCGCGGGTTGTTTTTCATGTCCACGGGTTGAAGCGACCCCATTAACATGATATTTACAATCTGAAATGTGAAGTTTAGCAGGGGGACACAAAGAACACGATTTTTTCAACAGGGGAGCCCCTCCAAAATGCAATTGGGCTAGTTTTGAGCAGCAGTTGGGTGGATGTTTTTGTGGAAACCTGGCAACCCTGCACCATCCAGAATACTATAAAATAATACTATAAAATAAGAAGAGTTCACAGAAGTAAGTTAGAATACTATAAAATAAGAATCAGTTCATAGAAGGAAGTTATTTCAAACACTCGATTGATGCTATAACGCAAGTTTGAAGTAAAAATATGTAGTTATTCTCATAAATTAAAAAAAGAAAGATTGGTAATGAAGACAATTTTGTTATAATGTCCAGGAGACAGACTCTACATTACAACACAACAGTGATACATTCCCTGTAACAAACGCAAAGGTCATCTGGAGACAGTGAAGAATGTCATAGACATGGATAAAGATGATAAAACTACCATCACTGGCTTTTGCTCTGATAAAATATCAGGAAATCCAATGTACAGAAACTACTTCAAATATATCACAAATATGACATATCACATCACAACAAAATTGAGTAAATACAGTAGCTAAACAAAATGTGACAGAAGGGGATATTTACGGATACCTTCTTGCCTGCCATCTATTAAAAATAGATGAGATACTACTTGAGTCTCCAATCCCAGAATCCCTTTTCTGTCCGACCTTGGTTGCAGTAAGCCGTTATAAAAAGGGTCTGATAAGTAAATGTCTTGGCATTAGTCTTTGAGTACCTACTGAGAAACTGAGCAAACACATTCAATGCTTTAACTTTTTCTCCATTTGTGAGATTGATTGCTTAGGACCTTGAGTCAGCATGATAGCACACAAATGTATAGAATCAGTCACTTGAACATGTTTCACTGAAGGAGAGTTTGCATAGATCATGAGCTGCTTCAGCATTAACAACGTCACCACAGCAATGCCTACCGGAAGTGCAAAAAGCAAAACAAACCTTGAAAGAACTGCTTGACAGAGAGCACAGAAAAAAAATCTGCAAACTAAAATACCAACAACAGCTACAAAATCAAGCTGTTGTAGGGAAATCTCCAGTTGAGCTGAGATACACCATGGACCTCATTTCAAAATGTTCCTGGCTTGGAATGCATCTGTTACTCTCAGGTGAATTCCAGTGATGGAAGCAGCGCTTTATTAACGATGCAAGAAATTTGTGTAGAAATTTTTTTTCTGAGGTACCTCAACTAAGGCAGGAAACCAATGTACTACCTGTTAATCCTTGGGTACTAGATTTGCAAATAGAAAAAAATGCTATACCATTCAAAAGCTTGGGGTTGCTAATGCTCTTCAAGGCTTAATTTATTTAATAATAAAAAACAGTAATATTGTGAAATAAAAGACTGCTTTCCATCTTAATATATTTTAAAATTTAATTTATTTCTTTAATGGCAAAACACAGTTTTTAACAGCCGTTACTCCAAGTCTTCAGTGTCACTTCATCTTTTAGAAATCTTTCTAATATGCTGATTTGATGCTCTTTTTTTATCATTAGCAATATTGAATTCAGTTGGGGAAACTGTGATATTTTTAATGTTTCTTTGAATAACAGAAAGTTTAGAAAGTTCAAAAGATTTATTCGAAAACATTGCAAATGTCTTTACTGTATGTTTGATCAATTTAATGCATTCTTGATGAATAAAAGTACTACTTTTTGAAAAAGAAAGAACCTATATTGACTGCAAAAACTGGGTTTTTATGATTCAAAAGAAAGTATGATTTAAATATAAAATTCTGAACCATTTCTAGGCAAATTTGTGGCACTGAGCATATTAACTTTTTATTTATTTATTTATGTTTTATTTTATTTTTATTTTTAATAAAGATTCAATGGATTGCTTCCAGTGAAACAAAAACTCTAATAAATAAATACATTTATTTTTTGTCCATTTGATGTGAGTATACATTTTTGCCTTTTTCATCAGTAAATCCATTATATATTTTCCCAAATTCATTTTTTTTTCCATTTTATTTTTTCTGGATTCTGCTTTTTTCTGTTTTAATTTTCTAGACTCAGTTTTAATGGATAAACTAAAAAATATTAAATCAAATAGCATGTCTAAGTAATGAAACTTGCACAACTTAACCGCAATTTATTAAAAGTTGTAAAATTACATTTTTATATATAAACACTATATATATATATATATATATATATAAACTACACTACACTATATATACACTATTATTAGAGTCTTTCTCAAAAATCGTGGGTTGTGTACATTTTTCTGGTAAATAAATTCTGGTAAATCATTTTTCTAGTAAAAATCTAGTAAAATACATGTTTTAATACTTTTTTTCTTTTTTTGTTATTAGTAGTAACACTATCATTACATTAAATAATATATTTCTGTCACAGTTTCTTCAAGATAAACCAAACTTTTATTTTGAGGGGTCGCTGTGAAGACCTCAAGTTTCTTTCTTTATATGACAATAGTTTTTCTCATAAGAAACTGTAAAATGCTCATGAAGCGACTCTCAGAGCAGATCTACAGATTATGTTCATGTGTTCATATTGGCCTACTCATAAACTGAAGTGACAGAGGCTGAATACACAGAGAGCGCTACGTGCATTTCAGTATGTGTGTAGTAAACAAAACCGTTCGTCTGCGCCCTTCATTCACACAGAGAAATGCAGAACATGCAGGATTCATATTTAAATAGCATTTTTGAGGCTTAATATTCATAGACACTAAACCATATCGCATTTTGAATTAGGTGTACTGACTTATTTTGAATTAATTATACTTAAATTTGGCAAATTCCATGACATTTTATTAAGTAAATTCCATTTCAATGACCGTTTTCCGTGTTTCCATCCATGTTTTCCACCTCACGGAAATCATTGGGCCCTACATCAGGTATTTTGTACTGAATAATGCTAGATCAATTAGTATATGAATAAGGCAAATGACACACAGTGGTCAGTGTTAATCGGCATGTGAAGGAATTAGCGCAGGCACAGTTCCAGGCTAATAGCAGAAAAACACAAATATTGCCCAGTAATGAGCAACTGCCACCCGTTTCTGCTCAAGCCAGCCACTCAATAGCCTTTTCTTTTTCACTGTCCACGTGAAATGTACTGTACTGCGGCACCAGACAGTTCTATCTCTTCTTAACGCCTTATATACGCATATTGAGGCTTTGCCAACACTCACCACCGACATCAGCACTGCTTGTTTGGACACACAACAAAGCCGTGGTTGGATTCCCCGCCAAATCTGCTGCTGAAAGGGTAGAAACACCAGGCTTACGACGCACCCAGCCAAATAAGCGATGTGCTTACATAGACATGAAACAATACAGCTGCTTTATTTGCGTGCATTTCAGAGCACATGCATTATGCATCAGAAAACATGCATAATTTAGGGGAACAAGCAGAGGATATGTCTGGTGCTCAGCCAAAGCTGCTACCTCCTTATGGAGCGACACAAAACAAATTCCATCTTGTGGAGGCAGATGGTGGACAAGGTGACAGGGTGCCTCTTATCCAAATTGCAAGCACTTGAGTGAATGTTGTCATGGGAACCTGGGCAAAAGGCCATTTTCGGATATCCCTTGAGCTCCGTCCTGGCAAAGAGGCCAAAGGTGATCTGCTGGTGTGAAGGTGTGCAGATGTTGACAAGCGGAAAATCTGCCATTACAGAACCAATTTTATTTGATTAGTTGAGCATACAATGACAAATGTGTTACCAATAATCAAAGCTGAAAACAAAAGTGACTCTATTTAGTTTTTCACTCTGTAGCGATCAATGATCATGCAGTTATTTAAATAATATTCTAGAGTAGATTAATGAGCTAATGAGTTTCTTTATCAGCTTTGTCTGATACTTGTAAAGTTGAATTTGTTTGATTGCTGATAATGCATGTAAAACCATTCAGTCTTACAACTCTCTGATGGGTTTTAGCCGCTCTAGACCTTAATCTTTTGCATAAAAGAGGATGCTTGGAGCTATTTTGTTGAAGTCTCTTGGAACTGTAAAAAAGATAATATTCTCTTCTCTGTATATAAAAACTGCCAATGTTTTCGACTTGTCATTAGGACTTTACTCAAATGCATCATTTTCATTTTTTTCATCTAAGCATTCTATCATTTTAGTGCAGCTCAGCTGTATAAATTAAATTAAGGGTCACCACATTAAAATCCTGCCAGATGAAATATCCCTAAGAGTAGAGATTTGTAAATATCATAAATATGATGATAGCTGTACACTCTTAAAAATAAAGGTTCCAAATGGGAGTTTTTGCAGTGATGGCACAGAAGAACAATTTTTGGTTCCCCAGAGAACCTTTCAGTGAACGTTTTGTAAAAGAGACAGTTTGAAGAACATTTTAAAAATCTCAAAAACCTTTTTTGACTATAAAGAAGCTTTTCTGCTTTTCAAAAGGTTGTGTATGAGGGACCCTTTTCCTTAAAGTTAAAGGCAGAAATATATTTCATATATAACCAAGCAATTATAAATGTGAGAAGAAGCATATTATAAGACAACATGCTGTTTGCTAAATTAAAAGAATAAATTTCCTAACAAACATTGTTCTGAGGCATACTGTATGTATACAGAACATTGCTTTACAACCCCTCAATGAGCAATGCACCTCCCTGAATACAACACAAACACAAAGTACTAATGAATATTCTCTTTCTGACCTGAAGAATAAAACAATAAAATAATTTGTATTCATAAAACATTTCAAAAGCACTTTAATGTCTGTATTTGGTACTTTTCAAAGCAGACTCCAGCACTCTTTTGATAGTCAAAGCAAAAACACTTTAGATGGTGCTAAGAGCTTCCCTACATCAGTGTAAGCATGTGTGGCACAGATGAGTGGTGACACTGGGTCACACTGCCTTAGGGACACCCTGACTCACCACAGCTGTCAATATTTACTAAAAAAAAAAAGAACCCTGAGTACACCAAAAACAAAGAAGCAAATGGGCGTAGGAGCATACTGAAAATCCGTAGATGTTGATTTAATACAAACTTTGAAGTTCATTTAAAAGGCAAAACTCCAAACCATGAAGTAGCAACTGAACGAGAGTGACGTGAATCATTTATTCACTCTTATCTCAAGGTTTCCCCTCAGTAAACTACTTTGCTGCTTCTTGATAATAAGGTAGTTGTTGTAGTAGTTATGTTTAGGTGTGAAGTAGGGTTAAAGGGACCCAGAATAAAAAAAATGTGTTATTAATTACTCACACTCATGTCGTTCGTAACCTGTAAGAGCTTCGCTCATCTTCGAAAAACAAATTAAGGTATTTTTGATGAAATCCAAGAGCTTTCTGACCCTGCATAGACAGCAACGCAACTATCATGTTTAAGGCCCAGAAAATCGGCAAAGACATCATAAAAATAGTCCATGTGACATCAGTGGTTCAACCGTAATGTTATGAAACTATGAGAATACTTTCTGTGCGCAAAGAACACAAAACCAACACCTTTATTCAACAATTTCTTCTCTTCTGTGTCAGTCTTCGCCGCGTATTCATGACGTTGGTTATGGTCACATGACATGCAGGTAAACAAATATTACAATATTTGATTTTCTTAGTTTAATTGAACATTTTAGGATGTAATTCATTATTAGCACTTCATGTTGTTAATAACAACAAATGGAATATACAGTTGAGTTGTTTAAGTTTACATACACCTGGCAGAATCTGCAAAATGTTTGCTTCAAAAGGAAATGATGTTTCAAAAGGAAACATGATGCATTAAGAGCTGGGAGGTGAAAACTTAACTTCAACTGTTAACTAAACTTAACATGCAAGTATCTTCTGTAGCTTCTGCAAGGCAGTACTACATAAAAAAATATGATATTTAGGCAAAATAAGAATTCCCTCCTAATGCATAATGTTTTCCTTCTGAAGCATCAGTGAGTGAACCTTCTGTAATAGTTGCATATGAGTCCCTCAACTGTCCTCAGTGTGAAAAGATGGATCTCAAAATCATACAGTGATTGTTGGAAAGGGTTCAAATACACAAAAATGCTGAAAAACCAAAGAATTTGTGGGTCCTGAAGGATTTTTCTGAAGAACAGCAGGCAGTTTAACTGTTCAGGACAAACAAGGGACTTGTGAACAACTATCACTAAAGAAAAAACACAGCTGTGGGTCATTTAGGTAACAACACAATATTAAGAATCAAGTGTACGTAAACTTTTGAATGGGCTCATTTTTATAAATTCAGCTATTATTTTCTCTTGTGGACTATATGTAAACGTCCATTATGTGAAATATCTTATTCAGGTCAGTACTAAATAAAACTCAACTGTATTTTCATACTCTTTGTATTTTATGTCAGTATGGTACAAGCAGATTATATTACCTAAAGTGTGTAATGTAATGGATTACATTACTACAGTTTTTGTCATCAAAATTGGAATCAGTAACGGATTACAATTTGTAAGTAATCTACCCAGCTCTGCTAATAAGCAAGTAGATAATAGTGAATAGGGCGCCCTAATCTAAAGTGTTACAAAACTGTGAACAATAAACTCAAATTCAAAATCATGAATATGATTCATTTCTATCATTCGTTTATACATGGCATTTAACAAAAACATTTAGTTTTAATTACAAATACCTTGACAGTTGAGGGATACACGTGTTGTCTATAAGCTGGTCCGTACATCACACACTTAAAATGATTGAAATGCAACATGTAAAATGAAAATAACGTGACAAGTCATTAGTTTCCATTCATTGCAAACTTTTTTTTCTGCTATATATATTCAATAGTATCTATATTATATATCACTGATATGCCTCTTACATTGTCACTTCTCTGCAACAAGTGTATCATTTTGAATTTTGCCTTTTCCACTTTGCAAAGCCATTCATATGCTCCGAATTTGTAATTACAATATTTTCCACCTCAACTGAAGGGCACAGGAGTTGAACCAGAAAAGATCTTTGCAGATTTTGAACAAGAATCTGTTTTGTTTGGTAATATTACAGTCAGGTTTCCTTCATAAGGTGTGCTATTAATCAGTTAGGACAGCCCAGCCTTGATAATGAGCAAATTACCATCCCTAATGCAATAAAAGGTTTTGAACACATAGATGGCATAGCATTCTTCAAATTGTTACATCCGAAATGAGGCATAATGCCTGGTTTGCCCTCATCCGACTTTTTTAAATGAGGTGCACTGCAGCATCATGAACATTTGCCAGAAATTGACTGAATTAATATCGTCTCCCCATTACAATTGAAAATAGTCCAATCTGAAAGCCCCTGATAATATGCAGCTGTGCTTGGCATTAGTGTAAAAGAGCTCCGTTTGTCAGTTTCCTAGCAACCAAAAGCACTATATTTTCACTGCATGTTGTTCCTCTTTCCCCGTGATGTATTCACATGATATTTATAGTGTTGGCCAAACTACATACGCAATCTGCAAACCAAGCATTGTTGTCAGACCCTTCTATATGAAAAGTCTTTCACTGCAAACTGCCTTCTATCGGTAAATACAAACATGTTTTTTTCTTATTTTTGTCAAATCAAAAGCACAAGAGATATTACAAATAACTTGTAAAAAAAAAAAAAAAATCCCATTTAGAGGACTGTTCATTCTGTTGGTTGAGAACTATAGAAACCTAACAGATTTCAGCATGACCTTTTGTCTATATTACTCAATAAGCAATCAGTTCTTTTTAATTTTGAAGCTCTTGAATAAAGCCTGTGTCGGTTTTGTTAGAGGTTTGCTGATGAGCCTTTATTTATCACACAATACCTCCATAATGACTGAGGTCACATATGAAACACGAAAGAAATTAAATATGCCAAACTATTGTTAGGATTTGCATAATTGCGCATTTATTGTGTAATGCAAACGTATTATGGTTTCTAAATCGATTATATGGTGGTTCGAACTCATCTGAGATTGATGGATCCCATGCAGTCACGATGGCCACAACTGAGGGTCAGTCAAAGCGTCTCAGGCGAGTCTGTCATCATCTTCATAACATGCCTGTCCTCTACATCTCTTTCCAGCCTCAGGGCAGCATTGCTGTACTTCAGCAAATGCTTCCGTTTAGCACCTCATGATGGTTTGCACCCGTCATGTTGCTAACCCGCTGGCTATTTCTGCTCCATCTGCCTCTTACCGCCAACAGGCCAGCTGACTGTTCAGCACTGGGATGAAAACACGTGCAGGTACGTGTCTCTGAATGTCAGTTGCAACTCTGACAATGGCAGTGGCACATTTCAAAATGTCAAATGTTTGTTTGGGTCTAGTATGTTAGTTTGACATGTATATAGAGAAAAGACACAAAACTGTCTCCCTGCAGCCAGTAGCTAGTGATCACATTTATAGCACTGGCCTGATTATTTACTCAGCTCTAGCTTAGGGGGAGGGCATTGTGATGAGGATAAATTTTTACTTCTCCAGCAGGTGCTCGAGCCGAACTGACCTAAATCTGCTCCGCGAAGAGGCATTGCCTTACAATGAAATCACAACAAGCCCCCTTCACTGCCTCTTTGACTAAATCATCCTCAGCAATGTCAAGGGCTACACTGTGAATATGCAGAAGTATGACAACATCATGCAAATGAACATCCATATAAACCGGATAAGTGTCTGGAGGTTGAAGCTTTGGTGACTTTGTGCAAAGCTGAGTATCTTATTTAAAAATGCCTACAACGGTAGAAATATTTAGAATAATGATGAACTATTGGGGAGTAACTAGCTAACTTGGTTGCATGATAGTAGCTCAACTATTTTCAAAATTGTGTAGGATCTCCAGTAAAAGCTTTTCATATGCAATGTTTCAAAAGCTTATTGGAAAAGTAAATATTTTATTTGATATGTATGCATGGTACAGCAAACAGCAGTACTTGCTGATAAAGAAACACATTTTTTTGCAAGTAGCCTAGGGGTTCAACACAATAAAATGTTACATTGCTGTGTCAACATTGCATTGTGCACATTGCCATTCAACAGAGTGAACCAAGGCAATTATCGTAGACACTCTCTTAGTCAAAATGTCTTCTATATTGAAGCCCATTTCCACCACTGAATAAAACATTAAAAAAAAAAGGGGTAACTGAGTAATTCGGAAGTGTGAGATATAAACTTGCAATTCCAAGTTATAAAGTCAGAATTGCAAGATATAAACTTGCAATTCCAAGTTATAAAGTCAGAATTGTAAAATATAAACTCGCAATTCCAGGCTATAAAGTCAGAAGTGCGAGATATAAACTCGTAATTCCGGGTTATAACGTTGGAATTGTAAGATATAAACTCGCAATTCCAAGCTATAAAGTCGGAATTGTAAGATATAAACTCGCAATTCCAAATTATAAAGTCGGAATTGTAAGATATAAACTCGCAATTCCAAGTTGTAAAGTCAGAAATACAAGATATAAACTTGCAATTTCAAATAATAAAGCCTGAATTGTAACATATAAACTCACAATTCCGAATAATAAAGTCAGAATTGTAAGATATAAACTTGCAGTTCCGAGTAATAATATCAGAACTGTAAAATATAAACTCACAATTCCAGATTATAAAGTCAGAATTACGACATATAAAATTGCAATTCCAAGGTATAAAGTCAGAATTGTAAGATATAAACTCGCAATTCCAAGTTATAAAGTCGGAATTGTAAAATATAAACTTCAATTCCAAGCTATAAAGTCGGAATTGTAAGATATAAACTCGCAATTCCAAGTTATAAAGTCAGAATTACAAGATATAAACTTAAAATTTCAAATAATAAAGCCTGAATTGTAACATATAAACTTGCAATTACGAATAATAAAGTCAGAATTGTAAGATATAAACTTGCAATTCTGAGTAATAATATCAGAACTGTAAAATATAAACTCACAATTCCAAATTATAAAGTCAGAATTACGACATATAAACTTGCAATTCCGAGTAATAAAGTCAGAATTGTAAGATATAAACTTCCAATTCCAAGCTATAAAGTAAGAATTGCAAGATATAAACCCGCAATTCCGAGTTATAAAGTCAGAATTGTAAAATATAAACTTGCTATTCTTTTTTCTCAGAATTGCGTGATATAACTCAAAATTCTTATTTTATAACTCACACATGCAATTCTGTGTTCAAAACCACAAGATGTAAACTCGCAATTGTGAGAAAAAAAAAGTATTCAGTGGCCGAAACGGGCTTCCATGCATCCCAGTCTTTCTCCAAAACACCTTTAATCATTTTAGTGCATCAATTCATTCTGACAGTTATAAAGTTATAAAGGTTATAAAGAAACGTAAAAATAAAATAAAAAAATCACTTAAAGTATTCCTGCAACTCCCTGCACTGTATTTTAACAGAGACATTTCGAGTTATATTGTTTACTGAATGCGCTTAAGCACTAAACCAGCCTGAAAAAAATATATTTTTGGCATGATTAGAACTTAAAAAAAGTAATTTATGAACTCTGAAAGTTGATGTAAGCGAATTTGATCTCTGCCATCTCGATGACTATTTTTTGCAGTATTTTTTGCAGCAACTCAAATATATTATTTTTAGGACAGCTGGTAAAGTTCCACATAAAATCTACTGATATACATTACCATTCAAACGTTTGGGAACAGTAAAATATATATACAAAACAAAATAATTTCAGTGTTAATATATTTTGAAATGTAATTTATTCTTGTGATGCAAAGCTGAATTTTACCAGTCATCACTCCAGTATTCAGTATCACATGATCCTTCAGAAATTTTTCTAATATGCTGATTTGGTGCTTAAAAAACATTTCTTATCATTACCAATGTTTGATACATTTTTCAAGATACTTTGATGAACAGAAAGTTCAAAAGAAGAGCATTTTTCTGAAATAGAAATACTGCATTCTTCCTGAATGAAAGCATTAATACCTTTCAATATAAAATGAGAAAATGATAGTTAAAATTAGCTTCAGTGTACAGTAGTTGGAACTCATATTGTTGCTATATCATTTTAAAAGTATAACTTGATTTACTTTAAATTATCAGTACCTTGTAGTTGTATAATCTCCAGTTTCTCAACAATCTGTTGTGCTGGAGCAGCACTGTGGCATAAGTTAGGTCTGTAAAGCATTCCTGCCCATGTGTTAGGGACGCAAAGGGTGCCAGGGGGTTAATTAAAACCACTAACCCACTGAGGAGGAAAAGGTAAGAGGCGCTTGGCATCACGGCTGACCTGTGCAAATGATGCTCCGCCTGCCATGTTCAAAGGCAATTTACATCCCTCTCGAAACTATGCAGCTGTCAAGCAACATCCCCGAGGCCCCTGCTGTCGCTTCAATTATCACAACCTAAGGTGCAGAGTAGCGCCCTCCCATTCCAGTCCCATCTGGATTGCCCAGGAGTAAGACATTGTACTGACGAACTTTGTCAGCAGAAGGAGAAAGACAGGAGTACGTCAGAGAGACAGAAGAGGATTCACTGGAAAACACACAGATATGTGGGCACAGAAGTGACCACAGGGGGAAAAACACTGCTCCAAATGATCAGTCAACAGCAGTGGTTTACTGGCAACTTTAAACTGCACCGCATAGTGTGTATGTTTTCATAAGAACACAGCCCAGAGACTATTTGGCAACACTGTTGCTGACAGTTATAGCAGCCTTTGAATAACTCATATCGTGGTAGAGCTATCGGCCTCAATACAGCTGCCTCATTGTTTTTATGAAATAACCACAGAAATATCTCAAAAATCTCCTCTTGGTGTTTAAGCCCATGCAAATAAGAATGCTCTAGTAAAAAAGCAATAAAATAAAATAAAATAAAACAAAACATTTAACCATTTCATTAGAAATATTTTATTATCTTAAAGTCTCATTTTAGTTTTTAAAGCTAAATCATGCAAACAAGAATGTTGAGGTAAAATAAAATAAAATAAAATAAAATACAAAATAAAATATATTTTCATTAAATAACCATTTCATTAAAAATATTTTATCATCTTAAAATCTCATTTTAGTTTTTTAAAACGAAATCATGCAAACAAGAATGTTGAGGTAAAACAAAACAAACAAACAAAAAAAAATTAAATACAATTAAAAATATTTTCATTAAATAACCATTTAATCATATCATTAAAAATATTGTATCATCTTAAAATCTCATTTTAGTTTTTAAAGCAAAATCATGCAAACAAAAATGTTGAGGTAAAATAAAATAAAATAAAATTTGATTTAATTTAAAATAAATAGTATATCATCTTAAAATCTCATTTTAGTTTTTAAAGCAAAATCATGCAAACAAGAATGCTGAGGTAAAATAAAATAAAATAAAATAAATAATAAAATAAAATATATTTTCATTAAATAACCATTTAACTGTTCCATTAAAAATATTTTATCATCTTAAAATCTCATTTTAGTTTTTTAAAACGAAATCATGCAAACACGAATGTTGAGGTAAAACAAAATAAAATTAAATAAAATTAAAAATATTTTCATTAAATAACCATTTAACCATATCATTAAAAATATTGTATCATCTTAAAATCTCATTTTAATTTTAATGGTATAATTAAATTTTATTTAATTTAAAATATTTTCATTAAATAACCATTTAACCAATCATTAATCATTAAAAATATTTTATCATTTTAAAATCTCATTTTAGTTTTTAAAGCAAAATCATGCAAACAAGGTAAAATAAAATAAAATAAAATAAAATAAAATACCTAACCCTAACTCTGTTTGTGTAATTCTGGCTGTGAATTGTCCCATAACTAATAATATCGAGATGTGGTACTGGGTGGGATTTCAACATTAAAAGACAAGAGGAGTTCATTATGAGAGTGGCTATCTCAAGGCCAGGGGTCAAGGATGTATTTGATTGCAATCAGCAGGACACAACTCATCTGGGTTTTCCTCATGCTTAGAGATTTTTACTGCCATTCTAACTTCAAACGAAGCAACACACACAGATATGTGCGCAAGAAAGTCCTCGTGGGTTGTGCTGGACGAACATGCATATGGTGTTGTGGAGTGGAGGGTTGCATGACCTTAGGGTTAAGCAGAAACCTTCAGAAGGGACAAGATAGAGGTCAAGATACACTTCACAAGTCTCCTCAAAATGAGAAATGTCAAATGAGGGATACGGTCTCATTTAAAAAGAAGAGAAATGTGGAGCAGAGTGAAGCACAGAGAGGGAGAGATTTGCAGCTTTTCATTTATCTGACAAGTTTCATTTGTGATCCTATACGAGAGATCCTTCGCACCTTCTGTTTTTGCCCCCTGGGCAGCGACTGAAGTGCGGAGGGAGATTTGCGGTATGTGTCTGAATCAATACTCTTTGACATATCATGATTCAACATCAAGAGTCAATCTCTAGTTGAATGAGTTGAAGTACAGACTCAATATGTGGGATCCATAGCAAGATAGCAATTTTGTTCCTATTATTTAGGGAATAATCAATACATGATGTGTGCTTGATTTCTCTGATTCTTTACATTACACAATAGCTGTTGAGGGTATTGATCAAAATGCGAGTAAAATAATTTCTTTTAAAAATAGTATCTGTGCGTATATGTCTGGGGGAAAAAACCTAGAAAAAACACAGCTGATCAAAGCTCTGCCAGACCACTGGATGCCCTTCATTTGTCCCGCTGTAGTTGACCAGCTAAAAGGATAGATGCTTTGAAAGGGGAACAAACAGGATCTCTATCTCTAACAACACAGTGGAAACACAACAAGATGGGAAAACAGGGCTTTTTTGTAATGAATTTGTTGGGCAAAGCCTAATAACAACTAATGTGCAGTGTTCTTTCCTCTCAATAACAAAATAAACACACATCAAAAAACAGCAGAAAGCACGAGATAATATATATATATATATATATATATATATATATGTAATATATCTAAATATATCTCTAGTATTAGGTAGTAAAGTATATACTTTAAATTTTTTTTTAAGTCAACAGCTGTGAGGAAAATAAGAAACAAACACTTGATTTTATGCAGAACCTTAGAGGAGGCTCTTCATGTCCTCATTTCCATGAGAATAGGATGTCTACATTGTCTCATCCGTGTTATCAGAGGCTTACAAAGCCTGAAGATTAAATATGTCTGTTTTTCAATTTCAGATAGTGCTTGATGTACACGTGTTTCAAAGTATTCATTTAGACAGTTAGAAGTACATGAAACTTTAAAGGCTTCTCAAAATAGACAAATCTTGGATCTCTCAACAACATGCACTTGAACATGCGATCATTCTTGTTGTTTTGATTCTTTTTTTATAAGATCAAAACTGCTACTAAACTGTGAACTTCTGCTACTCATGAGTTCCACTGCAAATTTCTGGATCTAAAAGTTCAAACAAATAACTAGAGCTGACAATTTAACACTTTTAGTACAATTAACAAAAAAGTAAGACCTGCATGTACTGTAAATTCCACACAATGACCAAATCATCCATTTGACGCATGTAGGTTAAAAATGGCAAATTAGATTCAAGAATGCGTCGCTACATCTACCTCTGCAACACTGATACCTGTAGTTCACCCAAAAATGAAAATTACTCCATGATTTACTCACCCTCAAGACATCTTACTGTGGGTGTATATAACTTTCTTCTTTTAGATGAATACAATCAGTTATATATATATATATATATATAAAATGTCCTGGCTCTTACAAGCTTTATAATTTCAGTGAATGGGTGTTGAGATTTTGAAGGCCAAAAAAGTGCATTCATCCACCATAAAAAGTACTTCAAATAGCTCCAGGGGGGTTAATAAGGGTTAAAGAAACACTCTGCTTTTTTTGAAAATAGGCTCATTTTCTAACTCCCCTAGAGTTAAACAGTTGAGTTTTACCATTTTCAAATCCATTCAGACGATCTCCGGGTCTGGCGTTAGCACTTTTAGCACAGCTTAGCATAGATCACTGAATCTGATTAGACCGATAGCATCTCGCTCAAAAAATGATCAAAGAGGTGCTGCGTAATATCATTGCGAAAATCGGAACGTTTCGTTTTCTGTCGGTCTTAGTACACGATGTAACTACAGAAGAGTCAAGTTTTAAATAGGAAAAATATTGAAACTCTTTGACCGAGATGCTAACGGCCTAATCTGATTCAATGATCTATGCGAAGCTATGCTAAAAGTGCTAACGCCAGACCCGGAGATCGGCTGAATGGATTCAAAAACGGTAAAACTCAATTGTTTAACTCTAGGGGACTTGTAAAATGAGCCTATTTTCAAAAAAAGTGGAGTGTTCCTTTAATGAAGCGAAACAATGCTTTTTTGTAAGAAAAATATTCATATTCTAAACTTTGCAAACTGTAATCTCTAGTTTAGAGAATAGCCTTCCAGTACTTAGGTGTCCATTGTAAAGCTTGGAAAAGCCAGAACTTTTTTTTTAATATAACTCTAATTATATTACTCTGAAAGAAGAAAGTCATGTGCACCAAGGATGGCTTGGGTGTGAGTAAACCATGGGGTAATTTTCATTATTGGGAGAACTATCCCTTTAAAAGCACCATTTTGGCTCCTTGGACTGCCACAGTAGCAGAACCCTCCGGAGAACCTCCAGGCACCCGCTCAAACAGGACAGTCCTCTGAGGAACTGCATTACTGCCAGACCTCTAAATCGTGTCAATGGTTCATTCAGTAACCTCATTAAGGAAAGACTCCGAGGCACTTGAAATATGTAATGATGTTCCTCAAGTGCACAATATGTTATGTAAGTTTTTAAAATATTTGTTTTCAAAAGAAGCCAGTTATCCTCACCAAGGCTGCATCAATTAGATTAAAAAAAAAAAAAAAACCCTGAAAATATCTATTTTCTTTTTCTACATTAAAATACCATTCCCGTGATGCCCAAGCTGAATTTTCATCAGGCATTACTCCAGTCTTCAATGTCACATGATCCTTCATAAATATTTCTAATATACTTATTGATGTTCTTCTGGAAATTAACTTAAAAAAAATATTTGAAATAGAATTCATTTTAAAAAAAATTCTATTGTGACTTCACAGCAATTACTGGGGTTCAAGCGGTTAAGGCAATTAGGCATATAAGGAAAAAGACATTACATATTATTTAGCATGGCTGTACCCACCTAAATCAATGATTACAAAAAGCACTTTTGGCAAATCAAAGTGTTTTACCATAGAAAAACAGTGTTTTGGAGTTTTTTTTAACTGTTATAGCACCAGCTGTGGTCTGATCTCCTTAAAGCTTTGTATGCTTGTTTAGAATCACCCGTTTCATGTGCTCAAGTTTCGTGAACTTTTGAGTTTTCCTTCAGGCTTTATAGGATTTTGGGTAAATTTGGACAGTCCCCTTTTCTAAACGACCCTGTTATAGTCTGCCAAAGGGTACAATTTTTGATAATTATTGACCTAGAGAGTCCAGAGAATTGTACTGGAGTGTTTTTTTCCTAGATTGAGCCAAAACCTTGGACTAGTTCGCAAATGTATGTTTTTGACATCATCTCAATCATTTAACAAACATGGTTCTAGAGGCAAATTTGTTTCTATCTATTAGTTCTATCGTATGATATGAATATTGTGCATATGTCGGAAAAACCATGTGACATACAATCATTTACACCCTTGACAATTTCGATATCATAGAGGCAAAACTACTGACCTGTTCAGGACTTCAAGTGCAGGTCAGTTTCATCTGTAAACAGGCTGCTAAGAGTTGCTAGCAGTCTAATGCTTAACTAAATTAACAAAAAACTACAGCAGTAGTACTATAAACAAACTAAACTAAATTACTATCATCACTCAAAATACTCTATGTTAAAGGACATCATTATTATCTACTGTCGTTTTGTCATCATTTTGTAATATGTTCATAGGGAGCTATGGCAGATAACAACACAACCCTTACGAAAATTGAAACCAAAATCCATGGTTACTATAGTTAAACCATGGTAACCACAAATTAACCATGGTTTTGCTACAATGACCATAGTCTAACCATGAGATGTGTAGTAAAACTATGGTTGTAGTTAAATTAAAACAAATTGTAATCAATCCGCAAAAAAAAACAAAAAAAACATGGTTACTTTTACTGTAATAAACCATGGTTAATTCTGGTAAGAGAAAAATATGACTCATGATAATGCAATAACATGTTCACTATTTTCTTAAACCCTTAAACTCACTCCCATTTTTGAACACAGACATAAATATGCACTATCCAGACTTAAATTATTATAATTCATGAATGAAAACATTTTGTAATATGATTTTAATGTACATTTTCTGTGGTAATGCAGTGTCTGATTTTAAAATGCCTTTCAAATGATGAATTTTGAGATTTTAAGTTTTGAACTGATATATAATTTCTTATGATTTCTAAAACGTGATAGGGAAAAAGGCAACGAAGAAAGTCTTCTGTGACAAAGGTCAGAACTCATGTTATGAAGTAGATTTTTTTAAATTGCACTCTTTACATATATTAATCTATTACTTTTTCTACATAATTTGTAACACAAAAATATGGTAAAATATCTATTTCGGAGTCTTAGACCTTTCCAACGATGTATAGTTTGTCATGATTAGATTAGGATTTATTTGTAATGTAGTGAAGTAAACTTAGTCGTCCCACAGAGGGGACGGTGACAGTTAAAGGGTTAAAGATATTGTCATGATGTAATCATTATTGTACTAATTTTGACATTTAGACAATTAAGAAAATGTAGTTTTGTTAAATCTATACTATTTAATCCATTTTAAGATAAAACAACAACACCTGGTCATAATGTAATACTTTAAATTGAACTTAAATAAAATTGTTACTGCAAATAGAATATAATGAGGTGGTTGTTTTGCAACAAGGTGGAGACAGTTCTGCTCATAACAGTAAATGGCTGATGGGAAAAATGACAGCTACAAGAAAATTAGTGAAAAAGCAAACACAAAGTGAGATGCAGAAATCATGAAAAATGAAGAGACTGAAAAGGAAAATGGAAGTGAAGGTGGAGTTCAAGAGAGAGCCTTTTTTTTTATTCTGCACAGCCACAGCCTAAGGTTTTAAATATTTATTTAAATGTGATGGCCATACAAAAAAAATAGGGTTGTCCATGGTTTCAGAATTTGTTGTGGGTGTATGGGATGGCGTGGATGAGTGTGAGATTTCCCTGCCTAAAATTTTGTCCTAGTCCGGCCCTGTTCTATAGTGATTGTTTAGCCTTGATGCAATCATTAGCTAACAAATTTTAAATGTAAGTTATTTTGTATATGATGTAAGGTCCAGTTGACAGCGTGACACTAAAACAGTTAGTAGAAATGGGTACTTTTTACTTACAGTAAGTACATGTCTGAGCCCATACTTCTTTACTTTAACTTAAGTAAAAAACTGTAGTCAGTACTTCTACTTTTACCAGAGTATTTTTAAACATGAGAATCTGTACTTCTACGTGAGTGAAGGATGTGTGTACTCTTGCCATCTCTGCATTCAAGACACTCCTTAAATTCAGCAGAGATGCCACCGCAGAGATGTCACTGATTTCAAGGGTACTGTAAAAGACAAACACTATTTTTAAAATTCATATTTCAGTGCGATATTCATATAATGCTCTGGAAGTGTAGATCAAATGAGACTTGTTGATGCCACACAGTTGTGCAGACAAAAGACTCTGTAATTCAAAAGTGTTTCATGCACTGCTGGGAGATCAAAGGCTTGAAGGCAATGGATTTATAGTAACAGAGTTCCTGCCCACTCACAGAGCAGTCTGAGCTGCTGTGGAATCCATTAGCACCTTACACTGTGATCTGGAGAAGACGACCAGAAAAACCCATCTCACGACTCCCATCTTTTCAGCCCTAATGCAACAATAATAAAGAATTCTGCTCAGACAAAGCCAATGCGAAGAGAGGGAATGGAGAAGAATACAGAGAACAAGAGATCATTTTCCCTCGTAATGTGCAGACTACATGTTTTAAGTCTAGACGCTTGAAGGAAGAGAGGTGAGGAAGTGCTGCAAGAAGGAAAAAACTGATCTGTGCAGTTTAGATGAAGGTCAGAGTCTTTAAATCATTTATCGGCAATTACCGAGCAATAGACATTTTCTCTCCCATGCCTCAGTACATACCACAAAAGGTTGTGTTTTGTATCTATAGTAACAAGGAGTACAAAAAAACGATAGCTCTAATATCCAAAAGCTCTTATTAAGCAGCCAGTGTCTACATTCATGCAATACATCATGCAGAGAACCAAGATGAAAGGTCGTCCCTGATTAATAATGACCCCTTTTCTGAGCTATTAGGCATTGGTGAATGATGACATCAGGGCAGGTAGGTGTTTCATCTCCCAGTGGAGACTATGCTTAACTCTTTCCCCTGTATAAATGAGTGGCCCTCCCTCTCCGCACCTGAAGATGAATGTGCCTTAGCCTGCGTTCAGAATTAATAACAAGCTGCAAAGCAGCGCAAAGAGCCATTGTGCATGATGAAGACTTCAAAATGACTTTTAAATGAATGCCTTATCCATCAATGCTGCGAGATCTCCCTAATACAGGACATTTTCTGCGTCTCTCTCGTTCTTCCAGCCTTTTCACGGTTGGTTTGTGCTCTTATTTGCTCCGCATGGCTATGAGGAAGGTTTATGCGCGTGAAGCACCAAAGTAGGGTAATGAAATGGTGGAGAATGTTCCACTTCAATGGATGCTGTATACTTGAATTCAGATAATTCATGCCTGAATGATAACTTAGAATACCAAATGTTCAAATAAGCACAGTATGAGAAAAGTCAGCAAAGACTTTTTGCTATTTTTTAAATATTTACTGTCATATTTAGATTTTACTAATATGATATTGGTACTGTACAAAGTATTACTGTATATACTGTTTTGTTATTGTATTTACATAAATAATAACTGAACAGTCAGCTACTGTACACTGAAAAAAACGTGAAATTCGTACAGAAAAAACAAAAAAAACTGCAAACGGTTACTGTACCATACAGGGTGAAAACATTATAAAATAGCTGAACGTTTTACTTCATTATAATTTAACATTATTACATTTAATTTATCATTATACTCACATTATACTTCATATACTTTTACTGACCAAGTTTGAAGTTAAATCTATGAATTACTCAACTCGATCTCATGGCAATTCGTAGATATTTTTCGAAGTGGCTAATTCGTAAAATACGTATGCTCATAAAATTCGTATGTTTTAGCAAAAATTGTGTGAATTTGTATGGCCTCACTCGTACAAATTCATACAATTTTCGCTAAAACATACGTATTTTATGAGTTCCCCAATTCTTATGAATTTGTATGTATAACCTACTCCTAACCCCGCCCCTAAACCTACCCATCACTGGGTTGTCAACAAATCGTACAAAATCTTACAAGTGAGGTTGTACAAATTCAAACAAATTAGCCACCTCATAAAATCCGTATGAATTTGTAGGAATAACCTATCCCTAACACCACACCTAAGCCTTCCCGTCACTGGGTTGTCAACAAATCATACAAAATCGTACAAGTGAGGTCATACGAATTTAAATGAATTAGCCAACTCGTAAAATACGTATGAATTTGTATGAATAACCCACCCCTAACCCCGCCCCTAAGCCTACCCATTACTAGGGTGTCAGCAAATCGTACAAAATTGTACAAGTGAGGTCGTACAAATTAAAACTAATTACCCACCTACTAAAATACGCATGAATTTGTATGAATAATCTAACCCTAACCCTGCCCCTAAACCTACCCATCACTGGGGTGTCAACAAATCGTACAAAATTTTACAAGTGAGGTCGTACGAATTTGAAGGAATTAGCCACCTCGTAAAATACGTATGAATTTGTATGAATAACCTACCCCTAACCCCGCCCCTAAACCTACTCGTCATTGGCATGTAGACAAATTGTACAAGATCGTACAAGTGAGGTCATGAACTTGAACGAATTGGTTCAAATTCATTTTGAACCAATTCGTTAAAAAAACGTACGAATTGGTTGTAACATAGCATTCGAATTGCTATATAATTTATGGTGAAATCAGTAAAAGGCCATTCTTAGAACACTTTGTGGACACATCACATATGATTATATATTTTTAAATTATTATATTTTTCTCCCTACTTATTTTGGATCTCTTGCTTTGTCACAGATCCCTAGAACAGTTGAGAAAAAAATGCTTTAACAAAATGGAAACTTGTAAATGTTTGAGTCACAGATTAATTTATAAAAGTATAAACTGATATAATTTAAAAAACAGAACACATACAAATATAATGTAATTAAAATTATAATAGATTCATTACATAAAAAGATACAAAGTGCACTATTCTGAGTAATTTCTGCCAACTAATAATACTTTAGGCAGAGTGCTAATTACATTACCAGTGATTACAGATAAATCAACACAGATAAATCTGTTAACTAATAAATTTCACTTTTCTTGGGAAGACTGATTTAAATTCTGACAAGTAAAACAAACTTAGTCAAATGCAATCTGTTTCTGCTTCCTTAGAGATGTTTTTTCTTAAAGATTATTTCTTTGTGACTAAAAATAGCTTGTTGCACAAAGCACAGAGGCTGCACGGCTCTATTTTATCCTCTTCCATCCTTTGTAAGTAACTGAGGTTGGAAGCAGGAGAGTCTTTTGCAAGAGGAGCGGAGGGATTCATTAAAAATGATTTGTGGGCAAAGTAAAATTTCAAGTATCTGCGCTCTGGCAGCATATAGGACATTGGGGATGTTGTAGCAAAACTGAAGATGGTGCTGATGTACTGAATGAAAATGGCTGTGATGCAAAAAGGAAAAGGGGGGGTCCCAAAGTACATGTGTTTTACTGTCGATGGAGCTTGTTTGAGGGGGGTCCCTTAAGCTAAACCAGGGGCATATATTGCATGTTGATATTCAAGAGCCGTATTTCCATACGTAAGTGTTATATTTTGGAACTGAAAGAATATTCGAAGCTAACCTCAATTATGAAATTCTGGGTTATAATGAAGCACTTACAGTACAGGTAAATAGGGCTAATAGTATCAATAACACAACCACAAGGCATAAACAATGTTAAAACACCCCTAAACCTACCTGTCACTGGGATGTCAACAAATCATACAAAAACAAACAAGTGAGGTCGCACGAATTCAAAAGAATTATCCACCTCGTAAAATACGTATGAATTGGTCAATAGTTGTTTTTTTTTACTATTTTTTTAGTAATTACTATCGAAGGCATAAACAATGTTAAAATGGCTTCACATAAAAAAATGGTTACTAAACGTTTATGTCAAAAAATATATGCAATTTGACCTGACAACATACAGCTAAATGCTAAAACAGACTTGTAGCAGAAAGATTGTGTTTTTATGAGTTCAACTACAAAAAATGACGTCAGGTGCATTCAAATCACAAGAAAAGCAAGATAGCAATGTAGTTTTTACGTAAATTTAATAAAATATACAAAATCAGGAATAAAGAAGCGGCTTTATTTGCACTAAATGTAAATAGCGAAAGCGCAAATAATGGATTGTATTTATACTAAGTGAAAATAGCAGTGTAAATTATAATGTTAATTTAAATTATTAAATGGATGTCACGATTATGGATGCCTCCCTACACCTACCCTAACTTTTTGATTATTTCCATTCTTTTATTGAAAATAAATGCCTTTCTGATGTGATATGACACAAAAGTTAGGCAAAAGGTGGATTCGAACTCGGGTCGATTGCGTCAAAAAGACAATGGCATGGGCTTTAACATCTACACCACTGGAGCTAATGTTTGAAAGTCGTCTTTTGTAGTGTTGACTACCCAATCACACGCTGGTGGGCGGTGTTAGTGTAAACAGCCTCTGCCAACAAGGCGGGATATTTTCCCTTAGTGTAAATGAACGCTCCATTGTTGTTTTTTTGCACTTCTTTTGTGAAGGTGCTTGAATTGAATCCTACAATACTATGGGATATTGTATAAGCAACTTAAATACAGATTTATTGTCAATGGTCAATGAAAAAAAAATATTAAAAATATATATATATTTCAACAAATTTATTATTAGTGCATATACTGCATTTATTGTGTCTGGCACTCTTTTTTGGCATGCCTCAACTTAAACTTAAGGCTTAAAAAAAATAAATCAAGTTTCTCAAATCGTAATTATGACTTTGCGATGACGTTCGTATGAATTCAACTAATAAATATGATCTTTTCGATATGAAAACCCTACAGTCCAACATCTTAAAACAGTTCAAATAATATACAAGAAAATTAAAGCTGCAGTCCTTCACTTATTTGTGTTCAAAATGTACAAAATTTATATAATAACCGAGTACATCATGAATCCATTTTCCAAAATGTGTTTTTGGCTTATCCTGAATCACTACGGTACACCTATAATAAGACTGGTTCTGGTAGGAACTGCTGCGAAGTAGCCCAGTACCTGCGTGACTCATCTTAAACATAAACAGAGAGAAGTAGCTCCGGCTACACTGTTCTTCCACAAGACGCAAGTTCTGTTTATTAACCGCTAGAGCACCACAAGTTACTGACTGCAGCTTTAATGTACAGCAAGTGTACACATTTCTGCTTTTAAATAAAAAAAATTGACCCATTTACTTGCATTGTACATGCTTTACTATAACCTCCACTATGGAACTTTTGCCTCTCTGTCGCCATCTTTGTTCGAAACATACAATTGCAAGTTACTTGCTGAGTCTTTTTTTTATGTGGGCTGTGCTCCGGCAGTGCTCCACTGTGCAGATGACTCTGTGATCAACTGTAAGAAGTATGTCTTAAATATGTAAGTATGGCACTTTTGTTCTGATCAAATGAAAACAAATGTTTCAAAATAAATCACTTTAGTGAAGTTGAGATCTAACAATTACATCGTCAAATCAGATCACACAGATCACAGAGCAGAACTTCTTTCATAGCTAGCAGAAAATAAGTGCAATTTACCACAAAACGAGAAAAAACAACAACAAAGGAAACTCAATACCTATCTAAATCAAGCAAACAAGTGCTCTCATGATCGCTAGCTACATACTGAGCCACTGAAAAGTCTTACCTGTTCAGCTGAAAAAGAAACATCTCTGCCTCAGTCTTTAATCCCTTTAGCTCTCCGAGTTCTAGCCACTTCTCAAAAGCCATGCTGATATTTACTCTCATTTTAGCACGGGCTCTATCGCTTTCTCTTTTTGACTACCGGCTCTCTGTAGTTCCAGATGATTCCCTCAGACGTCAACAATGATTGTCGTTTAGTACTTTAGTAGCAGCTTTTGAGGTCTTACACAAGTTTAAAGCAACTGTTGTAAGAACAAACTATACAAACACTCCACCCACACGACACATTGTAACCGGTTCTTCTTTGTTTACAGACTTGACAATGCTTAACTGACATTTATCAAATTGGATGTATTAAATTATAAATCATTATTATAAGATTACCACTGCAAATTGGAATAGAGTAAGGAGACAGTTTAAAACTTTACTGTCTTATGTACTTGCACAACAATTAATTAATTACGTAATAATATTCCTTTTTTCAAGTAACTATTAAAGTAACACATTACTTTTGAATTCTCTAAGAAAATATCGGAGTTACTTTTTTTTCCCATTTATTGATTGACAAGTCTCCTGTCGGGAAATTGGGAGTAAACATGATGTTACTGTATTCTAGACTAAATATGAACATGCATTAATTCATCTCACTCACAAAAAACAGATCAGTATTTTATTAACCAGTGTCTTTGCTGCTGACTTCGATGATGCAGTTCAGCCATACTAATAAGCAAAAATTACTTTAGATAACTAACATTTGTGCTTATTTTTTTTTATAGCTGAAGAGTGATCTCCTGCATAAATGTACTTTTCTTTCAGCCTGAGGTGCGTAACATAATTAGTTACTTTTTCAGGGAGTAACGCAAAATTGTAATGCATTACTTTTAAAAGTAACTTTCCCCAGCTAAGTCCTTATGCTAAAAGTGTAAAGCATATCTAGACTCAGATGCCTGAAATAATGACACAGCTTTAAAAAAAAAATGATTAAATTAATGGGTCATTCCAATAAATCTGTGCCTTTTCCACTTGGAAAATTTGAAAAATAAAGTAAGCTTAATCAATATATATTTTTTTTAATATCCATGAAATGAAGACAAATCTGTGTCTTTTCCACTTAAAAAAAATTGAAAAATAAAGTAAGCTTAATCAATATATTTTTTTAAATATCCATGAAATGAAGACACCTTAAAATGACAAGAAATTGTATTGTGCCATCTCAGGCTATGTTATAAATTATTTTATGACTATTTTTCTACCATGTATGTAATTTTAATATAATTTTGCCTTCATTTTGCAAATTAAATGTTCTGCTGAAAAAGAAAAATCATAGTGAAGACAAGCCAAAAACCTTTCCCTTAACAGCATAAATGCTATTTAAATTATTTAAAATAATATTTAATTGACTTTTTTGATGTAATATTAATGAACACATACATAGTATTGTTATGTTTTTAGATTGCACATTTATTTGTTGTTATATTAAATTTGATTATTTGTGACCCTGGACCAAAAAAAGTCATAAGGGTCATTTTTTTTTTAAACTGAGATGTAATGTAACTGAATAAACAAGCTATCTATTGATGTATGGTTTGTTAGGATAGGACAATATTTGGCCGACACAATTGTTTGAATATCTGGAATCCGAGGGTGCAAAAAAGAAAAATCAGAATATTGAGAAAATCACATTTAAAATAGTCCAAATGTAGTTTTTAAAAAAATGCATACCACTAGCCAAAAATTAAGTTTTGATATGTTTACAGTAGGAAATGTACAAAATATCTTCATGGATAGGGCTGCAACGATTAATCGCACGATGTCGTGAGGCGCGTTTAGTTAATGAAGCCGGTACTTTCGAATTCGAATTTTGGCGTAGCTTGTCAGTGCTTTACGGCTCTGTGTATTACTTGCCGCTCCAGCTGAACGCACGTGATGGAGCTTTACTACTAATCAAAGTACCGGCTTCATTGACTAAACGCGCCTCATGGCATCGTGCGATTAATCGTTGCAGCCCTATTCATGGAACATGATCTTTTCTTAATATCCTAATGATTTTTGGTATAAAAGAAAAATCAATAATTTTGACCCATACAATGTATCTTTGTCTATTGCTACAAATAAACCCGTGCTACTTAAGACTGGTTTTGTGGACCAGGGTCACAATTCTAAAAGACTCAAAAGGCACAGATTTCATGGAATGACCCTAATATGGCTTCTCAACAAGATTTACAAAATATTCAGCTCTCAAGGAGAAATCTTTACTAACACATAGTGGAAGTGGAAAATATCTTGACATCGCTCAAGTCCTACACAAAGAAAACTGCTTGAATTGAACAGGCACTTTACATGCAACATAAAATGTCTATTTATGGCACTTCAGCCGCAGGACCTCAAATTCAAAACCCAAAAACACCTTGAATTCTCAAACCATGCAAAATTGTTTAACTAACATTGCAAATAACCACAGCTGTGGCGTTCTCAAGCATTTACCAAATTAAAAAACTCTCTGTATCCAAACATCAACAGCAGATGGAACAATCTCAATTAGCTCTCAATAACTTCAGACAAGGCTCTGACTGATTTGAGCTTTAGTATCGGGGTGTTTCTGTGACCTGACTTCTCAAGGCAGGTCACTCACATCCATCTGTCTGAATGATGTTTAAGGGCTCTGTTCCTGCCACAGGCCCTTCATTTTCTCGTCTCCTCTCAACCTCTGAAACTCACAGTGGAGTGGAACAGCAGACACTTCATTTGAGCTGACATTTAAGGTCCCAAATTTAGCAGCTGAGCTTCGGGTTTCTCCTGCATGCGGTGCGAACCAGCACAACCTGAGCTTTGTGCCTGAAGTACCTGTCAGGTTGAATCAATGGACTTCAATTGATTCGTTTGAAATTTGTGGTCACCATAAGCAGAAGGTGAGAATGAGAGATTTCTGTCCCTCTCCAGGACAGGCTACAGAATTTTTGGGTGAGTTGGAAACAAGCCAAAGCCTGTTGCCTGCAACATGATCCGCAGATACAATTAGTAAAACCAATGTGTTCTAAAGAGGGAATGGTTATAATATGGGATGAGCTGTAACAACAAAAACTATAATATATGATCAACATCCTCCAGAGGTTCATTTTTGGGTAAACTATACATTTAAGATAAAGAGAAATACATGTTCAAAGCAAAAAGTGTTACAACCAACCAACCTCCTCTACTTAAAGTACTGGGGATGGAAAAGTGGGTACTTTAAATGAAGTATTATATCCTGAAATGGTCTCTGAGTTGTTGCGATCTCATTTAGGTAAATGATTCCTTTATATTTGATGAATCTCCTCCGTTTTCATCCAGACGCACTGTGCTTCCATGGCTCTGATGATAAATTCCCTTATAAAAACATTTCTCCCTTTAGCATGGAATACAAGCTGACGGAGTTTATGAACTATGTCCTTTATTTCGTTCATTTGCATTATTTACTGAGGGTATAATATTGAATAAACGAGTGCTCCACTGATTTAATAATCTCAACAAGTGGTTGTTGTTGCTTCCAGAATGCACTGATCCCAATTATGAATGCTGCTGTTTGTCTTTCATATAAAGTACAGCCTGCGTATTGCAACTGATAGCTTGATTATTTGTTCAGGATTTAGTCGGTCAGAAAAAAAAGCAACAGTGAATTCGTTCCTTTCTTTTTGGCCTTACGGAAATAGATGAAGTGTACATCCCTCAACACTCTGTAGCTGTGCGCTGTGGTCATAGCCGTAATCTCCTTGTGTTTGCTTCTTCTCAGAACGGATTAAAGGAACGGATCAATACAGAGCTGTTAACAGACTGAGAGGAGAAGAGAAAAACAGCATTAACAGCTTAGCAGCAAATATGCAGGATCACTGTGACCACCATGACAACTGGAATTTGGAAGAATGAAGTGACCATCTTGCGCTGAAGCATGCACATTTCAGTCAGTCCTCCATTAGCTATGATTATGATTTGATCATTTAAATCAGACTAATGTATTAAGGGAGGCTATTTATATTTTCTCTAAATGCACACTGAATGCTTGCTGATCATCAGAGAGAATTTGTTTCATTATTTCTGCCATTCTTACCATTTGCTTTTAGGTAAAAGTACACAAAAGATGCAAAACATCATCTTCTGAAAAGGTCTGATTTATTCATATAGTTTTTTTTTTTATATCTCATCATATTTTTGGAGGAACAAATAGCTATTTTTGGTAAGAACAGCCATGTTTTCTTCTCTCTGGACTCTGTAGATTTTGAATATCTAACTTTTTCTATTCTGCTCTTATTCCCAGCGTAAAGTCATATGTATAATTTGCAGCTTTACTGAAGCCATGAGTGCAAAGCAAATAAGCAAGACCCTTCCTGGGTGAAAAAGAGAGGCTTCCCGCTTTCTTATCGTACTTCTGCTTCTGTCATAGCATTTAAATGAGCAATTGAAAGAAAATATTGTGCTTTTAATGTCTCTCCCAGGACCTCTTTACGTACCCTGTTGCTAAAAACAGGTAAGTAGGAAGGCTATTTTGAACCTTCGCATTTATGGATTTCAGTCTGTCTGAAATATAACAACAAAGAAAAGGAAGTGATTGAGCAAAGGTGAGAGTATGAGTGAAACTTGAGGGAAAGTACTCGGATATAAAAGCTGTGGGTCATTTTCCATTTGCAGTTCAGTATATAACAGTCTATAACAGTCACATCCATTAGTGATAAAGAGAAAACAAAATCTGACTCCAACTACTGTGGAGAAGTTATCCTAACAGGAGTAAAGGGGCAGTTTTTTAAGCATATTTCATAAAATAATTGTATTCTGAGTCACAGTATAAAATACTTAAAAGAGATATTTGAACTCTGATTAAAATTAGAGAACACTTACAGATATCTCCAAGTTGTTGGTGTTAATCTGGCACCTGACACTAATTTCCTTAATTATATGACAAACCCTATTTAACTGGCAGCACTGCTCCAGTTTTCACTGAGATTGTAATATGGCTGCTCAAAGGTGACTGAAACCCTGCGACTGGAGGTTGTCCAGATAAAGGCAAAACATGTGGCCCGGTCAGCCATATTGCAGGTTTACAATGACACTAATTCATTCAAGTCCCCCCAAAAAGCTGGTCTTCCATTTAAGACAAATGCATGTTAAGACAGGACAGTGCAGAGACTCTCAATGGGGAATCGGTTCAACACTGCAGCTGGAATTGCTTGCCAATTCAGTGCTGAACAGTGTAAGGTCCCGTTTAAGAGAAGTCGGACTGAAAGTGCACTCTGCAGTGACCAAGCCTTTCATCAGCAGAAAGAATAAAAGTCTAAGCTCAACCTAGGAGCATGTTGTGTAGAAAGAGGAGAACTGGTCCAAATTTCACTAATGGGAAACATTTTGTTTTGCGTCAAACTGAGGAAAGACTGAAGCCTAAGTGCGTAAAGAAGTCAGTGAAAGGTGGAGGAAGAAGTGTCATGGTTTGGGGGGTGATTTTGCAGCAGGAGTTGTGCCTCTTAAACAGCTATATGGCAGGGTGAATGCAAATGTTTATCAGAACCTCCTTCAGCAACATGCAGTACCTTCCCTGCGAGCATCTCTCAATCAGCCTGCAATTTTCATGCAAGACAATGCCCCATCACACTGCAAAACAGATAATGCTTAGAACACTGAAATAATGAAATGGCCGGCCCAGAATCCTGATCTAAAGCCGAATCTCTGGAAAATCCTTGGCGACAAAGCTATGGTTAAGAAACCCACAACAGTTACCAAACTATGGAAGTGAGTGGAAGAAGAGTGAACCTCTGAATTCTCTGGTTATTTTGTCAAACATGTTAGTTGAACAGTACCTACAGCTAATATTCTTTCAAATTTTGAGCAATGAAGATTAACAATACTTCAGAAGAAATCAAGTATTTATAGATTGTTCCCTAATTTTGTTCTCTACTGTATGTGTAAACCCGTCCTTAAATACCTTCAAGGTCAAGGTCCACAAAAACCTTTAATATTGCCTATGGCCATTACATCAAGATGTATTACATTCTATTGAAATCTTATACTTTCATTCATATCATATACAATATTAGAGGTTTAATGCCACTTTAGAACAATACAAGATATAACTTTATACAGAATAGGCAAGTACTCTCTCTTCCAATTAAAATGTTTAAGAAAGACTTCAGATACCAATATGACGCATACACAGTACTTTGAATAGGAGAAAGATTAAATATGGAGGAATCCGTTCTGTCTTCTAATAATTGGTAAAGTCAATGTGTCATCACAGCTGCCATTGGAAGCTCTGGTTGCCATAGAAACAGTCAGTGTCCTGAGACGTACACTTAAGACAGCATATGTGCATTGGTTGGATCAACGTGAAATATAAGCTTTTTCATATTTGAGCATAAGAAACATTATTTATGGAACTGTTAATGTCAGATTTTGTTGTTGATTCGAAATTCATTTTATGTTTTTTAAATGTGAGTGTGGCAAGTAGTTTTTGAGATTTCAGGATTTCCCCATTAAAGTAGATAGGACTTGGTCTTGGATGTCCAAAATAGCTGCCTGAAGGCATTACAAATATGGCCGCCAAATTAACTAACTTGCTTTAAAAGAGACTTTAAAGTTAACACAGTCTTGTGAATATACCATTGAATCAAATTCACGGATTGGACCCATTCACTTTCACTACTCTAGCTGGACCCTGCTTTTTGTTTTTGTTGTTTTTAAATGAAAATAGGAAGAAGCTGAAGTTCATAGTAATCAACATTATGCAAATGTTGCAAATTATGCTTAACTAGTAGTGAACCTGGAATATTCCTTTAAAATTCTGTCAGTACTCTGTGTTTACTGTTAGGAAGACTCACTGTTTGGAGAGCAGGTGTCTGACAAGTACATCTCACCATCATTTCACATCAGCGAATGTGAACTGACATGAGCTGGGTTGCAAAAAGTCTCACAGAAACAGATTACCCAGTGTTTTTTTCTTTTTTTTTTTTTTTTTTTTTTAAGGAACGGAGCTGAGAAAGCTATGTGCAAACATTACTCTTTGACAGCTGTAATGAGCCAACAACCAAACTCATCAATGCTGGATGAATCCATGGGGCAGAAATCTATAATTCCCAGCTACTGCGAGTTATTTGAATCCCAGAGAGAAGAGTGTGTAATATGGAGGAAATGACTATTGATTCGGTCAGGCTAGTGTGCATACCACTCCCTTCTGCAACACACAATCATTGATAGTGATGTTTTAGAAGTATAATAATACGAGACATTGTCCCCTCGTGTGTTTTTGTCTTTAACAGCATAGTGAGACCTCAGGCTATTCTATCAATGTCTGGCCCATTAAATTCTCCTCGAATCGACTGAGAAAACGTACATTATATGACCCTAAAACTTGGGGGTTCTGTGAATCTTTGGCCTGTAGGTTAGCAAGCCATCCAGAAAGTTTGAGTCGGCTGCTTCAAATTATATTAAGATATATTAAAAAAGCAAAAGACGAACTCTAAGCTGTTTTGACCTAAAATGTCTGACGGAAAGTAAATATGACACGTTCATCTCTCCCATATTTATGAGTATCTTGATACGAACGGACTTGCAACATCAAACTGAAAGTCTTTGAATTTAAAAGATTCCCTTAACATTCAAAGTCCAGATGCATGAGGTAAAATAAAGAAATTAAAAAAGAGATTTTCAGTTTTGTGTCTGCTCGGCTATTATCTAAACAGCTTGCAAGTGTTTGCTCCCTTTGTGTGCGTTTTGATGATATCTTCTGAACACAAACAAGCCTCCAATAAAATATCTCCTATCTTACAACAACAACAGACATCTTTACAGAAAACTCTGCTCACATTGTGCTCTTAATCACAATAGATGTCATTTTTCACATTGTGATATAAGCAGTCAAATGGAACTGTATCTCAAAAGTAATTTCAAAGTTCAAAGGGTCTCAAACAAGTGCATAATCAAGGGAGTCAGTCAAGTGCAACTCAATAACTAGAATGTTTTGACGTTTAATTTAACGTTGCTCAGGCTGAAATCTTTTTTGACACTGAGTTTAATATCTTGTATTGGATAACTTAAGGACAAGAAAGATAATAATATGCAGGTATATGCTACCTGTCACTGCACACAGATTAAACACTCAAACTGATAACTTGATGTTAACTATTATCTGTCTTAGCTATTTATATAAAGTATATAGATGGATAGACAGATAGATAAATAGATACAGTTGAGGTCAAAAGTTTACACCCCCCTTTTCAGAATCTCCAAAATGTTATGTTAAAAGATATTTCACAATTTATAAAGAATGGTCCTCTTCAAAAGTTTACAACCCTCCTGATTCTTAATACCGTGTTGTTACCCGAATCATCCACAGCTGTTTTTTTTAGTTTTTTTTTTAGTGATAGTTGTTAATGAGTCCCTTGTTTGTCCTAAACAGTTGAACTGCCTGCTGTTCTTCAGAAAACTTTAACAAATTCTTTGGTTTTTCTGCATTTTTTGTGTATTTGAACCCTTTCCACTAATGACTGTATGATTTTGAGATCCATCTTTTCACACTGAGGACAACTGAGGGACCCATGTGCAAAATGTGACCTGTGGGGTAAAAGGCCACCTCATACATTTATGAGATTTTTTAACAAAATAAACAACTTGCATGATTTATTTTCACACAAAATATGTTGCTCCATAAATGTTCATTACAAATGTATGTATTTTTCCGCAATCATATTCTTCGGGCACAGTGAAAAGCACATTTTTTTTTCTTAGGGGGTGCCTTTAGCCCCGTTGTACACTACATTTTTTTATATTTTGCCTAAATGTCATAGTTTTTTCAGTTAGTACTGCCCTTCAGAGGCTACAGAAGATACTTACATGGTTCCTCAGATACTCAGACGACAAAATAAGTTAAATTTACCCTACTCCTCAAATTCAAAAAGTTTTTGGTAAAATTAAAGGGGATGTAAACTTTTGACCTCAACTGTACACCAGGAGTGAGCAATATGACCAAAATCTTATATCACAGTATGAGTAATTTTATTTCACAGTAACAATATACACCACGATAAAGTTATTTTTACTTTAAATATGGTCTTTATGATATCAAAATTTTTATATCATAGAAATTTCACGTCACAAAAAAACTAATACTAGCCTAAATTAAAACAAACAAACAGACAAAAAAAAAAAAACTCAAACTCTTTGTAACAAGTGAACAGTCAGCAATTAAATAAGTATAAGGAACTAATTACAAGCAATAGGACAAAAATCCTACAGTAGAACAAATAAATAAGAAATGCTACAAACATTGTATAAAGTAATCTGCATATTCTTCACTGTGTAAAATAAATATATTTCTGCTTATTAAAGTTACAAAAGTGATATAGTCAAGAGCAGTGAGAAATTTACTGTATTTTGTTGTTTAACATGAATGGCAAACAAAAGAAACATTAGACTGCTGTCACTTTAAGACCGTATCCAGGTACTGTTACACATATTTTCTTTCTCAGCTGTTTGCTTTCACTTAAGAGCTAAATTATCGTGTTTACGAGGATACTTGCAAAGACAGGCATTTTGACACATACAAGTGTGTGTATTTAACAATTCAAGGCCTATAAAGCGACAAAAATAACTCAATACTCCCACACCCTTTGAGCACCGTCTTCATGTGCACAGGCTTCTCTGAGTTTCAATGAGTTGTCTTTCGCTGCTGATTGCATTTCAATGACTCATTTGTTTTTATACCGCAATGCTTAAACTGTAAGTTTTCGTGACCCCGTAGCACGTCAATGTCACGTGAGCATGTAACCGTGATAGAGACGATAGTCAAAAACCTCTACCTGTTGACAAATTTATACCGGTTCATTTTGTCTACCGGTTTATCGCCCACCCCCTAATACACACACACACACACAGTATGACTGTACTTGGAAATGCATCTTATTTTGTAAGCTGCTTTAGATTTTGTAGTTAAAATAATGCATGCCTGAGTCACCTCCCTTTGTAAGTCATTGGAACACTGGAGACGTAGAGTCCTTCATGTTGGCCTTGACAAAGACTTTGGCAGTATCCCAATCTCAATGTCCTGACAACCACCGTGAGTGTATCAACTCCCAGATCATTGCTCCTGGCCTTGATGCTTCTTGTTTCTCTTCAAAAAACATACAGACAGACTTATTCAGCATTCAGCAGCACCAGAACATCAGAGCTCAGCTCAACTACAAGAATATGATTAAGGTCAGTCCAATAACAATTGTTCAGAAAGACAGCACAGAAAAAAAGTTAGAAAACAAACCAAACACATAGCCTACATAAATCCATAGCTTTCTTCCTGCATGCAATAAAGAAAAATAAATGGTGTGACCCAACACAGGGGCACAGATAGATCTATTAAAATATATTAATTGCAATAATAAGCCAAGTGAACATGCATTTAAAGTCTGTGCTGTCTTTATGAGATCTTGCACATAAATTGGTTAATGGTTTTTGAGCATATAAAGCTAGTTTGGCTCAATTCTAAAAACTTACTGATAAATTCAAACTAAAATACTGCAAAATGCTGAGTCTGATCAGATGCACTGCTTTTGATGTTAATAACACAAGACTGGATAACTTTCTTTACCCTTCCTATTGATAAACTTGATTTGCCAGACAGAAATAAATAAAGCTGAACATGACTGCAGGTCTGGGCAGGTAAAACCCCATGACACCTAGAGTACGTCTAACGCTGTCAAAGCTAAAATATTGATTTAGTCCTTCATTTGTAGTACTGAACTTCTCTCCATCCACAAGATTTTTCCCCCCATGTAATGTTACGAGGTTGACATATTCTTTATTAGTAATCTTGATGTGATTCAGTGGCTTAAAGCTCTGATCATCACAAAACGAAGACTGACACAGAGATGGTAATGGGCTTTTCAATATCTTAGTAAAGCTCACTTTTTAAATAGGTCGATAAAACCAAAGAGACTTCATTTGTGTTTTGGCTTGATAAAGCTCAGTGGGTGTGAATTGGCATTCAAGTCTAATTCCTTTCATGAGTGCTTAGAGTTAATGCGGCAGTCAAAGCATTAACTTTGAAAGAGACAGGCATTTAAAAGACCCATAATTATAATAAAACACTTTGTTCTACACATTGGCTCTTTGCATTATATGCTGTTTTGTTCAATCAAAACGTGGACTTTAAGCTCACAGACATGGAAAGCTGGATGATTCAGTTCCTTCTAACTTCTTGCCTCTCTAACTTGACAAACATCGTGCTCTGGCCATTCTGTAGCCCATTCATGTTTCTCTTTTACATTTTTCCATGTGCTTTTCTTGATGCTGTCTGGCCAAATGTACCTCAAATTGTTCTATTGTCACTGTAGATATAGAAGCAATTTAGACATAACTGATAACAGTACTCCCTATCGCAGTATGTACTTAATCATGTTTCTTTCGTTTTAGATTGATCTAATGAATTATTAAAACAACCATTTATAGAGCTTATATATTTTTATAATCTTGCTTCCAGATAAATTCATATTTTTATTTTACTGCAATGGAAAGGTCTTAACCATCCACCCTTGTCTTTATGATAGAAAGATTGTCATTTCTGCAATTGGAAAACTTAATTGCTCAATGATTAGCTTTTTCTTTAGGAACTTTCAATTTACTTTGCTATTAGACTGACAGGATAATTAACAGAAAAAAAGCTTTTGATTATTAATAAAGAAAAATTATTTTCTTGGTAATATATTAATAGAGAAAAGCAATATTTTTCTTAGTCATTCTAATGACAGACATGCTGGGCAATTGGATATGGCTTGATGTGCCTAGATTAAGCAGAATGATTAGCTGGTCTCTGATCAGAACAGGCTAATTTAACTATGCGTAAAATGCAAAGTCCATCATCATCAAGATTCAGATCAGGTGATGTGAAATTAAGATGTGAAATTAACTGTAGCGTAAGTTTTGAAGCGTTTAACCACCTTGACCAATGATTTTCAATCTGGTTCATCCAAAGAGAGGTTATTGCTATATAGCAGATGAGCATAAAAACAGACCAAATATGCTGTATAATTAAAATCTGAAACCTATTTTGAAATGTATAAGTGTATTACATTAGACAATACAGTTGAGGTCATAAGTTTACATACACCTTGCAGAATCTGCTAAATGTTAATTATTTTACCAAAATAAGAGGGATCATTTTTATTTAGTACTGACCTGGATAAGATATTTCACATAAAAGATGTCTACATATAGTCCACAAGAGAAAAATAATAGTTGAATTTATAAAAATGGCCCCATTCAAAAGTTTACATACGCTTGATTCTTACTGTGTTGTTACCTGAATGATCCACAGCTGCGTTTTTCCCACAATTCTGTGGTTTTGCAGCATTTTTGTGTATTTGAACCCTTTCCAACAATGACCGTATGATTTTGAGATCCATCTTTTGACACTGAGAGCAACCGAGGGACTCATATGCAACTATTAAAGAATATTTAAATGCTCACTGATGCTCAAAAGGAAAAATTTTGTATTAAGAGCCAGGGGTGTAAACTTTTGAACAGAATGAAGATGTGTACATTTTTCTTATTTTGCCTAAATATTATATTTTTTCATTTAGTACTGCCATTCAGAAGCTACAGAAGATACTGGTTCCCAACAGAAAACAAAGGAGAAAAAAAGGACTCATGAACAACTATCACTCAACAATAAATAAACAAATAAACAAACCACAGCTGTGGACCATTCAGGTAACAACACAGTATTAAAAATCAAGTGTATTTAAACTTTCAAACAGGGTCATTTTTATAAATTCAACTATTATTTTCTCCTGTGGACTATATGCAAACGATTTTTTAATGTAAAATATCTTTTTTCAGGTCAGTACTAAATAAAAAAAAAAAAAAACATGCATTTTGCATGACCTCTTTTATTTTGGTAAAATTCTGCAAGATTCTGCAAGGTGTATGTAAACTTTTGACCTCAACTGTAAATATATTGCATGACATTTAACATGAAAACAGCTGAGAATTTCTGAACATTTAAAAGATACCATAATTAACAGTATACAGAGAGGGGAAACTGCAAAGAGAAGTCTGTTGTTGTGTTACCAATAGCCTCCAGTATGAATGACTCTGTGCCAGTTGGTAGAGCATCATGGCACGAGCAACCAGTATAAAAGAAAAACAGTTGGAACTGCTGATGAAGAATATCTCCCAGTACCACGGGCTGTCCCTCAAAATGTGCTGGGTTTTTAAAATTCACTTTTTTGCAAGAACAGTACGTACATGCATTTATTTCAGTGGACAAAATGAAAAATGATAGTTTCAAAGCCATTATTTAAGTGCACCTGAGGTCCTTGGACTCTAGTTAAAGGAGCAGGTCTGCATGAAAACAGTGGAAGCACAGGGCTCGTTCCCATGTGGCAGTACTCAAATCCATCCAGCAGAAACTTGCCTTTGAGCTGGCACTGTCCATCACCTCATCCGCAGAAAGCAACCTCTAATCTGCCTCACCAACACATCTGTTTTGAAGAAAAATTCTCGCTACGCCCGAAAGCACCTACCACTGCGGGTTCACCTGTAGGGTGACCCGTGTCAAATTCCACCTCATACCACCTCTTCTGCTGGGAGCCTCTGCTGAGCAGGGGGCAGGGTAAGTGGCAGAGATGCTATGTACTTGTATTTTTAGCCATGTCATGAATATGGATGTTTTTCGGGAGCAAATGAGGAACAGGAGTTGGTAATAACACGCAGTAATCTGATGTGAACTGTCACGTTATTTCACACAGGATCTCTGACAGGCCTACTGTCTGTTCATTTCACACAAAATCAAAGTTGTAAAATAAGTAATTTATTCAGCTAATGTTGTATATATAGCACATTTTCTCAAGTGCATGTGAATGAGGAGTGAAAAATTTAACATTTTTCATGCAAGTAGGTATCAGGATCAAAATCTAAACATAGGAGCATGAGGACAAACTAGGTTGCTGTTTATCAAAAAGGAAACAAATAATTTATGAATTGTACATATCTTTTTATGTAAATATCTGAAAAATTTCAGACAAAAAAAAAGGTTTATTAGTTACTTTTTATCTGAAAGGGACAGATCACCACAAAAAATGTTAAGATGTTTTACCCATACAATGAAAGTTAGTGGGATCCAAAACAGCACTGGACCTCTATGACTTTTAATTGTGTGGTCAGAATGTCTTCTTTTGTGTTCCACAGAATAATGAAACTCATACAGGTTTGGAACAACGTGTGTCACTTTATCCCTTTAAATGTCATGAAAACAACTTGTCAAATGGCAACAGTGCATGTTTTTTTTTTTTTTCTGCACCACAAGTCTACCAGTGGACCAAAACAGTTTGGTCACAGCTGGGAAATGGAGATATGCAGGAAAACATTTTCTGGTGTGACAGCCTCAAACCACTCTCACTTAAACCATGAGGTCTTTTTATCCTTTAGCACATGCATGTGTTTGCCAGCTTCAAATAAGGATTCTGAGTTGGAAGTCTAAGGTGTTTGTTGACTTTCAGTTCCTTGGTATGTTTCTTTTGATGAAATTCTTTGTGGCTTATCTTTCAAATGTTTCATTTAGGGAATAAAATAGAAAAACAAAACCGTTTGTGGGAATACGAAGGAAGGTTGTGATGTTTCTGCATATATAAACAGAAGTTTTTCAATTATAATATCCCAGTCAAATGAGGCACAGTTTATGCTCAGCCAACTATACTGCCATTCACGTACGTTTTTCTACAATCATCGTATTTGTGTTTCTTGAAGCAATAATTGATTTTCCATTGCCCAAAATGGTCACAATGCACAGTAGCACATTTTCTTTTGTTTGTATGAGGTCACTGCAAACCTTTCACTTTCTGCTATTCCCTCTTGAGTTTTTCCAAGCCCAAGGCTAATCATTTCATCCTGTCAGAAGGTTATACAATATGAATGTCAAGAGCAGTCTTGTTCAGGCCTAAGTTAGACGGGTCTTCAAGAGTTTGTCCAACTGAAATGGCCTCTACAATGCTGACTCATTGTGTCTTTTTGTTTGTTGTGGTACAACTGACCATAGCTGCACATTTTTCTCAAAGATCCTCTATCTGTCTGATAGGCGTTTGCAGATGGACCCCATAGAATGTACCCCAAGGATATTCATTTGCAGCTCTAATGTTCTGTGGCAAAAGGACTGAAGTAATTTCAGCTGAAATAAATTGAATCTCAAGCTCATCGGAAGCTTAAGTCAAGCCCGCAGGTACAACCGCCTTTCTAAGCAAAATGGACACCGGGAGAAGGTCTGAAATCTCAAATAAATGATAACGTAAACAGTGGCAGAAGGGAAGAGTGAAATGAGGCTCTGCCTCGCTCTGTGCAAGTCGAATGTGCTGTGGGAGACGTTGTGATTGATTTCGGTTTTAAAGCATGTAGAGCAGCTGT
Source organism: Labeo catla (assembly GCA_012976165.1). Taxonomy (NCBI): domain Eukaryota; kingdom Metazoa; phylum Chordata; class Actinopteri; order Cypriniformes; family Cyprinidae; genus Labeo; species Labeo catla. The sequence goes on along the minus strand of VONZ01000031.1, from coordinate 2,095,026 downwards.
TTGCTCTGAGCCTGTTTGTGAAGGGAAAAGCAAAGCGTGGACACATGCCACCACAAAAGGCAGTGGTCTATTAAAAATGCCGTGCTTTTACCCAGGGCTGACTGGCTTCGAAGCACTGAATCAGAACAGTCAGGTTTTATAACACACTGTGCCACAGACACATCCTCCTTTGCACTTTTAATTACAATCCCTCTGCGATCTACTCTGTTCTTATTCTCGCCAGAAATGATTCACTGAGCTGACATCGACTAGCCTTTCAGTCGGGTATCTTCATGTCACTCCTTTTTTCGTCCTCCCCCCTGTTACAGGAATTTAAATTGTGATCCGACGGAGCACATGAAAGGAGATTTTGAGGCACATCATTTCTGCACTCAGACACAGATACATCGGAGCATTTCCCTCCTGCTGTATTCCCATCTGACTCATGCTTTTTATAGAAATACAGCCTCCTTTATTTTTCTGCTACATTATGTACATTATATAGATGGCTGAAAATAGCCAGAGAAGCTGTCTGTTTAGAATTCTCTGAATGAAATGATGTTTCAAAATCTCTCTGAATCGATCCTTTTCGGTGAGATTACCTTTCAAGAGCGCTGATTTTTATGTCTTCAGCCTTATCTAACACATAATTGGGTCATTCAAAGAAACGGGTGCTGCATCGGTTTTGAAAAGGTGGTTTTAAAGCAAATTTCTTTATAATGATTAACACTGAATCAGATAAAGAAGACAAATCAAGCCAGAATAAAAAAAACATTGTACACTCTAAAAAAAAAAATGCTTGTTAAAAACAACCCAGCACTGGGCTAATGTTAAATGCTTAACCTAACCTTTTAAGTAGTTTTATTTAACTAAACTATTGCTTAAAAAATTACCATATTTCTTGCTTAAAATGAATCCCAAATAGGTTGGAAATTAACATTTATTAAAGGGGTCATCGGATGCCCATTTTCCACAAGTTGATATTATTACTTAGGGTCTTAATGAAAAGTCTATAATATACTTTGGTTAAAAATTCTCAGTGGTAGTGTAAAACAACAAGATTTTTACCTTGTCAAAATGAGCTCTGCAAAAAATAACCAATTCTGATGGATTGCTCCTTTAAATGCAAATGAGCTCTGCTCGCCCCGCCCCTCTCTTCTCTCTGTGAAGTGACGAGCCTGTTTACTTTAGCCACATTTAGCGCGTTTAGCCGCGAAACTTGCTAACTAGCACGTTATTAGGAATGGTGATTGCAGAGATTCATTTAACCTTATACTCACTTCTGCTGTAGGTGAAGCTGGATCACGAATGATTTGCGCGAACATAGACGCATTTATGTAGTTCGAGAGGCGCATTCCTTTCACAAACAAACGTAATTCACTGCATCTGCAGCAGCTCAGATGTCGGGAGTAAAAGACGACCATTATGTTCATTAGTACATCCAGCAACACAACACCTCAATTGCTCGATCAGACATATTCTTGTCTAACTTACATCCCTGCTCCGGCATCAAAACAATGGAGGTCGGACTGTTACAGCTGATGTAAGGAGGGTCTGAGGTAAGACGCTCATGTCAGTCAGCTATCGTGAGAGCGGCCTCTGTCAGTGTGGCACGGTAGATGTGTACATACACTGCCAACACACATTAATGTTCAAACAACTTTGCAAAAAACGATGACCCCTTTAATATTTTTAATACATGAACATTTATTAATAAGTTGAATAAATAATACATAAATAATAAACTTTTTTTTTTAAATTGCTTATTAATAAATATTCACCTTTTTTATCATTATTGCTGATGCTTCTAGTAATTATGTGTCAGATTTTTAATTTACCTTACTTTTTAAACCTATTTTAAACCAGCCATATGGTAATGTTTAAACAATAGTTAAGTTCAATAAAACTACCCACAAGGTTGGGTTAAACATTTAAATTCAACGGGTCTGTCCATTTTTCACCCAGCGCTGGATTGTATTTAACCCAGCATTTTTAGCGTGTAGTAGATATGCCTTTAATAAAGTAATAGGGTTGACAGTTTTACTGTTTATTTAGTCATTACTTGCCAGGTGCTAAGATAATGAAACTAAAATGTGTGTTTTTTTAAAAATAGAATTCAGCTCTGGTATTTTACAAATACCTGTTTTCAATAGCAATCTTCTTTACTGTACAAAATCACGGTTTAACCATTTAGAGGTTGACCCCTACTGACAATAAGAGGAAAAATATAATAAAAAGCCACATTGTATTCTGACAGAATGTTGTCATCTTTAATAAAATTTGTCAGCTAGATCCTAAATGTTTATCTAATCTATCTATAAAGCAATTATCTATAAATACATTTAAAAAATACTTTTCATAGTCATTGTTTACACAGGGACACAAAAGACTCCCTTTTCATTAAACGATCCAATCATGTTTCTTCCTCTTAAAGGGCTGTCCCTTTATAGGCTACAGTCCATCTACACTCCTTTTCCATACATCTTTAACTACTGGAAAAAATAAAGAAATACTTTGCTGTAATATTTATCGTCAACATCCCCAGCGGGACTTTCCTCACAAGATGTGAAATCGATAGGCTTCGCTTTACAGCCCTAAGATATCTTCCCACGCAAACCTGCCGTATTGTCTTTTATATCAGCTAGAGGAGAGTCAACGGAAACACATCGACGCACGCAGGACACATGGTACATATTTCGCGTCCTGTCTGGAGGGACGCACAACGGAAAGTCCGTTCACTCCGTCACTGACAGCATTTTTACCTCGTTCTCTCAGAACGAAACATATTGACTTTTATGGAACGGGAATTTACAGCTTCGCACAGCAATAATCTGACTAAGGCGACTTGATGAATTCATACATTAAAATCAAGGAGACAGAGAAATATTGTTCTGTGTTTAAAGCTTCTGACAAGAAAGTTCGCGCGGTCCTGAACAGCTGAACAGCTCTGCTGAAAGATGCGCGCCGACTCATACTACTATGAGGTGCGGTGTACAGTACGAGTGTTTTAAAGCTTTACTGTGTTGCTGTCAGTAATTCTACCTGCTTTTTTTAATCAGATATTGTCAAGGCGGATATCTGTTGCTCGAGAACTGCTTCAGTCACTAACGTTTAGCAGGCTGTTCATTGTTTCAGTGCTCGTGTTCATCCTTAGAAATCAGAGGTATTGTTGTTTACCGAGTTTACCGGCGCCTCACGGGCTTCTGCAATGCGAGACTCGGATTCAAATCGTTTGACATTTCTTTGGAAAGCCAGTCTACTGTCAAATTGTCACTGAGAAAAATCGAATGAGCCGGACACCTGGATTGCTGAGTCGCAAGGTAAGACACTGACATTTACAAATAAGAGGCTAAAATTGGTCAGAAATATGGGCGCTTACATTCAAACTGTCTTCTGGAATCAACAGAGATTCTCTCTGTATTGTAAATACCTTGATGCATTACTGTTATGAGCTATATTGTAGCCACCAAATGTCTAAATTAGCTATAAGCAAGCCTTCAACGAGAGTGTATTAGTTTGAATACCTATAAAGTGCATTTTGAAGCTTTTTTATGCGCTCTTGAGTGAAAAGTTGTTTATTGAACAGTTGGTTACAGATATACCATGCACTTTTACTTTTTTTTTTATGTTGCCTAATTATCATTATTGAAGACAGTATTGATGTGACAAATCGTTTTATGCATGATGCTTACGCAGTTTGTGTACAGTACCTACTCTGTGTAGTACACTACTGTCCAGTACAGTTTACAAGAAACAATGTATTATGCAGGCATATGTGGGTGTGTGTGTATGTGCTTTAATTTACATTAGCTTTCATCTTTGTGCATTAATTTTCATCTTTGTGAAATTTAGGATTATGGATCATTCAGCTCTCATTTAGCTAAATGGTAATAGTGTACTGCAATAGATGCCCTGTAATTATTCACTGTCGTCAAAAAGGGAAAGGCACTCTGAAAAAGCAATTGTTCTCTAATCTTCCGGCTCTTTACCTTTCATCCACACAGTGCATGAGTCACGAGTCAGGCTGTATAGCTATAAGTGAAACAACACCAAGAGATAATTATAAATATGCAAATTAAATGAAAGCTAGAGTACAAATAACCTCTTAGCATTACAAGTCCACATTACTTTGTTTCTCCGGCCCTCTCTTGAACCAGCATTGTGCACCGGGGAGATTAAAGTGCATACATGAGTAGCAAAAGTTTCCATTATCCATTTTACCCGACACATTAACACTGCTAAAGTGTTTTCAGCCTCTATCCTATTAGAATTCAGAAGGGCCGAGACTCATAAGGCTTAATTGACTAAGACAGGGGGATTTGATTGCACCTCAGCACAAGGAGGAAGGTGCTATAATCAATGAGGAATGAAAGCATGTTGCACCTCTCTGTTTTTGGATGCCTTAAGATGGAGAAGAAATGCTGTTATGCATTGAACATTTGCTGCTTTATAACATTTTTTTTTCTGCAGTGGACATATTAAGTAAGACAACAAGGTCTATGAAGTGGTTGTTTGTTTCATTCTAAATCACTGTCAGTCCCCACTGTCAGTCACTGCACCCATATGCATTAGTTTTATTTGTCTTGCATGAAAATGAAAATATTTGCATATTCATACTAATTACTGAGGAAACCTCCTGTGTTGTGACCCTCCTCATTAGTGACTTTTACAATCACGCTTAACCCTATTAGAGATAAAAACAGAAGAGCGGAGAATTCTGTGCATTGTCTATTTATTTATTCACTGGTTTTAATAGATAAAAGGTCTTGTGTATATTGGTTTGATGTCACATTTTGAATGCTGAGAATCTTTGAGGGCTGACTGGATTCTAATAAGGTTATTTAGCCACAGCCATTTCACTTTTACTTGTTCTTGGAGGGTAAACAGTGATTTTTTTCTTCAATCACACTTTATTTCTGCCTGTACGGATGCTATTCAGACTCTCACTCTCACCTGACCTTGACAAAGGATATTTGCACATTTAACAGGTGTTTCTAGAAATGCAAATGTATGACTGCATACACACATCATCACAGTCATTATGAATAGCTAAATAGTGGTTGCCATGATCACCATTTAAAAAAGATGTTTCCAATTGGAATGTTTCCAGGAAGGGCTTTAATATTCCTGTGATGAGCTTCCATATAAAACACTTTCATGAAGTTAAAAAGAAAAAAAAGAGAAATGCACAGGTTTACTGTGAATCTTAACTGATCTTTAATGCGATTTGAAGGACTCTCTGACTCAATTCTGTGCAATACAGTTATTTGTCATTTAGAAGACACTTTTTATCCTAAGCTGAATTGCTTTAGTCTAAATGATGAAATGAATCATAGGCAATTCTTCTGTTCAAATGTTTCAACAGAGCAATTTTGACAAATTATAGCTGCCTACAGACTTTAGTTTGCCCAATTGAAAATAGACATAACTATAACATCATCTACAATAATATTGTCATGTGAAATTATGTAAAGAGGCGCACAATTAAAATGCTAGCTGCCTTCGACAATACCATTTCTGGTTCTGTAAAGTGTATTACATTTAATTTAGTGTAAAAATCAATGGAAAATGGACACTCATTACCAGCCGCTTTCATCTGAAGGAAATATGCTGTTTCAGATTCACAGCAGAGTGGAAGTCTGTTGCGCAGGAATGAAACAAAAAGTCGAATTTAAAATTTCAGAATGATTTTTCACCAGTGCACAACCAATTCTAAAACTATAGCTGTAAATACAGTTTCTGGCCTCTCAGCTACAAACAACAGCATATGCTTGCATGTTTCATAGGCCAAGGCCCGTCTCCCTTTGACAAGAAATGCTTTAAGGCCATGTGAAATTTCATATTTCCTACGTCCCAATGGTGGTTAGAACCTGGGGGATTTTTTTCTGTTTTCAATTGCCAGGGTGGTGCAGAGTACAAGCACAGAGTAGCAGAAATGGAAATTAGGTCTGCTGTGACATGCTAATGCAGCTCATACTGGCATACATGCACAGTGTGAGCAATTTTAGCATGGCCTGATTTTAATTATGAAAAACAATACTAAATAATGCCATCAAATGATTAATGACTAAAAGAATGAATTTAATTAGAGAGCAAAGACACCATAAATTATAAAAACATAATTTAAAAATATTTTATATAAATAAATAAATAAATGCGGTAGCTGTCGTCTTATCCGTCTCATTTCTTTTTGACGTTATACAACTTAATTGCTTCAGTCTTACATAACAAGCCACAGAGTCCATGCACACGCTATTCATTCTCTACCACTAGTATCTTTCACCACAAATAGACTTTGTTTTATTTAGGCAGGACGAGAAATGATGACTAGCATGGGAGAGGAAGCCAATGGATGTGAGGAATGGATCTGCACCAGCCACTTTGTTGAAGACGCAGGTCGAAACTGTCCAGAAATCAATGCAGTGTGTGAGAGAGGGAGTTAGAGAGAGATTGACATTAAAACTGGGAAGGCTTCTAGAATAACTAATCATCAATCTATTCCCTAATTCATAATTTGATCTCTAGAGACTAGAGCCTCTTTTCATTAGTTAGCTCTGATGGTGTAGTATTATTGCACTGGGAGGCTGTGCTCAGTAGATGCTGACTGTGTTGAAATGTGTATTGAGAATTGGGGGAGCTCAAACAATCTGCGAAGCATGAAGTCAGCATTCCTTGACGCATGATCCAACATTTGACGATCTGCAGAGGCATTGGCACAATCAAATCAAAAGCTCTGAAATAATCTGCTTTCTATCTGATTGTGTTGCTATTTTAATCACAGATTAATGAGGAGAAGGTAAGAGAGGGCACACCGGCCACTGCAGCCACATGCTGTTTTCTCCAATCACAGGAGAGTTATGACAGGATTTAGATCTGGGTACAACTGATGTGCTCAGTTAAAGAGCATCATAAACCTGCAAGACTATTTAACTTCACATCAGTCAGACATTAAAGATACTGATAAATATTAATCTCAGGATCAAACGGTATACCTACAGCCCACCCACTGACCGTCTGATATGCACTGCGCAAAAAACTGGAAAGCAGTTTCTCTATCTGGCAAGCGCTAATCTGATTGGCTGACTTTACTCCGCTTGCCGGAATAAGGGGACATAAGTTTTTTTCTAATCAGTCCACCACGAAGCCATGTTTACAAAGCCAGACTGAGGAAAAATGAGGAAAAACTAATCAATGATTAGTGATATAAAATCTTTGAGAAATACACAGCATTTAGACGCAGAAAGGTTTCCGCAAAAAAAATGTATGATGTCTAATTAATCGTAATTGCTAATCATTTATTGATTAATCAATCTATTTCAGCACAAATGCGTTTCATAATCATGTGAGCAGATGGTGGACACACTGCCGCATCATGATTGTAGTCATAGAAGGCTAGAATGCACCATAGCTCATGTGCTGCATAACACAAATGTGCACGTAAAAGTAAAAAAATGAAAAGAAAACCATCTGGTTTGCATTGCTGTAGCTCAGACAGTATGCCACTCATCGGTTTGATTCCCAGGGAATGCATGGTATATTGTATACATTCAATGCAATGCAAGTCATTTTGGATAAAAGCGTCTTCCGTATGCATAAATGTAAATGATTAATAACAGACTCTATGCACAGCAACTGCCTACATATTTCCACTAAAATCGCAGTGCTACATAAGCTTCTGGTACAGTACTGTCTCATAGCAAACTGTGATAGCACACTTTGGACTTTTTGTCATATTTCTAATTACTGCCGCAAATAATTACATTATATACATTCTTAAAGGATTAGTTAGGGAGGAAGAAACATTTCCTGATAATTTAGTCACCCTCATGTCATTCAAGACGTTCAAGTCTTTTTTTCTTTATTAAAAAAGAAAATACACATAAAGGTTATAAACGGGTGATTTTGTAGTGATGCTGTATTAGAACCATTTTTGGATCCCCAAAGAACCTTTCAGTAAAGTCTTAAAAGATCCATTTTTAAAAACATTTTAAGAATCTAAAGAACCTTTTCTTCCGTGGATGTTTAAGGTTCTTCATGGAACCATCAATGCCAATAAAGAACCTTTATGTTTGAGCCCTTTGAAGCTGCACTGAAATTGCAATTTGGAACTTCAACAGTTGGGCACCATTTAAGTCCACTATATAGAGAAAAATCCTGGAATGTTTTTCTCATTTCTTTTCAGCTGAAGAAAGACAGAAATTAACATACTGGATGACATAGGGGTGAATAAATTATCAGGAAATTTTCATTAAAGTGAAGTAATTCTTTAACTACTGATAGTCAAAAAACTGCTAGTTTTCTGAGATATGTTTTTGAAATCATTTATTACTTTTAGAAAGAGAGAAATCTGAGGCAATAGTGTGCACTATTGCCTCAGTGTACAGTCTGTTCTGTACAGCCATTCACAAGATTGACCTCCAATTAAAGACAAAAGAAAATGACATAAAATGATAAATAAAATCTACAATGTGTACCAGACATGCCATTTAGCCAAAGGTCTGCCTATGTTCCTTTCAGTTCAATTCTGGATAGCCAGTTAGGCATTTAGGATGGGTCATTGGCCATGTTTGGGTTTGCCTTTGTAACAAAGATGTCTACTTTACCTTCATGGCATATGAACTCTCAGGCATGGCCATCTAGCATAGTTATCAGCGAGTGTCATGGGGCAGCAGAATGAAGTTAATTGAAATCTGCCTGATAACCACATTTTATCTGCTGAGTGGAGGGGAATGAGACATGATGGTTTTCGAATGTGTATGAAACAGCAGAAAAGCAGAGAGAGACGCACTCTCTCTCAGACTGACATGTACAGTCACTCACTACTCTGTTGCAAAGCCCTTCAATCTGCATTATTTATGTCACAGTCCCTAATAAGAGTCTTCACAGATCAACTGTAGCTTAAGCCACTCTTTGTGTCACAGACATCATTGTGTTAACTGCATGACTGCCTTCCTACTGTCCAGCACCTGTCTATCCTGCCAGTTCGGTCTTATTAAACTTTCCTCTGCATGTGCTCAGTAGTCCATGTCTTTGCCTTGCGCTCCCTCACTTTTCTCTCCTCTCACTCCTCCTACAGCTCACGGCCTATTGAACACATTAGCACCTGTCACATCAGTCCAGCCAAGGTCATCGCTCCTTCCCTTCATTCTCCATCCGGCTGTTAAACACCAAGTCCCGGTGCTCTGCTCTTCTACAATGGAGAGCCTAAGTGAGCTTCAGAACCCTCTTCTGGATAAGAACAGCAAGCATATGGTGATGGCCGACTACGGCTATGGGGGTGACTTCCACAGCAACCAGTATCAGGAGAACATTATAAACTACTTTGTTACCGGTGGAGGTGGAGGAGGTGGTGGTGGTGGCGGCGGAGGTGGGGTTGCAGTCACAGGAGGAAACGGCAAGGCTAAAGCCCAGTTACTGGACGCCACCTCACTTCACTTGGCGGTGGAGGCCTTTTACAAGCCTAACTTCATCCTTTACAAGGACGACGTGAGCGGCAAGGGCAAGGATTACAAAAGCGAGTGCTGTGAGACCACCTTCATGGAGAAGAAAGACAAGGACGTAGCGGTGGAGACCCCCAGTACGGAGGACCCACAGGCTAAACTGCTGGACGAAAACGAGGTGAAAATCCAGACAGTGTCTTACGAGGTGGAGGAAGAGGAATACGTGGAATATGAGGTAAGGTTTCTTTGAAGATGCTGAGCCTGAACTTGTTTTGTTTTGTATGGCTGGATTAATCCATCAGGTCCTTGACAGGTGGCCTTAAAGCATCGCAGCTTAATTCTCCCAGGGAACACCAGCTTCTAGTTATAGCCTGCTCTACAATAGTCTATTTGGAAAGGCTTCACATTTTAGAAGCCTGTCCTCCAAAGGTTTAATTTTCTATTTGGGGTTTGAAATTACTGTAAAACATCACTTTATGCTCTAGCAACATCTGCTGGCTCTATTGGATCATCTGTGACAACTACCACTTCAGTTTCTCACAGATAGGCAAGAGCTAATGAGAGGGGCTGGGCAACGTTCAGTGCCGCTGATGGGATGTAATAGTGCTGGATGGGGGTCCGTCACCCTTGAAGCTCAGTGAGAGGAATATGTATTCAGATCATGTCCAGGTTTCTGGGCCTTTCGGCGTCTCACAATGGATGTAGCTCCATGCTGAGCAGCACCGGCGCTCGCTGCGGTTGTCAGATGATATTAAAGACATTCTCTGCATGTGGGCATCGGGACCTCTGCGGCCCATTCGGTGTGGTATATCTTCATGATATGTGCTGTGGGTTACAGTACAATACAAAATATTAAAATGAATCTACCTCCATAAAATTTAAACAATAGCAAATTTGAGCATATAATATTAAAGGGATAGTTCACCCAAAAATGAAAATTCTGTCATAAGTTTCTTACCTTATGTTGTTCCAAACCCGTAAGACCTCCGTTCATCTTCAGAACACAAATTAAGATATTTTTGATGAAATCCTGCAGAGAAAGCAACTACCACATACTTCAAGGCATAGAAAGGTAGTAAGGACATAAAATAGTCCATGTGATATCAATGGTTCAACTGTAATGTTATAAAGCTATGAAAATACTTTTTGTGTGCAAAGAAAACAATGAAGAAAATAATGACTTTATTTAACAGTTTCTTTTCTTCCGTGTCAGTTTTCGCCATGGGTTCAGGAGAGTACGACGGCTGAACAAAGGGAAGACGACGCATGCTGTACATAAAACAGTCTTGGTAAACATGTCTGAAGATTTCAACAGCCTTACCGATGATTTTTTGCCCAGCCACACTTACTTGAACCAGAATATGCAGACGATGAACTAATAGGGATGGACGTTCTACATTAGAATGCCGGTTCCCACATCAGCAGCAATAAATGCATGCCAAGAAATTGTTGAATATTATTATTCTTATTTTCTTTGTGCACAAAAAGTAGCTTCATAATATTATGGTTGAACCACTGATGTCACATGAACTATTTTAACAATTTTTTTGGCCTTGAACGTGTTGCTGTCTATGCAGGGTCAGAAAGCTCTCGGATATCATCAAAAATATCTTAATTTGTGTTCCAAAGATGAACAAAGGTCTTACGGGTTTGGAACGACATGAAGGTGAGTAATTAATGACAGAATTTTCATTTTTGGGTGAACTAACCCTTTAAGAGAACCAAACTGAGCAAATAAAAACAAACAAAAAATCAATACTAAAAACTAAAAAGTCAATTTAGGCATCCCAAATTCTCCTGCAGCAATTAAATGTTTAATTTTTAGTGTATTTTATCAGTTATCATCCATAAAAATTCAAATAAATAGACAGAATTTTAACATCAGTGTATTAGTATTTTTATTATATGGTGGGTGACATTTCTCATGTCTCAGATTTGAATGTGAATAAACAAGTCTCCAGATTCCATCTGGGGCTGAGTTATGTCAAATAAAAAGTCATTACAGTGAACAAGTGTGAGATCAGAACGATTCATCTGAATGGCTAATGATTCATCAGGTTCACAAGGTGTCTTTACATCTCATAATAGGATATTCATGAGCATCCTTTGAGAGATAATTCTACAGTCCATTAGTAACATCCCTGTGACATTGAGGCTTGTGTTTCTTCATTTGTATTCTATAGCTTTAAGAACTCTCTGTTCTTCCTCTGTAGCAATGATAAAGTGAACTCGGGAGTTTGCCTCTAGAGACACCTCTGTTGTTCCCATTCGTGTTCTTTATTCTGAGTGTTGTGAAATATATCTTGTGTGTAACAGAAAAGTGTGAACTGTGCCTCCTCGCTCTTGGAAAATACACACACACACATCTGTCAGAGTTTCTTGTTTGAGGGGGAATTGACGGCAGAACTTGTTTGGAAAATCTCCTCTAGTGAAAAAGAGCCACTAATGGTCCTAGTATTGTTGTTTAAAAGTAACAGAATGTTATGAAATCAGTACTCAATCTTCTTAAACCCCAATTTAAGGCCTTTAAAGCCAATTTAGTTCCTTCTCCTGAGATTTAATCACCTCTTAGAAAAGGACAAATTATCCAGTACGTGTTAAATAACAAATTGTCACATCGCCTTGAATAGGGAAGTGTTGAAATGGCTAAACTGCAATTTTTAAAAGATTCTCATCAGGGCGTATTAACTTAAGAATCCTCAATGAGCCTCCTTTAAATAAAAAGATGATGATGATTTTGATAGAATGTTTATGCACATTATGCATGTTGCTTTTGATAAGATGTACTTAAATGGTACAGGAATCTATATGCAACATTTTGCAAATCTCACTGTACATTATAATGTTAGGATGCCAAAATTCACTTGAATGTAAATAGTTAGATTTTTATTTAGACAAAGCAATATAGAATTTTAATATCCACCATTTACAGATTATTGGCCTTAACATGAAAATAATTATCCGCTTATCAGTGTCGGGACGAATTTTAAAGTGCCTCTATTATGCCGTTTACAATATCGCCTTTCATGCAGTGTGTAATGTAGCTGTATGTGGATGTAAACGATCTGCAAAGTTGTAAAGGTGAAAGTTATTGTCTCCCAAAATAAAGAATCGTCTCCGTACAGCCTAATCGAGTCTTTAATCTCAGGGAGTTCAACGTGTGATTCACAAAATGCTTGTTCTTGAAAAATGGCTCAGTACCCAGTTTATATGGACCAGCTGGCTGCAATGAATCACAACATGTAAGTATTATAAATAATAGATATCTGTGTTTTCCATCGAGCGTTCAAAATACAAAACTATGGCAATGGGTGTATCGTTTCAAACGCGTGCTATACGTGGTAGACCAGTCACAACAAACTGGACCATCTGACTAATCAGAGCAGAGTAGGCCCATGGAAAGGAGGGTTTTAGAGAGATTGAATCTTTGAATTGCTTCGAACGAATCACTTGAGAATCGTTGGAAAATGAGGTGATATTAAAAGCATGTTTTAGGAAAACAAAAACGTTTTTTGACCTTGCATGCATGGAAATTTGTTGTAGACACTCCCAAAACAATATTAGGAACCTTAAAAATGACATAATAGGGGCACTTTAATATCGGTGCATCCCTAGTTACATTAATTGCATAGACTATGCCACATGTTGTGACCAACGGAGAGCTGTGATACCAGGCCCGGTTCTATAGGGGTGCTATGCACCCTCAAACAAAATCGTAAACACTGGGTTGGTACTTCTGCAGCGATGTAGGGCGATTTTCAAGTTGGAGAAGAAAATGAGATGGGAGTTTTTTGACATACCCTAACTGTATTGACATTATTGAACTGGAAAAAAAAAACAGAGTTCACGCAGACTTAGATAAGACGAGCGTTTGAGGTTAAAAAGTATATAAATTGTAGAAATGTTTTCATTCATTTTGCTAGATAAGACCCTTCTTCCTTGGCTGGGATAATTTAGAGTAATTTGTAGCTGCATTTAAACTGCATTTTGGAAGTTCAAACTTGGGGGCACCATTCAAGTCCATTATATGGAGATAATTCCTAGGGTTAATAAGGTTGGAGCACCTTCACGAATTTAAGAAGCACTCTCAGCAATTTGATTCTGGAGCCAGGCCTGTGTGATACACTCATTAGAATTTTATGAATGATGACTGATAAATTACACTGAAAAGTAAATTAAGCATTTTCATTTCTACAAGCGAATACAGACATCAGAACATAATGGATATTTGATTTAAGAGTTTTTAACTTTGAGGTAGTGTTAGATAACAGTAAAATTAAAATGTCAGATTAAAAATTAAAATGTCTGATATTGACCCAACATCAACCAATAAGTAAATTAACCAAAAACCAAAGTAAATTAAAAAAACAACAACAACAACAAACTGAATATCAGTCCATAACCAGAATGAGCCCTAATACTAGCAACCTATCATAACCTATCATGAAGTATATGTTTTCAGTATGATCAATTGTAGATGCCCTGAAGCTAGTTTGCTAATGATCTAACAGCTGGAGTGCCTTTGATGATTGGCAATCTGTAGCACTGAACTTTCCAGTCAATAATATCATTAGTTTCTTTTGCCATCCATTTGATAACATCTGCCTTCGCACACCATCTGTGTTACTGTTCCATCGAACGGCTAATTTGTTTTTCAGTTGTTAGTGCAGTCATTATATTTGGGCAAAGTTTTCAGAGACTGTACAAGTGTCTAATAGGTCAATCTTTGTTAAAATGATAGGAAACGACTGATAAAACATGCAAAAAACTTTTCACTGTCAAATTCGATCCCTTATAGAAAACAGAACTGAAACTTTTCCCTTCCGAGAGCCGTTTACCACCAAAAGCAATACATTTCTGTCGCAGTTGTGGAGATGTTTAAATTCAATTTACTAAGCACAGAAAACTTTTGCTCTGTGAAAAAGGCTGCATTGGGTTTTCTGTGTACAGTTGTATACTGTCAAACTGTCTTAATTTCTCTCTTTCCGCCTCGCAAACAAACTCTCACGGTCGGAATACGGCCTCACAGACATGTCCTTTATGACAGAAAGACGAATAAGGTCTTCAATCTCTAATCATATTCCACTGAAGCTTAGACGCACCTGCAGTTTCCAGCGTGCCGGATGCCAGGCTTGGAATGAATTTCAGGGCCAAGTCAAAACATCAGCCGCTTATGTGGTTTTATATAAAGCTCCCAAAAGACATGCGATAAAGCAGCCTTCGGGGAGCAAGCTAAATAAAGCTAATGTAAATATAAGTTAATGACTTCCAGACTTAGCTAAAGGCCCCAAAACATAAACAAAAAAGTAAAAAGCTGATCATCATTAAAATCCGGTCGTACTTATGTTGCCACAGCGTCAGAATCAAGCGCAACCGTTACGTTGAACAACTAATGGTGTTTCTCTTACGCTCCTCTGTAGTCTAAATGAAAAGCTCTGGCACCAGGCAATTAATTAGTCTTTAAATTATTAAGACCCACAGAACTCTGTCAACACTAACCCATTCTTAATCTCATTACTGCTACATTGTGGGCGAGAGGGTACGCAGAGTTCCCAGGTGATCAAAGGCTATTTACACAGACTGAAGATAAATGAGCTTGCTGTGTATCCCACAGAAGATTAATTTATCATAACTGTTGATGGATAGGTTAGCAAGAGTAAACATTGCAAAATATATTACAGTATTAATGTATATCAGTTAGAAGGTTGCAAATATCAATTACAAGAGTTTATCCCAGGCTTCTGTATTAAGATGAAGTACCCATAAATTACCACTACAGCCTTGAGCTTTTCAAAATAATATTCCTTAAGTCTCTATCAACAAGAGTCAGCCATCAAACATCAGGTAAATCGCTGGATTCTGGAATGGAACAGAGTAATATGGCACATAATTATTATACTTTTCACCATTTTCATGCCCTCATGTCGGCCTGATTATTTGCTCTGTGATTGAGAATCCCACGGTGGTCCTTGAACGCAGGTCATGCCATAAGTAAGTGTCTATAAATCAGCCTGGCTTATTAACCGCTCACTAAGTCAGTATTTTTTATTTGTCTGGCGTGCGCTGGATGTTAATCGAACCCCCCTGATGAATTATATCCTCACGACCTGCTCCTGAAATGCTGCCAGCACCTGGCATGACACAACTTAACTACTCTCCACCACGAGCCAACTGCTTATAATCTCTGAGTCGCCCCATTAAAAATGTATGCGGCTGTTTTCAGCGACGCTATGACACCTGCCGGGACAATGACCTCCCGACCACGTCGCTGATGCAGTTACTTGCCCCTTTGTTGGGATATAATTGCCTCGGAGAGCTTTTCACCTGACAGCTCTTTTATTCCACGACCCACCTCATCCTGCTTCCCTCCCCCGCACCTTTCCATCAGTTTACCAGTTGCTGTTTAGATCGCCTCATTCACTTTCCATCCTCAACATCAATTTCCATTTGTGCGGCTCTCTCTACAGACTGCTCCGAGTTAGACAGATGTGAAGGGAGGCTGTGGCATAGAAAGAATTCATAAATCCTATGTTTGTGCAATTCGGAATAAAACAGCACGAGTTGTGTTTTGCTTTATGAAGGGCAAAGACCAAGCCTGGACTAATTTCAGTTTAGGTGAAAAGTCTGGCCAAGAACCATCTGTTTGGACAGGAGGAGACTGCCTGAATTCAGAAAACGAAACAGAATATAGAGTTTTGTTTCTTGGATATCTAGTTACTTTGAAATCTCAAACAAAAATTTGGTGCCATTACACTGTTTTTGCAGTGATTCCACAGAAGAACCATTTTTGGCAGGGCTCTACAATGCGATCATTACTCTAGCATTTGCGACTGAAACTACTGTGTGCGTCTATGAAAAATATTTAGGAGCACCATGTGCGACTGACCCAATCAGCATATTTCAAAGGTTTCTGCATGTCTTTGCAAAGTTGAGTAATGAGTTCCTTTCATAAACAAAGTATGGAAAGGGTGTAAATAAGAGATTCATTGTGCAGTGTAGAGAGCTTCATTGATTATAATGGAACTTTGAGAGATCGCAATGAACTAAGATGAGTGACAGCATTCAATGATTTGTAATGGAGTTTGTAAATGAGATATTGATTGAATACAACAGTTAAATAAACAAGAAGTTAATATTAAGTGACTTACATTGTCTGACTATAACACTATTGCCTGATTTTGCTTTATTTCATCATCAAAAATAGTCAAACAAGTCACAACTGAGCCGCTGCGCATCTCCATTCAAACAAAGCGGTGTTTCGTTTATGAATGAATGTGCGTTTTTAAACGAATCTAGTGAGTCAGTGATTCAATTTCCCACTCATAAAGACAGTCACTTGCTTTAATCCTGAATGAATCAGCCATCCGAACGAATCAAATGAATGATTCAGTAATTAAATCAGTGACTTGCCACAACCTACTGGCAGTTTTAGTTTCGTTTTTAAAGCATTTTTTTTCAGTAATTAAATAATTTAATGATTCTGTATTCAAAATGTTATATTTAAAACATTAATCTTAACATTGCACTCATGCCATCTCTGAGCCTCATTAAACATATGAAAATACACCTACAAGCCACTTATTGATTTAATATTGATTTAATTTGATTGGTAACTTATTCTTGTTCTACTTGTTCTTATTCTGTTGTTTTAATTGCATACTTTTAATAAAGTTAGAAAAATCCCATTACAAAGGTATAAACAAAATTCCCCCTGTAAATCACTTTAAAGGGTAGGCTAATTTTTAGATCAGATTTTTTGAGTTATTAATTAGAAAGTGCTCCTGAAATTTTAACTGTGCTCCCAAATTTTTTAAGTTAGGAGCACAAGAGCCCTGTTTGGTTCCCCAAAGAATCTTTTTAGTGAACAGTTTTTAAAAGAACCATTTTGAAGAACATTTTAAAAATCGAAAGAACTTTTTTCCACTATAAGGAAACCTCAAAAACAAAAATCTGGTGCCTTAGCCCTGCAAACTTTGGCA
The DNA here is from genome assembly GCA_012976165.1 of Labeo catla. Classification (NCBI taxonomy): domain Eukaryota; kingdom Metazoa; phylum Chordata; class Actinopteri; order Cypriniformes; family Cyprinidae; genus Labeo; species Labeo catla. The sequence goes on along the minus strand of VONZ01000031.1, from coordinate 2,077,628 downwards.
AATACAAGAGTTCTTTATCAAAAGTGCTTGTTATATAAACCTGTTACCTTCTGAACACAACTTTCCAAGTGGACTTATTAAAAAATAATAATAATTGGGCAGCATTCTGACACAACAGCCCCAAACAACAATTATCTATGTCCAAGTGCTTTAGAAAAATGGAGATAAGAAACTAAATTGGCAAATTTGAAAGAACAGATGTTGCTGATGCTAAAAATAATGGTAATGGTATCACATATTTAGAGTTTTTTTTAGTTATAGTGCCCCCTAGCAATTTAATAAAATGTAAGAAAAATAAACACACTACCGTTCAAATGTTTGTGGGGAGTAAGATTTTATTTTAAAAGAAGTAATACTTTTTAGCAAGGATGCATTATATTGATTAAAAGTGACATTTCACATAAATGCTGTTGTGTTATGTAATGGCTGCAGGAAAATTTAGCTTTGCCATCACAGATGTAAATTACATTTTAAATATATTAAAATAGAAACAGTTATTTTTAAATGCAGTAATATTTCAAAATATTACAGTTTTTATTGGTTGTTGTTGCCGTTTTAATTAAATTAATGCAGCCTTGGCGAACATATTAAAAACTTTCCAAAAAATAAAAAATAAAAAAATCCCAAAAATGAAAACTTTGTCATCATTTACTCACCCTCATGTCGTTCCAAACCTGTATGATTTTCTTTCTTATGTTGAACATATAAAAGAAGATATTTTGAAGAATGCTGGTAATCAAACAGTTGACAATCCCCATTGACTCTATACTATAAAAAGTCAGTGGGGACCAACAACAGTTTGGTTCTTCAAAATTCTTCAGAATATCTTCTTCTGTGTTTAACATAAGAAAGAAACGTATACAGGTTTGGAATGACACGGAGGTGAGTAAATAATGACAACATTTTTATTTTTAGGTGAACTATTCTCATACCTGTCAACATTTGGGTTCGAAAATACGGGAAACCGGATGGGGGCGGAGTAAAAATAATCAATTATTATTATTATTATTATTTATTATATCAATTTATTCTATTAAATTAAACAGTTATTATCAAACAATTATATTCATTTAGTAACATATAAATATATCTTAGTGTAGGCTATATCTTTAGAGTTTTATAATTCATTATCTTCTTGTGGATCCTCCGGTTCACATTAACAAGTTATTGAAAATTATTGAAAAATGCGAATTAATTCTCTGCCAGCAAGTGGCGCTTTTCGCCCAGAATATAGACGTTTCCTCGGTAACCGCAGTAAACAAAGCAGCGCAGCACATGACTTTGAAACTTGCAGCACCGATATTTAATCAATTAAACCATAGCCTTTTGAAGTGTAAGCTTTATATGTTTCATACAAGATCTGGCAACTGGACAACCTTGGAATATGTTGCGAAAGTAGAAAACATAAAATACGCCCAGTGGGATTTTTTTGATAGAAGGATTAAAAATACAGGAAAATATTTAAAGGGGATGATAGCGGGATAGAATGGTAAAATACGGGGGAAAACAGGAGGGTTGACAGGTATAACTATTCCTTTAAGAAATAGGGGGAGTATTCAAATGAATCACGCAACACGTTTTAATAACGTTTGCGCACATCAACTTACTGGCATTTGCACCATTATTTAACACCACAAAAAAGCATGTCTTAAACTATTTTGTGCTTGAAATGGCTGCAATTATTATTGCTAGGAGGAGGCACCGCAGAGAACAGAGAATGCATGGTAGAAGGTACAGGATTTTTTTTCCCACATGTATTAATTTATTTGGAATGCCAGGAGAACACATTATCTGAACATATCGTTTGCCAATGTTATTTTTAATTTGCTTCAGGAAATAAAAGACGACTTGGGACTCTCAACTAGGAGTCACGCAATACCAGGTCTATCAAAACTTCTAGCAAACCCTGTGGCTTCTTTATTTGCGACTATGCTAATTTGTGCTGAGCTTGGTATATTAGTCGATGTGTAAATGAGATGTTGCGTCTATGTTCTTTTATTTGCGCATTGTTAGTAAATCACCTGCAGAAATTTCCCCTCCCATTAGCACTGTTTTGGAATTGCACTCTCATGCTAATTTGCCCTGTTTAGTAAAACTGGCCCTTAGTGTTCATACCTCAACAAAACACCCAGCCAATCAGACCAAAAGTGTGAATTTCAGTGAGCGCTTGCCATTTTTCTGTGCAGTATGCATCAGATGGTCAGTGAGCAGACTATGGGAGGTCTGTGGGCAAGCCATCTGAGGATAATTTCATTTTGACATGAAACAATTTTACTCCTATTACATTGCGATGAAAACGTGTCGGACAGAGTAACTGGAATTTGGATAGATTTGATTAAGCAGCTAATTACAAATGTATATGGATTCAATTTCCTCTGTGCCAAAGGAGGGCACTCATCCAGAGCCCTCACTCATGACACAAACATAATAAGTTTGAAAGTGTTGACATCGATCACCTTGAAAACGAGATGAAGTTCTATTAGCTGAGCGACGGATCGCGAAAGAACAGAAAGAAAGGGGGAGAAGGACAGGACTCATCGTGCTCATGCTGGGGGAGGCATTTTGGTAACATAAATTACACGCTTTTCTTCCTGTGCCTCCTGCCACCCTGAAAGGATGAAACCATCCATTAATCTGTCATTACCTGTCAGGAAACTGGCAGGCAGTGACAGCATCTGCCGTCAACCCCCGCCCACCCGCTTTCAGGAAAGGCACCTGAGAGGTAGAGGGTGGGCTTATCGGGGGCCAAGCTGTGGGACTCTGGCTCTGGGGCTTAACCATTTGACACAGTTGCCAGATTACTCACATTCAGCTTAGATCAGTAATAACATAATGCACAAATTTCATGCCTTTCAGCTGAACGCAGAGATGATGAGATTGTTTTTGGCTTATCTGTTTTGATTCCATTTTTTGGATATTTGGATTTTTGTTCAATCCATTAGGCATTTGAATCCATGCGAGTATGGTCAGAAAGACATTTCCTGTCATTTTTAAACATGTTTTTAACATTCTTAAGCGTATAGGAGACAAGCAAACCAAAAAATAAATATAAATAAAGTGTGTAATGTCATTTGATTCACCTGGTCATACACACTTCTGTACGGTTATCAATTGTATAGGCTTCTAATTAGTGCATTGGTTATCAGACCTCACACCATGTTTGCCTGGCATAACTTTCTATAATTTGTCACCAATAGTAAAATACCACAATTAAAACTAAGTACTAATTAAAACTAATTTGTGGAAAAGTTCATTTATTTCAGTAATTCAACTCAAATTGTGAAACTTGTGTATTAAATAAATTCAGTGCACACAGACTGAAGTAGTTTAACTCTTTGGTTCTTTTAATTGTGATGATTTTGGCTCACATTTAACAAAAACCCACCAAATCTCAACAAATTAGATTATGGTGACATGCCAATCAGCTACTCGACTCAAAACACCTGCAAAGGTTTCCTGAGCCTTCAAAATGGTCTCTCAGTTTGGTTCAGTAGGCTACACAATCATGGGGAAGACTGCTGATCTGACAGTTGTCCAGAAGACAATCGTTGACACCCTTCACAAGGAGGGTAAGCCACAAACATTCATTGCCAAAGAAGCTGGCTGTTCACAGAGTGCTGCATCCAAGCATGTTAACAGAAAGTTGAGTGGAAGGAAAAAGTGCTGACCCAAAAATCTTTTAAAAACCTGGGCCAAGTTTAAACCAGTAACCAGGCATCACAGCTGGCAAAGGGGCATGTCTGACTTTAACATGTATATATTGCCATTATTATGTTATCAACATGAAAATTATTATTGCTGGTCTTCAATGATAATGTCAAGTTACTTTATTGTATTTGCACCAAAAAATGCTAAGGATTTATGCTGATATCATCCAAAACCACACTTTGCCAGGGGTGTTTCCAAACCTTTGGAGGGCAGTGTACACAATATCAATTAATACTTAAAAAACAACAACAAATAACACTGCCTGACAATCAATAGTTACGATACCAAAATATTGTACATTCCTATAGTCACTATCATTTGTTTAGTGACAGTTTAGTGACAGTTTCAGAACAGTATGCCACATCTGGTGCATCCTCCAAAACCTAGCTCTCAAAACCAGCCCACAACATAAAGATTTGCATTGTACAAATTGCTTTCAGAACTGATTTTGTGGGTGCCACTTTGCAACAAGCCTTGCAAAGTGGATCCGGTGCTAAAACTATGCATATAAATGATGCTATCAACTGGTACAGTTCATTCACAAGTTCCCCCGCATTGTTTCACCTCAAAGAACTAAACCGCTCGTCCACAAGACACAGCAAACCGACTAACAAATGCCCAATGAAATATTTATATCCTCTTATGTAACATCAAGGTGTTCAGCTATAAGCTATGAGAAAAAGTGTAGGTGTGACGATTTGTTATATGGACAGATATTTGTCAGATTTCTTTAGTGTGAATGACAAGGAAATGTCAGTTTCCTCAGTTTCTGAAACCCAAACACAAGCCCGTATAGCAGAAAACATGACGATATCCATGTGCACAAGCAACTTCACCCCCTCCTTACAGAGAAATCCAATCTAACATCTCATGTTATTTTATAGAGAGGTAGGCCTATTATTTTCACAGATAAAACCCCAGTGACAGAGCTATCCTTCACCACTGATGATTGCAGCTTATTGCTATGAATCAGTACAGAAATATTTTCCTAACAGCTTTCCTCTTGGCACACTCTTCACGAGGCCGCGTTATTTTTAGTTACTCAAGTGAATCACTAGAATCAAAGGAGAGAACTGACAAACAATGAAAAATTCACAAAATGTTGTGGAAATGCTGCACAGATTCAGTGCAAGCTCTGTAAACAATGCGTGTAGCTTAACATTGATTATCACAGAAAATAATTTTGACTTGTCCTAAATAAAAAAATAGAAAGGAAGAAATTGAGTGAAAACTGGGCCAGCGAACTACTAGGGGGTTTCAGATGTGTTCAAAATGAAAAGATAATTTTTATATATTTTTTATTTTTCATACTTTTATATACACTAGCACTCAAAGTGTGGAATTTTTTTAAATAAATTTTGATTATTATTCAGCAAGGATGCATTAAAATGATCAAAAGTAATGACTTTTACATTTTCAAAAAAATCCTGTCTCCAGAAAAAGTAATTCACACACATAAATGTTTTTAACGCTGATAGTAAGATATATTTCCTGAGCACCAAATCAGCATATTAGAATGATTTCTGAAGGATCATATGACACTGAAAACTGGAGTAATGATGCTAAAAATTCAGCTTTGCCATCACAGGAATAAATACATTAAACACAAAACAGTTATGTAAAATTCTAATAATATTTCACAGTACTACTGTTTTTAGTGTAGTTTTGCCTTGATGAGCATTAACAATATTGTTTTTATAGTTTTTGACTTTTCAACAAGGCTGAGTTTTGACACAAATTTTACAATTCGATTCTGATTCACAAGCTTGTGATTTGATTTGATTCAACATCAGTTATTTTGGATATCAAGTACAGTACATGCCAAATTTTCTCAAGGAAAATAAAAATCTCTCAATTAATGATAGAAAATATTCATGAGAGTCAGTTGATATTACATTACTATAATTTTGAAGGTTAAAATGAACTGATACAAATGCTTTAATTACAATTACATAATTATATTTCTACCCCAGTTTGTTGTTTATTCTTTGAAACATTTAAATGGTGACTGTTCATTTAAACATAAATGAAACATTAGAGAAGAGTATAAAATAATAATACATATGTGACCCTGGACCACAAAACCTGGATTTATACATCATCTGAAAGCTGAATAAAAAGCTAAATAAATAATAATAAAATAAGCTTTCCATTGATGTATGGTTTGTTAGGATATGACAGTAGATACAACTATTTGAATATCTGGAATCTGAGGGTGCAAAAAAATAAAAAATAAATAAATAAAAAAATAAAAAAAATAAAAATATTGATAAAATCGCCTTAAAATTGTCCAAATGAAGTTCTTAGCAATGCATACTACTAATCATAAATTAAGTGATATATTTACAGTGGGAAATTCACAAAATATCTTCATGGAACATGATCTTTACTTAATATCCTAATGATTTTTGGCAGAAAAAAAAATATTTTGACCCACAGTATATAATTTTGGCTATTGCTACAAATTCAGGGTCACGTATATTGTATTTTGCATATGTTAAGCAAAATGCTTTTCTGCAGAGTTCATTTTTCTAGCTGACTAATGAGTTTATGGTCACCAAATATGTTTTTTCTGAGGTAATATGACAATTTACAGCTTGCAAGCTGTTATATTGACAACTTTCCGCAGTTAAAACACAGACTGAGCGATTACATGAGACAGGATATGGATTTTGTCAAGTTATACTCTCTTTTAACATACCTTCAGGCATTCATTCATGTTTATTTAATGCAGAAACTATTAAAGAGCAGACAACGATCAGTTCATGTGAGCTTTGTGCTGCCGCTTCTCTTGAACTGAGGCGCGTATGCAGCAATCTGTCACCCCACATCAAACATCATCACACATCATCGACATGAATTGCTTGAATACTACAATAAAATGGACAGATTTTATGCACGAAGTCTGAGACTTTGCTTAACATTGAAAGTAACAAAGCACAAATCTTATTGCGATTTATTGGATGGAAGGCAATGCTACAATGTTCTGTTTATTAACTGAAAACAGACTTGACTAATCGATTCTTGGGATTTAAGAATCAACATTGTTTAATAAAAATGAGAATCGATTCAAATCGAGAAATCAATGTTTTTTTTACCTAGCCCTAATAACTTATATTAAACCCAAAACAATCCTGTAATCCAAACTGTAAACACATCACTTGTGAACAAAGTAAAGAAATCTTACAGAATCTTCTCTCTCGTTATAGACAGATTGTTCCAGCGACAGTGAGAGCGAGGACAACTTCATCGTCATCCCTCCTCGTGATCACCTGGGCCTCGCTATCTTCTCCATGCTCTGTTGCTTCTGGCCTCTGGGCATTGCTGCTTTCTACTTTTCTCAGGGGGTAAGTGCAGAACCCACCGACCAAATCCACAGCCTAACCATTAAGCCTGCTAAGAATCTGCTATAACGCAAGAGACAGACAAGATGAATCCTTCCACACTTTTTCATCTGTGCCCCGCAAACAAGCCTGTTGTCTCACGAGAGGACAGAGTTTGTGATCTCTTTCAGCTCCGTCTAATAATACAGAACAGGTGCCTCATTATAATACCCATCATACGAACAAACTGACAGCAAAATTATCATGCACTTCTCTTATACAAATAGTGTAAACATAACGCACTGATCAAATGGGTTTGACTAGCCCTCTGATGCACCGTGTTTTCAGCTCCATTTTCTCATTCGGAACAGAACACATCTATTTTTCTATTTCAGAATAAGCCTTTTTATTCTTATCTATAGTTTAGTCCGCGGCAGACACGGCCAGAGTGAATTATTTTGTCAGGAGCTAAGTGAATTCTCCCAGAGTAATTATGATGATGGTGGTGTTGTTCAAGTGAAGGTTCTCCAGAATGCAGCTTCAGTTTGTGCATGTGTGTGTGTGTGTGTGTGAGGAGGATGGAAATGAGATCTGGTGAAAATGTGAATGTTTTTGTCCTGTCTCCTGGCTGGGAATATTCCTCCGAGAACATCCTGAACGGATTTTCTCATCTTCCCCGCGGCATAGGGTTGAATGTTCATGAGGAATGTCGCCAACCATTTGCCTCCAACTCCTCCTTCCTCTCAGCATCCACCTCTGTCTCACTCCTACAGACTGAGAAAATGGCTTAGTCTTCATTTTATAACTAATCAAGCACTTTCAATTGCAAACGACTTTGATTATGTTGATATCAATATTAGTCCTACAGAGGCCATGACACATGCCACAGCTGTTCATCATTATATTCACAAGAAGCCCTTGGATGTAGGGCTGGGTGAGACTGAATTTTTCTCTGTATTTTTCAGTTTTGGGGGGACATTTGATCACAGACTTTATGTATTTAATCTGAAATGGCTGAAAGCAGTGATTTTATAAGTTAAAAGGAACCATCTGTTCTTAACTTAATCAAAATTAAACCTTTTAAACCTTTTTAAATTTAGAAACACCAATTTAACAACTGCACAGAGATCAAAGTGATAGAGCAGCATAATGAAATGCCCTATATCGAAACACTGAAAGTGTAGTTAAAATATAAAAATTGGTACACACGTGAAGACGGTGCTCATAGAGCGCGGGAGTATTGAACATAGTTATTTTTACTGCTTTTTGGCCTTGAATGGTTAAATACACACACTTGTATATGTCAAAATGCCTGTCTTTGCAAGTATCCTCCTAAACACAGCAATTTAGGTTTTAAGTTAAACCAAACAGCTGAGAAAGAAAACACGTGTTACAGTATGCTTTCTGTCATTCATGTTAATCAAACAACAAAAGAGAGAAAATCTCCCACTGCTCTTGACTAAATCACTTTTGTAACTTTAATAAGAAATATATACAGTTCAAGTCAAACATTTATATACACCTTGCAGAATCTGGAAAATGTTAATTACTTTGCCAAAATAAGAGGGATCATACAAAATGCATGTTATTTTTTATTTAGTACTGACCTGAATAAAATATTTCAGATAAAAAACATTTACATAGTCCACAAGAGAAAATAATAGTTCATGAGTCCCTTGTTTGTCCTGAGCAGTGAAACAAAAAAAAAAAAAAGTCCTTCAGGTCCCACAAATTCTTCAGTTTTTCAGCATGTTTGTGTATTTGAACCCTTTCCAACGACTGTATGCTTTGGAGATCCATCTTTTCACACTAAGGACAACTGAGGGACTCATATGCAACTATTAATAAAGGTTCAAACACTCACTGATGCTTCAGAAAGAAAAACCATGCGTTAAGAGCCGGGGGGTGAAAACTTTTTGAATTTGAAGATCAGGGTAAATTTAACTTATTTTGTCTTCCAGGAAACATGTAAGTATCTTCTGTAGCTTCTGAAGGGCAGTACTAAATGAAAACAACATTATATTTAGGCAAAATAGGAAAAATGTACACATCCTCATTCTGTTCAAAAGTTTACACCCCTGCTCTTAATGCATCGTTTTTCCTTCTGGAGCATCAGTGAGTGTTTGAACCTTCTGTAATAGTTGCATATGAGTCCCTCAGTTGTCCTCAGTGTGAAAAGATAGATCTCAAAATCATATGGTCATTGTTGGAAAGGGTTGAAATACACAAAAATGCTGAAAAAACACAGATTTTTCTAAAGAACAGCAGGCAGTTTAACTGTTCAGGACAAACAAGGGAACAACTATCACTAAACAAAAGAATCACAGCTGTGGATCATTCAGGTAACAACGCAGTTAAGAATCAAGTGTATGAAAATTTTTGAATGGGGTCATATTTTATAAATTCAACTATTATTTTTACTTGTGGACTATATGTAAACATCTTGTCAAATATAATATTCAGGTCAGTAATAAATAAAAAATAACATGCATTGTGTATGATCCCTCTTATTTTGGTAAAAGAATTAAGATTTAGCAGATTCTGCAAGATGTATATTAAATTTTGACTTCAACTGTATTTACACAGTGAAGAATAAGCAATGTTTTTATACGTTTGATTATACAATGCATGTAGCATTTCTTATTTATTTGTTCTACTGTAGATGTTGGTCTTATTGCTTGTTAGTTTCTCATTCTTATTTAATCGCTTACTGTTACAATGGTATCAAAACTGTCTCTCATTCTTAAAAAACACTGCCGTGAAATAATTCATATTGTGATGTAAGATTTTGTTCATATCACCCACCCCTATTAAAAAGAAATAATATCAAAAATTCATATGAAAGATCATAAAACTAGTATAATGACACACACTTGCAAATTCAAAGACATTGTAAATATATGTAATATATATCCCAGTGTTACTTTGTATGAGTAAATAAGTATTAATCTTCAAATTAAAGAAGAAAACAAATGTGCTAACATGGCAACTCAGCTGGTGTACCAGCAGTGGTGTGTCCAAACAACCCATTATTGACTGTCACAAAGCGTAGGAGTGAAAATCAATAATGTTTTCCCTGGACTACAGGGTCAGATGCAGTGACAAAGAGAGCAAGACGCCTCCCACAGCGGCAGACATGTGTGACTGGCAACTCTTTCCGCTTTCTCATGAGGATACTAAAATAGACAGCGGATTCCAAAGGGTCATGACACAATCACACAAAGCGACTGTTCAAAGCATGTTTGCTTGCTTACAAGTAGCGGACAGCATGCTGTGGGGAAATAATACAACGTTGTGCATAATAGAGTCGGTTTACTTATCTGCACGTTCTACAAAAATTCACCCCGTTAAATTCATGCAGCCCTTGAGCCATGTTCTTGGTAAATGAGCATCATAGAAGAGCTTAATTATTCATTTGAAAGGGGAAATGGATTGATTAAACTATTACATGGGGCTCTGTAGGCCTTGCTAATAAAGAAATTAAGGCAGTGTGATGTTCCCTTTTTGAGCTTAATAGTTCTCAGCACAGCATATTTCCAGCATGGGGTTAAATGGAAACAGCAAACATTAGATAGGGCCATTCATTGGCGTTTAAAGTCACATGTCATTTCTTTAAAACACTCAGGGGCTAATAGTACAAGACTTAGCGTTTTACTCTACAAAGCAACAGTGTTGATATTCATCGAGAGAATTGCAACAGCTCTATCATGAGCAAAACTGTATTTTCTTCTGATCTCTGTAAATCTCATCCCTCCTGACACTGATGTTTATAAAAAGAAAGAAATTCGAGAAGTTGCATCATGACCGAAATCTGGTTTGTTTTTTAAGAAAGTTTACAAGGTGAAAGCAGCAGGGACAAAGCAAGTGACAATTATCACAAAAACACATATATATTATATAGTGTTCCCAGTGGAGGGATTTTTTTTTTTTTTTAAGAATTAAGTATATAAATAGAACAACTGCTGTGTAAACTGAGAATATTTATGGAAGCTGTACTTAATTTTTTTTTTTTTGGATGATATTTGTTCAATTTGCAAGCGAAGTACTTTTTGATTAGTCTTCAATCATGGCATTCAAAAGTCATATTTCTGATAAATGCTCATTCATCTGGGTAAGACTATATAAGGCTGCATTTACACTGCAAGTCTCAATGCACAGATCCGATCATTTGACCATTTCTGATTGTTTGGCGTACCTGTTTACATTCACTTTAGACATGACTGGTATCCGATATCAGTGTTTACACAAATTCCCGCCCATAATGAATATCAGTGATTGCTTTACTATGCATAATATATGTTAAGACATAATACAAGGAACATGCTTTAAAAACAATCTCAAAATTCAAGGTAATTCAAATTCAAAATAACCGAAGGTATAACACCACTAGACTATTATTAACTATAAATGTTTTGTAAAAACAGTGAACAGCAGCTTTCAGCAGATTTCAGGTTGAATCATTCTTTTCTCTTTACTGTTACCATTGGCATATTGTCAAAGTGTCTAATTCTAACGTTTGGTAATAATTCTATTTAAAGTCGTGATTCCTTGATTTCTAAAAAATAAAATCGTGGCAAAACATTAAAAAAAAAAAAAACGCCCAGCCCCAATCTGAATCTTTTTTGGGGATTCAAGCATGCAGCACTGAAACCACATTTTAATTGTTAGAATGGTCACGGATCAGCAAAATTTGGGGGTGTTCTGGGGTATTTTGGATTGTTTTGCAAAACCTAATTTTGCGAAACTAGTCCTAGGTTTTTCGCCCGATCGGAACCAAACCAGCGCAGAAAGATTCACTGGAGAGTAAATATTAACAATTATAAAAATAAAAGTCTGAAAAGTTTGAAAGTGGCAGGGGCACTTTTAGCAAAATACCTATAACTCCTGAACAGAATGAGATACCTCCACCAAACTCAGACCACATATGTAAGAGTTCAATCTGAGGTCACGCGACAAAAAAAATCATGGAGCTTGGCCACTTGGTGAAAAACATAAAATGGCTATACCTATGATATCATTTATCCTATCAACATGAAAAATGGTGTGCACAGTCTTGGTCCAAAGTACCACAAGTGTCTACAAGGATATCTGCGTATCTCAAAAAACATGGTCGCCATTAGCCGATGAATTTTTGGCACCTATTAGACATGGTTAACGTAGGTTGATCGGAATGAAACTCGGTGGGCCTGTTTGACTCACAGCCCCAAAGGTCTACGAGAAATGTGAAATTAATTGGCCACTGGGTGGCGATACCGCGTTTTTCAATGTTTTTCAATGTTGTAACCGACTGTGCATTGCGCTATTTTTCGCACATTCACGCAATATTCATGTCATATAACAGACAACTTTGCCTGTAGAACCACTGCTGTCAATCAAATAATTTGTTAAATGATTGAGAACATGTAAAAAACCTGCAAACTAGTCCTAGGTTTTTTTGCTCAATCTTGAAAAAAACACTGCAGTACAATTCTCTGGACTATCTAGGTCAATAATTATCAAAAAAAAAAAAAAAAAATACCCTTTGGGAAACTATAACGGGGTCGTTTAGAAAAGGGGCATGTCCGAATATACCCCAAATCCTATAAAGTCTAAAGGAAAACTCAAAACTTTACAAAACCTGCTGAGCACATGTGACAGATGATTCTAAACAAGCATGCAAAGTTTTAAGGAAATCGGACCACAGCTGGCGCTGCAACAGTTATAACCATTAAGAAATATTATATTTCTCTGTTAAATGACCTGGTTTTGCCAACAATGCTTTTTTTAAATAATTGATTTACGTGGTTACAAGCTTGCTAAATAATGTCATTTTTCATAAGTGCTTGAACCCCGGTAATTGCTGCTTGCATCTATATATTTTTTTGCCCTCGTAGTTCTAGATGTGAATCTATGTTTTTTAATGTTTTATTGTGATTAACAGGATTAAAACCTTGGAAAAAAATATGTCGGCTAGAGGTTCTGAATTTTGGTTTTGATCAATTTTCATTTAATCATCCAGCCCCAGTCTTACATTTTTGAAAAGTGAATTGAACACATTTTAATGCTTTTTAAGGGTCCACGGACAACTGAATGTGTCCAGAATTTTGCTTTATTTTCTGTTCTAAATGCATTCAGCCCATCATAAATTTGGCTATTTGCATTGCTTCCTAAAAGGCCGCTTTAATTTTTTATACATTCAGGTACTTTCTTTGTGACACTGCCCTTCAAAGTGGGCCGAATGGATTTTTAAAACATTGTAAAAGCGTATGTTTGTCTCGGCGCTGCACGTAAGAACATGCATGATATTCCATTTAGCTCTCAGCATCATCAAGGAAGCACTATATAGTTCAATGCAATTTACCCTTGAATGGAAAACAGGTCAATGTATCCTTTGATCTTGCTTCTTTCTCACCACTCCCTTTCTTTGTTCCAGACCAGCAAAGCCGTGACCAAGGGAGACTTCCCATTGGCTAGCATCGCATCTAGACGAGCCTTGTTCCTAGCCGCTCTCTCCATCACCATTGGGACGGGGGTCTATGTGGGCGTGGTGGTGGCCCTCATCGCGTATCTGTCCAAACCAGGCCACATTTAGCACAGCCGGGAGAGGACTACAGAACTCCACGAAACTACACAACCGCCTCTGAACGTCTTTTTCTAAATGTCTCATTTTGCATCCCTCCCCGTGGACTGCCTGTCCGCCCAAATCAGAGAAAGGGATGAACCAGAAGAGGATGAACCAGGAGAACTGGGGACTTTATCACCTCAGTCATAATATATAAATGTAAGCTTCACCTTGTGTCACACTACACTGGATAAAACTTAACTAAGTCTGAGAGCAGTTCAGGTGAAGAATATAAACTACCGACAAATAAGCAATCCAATTAACCAAACCCAAAGGGAAGCTATTCCAAAGGACACATGTGAGGATCAAAAGGGACTAAGTGCCCTTGGATTTGTTTTTCCCTTTCCAACTGTGCTTCGTTCTGAACCTGAAAGAGAAGTCAAGCCGTTCTCCGTTTCTCTCTCTCATTACTTACTTACGCCGTTAAACCCTGTATATGCGTGTGGCCCAATTAAACCAGCACTGTTGAATATACCAACTGCAGTCTGTGAGCGCCATTAAAAAGGACAGAATGTTGTCCAAAATCACACAGCTTTGTATGTTATAATAAATGAATGTGGAGTTCATACACAAACATAAATGCTTATGATCAGAACTAACGGACAAGAAATAACTATCAAAGACAATGCAGTCCACCACTACAAAATTCAGCTCCACTGGCATTCCCACTTGTTTAGGGCTCTATGCTTTGTGTTGTAAATTCTTTGTCTTTTGTTTTGTCCGAAGTGCAAATCTTCATTTTGACCCATCATAGGCTGCAGGAGTTATGTGATGGTATAAAATAAAAGATAACAAGTAAACACGGATGAAAATCAGGAAAACAAGTGTTTATTTTATATCTCTAAGGATTTGCTTGACTTTAAACAGATTCTCTTTTACTCCCAGATGTCTGAACTGAATATAAATGAAACGACTATACATGTGGATGGTATAGCGATGTGTCCTTTCAACCCCCAAATGCATCACTTAATGTCTCTTATGATTTGAAAAATCTTGGCAAAGCTCAAAACAGATGGTCCAAAAATGTTCAATATGCTTTCCACAAATCCTAAGATGGATATTTGAACAAAAAGGCAGGTTTTGTTTTCAGGTGAAAGGGACTCAGATTGAATCGATTAATAATGTATTGGATGTCTCCAAGCTCGCAGGCATGAGAACGAACACACACAGGATGTTGAGTTAAAGGTCGACTAGTCTATTTCAACAACAATGGAGACTGATTCTGGTGTAGTCATCCGCATAAGAACCGCAAAACATGAAAACTACAGGTTCTCCGGAGGCTAGGTAGTGAATCTGGGCTTGACTGGAATTCCTATGGTACAGAAGTTGGAAGCTGGTAGAAAATAAATGTACCACATTTTAAACTAAGTTAGCCAACTGTACACAACCTCCAGGGTTGTCAGGTTTTCATAACAAAACCCACCCAATTGCGCATCGAGTAGGGTCTGGTAAAATTCACATTCCAGGAGCTAAATATCATGTTTTTGAGGTCGCTTCAACCCACGGATATGAAAAACAATCTGTGGCAACAGTTTTAAAGTAGCCCAATTCCGAGGGAAAACTGTGGACTTGGCAACAAGTCAGGTCAAGTCACCTTTATTTAGAAAGTGCTTTTAAAAGGGTCATCGGATGCAAAGTTCACTTTTACATGTTGTTTGAACATTAATATGTGTTGGCAGTGTATGTACACATCTACCCGATAATGATAAAAATCCATGTAGTGGTTTTTAATTAATCTGTGAAAATAATATCCCCTTTTTTAAATCAAGCTTTTCTTAGATGCCTGTCAGTCTGGTGTAACACCAAGAGAGGTCGCTCCTATGATAGTTGATTGACATGAGCGTCTTACCTCAGACCCGCCTTAAATCAGCAGGAACAGTCCAACCTCCATTGTTTCGATGCTGGAGCAGAGATGTAAGTTAGACAAGAATATCTCCGATTGAGCGACTGAGGTGTTGTGTTGCTGGATGTAATAATGAACATAGTGGTCGTCATTTACTCCCAACATCTGAGCCGCTGAAGATGCAGTGGACTACGTTTGTTTGTGAATGGAATGCGCCTCCCGATCTACATATATCTGTCTGTGTTCGCACGAATCATTCGTAATCCAGCTTCACTTACAGCAGAAGTGAGTATAAGGGTTTTTTTTTTATGAATATTTGCGATCACCTTTCTTAATAATGTGCTAGTTAGCAAGTTTAGTGGCTAAATGTGGCTAAAGTAAAAAGGCTCATCACTCCACAGAGAGAAGAGAGGGGCGGGGCGAGCAGAGCTCATTAACATTTAAAGCAACCTCGACCAGAACAGGATGATTTTTGCAGAGCTGATTTTGGCAAGGTGAAAAGGGTGTTGTTTTACACTACCATTGAGAATTTTTTAACCAAAGTATATTGTAGACTTTTCATTAAGACCCTAAAGAATCATATCATCTTGTGGAAAATGGGCATCCGATGACCCCTTTAACAATACAGATTGTGTCAAAGCAACTTAACAGTATCAGGAAAAATAGGAAAATAGCGTGTCAACACTGGTAACCTCCTAATTGCTTCTCATGGTGATTTGAAATACCCTAGTATTAAATACCCTGATTCTACACAAGATTACATATTATTATTGGATTCAAAGAACATTCCTAAGTATAAAAGTTTTTAATTTTCTTCTTTATTCTTTAACTTCAGAAGAAAATCATTGTAAGTAACCTCTTAAAGTTAGGCTAAACTCCATCCTCAAAGTCTGTCAGATACTCTTGAGAAAATTCTTACAGAGCATCTTAAGAACCTTCTTTGCTTTTTTCTTAAGTAGATTTTCCTGCCCCAGGAGTAGGCACAAAAGCATAATGGCTGATATCACGGTACTTACAGGTTGCAGATGCTTTTTGAATTCTGAAGGAACTAATTCACAAGGATTTGAATGTGTGTGGAGAACCATTCGTTGGTAAAAGAGCAAACTAGTAAAGGTCATGCTTTACAGTCTTCATGTAAAAGTTTAAGTACAACAGGGACGTACTGAGCAACAGTAAGTAGGTTGGACTTGCACTTCTTTTATGAGAGTTAAGTATCTTTTGCCTGGAGTTAAGTATCATTATTGCTATTATTATACTGCTGGATTATATGAATGTGTAAAAAGTGTAACCTGTAAAATAAATTGTGACCCTGGACCACAAAACCAGTCTTAAGTATCACAAGTATATTTGTAGCAGTAGCCAACAATACATTGTATGGGTCAAAATTATTGATTTTTCTAGGATGTTAAGTAAAGATCATGTTCCATGAAGATATTTTGTAAATGTCCTACCGTACATATATCAAAACTTAATTTGGACAACGTTAAAGGCGATTTTCTCAATATTTTGATTTTTTTGCACCCTCAGATTCTAGATTTTCGAATAGTTGTATCTTGGCCAAATATTGTCCTATCCTAACAAACCAAATCAGTGGGAAGCTTATTTAATCATCTTTCAGATGTTGTATAAATCTCAATTTCAAAAAAATGACCTGTATGACTGGTTTTGTGGTCCAGAGTCACAAATGTAAGCAGATACAACTGATTAAAAATACATAAATATTTTTTTACATTTATTACATTTTTTTTTTTAATCAAATCAGGGGAAAAAATGTACAGGAGGACAGGTTTCTATTGGTGTGGTGCTTTTGTCAAGGTTAACAGATTTACTCATGGCCAGTGCTGTAATCTGAAAGACGCTGGTGAGAATGAATTCACTGAATCACCAAGCTTTTATTAGACAAGAATGAGCAGAAATGAAAAACGAGGCTACGGTTGAGGATTTTACAGCTAATTCACTGTTCATGTCTGTGCCGTAAGAGCTAATTACCCTTAATGCCTAATATATGGCACCAAAATGAAGCTCTGAATACTCCACTATGAAGCACCTGAGAATAAAATAAGTTCTCATACCAGTCATATCAGAACTTTTTAAAGTTTTTGCATACACACCACGATGACATTGGTGGTGGGGAGCCACTAAAGGGACATGATTTGCAGCTTGCTAGCGGTAGCCTATTGCAACATTACAACAGTACAAAAAATTCATTTACCACAAAGTAAGGAGAGGTGACTAATAGGACGATGGCGAACGATTTGCAGATCCTGAGCACCACTGACATGCATCTAATCTTTAACAGCTGCTCCGTAGTACACACAGAGCACATGTGATTGCAAATGCTGAAAGTGAAAGTAAAAAGCAAGCGCGCATTCAAACCATTTAAATTCCCCGCATATTAACAGAGTGTTTTCAAGATGGGTCATCAAATGAATACCACTGAACCAAACAGAACTCGCAAATTTAGCTCATGTTTTGGGCTGCACTAATCGGAAAAACATTTGGAGTACTACAGACTGCCAAAAGTTATAGCAAATCAAGGAGAAGAGTGCAAAAAAACTGTCTGAGGAATAAAAGGTGTTTGTGGTTGGCCAAACTGAACCAAGATTTCCAAGGCAAGAATCTTGACAACATTCATGTTTGTTCTTATTCCTGCTTACTAAGTCCTTCTCTATATGATTTAGCAGCTTCCACATTTTTCCATGTTTTAGAAAGTGTAAATTAGCAGAACCGCACAATCAATGCTGTTGTTTACATCTGAATATCTCCAATATGGCCACCCATGCGGTTAACTGACAAAATCGTGACGTAAATGCAAATTCAGATTCGGCAGACTGCGGTACTGGGGAGGAATCACGATGCTGGCTCAACATCGTGATGCCTTTCAGCCATTGGCTATGAATGGTATCATTTATCCGCTCAACCCTAGTATATAGCAGAATGCACAACAGGGAAGAATAATGCCTGCATGGTTAAACACAAACCTCTGCCGCTTCTTCAGAGGCTGTGATGCATAGCCCACACTTAAGACCTACTGGTTTGGTTGCAGTCTTTAGCAAATGCATTTCCACTGCAACCACCAGAGCGTTGAAAGCCAACATGGGACACTTGCAGTCTCTCAGCGCAGGTCATGCATTAGTCATACCTGACATTTACGGTTCACAATTAGCTTCCCATAATGGCTTTTTCCGAGGAAGTGTCTAGTCTCCAGAGCATAGCTGGAAATAGCAAAAACAGAATCGTTTTTTACAAATAACACTCTATGCTACTTTGCAGCCGGTAAAGCTTGACCAAGCAAATCGTTGCTATTTTGGAGTGCAGCAAAAATAAAATTAACATGTGGGTTACAAACCACAATTTAGAGTATCAACTCAAACTGGCTGCAATGAAAGCGGTTTTCACTTTCCGTCAAGGTCTCGGTTGATACTAACATGCTATCAAGCCGTTTTTTTTTTCCCTCATGTGTTTGCATCATTAATTTCTAAATGAACAGTGTCAGTGTCTGCCCTCCCTTGATTGTGTATCAGCCTGGTCCTTTTTCCCCCATTTTTACGTTTCCATAGTGACTAGTCATTTTCAGGCATTCATTTCATGACCTACACTGTAAGAATACTGAGATTAAATGTGCGTTTTACCTTTGAAAATTTCAATTGCAATCTTGCTTTGTGTTTTGCTATGGTGTTTTTAAGGTTAGTTTGGTTTCCCTCATCAACTGAGCAAACTAAGAAATGTCTGCTTCATTTAAAACAAAATGAGAGAGAAAAAGCAAAGTGTTTATAAAGAATGTCAGTGTTTTCTTGGTATTGTGATACTTCTCATCTTCTCATGTGAGTTTCTCATTCATGATCAGAATGTGCTTGTGAGACAGTGACAATGTAAATAATGCAAACGAAAGAAAATGCAGCGTATAAAATAAATAATTTGAGACTAAAATGACCTTGTATGTATTCATGCAAAGGCTGGATGTGTTTTTGCCTTTTGGGAAAATATGATACAGTGTGGTCCTCATGTGTGAATCTCTCTTGTCAGGAACAAAACGCTAGTCAGACTAAACAGACGGATGAGTCATTTTCGAGCATAGCAGAGGTGTGTATGGAGGTGTGAGGATGAAGCTTCGTGCTTTTCCCCCTCTTATTTTCCATATATCAACACCTACAAAATCCTTCAAAAGTAATGACTGTATACAGAGACCAGAAAGCCAGTCTGACACAAATACAAAAGGTTTGTTTTCGGAATCGCTAGTGGTTTTGTAGGCAATACAACAATGTTAATTTACAAGGTGGATGAATTGGTTATTAAATAAATCACTGGCCTCAAGGGTTGTATCATCTACAGACCACATGCAGGGATGCATTTGAGTGTTTGATTACAAATGCAATCAGCCAAACAGGAAGTGTAATGACAAATGGGATTTCTTTAAAGCATTCATAATAAGATGTTGCTAGAGCAAAACATTTTTGGAAGAAATGGTCACTGATCTACATCATTAGCTCTCAAATCTGGTGCTGCAGCTTTGACAAAACTGTCTTTTGTATTCCATTCACACTTGGCATTAATATCTATCTTCAATAGAGCCTGGCACAACTCACTTGCACTCTCCGCTGTCCATGACGTCAAATGCATTCTCTGAAGAGGATCCACCGGAAATTAATTGCGTTATTCTTGTTGTAGAAGAGTTTTGGCAATATTGCTTCATCAAGTGACCTACACTGAAAAACAAAGTAAATATATGCATGATTAGTTTATGCACGTCTGGCTAAGTATGGGCATGTGCAAACATTGAGGCAATATGTGGAAATATATTTTTTTATTCTATGATTTATATTGTTTTGTAGGTGGTAGATGTGCTTTCATTGCCTGAGGTAAAAACCGCAGCAGTTATAAGATTCAGCTCTTTTTTTTTTTTTTTCCCAGACATGCCGTTTGGAAAGCAAGAGCACCTGCAGAGGTAGTCTGACTCTGCAGACATTTTATTTATTTATTTATGTAGTTTAAAGTTAAAAGTAGTGCTGTTAGCAAGTAGTACTTACAATAAATGATTGCAATGTCTGCATTACACATTTCTAAAATAATAAATTAATAAAGAAATACATCCTCCACTGAACAGCAATTACAACTCGGGTCATTTATTTCCGAAAGGTATAATGTATGGAATTAATTGGTACCTGACATTCAGATTAAAATCCCCCCTTTCTTTTCTGTAAGAGGATTTAATAAAATTCATAGCCTGTAATAAAAATGTGATTAGTCCATCCTGATCATCCTGACAGACTGCGGCTTTTTCTGATTTCTCTGCAGAGAGTGCATATGTCTGTGGTCAGATCTTTCTTTCTATAAGCTTATCCTTAAAATGATAACAACCATATAACATCACATGCAGTGACACAGATCATGTAAAAGCACACACACTTTTTAAGGGATAGTTTACCCAAAAATGAAAATTCTGCCATTAATTACTCACCTTCATGTCATTCCAAATCCGTAAGAGCTTTGTTCATCTTTGTTCACAAAAATTAAGATATTTTTGATGAAATCCAAGTTTTTTTGACCCTGCCCATAGACAGGAATCCAACTACAACATCTTTAACTACAAGGACATCCTTAAAATAGTCCATGTGACATCATGTGATTTAACCATAATGTTACGAAGCTACGAGAATACTTTTTGTGTGCAAAGAAAACTAAAATAAATATTTGATTCAACAATTTCATTGCTGTCCAGGTCTCAAGACTATGACTATTTTTTTTCTGCTGGTGTGACTAAATTATGTGACTGGTGAGACGGCAAACGAGACAAAAATCGTAACAAAACCGCGCTACGCTTGAGCTGCGCAGCGCGGACCGTTTATCAGACCGCAAGGGAAACACACTCGTCCGAGCACAGAACAGCTTTACTCGAGAACCAAAGTTGATTTGTGTTACTGTGGCACAGTGCTGTCAGATCCAGTAAGAAGCGTTTGAATTCGCCACAGAATGAATAAGGTTGCTGCAAGAGCGAAAATCATTCAAATTCTGCCCAAAATTTGGTGTTATAAACGTCTTTGGTTAAACAGCGCTGACGTACGTCAGAAAGCCGGAAGTAGTAACGCCAATTTAACCAAGGTGTTGTGGCAGAAATAGCCGAATGTTATTACATTATTCATTTAAGGGTTTGCACAACCTTTTAAAACAGAAATTCAACCACCTTTCAGTGACTTTGAAGCATTTCACACAACTATTTCCAGGACTTTAAAGCTCTAAAATGATCCAATTTGAATGTCATTTTTAATGGAATGACCAAAACATACCTTGTGGTAAACAAACACTTACGTAAAATGAAAAAATGTCAAATCCCAATTATAACCAGTAGATGGCAGGAGAGGAGCACTTATGGCTTATTAGTCATTCATTTATACTTTTTGCTTCAAATTTGAATTATATTATAAAATATCAAATAATAAAGAAATCAGATTTTGTCAGAGTTTTACACTTTTTTGTGTATGAAGTAAGAAAAGTCACAAAGTGCTTTGAAAAACTTTTCTTCAGTTTGCGAATAAATCACACTTAATCACTGAAGTTGTTGGTCAGATCCATATAACACTATATAGGAATAATAATTTATTTAATTAGATTAGAATATATACATTTTCTATATAAAAATTTTATTTTGCATGTTACTGTTGTTAATAAAAAAGAATTTGCTTCCCAACTCAAGCTTAGTGCTTTACTGTCAAATCTGTAAACAAGAAATGAACACGTACTATTAGTAGCTGCACTTATTAATGCAAAACAACAGTAGTTTAATGATTAAATGATCCCCCCGGTGTCTATGCAGGGAGAGGAATCTATCAGATTTCATCAGAAATATCTTAATTTGTGTTCCAAAGATGATCAAACGTCTTACGGGTTTGGAACGGCATGAGGGTGAGTAATTAATGACAGCTTTTTCATTTTTGGGAGAAATATCCCTTTAAGGAGCTTGATTAAAATAAGCATTCAAGAAGGGAAAAAAACTCTTGTTTGTGGTAAGTATAAAATGCAACTACAGACCAATAAAATTCATTAACAAGTGGTCAAAGTTGTTGTTAACACCAGGTGAAAAAGGGGAATAACACTTGATTTAACACAAATACATTTTTAGACTGGCCATGTTAAAGTTCAAGTTTGTCATTATCAAACAGAATTGTAAAAACAACTGTTTTCAGGTTTCCTGAACATTTCCCCATCAGCCAATGGTCAAACAAACAGATATTCTAGGTCCAAACATTATTTACACTATTAATATTGCACATTATGCATGCATCTCTGTTTTTTCATTGTTTTAAGGCCTGCAGGATCAAGACCGAGCCTGTCTATGAATGATGAATGGTGCGTTCCGCGACGCCTTCGGACTTCAGGAAACAACTTAGCTTTCTGCCTTTGTACCGCCAGACTGTTACTTTTCTGCAGAGATTAGCATGCCGTCTAACATCTGTCTAATTATGTTCATATCTAAGTATCAATTTGCCTTTTCCCATTTTGCCAATTCAAGCTCGCTACAACAGGAGGCTGCATGACAGGAATAGCTAATTGTGCCAAGAGAATATTGGGCAGAGGTAAAAGGCAGATGGGTTTCAAAGCAGATCCGCCTCTCGAACGGCATTTTCAGAGACACCTTCAGGGCTCCTCCCAGCAATCTCACAGAGCGGCTGAAGCTGATGAGAAAATCTGAAACATGAGGAGTGTGGGTGCAGGAGAGCATCTCTTCCACTCCTACTCAGGTCAATCTACTGCACAGTAGTTCATATCTGCTCAATATAAAACTATGCAAATGGCTGTGCATATTTCCCTAAAGCACCCGTTTCAGTGTAATACCTCTTCTGATTATGTGCATATATTGGGATTGTTTCATTTCTTTGCACCAACATTTGTTTTTCAACTTCTATTGTGGGATAATAACCGCAAGTTTGGTTTTGCGCTTAAAGCAGGAAGCGGCACTGCACTCATGCTATTCGGCCTGCCTTTGTGAATTGCAACTCCTCATGAAATTATAATCGGAGATGGAGTATGGAAATCACCGAGTACCATTTTCATGGATGAAACATTAATCGGTCGGGCAAAACAATGCCAGCGCTATGGGAATGTGAAGAGACCCAGAGTCACATAGGTGAGTGAATCCTCTGGGAGTGAGATGTCTGCTGTTGACAGCTCTCCCTGGATAGCTGTTCTAGGTGTCTGTACTTCCATAGACTGCCCTGTAACCCTAACCCATTAGAGTTCCCATAGTGCTCTAATGATGAGAGTGGTCCCTCAGGCACTCCGAGCAGCATTAACCCCCTTGAGGCGAAGAAACCAGTCAGCTGACATACACTGCTCTTCAAAAGTTTGGAAACGCCTGCAAGTTTTAGACAACGTTATCATAAAACTTATTTCTTGGTATAAATGCATTAAAATAATAGGGCCTTATGATTTCCACGATGCAGAAAACGTGGACACAAACGGAATTTACAGTATAACATGGAATGTCACAGAATTTGCCTAATTTTGGATGAATAAATCAAAAATAGGTCAGTACATTTAAATCAAAATGTAAAATTTACTAGTGTTTGTGAACATTAAGCCGCAAAAATACTATTTAAATATGAATTCTGCATGTTCTGCATGTCTCTGAGTGAATGAATGGCACAAATGCACGATATTTTGAAGCACACGTGACGTTTTGCAGTGTTTTCAGCTTCTGCCGCCTTAATATATGAGTACATGAACGCATAAACATAATCTTTAGAAATGCTCTGTGAGTCACTTCATGAGAATTTTATTGTTTTGTTTAAGAAAAACTACTGTCATATCATATACAAACAGAAAGTTAAAGGTCTTTACAGCAACCCGTCAAAATAAAAGTTCGGTTTAACTTGAAGAAACTGTGACAGAAATATGTTACTTAAGGTATGCAGGGTTTTTTCCCCCCATTTTATTCGCCCTCTCGTCATCATTTTGTCATCCTTTCAGATGCGAAAATGCAGAAAATTAAACCTGACACGATTTTTTTTATGACGGACGAAAGTTTCGGAGGCAGTGTGTAAACATGATTGACACAACATGAGGTTGTATTTATTATTTAACGTGCGAAATTTTCGGACGAGAATTGTGTACAGAGACCTTTAATGTAATGATAGTGCTACTAATAGTAAACATTTCATTTAAAAATTATGTAAGAAATATTGTAAGACTATTTACCAGAAGAAAATATTTACCAAAATGTATTCACCAGAAGTCTGTATTTCTGGAGGGAAAATGATAATAATAATAATAGTAATAATACATAAAATAAATTAGAAATGCTTTTGATTATTAAAATTTAATGTAATCATTGAAATTGAATCCAGAAAATGTAAAAATAAAAACTGAATTTGAATTATGTTTCATAAAAATGTTATTAATGTAATTCATTAAAAATGTAATTTTCCTTCAACTTAATTTTGTTAAAAATAAATTGCTGTTAAATAAGTTTCTCAAGTTCAATTAATTAGACATGCTTTCTGATTAATATTGTTACCATTAGAACAGATTCTAGAAAAATGAAAACAGAATCCAGAAAAATGAAAACTGAAAAAACAGATTTGGAAAAAACAAAACTGAATTTGGGAAAAAAAAAAACGGATTTCATAATTTCTAAAATAACTTGCAATTATGAGTTAGCTGTTAAAATAGCTGTTAGCTGGTTTCACAGCCTGAACCGTGACCAAAACCTCTCTAAAACCTAAGCTCTAAGATGTTTTTGGTTTCAGGGTTTTCTATGTTCTAAAATTATAGTTTTATAGTTTGTATTGCCCCTCATCGGTGTAAAAGCATTAAAATGATAAGGATTTATGCTGATATTGTCCAAAAGTACACTTTTTTCAGAGGCCACTGTATCATGAAAAAATTCAACAGCTTCATTTACTGGTAGAACTGAAATGATCATTTAAAAAATTTTTACATCCTTAAAGATGTTTGAGTTGCTGTTTACAATTCATTATATAGAGTGTAATTTTAATGTACTGTAACAGATATTCTGAACATGATTTCATAACTGCATCTTGACTGCATTGTTTAAAAGACAACAACCTTCACAGTAGTAAATTAAAACTCCTACACTGTTGCATTTCATTAAAAACTGAATGTTTTTAAAAAGCCAAACAAACAAGGATAAGTATGGCAGACAAATAACACATAGGGATGATTTGGAAAAGCAACCTATTTGCATCTCTTCCTGGGGTGAGTGGCTCTGAAAAACTGTCCTTGTCTTATTGTTTACACCGAAAGAGGCAAAAAAAATAGCGTAGAGGCACCAGAAGCTTTTATTCTCACACCTTTTTTCTTTCAGCCTTTTCTTCACTCTGGTATGCACATTTCCTGAGAGAGACAGCAATGAAAGAGCTAGATTTATATCTCCTAAATCCTCAACTGTGGCCCTGCTATATCTTTGAGGATTTTGTATTGACTTTAAATCGTATGAAAAGGGAAGAGCAAACCTAGAGAAAAGAGAAAGTTACACTATGCATCTTGGTACACAAGAACACTTACTAGCTGACTGGAATGCAAAACGGCACCTTCTGGAAAATAAAACACATGCACGTTCAGTTGACCTGGGGACAATCTTTTCTCGCCAATTAGGCAGAAATCAGCCAGAAACAGAACGCCTCTGACATAAATAATCGTATCATAGAACTATGTGTTTTGAACAACATGCACTAGCAACTAATCAATAATTATCTGTGTATGCACGCCCTTCTTAATTTATACCCAGAGTGAGCAATCTCATGACTCAAACCCTAAACAATGAGTCATCTGGCTCATATGGACCAGCAAATATTTAACTGCGTTACACACACAGCCGCTCAGACCACAGCTCACTCTCAAAAACACAATCTTTCCTGTTTTTATAGTTGGATTTGCCTTTCAAATATGAATAACACTTGTGCAAATGAATAATCTGTCAAATCGACTGAAATTCAACAGCATATGTAGAATAAATAAAAGATGAGCGAGATGAAATCTAAAAAGCACAGACAATATCTTACCCAAGAAATGTCAGGCCTTACTTACAACAGTATAAAAGCTCTGCATTGATGAAGCATCTGCCACACTCTGGCAATATCCATGTCTACCAACAGAAGTCAAAGCAAATGTTTGAGTGTTTCCACAAGCTTCGGTACAATGTAAGCACCAAAGACAAACAAGATTTCTCATTCACAAGAGCATACTTTGAATGCTGATTCTTGGGTAACTGCCTAAAACAGAGCTAGTATGTAGTCATTTCTTCAAAACGATGTTTCTGGAAAAATACTACCAACTGTTGCCAGGGTGCACAATTAATTTTTTTGGCCAATGAGCTATATTGTTTTTTTTTAGACAGATAGATAGATAGATAGATACATAGATAGATATGCATTTTTCCGATCATCAGTCATCAAAGCTCAGTAAATATTGGTCACAGACATGGAGATTAACTTTATATTTCACCAGGCTAATTACTCACTAAAAACTCCCACAGATCATGTTTTAATGCCATCTTAAGTCTTATTTTGACATGACAAAGTGGTTATATCTAAGTGTGTGAGTTATTTACTTACTTTTTTACATTTGTCTTCCTTTTAACACCATTACATTGACCATTCAGACTGTTCTGCGAACGTGGAACACACAAAAACACAAGAGGCGGGATCTATCATATGAACCAATCACAGCCATACATAACCAGTCATATCCAATCAGATCGCAATTGAGGCATCCTCTCATGTGACTTTCTCGCATTCATTCTCAATTGACCATATGCACGGATTACTGCCTTTCAGGAAGTACTATGTACATTTGACAGGAAATGACTGAGCTAGGTCAAATGTACTGTGTCGTAATAGGAGTGTCCTTAAAAAAAAAAGTGTCCTTTGCTCGTTTTCTCTACATAATCCATTTACAATTCGAAGAAAAATTTTGTTTGTGTAGAAGGACTAAACATCCATGCGTACCGTTTCAAGAATGACGAACGAGAGTGTAAAAAATTATGCAAGTAAATCCGCTAAATATGCGGGAGTCATTGCTATGATTGACAGTAGTAACCGATTGAAACATCTGACTAGTCGATGTTAAAAACAGAGCTGTGCATTAAATGATTCAGACTAAGACAACTACAGCAGTAACAAGTTTGTGTTGGTTGACTATAGCTTTTACAGTTCAAGATAAAACTTAAAAGATGTAGTTATTAAATTAAATATAAAATATTTTTTATCAAATTAATATTAATTCATATTGAATGGATTATTTAAGTCTTATACCATTAATTAACGTAATTTGTAGTGAACTATATATAAGTAATTATTTCACCCTTATAGTCTGTTTGTGTCTGAGCTTATTAATTTATTTATTTTATTGACTTTCTGCACTTGCTATACAATATACTTAAGTGCGGTAAAAGTACTAAAATTAGTAATTTTATAATAAATCGAAAAGCAGGACTAAAAACACTAGGGAGTTGAAATGGCAGCTGCAGCCAGTGAGTGATACTCTACTGCCATCTTCTAATTATAAGGGCAATTTCATATCATTTTCATCTTAAAAAGTCATTTTTTTTTTGTGAAAAGACATTTTTTCATCCCATCTTTATGAATGAAAAGTGAATCTTTGAAGTGATTTCTACTGCACAGCTGTAGAGTTGAAAACTAATAAAGGCTTTAAAATATTTAAAGATTTTTCAAATGTGTTCATGACCATGAAGGAAAGTTATTGCTTATCAAGAATACTATTAAAATGTTGTTAAAGAAAAGCATCGTTACGTTAGCCTAAATAGTTGTTTAGCTGTCAGCATTGAAATGTACAACTATGTGTCTAGGTACTCTTTTCCGATTACCAGGCTCTTTACATGTTGTTAAATAACATGAAACTGAACAGTCATGCCGCTATCATTATTTACGATGTTGCAGTTATTATTTTTCTTAGTTTCTGATAAGAACGAGGCAGGAGAGGAGTTTCAAGAGTCTCCACTTATATATAGCACATATAAAATGAGCTTCACCGGACGTTTACAAACTGCCTTTTTTAAACTGATCAAAAGTGATGATAAAGACATATGTTACAAGAGATTTCTATTTAAGATAAATGCTGTTCTTCTGAACTTTCTACTCAGCTGTTTTCAACACAATAATAATAAATGCTTTTTGAGCAGCAAATCAGAATATTAGAATGATTTCAGAAGGATCATGACTGGAGTAATGATGCTAAAAATTCAGCTCTGAAATCACAGGAATAAATTACAGTTTAAAATACATTCAAATAGAAAACGGTTATTTTAAACAGTAAAAGTATTTTAAAATTTTACTATTTTTGCTGTACTTTGAATCATTTAAATGCAGTCTAGTTATTGTTATAAAGGCTTCCGTATTCTCTTTCTTTTTTCATAAATAAAAACATAAACAAATGTCAGTAATTCTTTGCCAAAAAAAATAAATGATCAACATTTCAATGCTTCCATGATTTAAGTCTGCAAAAGGTAAGAAATCAAAAAACAGGATTAGAATGATCCCTGCACACAAATCCTTTCTGTTCTGATGAACATGAGATAAACACTAGTAGTTCACAGAGCTCACTCTCCCTCTCAGTCCTCAACCTAATGACTTTCTCCAGACCCAAAATCTTGTCGACAGGTAACATCACAGACTCTGGTCATTAAAAGCAGCACTCTCACCTGTGTTCTTTCCAGTGTCACAATTGCGAGGCAGCTTCCTAGACACTCTAATGAGGCTGTGCCTCTCTTCTTCTCTCTCATGTAATGATATATTTATCTTTGGCCCTTTCAATCCGTCCATTTCATTATTTCTGTTATAACAACACCAATTTTCCCTCCAACCCCAATTGCGAGGACAATATAGTTCTGTCGACATCTACTGACTTGCATGTCTTTCCAAACTTGTATGACTTCAGAAAAACATGTTTTTGTCCATATCATGAGCAAATGGGGTCAAATGTTGTTTCTGGACCCCATTGACACATTCTTCATATCTTCTTTTGAGTGTAAATGATGACAGGGGAACTATATTGAAAACCTTTTTTATTGGAATTTCTACTTTATGCTTTAACAGATTGGGTCTATGTTTATATCCTGAAAATCAATATAAATGCGCATCAGAGCATGAATGTAGGGAATGACTGGCACATGTAAGAGGTAATATGTGCTAACAGGATTAGCCATTAAATCTGGCACATTTCTTGATTAACGCAGGTGGCGAGAGCACCTCTCCATAATCCAGCAAAGTAATTAACCTTCGAGAAGTGTCTGAACCAAATGAACGGTTTTAATTCCAGCTCAGAGAAAGAGATAGAGCAGTTGAGCTGTGACATTTTGCCACCGAAACTGACTGGAATAACAAGGTCTGAGAGGGACAGATCTTGGTTCGTCGTCCACCTCACTGACTTTTGTGGAGTATTTGAGTTTACAATTGACAGTCAATTACCACCATGACAGCAAAGTCCAATGGTGTGGCAAGCTTTCTGAAAGCTTTCTTGACATCTCTGTAGAGGAGCCAGGTTCATGGCATGTCCACTAGCAACAAATCAATCTCAACTGTGGCTTCTCTTTCAAAAAGCCCAAAATAGGAAACTGGTTAAAAACGATGAAAGAAAACAGACTGGAATCAAAGGCAGACAATTTGGTGACAGCAGAGAGACAGGTCTATGATTGCAGCGTATTGATTCTACTCAAAGACTGAGGATGAACTAAAAGATGGAAGCTGTTTTTGTAGTCATGAATGACCATTGAGGTCTCACCTCTGCATTTGTCACCGTTTTTTACATCTCTGAACATAGTTATGGAAAGGCGAAATGACTCAAGTAGAGATGGAAAGAGGCCCTGTGAGGTATTCAAAGCATGATCAATTCTTAATTAGTCAGCGCCAGCCAGCTGTCAGCGTATTTATAGAAAAGCTCTTTCCATGAGGTCAGAAGGTGATGACGTGACAACAAGAGTTGCAGTAGAAGCAAGAGTTATCTGCAAGATTGACAAGTGAAATGAGTTTCATAGAGGTTTCTTGTGTTTGCAGGTCAAGGAGGTCTGTTGATTTTGTTGCTACACACATACTAGCATTACACAGCACCGTTATTCCTCTGCAGTTTGGTTGCAAGGAGAATTTTTTGACAGGTGAACCTGCAAAGCTAAAAATCAATTACGTTATGAATTTGTGATATGATGTTTATTGCAATATTTAAAAAAAAAAAAAGAAGAAGAAGTGGAAAAAAAAACACTCTGTACATTTTAAAGTTAAATTCTTCTAATCTAATGCACTTTGAGAGTTCAAAATTAAGCGCTCCATCCTATGTTCTTATCTAAGAAAACTTAAGTCAGAAAAAAGTCAGTGAACTGACTTGTACCTGAGCTTTAAAGGGAACTCAAACCTCTTTTTATATGTAATATACTGTCTCAGTCTAAATTACATTCACATTGGTGTTTTAGGAAGCCAAACAAATTAGAATATAATATTAATAATAACAACAATGATAGTAATAGCCATACATTGTAAAACAATTACACTGCAAAATAAACGAAAATTAATATTTCATTTTACACTACAAGAGGGAAATTACAATTCTTCTTTCCTAATTTCTACGCTTGAAAGAGATATTTTAAATTTGGACTGCAGTAACATTACCCACTGAAACCGCTAGCTGTCAGCAATTCATACCGCACTTTTAAGCTTTTATTTTGACGGAAACGGCAGTAGAGCTTTTATTTGAAATGAAAACTCCAGCTTCAGTGAAAACAGGCTTACAAAAAAATGCGTCTCACTACAAATCTAGAGAAATGCTGTAATCATCTGCCGCGCAAATAAAGCGCAACTGGTGGTCGTTGCATTCCCAAGCGTGCGCTAAACCCAAAGCACATGCAATAAACGAGTTCACTGCTTTCACTGTGAAAGGAGGCGTTCTGAGGCATGGAAAACGGCGGATCACCAGCTGATCGCCTGAACGAAGTGCACGCTTGGCTTTGAAACGTGCAGCGAAAACAGACTTGATGCAGGGATTAAAGGAGAAGTCCACTTCCAAAACAAAAATTCACATATAATGTACTCTCCCCCTTGTCATCCAAGATGTTCATGTCTCTCTTTCTTCAGTCGTAAAGAAATTATGTTTTTTGAGGAAAACATTTCAGCATTTTTCTTCATATAATGGACTGATATGGTGCCCCAATTTTGAACGTACAAAATGCAGTTTAAATGTGGCTTCAAACAATCCCAATGCGGTTGTAAACGATCCCAGCCGAGAAAGAAGGGTCTTATCTAGTGAAACGACTGGCTATTTTCATAAACAAAATACATTTTTAATACTTTTTATTCTTAAACGCTCGTCTTGCCTTGCTCTCGTTGAACTCTGTGTATTCTGGCTGAAGACAGTTAGGGTATGTCGAAAAACTCCAATCGTATTTTCTCCCTCAACTTCAAAAATCATTTCAAGATCATCCTCAGAAGTACCGACCCAGTCTTTGCAAAGTAAACATGCAAAGAAGATCAAACACCCTTAACAAAAAAGGTAAAACGCCGATATAGGACAATTTTGAAGCTGAGGGAGAACATGAGATGGGATTTTTTCAACATACCCTAACTGTCATGAACCGGAACAAAAACAGTTTAGGCAGAGTGAGACAAGACGAGTGTTTGACCTTAAAAAGTATATAAATTGTATTATTTTTATGAAAATAACCGATCGTTACACTAGATAAGACCCTTCTTTCTCAGCTGGGATCGTTTACAACCGCGTTTGGGATCGTTTGAAGCTGCATTTAAACTGCATTTTGGAAGTTCAAAATTGGGGCACCATAGCAGTCCATTATATGGAGAAAAATGCAGAAATGTTTTCCTCAAAAAACATAATTTCTTTACGACTGAAGAAAGAAAGACATGAACATCGTGGATGACAATGGGGTCAGTACATTAGATGTGAATCTTTGTTTTGAAAGTGGACTTTTCCTTTAAGCCATATCACACTTTTGGTTTGCGTTGATAGATACTGTGTCAAAGCATAACAGCCCAAAATACAACTTTAAAGACCTTTTTATGTTAGAATTAAAAGTTTAAATATATTTTACAAATTAGACTTATCGTTTCTTGTGACCACAATAATATCGAGACAGTTCTGCTATCGCAATATCACAGTATTGTTAGATTGCTGTCTCCATGCCTAGACAATTAAGATCCAGCCCCGGACGCCAGATCCCGTTAGAAAATATCAGTTTGTCCAGTATCAGAACAACTCGTCAGCAGAGAGGTCTAATACTCAAACCCTGTTAACAGGAGGTCTTGTCTGGTACCCAAAAATACCCAAAACACTATTAACAGTCTTCTATCAGCCAAGAAGTTGACTGAGGAAAAAGCCAATGAAAGTGAAGAGCAGAAGCAGAGCAAAGGAGCAGAGTTTACTGAATAGTCTTAGTTGCGTATGTCTCAATGCTCAGACTTTGTCTGAAGAACACAAATCTAACAAGTATTGTTATACCAAACTGATTCACAACAACATCCCATAAACCTTGAGTTTCTATAAACATTCCCTTGTATCTCTTATTCATGAAGACAAACAGCCCTTGAAGCTACACAGTCATAAGACTAAACAACAATGGAAAAAACATATAAAAAAACAACTATAATATAATATCAAATGATTAATCAATTAATGAATCAATAAAATGAATATATAAATGACTATAATGATTATTATAAATGATTATATGATTAAATGAAATAATAAAATGATTAAATGATTAATGATTATAAATGAATAAATGAATGAAGAATAAATGAAGAATATATAAAAAAGAAAGCAAAACACAACACAAATGTATGGTTCCTCTGAGGCAAAACACACAGTTTGCATTTGAGGATCGTCGGATCCTTCAGTGTTGATAGTATCGTTACATCCCTAGTTATGACAAAGCAGACTGACTGATGGCACACATACACAACAGTCCCAAATGCTGTACTAGAAACCTTACTTCATTCTTTTGAAGAGGAAGAAAGCCAGTGAAGAAAGGTAATACTGTATGAGGAATTATCACACTGTTTTTGTTTTTGACCACTGCTGTATGACAAGGGTATAATGTAAAACAGTAACTAAATCAACCTTCTCACTCAGGCGGCACAATGCGTTAAGCCTTCCTTAACTTTGATTCTTTGTGCTATGAGGGAAAGAGTTGTAATTGGCTTTTATTTGTTCTTTCTCTTATCACTGTCTTGCTTTCATGGATAGCTTCAAACTAATTAATCAGGCCATGAGAATGATGGAAACGGTCATTGTATCCTCCTCCCTTGTCTTTTTCTCTGAACGTCCCTTGCGGTGCTGACAAAGGCTTTTTAAAAAAACAATCTGTTATGAGCAGATAAATTGTAGGGGAAAAAACGTGAATATTCAGTAAATATATCTTTAGTAAAATGTTCAATTTCCACAACCTCAATTACATTACAATTTTGTCATGCACTGATTTTATTTTTATATTATCTTATCCAGGCCCCAAGCTGTGTCATATTCAAGCACTTTTTCCTGAATTTCTTATCAAAAAAATTTAAATAAATGAATAAATAAATGCCTCACTTTGCACATCAAATCTGCATTAGATGTTTTATATGTAAATTCCAAGCACTGTGAATTTAATTTCTCATACTGTGCGATGCAAATGCAGGAAAATAAAATATAATGATGTGATCTCTCCAACAAGAATTTTAAAAAGCCTCATTTGATTGGAGAACATAATTTTAGAGTGATTAAAATATGTACTTCCCAGTTAAATCACCTTAAGAGATTTGCTCTCCTGTTCTGTTAAGAAACTTAAACTTGTTTGAATCAAATGTAATAGCAAGGCATGCGTGTTCAGATGTTAAAGGGTCAGTTCACCCAAAAATTACAATTCTGTCATTAATTACTCACCCTTGTGTCGCTCCAAACCCCTAAGACCTTCTTTTATCTTCGGAGCACAAATTAAGACATTTTTCGATGAAGTCCGAGAGCTTTCTGACCCTGCACAGACAGAAACGCAACATCAGTAGTTCAACCATAATTTTATGATG
Source organism: Labeo catla (assembly GCA_012976165.1). NCBI lineage: Eukaryota > Metazoa > Chordata > Actinopteri > Cypriniformes > Cyprinidae > Labeo > Labeo catla. The sequence goes on along the minus strand of VONZ01000031.1, from coordinate 2,043,119 downwards.
TGACAAGAATACATTTTGTGTGCAAAGAAAACAAAAACAACAACTTTATTCAACAATTTCTTCTTTATAGTAGTGCATGTCATTAGCATTATGTCCTAATATGTGAAGTCCATTACACAACTCCCATGACAAATTTACAAGTTCTTTAAAATGTTAATTTGCGTAAAACAAGTATCTCAGAAGTGTTTTCCCTGCCATTGTATTAGGGGGCCTTGTTCTTTTATTAAACAAACTAAACAGTCTTATTTTATTTATCTTATTTACACGACGGCATGTCATTTCTGTCGCCACATGGACGCTCGTCTACAATTAGTCCTCCGCGAAAACGCGGACGCGGAGTCCATTCATAAAACCGGAATTTACTCAATAGCGCGGAATGCCACGGAATTCGTCGATTTTTGTATGAATAGATCAAAACTGGGTCTGTCACTTAATTCGAATCGAGATATGGACTAATGCCTGTTAATATTAAAACGCAAAAAGACAATTTAGATATGAATCCTGCATGTTCCGCTTGGCTCTGTATGTATGAATGGCGGAAACACGGATTTGTTTACTGCGCAAATACTGAAGCACACATGAGGCTCGCGGTGATTTTCGGCCTCTGAGTCTCATTATATGACGACATGAACACATTAACTTCATCTCCAGAGCTGCTGTGAGAGTAATTTCATGTGAATTTTACCGTTTCGTTTGAGAAAACATCATATCATACCGAATCACACAGAAACTTCACAGCAACCTGTCAAAATAAAAGTACGCTTTAACGTGTAACCGAAATATATTACTCTTGTATTACTTTTGTACATTATTACTAAAACTTTTTTTAACCAAATATTCACACAAATTTTCTTCCATGTATTAATTTTAACAGTAAACCTCTTTTTGTTTGCCAAAAATAAAAGGGTTTAATTTTCATTTGATTAAAAATATATAAATGTTTAATGTCTTCCTTTGATTATCAGAAAAATTAAAACAAACATTTTGGAAAAAAAAAAAAAAAAAGAAAGAAAAAGATTGTAGGGCCCTATTGTTCAAAATGTTAAAATTGAGAGTTTTGGGCTCTATTTTTCTGTTTAAACCATAAATAGAATATCACACACACAAAACTAAATAAATCAGAGAAATCTTCATAAAATAAGATTTAAAATGTCACTTCAATTTAAAACTAAGAAAACTAAAAGCATTTAGCCCTCAAATATTGTAGAAGACATTTTGATTTCTCTGATCTAAGTATATGGTGGTCTCTTAAATGAGGCCTCCTGCTGGCTGTCAAACTCTTAAGTGGATCTACGTGGGCTAACATCAACGATTTAAAAATCCCAGACAAAAGTTGTCATTATCACAGCATAAATCTCTCATTTGATGCAGTCGCAGCGGGCTTTGAGACATAATGACTGCTGCTAGATTTACAGGCACTGCATGCTGCCACTGTAAAGTGGCTTAACTGCTGGCTGCTTTTATAGCCCCAGTGGTTTATTTTAGCACGATGTTAAGGTAGCAAGAAAGGCGCACAGGTCTAAAGCAATAACTCCAAGTTTATAGCAGTGGACCATGACCACATAACCCACCAAAAGCTAGGAAAGGCCTTCCACAAATCCACTGAGGAAAGAAAAGACCATTTCTTTCTGTCCTCTACAGTATGTTATTGAGTTCTCCTATTCGTTTCACGAAGCAGGGGTGCTGACTAAAATAGAATAGCAAATGATTATATAAATGATACTTAGGGAAATGAAGGGGAAAATCATGAGGATGGATGTAACATTCACAGACAACTAGGACAAATAAGAAGTTCATCTGTAAATCAATCTCTTCTAATTCTCTGAAAGAGCATCCGTGAGAACGAACCCATTTGTTATGTTGTCTGAAATAACCAGAAGGTAAGTGCTAACCTGTAACAGACTGCATGTAATAGAAGCTTTCTTTGGTGTTTCCAGAGCTTAAATTTAGGGAACAACACCAGAGAGTGCCTAAACATTTTTTTTTTTTTTTACAGAGCTTTGCTTTCTCAAAGGGGATAAGAGTAGCAATGCTTTCACCTCAGCAAAATGTCTGTATTTCTTGCTAATAGTAGCAGTATTTGATTCCAGAGGGTACATTGCAGCTCATGTACCAACTGACATCTGACAAATAGCAAAAACACACGAATATGAACATGGCACGATGCAGGAAAACTGATGGATGAACACTGCTTGTTGTCATGTTGTACTGTAACACACTAACGCAGTGTTTGCAGCAGAGTTCTACAGTGCGACCATGAAAACTACTGCGTGCAGCTATGAAAAAATATTTAGAAGCACCATGTGCGACTGACCCAATCAGTGTATTTGTGTATGCGCTGAGGGGAGCTTTAAAGGTTTTTATGTTTTTGCAATGCTGAGTAATGAATCACAGACATATCTCATTAATCCTTTCATAAACAAAGTGTAGAGAGAGTGTAAATAAGAGATTCAGTGTGCAGTGTAGAGAACTTTGTTGATTATAATGGAGCTTTGTGAGATCGCAGTGAACTGAGATGAATGACAGCTTTCAATGATTTTAAGGGAGTTTGCAAATGAGATACTGATTTAATACAACAGTTAAATAAACAAGAAGTTAATATTAAGTGACTTACATTGTCTGACTATAACATTATTGCCTGACTTTGCTCTATTTTGTCTTCAAAAATGTTACATTTTAATCACTGAGTCAACGATTTACTTTCCCATTTATAAAGACAGTCACTTGCTTTATTCCTGAATGAATCAGCTGTTTGAACAAATAAAATGAATGAGTGATTCAGTAATTAAATCAGTGACTTCCGCCACCTACTGGCAGAAGTATCTTTTTCAGTTATTTAAATCATTTTTTTATTTCTGTATTCAAAATGTTATATTTAAAACATTGAGTTCAACATGAACTTATGAATTTGATCGCACTCATGCCACCTCTGAGCCTCATTAAACATGGAAATACACCTACAAGCCACTTTTGTGTTCTTCTATGCCACCTTTGTAATACAAATTAATATTGTTAATACTTTTAATAAAGTTAGAAAAATGCCATTACAAAGGTAAAAACCAAATTCCCCTGTAAATCACTTTAAGGAGTTAAATATCACCTCGTAATGGGAAGGCTACGTTTTGATCAGATTCTTTGATTTATTAATTAGAAGGTGCTCCTAAAATTTTGATTGTGCTCCTAATTTTTTTAAAGGAGAACTCCACTTCCAGAACAATTTACAAATAATTTACTCACCCCCTTGTCATCCAAGATGTTCATGTTTTTCTGTCTTCAGTCGTAAAGAAGTTATGGTTTCTGAGGAAAGCATTTCAGGATTTTTCTCCATATAATGGACTTACTTGGTGCCTCGATTTTGAACTTCCAAAATGCAGTTTAAATGCAGAATCAAAGGGCTCTAAACGATCCCAGCCGAGCAAGAAGGTTCTTCTAGCGAAACGATCAGTGCTTTTTTTCAGAAAATAAAAATTTGTGTACTTTTTAAGCACAAAAGCTTGTGTAGCACAGTCTCTGGGATGCGCGTCCACAACTGTCGTTCCAAATTCGTAAGACCTTTGTTCATCTTCAGAACACAAATTAAGATATTTTTGATGAAATCCGAAAGCTTTCTGACCCTGCAAAGACAGCAACAGTATTACCATGTTCAAGGCCCAAAATGTGACATCAGTTGTTCAAACGTAATTTTATAAAGCTACAAGGACACTTTGTGTGCACAAAGAAAACAAAAATAACTACTTTATTCAGCAATTTCTTTTCTTTCGTGTCAACACCCATTCAAGACAGTACCACAATGCCTGCTTGTGCATAATTAGAAATTAAATATCTAATATAGACAAAAGCTGACAAAAAATCTTATATGAACTGCTAAACGATATGCAGATATGGTGCATACCTAAAATTATTAACAACAGTGAATCAATCATCTATTAATCATAAATATCTCTGCCCCACAGACTGAGTCACCCCAAAACAAACATTACAGAAGTTAATCAAAGGATGCCTCGTATACAACAACAAGGGCTTGTACTGTGTAAATTCTGTGATAAGCATTACAATTATTCTCTGTGTGATCAGACAGGAGAACTAATCAGGAAGGCCTGTCTTGCTTAATCTTTGAACTGCCTCTCAACTGCTTCTGGTTCAGTGATCTAAGAAGCATCTATTTCCCCAAATAATGAAGCAAAATAGAATAGGGAAAGCCAACAAACATATGTCAGCAAGAGCGATTTTAAACTCCTTACCCGTAGAGGCCCAGAATATCCTCAGTTTAACCTTCTGTCTACTGGATACAGCATCTGCTGTTCAGCCAGAAACATATAACAAATCTACATTTAGGGAACATGCTTCCACTATAAAATCTACAGGGAAATCATCCCAGGGGTCTCATTAGTTTGGGTTTATCGAGAGCTGAATATTTCTGGGAAGGTCTGTGCTTTAGCCCACTTATCATTAAGTCTTACGGAAATTGAGGTCGGAGCCTGTGAGATGTAAGGAAATGCTTTTATTAGAGTGCTTATGAATGCTTGCCAATGCAAAAGTCGTAACTGTTTACAACGGCAAATACTCAGATTCTGAAATATGACTGAACGTGTGCATTTCTGAGCAAGATGCTTTCTATAAAACATTTCCCTCTCAATTTAGTCCCTTTTGTTCATCGGTGATTCCTGTGGTCAAACCTCAGGGGACAATTAGTGCTAGGCTAACATTAAAATGTAATTATCACGGCAATAAATTATGATTAACTGCAGGGCTGTCATATTCTCAATGGACCCGCTGCCATCTCAGAGTGGTGCTGGAGGTACACATTCGTCCCTCAGGGGCTTCAGTCAGCAGTGCAGAGGGCACAAAAGCTTTGAACAGCATTCATCCAACATCAGCCAACCACTTCTTTCGTCCTACACCAACCCACGTAAGTTTATGGTTTGTGAAAAGGACTGTAATGTTGTCCCCTGGGAGAAGGGCACCAGCAGCATGCGTATTTTTTTGCATCTTTTTAAAGCATTCTGCTGAACCGCAAAGGTTAGGCCATGTTGTTCATTATCTGAATTAATATTTAGGACTGCCATAGACAGCCCCCACCCCTCTCCCCCAAAATTTCGATATTCTTCCTATTCTGAGTGGTAATTGGTTTGCTGGAGTAACAGTAATTTCAATAAGTTTAAATAGATTTTTACATTTTATTGGCATTTTTACCTTCATAAGGCCATTTTTTTCTAACCTAATTAAATGTATGCATCATCTTTTGTGTCTAATTCTTACATTTAATCAATAAATTTAAATAGTAAGACACTAAAGGTTGTTACCTATCAAATGAAATTGGTATCAACAAAAATTGTGTTTGCAATGCAGAGGTGCCGCAGAATCTGCATCTGAAGTGTCATTTAGATGCATTTACACAGACTGTTTAATGCAGGGCATGAATGCATTTAATCTGCAGTTACAAATGCATGAATAATATTTTGATGTTTTAGTTTTAGTGATGTTTTAGTGATGTTTGAACTGATTTTGGGGGAAAAAAGGGAAAACATACTTTAAAAATAAACCTAAAATCGCCAGTAGGTGGTGGCCAATCACTGCATGACTGAGTCATTCATTCAACCAATTCGTTCAAACGGGTAATTGATTCAGTAATGAAACACCATCATGTATTGCACAGATACGCAAAACAGTTCTGCTGTGGCTTTGTTTGGAACTATTTTCATTGATGAAATACAACAAAAACAACTGAAGAAACTGTTGTGGCTAAAATGTAATTACCTCAATATTAACTTTTTATTTACAGAACTGTTCAATAAATTCTTTGATGATTTTTAACTATATTAGAGAATATAAATATAAAAAAAAAACGGGGGCATTTTTACCCCTTTTTCTTGAATTTGGGGGAAATTCTTAAAGTGCCCCTAAGTCAGTGGTCTCAAACTCAATTCGTGGAGGGCCACAGCTCTGCACAGTTTAGCTCCAACCAGCTCCAACCTACACCTGCTTAATAGTTTCTAGTGATCCTGAAGACCTTGATTAGTTGGATCAGGTGTGTTTGATTAGGGTTGGAGCAAAAGTGTGCAGAGCTGTGGCCCTCCAGGAATTGAGTTTGAGACCAATGCCCTAAGTGAATAAAAACATCCTGCAAAGTTTAAAATCTGAAAGTGCACTGTGTATAAAGTTATTGTCCCTCAAAAGAAATCATCATTTAAACGAGTCGTTTTTAAAACGAATCACAAGCTGTTTTATGTTGGTGTCAACATGAAACATTAGCATATTTCCCACCCATTTGTTGTGTGAACAGACCCGGGAAAACCTGAAAAAAGTGTATAAATATTCATTTTTATAAGAAAATGACCAATCGTTTCGCTAGATAAGACCCTTATTCTTTGGCTGGGATCGTTTAGAGGCTTTTTGAAGCTGTATTGAAACTGCATTTTTAACCTTCAATCCATTGAGCACCATTGAAGTCCACTATATACGGAGAAAAATCCTGGAATGTTTTCCTCAAAAAATGTAATTTCTTTGCGACTGAAATAAGAAAGACATGAATATTTTGGATGACATGGTGGTGAATAAATAATCAGTAAACCTTTATTCTGAAAGTCCTTTAAAAATCCTTTAAAAAATCCTTTAAAAATGGCTGCCCTCATGTTCTCTGTTGCATGCAAAATTGTGTGTGTTATGTTCACTCTGCACAGCCTGTAGGTCTCCAGCTAACCGGCTAACGGCATTATCTGTGTGCTCGCAATTGTCTAGAAATGTGTCGATGAATAGTGAAAGTTTGTTGTTGCTGTTACTTGGAGTTATGATACAGAATAATGCAATATGTTGGTGTACAAGCTGCAGTGCTTTATCAATACATTTGATACGTTTCTGTTTGGGTGTTTAATGTAATGGTGATGGGTGTTCCATTTCCGACATGCACTGCATGCAGTAGACCAATCACAACAGACTGGGTCATCACCACAGATTAATGTCACGCAAAGGAGGAAATGAATCATTGAGCAAATCGTTTGGCAGTGGCTAAGCAAATAAGGTAAATATAAATGCATATTATAAGACAATGAAAGTGTTTTTTGACCTTGCATGCATGTTAACTTGGGGATTCCCAAAACCAAAATATGAACCTTTCATAATCCATAATAGGGGCACTTTAATGAATTTTAATAGACTAAATCAAGCAGTGAAAGCGTATACCATAAATGTGAATGTGAAGTAGTCTACCCTACATCATGTAGCGTATATGTGTGCACACTCTGGTGTGTTTTTGCTTGTTTTTTGCCATAAACTCGATAATGTCAAGTCGCATATTGCTTAAAGAACAATTACAATAGTATTGCAGACGATGTATATCGCACACCTATAATCAACTTACAGTGTCACCAGTGTAACCTGATTCCTCAAAAGTAAACAAGTTCTATGAGCCAACCAAACATATACACCTCTACCATCCAGGAAGTGGATTCAATGGTAGGATGTTTGGTTTCAGACTTGTCACACCTAAAAGCACCCATCTTTTTGTCGTTTCTTTTCTATACATTAGGAACAATGGACCCGGCAGTAACTACAGCAGCAAGCTATATAAGATGTATTGACACTTTCCCAGACTAGCAGGTCCGCTGAAAGCAACCCACGTCCACAATGGCCTTTCCTCAGACGTGTATAGTCCACCCTGCCTTCCTCCCAACAGAAATTACTCCCGCTGAAATGTGCCATTCATCCCCAAGAATCAGATGCTGTGTCGCCTGCCAGTGCTGCCAGCCATTGAAACCCAACTGCAAAGCTCCAAATGAAGATGTGAAAAGCCAATCTACGTTCCAGCAGGAGAGGGAAGTAATTTTCTCTTCCCGCCTCTCTATTGATCTCAGCATGGCTGATTCAGAGCCCTGCTGCTTTCTGGGCACAGGAAGTAGAGAGAAATGGCCTTGCTGGGAGGAGAAGGCAAACAATTGGAAAGAGACGTTTTTTGTCTTACCTTCATTGCGCATTTAAAATCCCATAGAGGACAAACAAGCCATGATAGACACTAGATTGTGAAGAATCTGCTGTATTTTTGTGCTTCCCCTCACTGAGACACCACCTCATTGGGCATCGGACTACAAGATAAATGGCTTATTGTTTCAGAGAATATCCTTGGTTGCGTTCTCTAAGGCATGTACAAAAACTGGCTCCACAAAGCATAATGCATGAGTTTACACATCCTTATGGGAAGTCATTTCACTGCACAGTAGTTTCTGACCTTATTCTGTTCTGAACTCTCAAACACAATGCAGAGGAAAAAAAAAAACACAAGGCTGGAGAAGTACATGAATTAAAGGATTAGTTCACTTCCAGAATAAAAATGTCCTGATTTACTCACCCCATGTCATCCAAGATGTTCGTGTCTTTCTTTCTTCAGTCAAAAAGAAATGTTTTTTTGAGGAAAACATTGCAGGATTTTTCTCCATATAGAGGACTGCAATGGGAACTAATGGGTTGAAGGTTCAAACTGCAGTTTTAATGCAGCTTTGATGGACTCTACACTGTAAAAAACAATTTGTTGAGTCAACTTAAAATAATTTGTAACTTGGCTGCATTAAAATTTTAAGTTCAGTCAACTCAAAAAAAGTTTATTCAACTTGAAATGTTAAATTATACTAAGTGACAACTTAAATATTTGAGTTAAATCAACTTCACATTTTAAGGCAGCTGGGATACTTACCCATCTGTTATGTTTAGCAAACACAAATATCTAAGTTGTTACTTAGTACAACTTAACATTTCAATTTGACTAAACTTATTTTAGTTGACTGAACTTAAAATTGTAAGGCAGCAGGGTAACAAATTATTTTAAGCTGACTCAACAAATTGTGTTTTTTATTTTTTACAGTGTACACGATCCCAGCCGAGGAATAAAGGCACTGATTTTCTCAAAAAAAAGTTTATGTTTTTACCCGCGGACGTCTCACCTCCAAGGACTCGACAGATGAAATTAACCCAGAGAAGAATTCCATGTGAAAGCAGGCGGAGCCTCAGCACACACCTCTTATGAGGTAATCATCATGGACCAATGGTAGTACGAAAGGTCTTGAATGAACACAGCTGGAATGAACTTTTCTGGAAAGTCCACTTTGGCAAGCCGTTTCGAAACAAACACAAAACAAACTTTGTTTTGGCCGGATTTTGTTCAAAATGATGTTACATCAGTTCTTTCTTTGATTTCGCTTGAAGTATAACAGGGTCTTATCTAGCAAAATGATTGGTCATAAAAAAAAAAAGTATACTTTTTAACCATAAATATGTGTCTTGCACTAGCTCTGCGATGCGCATGCATGACTTTGTGCACTATGCAATGATGTTGGAAAGGTCATGCGTTCAAGGCAATTCAAAGAGGTAGCATAGAACTGAAAACGCCATCTCATTTTCTCCTCCAACTTAAAAATATTCCAACATTTCTTTGCATGTTCACTTTGTAAACACTGTACTTTCACCTACGTCACACGTGACCTTTCCATCGTGACTACGTAATGCAAGTCAAACTAGTGCAAAATGAGTATTTGTGATTAAAAAGTGTATGCATTTTTATTTTTATTTTTTTTTTTTAGAAAATGAATGATAGTTCCACTAGATAAAACACTTATTCCTCAGATGGGATCGTGTAGAGCCCTTTGAAGCTGCACTGAAACTACAATTTGGACCTTCAACTTGTTGGGTCCCACTGAAGTCCACTATATAGGGAAAAAACCCTGGAATGTTTTCCTCAAAACCATTAATTTCTTTTCGACTCAAGAAAGACATGAACATCTTGGATGACATGGGGGTGAGTAAATTATCAGGAAATTTTTATTCTGGGGAAGTATACTAAACCTTTAAATAGTCAGTTTTTCAAGTGTCAAAAATAACTACTAACTTTCTTCCCAGAGATAACTGGAAGCACAGCAACAGTCATCAGTGTGTAGCAGTAAATCTTCAGCTCACTGCCCGGGGGAAACAGCACCTTACCTTGGTGACAGATGTGCTGCTGAATAACTTTGGTGAAATGAGGAGTAAACACCCAATGGGCTCGTGCCACATTAGAGACAGATTATCCAGGTGCCATGCTGCAGGGAAGTTACTCCGTCAAGAGAACCTGTTGATTCAGCCATAAGGGGTCAGTCTACATGCCTGAGAATAAAATTTTGAATCTTTAGTTACTGCCACACAACCAGGGCCAGGCGAATTGGCTTTCGTTTATCACAGGGACAGACACTCTGGAACAACAGAGTGAAGTGCTTTGCCCAAAGGCACAAGATTGATGGCTCACGGCGTGATTCTATTGTTAATTGACCCAGCAATCTTCCAGTTACCAGCCTTAAGCCTTAAAGATGAAGGAGTGTGTCATTTCTGAGCCACTAGCATCACCAAACGGAATTGCAAAAATAATGTATTTTCAAACAGGTTCCCTAAACACTTTTTTTAAAGGAGTATTTCACATCCAGAACCACGTCTTTCTCCAGTCACAAAGCAATTTTGTTTTTTTGAGGAAAACATTTCAGGATCTCTCTCCACATAATGGACTTCTATGGTGTCTCTGAGTTTGAGAACGTCCAAAATGCAGTTTAAATGCAGCTTCAAAGGGCTCTGAACCAAAGAAGAAGAGTTTTTTTTTTAAAAAAAAAAAGTACAATTTATATTCTTTTTTAACTACAAATGCTCATCTTGTCTAGCTCTGCGTGAAATCTGTGTATTCCGGTTCATGACAGTTAGGGCATGTCGAAAAACTCCCATCTCATTTTCTCCTCCAGCTTCAAAATTGTCCTACATCACAGTTTTACTTTTTGTAAAGGGCATTTTACCTTCTCTGCATGTTCACTTTGTAAACACTGAGTCAGTACTTCTGCAGTGATGTAGGTTGTAGCAGTTGAGAGTCAGTTAGAGAGTCGGACTTGTAACCCAAAGGTCCTGGGTTTGAGTGTCAGTAGCGGCAGGGGTTGTACCAGCAAAAATGGCTGACCACTGCTCCGGGTGTGTGTTCACGGTGTGTGTGTGTGTGCACTTGGATGGGTTATATGCAGAACACAAATTCTAAGTATGCGACACCATATTTGGCATATGTCACCTCACTTCACTTACATACTGTACTGTTTAGTCATCATTGAACTTTTGCTGAATCCCCAATAAAGCTCACTTTAATATGGTACTGATACTGGGTATAACTATTTTTTAGCATGGAATAGCATGAGGACTTATTCTGAAAAACATATTCTTAGTGCAAGCAAACAGCTTCAATCAAGTACTGTAGCGAAGTGTACAGACATTTGACTCTGTAGTACTCTGCCATCCCACTCACTCTTTGTAAGAATAAAGCTGTTGAAGAGGGCATTTGTATACATGATCTATTAAATTATACATGATGCCCCCCATCGAGCCAGGCAAAGTTAAGGTTTGTATATCACCACCTGAGGGTCTCTAGAATGCTCTGATGGAGGTGAGGAAAGGGGTTGTTTTGCCGCCTGGGGAACTGCGAGATAGACTGGACTCATTTGCAGCCACTCTTCAGTGGACATTGTCGACTGCATGCCAAGTGGAGCTGTGCTTCGGAGTTGTCAATGTGAGCTCCCATATGGCGACAGGCCTCTCTGCTCTTTTCTATCTGTCGTGCCTCACACATTCAGAAACTCTCCCAACCTGTGCTAAAGGAGCAAGTGTCAAACAGTGAAGCATGACCAACTGTGAAATTGTAACAGCTCATATTGATCTGAGAGTTGAGAGTGACCCAAAGTTGTGCAAGGCTCAGTGCTGACACTTAGTCTTTCATTCTGCTTTAATGGTGCCTTTGGGTTTCTTGTTGAACCTGCACTTTTAAGTTAAAATGTTCAGTGCTAACAAATACACCTGTACTGCACTTGTCGATATTTAAACTTGACTTTTCCCAAAGTGTAACCATCTCACCGTTAGAGCTTAAGGAGTTCTACTGACAAAAGTGCATCTCTTTTACTACTGATGAAAAAGAAAACTTTCAGCAATGATAACAGAGAGAGGCAAAAACATTATCATTATCATGACAAGAAAAATAAAACCAAAATGAACAAAATAATTGACAGGCAAAAAACAGGAATGCACAGCATGGGCTGAAATTATCTAATTTCCTAGTCTGTGTAAGTGTTGTAATGTTACATTTATGATTTGTATATATCTGTTTGATCTCACAAACTAAGCTTATAATCATCTTCATCTGAGAAATTATATAATACACACTAACAAAGTTTTTTTTTTTTTTTTTTTTTTTTTTTTTAGATCATTCTAATATCCTGATTTGCTGTTCAAGAAACATTTCTTCTTCTTCTTCTTCTTCTTCTTATTATTATTATTAATATTATTATTATTATTATTATTATTATTATTATTATTATCATTAATATTTAAAACAGTTGAGTACATTTTTTCAGGATTCTTTGATGAATAGAAAGATCCAAAGATCAGCAACTGAAATAAAAAGCTTTTGTAACATTATAGACCATACAATTCAAAAGCTTGGAGTCAATATAATGCTTTTTTTTCCTTGGGGAAAGAAATTATAGAAATTAATACTTTTATTCAGCAAGGATGCTTTAAATGTATTAAAAGTGATGATAACGACATTTATAATGTGACAAAAGATTATTAAAATGATTTCTGAAGGAGTAATGATGCTAAAAAATTCAGCTTTGAAATCACAGGAATAAATACATTTTAAATATATTCAAATAGAAAACAGTTATTTTAATGTTACTGTTTTTGCTGTATTATATTTGTGTGATAGTCAGAATGTTGCTGCCATATGTTGTTCTGGCAATGAAATCAACTAAGATTAATGAATTTGAAACAAAATTTAAAGGCACAATATGTCAGATTTTTTTTTAATTAAAATATCCATTTTCTATATATATTTTGCTGACTTGGGTACTTTAACCCAAGTGTTTCCAAGAATGTTAAAATCCAGAGAAATAAGCTATTTTAACTAGTGGCCCATCCCTTGTCACTAAGTCACCTGCCAATGACATCATACACCCTCAGTTTTATTTTGTAGAAAACATGTTTAATGTGTTATGCGTTTTATTAGACAGTCCTTTCAACACACTCAAATGTAATTAGTATGATAAAACAGCACTGTTTTACCCCACATACGCATTACCGAAAAGAGCGGAAGCAGACGACTGTGGCATAATAAAAGCTCTGCTGCTTTCGAGCCCGGTGTTGTGCTTGTCTCTCATTAGCAATCACTCCAGTGGCCTCATTTTGCTTCCACAGCTTTTAGCCCCACCCTGCTTCATACTACAGTGACGTTAATAAATATTTAATATGTTAGCTAATCAATGAACATGATTTCTGCCCGAGTCCAGTCCGACTGCGCAAGCTGTAAGGGTGAAGGGACAACTCCTATGATTTCACGCCATCATCAAACTACGCCTTTGTTTCTTTGTTTGTTTCGAATAGCGGTGAAAATAACATACTGTGCCTTTAAAACAAAAAACAGAGTTGCATTTGTATTATTATACTGAAATAACTACACAAGGCTTACAGCAACAATTTATCAGACTGACAATTAGCTGTAATAAATGTACCTTGTCATTAGAATAAACAAATCTACCTAAAGAGGACACTACAATGAAAATATTCCCCAGTTTTACAGTATAGCCATTAAAGATTCAGCAAAGGGCTTTGATCCTTTAAGAAGCTAACGGCTCATTTAGATATCACCGTGACCGTTTTGCTGCACTCAGTATTTTTTAAGATACAGTTCTATATCCTCCCACATCCCCTGCTCCCTCAGGCTAGCAGCACATAGATAGGAGAGGTTGTAGAAGTTGATTAAAAAGCCGTAAACCCAGGGAGAGTAGTGTGACTGCACTGTGACCCCAAGAGCTCAAACATGGCAAATTGAAAGCTGATAAACTCCGGCACAGCCCCTCCACAATAACCAGCAACGGGAAAAGAGGGTCAGCGGTTATGATGGTGCCTGAAGACGAATTAACTCAAAGTCTGGGTGGTTTATATATAGATGCATACGCATGAGACGCAACAGTTCACTTCCCTTTTGCGACTGAAAATGGATTTGTTAGACCCAGACCCCAGTGGCCCATTGAATGCAGTTTTACAATCAGTGGAATGAGAACTGAAAAAAGAAACTCTGAGGGTAAGAATGCTAAAATACTATTTCCTGAAATTACTTACTGAGATAATGGGTGATAATTCATTTAAATTCAAATTAAACAGCCTCGGTGGAACCATGTGACAGTAACATTGAGAGATGGCATCGCTTTGGTTTCCAAGTTTGGGTACCCTTCAACTGAAAAGTAAAGTGAAAGTTACAAGCAAATCAAATCAAAAGTTACAAGACTTCAAGAAGGCCGTGTAATTCCCTTGACAGAAAGTACAAGCACACAGAGTGCCAACTAGTTTGGCAACAAACTGATTTAACATGCAGCTGTACACTATGAAAGATGACAGGTGGAAAGGGAAGTGACAAGGTAATAATTCACCAAGGACATGGGGCAATCCTGTATTTACCTTATGCTCACTGCAAAAACAGGCCTGGGTTCGTCCTAGTCCATTACACTGCATGCTAAAGGCACAGTATGAGAGTGTCAAATGCATAATGAGAGGCTAACGAACAAATCAGACTTCATTTACTCCTTCTATAACTGATGCATTCATAAAAGAGTTTCACGTTTTCTGGGTCAAAATGTCAGTAAAGCTACTTTGAGATCATTAGCGGTTTGAACGGCTTGAGAAATAAGTCAACTGATGTGAGTGAATAATAGAGGTGAAAGTTGAATAATGGACTTCAGTCATGGGTAATTTACTGACTGCGGCCTTAATCATTACCATAGCTACCAGCTAAAAAACCTAATTTAATAGTCATTTCATATCACCACTGGTGATTCCCAGTCGTGTCTGGTGCAGAAATGTAGTAGCATGTCACACCTAAGCCTACGCAACATATGCATAACATCAAGAATAACCAAATGGCACTTTATCAACTGTGTCATGTAATAGAGACTTAAATTGTTTTATTATAGCAGTAAGCACAGTGTTACAGACCAATAGTTGGGCATTAAACAAGAGGATGCGCTATACTGAATGTATCCACTGTAAGGTGTTCTTTAGGGAGTGTGACATTTAAACACCTTTTTGTTTTTAATTCACTCCCTTCAGCCCTTCTCTTTAAATAGGAGCTTATGAAAGACAAACATTCAGCATAGTAGAATAGGATATCCATCTGTTTCAGCGGCCAAAAATTATGGTAATACATCATTTATTTAAACTGGGATTGTCCCCGTTTATGTAACTTTTGGCTCTGGGGCCAGTGAAGATGTGCCAACATTAAGAGTTTATCCAGTTTAATGAATTTCTGCTCCATAAATTGCTCATAAATTCCAGTGTTGTGTGAAATACCTGCCAGCGATACACTGACCCCTTTCTTAGCGAGTGCTTACCAGGTTTGCTCTCCTTAGAGGAATGAATCGATCCGAAAACAGTCAGAGTTAATTATAAATCAAAACCAGCAGACACTGACAGGGATACTGACGAAAAGCTCCCACTGTGGAGTGCAAGTCGGCCTCAGATACTTTCAGTTGGAAATGTTGCTAAAAACATACAAACAACTCTCTTGAAATTTACCCAAGAAAATAAGCAGAAAGGAAACCTAAAGGATTAGTTTTTTTCCAGAAATTTCCTGATGATTTACTTACCCCTATGTCATCCAAGATGTTCATGTCTTTATTTCTTCAGTCGAAAAGAAATTAAGTTTTCTGAGAAAAACATTCCAGGATTTTTCTCCATATAGTGGACTTCAATGGGAACCAAAGGTCCAAATTGCAGTTTCAATGCAGCTTCAAAGGGCTCTACATGATTCCAGACGAGGAATAAGGATCTTATCTAGCGAAATGATCAGTTATTTTCTAAAGAAAATAAAAATGTATATACTTTTTAACCACAAATGCTAATCATGCACTAGCTGGACTTCACAATTACGTAATCACGTACGAAAAGTCACACGTGACATAGGCAGAAGTATCGACCCAGTGTCTACAAAGTGAACGTGCAAAGAAAGTCAAACGCCCTTTACCAAAAAAGCAAAAACAATGATGTCAAAAGATTTTGAAGTTGGAGGAGAAAATGTTTCACCCTAAGAGTTTTTCACCCTACCCTACCTTGAACCGGAGTACACAGATGAAGAACTAACCACGCGTGACCGTGGTAACGTGTATGCGTAACGTGATTACATAATACGTGAAGTCGTAGAAACTAGGGGTTGGTGGAAAAAAGTTGATTCACATTTAAATCGCAATTCAGTCTTCTAGCGATTCGCATCGATTCACACATTTCAAAAATCGATTTTCTAGTTAATATAATTATAATAGCCTAGGCCTAATAATAATAATAATAACAACATAATGTTACAAAACAGTAGCATCAATGGAGGAGGAAAAACAAATACAGCCTGCCCCATTTTCAGCGAGGGCAAGTAATTATTGATCGTTTGTTATTATGGGAATTAGGGATGCGGCCAAATCCGTATTCGCAAAGACACGGAAAACGAAAAACACGTTCTACGCAGCCACTAAAGGGACATTACATTACATAAAGTTTCACTTACCAAATAAACAAAGGAGAGATGCCTGATAGGACGATGGCAAATGATTTGCAGATCCTGAGCACCACTGACAAACATCTAATCTTGTAAAATGCGTGATAAGTACTGCCACTCCATTGTATACACAGAATATGTGCAATCGCAAATCTCGAAAGTGAAAGTAAAAAGCAAGCATATTAATAGCGGCTCCCTGATGTACGCAATTTATAAACAGTTTAATTACCTAATGATATAATTGCGAGAGAAAACACTGAAATGTATATATATCAAAACTCCTCCTATCTCACATTTATTCCCTTTAGGGGTTCCGTAGTACAAATTGCGAACCGAATCGTCATTTTAATTTTGGAGTGAAATCCTTACAAAAATAAAGGCTGGTTAAAAGTGGACCTCACTGAATTAGAAGAGCTAAAAACTGCCTTAGGTAGACAACAAGGTCACATTAAAAAGCAGAAAGACGTTGACTAAAAACTTAAATCACCACCAATAGAAAAAGCGACCTTCACAAGCTTCTCGCTGAGACTATAACTTGCAGTATAACACCAGTAATGAAAGAAAGGCTATACACAGTTTATTATATTTATACAGAAAACTCCAAAACATAAACACTGGAAAATAATAGCATGCATGGTAAAGTATACATAACTGGATTGTAACTTATTGATGTTATCAAAACAAAAACTTCAGGTCAGCTGGTTAGATAATATCACCAAGCTGCCAAGTTTAAAACATTTACAAGCAGAATTCACAACTAAATATCACAACACAAAGAAAACAAATGGTTTCAGTTTGCAAGACATAAGTGCATGTATGCTAAAAAATAAAGTAAGACATAGCACTGGCCGAATACAGCAAGTGACAGCTCCATCAACTGCCCCAAAACTCTTGCTAATGGTCTCCAGGCTATCTTTATTCTTGAGCCCTGAAATGTATTTATAATAACTACGGATTTGCATTGCAAGTTTTCTTTATGCCCTGTTAAGTCTTTCTTGCTATCGCTTAAACATAACTACAATTATCCTTTGTCCCTCTCTTTCACCTCCTCTACAGCAGACAAAAGTCGACATGGCTTGTGTCTGAGGCTGTTTGCCTCTTAATCACAGAGGAGCGAGGCCATTAGGGAGGTGCAGCGGTGAGCAGGATTTCACAATGGAAGTCATTTGGTCATTATCAGGGATGAGGTTAAATGAGAGAGTTGGGTTTCTAATGAGGTGGTTTTATTACAGAAGAGACATGAGGCATTAGCATGCAATGGATGGTACTGATGTTTGCCCATCTCTTTCTTTCTTTCTCAGGTTTATCCTGCTAAGACAACTTATGTTGCCCCAAAGCAATCTCAGAGGGGTGCCATCAAATTTCTCTGACGGAAAAATCCTTTTAACGCCATAAAACATTACATTTGCGATATTTACAAGCCTGCACAGAAGGCAAACTATTATTGCAATGGTAAATGAATGGTAAACTCAGCTGCTGTCAGTGTAGATTTCACCATAAGTGCGTCTGAATGGCATAAATGAAAGTTGAGAGCAAACTGACTTCCAAATGAGTTAATTAGACACCTTAGTGATGAAAAATAACAAGTGCAGAAATGAGACAAATTTGTGCAAAAAGTTTGTTAATGCTTCTGGAAAATCTTTCAGGGCATCTGTTGGGGTTTTCTCACGTATATGCACGTCACGCATTGCGCACAGTACAACAAATTACTCAAAATGAGCAGGAGCAAAGCGCCATGTCTAATCTAGCAAAAGTGTGTACAATTAGTCAGAGCTGACTGATCACCTCAGACAAATGAAACAATTATATAACACACAAAATCTCCAGTCCTTCTGTTTGAATGGAGCATAAAAATATGGGAATCCAGCTGATCATTCCATTGAAGTCTTGATAAATTAACCTATGACCATTCATGTTAGGATGTAGGGATAACGTTCAACTGAAAAACGATTATAGAAACCAGGATTATCATGATCTGTCCATCCTCTATCCATCCCTTTCTCAATTTTACCACAGTTTTTTTTTTACTCCCAATTCCTGTCAGTGCAGTTTTAACTCTGCACTTAGAAAGCTTCCAACTATAGCTATTTTTTTTAAAGGTGCATTTAGTATGTTTTGGTTTATGATTAATTGGTCCTTAAGCCTCTGAATAGTGCCAGAGGTTGCAAACTATTTTTGTACTTTTATGTTTATGCTTTGTACAGCACCTCATAAACTCATACAGTAACATCGGTAACATAACTGTCAGTTTCAGGAAAACTGTCAACTGCATCTCAAGACAGGAATTAAACGTGAATTACTTGTGAATTAAACTTGAAATACATACTGTTCACATAACACAAAAATAGTCAATATAATTATGCTTACAATGAATGGCAGGTGTTTAGTTTTACAATCCACTCTTATAAACTCACTGTTAGTTAAATATGTTACGGTCACAGACAAACATTAAACGGTAGGCAAACTTGAAGGTCATGAACAAACTAAACGAAAATGTACCTATATTTATGTATTAACAACTTAAATATCAAACTTTGCAGACAATTTCCACAGAAATTAAAAGAACATAATTACGTTACCCCACTCATTTCTTGAGGAAAGCGTCTCCTTCTAAACTTCAACGTCATCATCCGATTCGCGCTCATTTTTGCATTCTATACGCGCTAGGGGTGGGCGGATCGATCCTAATATCGATAGTATCGATACCACCGTTGGTATTGATATCGGATCGATAGTAGCCTTCCGAGATCGATACTTTTATTTAAATTTCATCTAATTTACTCTAAAGTACATTGCTCCTGTTTCATAAAAGAGCGGACATGTCTCTAAATACCCCGCTCCTTTTATATCTCGTATGCACCGTTGCTCCTCTCTGCTCTGCTGTTATTAGTTGTCCTTTCATCACGTGACTCAGCAGCGACAAAGCGCAAGCACTTCCGGCTGTTCTGTTGTGTTCTTTATTTATTTAAAATGTATTTGCATTTACATTTATTTGTTTAAAGACATTGAAGAAGAACTAAAAGAGAAATGGTTTTGTTATTATATTATTGTTTCTGAACAAAAACCCCAGACTGAAGGAAAGTTAAAAAAATTCATTGTTCTCTAGTGATAAGTTTGTGTTTGCAAATCCAGATCATTACAATAATAAAAATGTTTTTATTTGGCTTAAAAGTGTTTAAAATTTGTCCTGGGTTTTAACATATACATTTAATTATAGCTGCTTTGAGAGCATTCAACTCATAAATCATGACACACTGTTCTCCCCTACAGAAAAGTACATTTAGGTTCAAGTGCATGCTTTTTAAAGTAAAAGTATCAGTATCGGTATCAATATCGGCGATACTGGCCCTGTATTTACTTGGTATCGGATCGATACCAAATTTTGCAGTATCGCCCAGCCCTAATACGCGCACTAACGTAACCAGGTAAAGGTACAGGTAATGTCAAAGTAAAAGTCCCACTAATATATCTTAAAAGAACGATAAAAATTTAAACAAAATAATTATATTGTTTAATTGTTATTTATCTCTAAATGTCATAGTGTACTGTTCTCAAAATTGTGATGTAATAAACGGCCACAAGCTCAAATGCTTTGCCACAAATAAAGGAAAGGATTAGTTTGAGGAAATGGTTTTATGAGCTTTAGCTCACCTTTTCTAAATTCAACAAAGATAATAAAACTAAGCAAACTAGTCATAACTAATGCCTGCATTGATTGATTTAAGCTTGAATTCAGTTATAAGAACTAACTTCATTTGTTTTCATTTTTTTGATTTTCTAAAAACTATATATGACATTAAAACTTTTTCTTTTGGTAGAATTTTTTTTTAATTTGTAATTATTGTTCATCAATTTGTAAAATACTACTTGTAGAACCTCAGCCAGCCATTGCAGAAGCGCCCAGCAGCCTAAACCAAATTAAAAGATGCTCCTAAAGAAAGCCCGCCACTGCCATCTAGTGCATTTATATTTAAATACTCTTCTTTTGTTGTGTTTTTTTCATGACGTGCAACATCTAAACAAGGTTCACAGATGCGTAAAACCATCAAAAGAAACCAGAAGAGGACGAATACAGGATTTAAAAAGGTTTTGCTCCGTCTCTTATGGATTTTCTAGATTCTATTCTCATTGAGGATTCTCATGAATATCTATCTATTGTCGCTTTCATCTATCCATTAAAACGTCACAAATTAAAAACGGACTCAAGACATCCATAAAAAGCTTCATCATGATGCTCATCTTTAAAGGCTTGGCCCTGTCAATTATTTTCATGCTTTTGTGAACATGTAAACACTTACTGAAGCTGTGATAAAATCTCTGTCTGAGAAGTGCTTCGACAGACGTTAGGTACACCAACAAATTTTTAGAATACCTTATTTGCCATTTTTAGAACCAATTACACCTTGAGACAAAATTAGATCTGTTAAGACAATAGTGGACTAATCTAAACAATAGGAGTTTCTTCCCAAAGGCAACTGGACTAAATAATCTGCCTCATTTATTCTCAGCATTACCCCGGAGCACTTTTGAGTGCAAACAAGAGCACAACCAACAAAGATCTTTACTAACAAATTAGCTGAAAACTGGGTAGTTAAAGTTTCTGATATTGCATAAAAGCACATAAAGAGTGAAGAGAGGGTATAAACCAGGTTTTATTGCACAGATGAACTGGTCTCATACATGAGATGCTCAACATAATAAAATTAACAAAATTAGCTTTGTGCTTCATCAAAATGAATCCAAGGAGCACATTGTGAACTCATTTTTTAGACAAGTTTAACAGTGTTACAGAACACTGCAATGGTGAAGCTGAAAAAGTCAGTCAGGTAGTTAAACACAATAACTTTAGAAAACACTTAAACAGTATCAAGTAAGAGATTACCAAATATTTACACCTTTAGCAGCAAAAAAGTTAAACGTGAACTGAAACGTGGTCAAAAACAATGTGCAAAATGGCAACAATTCTGTAACATTCAAGCGTGAGGAATCTATTTTAAATTGGCCACATAAAGATTTCCCAAGCAGAGATAACATTCAGTCGTCAGTATAAAAATATATATGTATAAAAAGAAAAGAACACTACTCCAGGGTACAAATTAAAATACTATACATTTTTGTTCAAGAAAAAAAAAAAAATTAACAGAAACAAAATCAAAATTAATGTCTCAAAACAACTAAAAGGAATAAAATGAATCTAAACAGAACTTAAAACTCATTTAAATTGTAAATATTTAGGGGGTGGGGGTCAACAGAGAGCCATTTGAAAACCTGATAATGTCTTTGAACTGCCTTTTGCCTAGGGGCCATCAGCACTTACTGTAGGTGGACACAAAGACTGTCTGATTTCACACACACGCAAACGTCCTTGAGCTAGAACCAAGTGGTCAAATAAAGGAAAGGGACAAATAATTAAGATGCATGAACTGCAATTATGTGGGTGACTCAAAAAAAACACTAAAAACAAAGAGTCAAGAACATTGCACTGTGAACTAAAAAAAAATTAGTAGTGTCAAATTTGGACTTAATTACAGGACATTACAGCGGTGAGGAATATAACAGAACATTCAGCCATGAATTAACGGCACCCCGTGATGCAGAGCCCTTTTCCACATGTAGTAGGTGGAACGTGGAGTAAGAGGAAAGTAGGAGCGGAACTCTTTGAATGTGGGAAAGGACTTTTCTTCAAAGCGCTGTTGCAAGAACAGCTTTGCTTTGGCCTTGAAATTGGCCAGTGCCACAACATCCATCACAAACATCTGTTCGCTACTGGACTGGTCAGGCAGAGAGTATTCAGGCAGTGTGAAATCAGAGGGACTAACTGTCTGTCCATTCAGGCAATCGATGTTCCCATCAAAAGAAAACATTCTTTGAGTTTTTATCTTTTCGAAGACGTCTGGCGAGACAACCAAGCTCTGGGATTTCTCCATCTCAGACATCAAGACCGGCTCCTTGGTTTTCCTGTTCAAAGAACCTCTCCAGAGCCAGTAGAAAAAGGAGGAAACTGAGGGGAACTTGAGCTTGAATTTGATGAGGGACATCTTTGACCTCCGGACATGCATTTTAGCTTCTTCTCGTAACGTTTTCCTCTGGTGGTACATCAGCCTCAGGCTTCTCTGCTTGCGTCTGGAGATCTTCACTATTGGTGACAGTTTTTGTCTGTCAAACTTGGCAGGGGATACTTGACTTCTGGGACTCTGGGTTTTATCAGCATCTGAGCCTTCCTCGCTGCTACCTGAGAGCTCTTTGAAAGGCGTAAACAGCATGGCTTCCCTTCTCCAGTTGTAGTACGTGGACCTGGAGATGCCTGGAAACCTTCTTTTGAAAATTCTGTAGGGGAACGACGTGTTTGCAACGATACAGTTCTGCAGGCTCTTCTTCGCCTCTTGCATCAAAGCCACATTTTGGGCACGTTCTCCTTCTAGTTTTTCACATTTGAAGGCCAACATGCTAGCAAAGCTCCCTTGGCTGGGCTTCTTCTTGACTTCTGGTGAGGACCAGTAGTCCTGTTCAGTGCTGTCTGCAGGACTCAGCTCTCCCGCAGAGCCGCCCGAGACACTGCAAGTGGACACAAGCTCTTGCTTCCAAGCGTAGTATGTGGACCTTGGAATTTCTGGAAAAAGCTGTTTGAATTGGCTGAGGGGGATAAGCTTCCCTTGCTTGTAGGATGTCAGGAAAAAATGTTTGGCCTCATACCTAGCCACCGATTTCTTGTGATACTCGATGCTTTGTCTCTTCCAGCGGTAAAAGGTACTCTTGGTGATGTTGAACTTGTCTTTGAGATTGGAGTAAGACAGCTGGGAGTCTTGATTCAGAAGATCCACCGAGGGAATTCGCTGCTCACTGTTTGGGCTCCCAATTTTGAGGTCGCTCGCGTGAATCAAGGCCACGAAGTTGTGAGGTTTGAATACAGAGCCTGCCTCCAAGTCACCTGACCACATGATGTGAAGGGTCAAGGGCTCAGCGTCTTTCGACCACGTCCTCGGACGAATGACTCGATTGAAGTAGGGCCGAATCTTTAAATTGTACATGGGATAAACCGAATAAATGTTGCACTGCAGGACGGAAGCCAGCGCATACACGTGCCACATGTTTGCAAACGACCCAGGGAAGCAGGAGGCTTTGACATCGGCGTCGAAGATGGCTTCCAGCACTTGAATCGGCAGATTGAGCATGTCCTGAGACTCCTCGGTGCAGAGGGAAAACCTTACTGCCTGCAGCATGACCTTTGAGTCAATCATACCACACAGGTAGTATCGCTTCCAAAGCAGCATCTCCACCACAGTTCTGACCTGCAGCTCTAGACTCAGGCTTGTAGAGCCCACCAGAAGCATGCTAGCTGCATCAAACAGCAGGTTTCCTTCTCCTTTGCAGACTAGAGGGAGCAAACCCGTCGGTGCGTCCGCCGGGTATAGTCTGTGAGCTACTGCATCAATGCCCAGCCATGAGGAGATCTCAGAGCAGAGTGCTGTAGGAAGATGGAAAGGAGCCAGGACCTGCTCCACCTCCACAGCAACTTTTGTGAGGGCATCAAGACCCACACACTCTGTGGCCTCCTGCAGCTCCCCCAAGACCGAGAGCACCACCTCTGTCCTCTGAATCATGCCTGCACAAACAAGAAAAAACAAGAGGATTAGCATTAGTCCATCCATATATAGAGCGGCTACCAAAATAGCAAAAATCCATTCATTTTGTTTTATTGACAGATGTAAAATGTCTTTGAATATATCACTACTTCAGCAGAAGTGATGAAAGAAAAAAAACTAACTTTTGTATGAAATTAATTAAATAATTAATTTAAAATATCTGTTGTATAATGCAAAAATTTTGATAATAATAATGCTGATTAATGTAAAATTACAATGCTGCTTTGTAAAGAGATGGGTGTGATTGTCCCTGCCAAAAAAAACATAGAAACGTAACCATAAATCCATTTTTGTAGCAAACGAGAAAGAGAGAGAGAGAGAGAGAGAGAGAGACTAAAATAATTATTAGTTGACAACTATACAAGAAATGTAAAACTGTCTTGGTTTAATGTTAACATTTTTTTTTTTTTAACAGTCATTTAATTCCAGTTTGCTCCTCTGAAAGTTGCCAAAGCTCTAGAAAAATATGTGACCATGGACCACAAAACCAGTCATAAGGGTCAGTTTTTTGAAATTGAGATTTATACATCATCTGAAAGCTGAATAAATAAGCTGAATAAATAAGATGTCCATTGATTTATGGTTTGTTAGGATAGGAAAATATCTGGCCGAGATGCAACTGTTTGAAAATCTGGAATCTGAGGGTGCAAAAAAAAAAAAAAAATTACCTTTAAAGTTGTCAAAATTAAGTTAAGTTTTGATTTATTTATGGTAGGACATTTACAAAATATCTTCATGGAACATTATCTTTACTTAATATCCTAATGATTTTGGCATAACAAGGAAAAACAATGTGTGTGTTTCTGCCTATTGCTACAAATATACCCATACTAAAGATTTTGTGGTCCAGGGTCACATATAATATTTATAGGCTCTGTTACCAATATTGCTCTTTATCAGAGAAATCATGATCAACATATGTAATCAGAGCACCATTTTGAATTTTACATTTGCAACGATCCATTAGGTCTAACTGCGCATTTTGCGGATTCTTTTTTGTAGATTCACACGTACTTTCACACGTATTTCACACGAAATGCACAGTTCAGTCGCACGAAAACTTACCAGCACTTTCGGTACTTTTTTATTGTATACGTTTATCCATTAACATTTTTGTTCATTTCCTTCGAAAACGCCTATTAAGTGGACTTAAAAAATAGTTTAAGCTATTTAAGAAATAAGAGAAATACGCCTAGGAACACAAAACTGTCCTCATATTGAGACTGAATAATTCCGAATAAATACAAACAGTACCGTGCCGAGTGAACGATATTCAAACGAACAAAATTAAAACCCAAATATCTCACCTTGTTTTTGCGTTTCCCTGCCCTGAGATTTAAATCAGCTTCGTAAAGCAGTAAGGTATGGCAAACTATGAGCTTCTCACAACTCAAAGTTTAATCCATTGTGTGAGGTGGACAGCGTGCTCATCATAGGTGAGACAACGAGCGCAATCTGAACCCAAGCAGTGGAAATTTCACATGATAAGGGAGGGACCTCCCTCCAGGAAATTGTCAATCACTGAGTTGTGTTGAACCCCTACACACACACAAACACACACCTATAGGCTAT
Source organism: Labeo catla (assembly GCA_012976165.1). NCBI lineage: Eukaryota > Metazoa > Chordata > Actinopteri > Cypriniformes > Cyprinidae > Labeo > Labeo catla. Next base: position 2,017,331 of record VONZ01000031.1, on the reverse strand, counting down.
CAGTGGAAACTGTTTTAGTGAGGACTTCTCATAGTGTAGACAATGGTTTTTTATGCTAAGATAATATTGCATACGATGCCCTGCCCTTACATCTAAGCAACACAAACCAGTTAATAGTAGTTTGACTAATTTTCGAGTGTTTTAAATAGTGAGGACCACCTAAAATGTCCCCAAAAAACACATTTTGACATATTTCACCCTAACTGTTCAGGTATTTCCCAAATAGTTTCTCCATCACTAATAAAAAAGCAAACTGCACAGAGGCCTCATGTCATTGTCTTTTAAGTGTAAACAAAGGCCACATTTTTATATGTATCATTATCACAGAAGGCAAATAATGATGTGAAAACATTTTATATCAGTTTATTTATTATGTTAATTAAAAATATATGGTTAATCACTGGAAATTTCTGATATTCTGGCATGGCTTGTAATTGCGGTGTTAACTATAGGCCTGTGTTAAAACTTAATAGAAGCTTGAGTAGTAAGTTTGTTGCATAGTTTAGCCTTAAATGTTTGAAATAACCATTACAAAAAATGAAACGATTGTAAATAGACAACAAAGTTTGAATAGAGTCTATAGCTTCCTTGATAATTAAAGTTAAGCTTCACTGCACTTTTGGAGTTAGCCAATTATCATTGAGGAATGCTGGAAATTTCCATTTCCATAGCTCAAAGTGAACTCTCTCAGACAATGGCTTTGAAGTGTTTTCTTTCCATGCCAAAGCCCGGGGTCCAGTTTCAATCAGATGTAGATGGATTTTTCTGTATACCTGGGGATGTTCAGTGTAGTGCTCTCTTTTAATGGATTAGCAAGGCCTTGTTTTTCATTTTAACCCCCCATGAACACAACTTTTATCATTCTCAAGGTTCAGAAAATCCAGCAGGTGAGCTATTTACCTAAACCTTTACCTATTTATTCATAGTGCTGTATGTGTGTTCATCTCACTAAAAAGCAAGTCAGACCAGCATGCCATACAAGGTCAAGCTCACTCTTTTGTTTATTGGAGTTGTGCTAGAGCAGACAGTGTGTGCAAATGGCAGAGAGAGAGACACAGATCTGGGAAGGTGTATATCTGCCTCTTGTTTCTTCAGGGTATCACTTTTAACACCTCTGCCTGTCCACCTTTTGCAGGCTTTTCACAGAACCTTTTGTTTCTGCTGCTTCAGCCACACACCCCTCCACCCAGCACTCACTGACCTAAACCTACATCTCTCTTCCTGAATTTACCCTATACAGTCTAGTTTTTTGAATGGAGACAATCTGGTGCCAGGCTTAAAATCATGCTTTAGCTTGTTTTTATTAATTCTTATGCCCCAAAAATGCATCATTATTAATGGTCTTAAATGGCCAATCAATGGGATGCAACTCTTGGGTGAATCTAAGCAGTGAGGAGCCTGTACACTCTTAGAAATAAAAGGTTTATTTTCTCAAAATAACCATTTTGGTGTATGAAGAATATTGTATTAATCTCCTTCTTTCATTCTTAAGAACCTTTCGTTAGGTTCCATGGATGTTAAAAGTTCTTCACGGAACCATCAGTGCCAATAAAAAGACTTTTATTTCTGGAGTGTATTGTAAAAATGCACTTGATAAGTGTGATAACAGAGGTTCCTCCTAAAATGTAAAGCTGAAATGTTGATGAGCCGTTGTGGTCTAAAACACCTCAAGTGTTCTTCTTCCATCCTGTGCTTAAAATGCAAATGGGGCAACATTGGGTCGGCTCCGGTAGTCTGCCACATGCTGAGGTTGTATGTATGTGCTGGGGTTTGGGCCGTGCTTGTGTATGTTGGGGGTTTGAGGGGGGTCGTCAAAGATCTGTGGGACACAGACAAGGAGAGTCTTGCAACCTTTTGTTCTTGAGCTTGGCAGTGTGGACTCAGGCACAGTCAAGAGCAGGCACTTGACACCTATTGGGTAATCTCAACATGGGTTCTGCTAGGCAGAGTTTGCTTTTAAACAGCGCTTCGCCTCATTAACCACCAAATACAAACCAAAGGTGCTCAGAGATAAGGAAACACAATATATATATATATTTTTTTACAATAATATTGCTTTACATATTACATGCTGGGGAAAATAAAATTAGTCAATTAAAATATACAGTACTGTTTTTACATGGATGTTTATATATGCTGGTCCATTGTCTTTGACTCACACATAACATTCTCATTGAGATCATTATTTCCTGTAACGGGGGTTTACAGGAACCTTTATTGTATATGGAATTAAAAGCCTGTGAATGTTTCCATGTCATTTTTTTTTTTTTTTTTGAATGGTTTAATTTCTAATGATTACACAGAATTGTGGTTAAACTCTAAATATGACAGTAAAGCACACTTGCTAAATAAGGACGACGACTAGCTCAAGCATGTGAGTTTACTGTATGTGCTGGAAGAATTGGATAACCACTGTAGTCCTTACATAGAAATTTGTTAGCAACTTACATGTACATTTAAGGTATGAACAGATTGTGTTGTGATGTGAAAGATTATTTAAACTAATGTGTGTGTGTGTGTGTTAAAAACCTACAAATTCAAAAGAAAGTCAAAATATTTGTCATTGTGATTGAAAGGCTCTACTGGAAAGCCATGTATGACAAACTGTTGATGTATAAAGTTTCACAGTTGTGATTACAAGAGTGTAGCTTCTATATAAACTGAAATGTAGGTGATGACCTATAGTAACATATTTGTCTGTCTTCAGATTTGAGCCCACTCATTTTAGTTTGCAGCTATATTAATTTCCTCCCATCAATAAAAATAAAGGTTCCAAAAGGGTGTTTTTGCAGTGATGCCATAGAGGAACCATTTTTGGTTCCCCAAAGAACCTTTCAGTGAACGGTTCGTAAAAGAACCATTTTGAAAATCATTTTAAAAATCTAAAGAAACTTTTTTTCTGTAAATTCTCCAGGTCCTGCAGTTTTCCAGCATCCTTTGCATATTTGAACCCTTTCCGGCACTGACTGTATTATTTTGAGATCCATCTTTTCACACTGAGGACAATTGAGGGACTCAAACACAACTATTAAAAAAGGTTCAAACATTCACCGATGCTCCAGAAAGAAACACGATGCATTAAGAGCTGGGGGTTGAAAAAAAAATAATTTGAAGATCAAGGTAAATTGTTCCTAATTTGTCTTCCAGGAAACATGCAAGTATTTTCTGTTGCTTCCGAAGGGCAGTACTAAATGAGAGAAAAAAAAAAGATCATTGATCATTCTTCATCCTGTTCAAATGTTTTCACCCCCTCTCTTATTTTGTTAAAATTATTCACATTTTCACGTATTCTGCAAGGGGTTCCCAAACTTTCGTATGCCACTGTATACACAAGTTATGACTTCTGCAGTTTCTTCAAAAATTAACACATTTCTAGGATTTAATAAGGCAAAAATGTTGGTTAGGATATTGCCAGCATTATGATCATTTTTTCAAAACAATATGACCCATTTATGACTTCTAGAATTAACACTTAAGTCATTAACATTTAACTACTGACCTGATTAAACTGCAATAGGAATATACAGCAGACAAACAGTTACAACCGAAAAAAATAAACTGGTAGAAATCTATTATTAATGTTAAATTCTATTAATATAAAACATAAACACACATGTAAATATACTAGTAAAACAAGATTTAAATTCATTTTCCAAATAATGACAAAGAACGATATTTTTCTGTATTACCTGCATTAAAATCAACAAAGCTGAACAGCAATCCAAGACATGTGCAAGTCATTTTTTCTCTTTTAGTAACAGGTTTCACTCTCAGTTCCCACAATCTTACATGCACATGTCTTTTGACATCACTTCCTCAGACTGCGCAATATGTTTGCCACAAAAGTGAACCCGTGATGTTTTCCACAAATTAGACTAAACCCTTAAATGTATAAAGAACCACACTCACAAGCCAACTCAAGACTAAGCAAAAAGCTTTTATTTGATCATTTATCATGAATGCTGTTTGTTTACATGAATACCGCATTCCGAATATTTCATTACCGAATACACACCACTAACCTAAAAAAATGTCTGTCCCCATCCTGCATTGCCATTCCCATCCTGCAGGCCATCTAGTGGCAACACTTGTCCTCAGAGTTTGTCTTTTTTACAGCACAAACTCATCTGTGTGAAAAACATGTTGAGAGGTGTTAAACAGTCAGCGAGTAAAAATGAGAAGTACACACAATAACACATCAACTCTCTCATCTCCAAAAATGTATCCTTTCAGATCTTCAGATACTTCTTATCCCAATATCCACTGGCAGTATTGTACTTAGTATGACCAATCACTTAACCATCTGACTTTTAATATGACAAATTGTTATAGGTGTAAAATACTATGGTGTTAAATTATACACATACTGATATTTAACCTTTTTTCAGGTTTATGCACTATAATCTGAGGTTGGTAATTATTTCAGTCATAGTGCAGTGTAGCTGTTTGCCCAGCTGGTGGCATCCATGCACTTGGTGACTAATGTGTCAAAACAAAAGCACAAAGGTACAAAAGCATTATTTATAAACCAGGCCAAAAATTGCATATCCTTTTACAATGCAGTAAATCTTTGAGTTTTTTTTTTTGTTCCTGATTAATAATATGCCAAACATATGACACGACCAATAGGCACATAACACTTTGTTATTATGAAATAGAGATAGAAACTGTCTGAGATTTAGACAAGTCATGACTTGAAACAACTGTCATGTTGCCAGGGTTTATAAAACTAAACTGCAGCATACAGAAAACAATTAAGTGAATTGAGACTTGTGACAGAGGACCAAAATTGGTCAAAATGTCTTTCTATTTGTCTGATCTCCAGTGATTCATGAAGTTACCAAAATAACAAGAAATGGGTGGTTGAGATCAGTGTTCGAATTGAGGGGGGGCTGGGGGGGCTGGGGGGGTCCCGGGCCTCCCATAAGCATTAAGGAACACCCATAACACCCAAAAAACTATGCTTGGGGGGGTCCCCTGGTTTTTCAATAAAAATATAATACTTAAAACATAAAACTAGTGAAAAATAAAATTAAATGAAAAGATTCGATTGCTGTATTAAATTTAGACCTGCTCGCGTTAAATCATATTTTATTTCTACGCGTTTTTGCAGCGTTGCGCATTATAACCAATCACACATGACTCTGTTGAGTTTAAAATGCAGTGGCCAATCAGAGACGTTCACAACAGTCATTGCTGAAACCTGGAGTTTTGTTCAGATTGAGCTCAAGAATTCCCTCATCATAAGCAACAAAGTGCAGATGAACTATGTAAGTAAGAGATTTATTTATCATACAGTGTATGGACAGCTTTAGATTCAGTCTAATAAAATGCATTTTCCCAAAATTCAGGATATGTGGGCAGATAATAGCCTAAAATGTCTTATTATTCTATGATTTTATTAATTAAATATAAGAATTTGACGCAAAAGATAATGCACACTTCCAATCATATTTATATTGTTTTTTTGTTTGTTTGTTTGTTTTTTATGGGGAGGGGGTCTGGTTAGGGGGACCCCCCAAGAGCTTTGACACAATTCGAACACTGGTTGTGATTAGTGCATCTAAAACATTAAAACAGAACTCCCCACTTATTTTACAATTATATATAAGCTTTCGTGACCAAATGTGACCCTGGTCCACACAACCAGCCACAAGTAGCATGGTATATTTGTAGCAATAGCCAACAATACATTGTAAGGGTCAAAATGATAGATTTTTCTTTGATGCCTTTATTTTCTTTTATTAAAATAATAAAAATAAAATTATGTTTAAAAAATGGACCCTATAAATCTCAATTACAAAAACTGACCCTTATCACTGGTTTTGTACTCCTGGACCACAAAACCAGTCATAAGGGTCAGTTTTTGTAATTGAGATTTATAGGGTCCATTTTTAAAACATCATTTTAAACATTATCTGAAAGGATAAATAAGCTTTCCAAGCGATGTATGGTTTGTTAGGATAGTACAATATTTAAACGAGATACATATATTTGAAAATCTGGAATCTGAGGGTGCAAAAAATCATAATACTGAGAAAGTCACCTTTACAGTTGTCCATATGAAGTTCTTAGCAATGCATATTACTAATCAAAAATTAAGTTTTGATATATTTAAGGTAGGAAATGTACAAAATATCTTCATAAAACATGATCTTTACTTAATATCCTAATGATTTTTGGCATAAAAGAAAAATCGATCATTTTGACCCAAACAATGTATTTTTGGCTATTGCTACAAATATACCCGAGCTACTTCAGACTGGTTTTGTGGTCCAGGGTCACAAATGTGATACATATTCCTTTTAAATTTAAGCATGTTCATGTCCATGTTATTTGTCAACTACCCAAACACAGTCAGGGGGATTCTGACAGGATGACGTTTAGCTGTGGGCAGCGTCTTGTTAGTGTGCACTAGTGAGACCCGCCTCCCTTCATTTTCGCTCTGTAGCACACAGTGCCCTGCACTGTATGTCTGTTCTCATTTAATTCAGCAGATGAATCACATCTGAGCACTGGTTGTGCATCAGACGGGGTGAAATCGCTGTATATATACCGGTCATCTACTGCGCTCTGGAAGCGTCTCTGCATGGAACAACGTCCACACGCTACAGTCATGCTGGAAACAGTTCGCTATTGTGGATTTGCAAGATTGGAGGAATGATGAATGAATAAAAACAGCGACGTGGATAATCGACTAACGCTGTGTATTAAACCGTCAGCAGTTCTCTTGAATAATCTGTCAATAACAAGCGTTCAAGACGGACGGCGTTCAGGAGCACAGAGGGAGAAACCGCGCGAACATGAGGGAGCGGGACTTTATGCCAAACATGGAACGGGGCAAACCGGCCACATATACAGGAGACAAAAAAGCTAAAATGGCTGCTAAAACCAATAAAAAGTGGGTGAGACTGGCTACTGTATTCGCATATGTCTTGTCGGTGTCTTTGGCTGCTATAATACTGGCAATCTATTACAGTTTGATATGGAAACCAACGTCTGGATCTGTGTCTGGACGGTCAGATGTTTTGGTGACGGCGGCAATTATGCCTATAAACACAAATAACATCACAACAAGTGATGTACCAACCACCAACAAGATGAATAATACACCAGCGGTCAGCCTGAGATCAACTCAGATCCCCACATATGCCCACTCCACTTCTTCACACAGACAACAGCACTGGGGTGATGACAAAGGTCATGACGGCCTTGCCAAAATCCCCACAACAAAAACAAAGAACACTGACCAAACAGGAACATTTGATTCGACACACATTAACCCAGGACGTTTCAGTACAGCAGAAGTTAGCCGTGTATCGGAAACTAGTATTCTTGTAGCAGGTGCGTCAAGGGAACCCTCTTTGGTCCATGGAGCCACATCCTCTACTAAACCAAACATCTACAGCAGTTCTGGGGTCGGTGCCACTGAGAATCAGCCAAACATGCGGGATTCAGCCTCTTCCACAACTGACCAAGCATCTTGGACAAGCTACAGTGCAAGACCTGACGTCTCCTCTTTGACAGAACGTGGTCTGGAATTAATGGAGGGCTCGTCTCCGTTGCAAGAGGAGTTGGTTACCAAGGACACCGAGAATGCAGCAAGTGGAGTGTGACACCAGATTATTTGTGTGGCACGTAATTACATGACATTAACTGTGATGACTGTGCGGTGAAAGAAGTAACTGCGAATGTGAGAAAAGAAGTCATGCGATTTATACTAATTTTGTTTCTATTTAAAGGACAGAAACTGTGCTGACCGACCTGCTTTGAAAAGCTCATCTAAAGGTTGTTACGTTAAAGAGTGCAATAGTTGGGTTCCGAAAATAAAAATCCCATTCATTTTCTCCACTAAGGGAATTCATTTCGAACGATAACTTATAAGCCTTTAAAGACGGACATACTGTAAGCTACAATGTTGCTTATTGATGGTACATGCTTTTGTTAAAGCACTGGCATTTGTAGTTAAAATAATAATTGCATTTATTCCTGGTGTAAAACTACATTACCCATGATTCTGAAGAGAAATTACTAATCAGAAAATCTCAACAAGCAAATTTATCATCCACTCAAATCCATGAAGCACATATTTTCCCCATCGAGATAAACTGATGTTATTTGCAGTGTCAAAGCCATTTTTGACAGATTTTCAAATAATTTTTTGCTTCAAGTCATGTTTGTAATTCACTTCTTAGCTGGTCTGTTTGGTTCATGGCTTATAGCTCTTTGACGAAGACGTCCTATGGAAAAATTGAATGGAAAAAAACTTTTGGAACCAAAGTTGCTGAAAAAAATGGGCAGGCACTGTCTGTGGAACTCTATAAATTCAGTTGCAGATAATCACAGCCACGCTCATACTCAGCATCACAGAACGATTATGTGATATAGCATTTATACAACAGTTCTAATAGAATTAATATCCAATAACTTACATTTTAGACAAAAATTGGCCAGTATAATTATTTCCAGTGAAAATAGTTTCAAAATAAGTCAAAGTATTAAAGCTTTGTTTTTAATGAAACAATACACAGATGACTCCAGCCACATTCACTCCAGTTTTTCCAAACATAGACATGTGGGGTGATACAAAAAGATAAACATTACTAAATATGAAGTCCTGGAACACTTCTTGGCAAATCAGATCAAGGACAAGAACAAACTGTTGTATAATGAATTATAAATGATAATGGATTGATGAGGATTGTGGTTAAGCGTTAGGATTATGGTTCTTAAGATGTCTTTTGGAACAACAGGAAAATGAGCCATTCACATCGCCAACGATGGACAAACATCCTTCAGTAGCGTTTATTTCATTGTGTAGTAATTGTGAACATGTTAAACACTGTTTAAACACTTTGCCTATAGAGTTCAGAAATGCTCAGGAATGGAATATCTGTCTGAATGCAGAATACCTGGCAAGTAGGAAAAATACACTGTGCAAACTCACCCATGTTGACAATTTAAGTGTCTTATAAATCAGCGTGGGTTGAGCAGGATATGTAATAACTGAAATATGATGTATGAATAAACAAATATTTTTCATTCAGTGCAATGATTATTAAACCAGAAATGTGTCCACCTTATGAGCTATAAAGTGATTTCTTACAGTAGAAAGAAAGTGGTCCTGCTTAAACACAAGGTAGAGTTTATATATTGTTTATTTTCTTTAAATGTAAAGCAGTTTTCTGAAATGGAGTGGTTATGATGGTTTAAAAAAGCACATATTTGGGAATTAAACTCTTACTGTATTATTATTATTATTATATAAAGCCATCTTTTCACTTTAAAAATCCATAAATATTGTTTTTTAATGGTTATGAATACAAGAACCACCAAATTAATAAATGTTAAAATAATTAAACAATGTATTATTATTATTAAATCAATTTTTGGTCCATTTTTATATCCATATTTTTATATTTATATTTTATATGGACAATAAGCGTAACCAGTCTTTTGTGCCGCAAAGTAATGTTTATAAACAACTCCTTGCCAAAGCAGTTTCTAGCCTGTATTATGTAATGTTGGCCAGATTCTCTATTAAATGTCAGACTCATAAATTGTGTTTTGAGCCATACTTTTCAAAGCACTTAAGATAGCAGTAGGACAATGACAGTAACCAGATGTCTGCACAAGTGGCCAAAGCTAAAACTGAGTTGACGTTTATTCCCATCTCCAAATCATCAATCTCTCTGAGAATGTATGCAATGTAAGCCAAACCCTACAGTCAAGTCTCAGACCATTTTTATATGCCTATATACGTCAAACAATACAAATTAGTTTATAGTAAGATGTCACGCTGTAAATAGTGAATTCATGTTTTATGGGACACTGCATTAGGGAGATGACATATTTAATCAGTAGAGGGGTGTCTAAAGGGAATCGTTTGCTTAATTAACAGTCTTTTACATCTCTACTATATATTTGGCTTTATAAATCAAACTAGACTTATAAAACAAATATCTAGCAACATTAAAAATCGACAAGCTATACCAGTGATACAGGAAATTGTATGACTCGATGGTTTTAAAGTGACCTGAAATATCCCTCAGCCTAAGTGTGTTTCTCACACTGTGTATCCTCCAGCCATCAACTGTCCATGGGGACTTCTTCATCACATTAAGCCTCAGCATCCCATTCAACCAAACAAATAGCACTTTCCCTCAGCAGATTCCCATTAGCTTCAGATGAGCAAAGACTGTTTATGCCATAGCAATAGCAACATAAAATGCTACCTTAGTCCCATTTAAAATACAAAGAGCTGAACATTCCCTGCATATTCAAAGATCGTGCTGTGGGTGACACTCTTTATAAATGGAAACATAATGCTCTGTAGACTGAACACATTAATGGAACACTTAAAGTGATAGTTCACCCAAAAATGAAAATTCTGTCATTAATTACTCATCCTCATGTCGTTCCAATACCATGTTTGTTCATCTTCGTAACACAAATTAAGATGTTTTTGAGGAAATCTGAGAGCTTGTAGACCTTTCATAGACAGCAATGCAACTACAATATGTTCAAGGTCCAGAAAGGTAGTAAGGACATCGTTAAAATAGTCCATGTGGTTCAACCCTAATGTTATCAAGCTATGACAATATTTTTTGTGTGCAAAGAAAGCACGTTGTTTTACTCTTTGTGAATGCGAGGCAGTGACTAACATGGGCAAAATTGTGAAATAAAGTTATTTTTTGAGCATAAAAAAGTAGCTCGTAGCTTATGGTTGAACCACTGATGTTACATGGAGTATTACAATGATCTCCTCACTACCTTTTTGGGCCTTGAATGTGGTAGGAGCGTTGCTGTCTATGCAAGCAGGGCCAGAAAGCTCTCGGATTTCATCAAAATATCTTAATTTGTGTTCAGAAGATCAACAAAGGTCTTATGGATTTGGAACAACATGAAGGTGAGTAATTAAAGACAGAATTTTCCATTTTCTGTGAACTATCCCTTTAAAGGGAAGTCCACGTCCAAAACAAAGATTCACATATAATGTACTCACCCCCTTGTCATCCAAGATGTTCATGTCTTTCTTTCTTGAGACGTAAAGAAATTGTTTTTTGAGGAAAACATTTCTGCATTTTTCTCCATATAATGGACTGGTATGGTGCCCCAATTTTGAACTTCCAAAATGCAGTTTAAACGCGGCTTCAAACGATCCCAAATGTGGTTGTAAACGATCTCATCCGAGGAAGAAGGGTCTTATCTAGCAAAACAATCAGTAATTTTCATTAAAAAAATACAATTTAAATACTTTTTAATCTCAAACGCTCATCTTGGCTTTCTCTCCATGAACTGTGTATTCTGCCTCAAGACAGTTAGGGTATGTCGAAAAACTCCAATCGTATTTTCTCCCTCAACTTCAAAAATCATTTTAAAATCATACTACATCGCTGCAGAAGTACCAACCCAGTCTTTGCAACATGAACATGCAAAGATCATCAAACACCTTTAACAAAAAAAGGTAAAACAGTGATATAGGACAATTTCGAAGTTGAGGGAGAACACATGATGGGAGTTTTTCGACATACCCTAACTGTCACGAACCGGAACAAAAACAGTCCAAGCAGAGTAAGACACGACAAGCTTTTTTGGCATTAAAAAGTATATAAATTGTATTTTTAAAAATGAAAATAACCGATCATTTCGCTAGATAAGACCCTTCTTCCTCGGCTGGGATCATTTACAACCGCATTCAAAATCATTTGAAGCCGCATTTAAACTGCATTTTGAAAGTTCAAAATCGGGGCACCATATCAGTCCATTATATGGAGAAAAATGCTGAAATGGTTTCCTCAAAAAACATAATTTCTTTACGACTGAAGAAAGAAAGACATGAACATCTTGGATGACAAGGGGGTGAGTACATTATTTGTAAATTGTTGTTCTGGAAGTGGACTTCTCCTTTAAGTCACAGGAAAATGCTTTCAAATGTTCATGGTGGTTGTAGTGAAGGAAAGATTTGAAATAATAATAAAAAAAATAATACTTTTATTCAGCAAGGATGTGTGAAATTGATCAAATGTAACAGCAAAGACATTTATAATGTTACTAACAATTTATATTTCAAATAAATGCTCTTATTTTAAGCTTTCGGAAGGATCATGTGACACTGAAGACTGGTGTTATTGCTGCTGAAAATTCAGATTTGCCATCACAGGAATATATTACATTTTAAGTTGGTTATTTTAAATTGGAATAATATCCCAGCTTTACTGTATTTGTGATTAAGTAATTGCATCCTGGTGAGAGACTTCTTTTGAAAACATGTTTCCAACCCCAAACTTTTGAATGGCAGTGTAATTCTACAGAGAGAGTTTCCATTTTAATTCACAAACTCCTGTAGGGCATGTAAGCCTCTCGATGCGGTGACAGTGTGTATGAATTGTCCTGTGGCATCAATCTTGTCAATCAACGTCACTGTGAACGATAGAGTGATTACACCTGCAGCATCATTCTGCAGATTAAAATCTTACACAACGATTTGTTGTTTGAATCACTTTTTAAAATCTACTATGGCATGTTCCACGAGCGTGTGCTGTAAAACGATTAGTTCACCTCAAATGGCCTCTCTTTACCTTTGCTGACTGAAGTTCCTGAGGAGATTGTCTGCAAATGTTTGTGGTTTCTAGTGCCTGACATTTTGAAGGGGTCCTCACAGGACAAACCACACACACATACCACGGGATACAGAAACAACAGGGAAGCAGATGCCCTCAGAAGAAAGTATCTGCATATCACCCATAGGACTAGAATGACTGGCATATTTCATCTCAACATAATTCATAGTAATAATAATACAAGACAAAAATATTATTTTGGGGTTGGCTTTATCTCTGTATATCGATATATCTTCTTAAATTTGTTTACAGAAACAAACACAATAGGGTTGGAAACATTTGGGAACTAATGTCCCTTAAATCATACAGTGATTGAGAAATATAGAGACAGAACTATGTGCATCACATAACTCTGCTCTGCATTATCCAACCTGAACTTGGTGACCGAAAGTAACTGTGTTAACAATTTTAGTCCAGGTTATTCACAAAGGAGAGGAAATGGGATCTGGTGACGCACATGTTTAATCTTATCAAATACCTTTAAGAGCCATCCTTGATTAATTTCTACACTCATCACGCAGGCCAAAATAGATTACCTATTTGACATTTTTTGCTCTATTAAAAATGGAAGCAGTGGATGACTGTGCTGTCTCATGTCAACAATCAACATGTGTTGTTTTTTTCCCCACATCAGAACAACATTCATAATTTATATTTTTTCCCCAGCATCTGAGGTTTTTGGCTTATAGTCAGTCACATTTTTAGCCAGCACGCATATGTGAGTGACTGTGTATTATGTCATAAACAGATGGCATGGGTCAGTTGACATTTTGAAATGTTTCAAGAATTGTTTATGGCCTTTTAAGGCAAAAGGCTCTAAAAGCAGTATCTCAAATAGCACTAAGCTATCTGTGAACATTCACACTCACAAAGTGTGTCAACGGAAAAGGGACCATTTAAGCATGATGCTTATGTTTTTTTCATAAAATATGTTTTGTTTTATTTTAGCTGAAGGCTGTTGAGTCCATGAATTCAGCTGCATGAGTCAAGTCACAGCTCTTCATTCTAAGACTCTTTACACATTATTTTCAAATGCCTCTGGTGTGAGAGGACAGATGGCAGGAGTAACAGATAAGGAGAAAGTGGGAAAAGCCAAATGTGTGAACGTATTCTAGGGTTTTCTAGCATCTTATGGAAATTACAAAATAATAATAATAAATATAACTGCAAGCAGCAATTAAGGGGCCAAGCACTACAGAAGCATGCATCAGATGAACTGTAGCAATGAGTAACTGAAGCCATTTCAAGATGATTTTAGTCACAATGGCTGGAAAATCATAAATACAACAACAGTAAGATTTAATGGCTTATCACTTTTGACTAATAGGTGGCGCTGTTATCAAATCGATGCCTTATGTTCTGTGTGAGGTGACAATGGCATGAGTTGCTATACAAAAACGGTTTTGTCTATCAACACAGAATCCACAACTTTTTGTCAGCACAGTCTGAAGACGATCTGACTTGATTTTGGTGCAAATCAGACAAATGGTCTAGAAGGAGTTCGAAAAAGCAAGTTTTTAACGAAAATCATGGCGGATAGGAAGTTTGGTCGACTATGGCATAATTGGTATGTATGTTGTCGGCATGACCCAAGGAATATTTTAAGACCAGTTTGATTGCATTAGTAGGTTACAAAACATTGCATTAGTAGGTTACACTGTTACAAAATTGATGTGGCATGGTTAATGTGAGGTGACAATTGCACATACAAAGATTGGTGTCAATATGTCAAAGCACTGCAGAGATACAGTCTCAGACGCAGTTTGGCATCATTCTAGCAAATTCAATGATGCATTAAATGATAACCGTTTTGTGTATTGACACAAAATCCATAACTTTTTGCCAGCATGGTCTGAAGATGATTTGGTTCAAATTTGGTGAAAATCGGACCATACTTTGAAAAAATATGTTTTCAACATAAATTAAAATGGTGGACAGGAGGTTCGGCTGACTATGGCAAAATTGCTATCTTTGTTTTTGGCATGACCCAAAGATATATAGATACATAGAGACCAGTTTCATTACAGGAGGCCAATTTAATCAAACATTATTAGCATAATGTGGCCACAAGATGGAGGTGCCCCAAAACTTTTTGAGTACTGTCAGAGCATGGTGCCGGTTTCGCAACAATATGCTGATGCATTCATAAAATAAAGCATTTTACGACAAAATTCAAAATGGGCGACACCCAAAATGGATGACATTGGAAAACTGGGTATGGTTCGATTTGGCATGCTGCTGCAAATCTAAAAAGACCAGTTTTGTGATCTTTGGCAAACCCCTCATAAGTTATAAGCAAAAAAAATAAATCAAATTTCTATATCTCCTGACCACTAGGTGGCACTGTGCCAAAGCTGTGCAGGCAGCCTCGGGTCATGGTTATTATAACACACACCAAGTTTGGTCTCAATACGCTGAAGCATTGCGGAGATAGAGCCTCATGTTAATTTTTGCGTGTGCTTCGTCAAATTTGTTTGCGCGTTATATGAGAACAGTTTGACTAGTCAACTTGAATTCTCTAACTTTTTGCCAGCATGGTCTGAAGATGACCTGAGCCATCTTTGGTGAAAATAAGACAAACCATCTAGGACAAGTTTGAAAAAGTAGGTTTTTTGAAATCGAAAAATTATTAAAAGTAACAAAATTGTACAAATTGCAAAACATCTTGGCCTGTAAAATTTTGCAT
Source organism: Labeo catla (assembly GCA_012976165.1). Lineage (NCBI taxonomy): Eukaryota > Metazoa > Chordata > Actinopteri > Cypriniformes > Cyprinidae > Labeo > Labeo catla. The sequence continues at coordinate 2,002,022 of VONZ01000031.1, read as the reverse complement.
TTTGTTCTGCATTTCGCTCAACATGAGCTACAGAATCAGAAGAAAAATTCATTTTTGCTTATAAAATGTTCAAAAGTTATTAGCATAAAGATGAGTGAAACTTTAGACAAGTGGTGGCGCTAGAGAGTTTGAGTTAGAGATCCCAAACTTGCTATTGTTAATCTGGTAAAACTACTATATCTGTTATTATTATTATTCATATTATATTCAATGAATATAATATTTAAATATTATTAAAATGAAATAAAAATATTGTACTTCCTCATGCATTAGATACGACCTGGGTGTGTAGCTACACATGACACATTAGAGTGTGGAAGGACTGATATAATGAATCAGCAAAAAAATTAAAGATTACATAAGATCAATCCAGACTGAATTACTTTTGAACAGACAGCAGGTGAATTCATAAGAGTTCAATCAAAATTGCTCCTGGACAAAGGCATCTGCTAAATGTCTGATAAAAATTGACAAAATGCTGGAATTGTCCTGAGGTTTACAGGATACAGAATGCATGAAAGTCTGTTTTTAAGGGTAACAGCCAAAGCCTGTGCTAAATGACATGTAATGAAGCAACTACAAAAGGACCAGGTGGCTGGGAAGTGCTATAAAGTGGACCTTCAAGAGGACCGTGCCTGTAAACATATGACTGGAGTGGGCGGATGATGTGTTATGGAAAGACTCTCCATTACTGAAGTCGGCATGAACAGCTCCCATGAGAACCAGACACCCACAATCGTGACAAACAGACCTGCCTTAAAAGGACATCATGTAAACCAGACTAAATCAGAGGGGCACGAGAGACGGGCATTGTGGGTCTGTGATCCAAGGCAGAACTCTGTTGATTTGGAACATGCAATTAGGGATAATGGAGAAGAAATTCATTTAACAGGGTGTAACGGAAACAGATTGTAGCATAGATGTCACAGATAAGCCATTTTTTGAGAATAATACATATGTAACTTAAGTCATTTTTGGTTTTGTTAACAAACTATTATTGTTAAAACCTAAGAAAAAAATTCTAAAAGTTATCTAAAGAAATTCTTCTTTCTGTGTCTTATCCTCCGAGACTTCCGGTTTACTGCTGCTAAAGGGAATAAATAACGAGAAGAATAACAACATGAAAACAGTAAAACTCTGCACTACAAACCAGTTCATAATTAAGATAAAATAATACGGTAAGACACACCAATCTGCAATATCAAGCAGCAAAACAAGCTGTTTTGTACAGCTAAAAATAGCTGGATGCAGATGAGACCAGAAGCCTGACCTATAAATACCCACTCCTATGGGAAAAAAATAAGCTAGAAATATACTTTACGTAAGTGTATGAATACCTAGTGATCATTTAGATCAGATTAAACTTCCTTTCTAAAAATCACTTTGGTAAGTAAGTTAAAATAAACATACCTACTAACTTGCTCAACATTATTTTCTTCGACCAGTTGCTTCGCCATGACCTGATTCTCACCGTCCAAGACTTTCCGCTATAGCGCCCCTTGCGGAAAAGCAGAGGAAGCGGCGCGCATTTTACATTCTAGTGTGGATTATGTTCGGTTTTAAACAGTAAAATATTACAGCTAAATTTTTGTCTGATAATCGAGAGAACCAGAGAATACGTTAATTTCAGCAATCACGTCTTCTTGTGTTTTCTAACAGATGTTTAGAATCAGAACCAGCGATGCCAAACGATTCAGTTTGATTCAACTCACGCACTGACTCGTTTGCAGCGGCACTTCAAAATAGTAATTTATGACCGAAAACAAAGTAATTGATGAAAGAGATCGAAACAGAACTTGCCAAATATCTCCTAGCAGCTCTTTACTGTATTTCTGAAAGACTAGAAACGCTGGGCTGGCCTTAACTTACAATATATAATGTAATATGAGAACAAATAAATCATGTAAACTATTACTTATTCATTAGTAGAGTGCATTTTGTCAGCCAAGCACATTAAGCTCTCAAATGCACTCATGACCCTGGTGAAAAAACCAGCATATGCTGGTTTTGATGCTGGTTTAAGCTGGTCCTTAGCTGGTTTATGCTGGTCCTTAGCTGGTCATGTTGCTGGTCAAGGACCAGCATAAACCTGCTAAGAACCAGCAGAAACCAGCAAAGGACCAGCTTAAACCAGCATCAAAACACACCTAACCAGCATCCCAGCATCAAAACATACCTACCAGCATATGCTGGTTTTTTCACCAGGCGAGGCCTGTTCATATGTGTTAATGGAAGTTCCAAACATATACATAAGCATAAAACAGTGCCACCAAGTGGATAATCAAAGAGTAACATGAAGCACATAAACAAGAGCAGACAGCCAGTGTGCTTCACGCTTCCAATAAACAAACAAGCAAAAGAAATACAAGCTCAGCTACATGACCACACGAACAAAAGACGTTAGATTCATTTCCCACTCTCTAAAATGTCTCTACGCGTAATATTTAAAATAGCCTACGTTTTGTTTCATTAAAAGAATTCCTTGGTTCTAATCTAGGTTCTTTTTATTAAACAGCTCATGACGTCCTAGTCAGGTATTTACCCAGTGAGAGTGCAAAGTTCCTTCCATGCTAAACTAATTTAGTTGGACAAATACAGAGTTTGTATGCGTCACAGTGAGCGCCACAAGAGGTTTCCAGGCATCTAGAGATGGTTTCCAAAACCACAAGCTCACTGGCTGCAAAGGCAGTCGAGCTGTTAGGGGAACATGTAGGCATTAAAAGGCTTTTAACCAGACATAAACTCATTTGAGAGCCTGAGATAGAGCCTGTTTGGGCATTTTAAGTAGATAATTATAGCTAAATACAGGCTATGTATGGGAGGGATGATGATTTTGTGCTGATATTTAGAGTTAGGTCGACTAACAGCATTTGTACACGTCTTCTGTATAAACCCTAAGACAATCTCCTCTACACCAAACCTGTTTCTCAGAGAGTGGTAACACTTAAACAGCTCCTCTAGCCTACAACTGTGGGTCAAATAATATGAGAGAAATGTCACCATCTAGAGGTTAGCGATGGCAATATCCAAAACATTGTTCTATTTGGCCCATATGTTTGATGAGTTCACTATGTTCCTGCCTTCCTACAAACCTACACAGATCGTTCCTTCCTTGTTCCAACTCAAATCAAAATACCTCTAGAGTGCACAGTTATGATTATTATCAGTGCAGCTACTGAACATCAACAATACATTTAACTGCAATAGCATTTCACATGATAACCCACACTAAAGAAATCAGCAGCTGTCACACAATGCAGAAGCATTGTTCATTTTGACAAATTAATCAAGCTATTGTGTTACAAGTTAAATAAGACAGCAAACTATGCATGGAGATAATCATTTAAACCATTTCGAAAGAAAGCAATAGTATAATTTTTTAACAAATTTGACATTGCTGAGAAAGCTATTTTAAAAGATTTTTTTTTATTTGGCAGGATTCATCTATGCAAGCTATTGTGTTTGATATGGTCGGTTAAATACAGGGATAAAATATCCCGGATGGGTTTGGAATGATCATTTGCATGGCAAATATTACGCTGCCATTATCCAACAGCCAGAACGTTGTAATAATTCAGCAGGAAGCCTGTATAGTCTGACTACAGAGAATACTTTTTATATGATAAATTAATCATTGTCAGATAAAACAATAAACACACTTTATGAGAAATGTTTTGCATTCGTGTCTGTGAATTCTGTGTCAAATACATCACACAAGTCACCAATTTTTAAACGTTTATTTTTTCTTAAATCCAAGAATGTATGAAACACTGAAGGAAATGTTTAAAATGTGATCAAAAAACAATATTTGCATATATTTCTTGCAATATTTCTATCACGCCAAAAATATTTTCACTAGGTTTAGATCACAACACAACCCAAATACATTGCTGAACAGCCAGTGCAAATGTCTAAGCTGTTTGTCTGTAAATTAAAATCACTTGCTTGCTTTGGTCCATAATAATAACTCTTATGTTTAAAAACCCATCACAAATGTAACTACCGATGAAGAATACAAGTGAGCTGCATAAACCCCACTGTAACACAGTTCTGATATACTTTTTATACAATCCATATATTAAGTCATTAAGCTATGTAAGCCTGAATAGGTCAGTTTACTTATATGTGACAACTTATTTCATACAGAAGCGTGGAGCACCAACTGTCACAAGTTTAGCCAGACTGTCTTGCCTTAATCCAATCATTAACTGCGTCTAGATAAATCTGTATGATCTCATGGCCCTGTTGATGGTTCATGGATCACAGCTTCAAAAATCTGCTCTCTAGCCTGTATAAATGTCAAGTGATTAAACTGTAAAAACACAAACCCGAAAACAAACCAACCTGGCTATTTCACAGGATATTTCAGACAACTGGCGAAGTGCTTGTTTATTAATACAAACATGTTATAATTTACCCTACACCCTTGTGCAAGCATTATATGGCATTTCCACATACTTCACATCAAGCCACAATAATTCTACAAGGTGTGAAATATTTGAAATGTTAAGACCTCTTATAAGCCCATTTAAGCTTTAGATGGACCCTAAACAAAAGCATATAGTTTGATTGCTCTGAACAAAAACAGCGGCTGATAAGTATTGTATATCATCAAAAGAATCTGTTATAAACCTGTTTATATGACATGAATATCTTTGGGATACTGAAATAACTACACACAATAAATGTTGTTTTACTCCATGAAACTCTGTTCACATCAACTCTGTGAACGCACACTAAATTAGGGTTGAATTTACAACAGTTTGCATAGATTCCTAGGATTTGTATGAGTGACGATTTAGCAAGTACAGCTAGCTGAAAGGCATCACCAAGAGTGTTTTTCTTTGCTTTTTATAAAATACAGTATTTTTAGTGTTCTGGTGCAAGGAGGGAAAAGTGCCCGCATACTATTAGCGATCTATTCTCCTTTAATATCTTTGTGCTTTTACGGGATAGTTAGCTTAAAAATTCTCTCACCCTTGTGTCATTCCATCCTCTGCGGAACAGAAGAAAAGATATTTTAAATAATGTTTTAACAGTTTTTTGTCCAAAACAACATTGGACCCCACTAAATTTCATTGACAAAAGCAGTTTATTTAAAATATCTTTTTTTGTGTGTTCAACAGAGAGTCAGTCATAAATGTTCATGGTCATTTTCATTTGGGTGAACTATCCCTTTAAGCACAATTGAACATGGAGGATTATGACAGGTAACGACACCAGAGCTACTTGAAATAATGACAAAATGGAAGCTGTATGTGCTTGTGTTCACTAAAAAAAAGCACCACCAATATAAACAAATTACCCCATTTGACAAAAGTTCTCTTAAATACTAAAGTTAAAATGTTGATAAACTTTCACAAGCCAATGTGCACCAACGTTAAAGCTTCATGAACAGATATTATGTTTTGGATGTAAAACTATTAGCCACGGGCCAGTTTCATAACTACAGACCTATATAGCATTTTCAACTGAAACACCACTGATAGTGTGATTTAGTCAATATCTAGACTTAAAGGGAACCCCGGGTACTAAGACTGGAATGGCTTAATAGAACATAAATTATGTCTCTTACTCAAATAGGTATTAGAAAACCCATGAAAGATTTACGTTATTTTAAAAATCCACATCGTTTTATATACTCTAAAAAATGCTGGGTTGAGCCCGTTCGGTCATTTTATTGGGTTATTTTTAATATTTTTTACCCTTCTGCTGAGTTACAGTCAGAGCACAGGCTTTTTTGAGTCCTCTACAGGAGAGACAGGTTCTCAGCACTGCTGATTTAGTGCACTTCTTCAGCAAAATAAAGGTTTGTATACATTTTATTTCATTTATAAGGTTTTTACTGTGTTGTAAATTGTACCCCGCCGAACAGTAACCCTTCACCGGCTCAGATTTTGGCGACACCGGCACGAGAATTAGCGCTATTTTGGTAAAAAGTGATTACAAAGAATGGTTAAATACACTAAAATTAAAATGCTACTTTTAAATGTGACATTTTTATGTCTTAAATGTTTGTTAAATGAGTTTAAATGTATGTAATATTGTAAACTATGCTGTATTCACCCAAACAAATTCAGTTTGTCTTGTATTTTGTCCATGTGTTCTTGCTTAATAATAAATGTTCATCTTTTGATTATTTCTGTTGTCTCTAGTAATTCTGTGTGGTTTTTTATAAGTTCCAAGCCATTAAGTGACCATTAAGCCTGCAATATATTCATTTTTAAACAATAGTTGACTTAAATAAAATAACATAGCATGTTTGGTAAAAACATGTAACCCAACCAGCTAGGTCAAAATAACCCAGCACGTGTTTTGTCCAATATTTACCCACCACTTGGTTGGGTTGGGTTGTTTTTAACCCAGCATTTTTTAGAGTGTACATATTTTGGACTATGGGGGTCACCAGTATTTTGATAACTTCAAATGGTTGCACTCAGTGAGCTACTGGCGCTACCCGTTGCTATTTTGTACCACAACACAGCTCTGAAAATAAATTACTGATACGATGCCACACTGTGCAGTTTTTGGTTGTAATTTTCAAGCAAAGGGCAACAAGAGAAGCAATGCAAGTCTTCACTGCTTTCTTAACCATAACGGCAGACAAGAAACACTAGATGACATCCTGGCAGGATCTAAACATGCTGATGCTTGTCATGACACTGGAGTCACTGAAGGAGTTCCTCAGTGTGGACTTCACTCGGAATCTGGGGGAGTTTAGACTCCTTGTAGGGAAACAAATGATGATACAGCATTTGGTAACCTGTAAGCTTTTTCAGTAGCTGTGATCATCATATCTGTATTTTCTAAATTTTGTATTCCAAGATATGTTGCGTAAAAAGAACATCATGTGGCGCCAGTAGCTCAACAAGTGCAACCATTTCACGTCAGCGAAATAATGACGTCTCAAGTATGCATAAAACAATGTGGATTTTTTTAAATAACGTAAATCATTGGTTTTGTACTACATATTTCAGTAAGAGACGTCATTTACATTCTATTAGACCACACAAGTCTTAATACCCAGGGTTCCCTTCAACCAGTGTCTGGATATCCATATCGAAGTATAAGAAAATGAAGACAAGAGCTTGAGGCACTATATCCCACCAAAAACATCGAGCAACACATCCAGAATTTGCATACACATAGAAAGTGCAGTTGTAAAGGTTACAATTGGTGTCTAAGTGCATAGATTTGTTCTCACATTTACAGTATGGCTTATTTCAAAGATTCAAGGGTTGTAGAGAGAAGCCTCTCATTGTCTCTTGGTGTGCTTGGAGTTGTAGTGGCTCCGCATGTCTTTGCGGAGACGGAACTTCTCTCCGCATACGCCACAGATGTACAGATGCACATCCATGTGCTTCTCCAGATGCTCACCGCTGGGGAAAATCTGAAAGCACACCTGGCAGATAGTCTCTCCGGCGGACAGGTGAGAGATCATGTGTCGCACGTGATCGTGTTTAAGGAACGTACCCTGATCGCACACGGGGCAGACGTACCGCGCCATTCCCTTGTGCATGTCAGTGTGCAACCGCAGCTGCCGCTCGCGCAGAAACTGTTTCCCGCAGGTCTGACAGGTGAACTGCTTTTCCTTGGTGTGCACAGTGTAGTGCTCCCGTAGATGACACCTTTGGTAAAAGCCTTTGCCGCAAATCGCGCAGAAATGCTTGCGCCGATGATCTGGCTCACCACTGTCTTCCAACAGAACGGGCCGGAACGGCTCCTGCTCCGGACAAGCCAACGTGTGCTCCACCGCAAGACTTTCGCTTTCAAATATCATCCCACAGAGTGGACATCGAAAGCCCAGGTCGGCTCCTTCTAGCAAGCTTTCTTCCATAGCTTCGGCATCTTCAAGTAGAAGCGAATCCTCACCTGGGGAGTCCGTCTCAGCCCCTTGGGGTTCACCACAACGCTCTGCGTGCTCCTGCAGCTGCCTGCCTTTAATAAGCACTTGACCACACCTTCCACAGGCACAGATATGTCCCATGTGGTTGGAGATGTAATGAGCGGACTGATCCTCCTCCGTCAACAGGGCTCCACACAACTCACACGGAATGCATGCGCCATCTTGCTTTTCCTCCTTGATCTTGTGCACCTTTGGATCTGTGTCTATCCCTGTGCTTTGACCCTCCAAAGCATCCATGGCGGATACTCCGGCCTCTTCTTCGCTGTCAAACTTCATCTGGTCTGCAAGATTGTCTTTGTACGCTCTGGTACGAACTTTGCAGCTCCCTACGTTAAGGTTCCCTACCTTTACGACTTTTATCGTTTCCAAATCGGTCTCAGAATCGTCGTCTCGTTCGACTTTAATGGTTATATTTCTGGAGAAGGCAGCTTCGCCGTCCATGCCAGTGGAGACGGACCTGATCACGGTTTCTGTGTCTGGCTTGTGGTCTGACCAGTCCTCTTCACCCTTGCAAACCATTCTGTGTTCATCTGTACCCTCTGAGGTCGAACTCTCAGCTTTGCCAGCATCGCTGTAAGCATCTTTGCTGACCTTTGGTGTTTGGAAAGCTTTGCGATTGGTGCACGTGAGGATGTGTTCGATGAGCAGCTTTTCACAGCTGAACACAAAACCGCAGTCGTCGCAAGTGTATGTACGACCAAATCGAGGACGCTCCTTCATGGCAGAGCTTCGGCCTGATGTTCTCTTCCTCAAGTCGCATGGCTGGTCTACAACGGTCTCCGAGTGTGGCGGAGGGTGTGGTATGACCACATCTTCAGCAGGCCTGACAGTTGAGATGTTAATGGTCTGACGAGCAGTTGTGGTTGAGGCTTTTGGTGCACGTTCATTCTCAGAAGGGCTTGGTCGCTGCTGTTCAAACATTCGAACACCGAACATCATCTTGCTTCCCACCACGCTGGATGAGGACGAGGAGCTGGATGACGAAGAGGACGATGCAGAGGACGAGGGGGTCAGATTGGATGTTCGGATGTCTCGGAGGTCCTCAAGTGAGTCGGGGATGTAGTACATTTGTAGGTAGGCCATAGATGATTTCAGCTCTTCGAATTCATAGTGATCCACGACGATTCGGCCGAGGTACATGAGCTGCAGGATGAGATCGAAGCACTCTGCGCTGATCTGCATGTTGCTAAGATCAAAACGTGCAGTGCCCTGCTGATCCCGGATGAACATCATTCTGAAGTAAGAGCTACAGGCCGCCAGCACAGCCTTGTGGGCCCTGAAATAAATGTCACCTATGGCAATGCAGCAGTCACAGAGGAAACCCCACTCCCTTTGGTTGTTAAGCTGCTGCAGTACATGCTCACTGTGGCTTGGCCTTGCCATTACCCTGTGAAGAATCATAAAGAAAACATAATACATCAGCAAGACCCAGGTTTAAGGAATCCCTCTCACTTCCTCCCTTTGCCAATGACTATGCATTGATTTGCAAAATGAAGAGTTGGTATTAACTGTGGAATGGAGTGCACAGATCTCAAAATATATTTTTAAACTTGACATGCTGCCTTAAAAACAACACTTATGACAAGACACCCAAAAACAGCCAAAGATGTGTGAATGTGCATGGCTGTAGCTTAAAACAGAAATTTCTTTTTTTTACTCTTTTCCAAGAAGGTTTTATCATACCAACTTTCTAAGAACTAAAGTACAACATGCTAATTCAAGCAAAAATTAAATAAGACTGCTTTTTAAAAAAAAAGTCTCTTAAGCTCACCATAGCTGCATTTATTTAATTAAATGCACAATAATTATTGCGAAACATTACTGCAATTTAAAATAATGGTTTTCTATTTTAATATATTTTAAAATGCCATTTATTCATGTGACGGCAAAGCTACATTTTTAGCAGCCATTACTCTAGATTTAAGTGCTGTTTATTATTATCAATGATGAATACAGCTCTGCTTTATGGAAACCATTATACATTTTTTTCTGGGTTTTTTTATGAATAGAAAGTTCAAAAGAAAATAATTAATTTGAAATCTAGTGTAACATTATAAACTTCTTTATTGTTACTTTTGCTTAATTTAATCCATTCTTGCTGAATATTATTTTTTAATCTTACTGAATCCAAACTTTTGAATGGTAGTGTATCTAAGAAAAAATATAGATAAAATAGTCAAATCAACTAGACGCCTTGTTAATATTGGACACTTATCTTCATCACTCGTACTTAGCATTTAGTTTTACATTCTATAGTAAGAGACATTTGCCAATATGAAACAACAAAACAAAATATAAGTGTAAGCTGATAAAACTTTTTATTATTATTATTAATGATAGGTTTAAATATTTTAGGTGTGATAAATCAAAATGATATATTTTGCACTGATCTGTAACCATCTGCAGGTAAAATTCCTTATAAGGCCAAACTTAGTCAATAAACTAAATTGATTGGGCTATAATAATGGAGTCTAGTGGAATCTTCCGTTTCTTTGAAAACTTTTACTATTCAGAATCATAAAAAGCAAATGAGAGCAGAACAAAAACTGTGTTCATATGATTAATAAGCATGGTAAGAGTTGGTTTAAATAGTACTTGTTTCCGTCGTTCAGCTCTATCATAAAGCCAAACAGAGAGGTTTACATCCCGCCCCCGCGTTCTCATTGGCCTATTTTAGAGACAGAATCATGCGGGCGTTGTGGCTGTCAATCATACCGCACTTAAAAGTAAAATCAAACAACTTGGACAACACGCTACAGATCTGACCATACGACTATCGTTAGTGACAACGTAAAGTTTTTAAAGGATCTGTTACTTAAAAGACGGCAGAATAGAATATATCTGACCATTGTCGTAGGGAAATCTCTCACGCAAGCATGCAGTGCCACCCCCGCGCAGCTTCCCGCACATACGCTATGAGCTTCACATTACTGCAGCTCGTGTTTACACGCAAAACACACTGAAAATACTCACCGACGGTAATGGGCGCTAACTTGTAGCGAACGGCAGAATTCAATTTAAAACACAGAGCGAAGAAGTTCCACCTCTTTTGCCTTCGTCCAAGCGAAAACTTGGGACGAGAATAGCTAATCTCGAGGGCGAAGCCCCTTCTGTGCAGCGCGGATGAAAGAACTTCCGCACAGCCGCTCTGCGAGCTCTATCACCGCACTGAGATCCGGCCCCGCTCACGCAAATCCAGCCCGCCCCAGCACGCGCAGCACAGTGAAAATGCAACCAAACCATGTATGAAAATATGCTCTTCAGGACGAACCTTTGCGGTAACAGTCGTGCTAAAACCGAAATAGGGTTAGCTTACATTTCGCACCTTTCCCACAATAACTATTTTCAAATATTTGGTTTTAATGTGTATGCATTGCAGTTGTTATATAATAAAATCGCTTTCCTCTGTATTGCTGGCATTACCATCATGCCAAGCATATTAAAAAAAAAACTGAATTTCTGCAAAAAAAAAGTTGTTTTGATGGAATGAAAAGTCTTATTTCTGATGTAAACATCACTATTTTTGCACAATATTTTATGTTATCACATAGATCATTAACAAACGTAGTTTAAAATGTTACATTTTATATAATTGCAATTCTCAAATATATATGTAAAAAATATACGCCTTGCTAACTTGTGTCCAAGAATTATTTAAAAATTTAAAAAGGTCATTATCATTACATGCCATTACACAAACGTAAATTCACACCATAACTAATGACATCTTATACCAAAATCCACCTGATTAGATCTTTATTGTAGCATATGTGAAAAGGTACCATGCGTTTTTTTTTAAACGTTTAAATTGTTAGAGGTGTTCTTACATAGGTGCTTTACACTAAAACGTGTGTTACATATGTGTGTTACACTAAAATATTTTCAGGAGCGCCTCTGAAAATAAAACTGCTATAGACTATATATATATATATATATATATATATGCTATACATATATATATATATGCTCCCGAGTCACCATTCGAAACAAAAGACCAAAAACGTAACGAACGAGCATGTAAATACAAGTAAAGCGTTTGCTTTGTATGTTTCCACTATGTGTGCGTCTGGCTCAGCTAATGTACAGTACGGTCACGTGACGGATAACAAGCTAAGCCGTCAATCGCTTAGGAAGAACCGCGAGACCATAAGAGAATTTTCCTGCTGCAACAAACACGAAATTATTATCCGTTTCTCTCGTATAGTTGGTAAGAACGCTTTTTTTGGGACCGTGTGAATGCATTATGTCTGTGCTTTGGTACATGCATGTTTTGTTGGCCAAGGTGCATGAAAACGTACACCGTTTCTTCGACAACACTTGATCGGTGTAGACCAGACGTGTGGAAATTATTATGATTCTGTCGCGGACAAATCTGCTGGGAGTCAGAACATGCATATTACACAAGCATGAACTAAATAGCTCCTACACGCTATTTTGTGTATCATCCATTCATTCATGGCATTTTCCTATGCGACGAACAACTGCTGTTTGTAAATGTCCTTTTGTGTAATGATTTTAAGAAATCGCTGTCAGCCAGGTATTGTCTGGTCAGGTCGGCATATTTCAGATTTGAAATATGTTACACTGTAAACATTAAATACAAGCCAGTCGTTGGTGCTTCTCCTTTTATATTAAGGAAAGTCAAATTAATACAATGATACAATATGACATTCTGCTGTAGATTAAGTTATGTTTTAAGAAAAACGTACAATGTAGTTCCTACGGAATTTCCCAATAGTGTTTTTATAAGGAATGTAAGAATGTCATTTACTAAAGCATTGTCATAGTAGGTTTCACTGGAAAAAATGGAAATCCTATCCAGATGTAAACAGCTGGGTTGTCTCTAAAATTACTAAAATATTACGGATATTTTGATCGATAGAGGTCGCCAGTTACTCAGTCAACTAAGGCTCTTCAGAGAGACTCACTTCATTGGATGGTTCTGGCACTTGCTGGTCCATCATATTGAGAGACATTTGGGACAAAAAAAAAAAAAAGAATGTTAGAGAACACAAAAAGGAGAAGTGTAGTTTAAAAGTATGTGCCTTGGTATTCGTGTTGTTTTCTTGCATTTTGAAAACATTTTTTTGCTTTTGCATTTTTTTCTTTTTAAAATGTCAAATGAACATTTTTCAAATATATATTATTCATTAATATCTGTAAGCTTGCTGTATGTTTTTTTTAATTCAAAACGTATGACACTGAAAAAAATTAAAATACACAAAAAAACTTGCATGTTTTTTTTTTTTTTATTGTTGCTAGAAATATTGACTGAATAAAATACTCACATTAATATAGGTAAATGCTAGTATTAATACCAGCGCAACAAATCATGCACAAGAATTTATTTGGTTTACATTGTCTTCTTTGCATGTATGTATGCTCTGTGTAACAGGTTGAGATGGACGTGTCTGGCCATAGTCTATTCCTCCTGCAGCAACTGAATGTCCAAAGGGAGTTTGGTTTTCTGTGTGACTGCACTGTTGCCATTGGCAACGTATACTTCAAGGCTCATCGTGCAGTCCTTGCTGCCTTCTCAAACTACTTCAAAATGATCTTCATCCACCAGTCCAGGTTAGCAAAAAAGTCAATTTTTAATGTAATGTTTAATGCGCCAACATATAGCGCCATTGTGCATTGGGCGACCTGAGTTCGAGTCCCGGCTCAGGGTCCTAAATCAATTTATGAGATGAGTCGTATTTTCAATCCAATTTTTTTTTTTGTAAAAGGCAAAAAGTTGATCATACTGATTTCAAAGGTAAGGATTCATTAGTTTAAATATACACTGAACCGAAAACTATCATAACATTTTAGTTGATAATTCAGTATACTTTTGGACAAAACACCCCATGTTTCGGTAGCAAGTGCACATTTTTGGTTGTGACAGTAATGCTTTGGTCGCGACCACATCACAGTACAGAACTGTAACTTGCATACTAAAACACTACTAAAACATACAAAATTATGTGTCCCCTTTTGTCACTACCGAAACAATGACATGTTTTGGTCGAGACTGTTTTGGTAATGACAATTTTATGTTATAACATCACCCCCCTTTCAAAAACCCAAAGATGTCACTACCGAAACACCACCAAATGTTTCAGTAGTGACAATTTTAGATACTTTTGAAGCTAGCTCAAAGATGCTAATCAGTTCATGGTTACCTAGCACAATTCTGAACAGTTGTACACATGCAAAAACTAAATGTTATGGAATAACTCCCAAAAAAGTGTGCTTAATTGCAGAGAAAAGGTGTTCGGTAGTTACGCACATCTTTTTTTAGACTTTTGAACACATTTACCTCAAAAATCATAAATTTAGGGGTGTAGCTAAAATCACTCTCAGCCAATGGACTAAAACATCCACTGTTTCGGTGGTGACGTGAATTTTTTTTTTTTTTTTTTACATAAAGTTTCATAATTTACAAAGAAAATATAATTATCATTTTTTTAACTTTATTTTTTTAAAAGAACCAATAATATACTTTTAAAAACAACAATGAAAAAAAGGCCAAAATTATTTCAATATAATTTTCTTAAGTTGAAATTTAGGGGTTATGGTTCAGGTCAGCCATCTCCTAATTGAAAGTACCCAATAAATGACGATTTTATATTAAGGTTACTGATATTTGAAATATTATTGTGGGTTTTGAGTAAATAATAGAAGGATCTTAATAAACATCTAAGATTTGAATACATTTTTAAATGTTTTTGGTTGTGGGACAGCAGTTTGTACCAGTTCTGTAGAATGGCCCTTATACTGTCCTATCCTAATAAAAGGCAAAAATAAAATAAAATAAAATAAAATAAAAAATAAATAAAATATATATCATATATATCATGCAAGATGTTCAAAAAATAAATAAATAAAATATATATCATGCAAGATGTTCATGTCTATTTTTCTTCAGTCGTAAAGAAATTTTTGAGGAAAACATTTCAGGATTTTTCTCCATATAATGGACTGCTATGGTGTCCCAAGTTTGGAGTTTTCCAAAATGCAGTTTAAATGCGGCTTCAAATGATCCCAGCCGAGGAAGAATGGTCTTATCTAGCAAAACGATCGGGTTATTTTCATTAACAAAATACAATTTTTAAATACATTTTAATCTCAAACGCTTGTCTTGTTTTGCCCTCTTTGAGCTCTGTGTATTCTGGTTCAAGACAGTTAGGGTATGTTGAAAAACTCAGATCGTATTTTCTCCCTCAACTTCAAACATCATTTCAAAATCATCCTACATCACTGCAGAAGTTCTGACTCGGCCTTTGCAAAGTGAACATGCAAAGAAGATCAAACACCCTTAACAAAAAAGGTAAAACAGTGATATAGGACAATTTTGAAGTTGAGGGAGAACATGAGACGGGAGACATACTCTAACTGTCATGAACTGGAAAAAAAACAGAGGTCGGTAAGAGCAAGACGAGACAAGCTTTTGAGATTAAAAAGTATATAAATTGTATTATTTTCATGAAAATAACCGATCGTTTCGCTAGATAAGACCCTTCTTCTTCGACTGGGATCATTTACAACCGCATTTGGGATCGTTTGAAGCCGCATTTAAACTGCATTTTGGAAGTTCAAACTCGGGGCACCATATCAGTGCATTATATGGAGAAAAATCCTGAAATGTTTTCCTCAAAAAACATAATTTCTTTACGACTGAAGAAAAAAAGACATGAACATCTTGGATGACAAGCGGGTGAGTACATTATCTGTAAATTGTTGTTCTGGAAGTGGACTTCTCTTTTAATAATAATGAATATAGACCAAATGGCTGTTATTTACCATACTTTAAATGAAATAATAAATTGCTGGTTGTATTTTAATGACTTTTCTGCTTTTCCAGTGAATGCATCAAGATCCAGCCCACAGATATTCAGCCAGATGTCTTCAGCTACCTGTTACACATCATGTACACAGGCATGGGTCCCAAACAACCCGTAGACCAAGGCAGACTTCAAGAAGGCATCAAATTCCTCCATGCGTACCAGCTCTGCCGCAAAACAGGCGAGGGCGGCCCAGATGCATCTTCTGAGCCCATCCGTATGTCCAACTTGTACGGCATCCAGATCTCTTCACAGCTGGCCAGTAAAGAGAACTCGGGCCTAAAGGCTGGTGGTTCACGGGACCCTGAGGACGGCCGCTCCAGTGCTAGGGCCGATCGCACACATGGCCGTTTAGCTCTCGCTGTTGGCCTGGAGGGCATTACGTCTGAGCGACAGCCTCAAAGCTTCCGCGCCGCGTCCTCTGTGGCCTCAGGGGACGACTCTGACATTTCAGCACGGATCAAACAGGAACGGGTAGAGGAGGAAGAACAACAGGAAGGCGACAAAGAGCCTTGCTCTCTCTCCCCAGCCCAGGTGAGCCCTTGTCAAGCGGGTCTGTTCAAAGATGGGCCTCTAGCGCTTTTATGCCCCCGGTGCGGTGAACGCTGTCTGTCACCCGAAGGTCTACAAGAGCACCTATTTACCCACGCAGCCTGTGCCCTCGAGCCTAGCGGTCTGATGGAAGGCCCTTCAGAGGACAAAACCGGGGAGCACAAGTCTCTAGAGGAGAGGCGGCCTCATAAGGAGCGCATAGACTCCGGTAGCCTGGAGGAGGCCTTACGGCAAAGCCAGGCCCTGGCCGATGAGCTGGCTGTGGAACTCAGACGAGGTGGTGGGACCGGACGGAGCGGCAGCCCGTTGGCAGCCTTCACGCGAAAACGAAAGATGGCCTGTGCCGTCTGCAACCTTCGCTTCTCACAGAAGAGCCAGCTGCAGGAGCACATGTTCGCCCATGTGGGCAAGCCGCTGCGATACCATCGCTACAGCCGCTTCTGCGGCCAGCTGCTTCACGGCTGCGAGGGCCAACCAGATATTAGCGCAGCCACGGGAGAGGAGGCAGCCAAGGACACTCAGGATAACGGCAGCTCCTGCTATTCACTGGACTCTGAGGTCTCCCAGGAGAGCGTGGACGCAGTGACTGTGGAATGACGTAGTGTTTCAGATATATTCATGCGAACACACAATGTCTGTTAAAGGAATATTCTGGATTTAGTACAAGTTAAAAAGGAATAGCTTACCCAAAAATGAAAATTCTGTTATTAAAGGGATAGTTTCCAAAAATTGATGTTTATCTGCTTACCCCCAAGGCATCCAAGATGTAGGTGACTTTGTTTCTTCAGTAGAACACAAAGATTTTTAACTCAAACCGTTGTAGTCTGTCAGTCATATAATGGCAGTCAATGGGATCCATGGCTTTGAGAGTCAAAAAATCATACACAGACAAAACCAAAATAAACCCTGCGGCTCGTGACGATACATTGAGGTCTTACGACACAAACCAATTGGTCTTTACTAGAAACTGAATAGTATTTATCTTTACCTCTGATCCACCGCAATGTCCAACTGAGCACGTTCACAACAGCCGGTGTGTGACCTCAGTTCGTCGAGAAAAACCATAGGCACAGCTGATGATTTCAGTAGTACTTTATCTCCCTTTGGCTCACTGGGTCAGGCGATCATGCTCAAAAGTTTTGAGTCAGTGAAAGGTCAACACTCCCGGATGAGTTCCCGCAAGCAAAGTAATCTTATAGTTTTTAATCCATTGCAACAATTAGGATAAGCACAAGTAATTACCATTTTGAGTAGCCGTTGTACCCACAATCTCTGTGCACTGTGTAAAAAATGAGTGATCTATACGCGCGACAGCTCACTTCCGCGCATGCGTCTGCTATTCCAGAGCATGTTGATGTGTCACACACCAGCTGTGAACGTGCTCAGGACAGTTAGACATTGCGGTGGATCAAAGGGAAAAAATGCTATAAATACTGTTCAGTTTCTTGTAAAGACTGATTGTTTCATGTCTTAAGACCTCAATGTATCGTCATTACATTACAGGGTTTAATTTGGTTTTGTCTCAAAGCCATGGATCCCATTGACTCCTATTATATGACTGACAGACTGCAACGGTTTGAGTTAAAAATCTTTGACAAACAAAGTCACCTACATCTTGAATGCCTTGGGGGTAAGCAGATAAAAATCTTTTTTAAATTATCCCATAAGTATGTCATTCCAACCTGTAAGACCATCCATCTTCAAAACACAAATTAGGATATTTTTGATGAAATCCAAGAGTTTTCTGACCCTGTATAGACAGCAACACAACCGACACGTTCAAGGCCCAGAAAGGTAGTAAGGACATTGTTAAAATTGTCCATGTGGCATCAGTGGTTTAACTCTAATTCTACTGTTCTGGGCCTTGAACTTGTCAGTTGTGTTGCTGTCCATGCATGGTCAGAAAGCTCTTGAATTTCATCAAAAATATCTTAATTTGTATTCTGAAAATGAACAAAGGTCTTTGGAACTACATGAGCATGAGTAATTAATAATATTATTTTCATTTTTGGGTGAACTATGCTATTTTAAGCTCAGTCGACAGCATTTGTGGTGTAATGTTGATTACAACAAAAATTCATTTCCACATGTCTCTCCTTTTCTTTAAAAAAAGAGCAAAAAATAGGGTTACAGTGAGGCATTTACAGTAGAAGTAAATGAGATCATTCCATAAACATTAAAATACTCACTGTTTCAACAAGATATAAACAAAATATGTGACCTTGGACCACAAATCCAGTCATAAGGGTACATTTTTTTTAAATGGTCAAATTTTAATCTGGAAAAAGCCATCGCTCATTTTGCAAATATGTATCCAGTTTTACAACTTCGCCTCCATGACAACATAAAGCCCAAAGTAAACTTCGGCTTTTAGACATAGTATGCGTAGAGTGTTTTTGTTTTTAATTCCTCCAGAATTGGCCTCCTTTCACTTACATTCCAATGTTCCTCACCATAACCTCAATTTTTGCTTTTTTAAGAAAACAGGGAATGAGTCAGAATTATTTTGTGTTTTCTTCAAATGCTGTTGATTGAGCTGAACTTTTCTCAAACCCAGCATTTTCCTTTAACAAATTTAGTTTTCTGCCTCAGCACTTCTGTCCTGTCACAAAAGTCCTTGTCAGTGTTAAAACATACAAGAATTTTGTTTAAAACTTCGTGTTGATGATTGTAGTGTTGTTGTATAATGATGTTTCTGACTCTCGGATGACTGAACACTGTTGGATCACACTGTTTGAATAATATATTCAAAGGAGGTATTAGATTGACAAGCACACACACATGGAACTCAAATAGCACTCTGGAGTGCTACATTTGACCGCAGTCAAAATATTTATTTCCAGAGGCCAGCTTAAGCTAATAACGTGATTATTTCTTGTTTATTTGTGGGTTGTGGCCTAAGTAAAACTGACTGAGCGTAGAGTCTAAATGATTTCTTCCCTAAATCGAATTTCCTATACGAAACTGGTTCAGTGCCTTAGAATATTTTTGCCAAACATCTCTGTAAAGAAAAGCACTTAAACTATTGCTCAGCCAGTTGAACCAAATCCAGCTGTTTTTCATGTTTTAAGTTAGTCAACAGTGCCTATTTGTGCAAAGTTGTCCAAGACATCTACACAATCAGAATAATCTATCAAATGAATGTGTGCAACTGGTGCTTTTCTAAAAGCTTTTTGATATGTTGAAAGACTTTCATGATTATATTGTGTATGGAACACCAAGTTTGCTAACAGTCTTACTATATAAACCGAGACGTATCTACAAAGAAGGGACAATGCCACTGTAAATGTCTATTATAACACTTGTCGACAAATACAGCAATGGCACATTCAGTCATGTTTCAAAAGCAGACAAGTCATTTTCAAAAGCTGAGACATGACAAAATGTTTTATTTAGAATGATTGATCAATTTCAAGACATCACTGATGGTAGACATGGTTTCTTTGTGCTGTATTTGAACTGTCAAAGCACCACTTTTTGCAGTTATATTCATTGAATAATTGAGGCTGGTGTACTGTGATGAGTATTTTAAAACAGCGAAACTTGCATTTGTGTTATTTGTGTGACTTGTGTAGTGCATTGAGACAGTCCCTTTCGATTTTATTCATCATCAGCACTTTTGCCATTGTGTGATAATGTGTTTGGGTATTTTTTTAAATAAATGGCACATTGAATAAACTGTGTTTTATAATGCATCTGCTATGGTCATATACTTGCTATTTTAGCACAAAATTCTGTCATCATTTCCTCACTCTCATGTTACATGCTGTATGATTTTATTGAAACATGAAATTTGAAAATGTTTTTTGGGTTTTTCTTTGGGTCTATACAATGAAAGTCAATGGAGTTCAGTGTTGTTTTGGTCCCCACTGACTTTCATTGTATAGACAAGAAGTGTTGAAACATTCTTCAAAATATCCTCTTTTGTGTTTTCCAGAAGAAAATCATAACAAGTAAACAATGCCAGAATTTTCATTTCTGGCTCAACTCTCAAAATGAACCGTCTTGTAGTAACATCTTGGTGCCACAAGAGAGTAGCATGTAGTCACAAACGCAAACATAATCTCTGCTGCCAACTCTGTGTAATCATTAAGTGTTACTCCCAAGCTTGTAATGTACAGTATACAGTCACTTAACATAAAATCTATCTAATAATTTCACTCTAGGCTTCAGTCAGGGCCTCATTTAAATACGAAAAGAACATCCTATGTGCACACCTGGGTTCTCAGACCACTTATTTCTATAAAAACGTTGCCCTAGATGTTGACGGAAGGCAGTTTCACACAACATATCATAAGCATGTGGCTCGGTGCCTTCTCAGAGTCATGTGGGGGATATTCATTGCTATAGAAACTAGACTGCAGTGACATGGAAAATAATATTGAAGTATAAAAATAGGAACAACAGAAGATAACATTAGGATTAGTTTACTTTACCATAATGAAGATTTCCTGTTAATTTCATGTCATCCCAGATGTTTATGTCTTTCTTTCTTCAGTCGAAAAGAAATCAAGGCTTCTTAGGGAAACAATTTAGGATTTTTATCCATATAGTGAACTTTTTTAATGGGCTAAAGGTCCAAATTGCAGTTTTAATGCAGATTCAAAAGGCTCTACACAATCCCAGCCCAGGAATAAGGGTCTTATCCTAAATTAAACGTCTATACTTTTTAACCACAAGTGCTCGTCCTGTACTAGTTTGACTTCACGTATTACGTAGTCACATTGAAAAGGTCAAGCGTGACATAGATGGGTCATTCCACAAAATCATGCTTTTTGGTCCCTAAAAAAATAATCAAACATAGATTTAATATAACAACAAATAAATGTGCACTTCAAAAACATACAATACTGCATATGCTTTCATTAATATTACATAAAAAGTAAATTAAATGTTAATGGTAATCTTTTAAATAGCATTTATGCCGGTAAGGTTTTGGGCTTGTCCCTCACTATGATTTTTCTTTTTCAGACTTTTAATTAGCAAATGAAGGCAAAATTATATAAAAATTACATTTGCAAATTGTTCTAAATATAGTCTCATTGTTATCCAATGTTTTTGGCACAAGTATGCATTTTTTCTATAAAATACAAATCATTTTATTGGTGTCCCCTGATTTCATGTCAGCCCTGTTACCATCATCAAAAAAACCCTTGTAAAATAATGTACATTCAAGTGACATCACTTGGATTCTACATCATCTCTTAACAAGGATTCCACACAAACATGTTTCTCTCACTTCTCTATAATGTTCTGTTTTTAACATTTATGAGACTTGACTGAGGGGATGAGGGAATGAGGCAATGTCAATCCTTTTACCATTTTTAAAATGTAAATTAAACAATTATTTCTTACATTTAATATAATCAATATCTACAAGTAAAATCCTTTCAAAGTGTACAATATGTGCTTTTGTGAACTTGACTATTAGCTAGCAATTAGCGAATTTGTTTGAAATTGTCAAACCTCTTACTTTTTAGAGTAACAGGTCTTGATATGTGGGTAACAGGGATGACTGATTAGGTTTGACCCTGTTTTTAAAAACTGTCTGTATAAAATTCAAACATTTTAAAGGTCACCCTTGGTATATTATTGAGCTAATGAGCTATATCATTCAGTGGCGTATGAGTTTTAATTAAACTATAGAATCTAGAAATGTTTGTGTCAGTAACAGGGTTGACAAAAACACCAAAACATGAGGTAGAAAAAATAGTCATAAAATAACATAGCTTGAGATGGCACGGTACATTTCTTTGTCAATTTAAGGTGTCTTCATTTCATAGGAATTTAAAAAATATTGATTAAACATTTTATTTTTCAATTTTTCCAAGTGGAAAAGGCATCGATTTCATGGAATGACCCAGATTGAAGTACCGACCCAGTGTTTACAAAGCAAATGTGCAAAGAAAGTCAAATGTCCTTTACAGAAAAAGTAAAACAACAATGTTGGATGATTTTTAAGTTGGAGGAGAAAATGAGATGGAGTTTTTCACCCTACCCTACCTTTTTGAACCAGAGTACACTGACGAAGACCTAACCGTGTGTGATCTTTCCAAAGTGAATATGTAATGTGTGCATTACAGAGCTAGTGCAAGATGAGCATTTGTGGTTAAAAAGATTATTATTATTTTTTTTTTTTTTTCATTTTGACTGAGGAAATAAAGGCATGAACATCTTGGATGGCATGGGGGTTGAGCAAATTATCAGGAAACTTTTATTCTGGAAGTGAACTAATGTTTTAATGAACGTATGACAAGGTTAATCATGCAAGTACAAATATACAGCATTAAAATTACATATAATTACAAGCTTTTCCACAATCTAACATCAATAATTTAAAGATTACAATGTTTATACACACTAAAATGTAATCTGACATTTAATCACATGAAATTCCTCTTCGCTTTTTTTCATTTGTTACGCAAAGCTTTATTTATACCATCTTACAGAAACATGAAACCATTTGCTGAATAAAGAATATGAATATGTGTGTTTACGCATGGTCCAAACTTATCTGATTATGCTGCTGCTCAATCGTTAGTTGCTCCACAGCGCCACGTATGGCTGCTTGCACCATTGAAATTGCCGTCTGAATCAGTAAGGTCTCATTACAATGGCTGTGGTCCAGTTCAGGTGACACATTTAGGTCAGAAGGATGTAGTGTGTTGTTTGTTAGGCTGTTTATTCTTAAATGTTGCCAAGACCCATTCACTGTAAGACCATCAA
Organism: Labeo catla; assembly: GCA_012976165.1. Lineage (NCBI taxonomy): Eukaryota > Metazoa > Chordata > Actinopteri > Cypriniformes > Cyprinidae > Labeo > Labeo catla. The sequence continues at coordinate 1,979,012 of VONZ01000031.1, read as the reverse complement.
ACTGAGGTACCTCATTCACGTTCTCTTCCTCTGATGAGTATGCTTGCTCTATAGTAATCACTGGCCTGGATCTGACATCGTGTTTAACAGGCTTCTCAATTAAGACTACCAGATCACCACCTGAGGACGTGCCTGGAAACTCAGAGTCAAAAGTACGGCCACTGCAACACGATGGCAGAACCTCAGAATCCAGTACACTACCAGATTTTAACACCTGGTTTTCTTCTTCATTTAAATTAGCATCTTGGTCAGGACGTATTTCCTTCTCATCCTTGTGGTCAGACTCAATATTTGTGTTAACGCTGACCTCCGCACTGAATGTAAATGTCTCTGGAAGGCTTTCTGCTTTTATGTGTTGTTCTTCCTTTTGGTTTGCTTCTTTCTCAATACTGGAAATGTCCAAAGCAGCCACAGGTGATTGATTTAGTTGATCAGCTACTTCTGTTTGTGATTCACTGGGAGCATTACACTCAAACTGATCAATGGGAGGTGCTTTCTTCCTTCTCGGAAAGATGCGGTAGATCTTTTTAAATGTCAAACCTTTTGGTGCCATGCTATTGTCTTGCTCTCTATATCCCCTTCCTAGATTGACACTGGATGTGGTAGATCTCTTAGAAATGGGCCATACTGTGAAAAAAGCCCTAGTTTTATTTTTCCCATTAGGAACTTCCTTGTTTGCATCACTCAGTTTATTCTCATCCGTGGAGTTACACATATTGTGTTGAGCTTTGTTTCTGTTTTTCTTTGTTTTTTGAGGATTCAGAGTTTTGTTTTCTGTTCCCTCTGATTCCTTCCTCTTTCCACATCTGAGGAGTGAGGAAAACGTCCTTTTAATGGATGTTTTTGAAGTGCTTCTGATCATTTTTGTTTCACTTTCCATGTTTTCATCTTTGCTTTCACTCTCCTCCAATGTTACAAGAATTCCTGAGGTATCTTCTGGAACACCTGGCTGTGTTTCCTTCTCTTCTGAGGGTTTTTCAGGGCTGTGGTGGGTAGTAAGGGTGGATTCATTTCCATCGTTTTCTTGATCAGTATTCTCCACTGTGCCATCAGAACTTGTAGCTTGTCTTTGCCTTCTCTGAGATTTACCTTCCAGTTTCTCCCTTGATTTCGACTTCCCCAGCAAAAGTCTCGGTGGACCTGTCAGTTTTCTCTTTAAACCCACCCTCTCCTGACTGTCGGGTAATTCTGTCTCTTGTGTGGACATGGTTAGTCAAACGGTACCAAAGTCAATAATAGTCCACAATGGCAATACTGGATCAATTACACAAGCGTTTTCTTCGCTTACATGCTGTCAGCTTAAAGATGTGGAGATGCTGCAAACCAACATAAAACATTGTCTTGGTGAAGTTCACTTGTTGGTTGAAACATATTTATTGCCCGAATCATCTTCAGTGATAATTTTTTCTGTATATCACTTATTTCAAATTAGCATATTTTGATCAGAGACGACACACGGGCTGTGCAATGTTTACAGCACAAACATGAACTCATACTGGGTGTGACACCAGTGAAAAGTCTCTTTAAAAACATCCTTTATGTAAAGAAATCAGTAGGTGTTTTGCTAACAGGTGCCATCAGTGAACAAACATACAATTAATAGCAAATAATAACTTTTATCTCCTAACACTTTCTTTAAATGACAGGCTACAGAAATACATACATCTCAGTATGAAGTAAAAACTCGAAGACTATTTCCGATAACACCACATTTTGTTTGTGACGTTATTGAAAGTAAACGGTCATTACTTTTACATCTTAATGTTTATGACGATAAAATATAACTCAGAACAGCAGGTTAACTTCGATTTAAAAAAGTCTTACAACAACGTACTAATTAATGATAAGTTAAACCACATACCTGTGAAGTGAAGAGCACGACGTAAACTATTTTCACGGTTGTCTAGGGCGATGAGATTCAAAGAGCGGTTATAAATCCCCTCATAGATCTGCCGCGCTCAGAGACTTGAGCAGACAAACAGCACGTTACGCGCCTATCTGTTCCCATGGCGACCAGCTGATTGACGGTTTATGTGAGCGTGCCGATCATCCATCCAATCAACACGGAGGAGGCTCTGCTAATGTGAAGATATTGTTGATATCCATCATTGCGACCATGCACACTCGCCATACACAATATCCTGACACATTTTTCCATCTCTGTCCACACAAAGTCGTCGAAAAAACACTAAAATGTCAACTACAAGTAGTTTTGGCCTCTGAAACACTTTTCAAACTCTCATTAGTTTAACTTATGCATTAATAATGTCCAATTAATTGTTCATAGACATCGTTTTCATTTTTTTTCTTGGATCATTTGCTAACGTGACAACTTAATTGGAAATGCATAATATATTTTATTCATGTGATAATTACTTGTTTTTATCTTCACACATGAAATGTCTGCATTTCATCGCATTAATGGGAAGTTTGTCTCCTTGGTAACCCCGCACTCTTAAGTTTTGCTAATTTATTTTCTATTTAGGGTAATTGCAAGTTCTGATGAAAATGATTCCAAAACGAAAAATGTGTGTAAAAACTGATATTAACAATTTATATAATAAACATGGACATGGTTTGTTTACTTAGATAATCGTGTTTTTAAAATAATAAATCCACCTTATTTGTAAATGCCGAAGCCGTTTTCTGTGAATGTGCGCGAGTTCCGGTTCATTCACTGTAGGAAAATGCGTGCTCATAATTAAGCTAATACATTAAAGTAATGTGGTTAGACACCAGTTTGCAATATCAAGCAGCAAAACAAGATGTTTTGTACAGCTAAAAATAGCTGATGACACCAGAAGCAAGAACTATTAATTTACAAATGCCCGCGCCCACTCTTACAGGAAAAATAAGGTGGATATAAACAAAATCCAAAACACCCCAAAACATGTATGCTGTTGTTAAAATAATCAAATATTTTAGTCATAGAGATCAATGGAGATAAAACTATAAATATGTGACCCTGAACCACAAAACCTTATAGCACGGGTATATTTGTAGCAATAGCCAAAAATATATTGTATGGATCAAATTATCGATTTTTATCTTTTATGCTAAAAAAATCATTAGGATATTAAGTAAAGATTATGTTTCATGAAGATACTTTGTAAATTTCCTACCGTAAATATATCAAAACTTAATTTTTGATTAGTAATATGCATTGCTAAGGAATTCATTTAAAGGTGATTTTCTAAATATTTCTAAATGTTTTTTTTGCACCCCCAGATTCCAGATTTTCAAATAGTTGTATCTCAGCCAAATATTGTCCTAACAAATCGATAGTTTATTTATTCCGCTTTCAGGTTTCATTAATTGGCTGTATTGACGGCACTGAACATAAACAATGCCACTCAGTTATTGTCATGTTTTGAGCTGTACTAATCCAGGCCCAGGAAAAACATTTGGAGTACTATAGACTGCCAAAAGTTATAACAAATCAGAGAGAAGAGTGCAAAAAACTGTTCCAAGGAGCAAGAATCTTGACAACATTTGTGTTTGTTCTTATCATTTCCAGTCAGGCAGGTGAAATATTAGGCAAATATTTTAATCAATACTGCTTGTGTGTATCTTTACCACCTGTTAACTTTAGTTTGTCAAAATATTGTGCCCTGTCCTGCTTACTAAGTCCTTCTCTATATGATTTTGCAGCCTCCACACGCTATTTCCTGTGGTTTAGACAGCATAAATTAGCAGAATAACAAATTCAGTAGTACATTTACCATGCAATCCTTGCTGCTGTTTACATCTGGGTAACTGACCAAATCGTGATGTGCACACCCTCTACATACAATGTTAAAAAAATTATTATAAAAAAAAAAATCTGGCATTAAACAAAACGTCCATGATGAGCAGATGGCACACAGAAATGAATTCTCATTTGGAGGCTTGCTTGATGTTTGCAAAAGACATATGTGCAAATATGACCTCTTCCAAGGGTCTATTTTAGTAAACGTTTCCTTACGGACCTTTCAGTTGGACAGCCTTTTTACCATTTAGGCACGTTTTAAACTTGGTTCAGAAGAAGGATTGCCTCTTTCACTAGATATATGACACAAGTCTTGACATCTCATGCGTGAAATGTTATTTCAAGCTCAAAGCCACCAATGCTAATGCTCAGTGACGTGAGATCCCAAAGGTCTGAGGAAAATATGCCCTTGAAAGCTTCACCAGAAACGTACAAAGTACTCAACAAAGCTATCACAAAAGTGTATTTAGACCTGGCAGAGTTCACTCAGGTTCACTTGAATGGACTGCCTCATACTGATAAACCTGATGTCGTGAACTAACCCCTGAAGCAAACAGGCCAGATGCACACTCAGTATCCCACTTAGTATGGCTCTATTTTCATGGAGACAGACCTATTCAGCATTCATTTTATAAAGCACAATGTGCTAAAATATGATAACACCTTTTATTTTAGGCTAATTATATGGAGGTGTTTAACATGTTTTTGTATAAAAGTAATAACATTTTAAACCAAATCAAAACATTAAAAACAAGATTGCAATCATTTGTTAAAATAGGACCCCAAAACATTGACTTCTGTAGTAAACTCGTATTCAATATCAGCAAAATATTTTTTTTTTCCCATAGAAAAGAATGCTTTCCCAGTCATACAGCATCAGATAACTGTAAGGAACACATTGACAGTGATCAATGACTACTGGACGGCAGCAATGGCTGCTGGGTAACATGTATTGAAGAAGAGGCTAAAAATAAACTGGACTAACAAGCTGAACAAATATACAATTATCTAATTATAGTCTACAATCAGGTTGGGAGCTTAGTATCTATAGCAACTGGAAACTTCATTAAAGGATAAGCCAAGATTTTATTTGAGTCAGATAAGATTGCAAATAAAGTAAACATATAGACATTACGTTATCTCATAGAATCAGTGTCTATAAAATCAAATGTGGCTTTCAATAATACTAGGAAACTTCAGCGTAAACAAGCAAAAAAGAAGAAAAACACCGACAGACAACTGAAGCGCAGTCATGGCTAAAAATATCATATGCATCAAGAAGCACAGCATAATAACTGAGATCTGGAGTGAATTCCTAAAATACAGAGCAACAACATTTGTTAGGTTACTGATGTACACTTAATACAGTGAAAAAGAAATAATTCATTGTTTTTACATATGTTTTTATAGCAAATGAAAACCACTTGTACAGTACTTACTGTAAAACATGAAAATACTCAATTTTTTGATCATATAAAGCTAGAATTAAGACTATTTGTAGGTGTAAGGTAAAAAGAAAACTTTTATTATTAAAAGTTTGGACATTAAAAGTTTGATTGACCATTAATTAAACCAATTTCAGCTTGCCCATTTTAGCAAGTAACCATTGCGCTACTTGCTGTCACTGTAAAGGTTGTTGCCATGGAAACAGGGCCACATGGGATCATCCATTTCTGTATTTGTCTGTTGGAGAGTTTGAGGAAATTAATCAATCTGGTGTTATCATGGAGGAGTTATTTTGCTGTCTTAATAATACACCCAATTATGTTTTTGTTTCCCTACGACAAAAAAAGAACACTAGCTTAAGCAATGAACGGAAAACAATAAAAACTGCGACAAGCTAAACAAAAATCACGCTGAGCCATGTTAATCATAACTGCACATAAAGAGCGGTTTAACAAATTGACTTACAATTGTAATCTGTAATGAGCATTAATGTTGGATAAGGTCACTTGGACCACCAGTGGATTTTGTTGAACAGCTCATGTTCTGCACAGGCATGCAGCCTAGCAACGTGTCTGGATAAAAATATCCACAACATGCGTGACCAAATATTCTCTCTTTCTTTTCTGCGCTATAGACTCACCCGATGAGCGACTGATTGAAGGGGACAGAAATGAATCAATGACATCATCTGACTAGAGGTCAACCACCTCAGTGTTGATGTAATCTCATCATTCTGTCTTCCATTAGTGCGTCAGTCAATAATCAACAGTGGTTGACAACAAAAATCACTTTACTATTATGTTTTTTCCATCCTCCGGTATTGGGAGATGGTGTAATGTGATCAGGCTCATTTCATGAAGTGTTACGTACAGCACCAGTTAAATTTTCGGCTAAAATTGTTTTGTTTCTTATCTGTCTGTTTAAATTAGTTTCGTAGACACATCAGTGTAAATTCTGATGCTAAAAACGAGGTATGAAAATATAGTCACAATCACTACTATTAAAGGTGTCAGTAAGATATTTACTGATATTATAAGAGTAAGTCCTATTTGGAGTCAGTAAGATATTTTTTTAATACTTTTGAGTTTCTTATTTTCACCAAATCTGCATTTATTTGTTCAAAAATACAGTAAAAGCAATAACATTATTAGATATGATTACATTTTAAATTGTCTGTTTGCTGTTTTAAAGGGAACCCTGGGTATTAAGACTTTTATGGCTTAATATAACACAAATTATGTCTCATACTGAAACATGTAGTAGAGAACCCATGAAACGTTTTTTACGTTTTTTTTTTTTAAATATCCACATTGTTTTATACATATTTTGGACTATGGGGGCTGCCATTATTTTGATGACGCCAAATGGTTACACTCGGTGAGCTACTGGTGCTACCTGTTGCTATTTTTACCGCAACACAGAATCCACAACTTAGAAAATAAAATACTGATATGATGCTACATTAGGGGCTTTTGGTTGTAATTGTCACTCGAAGGGCAACAAGAGAAGCGATGTAAGTCTTCACTGCTTTTCCTAGTGATAAGAAAAGGAGAAAAGAATGGGAAGACGTCTGTGGATGAATAAAACGTCCTAAAGCCCAATGTCACTGTTCTCTCCACTTTAGCCCTGATGCCTATGAGGTTTTTAGCAGACCACAGCTACTGAAAGAGCTTACAAACGGCAGAGACAAGAAACGCTAGATGCCATCCTGGCAGGATGTAAACATGCCAACGCTTGTCATAACGCCGCAGGCACTGAAGAAGTTTTTCAGTGCAGATTTCACTTGGTATCAGGGGGCATTTAGACTCCTTGAGTGGAAAAAATGATTGCACGGCATTTGGTTTAAGCCTACACTTTTATCCATTGCCACCTATAAGCTCTTTCAGTAGCTGTGGTCACTGTATTAGTATTTCATTTTCCGAGTTGTGTTGCAGTAAAAATAGGGAGAGGTAGCGCCAGTAGCTCATTGAGTACAACCATTTATATGTAATGCAACCAAATATATGTAATGTAAATCTTCCATAGGTTTTCTACTACTTATTTCAGTAAGAGACATCACTTACGTTATATTAAGCCACACAACTCTTAATACCTGGGGGTTCCCTTTAACAAGTGCAAATTATGATGCTAACAAGTCGCTAAAACAAGGTATGAGAATATACCCTACCATTATAAAATTTAAAGTCAGTAAGATTTTTTATGTCTCATATGCTCACCAAATCTGCATTTATTTGATCAAAAATACAGTAAAAGCAGTAATATTGTGAAATATGATCACAATTTAAAATGGCTGTTAGCTATTTCAATACATTTTAAAATGTAATTTATTCCTGCGATGGCAAGGCTGAATTTTTCTTCAGTGTCACATCATTGTTTAGAAACCATTCTAATATGTTGCTCAAGAAACATTTCTTATTATTATCAATGTCTAAAACAGTTTTTCTCTGTCTTTTCTCAGGAAGTTCAAAAGAACAGCATTTATTTGATATAGATTTTTGTAACAGTATAAATTTGTCATCACTTTTGATCACTTTAATGCAGGGGTGCCCAACCCTGTTCCTGGAGATCTACCTTCCTGCAGAGTTTAGTTCCAACCCTGATCAAACAAACCTGACTGTAATTATCAAGTGCTCCTTCAGATCCGAATTAGTTGTTTCAGGTGTGTTTGATCAGGGTTGGAGCTGAACACTGCAGGAAGGTAGGTCTTCAGGAACTAGGCTGAGCAGCCCTGCTTTAATGCATAAATTCCTTGTTAAATAAAAATAATAGTTCCTTTCAAAAAATAAAAAATCATGCCCAAATTTAGAATGGGTGTATGATTATCTAGCTTTAATATTATAAATAAAGAAGTAAAAAGCTCACCGATTCAGTCAGACAGCAGAGGAAACCTGCTCCAGCATTAGCCCTGATATCAGTTATGGGCAGCATGAAGTTGGTGGGCACTCCCTTCAGCATGGGGTCATTACTCAAGGACAGGGGTGTCTTAGCTATGCAAACTGGCAAATTCCCAAAGCCCTTTAAGAGAGGAAAAACAAAGATGATAAAAGAAAGAAGTGGAATAAAAGGGAATGTTTCACTCCGCCTCAGGCGGACAGGCATACATATAATGTTAAACAGTCCAACTCATTTCTTCAAAACTCTGTTCTACAAAATTTTCCACTCAGAACATCCACAATATATTTTATCTACACTGCCCTCCAAAAGTTTGGAAACGCCCTAAAAAATGGGTTTTTGGACAATATTGGCATGAATCCTTTTTAATTTGTGATAATTTTGCACTGATAAGGGACAACACAAACTACAAAAACATATTTTATTACATAAACAGCTTATACATAGAAAAGACTTACATTTTCAATTCATCAAAATATCCATCATTAGCAGCTATTACAGCTCTGCATAATCTGGGCCTAAATCCATTGTATTCTAAACTTAATTGGCAATCAACAGTTGAAGCTATTAAGGTGTGCTGACCCAAAAATCTTTTAAAAACCTGGGCCAAGTTTAAACCAGTAACCAGGCATCACGGCTGCCAAAGGGGCATGTCTTTGACATGTATATATTGCCATTATTATGTAATCAAAATAAAAATTATTATTGCTGGTCTTCAATGATAATGTTGAGTTACTTTAATGTATTTGCACCAAAAAATGATAAGTATTTATGCTGATATCGTCCAAAACCACACTTTCCCATGGGTGTTTCCAAACTTTTGGAGGGCAGTGTAAAACCACTCAATAACGTCCTCAGTTGCTTCTACTAATTAGTCCAACCCACATCTAATAACATAAAGTATTAGTATTAGTATATATACTGTATTTGATAAAGAATGTATCATTTATAAAGTACACTCTGTACATAGGCAACTACATGTGAGGTTTATGTAAATAACCATTTCTTAGTCTGCTAAACAGCCTTATTGTGAAATGGAAGCTTACCTGTTTTGTATAAAGTGCAAGGTTTTCTTTTGCTTTTGGAGACAGCTCGATATCTTTTACACCATACATCTTTTGTGCCACAGTCCTTAACTTATCAGCAGCTGGAATCTGAAAATAGCCATTTATCTGTGTTTAATAATGCATTAGTATGAGTAATGGATTCTGGCTTTCTTCCACCAGTGGAACCTTTCTGTGCTAAATACATACAGACTTCCTCCTAGCCTTAATTGGCCATGAACAGTTTTCATGCTGGTTATATTTAGACCTTGTCAATTAAATGGATTTCATGCATTCTAAAGTCATTGGCTGGTAATGAAACAGCTCTATATATAAAGTGTTAATTGATCTCAGAATATGTGTGGGAAAGAAAAGCAAAAAAGACACTGGGTAATGAAAAAACTTGTGTGAAAGTAAAAATGCTCTACTGTAAACTTGTATAAGGAATTTGATGATGCCGCAAACAAATATCCTTTCACTTTCTCTACCACCTAATTCAGCTGATGCGTTTACATGAAGCAAAGTACAGTACATTTAGTATTAGTTTCAGTTGTAAAAGTAGGATTTAAACATACATTTTTTAGGTTACCAGTGCAAATCTTACCCACTACGCTACTTCTCACCTGTGGGTCATAGAGGAACCTGAATTGTCCAGGTTGTTTTGATGCTCTCTGAACAGCTTCGGCCAGTCCCAGCGCTCCGGCGCCCCCCTCAGACCAGTTAGTGCACTGCACTGCATCAAAGGCACCAGCCTGCCTCGCCTGGCCACACACCAGCTCCAGCTCAGCGTCAGTATCAGAGCTACGCCAAATACAATCAGAGCCCATATTCACACACATTCATTCAGAGTGGGAGTACTGTGTGTGAGCATACAGTTAGTGTACAAAGGATAAAATGTAAATATTAGATTATAATTAGAGATATGAGTGAAAAAGAACAAAATAGACATGGTAATAATCCCTGTGACCCTGCAGAGTATATGGATGGATGTAGATAATAATATATGACTCGTTGCGGAAAAAAAAAATACACAGACAGCACATTTGTTTGGTTTTTTGTTGTTGTACCTGAATTTGTTGACAACTACGATCACTGGCAAACCAAATGCTTGTGCATTTTCCACCTGTCTCCTCAGGTGACAACAGCCTCTCTCCAGCTGCTTGAGGTTCTGCATTGCAGAAAATACATCAAGTTTAATATACTAAACCCATTCACTCACTTCCATACATGTCATTCACAATTTCCCTCATTTTCGATAAGTAACATGGCTTAACCCTGACAAATATGAACTTTCAGAATTGTACATAAAATGATTAAACAACTTGAAAGACTGTACTACCTCCTGTGAATATTCTTTTGGAAGGGGCAAACCTACATGGACCTATAAACAAGAAATAATACCATATTGCTTTTGTCAGAACAAGCACAACACTGATTAATATGCACAAAAGAAGTGTTATAGGCTTAAGTTAATACATAATGGAATGATGTCTATAAATTTGTGGATCTGACTCACAGGGGGGGCACCGCCATGCATCTTCAAGGTACGAACAGTGGCCACCATCACTACCACATCTGGCTGCAGGCCTGAGTAGCGACATTTAATGTTGAAGAACTTCTCCAAGCCAATGTCAGCCCCATGACCAGACTCAGTGACTGCAAAGACAGGAAAGAGTAGATTAGCACCAAGGTTGCTCATCAAGACTCAGAAATACAGCAATACTGTGGAATATGAAAAAAAAAACAAAAAAACTACTTTCTATTTGAATACATTTTAAAATACTAATTATTCCTGTGATGGCAAAGCTAAATTAATTAAGGCTGTCAAATTGGTTAATCGTGTACTGTGTATATTTGTATGTATATAAATACGCAGACATACATATATATATTTAAGAAATACATGTAATATATATTTTTATTTATATAAATTATTTAGCATGTCTAAATATGAATATATATGCACACTGCCAGTCAAAAGTTTTTTAACAGTAAGATTTTTAATGTTTTTAAAGAAGTCCCTTCTGTTCACCAAGCTTGCATTTATTTGATCCAAAATACAGCAAAAACATTAATATTGTAAAATAAATTTTTACTATTTAAAAAAATGCTTTCTATTTGAATATATTTTAAAATGTAATTTATTCCTGTGATTCCTGTGAATTTTCAGCATCATTACTACAATCTTCAGTGTCCTATGATCCTTTAGAAATTATTCTAATATGCTGATTTGCTGTTCAAGAAACATTTATTAATTATTATCAGTATAATACTTTTTTGTATTATCAGTAATACCTTTATTCAGCAAGTGATGATAAAGACATTTATAATGTGGCAAATATTTACTATTTCAGATAAATCCTGATAAAATCCTAAAAATCCTGAAAAAAAAATTAATCTATTCATCAAAGAAACCTGAAAAATAAAATCTACTCAACTGTTTTCATCATAATAATAGTAATAATAACTTGGAGTAATGATGGTAAATTCAGCTTTGAAATCACAGGAATACATTTAAATAATCATAAAAAAATAAAAATAAAATATATTCAAATAGAAAACAGTTAAAACAGTTGAAATAGTACAAATATTTCAAACTTTTACTCTTTTTGCTGTACTTTGGATCAAATAAATGCAGGCTTGGTGAGCAGAAGAGACTTATTTAAAAAAATATATTAAAAATCTTACTGTTCAAAAACTTTTGACTGGCAGTGTATATACATATATATAAATATATGCACGTATTTGTAAGTTTTTATATAAACATATAAATATACACAGTACACACATATAAACTGTGTGAAAACAAACTTTAATTTCGGATGCGATTAATCGCAGTTAATTGACTTGACAACCCAATTTCTAATATGTTGATTTGGTGCTCAGAAAACTTTTTTATTATTATCATCAAAGTTGCAAATGGTTGTGCTGCTTAATATTTTTTGCGAAAAAATAAATAAATAAATAAATAAACGATTGCTCAGGATACTCTGATAAATAGAAAGTGACCCTGATAAATAGAAAGTAAAAAAGACTGGCCTTTGTTTGAATTTTTTTTTTGTTGTAATATTAATAATGTCTTTACTGTCACTTTTGGTCAATTTAATGTGTCCTTGCCGAATAAAGAATTTTTAAAGGGGTCATCGGATGCTAAGTTCACTTTTACATGTTGTTTGAACATTAATGTGTGTTGGCAGTGTTTGTACAAATCTACCCTAATCTACTAATGATAAAAATCTATGCAGTGGTTTTTAATTAATCTGTAAAAATAATATCCCCTTTTTCAAATTGAGCCATTCTCAGATGCCAGTCATTGCTGCGTCACACCGACAGAGGTCGCTCCCATGATAGTTGATTGTGATCGTCTTACCTCAGTTCAGTTGTAACAGTCCAACCTCCATGTTTTGATGCCAGAGCAGGGATGTAAGTTAGAAAAGAATATCTCCGATTGAGCGATTGAGGTGTTGTGTTGCTGGATGTAATAATGAACATAGTGGTCGCCATTTACTCAGAACATCTGAGCTGCTGAAGATGCAGTGGATTATGTTTGTTTGTGAAGGAAATGTGCCTCCCTTCGCGCAAATCACTCGTGATCCAGCTTCACTTACAGCAGAAGTGAGTATAAGGGTTTTTTTATGAATCTTTGCGATCGCCTTTCCTAATAATGTGCTAGTTAGCAAGTTTAGTGGCTAAACGCGGCTAAAGTAAACAGGCTCGTCACTCCACAGAGAGAAGAGAGGGGCGGGGCAAGCAGAACTCATTTGCATTTAAAGCAGCCTCGACCAGAATGAGATGATTTTTGCAGAGCTGATTTTGGCAAGGTAAAAAGGGTGTTGTTTTACACTACCATTGAGAATTTTTAACCAAAGTATACTAGAGACTTTTCATTAAGACCCTAAAGAGTCATATCAACTTGTGGAAAATGGGCATCCGATGACCCCTTTAAAACTTTTGAACAGTAGTGTATTTATGTAGAATTTTTACTAACAATAATGTACAGCATTACAGAAATAAAAGAAAACGTGTTCATTAATTAATTTATACTGTATATATTATATATATATATTCCTTCTTCACCTACAAAACCTTTGGATCCAACCATTTTTAATGCCAGTTTGTCTGCCAGAATGGAAGGACTGCCTTGGGCAATATCAACTAATGGGCTGGTGTGAAGAAACACCGGTGTACCCTGGAGAGAAAGACAGAGACAGAATCTGACAGTGCTGAAATAAATAAATAAGAATGATTCTGTGTGCAGTGACTCTAAAATATTTATACTGAAAAATGACAATGACATTTTCAGTGGTCACGTAAGATTTTGCGGTATTAAATCTTACCTCTACAGTTTGCATCAAGACAGGTTTCAGGGCATCTTTCAATAGCATGGCCAATAGATCGCTCACATCCTGTGATGACAAAACTATACAGGTTAGATCACACACATATACAGACACACACAAACATGTGAACACATACTGACTAAATCCTCTGTGGTGACAGGATCTCCAGATTTGTTTGTAGCCACTACTATCTTGGCCAGCCTCTGCTGCATCTCCTCCTCACTGCTGCTAAGTGACAGTATAGCCATGATCTCATTTTCCAAACAGCCAGAATCCTGAACAACACATACACCAATTAAAATGAACAAATCACCCTTAAATACATTACCAAAAAGGCACTAGGTTAAATTTAAATGACACAGATACATACTGTTGCTGTGTCTGGGTCAATTTCCAATTGGACAAAACGTCTTATCTCGGTTCCTGTGAAGGTCAAGGGGTCGGATTTCTCAATGCCCAGTTTCTACAGGTCATGAAGGACACTGTGACCATGTCATCATACTTCTGCAGTGGATTTGAAATGAATATCTTACTGTAGGCTCTGTTTTCTATGACTTACCTTCAGTCGATTAAGCTGGGCTGGAGAAACGGACCTTTGCCCCTTTCTGAGAGGAACCAACAAGTCAAACAAAGCCTGCAAGATATAAACGTGTGAGATCATACCAAATGCAAACGGTATAAACACACATACACATATCAAACACAATCTGACCTTCTCAGAGAGCTTGTTCTCATAGTGGGCATGTGCTTTAATAGCGTCCATCACCAATCGACTGGCTGCAGAGATGAGCTCATTTTGGCCTGAAGACTTAAGGCTGACCTGGGATCAATGTTTTGGAAGATATTCATGTTTCATTTGAAGAAATATGCTTTAAAATCTTTGCTGCACAAGGGTCTCAATTTCTCAAACATACCTCCTCCAATGGGATAATCTGAGAGTATCCACCTCCAACAACAATCCCTGTGAACAAAATGAAACCATAACCTCAAGAGAAAAAAATAATTAAACACATCGTTTGCTCCACTTTTGTCTAAAAGCCTGTTTTTTTTTTTTTTGTCTCAGTCTAAAATAAAATGGTTAATTGCTAGTTTTGTGATTAAAGCTTAAAATAAGAAATATGAATCTGTCATATAAAGCTGCACAGCAGGAAAAATGATCAGTGAGCCTGTAAATGAACAATGATTTTATGATTTAGGATCTCTTAATTTCAACTTTCTGTCACAATTTCAATAGTTGATTTTATATCAGAATTTTGAATTTAAATGGCTATCAACTTTTGACAGAATTATTACTTTTCATATCATTTTATGTAACTTTTTGGCACAGTTATGAGTTTTTTCTAGTGCTGTCAAATCGATTAATCATGATTAACCACATCCAAAATAAAAGTTTGTGTTTATATGTGTGAGTACTGTGTATATTTACATGTGTATACATAAATACACACACATAATTATAATATTTATTTAAAAATATGTGTGCATATTTATATATACACCTAAATATACACAGTAATAATAATAATAATAATAAATATGTTTTTGAGCACCAAATCAGAATATTATAATAGAATGATTTCTGAAGGATCATGTGACTGGAGTAATGATGCAAAAAATTACATTACATTTTTAAATATATTCAAATAGAAAACAGTTATTTTAAATAGTAAAAATATTTCAAAATTGTACTGTTTTTGCTGTACTTTGAACTAAATAAATGCAGGCTTGGTGAGCAGAAGAGACTTCTTTAAAAAAACATTACAAATCTTACTGTTCAAAAACTTTTGACTGGTAGTGTATATACATGTAAATATTTCTTAAATATATGCATGTATGTGTGTGTTTTTATATATACACATATAAATATACACAGTACACACACATATATTGTGTAAACAAACTTTTATTTAGGATGTGGTTAATTGCGATTAATCAATTTGACAGCTCAATTTCTAATATTTTGATTTGGTGCTCAGAAAACTTTTTTATTATTATTATTTAATGTGTCCTTGCTGAATAAAAGAATTTTTAAAACTTTTGAACAGTAGTATATATATATATATATATATATATATATATATATATATATATATATATATATATATACATACATATTTATATATACACACATATAAATATACACAGTACACAGACATATATTATGTAAACACAAACTTTTATTTCAGATGCGCTTAATCACAGTTAATTAATTTGACAGTGCTCAAAAGCTACACTAGCTTTTTCCTCACATAATTTTGAACTTTTAATGACTTCTTTAAGTTGTAGTTTTTACTTTTTATCTCATACTTTTGATTTAATGTGCAATACCTTAGCTTCAGTAGACATAATCCTGGAAATTTGGGAAGGGGGAAAAAAAAGTTTGTCCCTCACCCCTACTGCCAAAACAGGATCCTGGGGAAGGCTCTTGCACACAAGCAAAAGCGTTGATATTCAGGTGGGCCCCTAAAGCCTGAGCCAGTCCGAGAGCGATGGTGCGCTTTCCCTCACCCAGTGGAGTAGAAGTAATTCTAGACACAGTAACAAAGAATGGGTTGACTCTGAAAGCATTATGTTTGTTTGGTGAACTGCTCAACAACAGAGCTCAAGCTGGATGTGAATGCAGTGTGTGATCCAGGCTTAAGTGCGGTTCCATTTGGTGCTTGTGAAAAGTTACTGCACTATAAAATTATGCTAATGCACATATTTATATTTCAGGATGCATCCTACCCAGTGACAACCACATATTTCCCATCAGGCTGCTTCTCCATGCGTTTCAGAGCATTCAGTTGTATCTTAGCCCTGCTCCTACCATATGGCTCCACTTCTTCAGAAAACAAGCCAACCTCTCTGGCAAGCTCACCAATTGGTTTGCTTTGGCATGACCAGGAGATTTCAGCATCACTGAGAAAATGCAATAGGCATCACATGGGTCAACAAAAGTCACAAAAGTGTCACTTGACAGAATATGCTTGAATTAAACAATATTTATATAAGCAAGCCAAGACAATACCTTGGCTGAGGCTCATGGGGTTTCTTCTTTTTGTACTCTATGTTCCATTTTCCTGGAGTGTAGGTCTGCAAAAACCGCTTTGCACTTTCTACTGTATTCTGGTCAAAATCCAAATGAGAAAGCATAAATTTGTAAAAACAAGCCTTTTCATACGGTACAGTACCGTTCAAAGTACACTGATAAAAATGATTCTGTGTTGAAGTAAATACAACAGAAAATCAAATGTAATTTCTACATGAAAAAAGTTAGTTCATGCAATAATTTAATCAATGACTGTATGATTTTGAGATCCATCTTTTTATACTGATGACAACAGAGAGACTTATAAGAAGGACACACGATGCATTAAGAGTGCTGTTTTTTTGGTTTTTTTTGTTGTTGTTGTTGTTTTTTTTTTTGTTTTTGAATTTGATCTTTTTGAATTTGGTAAGGGTAAATTTAACTTGTTTTAAATTCTGGAAAACATGTAAGTATCTTTTGTATTTCCTAAAGGCCAGTACTAAATTAAAAAAATATGATATGTAGGAAAAATCAGAGAAATGTACATATCTTCATTATGTTCAAAAGTGTTCATCCCCTGCTCTTAATGCATCATGTTTCCTTCTAAAGCATCAGTAAGCAAGGTGTATGTAAACTTTTGACTTCAGCTGTATCTGACTTTTAATTTGTGACAGGATTAACATTTTTCAGTCCAGAAAACTTGATTTAAACTCATTTTAGCTTGTTAGCACAAATAAATAAGACTCAATGTTACAGTGATTATAAATCTGTAAATTTATAAGAGTATTTTACAGCATTCATTTGTTAGTAGGAATTGTTGCCAGCAACAATTTTTTTATCTTATTTGGTCTATGTGCACAAACAAAGCATACAGTAATTCACTCCTGATATTTTCTTTGATATGATACCTTCATCAGCATGGCTACAGTCATGGGTCCGACTCCGCCAGGCACTGGAGTGATGAATCCAGCTCGATTTTTAGCTGATGGGTAGTGAACATCCCCCACCACCCGTTTCCCACTGGCTTTACTGCTATCTATGTGTGAGTCAAAGGTAAAAACATGAGCTAAAACCAGCAGCTATTTAATATTCCATTACTGGTTTAAACAAGTAGAAAGAGTCAAGCAGAGAGACCTGGTATATGATTGATACCACAGTCTATGACCACCGCCCCCTCCTTCACCCACTCTCCTTTCACCATCTCAGCTCTGCCAGCACCCACAACCAAGATGTCTGCTCTTCCCACCTAAAGAAAACAAGATGCTCAAAGTTCCTCCAACATTCACCTACTCCATTCGTTAAACCAAACCGCATGCTAGGTCAAGGTTTGTGCTCAATATCGACAAAGCAAACAATAAATTCATCTTTTACCTTTTTAAGAAAAGAATCATGAGCTATTTTTTGTTGCTGAAAAATCTGGGAAAAGGGATGTTCATAAATGAAGCAGATGAAACCAACCTGTTCAGCAAGGTCAGGGGTCTTTGAGTGACAGGTGGTCACTGTGGCGTGATTCCATAAGAGCAGATCGTGCATTGGAGCTCCAACGATCTTACTGCGGCCGATCACGACAGCATTCTTCCCCATCACACTCACACCTGCACACATGAATCACACTTGCTCTGTTCCAAAACCCAGTGAGCATTTTAATGTGCACTATCAACACAAAGCCTGTTCTAAAGGTCTCATTTTAATTGTGCTGCCTTGTTTGAGCCAAACTATAAAGCAGCATCACACGTATCCTTTGTGGAGACGACAGAATGCTCAGCACAAAAAAAAATACTGGTAAGAGATTTATTTAAAAAAACATCAAACCATTTTACTGACCCCAAACTTTTAAACAGTAATGTATTTCATTAAAGGAGACCTATTATGCCCCTTTTTTAAATATGTAACACAAGTCTTGGTTTTGATTATCATGTATATTGCACTGAAATCATGTGTTTTAAAGCCATATCAGTTTAAACTTCAGATACAGGTTTTTCTAAGTGCACACATGCAAAACGCGCACAGAAAACAGTTGTCACACGGCATGTGAGTACTAAACTAAGTTCTCTTTCATGTCTTATTGTGCTTAAACTGTCAAATACACACAAGTTTATGTTAAAACACATGAGTTACAAAAACAGTCAGTTATGTCTGTGAAGGTAAACGCAGAACCTGATTTTACCAAGTACGACATGTTCCTGGATCAACATCTTTGTTGACCCTGGAACAACATTGTGATTAACCAATCAGATTTGAAAAAAACAGTTTATAGTTTTTGTGAAGTTTAAGCTTACAATCAGTGTTTGGTGCTTGTACATCAGTGTCATTCATCTATCATTTCCTCTGATTTTAGGGATTATCCATGGGTAAGGTTAGGTTTAGGTGTAGGGATGTGATCAAGATTAAATTTTTGGATTAAAATGTTGTTCCAGGGTCAACAAAATATGTTGACCCAGGAACACATCTAACTCACCAAAATCAGGACATGCGATGGCAAACAGCTGGGAACGAAATCGCATGTCTATATTAGATTTGTGTGGCAGCAGCGTAATATACAGTAAATAAATCCACTGCTCTCTTGTCTCCTCCGAGGCTGGGACTCTAAATAGTGTTCTGTGCTCGTCTGTGCAGCCAAAGACAGAACAGTTAGCATGCTTTGCTCAATCTTTCTCCATGGCCTTAGAACTGGTACACTGTTCTTTTTACATTTTCTGGATTTGTACATGCACCAGGGACTCAATTATAGCACTTAAACAGAAAAAGTCAGATTTTCATGATATATCACCTTTTAAAATGCATTTAAAAAATTTGCATAATTAAACAGACTATTTCATGAATTTCTATGCTTATTAGAGATGCTGGACATGTAGGCAGTAGACGGCAAGGAAGCTTACCGGGTTTTAAATCAGAGCTTTTTTCCTTATCTTTTTGTGATGTGCCCTTTCTGACGCACCTACATGTGCTGCTAAAAAAGAATGTTCTGGAACCTTCTTTTCTTTCCTTAGGGTGACGGCTCATTTCACCACCCAGTCATCAGACTGCACAGCTCTGTGTGTGTGTGTGTGTATATATATATATATATATATAGATTTCACACCTATCCAATCACACTGCACACTGACTGTGCTGTAGTACGAAGGCCCTCTAGACAATCACGCTATGATTCTGACTGATGAGTGCTAGAGCTCATGGGTAGCGCTCCACAAGATTTCTACCCACCGGTCTGACTGATGAGCTCCATACAGCCATTAGGAGTGCATGGGATGAAACAATCGCCCAGGTCTCCACGAGACAGCTTGCCTGCATTTATACTGGTCAGGCTGAGAGGAAGACACATTTAATAATATATAGTTACAGTGTTCTGTAGAGGTTTTGTTTTTTTTATTTGCTATGCATTAAAGGAACAGTTCACCCAAAAATGAAAATTCTGTCATTAATTACTCACCCTTATGTTGTTCCAAACCCGTTAATTAATATCATTTTGATGAAATCCAAGGGCTTTCTGGCCCTGCATAGACAGCAATGCAACTACCACGTTCAAGTCCATGTGACATCAACAAAGAATGAAGGTCTTACAGGTTTGGAATGACACAAGGGTGAGTAATTAATGACAGAATTTTCATTTTTGGGTGAACTATCCTTTTAATGGAGCATATTATCAGATTTATATCATATTTATAGAATAATTGTAACACCTAATATGGCAGCTGTAACATTTCAAGTCATCTATGCAAGAGCCTGCAGATGGATATTGCTTATTTGTGCAAATTTTAGACTCAGTTGCCCCCCAGAACTATTTTTACTTAGATAACTCATCTGAAATTGGCAAAAAAGGCCAATATTCACACATATCAACAAAAAGGCCTTTGGCCTTCTGACTTTGAGTGGAAAAACCAGATAGGAGAGCCAAATAGAGTGATTAGACCTGGAAACTAGAACTAGCAGTTGCCTGATGGATCAAACGATGAGGAAAAAAGTGTGTAAAATGCAACAGCTTGACGTTGTAAAGAAAACAAACCTGGCTGTCTTTCCCAGCTAGTTTATCAAGAATAAAAATCCACTATCAAGCTCATTTTCTCTGTTCTGCTTCCTCAAACATCCGTTCAAGCAAATAACAGAAATTCACCTACCCATCCACATCTTTCTCTGGGGCCACAGCATTAGTTACTTTCTCTGTGTTTATTGGGTTGATGGAGTCAAGTGGTAGTTGTACGATGAGACCATGGACTGCAGGATTCTCATTCACAGCAGCTATACTTCGCAGGACCTTAAGAAAGTCAATGAAATCAGCCTTCAGAATTGAAATCTTTTTGTCACAAAATTGTTTCATGTGCTATGTGCCATATTTATGTAACAGTTCAGAATGCATTTATCTATTCCAACCTTTGACCAAAACTTGATCAGCATGAGCTGCACGATTTAAAACTGATATAAGCTGACATCCAACGGTGCTAATTTTGATTATATTGAATTGTAAGCAATGCCGCATGGATATATGAAGGGTGAAAGGGCTGGAAACGAGATGAGGTGAATCACACTGTTGTTATTGCTCAGGGCATGTTTCTCTTACTTCATCCTCTGTGGCTGTTTCGGGAAGTCTAATGTGGTTCGCATTGATTCCAATCTATGAAAAAGGGAGACAGTGTCAGCAAGAGGTTTATGATAAACATGATTTCAAGTTATTAAATCAGCTCACTGAACCTCAGCCGCTGCCTTGAGCTTCATGCTGATGTAGAGGTTTGAGTCATCTCTGTCCCCAACCTACAAAACACAGGGTAAATGAGAATTTGCAAAGGCAAAAAGTAGAAAACTGCATTGATCTAATGTGTATTAATTATATATTGTTAGACTAATACTTTTAGACATTTTATGTCCTATAAAAACAGAATCAGTAAACTCACTCAAATTAAATGCTAGATTAATTTTACAAAATAATGGTATATTATCTGTTTAATATTGTAAATTGTTATTGTTTTTCTAAATTATATATTTTATATTTACATTTTATTTTACTTTTTTTTTAAAAGGCGCAATATGTAAAAAAAATTGTATTAAAATACCCAAAAACCACTAGAACAGTGTTACCCATTTTGTTGACTTACATTATGCAAAATGTTTTTAAAAATCCATAGAAATAAGTAATTTCCTTCGTCATTGCGTCGCCTGCCAATAAGATCATACACCCTCGATTTCCGGTTTTATTTTGTAGAAAACACGGAAACACCAAAGACGCTTTGTTATGCATTTTGCAATATGCAATATGTTATGCATTTTATCAGATAAGTGATGAACGCACAGAGTAGCATTATAACAGAACTTTCAACACCTTCAAATACACCTAGTATGATAAAATAGCACTGCTTTACCCCACATTCGCATGACCCGGAAAGAGCGGAAGCGGTCGACTGTGACATAATAAAAGCTCCGCTGCTCTCGCTCCATTTGTCGCGTTCGTCTCTCATTAGCAATTGTGTTTTTTTTGTGCTTTGTTTCACTTCCACAGCTTTCAGCGTCACTCTGCTTCATACTACAGTGACGTTAATAAATCTTTAAAACATTAGCTCATCTGTGAACATGATTTCTGCCCGAGATGGACTGCATCGGCTGTGGGGATGAAGATGATAACTCCCATAATTTCACACTCTGTTTCTTTGTTTGTTTTGAACATGTGCCCTCTCGCGGCGAAAAATTACATACTGTGCCTTTAATAAAGTTTTAAATAAAACGTATGTTTTAAATCTGGTTGTATCTGTTGTTTTGGCCAAGACAGATCAAATTTAGAAGAACAACAAAACAGCATAGTTCAAGCAGTGAGATTATTATGGACCAAGGTATGAGTCACACACCACATCAGTGTTATCTTATCATGGTGACCTTAAACCAACACACCTTTCTTTTATGTTGCACACTTTTGCATTTATCAACACATGACCATGAAGCCATAGGGAGATTAGCTATTTTAACTCAACACCCACAACCGTGAGAGAAAAGAAAATGGCACATTACCAAATGACCATCTGGAGTAGAGCGAAAGGAAAAAAAGAATGAAGAAAGATGAGTCAGATTATCAGGAGAGATAAAAATTATACTGCTAGCTATCACCACAAGGTTTATTATACGGGCCAAAATAATGAGCGAGAGGTCCAGACTGACCTGCAGCACAACCAGGCCAGGTCTGAAGCCTGAGAACTGATTCTTCATCTCTGCTACCTCCTTCTTCAGTCGCTCCTTCACCTGTCTGGACATACAGAGAAGAATGGCATTTAATCAAACTTAAGGGTCTTAAAAGGGGGTACTTCAATTATTTCTAGATCTCAAATAATAAATGAAAACATGCATTTAACAAAGGTATTACATTAAAGGAATAATTCACCAAAAATGAAAATTCCTTTGTTCATCTTCAGAACAAAAATTAAGATATTTCTGAGGAAATCCGAGAGCTTTCTGACCCTGCATTAACAGCAATGCAACTGATACGCTGAAGGCCCAGAAAGGTAGTAAGGACATCCATAAAATAATTTAGTAATTTAAGTTAATTTGTGCTCAGAGGTTGAACGAAGGTCTTAATAATTTGGAACGACATGAGTAATAATAATAGATCTTTTATTTTTGGGTGAACTATCCCTTTAAGTTGCAATCTTAAAGCTGAACTTCACTAAATGTTTTAATATCCTTAAGTGTATTAAGTATAATTAAATATATATATCATAATATAAATTGATAATGATTAACAACAATGGCTTTCCAATGTAAATATAAAGTATGTAAATAATTATATGAATAGATTATTATTTTATACGCTAAAGTTTGGGGTCTGTAAGATTTTCAGTCTCTTATGCTCACCAAGGCTATATTTATTTGATCAAAAATACAGTAAAAGTAGACATATTATGAAATATCATTAGAATTTTTTATCTTAATATATTTTAAATGATTTTTTTATCTGTCATTATTCCAGTCTTCAGTGTCACGTGATCCTTCAGAAATCATTCTAATGTGCTGACTGAAACATTTCTTATTGTTTTTATTATTAATGTTGAATATAGTAGTGCTTTTTCAGGGTTTGTTAATAAACAGAAAGGAAAGAGACTTTTTTTTTTAATTTTGTAATAATGTACAAGTCATGATCAGTGTCATGATCAATTTAATAAAATAAAAATAAATAATTAAAATTTACTGATCCCAAACTTTTCAAAGGTAGTATATATATCTACTTACTGTAAAAATGAATTATTATATCATTTAATTTTAATAATTAGATTCGATTAATACATTATGAGCATACTATTATAGGACAAGTGGAACACTGGAATATAAAAATGCAACACTTAATTTGTAACATCTCTGTATCCAAAAAAGGTCCTTGGCTTAAAAAGGCCCCCCATCCACCTGATTCCTACATCTGCAGGGGCCCTCAAACACACTCAAACTCACTGTGAGGTCTTGTTTCCAGATACAATGGTTGCCATGGTGCACCGGCTGTCCCGGTATCTCAAAGCTCCTCGCCGGAGCACAGAGGCAGCGACGGCAAACATCTCCAGCTACTGAGCACAACACAGTGCCAAAGTTAGTGAAAAAAGAAGTTGAAAGTAGAGCTGGGTCAGTATTCTACACAAATCAACACCTGTCCTGTGTGAAAACAAAGCCTGCACAGTTACTCCTCCCTTGTTGCTTTCTGCAACCGTCTCCTCTGCTGTCACTGGAAACTGTGCAGCGTGCAGCTCCCAAACCAGAGTGTTATCACTGGATCCAGCTGCGGCATTCCGGACTATTCCAGTACGAGTACGCAAGTAAGCTGATAAAGGAGCCCTGTCAAGGCTGCAAAGCTTAGACAAGCTCAAACAAATCACATGGTTTGCGGAAAAAGCATGCACGGGGCCAAAGAGGTTAAAATACAACTGCTGGGCTGTGGAGGAAGTGGGCTGTTCCACAGTAAAGAGCCAGCCAGCCAATCAGGGATGCTTTGAGCTGGGACAGGAACATTCTTGGGACTCTGAGCTCTGTCTCCTCCTCTTCTTTCTGCCTGTGAAAGAACTCCAAATGTGATCTACAAAACAGAGTACCTCCTTCTCACGTCTCTGCAAGCAGCCTGACGCCTTCAAAACAGCTGTCAATCAAACAACCTCTGGGAACAGGCTAGTGCCAAAAGTCTAAACACTAGATTTTTGCTCATGTGCTGCCTGCAGACAGGTATAACTCAGCTGTATAACTCGTATAAGCATTTGTTTGTTTTAAGGAATTTCTGCCATGACGCTGAAAATGATACAGGTAGTGTCGTAAAACTTCGTTTGAAGTGTGGTGGATTCATGGGGTATCTTTAAATGACATTTCTGTCACAACCACAGAAAAACAACACTATTTAAAACATATACATATGATTTACATATCTCACATAAGTAGTCCAAGTGGAGAAAATGTAGAAAACGTCGAGAACATCATGACACGTTTCTCCACCAGCTTTCTCAAAAGAAAAAATAAATAAATAAATAAAATAACGATACGGTTTGTTGTTGTTAACTTTAGCGCCCTCTAGTGACAAACTGTTAAATAATAACTTTGAGACGTTCCCTCTGTACATTCACTCATTTAGTCATATTTATTTAACGTGTGGGTGTTTATTCACTGTATTTTTTGGCAGATTCTTGTTTTTGTCACACGTTTTACACACTGTATTCAAACTAAACAGTTTATAAACAGTACCTGGCACGACACTGGCAACCCGCCAAAAGCTTGCTAATTTTAGGTTTGAAAATCATGAAAAATTTATTTTCTAAGTTTACTATAAAATAATTATTTTAAAATATAATAAATATAGTTACATTTAATAACATATAATATAATCAAGCAGTTAATTTAATTTTTAAATATAATAGTATTACCACACTTTTATACTTATATATAAGTGTCTTATATATAAGTATCTTATATACTTATATACACACACACACACATACACTATGTGCCCCATATAAATATACTGTAAAAACATTTTTATTTTTTTGCAAAAATTATGAATGTTGCTTAGATGTGGTGTAATTTCTAGCACAACCAACTATTTTATCTTAATACATTAAAAATATTGTGTTATGTTTACTTGTGTGTTTTCTATTTAAAAACAACTGTCCATTCAGAAAATTTTATTATTTGCTATAAATGGATGTACTGTTGTCTTATACGGTTTCAAACAAACAAACAGACAAACAAATAAATAAATAAATAAGAATTGCAGAAAAATTTTTCACCAAGCGTGCAATAAATTGATCACAAGTGACAGTAGATGCATTTAGAAAGTTACAAAACATTTCTAAATCAAATAAATTCCCTTCTTTTGAATTGTCTATTCATCAAAGAATCACACAATTTTTTTTCATTTCCACAAAAATATTAAGCATCACAATTATATTCGTCATTGATAATAGTAAGGAGAAATATTATTTCTCAAGGATCATGTGACACTTAAAACTGGAGTAATGGCTGCTGAAAATTCACAAAAATAAATTACATTTTAAAAACATAATAAAAAAAGAACAGTCATTTTGCATTGTAATGTCATACTGTGTTTTAAAAGTTTTAAAATAAATACACCCTCATTAAGGTAAAATAAATAAATAATCCCCTGAAAATAGATTGCAAGGAACAAATATTTCCACGTAATAATAATAAAAAGTTAATGTCAAACACTCCCAGCAGCTAAAAGCCAAGATTTCTATGACCACTAGGAGGCAGTATCGTGTTATGTTTCAATGTAAGTGTCAGGTTATCTGCTTCAGATCATTTAGTGCAGTGGTCTCACTTTCAAACTCAGTTCCTGGAGGGCCACAGCTCTACACAGTTTAGCTTCAACCCTAATCAAACACACCTGATCCATCTAATCAAGGTCTTCAGGATTAGTAGAATCTTCCAAGCAGGTGTGAGTTGTAGCTGGTTGGAGCTAAACTCTGCAGAGCTGCGGCCCTCCAGGAATTGAGTTTGGGACTTCTGATTTAGTGACTTCAAATATAAACCCAGATCAAAAAAAAAAACAAAAACAAAGCACACTTTAAAAAAAAAAACAAAGCACTTTTTAAAAATAAATAAATAAATGCTGTTATGTTCTTAACAGAAGTTTAACGTGCATTTCCTCCTGAAGAAAATGTATTTCTCTAAGGTAAACTTAATGTAAACAGTTTTGATAGAACAGCAATGAAACACTGACAAACAAACCACTGCAGATGAATGTACGTTAATCTTTTAAACCACAATTGTGCTTTTCTCATACAGAATCCAGTCCCTGGTGTCCCATCATGTGAATCCCCACAAATGAACAGTTTATCTGGCTATTCACCATGCAGATCCAGCAGGCTCTCCAGAACACCATTAGTGTCCTGTAAGCATTAAAATCATTAGGATTATTTCCTGCTCAAGGGACATTAGAGTGTAATTGCTCTGGTCTGACTTATCTTGTTAGCTAAATAATATAAGCCTGACTTCCTCCTGGTGCTATGGACAAAATATCTGAAGAGTGATTTCACATTTACAGACATTGCCAGAAGTAGGTCCATTACATCATGCATGCAACATGAGTTACTGAGACGCCACTGACCCAGAATTCCTGAACGATTAAACCAGGGGTGGAAACAGGGCACACAGATATCATCGATACATTGTTAAATATAAATACACAGTTAATCTATGGCCAGAGGTAATGCCTTTGCATTGGCTTCCAGTTAGTATCAGTTATCAGTACCCAAATCGCTCAAGAACCACACAGGTTCTCTGGCAGTGGTCTATTACCAGTTCATAAAAGCAGGATAAAATAAAATCATTTGCAGCTTTAAGTTACATACGATATACAGCTTCCATTAAGCACAATGTCACATTTGAACACATCACATTTATCAGTGCAACAAATCTTGCTGCTTTTGCTGTTATTTAGGAAATGCACTATACACTTTTAAAATACTGCATCCATAACTCATTGCTCTTTTTATATTTCATCTCATATATGACCGATAGGCTGCTCTTGGCAGGATCATGAGCGCTGAATGACTGCTGATGCCATCTCCGAAAACATCAAAGCACATTTTCAAATGTTATCTTTATTAAGAAACCACATATCTGAAGTACATTCTCACCTAAAACTACACTCTTAAACCTACATTCTATGACACAAAAACAGTATTATTTATAAAATTATAGTGGTTTTGGGCGTCCACCATGACACTCGCTGTGAGAAACACCACAACTGGAGTGATATAAATGCAAAACGGTTGGAGTTCTGATATTATTAGAATGTCGCAATGTTCAAAAGTTTGGGAACAGTACTTTTTTTGTTGTTGTTTTTAAAGAAATGAATACTTTCATCCATGAATACCAATGAATACTGCATTCAATTTTAAGTGACAAAGGAATTTATAATGAATTTCCAATGACTGCTAATAATTGATTGCCATCATAAAACAACAAATGGAACAACAGTTTTGAAATTGTAATATTACAATTGCTGTACTGTATTTTTAAAATAAATAAATGCAGCCTTGGTAAGCATAAAACTATAAAACCATTTCCACCATGTAATTAAAAAATTCTTGCCTTAAAAAGTCGAAATTACGACATACTTATGTCATAAATACGAGACAGAAAGTATAAATTATGACTTTAAAAGTCATTATTATGAAGTAAAAACTTGAGGTGGACAGTAGTGAAGTATTTGTACTCTGCTTTGAAAGTACTTTTCAAGTGTTTGTACTTTATCAGAGTTTTTCTTTAGAAAACTTTACAACATTCCAAAGCATAATATTGTACTTTTTACTGCACTACATTTCATATTAATCATCATTTAATAGTTTATTACATTAAAAATCTAGCATTTTCTTATTTTTACTCAAGTAAAAATAATTCAAAGATTTACTTTGAATCAAGAAAGTACTACAATTTTAATGTTCTTAAGTATTAAAGGTAAAAAAAAAAAGCAACAACAACAACTTTTGTTTATGAAATGTAGTGCAGTAAAGTACGACATTATGTTTTGGAATGTAGTGAAGGAAAAGTTTTCCAGAGAAAAAGACTAAAAAGAGTAAAGTAAAAATACTTCACTACTGTCAGCTTCTACATAAAGTCGAAATTGTGAGATTAAAAAGTCGAACTTATTACTTAAATCATAAAAAGTCGAAAATATGACTTTACAAGTCAAAATTAGGCCACTATCCTGTAACCAATGTGTCTATAAAGTCAAATCTGACTTGTAAAATAATTTTAACTTTTTATTTCGTAATTTCAACTTTATAAGTCATAATTTCAATTATGAAAGGCTTTTTATCTTGTAATTATAACTTAGGTCATAATTTAAATTTTTAAAGTCATAATTTCAACTTTTCATCTCATAATTATGACTTAATTATATCATAATTTTGACTTTTCAAGTCATAATTGTAACTTTTTATCTCATAATTATGACTTTAAAAGTCATAACTTTGAATAAGTAAGTCATAATTTCGACTTTTTTCTCGTAATTATGACTTATGTCATATTATCAACTTTTTAAGGCATGATTTTTTTTCTTACGTGGCGGAAATGGACTTTCATATAAAACTCTTCTTTATAAAACATTTAAAAACCATGATGCATCAGTTTTTATGCACAAACATTTATTTACAAAACAATAAAATAATAATTAAGAGTGTATTACTACATTTAACACTTTGTATCATGTAGTAAATTCATTTTACAATTTGTTCAAGTGCAAAAAAAAAAGAAAAATCAGGATTGGGGGGGATTCACCTGACCTCATGTTTTTTTCAAATTAAGAGCTGAAATGGCATTTTTCTCAACATATTTACATCTTGAGTTGATTAAAATGACGTGGCTTGCTGAGACAGCCCTGATTCCTGATGCAATCACATGAAATCGTTCTGAAGGCCCTGCATGTGATCTTGATTCACAAAGGGGCATCCTCCACCCATGGGATGATGGATATTCTCATAATTTTGTGACACTCCTCCACCACCTCTTCCTCTTGAGCCTAAACGATTTCTCTCAAACACACCTTTTCTGACAAGCTCAAACTTGCATATGGCATGACGCTAATAGTACTAAGAACTGTGAGGGCGTGCGTGGGCGGCTTGCTTCTTGAGCAGATTGGCCTGTATAAAAATGATGTCCTTATCAGGGTGAAAGCATTCCCCAGAGAAACAAGAGCTAGCCAAAACGCACACAGACTGACAAAGTTGAAGTGATTGGTACGTTTTACATCTATACAGTAGTTAAAGTGATTTCAGTACTTGGAGACACACAGACACGCACATACTCTCTGCAATATGCAAAGACAGTCCAATTATCTGAGCTCTTTTGGCCTTTCGCAACATTTTCTTTCTTCTTTTTTTTGCTTAAGTAATGGACTGGAAATCACAGAGCACTTTATTTGCACTCTTCTCTTACTTTTTAATTCACTAAGGACAGAGCATTTTGCTAATTTCTGAACCTAAGGGCGTGAAAGCAAATTTACTTTGTGCTCGTTTCTGGGAGGTGAAAATCACATTTATTTTTGAACAAGTGCGGTCGGTCACCTCTGTCCTACTTATGTCGTATGGCAGCCTTAATCCTCATAAAACAGAGTAAGCAAGACATAGCGCGATAAATCAGCTGTGGTGATCACCGGCGGAAATGAAGAGATGAGACATGGTGATTTAGGGGCATCGCTGTGCTTTCTTTTTCCTCCCTGGATGCCAGCCTGGACACACTTGTGTCAAAATGCATGTAAAGGTAGGATGGTACATCACTAAATGGGTCATTGAACTGGGACAGTGTAGAATATTTACAGGGTGAAAAAAAAAGAAATTGCAATCGAGATCAACCTAAATGCAGATTCACGAATGTCAGCCTTATGTTTTTGAGAAACGCAAAAGAATAGTTCACCCAAAAATGAAAATTTGCTGAAAATGTAATCAGCCTCTGGCCATCTAAAATGATGAATGATGAATGATGAATCCTTTATAGTGAATGGGTGCCGTCAGAAAGAGAGTCCAAATATGATAAAAGCATCAAAATAATTTACAGCATGACTCCAGTACATCAGTAAACATTCTGTGAAATGAAAAGCTGCTTGTTTGTAAGAAACAAATGCATCATTATGATAAAATACTAAAAGATTAAGATCTTAAGTTTTATGGGCTTAAAGTTAATGACATGGTTTAAAGTTAATGTCTTAATTATGGAACAAACAAACAAACAAAAAAACACCATGTCGATTACTTGTGGATTTATCAGCTATTTGAATTCTCATTCTGACGGCACCCATTCACTACAAAAGATCCATTAATTTCAAATGATGTTAAATTTCTCCAAATCTGTTCCAATAAAGAAAGAAACTAGGAAACTCATTTACATCTTGGATGGCCTGAGGGTGAGTAAGTTTTCAGCAAATTTTCATTTTTCTGAGAACTATTCCTTTAATTGTTTTGGGTGCAAACTGGCTTGTTGTGGACCAAAATCAATGCTGTGCTTTTATTGCTTAGCCTATTGTACCTAGAAATCGCATGAATCATCACACTTTCACAGTCAACAAAGTTTACAGTCAGTGCACTTGCATAAGTAATGTACTGCAACAGATGAACAGTGCAAAAAATGTAGCAATATTAATTCTTAAAAGGAAAGTTCACCCAAAAATGGAAATTCTGTTTAATTACTCACCCTCATGTTGTTCCAAACCTATAAGAACTTTTGATATTTTTGATGAAGTCCAAGAGCTTTCATTAAAATAGTCCATGTGACATCAACCATAATTTTATCAAGCTACGAGAACACTGTTTGTGCGCAAAGAAAACAAAAATAATTTCTTCATTTTTTTTTTTTTATTTGCGCACAAAAAGCATATTTGTAGCTTCATAAATTAAGGTTAAACCACTGATGTCACATGGATTTTTTAACGATGTTCTTACTACCTTTCTGGACCTTGAACGTGGTAGTTGCATTGCTGTCTATGCAAGCTCTCAGATTTAATCAAAAATATTTTAACATGTTTTGGGTAACGTGAGGGTGAGTAATAATGACAGAATTTTCATTTTTAGGGTGAGCTATCCCTTTAAGTCCTCCAAACATATTTTCTTCACATTCCATAACTAACATAAATGGTGGCGCTAGTTGCGTTAAGGTAAATATTAGTCTTCATTGAATTATTTTTCTGAGGAAAGACTAATTGCATGTATCTGAGGAAAAAAGTTAATTTTGTCAACGTTTACGAGTACGCTATCATATATAAGCACTCAAAGACATTAGTCAGCATGAAATGTAAACTGTGATAGTCTTTTCTTCCTTTTTCGTGAGGTACACACGTTATCAGAGAAGAGATGCTGTTGCGAGGGGGAGCAGTTGTTAAAATTTTGATTAAAGTTCAAAACATAATAATGATGTACATGAATACATTATTTATATAAACTACGCTTTATTCCATAAACAATAAGCGCTGCTAATGTTGATTTTAGGTAGCCATTAAATTCCTTCAGTGCTTTTCCTTTAAAATAAATTGCCTGTCCAGCAGATGGCGCTAAAGTTAATTACATTAGTGTGCTGTGGAAAGTCCAGCAAGCTCCATAAAAAAGAAAACGTTGAGCACCACGGGTTTCCATCAACAGGCTTTAAGGTGAGAGTAAGAATTGCTCAAAAGCTAAATTATTGCTGTAATTTATAAAACGGTATAATCAAAGATTCACTCAAAACTACGAAAATCTAAGCCTCAACCCCCTTTGGAGTGTAATAAGCTACTGGCTGACACTGTGTGTGAATAATCACCCACTGGGCACAGCAAAACATGGGAATGTTCATTTTAGCGGACAGTACTGTGTGTCTGCCCATTATCATTTCTTTCAGATTTTAACTACAACTGAATGGTTAGTATTGCCTTGCTGCATTAGCAATTTACTTGTAATTTTTGCAGGTGAAGGTGTGAAAGATGTAATTTCTTGCTTGAGGAAAATTGACCCTTGGTCTATTTTATCTTTTTATACACTTTCAAAATGAAAAAGGAGCAATGCTAAATTGCATTATGAAAAATTGTAACCTACAAACTAGATATAAGATGAAAACCAAAATACAATCTGACCATATAAGACTATACTTAATGTTATTTCACTTATAGAGTGACAGCGATGAGAGAAATCAGCAGGGAATTGTGAATTGGTAACACATTACTGAGTCACATTATAGAATCACTTCTATTAGATACAGACATAATTCTTCTATTAAACCAGCGAAACTTTGTTATTTTTTCATTTTCTTTAAAAATATAAAAAGTGGAGGCACAGTGGGCACTGGGGAGATGGTCAAAGCCTAAAAGAATTGCCCAGAGCCTGTTTGAAGCCACTGCACTTTAAAACCTTAAAGGTCTTCTTGCCGTTTTTAATGAGAGCTTCAGTTCGTGAGGAGTGGGATAAAATCCCTGAATACATTTAGGACACTTATACACCTCTCTGTCCATTTTTGGTGGGGGAAGGGGTAATGCACTCTTTTCTTTCTTCTTTAATGACATCTTTTACTTGATAATCCCTTGATGCAGAGGAGCTTTTGAAACCCAGTGGAGAAGAGGGTCACGGGGTGGTCCTTTACCATTAGCACAGAATTAATTAATTGACAATCTGAGAGGAAAAAAATGGCTTGCTGTTCAGATCTTAGTGAGGGAAGCAAGATGAATATGATGAGGTCTGATTTCCATCAGCTCAGTTTCTTTTTCTTCTTCTTTTTTTTAGTAAGATACATAGCACTCACTATGTGAGGCATCGTCTCTGTGTAGTCAAGCAAAAGAGCGTCGTATATGGAGGTCAGATATAAATCAGGGCTATCCAGAGGGCAATAAAATAGAGAAGTAGAAAAACAGAGACAATAGTAAACACATAATGAATGTCTGATGCGACAAAACAAATAAACAAACAATTTAGACTGATTACTTCATGGTAATGTCACATTTAAGACACACAATTCTCATTTTAGAGCCAAAAAGCTACAATATAATTAATTCACATAGTCATAAACAGGGATAAACATGACTTTGATTGTAGTAAACCCAGATCAGGCCTTTGACTCCAAACAAAAGTATTGGAAAGCTTTTGGTCAGTTTAGATGCTTAGATTATAGTGGTAATAATGCATTTCAAGCTGCATTTCAAGTGCTCAAAAAGCACTGTCGAGACCACCTGACCATCACTTTTAGGCAAAATTCTTACATTTGTATCAAAAAAAAAAAAAAATAATAATAATAATAATAATAATAATTCATGCAACTTTTGTGATATTTTGTCTGACATTCATATGAACCAAATTTGGTAAAAAGTGTTTCAGTAAAAAATATTTGTAAGAGAAGTAGTTCGAAAATATAGTGTGTTTTATGATAATTGGGTTATAATAATGGAATGTGATGCTGCAGAAATTGTGCATATTTGTAGGCCAAGTTCTGTCAAGAAACTTCAAATGGCGCAAGATGATGGGTTGTTAACGCAAACTGATGATATTCATAGCATTAAACTACTGGGTACAAGCTGACTGGTTCATGTTGCATACGCAGCCAATGAACTTCCTGCTTTACTAGGGCTGTGTATTGCCAATAATCTGGCGATACGATACGTATCACGACACAGGGGTTGCGATACGATATGTTGCGATACATTGCGATATTGTAAACAAGGTGATATATTTCTTATTTTATGAAAAGGACATAATTTTAGGAAAGCTGTAATTAAGAACACATCACCATATGCAAACCATTCAATGTTACTGAATCGCTTTTTGTGCAGTACTAGTAAAGGGGGAAAATAAAGTGCTTGCAAGATTCTTTGGTTATTAAATATATAAAATGTAAGCTTTTATAAACATACCATATGCATTTTTAGACCCTGCTTTTCCATTTAAGTTTACAATTGTAACCATGTCAGATCATTTTGATCTGAACTTAATTACCACTGCTTAATATCAATAAAAAATAAAGATCATACAGGATTCCAAAATAAAACAAAAAAATTGTAAAACAATAAAATAAATACATATGTTGGACATTCTAAAAACCTTTTTGTTCTGAGAATTTCGCAAGTTTTGGATTTTGCAAGTTTTTAAGTTTGTAATTATGCTCTGCGTGGAATCGCTGAGACTTAATGCGAGCACCGCCTCAACTGCACAAAACAGCCCCACCACGAGAGAAAGCGGCAGGTAGCCGCGCGGCTACCTCCCTGCGCCCGGCGCGAAGGCCCTTTCACGGGACGCTGCAAGCAACGGAACCGCGGCGCGGGCACCGCTTCGGCTGCATGGGGCGCTTCTGCTGCACAGACGGGTGGCGGCCGCG
This sequence comes from Labeo catla, assembly GCA_012976165.1. NCBI lineage: Eukaryota > Metazoa > Chordata > Actinopteri > Cypriniformes > Cyprinidae > Labeo > Labeo catla. The sequence continues at coordinate 1,944,248 of VONZ01000031.1, read as the reverse complement.
CGGCGGTTCCGCTGCTTGCCGCGTCCTGGAGCGAACCTTACCTCAAAAGCCGAAATGACGCCACACTTTACACCGAGGCGGGAGCAGGAACTATTCTGTCATCCTCCATTTACGCTAACATTAGCAGCGTGCCCTTACCCTAGTATTTCCTGTCACTGTTTAAGTTCAGAGATAAAAAGACTGCAATCTAGCAGTCAGGATATAAGCTGAAAAAGCAACTGTCATGAATTTTTTATGATTTTTTTTTTAAATATCGATATTCCGTTTTGAGAAACGATACAGTATCGCCAAACAAAATATTGCGATACACACGCAATAGATCTGCTACAGGTTATTATATATGGTTTTTGTGCAGCAGCAGTATGTCTTAAATACTCACAGCACCTTATCAGAGTTATGTATTGGCAGTAGCAAGTTACTGTACCTGTACTGTATTGCAGCAGCAGCAGCAAAAATCTACAACAACAGCAGTAACCATTATTGCTTAAATGTCTGAAATAAGGTCTGTGGTTAACACAAAGCTCAAATATTCACATTTTATTCTATTACATAAAATACATCAGTAATACCCCTAGTGATTTCAAAGCTTTTTTCTGGTCTTGTTGCTAACAAGTGGCTAAATGGGACAACAGAATGTCATCACACCGAATAGGAAAAATCCACTAGTCCACATTCTGTCTCGTTGTGTTTATAATCACATATAATCACTTGTTGTGTTTATAATCACTATCGTACCACAAACCTTTAGGGACAATATCCTTCTGATTGTATTTAGATTTCAAAATTGATGGTAAACAACACGTGTACGAATCAAAAACATTTGTTGCTCACAGAGCCTATATTTTCTGCAGTCCAAAAGCCACTGGAAAAAATCCTATTGGTTTTATATCAAGGGAACCATGATGATGCTGACTTCTATCACCACAGTGCTCTACAAAAGCCATTTCTGTGTAGTATTTCTTTAAATGAAATGATGTTTGTACTGTGCACAGAAATTTTTTATAAACTGTGCAGTCTCCACAGAGACCGAGACAAACTACACCTCACTGTTAGTGTATGAGCCGAATCTCATTACTTATCAGGCTATTTCACTATACTTTTAGTATTATCTGATTATATTATAGAAAGACTGAAGCTTTTACCATAATACTAACAAATACAGCTGCAAGCAGCGATTACTAAGGGTTCAAGCACATAAATAAAAAAAGACATTATTTAGCAAGTCTGTAACCACCAAATGAATGATTTAAAAAAGCAAATCCAGGTAATTTTTCAAAGAAATATTATGTTTTTTAACAATTATGACTGTTATAGCGCCAGCTGCGGTCTGATCCCCTTAAAACTTTGCATGCTTGTTTAGAGTCACCTGTCGCATGTGCTCACCAGGTTTGATGAAGTTTTGAGATTTTCTTTAGTCTACATAGGACTCTGTTATAGCTTCCCAAAGGGTAAGTTTTGTACTACAGTTTTCCAGACTGAGTGAAAAACCTAGGATTAGTTCACAAAAAAAGTTGTTTTTTACATCTCAGTCATCTCAAACAAAATTTGATTGGCAGCAGAGGTTCTAGACACAAAGTTGTCCAGAATGAGGAGTTCTATATGATTTGTGCATATGTGCAAAAAAACGTGCAATGTACAATCGTTTACACGATTCGTAATTACAGCTGTAATGCGATATCGACTCCCAGTGGCCGATTTCTTTCTAATTTCTCACAGATCTTTGGGGTTTCATTCCTTGTCTAACAGGTGCTCAAAATTCGTCGGTCAGTGGCGGCCATGTTTTTTCATGTTTTTTTCGGACCAAGACCGTGCAAACCGATTTTCATGTTGATAGGACAAATGGTTGCACAGTTATAGCCATTTTTGTTTTTTTCCCTTGTATAGCACCACCAAGTGGCCAAGCCTCGCGATTTTTGTTCTGCGACCTCAGATTGAAATCTTACATAAGTGTTGCGAGTTTGGCGAAGATATCTCATTCCGTTCAGGAGCATTTTACTAAAAGTAGCCCTGCCCCTTTTAAACATTTTGGCACCACCTTGCGACAGTCGAAAGTTCAACTTTTTTTTGATAATTATTGATATTTACTCTCCAGAGGATCTTTCTGCACTGGTTTTGTTCTGATTAGGTGAAAAACCTAGGACTGCATGGGCTGCATGAGCCAAGGATTCCAGCAACATAAGACATTTGAACCTGTGACTGACGGTCAATTTCGTACTTTTGATCGCTGTAGCACCCCTGTCAGGCTGACTGGTGACGTTTTAGGGGGTGTGAATAACTACCATCCCTCCAAGTTTCAAGTCTCTACAACTTACGGTTTGGTCTGCACAATCAGTTTTATGTGGAGATTGCTGATCCGAGACCATTCTAATAATTACAATAAGGGTTTTAGCGCTGACCGCTAAACGCTGAGCTCTCTAAAACACCTGATGGTTCTGCCTTACATAAAAAGAATTTTTATCAAATTAGCCTTTACTTGAATTAGCGGCGTGGTGTCTATATCAGATAATATGGCTGAGTGAAGCTTCCCATTTCAGTAAAGGGATGATAGCAGGACTATCTCAAAGGGGGAAGAAATGTACAGGGTTTTTTTTTTAGACATGCCACTACTGAATAAACAGGTATTTATGCCCATAACCGAGACAAAATTAGACATAATATTACCAAATATCCACCCTCAGACACTGGGCTACTAAAATGGATGAATCTTAACACATCCATGCAGATCTCACATCTATCCCACTGTGATTATTAAGGATTCCCTTGCTAACAGACAGGCACTTTACTTTTCCCCCGGTATCCTCATCTGCAGTGATTGACTAAAAATGGATAGAACTCATAATGATTCCACCAATGCATGTAGGAATCAACAGTCAATCGTACAGCAATTTTTCTCTGCTAAATGCTATGAATATATCCATATACAAAAAAAACATGAATGTTTTCTACACTAGCTTATTCCAATGCCGCTTCTATTCTGGGAGCAGGTTCATTTTAAGTTTATCTCTAAAAATAATGAACATCTCATGCAGCTCTCTGTATTTCTGAATTCTTGGGTAACTTTGAAACGTGTCAAGTAGCAACAGAAGCAGCAATAAGTTCAAAGATTTAATCTAGACGCAGAGTGACAATGTGAGCTCCATGCCCTAGTAATGGTTTTCCCTTTGAGCCTATGCACTACAAAATTCAGGTACAGAGAAAATTGAAAATAAAGTCTATTCATAAGCATGAGCACAAAAAGAAGATAGCAACGTGAGTGTAGGCTATCCTGAAGCACTGGCAAGTCTGTTCTCATTTAATTGGATATGAATTGTTAATATCATTTTGGTGAAGGTGAGCTTGGGAGCAAAATGGTGAAAGGATTTCGTCAATATTGCATGGCAGGTCTCAAGAGGTTAAAAGAATGGAAAGAAACACCAGTGAACTGGGAAACAAGTGATTGAGCCCCTCACAACCCCTATATGAAAGGAAGGACACAGAACATGAAGAAAGACAATACACTTGGTTGTGCCTCAATATTTTTATCAATCAACAACTTTTTAATTGGTGAATACTATTAATAGACAAGCATGCTCTTTAGCTGTTATGTGCTAGACATACTCATTAATAAAACAATAAGTCCACAGGTGAATATGATAAAACAAGAGTTTTGCTCTAGGCAGAGTTACAGTGCATGTAAACCACTAATTAGTACAGTGCTTACATGTGGCAGACTGAGATTAATTATTTCATGATAACTGAGGAAGACAACAAAGCCTTAACATCTATAATTCAAAACTAGAACATTAAAAGTCTTTATGTTAATATTCTGACTGACAAAATACAAGTTAGCCTTAGACTGTTGCCAAAAGCATAATTACATGACTGGAAAACTTGATTCTGATTGGTCAATCTCTCATCTGTGGACTAGCGCTCTCTCGCTTTGTACAAACACTGGTGCCATTGATTGAAGTGAAATTGACCAAAGGCAACTTCAGTATTAATGTTACTGTAAGATTATTGCAGTGTTCATCTTGTTGCTACAAAGATTGTTTTGTACTTCGATTATTTTTCTTAACAGAAGATGTGAAGTATATACACAGAAAATTATAAAATAATTCTAACTCATGTCTGTGCATTAATTTATTTGCCAATTAAATGTGTAATAAGCTGGATAATGTAAAGCTGGTCAGTCCATATCAAGTCAAGTCACCTTTATTTCTATAACGCTGTATAAAATTACAGACTGTTTCAAAGCAGCTTCTCATTCACATCAGTATCAGTGATGCAAACTTTTTCAAATATGAGACAAATTCTGCTATAAAGCCACTCTAAATAGTGCAATAGAGTCGGTATTTAGCTCAAATCAGTTTAGTGTTGTTTCAGTACTGAACAGTTCACCAATTACGAAACAAGTTCAATTCAACTCTAAGCAGTGTCATTAGTCAGCTTGAATCAGTGTATTGTTAAGTTCACTTCCAGAACAAAAATTTATAGATAATGTACTCACCTCCTTGTCAAGCAAGATTTCCCTGTCTTTCTTTCTTCAGTCGTAAAGAAATTATGTTTTTTGAGGGAAAAAAATCAGGAATATTCTCCATATAGTGGACTTCTATGGTGCCCATAATGCATATTCAAAGAGATAAATGATCCCAGCCGAGGAAGAAGGGTCTTATTTAGAGAAACAAACAAACAAAAAAAAAAATTTACAATGTATATACTTTTTAACCTCAAACACTCGTCTTGTCTAGCTCTGCATGAACTCTGTGCATTCCGGGTCAATATAGTTAGGGTATGTCAAAAAACTCCTAACTCATTTTCTCCTCCAACTTCAAAACCATCCTACATTGCAATTTTACCCTTTTTTACTTGCGCATTCACTTTGTAAACACTGGGTCGGTGTTTCCCAAGCGATGTAGAATGATTTTGAGTCCACGCAGAGCTAGACAAGACAAGTATTTGAGGTTAAAAAGTATATAAATTGTACAGTTTTTAGAAAATAATAAGGCTGGGATTGTTTAGAGCCCTTTTAACGAAAATGTCGTTCCAAACCCGTAAGACCTTTGTTCTTCTTCAGAACACAAATTAAGATATTGTTGATGAAATCCGAGAGCTTTCTGACCCTGCAAAGAGAGAAACGCAACTGACACGTTCAAGGCCCGGAAAGGCTGTAAGGATATTGTTAAAATAGTCCATGTGAAATCAGTGGTTTAACCTTAATTTTATGAAGCTACGAGAATACTTTTTTTGCATGAGGAAAACAAAAATGACTTTATTCAACAATTTCTTCTCTTCCGTGTCAGTCTTTGGTACGTGCATTCACGAGAGTACCATGACGCAAGCTCTCAGGTTTCATCAGAAATATCCTAATTTGTGTTATGAAGATAAATAAAGGTCTTACAAGTTTGGAACAACATGAGGGTGATTAATTAATGACAGAATTTTCATTTTTGGGTGAACTATCCCTTTAATCAACTCAATTCAGTTTAAGCTTTGTTTTCATCCAATAGTGTCAGTGCTGTCAAATCAATAATATTACTGAAAATTAAGCAAGGCAAAAGAGCCCAAATTTCATCTGATGATAGAAACTGGACAAATAAACATTGTAAAGAACCAGGCTCAGACAGGGAGCCAGTTCTTCTCTGGCTTAATGAATAAACACAATGATATTGATTCCACGCTGCATCACATCAAATTTGTGGATTGATATTATAAAAAAATTTACATCCAGCAGAATTATCACAAAATAAACCTCCAAGTAGTTTTTAAATCAATGCTGTTTTTGGCTGCAATTAAACATATTGAAATATTCTATATGGGTATGAATGAGCTCTGATATATTTTCAGACTTACACTGCCATTGTTCACATTTAAAAATAAAAGTGTTTTAATAGGAACATTAATTAATTTCAACCAGAGGGGCATGATCATTATTTTTATCTGAATTCACAAAACAAGACAAAGTGGTTGTTCCCCTAAAGGGAATTGTTAACGTTTCCTGATCTGTTGCAGTAAATATCACTGCTTGGGACTGCGGTGAAAGAGCAGCCTATGAAAAACCTAGATCCTCAGATTTCTGCACCTAATGAAGAATTCATGAACGTACCCAATGGAGCCGGACAGAAGTCAAGTGTAAGAACACACAATACTCCTGCCATCTGAGGCCGAGCACTTAATATTCTCAGTCTATTATCACACATGGGGTCTGATCTACTTTCTATCGAGCTTAAGTTCCTTATCTCTTATGGCTTTGACCCCACTGAATAATGCAGGTGCTTCTTCTAGTTATAAAGCAGAGGTGGACACGTATTTTGACCTAGACACTGTTATATTATCTCAACATCTTCAGACCCGATGGTGTTTGTTTGCTCATGTGTATTTGCGATATCCCTGTTCTCTTTTTGATCTCTCACCCTTTCTCACTTTATCCCTTGGATAAAGATTGACAGAAATACTCGCACCATCTCCATAATTCCTCCATTTGTGAGAGAACTACGGCTATTTGGTAGAAAATTGCTTTTAAAGGTGCCAGTACTCAGAGGGCAGCTCACAATTTTACTGTGATTCTGTAATGGCCCCTGCCACACACGCTATTATGTAGACACATCCACAAAGGTTTTCACAGTTTCATGTTCACTTACCCCTCTGTCTTCAAAATCAATACTTTGCCATACTCTGATGACGAGACCGTGATATTCTGCTGTTATTTTAGGTTCAGTTCACAACTAAATTAACAGTTTTCAGTTCTCACAGCTCCTGAGAAGTCTGCTGGAGTCTGATATTGGTTATTATTTTAGTGTTGAGAAAAACTTTAAAGTCTGTGGAAAAAAACAACACATGGGTTAGTGAAATATAAGTGTCCATGAGAATAGAGAATAGAGAATAGGAAAACCTTTATAAAAATCTAGTTTAAAAACATATGCCAAGTTCTTAAAAATGTGTTCTTTGTGTTCAAGTTGATTGCATAAAGAAAAAAAAGAATATATATATATATATAAGAATATATAAAGTATATATATATACACACACAAGGTCATATACACACAGCTGTTTAAAAGTTTAAGGTCAGTAAGACATTTGTTTTTTTTAAAGACAGTAAAGACATTGATACTGTTATACTGTATTAAATATATATTATATATAAATGTTGTTCTTTTCAACTTTTTATCTAAATATTCATTAAAGAATTTTGAAATATTGATTACATTATCCACTAAAATTACTGTTTTCAACACTGTTATTAAAAATAAATGTTCTTTCAGCATTAAATCAGTATATTTGGATGATTTCTAAAGGATCATGTGAAGACCAAAGTTCTGGCTGTTAAAAATTCAGTTTGGCCATCACAGGGAAATATTACATTTTGAAATATATTAACACAGAAAACAATAGGCCTGAGTTTTAAAACAAAATTTCACATTTCAATTTCCGGTGCGATTCACTATCGATTATTTTGGACATATCGGATACAGTTCATGCCAAATTTTCTTAACAACAACAACAAAAAAAATCTCTCAACCAATGCTGTAAAAATATGAGTCAGCTGGTCCTACATCACTATTATATTGAATGTTTAAATTAACTGATTTGTAAGAAACGCTTAAATTACACTAAATCAAGTTTTTATAATAATAAAGTTACAATTACATAATTGTATTTCCACTCCAATTTGTTTTTTGAAATATAAACATTTAAATGGTTTTATTTTACGAGGTGGCTAATTTGTACAAATTTGTATGAGCTCCCTTGTGTGAATTTGTACGATTTTTACTAAATTGTACATATTTTACGAGTTCCCCAATTCGTATGAATTTGTATGAATTACCTACCCCAAACCCCGCCCCTAAAGCTTCTCGTCACTGGGGTCTAGACAAATTGTAGAAAATCGCACAAATGTGGTCGTACAAATTCATAGGAATCCTCAGAAAATATGTACGAACTGGTTCAGGGAATCCCGTTTCTCTACAGAAAAGAATTAATTATCTTTCTATTTTTTAGCACACAACACCCTTTTTGTAGTCATTACACCCCAATGTAATGAATGTTTAATTCACTGGAATATGAATTAATTTTTTGTACTTTCTGTACTGGAAGCTCCTCACACCAGGACGAATTCCTTGTGTGTAAACACACTTGGCAATAAAGCTCTTTCTGATTCGGAAGCCGGAGGGCGCCCTTGCTCAGAAACTCCACATACGCTATTACAGAAGTAATAGTACTGACGACGCTACAGGGGTTAAGGCTAGAAGGGATACAGCTTTAGGTACTGGGCATGCGCACGTCAATCTAACGTTATTTTTGTCACACTGTACAACAATAAAACTGTTTTTGTATTATAGTAAGGGTTAAGTTTAGGGTTGGGGTAGGTGTAGACGTTAAAAAAACAAAAATCCAATAGGTATAACAATTCATTTCATTGTTCATTTCATTGTTAGTTTCATTCTTTGCTGGACAATAGGTTTGTAAACAGGCTCAGCGTTGGACTGTCATAAAAAATGTAACACATTTAAACAAATTAAACATCGAAGAACTGTAAGAAAATATAATGAATATGTTATATGGTGCATCTATTTAGCAAAATGCTCTTCTCTGGAGTTCATTTTTCTAGCTGACTAACAAGTTTGTGGCCACAGAATATGTTTTTTTCTGAGGTAAATGTGACCTTAGGTGACACTGTTTACAAACGTCCTTGCGCGGTTGAAACTATTACATGAAACAGGATATGGATTTCGGTAAGTTGTACTCTTTCTTTTAGCATACCTTCGGGTGTTTATTCATGTTTATTTCATGCTGAAACTGGTTAAAGCAGAGGAGATGATCAGTTCAGTTGCCGATTCTCTAGAACTGAGGCGCTACAGCGATCTGTCACTCCACATGCAGCGCCAAAGCAGCATTTATTGTTTGAATACTATAATAAAATGGACAGAATTTGGAATCTGACAGTTTGTTTCATATCAGAAGTAACAAAGCACAATGCTTATTGCGATTTATTGGATGGGAGGTGCACAATGTTCCATTCCGGAACTAAAAACAGGCTAGACTAAGTATGATATTGCTTCATAAAAAAAACCCAGCCCATAAAAAACAGTTTACAAATATCAAGAATTATTTAATCATAAATGTCATCACGTATACCACATGGAATTTAGAACCCAAACTACGTATATTTCACCAAAGAAAAGAGATGTATTTATGCATTTTCACTACTTGCTTCAACCACTTCAGTAGTGATCAGAGGTCTGACACTGATGCTTGTAATGGGTTACGGAGTTCGTGTCCACATTAACCCTGTGCTGACCCTGGCCTTTGCCTGTGATTAAGATCATACACTTAGAAAATCATACATCCTTGAGTAATTAGTGAGACGATATTGCTAGAAACTGAAAATACGGGATACTGTACATTCATAGCAAACCTATTAATATTTGCATGTCACAAAGAGCACAGACAGAACAATCAATAGAAGATGCATCTGCACACCCACCGGCTGTCAAATATTGGCTTGTAAATTATAGCAAAACAGACGCGAGTGCGAGGTACAAAGGAATAAACCAGATATAATCAGGTTGACACAGGCTGTTTGAATGATCCATCTTTTCACGCTCATGCAGTAACATGTATTTCCAGCAAATATCCAATCGGCATTACTCAAAAGCTCATTCACACTGGTCAATGGACATATCATGTTCATAAAGCATGCTTTTTTCATTTATTTCCATCCTTCTTGGATTCAGCTCATTTCACTGGGCATTTCAAAGCATGTGCAACATAAAAAAGGACACATAATCAATGTTTCTATGAAATCATATGTTGGACATGGCATAGTGCACATCAATAGCTGTATGTAATAATGTACTGCTCTTCGATTAAGTAAAACAACATGGATGTAAGAAAGAAAATTCTGTGTGTGGACAGTTCCAGCCATACATTTCTCGTCCTCTTTCTGGAAAATGAAGCAAACGACACACATTTAAATGTTTTTTCCATCCAGCCTGAAAAAACGCAGTGTTCGTCTAATTGTTGTCTGACTAACAGGCAGAAAATCTCTCCTGAATGTAAAAGTCTCACCGCCTGAGGCAGCTTCACGCAGCTCGCATAGCACGCAAGTTATTTAGCCTCTATCTCTGTGTTACTCTGTCAAGGCTGATAAACATTGAAAAATGAGGCACTGTTGGCACTTTTATGCCCATCCTCACTTTCGTGCAAGTGTGTGTGGTCTCTGATGACTGCAGGTACTTATGTCAGCTATATTTAGAGCAGCATATATGGACCGCCAACATCCAGAGCAGTCAATCTAAAGACAGATCTGAGAAAAAAATCCCACCAAGCGTGTGTTTTGATGAAAGCTGACTGTTGTGTTATGATGGTGCAGACATTCAGTTGGGTTACTGAGTCAAGCTGGTCATATTACTCTTGGACTGACAGAGTCTATCCAGGGTGTTTTGTCCACAAATAAATAAATAAATAAAATAGAATACAGATAACTTGGCTAATAAAACAAATCTTGTGTTAAAAAAATTGAATACAAACAGTGCAATTTTAAAATGTTTTAATGCAATGAAAAAATATTATAGAATTCTAACAAAATAATTTTAAGTTAAAAAAAAAAGCTAAGTTATTTAAGGTATAGGAATATTTGTGTTATGTAATACACTTTTGCTTAAATACATTATTAACAAAATATATATTAATAAACAAAAATACATTTATTAATAATAATAATAATAAAACTAAGACTAAGCTATATTTATTAAGGCTGAAGTATATATATAAAATAATAATAATAATAATAATAATAATAAAAAGCTAAATCCCAGGGCCTAAAATGAAATAAAATAAAGAATTTAAAAAAAAATCTAAAGAACAAATAACTTGGTTAATAAAACAGTTCTTGTGTTAAAACAATTTCATACAAACAATGCAATTTTAAAACATTTTAATGAACTTAAAAAATATTATAGAATTCTAACAAAATTAGTGTAAGTAAAAAAAAAAAAAAATGCTAAAATGTTTAAGGTACAGAAAAATTAGTGTTTTGCAATACACTTTAGCTTAAACACATTATTAACAAAATATATATTAATAACAAACAAAAATACATTAATTATTATTATTATTAATAATAAAATTAAGACTAAGATACATTTATTAAAGCTGAAGTATATTGCTCATATAAAACTTACATTCAAATAATTTCCAATAAAAAAAAGTAATAATAAAAAACTAAATGCCAGGGACTAAAATAAAATAAATAATAAAATAAAATAAAAAACAGATTACTTGGCTAATAAAACAATTTGTGTTAAAAACAAATTAATACAAACAATGCAACTTTAAAACTTGTAATGAAACAAAAAAAATATATATTATTAAAGAATTCTACCAAACAAAAAATCTTAATAAAAAAATCTAAAATATTTAAGGTATAGGAATATTTGTGTTATGCAACACACTATAGCTTTAATAGATTATTAACAAAATATATATTAATAATAAACAAAAATGCATTTAATTATTATTATTATTATTAATAAAACTAAAGAGTAAGCTGTATTTATTAAAGCTGAAGTATAAATAAATTACAATTACACTCATAATTTCTAATAATATATATATATCTTATGTAGTATAATATAATATATGATATAACATAAACATTATTACAACATAAACACAATTACACTCAAATAATTTCCAATAAAAAAAATAATAATAATAATAAAAAGCTAATTGGCAGTGCCTTAGACGGTATAAGCCTATAATGTTTGTTATATAATATATTATAAAAGATATTTAATATATATATATATATATATATAGAAGACTCAGGAAGGGTTTACCCAGGACACTTACAGTTTCTTCTCTTTTTTAAGTGGAGAAGAGATTTGAGATGTAAGAGGTTTACATACTGTCCTGCATGTGTCCTATTGATGCACTGACATCAAATTTGTGCTAAATACTGCTTGTATTTATCCATGCATACTCTCACACGTAAGAGCAACTGCACATTTTCTCCATCACATGATGCTAATGTCTCTCAGTGAGTGTTCTGTCAGTGATTTAGAGAAGCCGTTTGACATGCCTAAATATCCCAAACCAGTCATGACTAATGAGCTCATGTGATGAGCACAATTACCAATGTCAGAGCTCAGAAGCACACTGAACTGACTGACACAACAGGCTTTAAGCCCATACTGAGATGAGCCCTGCCCTTTGGGGACGGGTCATTAGAATAAAGGCGGGACATGAAAAGTAAAGTGGAGGGGGGGCACCCCATATATAGCAGCTGAGGGAATAGATGAACCTCTGAACCTATGATTAATTTTAATGAGGATATTAGCAAGTAGGTAGCGTCTCCTCCCAAAAACCTGCCATGCCTGCTAGAAAATGCACCTTAAGCTGGTAGCAGCGGTACAGAACATGATGGCTGGTCTAAACTGGTCATCATGATAGCTGGTCTGGTTATTAGCTGGTCCAAACGGGTTATTTTTAGGTAACATGTCAGATGAGAGAAAAAAAAACAAAAAAAAAACAAGAACTAGCTGAAGATAATATCAATTTAAGGTGGTCAAGCTGTTTTTTTAGACCACTGTACAATTATTTATTATTATTTTATTTATTTATTTATTTATTTATTCAGAAATACTGTGTGGTGTAGTAAAATTTTTCTGGTAAATAATTTCTAATAAAATATTTTATTCCAATGAATATTACTTAAAAATATTGGTTTACTGATTATTTTATTAATAGTATTAGTACTATCATTACATTAAGTAATATATTTGCCACCTCGTAAAATTCATACATTTTTCACAAATCATATGAATTTGTACAAGTAACCACCTTATCAAATATATACAAATTGCCGTGAGATCAGTTTGGCTGAAATCACCACAAGCTAATCAAAACTGTGAAATTCGTATGGATTTTGCGAGGTGGCTAATTCGTATGACCTCACTCGTACGATTTTTTAATGATTTCTGTGACGGTTAAGTTTCTAGAGCACAGTTAGATGTGGTCCTTCGTATGAATTCATACGAATTTGCCACGTCATAAAAAACATATATTGAAAACATACATACGAGTGAGGTCATACGAATTTCCTTGTCAAATATGTACGAATTGCCACGAGATTGGGTTGGCTGAAATCACTACGAGCGTCACACGCACTAATCAAAACCGTGAAATTCGAATGAAACCACTCATACGATTTTGTACGATTTCTGTGATGATTAAGTTTATGGGGCTGGGTTAGGTGTGTTCCTTCATACGAATTCCTACAATTTGCCACCTCGTAAAATACATTCGATTTTTCACAAATCATGAATTTGTACGAGAGGGGTCATACGAATTCTTACATATTAGCCACCTTGTCAAATATGTACGAATTGTCATGAGATCGGGTTGGCTGAAATCACCACGAGCATCACACACACTAATCAAAACCATGAAATTCGTACGTATTTTACGAGGTGGCTAATTCGTATGACCTCACTCATACGATTTTGTATGATTTCTGTGATGATTAATTTTATAGAGCTGGGTTAGGTGTATGACCTTAAGTGAGGTAATACAAATTAGCCAATTTGTCAAATATGTTCAAATTGGTGTAAGATGGGGTTGGCTGAAATCACTGCGAAGCGTCACAAACGCTAAACAAAACCATGTGTCTGCGCTATTCCTTCACACCAAGACTCATTTTTATGACTGTATTTCGCAATTCCATCCGCTTTTCTCGCATCACGGAAATCATTTTACTAGTCCAAAATACTCTACCAGCTAATAACTAGCTTGGACCATTTTATGACTACCACCTAAATGACCACCATCTAAAGACCACTTTAGACCAGCTAAAATGCTGTTCCAAAACAGTTACCAATTACCATTTTTGCCTGGATTTTCTAACAAGATTTTTATTTTCAGGAAACAGCAGCACAGTATATCATTATTAGGTCATACGGTCAATTATTTAATAGTTTTATTTTGCTTCTGAGTCCAATTTGAAATAATTCAGCACCCAATTTTTCCCTGAACACTTTCCATTTTCTCTATTAAGATGATTCCTGGGTAGCAATGAACTGTTTCATTTTTAAGACTTATAACTAGAGAAGATTGATTTTCGCAGAAACACTGATTGACACACACAATCCACTTATTTCAATCACAAGTAATGAACCTCTCCGCTTCTCTGACCTTCTTCTTCATCACCATTTCATTCTATCCGTGGGGTGGTTGCACTCGGTAATTAGAGAAAATGGGGCTATTATTATCGTTACACCTTGATGAGTTAAGGACGAAGCATATGTATTCTCCCACACTCTTCCTGTCGCTCCCGCTCTCATCTCAGAGCTGCAGGGATTAACGCCATGCTGTCGTTTGGTATTTGGACTGCGGTGGCGTTTATCTGACTAGCATGACGATGCATCTACTTGCTAACATGGGCTTTAGAAAGAGTTTAGAAGACCAAACCCAAAAACGACAGCTTTTCACCATAGCTGATTTTCATAACACGGCCTTTATTTGACAAAGATAATCACATTAGCTCACTTCAATGGCAAAACAATCATATTTTTAGTTGCTTACAGCACTAATGCTCATGAATGTCTGCACGCTCAGTCTAAGAAACCCCAGGAGAGCTGCTTATTCCCTTCTATTCAATTCAATGTCAGCTTTCATCATGTGTTCGCTTGTAGGCTGCTATAGCGAAAAATCGCAGGCTGTGCTCATTATTCATTCCCTTAAAGCGACCGTACCATCATCCTGACAATCAAGATGCCCATAAACAGCTGCCCATGCATATATACATGCACAACTGTAGGATCGGTACAACTAGGACTGGTTCCCCAGTTCCACCGAAGATTTGTTATTATACCCCTGGGCAATCAGCATTGCAAATGGATGGGAGAGTGTCAACAATGGATAAAGGCCAATGCGCTGGCAGGGCCGAAAGATCAATATCTCCGCCATTGATTCACGTGTTTGAGAATGCAAAACAGGTGGTAATTATGGGCACCACCTATAAAGCTTGGTGAACAGCATAATTAAAGGCAGTGGAAGTGTTTGGTAAGGGGGTGGGGTTATTCAGATTTACAGAGGCTTTGTTCTGACAATGTGTTACTAATGTGCAAAGCTATCGCGGGTATCTCTTTTGACCTGTAGAGGAGAAAGATACCGAGGCGCTCGTTACTGACGGAGCTGCAGGGGGATGTGACTTTATCAATAGCCCATCCCCGTTCATCTTTGTCGCTTTGTCATTTGTTTGGGACTAATTTTTAACAGGTACAGAGACGAGCCGGTCAGAGAAGGAAAGGCTATTGTAGTCACACAATTGAAGGCTGATTGTAATCCACGCCTGCTCCGACTTGATTTCAATCAGTGCTGTTACACTTTATGAAGGCTGAAAGGCTCCACGTTTGGGGAGAATACATTTTCACCAATGGGTGGGGGAAAAAATTAATTACATTATTTTCAGATCATCAAAAAATTGCATTATTAATAAAAGAATTAGGATTTCGTAAACCAGTAAATAGATTATTAATTAGTACATTTTGCATTAATAAACCCGAATAAGTCACTATTATTTTATTAACTTTTAAATTTGACAATATTATAAAATTATCTAGTCAGGTAAGCTAAGTTAAGCTTTTTAAAATTATGAAAAATATTAAGAATACATAAAAATACATTATTAATGTTCTGATTATTACAATTATAATCTTTATTATTATTCTTAATAACTAAAGTATATGTTATTGAATACGCTCATATGGATCATTTAATAATTTATATATATTTTCCTAATTAAAGGCCCCACATTTGGGCAGAATACATTTTTCACCAAAGTAAATACATTTAAAAGAAATAGCTAATGAGAGGGCAACATGAAAAAAACAAAAAAATCTTCAATTAAATGCAAAACCTGCATTATTTTCAGATTATCAACAATTTGCATTATTAAAAAAAATGTTTAAGTAAACCATTAAATTGATAGTTAATTATTAAATTATGAAATAATACATTTAAATAGTTCATTATGATTTTATTAACTTTTAAAGTTATTAATATTATACAATTATCCAGTCAGGTATCATATTTTGTAATATACTTAAGCTTTTTTAAATTATCAAAAATGTTACTAATAAATAAATGAAAATGTTCTGATTATTACTATTATAACCTTTATTATTGTAAATAACTGAAGTATATTTATTAAAGCTAAAGTACATTTAATACGTTCATATTGATCATTTAATAAAATTTAATTAATGGCTCCACATCTGGGCAGAATGCATTTTCAACAAAGTAAACACATTAAAAAGAAATGGGTAATGAGAGGACAATATATATATATATATATATATATACATACATAACCTCAAAACCTTCATTATTTTCAGATTATAAATAATTTGTATTATTTACAAAATATAATATATTATTATTTAGTAAACTGATGATTAACTATTAAATTATCAATTAATAAACATGAATCACTCTTAATGATTTTAGTAACTTTTTAAGTTGACCATACTATAAAATTATCCAGTCAGGTATCAGTTTTTTAATATACTTAAGCTTTTTTAATACAAATAAAATACATACATTATATAAAATAAATACATTAAAAATGATTAATTTTTATTATTAATAATACCAAAAGTATATTTATTAAAGCTAAAGTACATTGAATGTAAAGCAATGTAAATACATATTGTAATGTAAATAGTAATGTAAAGTACATTGGCTCATATGAATTAATAAACCTGAATAATTCTTAATTATTTTATTAACTTTTAAAGCTGACAATATTATAAATTATTAGTTTTAATTATTAGTCATGTATCATATTTTACAATATTCTTAAGCTTTTTTAATTGATAAAAATATTAATAATAAATAAATTATTACTATTATAATCTTTATTAATAATAACTTAAGTATATCTATTAAAACTAAAGTGCACTGAATTGGCTCATATGGATAATTTATTAAAATGTAATTTAAAAAATCAGTACCAAAAAAAAGGACATATATATATATATATATATATATATATATTTACTAAAAAAAGGTAAATAAATAAATAAAAATAGTGATCAAATAAAATAACTTAAAATAAATACATAAGTGAAAGAGTGGTGACTGCATTTTCCTCTGTTCAGTCTGCAAATGTATGGTCTCTCTGTCTCAAATCTAACAGAGTGAGCTACACTAGTAGTGTGGATTGATATGTGACCTGATTTCGCCAAACTGAGGTCATAAAAGCTGACACAGCTGTACTTTGGTGTGACAAATTAGATATGAAAAGTGAAAATTACCCATAAGTGACCTGTACAGTAATGAAGAAGAATTCTACATAGCCAAAGGTGTTCTAGAGGTTTCTGTGGGGAGATCTGTTATAATGAGATCTCAGACCATTACATAAGAATTGGCTTTCTTCACAAAAGCATAAGATGCTCTGCTGCCTGCTTATACTCTTTCACAATGATAATGAATGGTCTTTTTAGGCCTTGTAGCTTGTATAAAATGTGAATTCAGTTATGCTTGATTTTTTCAAGAATAATACTGAAGTTCATAATTCATTGTTTTATATACAACAACAACAACAACAACAACAACAACATCAACAAATCATAAGCCTAATTTCTGTAATTCCACAATGCTTACTTTCTATTCGCATAACTCTGATGATTCATTGAAATCACCCAAGGCCGGTCGCCTCACATTTGCTGGTGCTATTTGTCAATGATTGGGTGAAGGGAAGCGATTAGTGAGATTAATCATCCATATGGTGTTTCATACTATGTTGAGCCGACATTCTGTTTACCGTTCCCCATTGATCAGCTCCACAAATGCAGCGCACGAGTCCTATGACAGCCTGCAAGTGTGTGTTCATGAAAAGAAAGCCAGTAGCACACAGATGAGAAAACAGGCTTAAGATGGATTTTGAGGGGCAGATGGAAAATTAAGTTCTTTACACAAAAAAAAAAAACATCTCACAGTCTGCAAGTCTGTTTGCTCTCAATTATTTTCACCCCTCCAGTGGGAAATGCCAAGTATGTATAATTTTCCAAAAAACAGGCAGTAGGCCAGCAATAAACTGTTAACTAAAAGTAAAGCTACTAAAAACATTTTTTGTTGACTGAAAGCTGAAATGAAAATTAGACTTGAAATAAGTTTAAAAATGACTAACTAAATGTACTAATTAAAATTACTATTACTATTACTCTTTGTAGTAGTAGAAGTAGTAGTAGCAGTGTGTGTGTATATATATATATATATATATATAAAATAGTAGTAGTAAAATAGTAAAAAAAGAAAAAAAAAAAACTTTTTCAAAATGTTATAACATACAACAGTTTCAGCAGTGAATGATTATTCACTAAAATAAAAATATATCATAAATGCAAATATACAAAAATATAAATACTATTTGGCTCTCAATGAGTATTTCAGAGATTTTTATGTTGTTTTACTATATTTGGCTCTAATGAAACTTACAAAAAAATACTAAAATGTACTAAAAATAGTAAAAAAAAAAAAAAGTAGTAATAAAATAGTAAAAAAAAGAGAGAAGAAAAACTGTTTTTTTTTTTTACAAAATAAGTGGCAACAACAATAAAAGCAAAATTAAATAAATAAAATCTAAAAATAAAATTCTAAATATTAATAAAAACTATAACTGTATATAAACGGTGAAATAACTTTGTCAACATTATTTAGATAATAAAAACCAAACAAAATATAAAAGTTGAGATTTAATGTTGTTATACTATATTTGGCTCTAATGAAACTTAAATAAAATGAAAATTAGACTTGAAATAAGTTTAAAAACTACTAATTAAAACTACTATTACTATTACACTTTGTAGTAGTAGTTGTACTAAAAAATAGTTTAAAAAAATTAAAATAGTAGTAGTAAAATAGTAAAAAAGAAAAACTTTTTTTTTTTTTACAAAATAAGTGGCCACAGTAATAAAAGCAAAACTAAATAAATTCTAATAATAAAATTTTAAATATTAATAAAAACTATAATTGTAAATAAACAGTGAAATAACAGTGGTTTGTGAACAATATTTAGATCGTGAAAAACCAAACAAAATATAAAAGTTGGAAATATATTATTTCACACAAGCAAAACTTTTACTTAATTGCTTTTAACAATCTCATTAAAACATAAGCGTGTAATTTCTAGAAGTGCAAAATAATAGTGTTCCAGTAGGTAAATAATCTTTCAAAATTGTGTAAAATTTCAGCAGTGAATGATAATTCACTAAAATAAAATACATCGTAAATGCAAATATACAAAAACACAAATACTATTTGGCTTTCAATTGAGTATTCAGAGATTTCATGTTGTTTTACTATATTTGGCTCTAATGATACTTTGTGTAGGACACGGTGTAAAATTTTGATTGGTGTAACGGCATAAAAATAATTACGGGCTGTCATTAATCTCCCGTTTTTGGACACACGTCCGTTGCTGCGGGACACAACAAAAGGGGAAGCAGTAATTGGCAAAGAAACTGTTGAGATAGTGGCAAACAGCCTTGCGTTCTGTCTCTCTGGCTTTGTATGATGTGTGATTAAATCCCTCTTTGTCTCTTCATAGCCTCTCACTCACTCACTCTCACACACACTTATACACATGGCCCTGTTCCATAGCAACACAAAATTGAATTAGATCTCCTGGACCCAATCTGAAAATGATTAAAGCTATCTCTGGAACGCCGGAAATAACGTTTTATTCTAACGCACCTGGCACAAGCGCATAATATCGCTCTTGAATTACAGAGTGAAGAACTAACATTTCCTCCCTCACAGGCTTTCAATGTTTATGCTTTGTTTTAACCTATTACAGGTTCATTTATTGTTTACCTTTCATGATTTTTTCCTTTAATATCCTCAAAATAGATGTTTATATGTGACTTCAAAAGCTATCATTAGTGAACGTGATGGGAAAATTTGTTTTTGTGTCAGTCTATGTGAATGGCTCTCTGGAATACTTGATTTTGATTGTTTCATCACAACACTGAGAGGTCTGATATTATATCAGTATTTATTGTACATCATTTTACAATAACGACTAGCTGGACAAATAAATAAATATATGGACATGAAATCATTTAAGAATTTTACCTGCATATTATATTAATGCTTCCACTAAGAACATTAAAGTCCATTACAATGTACAAAACAAACAGCAGAGTTGAAAGACATACTGTAACTGCAACAATATCACAGATAGATGAAAGTATTACTCCACTTCCAAGATACAAAAAAAGTATTACTCCACTTCCAAGATACAAAAAATTTCCTGATAATTTTTTTGAGGAAAACATTCCAGGATTTTTCTCCATGTAGTGGACTTCAATGGTGGCCAACGGATTGAAGGTTAAAAATGCAGTTTCAATGCAGCTTCAAAGGGCTCTACACGATCCCAGACGAAGAATAAGGGTCTCATCCAGCAGAACGATCTGTCATTTTCTGAAATAAATTAATGTTTATACACTTTTTAACCACAAATGTTCGTCTTGTCTAGCTCTGCGATGTGCATGCCTACTCTGTGCACTCCGGTTCAACACTGCCAACACATATTAATGTTCAAACAACATGAAAAAGTGAACTTTGCATCCCCTTTAAGCGACTTAAGCAGAATAGTTTCTGAGCAACACACGAAGGTGTATTGTTACAGAGCCATTTGAACTAATCAGTTGAATGAATGAGTCACTGAGTTTGAATGAATCACTCAGTCATGCAGTGATTTGCTGCCACCTACCGCTGACTTTAGGTTTATATTTAAATAAACCCTCCCCCTCCCCAAATAATTTCAAACATCAATCTTGAACGTTTTGTTTTTAAAACATCAAAACATTATTTATGCACTTGTAACCGCAGGTTAAATACATTCATGCCCTCCATTAAACAGTCTGTGTAAATGCATCTAAATGCCACTTCAGATGCATATTACAGTATGTGCCACCTCTACATTGCAAAGACAAATTTTGTTGATACTAACTTCATTCGACTGGTAACAGCTTACTATTTGAATTTATTGATTAAATTTAAGAATTTGACACAAAAGATGATGCATACATTTAATAAGGTTAGGGAAAAATGAACTGTCCACGACAGTCCTAAGCTTGCCAAAATTGCAGCACAATAACATGCTCAGCAAAATATTAAGTACTGTTATCAACAAAAGTCCAGAAAAAATTAGATATAATTTTTTGTCATTATCGCACACCCTTATTTACTATTATATTGTTTTAATCTTTACCCAGATAAGTGGACAACCATGGATGGCGCGATTGACCAATAAAAGATTTAAGAAAGAAAGAAAGAAAGACAGAGAGAGAGAAAGAATTCAGTTCAAATATTCAGCCCGTTAGAAGCTTTGAAGGATATGATACAAAATACTCCATTCTTATAGTCATGAAATATACATATACCATTAACAGAAAGAGATTGAAAACTGCAAAAATGAAGAATGCTTCTTACTCACAGGGCACCTCTAGTGCCTAATTTAGCAGTCATATCAGTTCTGAGGAAATACCCAATGTGACCATACACAAATATCAGGGAAATAGAAGAAACTACCAGACTCAATTATCTTTTGAAGCGATACAGCCACTCCAGGGACTCCAGCCTAGTGTTTGAGCCTCTTAGCAAACTGTCTATATCAATATGACGCCCCTGTTTGTTTCCACTACAGTCTTCCATGAATAAATATCACAGATTTTCATGGACTTCATGCATAATCTTGTATTGGTACTTTTCCCCTCTTTGAATAACTGAAGCTATGTATGTCCCCTTCCTGTAGTGCTTCTCTTTTCAAGCTTCCCTCATGTTTTAAATTGTATGCAGGAGCTAGACAGCGCCTCTCATCCTAGTGTGTGTCTCATCCCAGAAGGGCATCAGGCATCCATATCATTACACCATGTACGAGACCACTTTTACAATGTACATTCTCACAATGGCTCTCTGGTGTATAAACTGCAGAAGGATGTAAATCGAGGGTACAAAGTGTATCTGATTCTTGTCCTCAATGATATTGCCTTCCAAAACCTTTTCTACTTTAACAGCAGCTATACATTTATGAGGTCACTCAGGGCGCAAGCATGCATACAATACAGCAATTTTCTGTCTTTCTAGTTTCACTTCCTCCATTTCCTTCACTCTCAGTTCAAATGAACACATCCTAGATACCTTCTCTTTCTCTACTGCTGTGTGCTGACCAGTGGTCGTGCTGTATTAATAGTGTCTGACATGACTTCAGCCTCTTTCCCACTATGCTCTATTTCTGTCACAATTGCTGCTTTCATGCATAACAGGATTCTCTCTAACTGATCTACTCTAAACTCAGACTGCCGTGTCTTTCACACACACGTGATAAACAACCGAAGAAAAAGAGTCAGTCTGACCAGCACGGATCTGTTCTGGCCTCACATAATATAAAAAATAAAAAGCGCTGATGGCATTAGAGCTAATTTACTCTCGAAACGGGTATTTGCTGCATTAACAGCCTAAATCTCTTTTGGAATCACTGATAGCATTTTAATTAGTTGCTATGTTTCAACTCGTTAAGCTCTGAAGATCAATGCTGACTCCTGTTTTGGATCATTTAAGTCTGCATTGCGCTGTCAATGGTGCACATCAATGGTGCTGTGTTTGTTTTACATCCTTTGTTTTGATTGTTTTATGCTTCTTTAGGCTGGCCAACGGCTTGAAGGTACAAATTGCAGTTTCAGTGCAGCTTAAAAACGCTCTACATGATCCCAGCCAAGGAACAAGGGTCTTATCTAACAAAACGATCTGCCATTTTCAAAAAAAAAATTAAAATTTATATACTTTTAATCACAAAAGCTTATCTTGTAGTAGCTATACAATGCGTGTCCACAACTTCACGCATTACGTAATCATGTTGGAAAGGTCACACATGGTTAGTTCTTCGTCTGTGTACTCCGGTTAAAAAAGGTAGGGTAGGGCGAAAAACTCCATCATTGTTGTACCTTTTTTTGTAAAGGGCATTTGATTTTCTTTGCACGTTCACTTTGTAAACACTGGGTCGGTACTTCCACCTACGTCACACATGACATTTCCAACGTGATTACGTAATGCAGGAAGTTGAGCTAGTGCAAGATGAGCATTTGTGGGTAAAAGGTAGGGCTGTCCTCGACTAAGGATTTTTCTGGTCAACTAGTAGTTGTTAATTTCAAGCATCAGTCGACTATTAGTCGCATGTTCAATAAACCATATAAATCATAATAATAAGCCTTTACTTGCCTACATAGCCTAATAAGTGCTAAAAATATAATAAATACATATACTTGTAAATATTTCTTAAATATATACATGAATGTGCTTATATTTATATATACATAATAATTACACAGTACGCACACATATATTAGGCAAACTCAAACTTTTATTTTGTATGCGATTAATCACAATTAATCATTTGCCAGCCCTAATAATTATGAATGTTTCAGCAAGGAGACTGCATTAACATTTTAATAATTTGTTGATAAACTAGTGCTTTCTTTGTTTTTCGGCTTAAGTTGGCGATACTGATTTGTCATCTCCGCAGTAATGATGCGCCTGTATGCATGTTTCATACAGATTACATAAAATGAGAATATTTGTTTTCTATTTGAATTGGTTCATTTTAAAGTAGACATTTCACTCCCTATAGATACATTTTTCATGTCAGAATTTCAAAGTTTCCCGCTCAAGTTCACAGAGACTGAGACGGCAGAACGCACATCCTGTTTGCCTTAATTATTTTACAAAAGCGCAACGTTTCGTTGTTATTCGGAGTGCACACAAATAAACTTTGTGTGGGAGTCTTTACAGATTTGAAAGATGTATTACTTTTATCTGTATGACCAAAAATGATGTAACTAACTATTTTAAGACCAAATGACCGCACCACCGCCTCCATCTGTCATGCGGTGAGCGAGCTACTGTTCAGCTTCCACACTCTGCACAGACACTTCAAAAGCGCAGTTTTCTAGGTTAACATTAGATTGAGCGGCCATGTAAAGCTGCTATTACTTACATATTTCAGATGAAAAGCCATATTTAAGATCGATGAATGATAGGTGAGCATTTGGATGTCCTGCCCGATGTCCTATATTACCACATAGACCAGCCGTTAATCTGTCTGTCGCGGTCTGCGTGACTTTGCCACTTCCTGTGGAATTACTTTTTTTTTCTGCGACTAAGCAACTAATAATATTTTGGTTGACCAAGCCTCTTTTCGTCGACTAACGGTTAGTTTACTATTAGGGGGCAGCCCTAGTAAAAAGTATTAAATGTAATTTTTTTTAAGAAAATGACCAATCGTTTTGCTAGACGAGACCCTTATTCAGTATACTACACAGCTGGGATCGTGTAGAGCTCTTTGAAGCTGCATTGGCCCTTCAACCCGTTGGCCACCATTAAAGTCCACTATATGGAGAAAAATCCTCAAAAACTTTCATTTATTTTAGACCGAAGAAAGAAAAACATGAACATCTTGGATGATATGGGAGTTAGTAAATTATAAGGAAATTTTTACTCTGAAAGTGAACTAATCCTTTAATTGTGATAATAAGAAAGTTAAGCATTTTTAATGTTTAACTACACTAAATGATGCAGTGTTGCTTTAACAAACACGCTTCTTGGAAAAGAAAACCATCGTTTAAGCCATATGCCAAATGAATCCATTACCAGCTTGTTCAGACATCCGTAATGTGATGTAATGATGAAGCTGATGCCGCAGATAATCCTAGAGTAATCTGGTAGATATTGATTTAGCAAGCGCTTGATAAAAACACAATCAAGTGGGCGGCAGAGTGTGTTCTGCTTGGACAGTTGTGATGGATGTGTTTCTGCCCTAATGACAGATCCCCAGCAGAAACATTAGGCTGATACTTTTTCATAATTTTAATGCATTAATATTATTGATGTTAGCTGGTCTCCCATAGCATGTTTGCTTAATAAGCTGTAGATCAGGGGTGCCACTCACTTTGTTGGTTTAACTAATGGAGTAAAGACATTTTAAGTTAGGTTAATTTATGTCATGAATGTATCAGTCAAAAACTGTGAACAAACTTGACTTAAATGTAAACTACATATGTTAAAAGAATAGTTCACCCAAAACTTCTGTCATTAATTACTCACCCTCATGTAATTCCAAACCCGTAAGCCTTTCGTTCCTCTTCAGAACACACATTAAGATATTTTTTATGAAATCCGAGAGCTTTCTGACCCTGCATAGACAGCAACACAACTACCACGTTCAAGGCCCAGAAAGGTAGTAAGGAAATCATTAAAATAGTCCATGTGACATCAGTGGATCAACCTTAATTTTATGAAGATACGAGAATCTAAACAAGCCGCAGCACATCCAGGTTCTACATCAGAACGCCGACTTCTGCGAAAGCAGCATCACACGCGTCGTGGTATTTTCAAAAACATGGAGGAGATAAGAAATTGTTGAATAAAGTCATTATTTTTCTTTTCTTTGCACACAAAAAATAATCTCGTGGCTTCATAAAATTAAAGTTGAACCAATGATGTCACATGGACCATTTTAACGATATCCTTACTACCTTTCTGGGCCTTGAACGTGTCAGTTGCATTGCTGTCTATGCAGGGTCAGAAAGCTCTTGAATTTAATCAAAAATATCCTAATTTGTGTTCCAAAGATGACTGAAGGTCTTATGGGTTTGGAACGACACAAGGGTGAGTAATTAATGACAGACTTCTCATTTTTTGGTGAACTATCCCTTCAAAGATGGGTCCTTCTCATTACTTTGCCTTCAGGATACTAATAACGCTATAAACGAGTACAGCGCCAGGAGCATTTGATTTATGAAAAGCCAACTCCGTATCTGTTCTCTCAAAAATAGCTTATATAACCTGTAAAGATATAAGTGCTAAGTAATTTTCAGTGAGAAAATGATAAGAGAAACCTCTTCTGTGAGGGCTAGATAGAAATGATCTGTGCTGGATTACCTGCACTGAAAACAGATATTAAGAAGGTTATGGATGAAAAGCTTGTTCTGGTGAAGGATATTAAATATTTAGTGTTCTGAGACTGGAAAAGCGAAACTACTCTATAAAAACAAAATACTGTGCTTTTTCGTTCTTAATAGTTATACAGAATGCTTCATCTTGGGTCTGGATTAATGGTTATGAATAAATGAAAAATAATATAAATCGCAGTATGCGCATGTGTTTGTATGTGTGCTTGTGCATGAGCGTGAACACCGTATGGTGTAATTTTGCTAGACTATTCCCTTACGTCTATGGTTACATAGGCAAATAGGCCCCCTGGTTCCCACTGAGGCAGGTGAGTAATGTTTTAACATCGGCAATGGACCAATCAACTTTATTGCAAGCTGTAAGGTGCTTTGCATTTGTGGGCACTTACAGCTTGCAACATGAATAATGCAAACTGGATATCATTTTAGTAAAACGTTGTGTGGGAGCACTTCAGATGATTCACTTACTGAGAGAATGTGCAGTCACGGCACAAGATCCGACTGCCTGATGAATTCTTGAGAAATTACAAAGAAAATGGACTGCAAAGATCTTTTATAACCTAATCTTAAATTTAGGAATCTTATCACAAAACAGAGATTCATTCTAATGCAGATGCTTCAAAGGGTTAGTTCACCCAAAAATTATGTCATTAATTACTCACCCTCACAATGTTCCAAACCTGTAAGACCTTTGTTCATTTACGGAACACAAATTAAGATATTTTTTATAAAATATGAGAGCTGAGAACTCTCTGAGAACGTTCAAGGGCCAGAAAGGTAGTGCAGACATTGTTAAAATATTCCATGTGACATCAGTGGTTCAACTGTAATTTTATAAAGCTACGAGAATACTTTTTGTGCATAACCACTGATGTCACATGGACTATTTGAACAATGTCCTTACTACTTTTCTGGGCCATAAAATGGTTGTTGCGTTGCTGTCTATGCAAGGTCAGAAAGCTCTCAGATTTCACCAAAAATATCTTAATTTGTGTTCTGAAGATGAACGAAGGTCTTACAGGTTTGGAACAACATGAGGGTGAGTAATTAATGACATAATTTTTATTTTTGGGTGAACTATCCCTTTAAATACAAGCATCATGAGAAAGCAAAGACCCTATCCAACAGGACTGAATGAAAAAAATGATCAATATTGCATGTCTGTGCTTTCCAACATCACTCAGAAATGTCATGGACTGGATGTTTTATGAAATCAGATATAAAACTGATCTATCCGTCTGTTTACAGTCTTGAAATGATTTAAGATTAACTGGGCATCAAGCAATCCTTCTTAAATGTAACAAAAAAAAAAACCTTTATATTGTCCTTCTCTTTCTGTATTGACTAAGTCATCATTTATTTCATAGCGTACATGTGAAAATCTTTTACGGAGACATCTCATTAAATAAAGAACAAAAAACTCACAGCGGAGCTCTTCGGAGAGAAAGCAAAGCAAGCCTGCACATCGATCAATGAGAATGATTGGAGTGGTTGAAGCAGCGGGGCGGTGTCCATCCTGCTGATCTAAGCACCGTCCACACCAGGACCATCGATCTCCACTGGGCTGCGGACTTGGCCGTAACTCCTCTATCCTAACTACCTGCTGTTCTGTCCTTGCTCAACACATCCTCTAGGAGGTCACAAAGTCGAGTCCCAAATTCTAAATCAAAAGCCCCATGCATATTTAATCTGATTCATTCGTTATGAATAATTAAAATGGAAATTTAATTAAAAACGACCACAACTTTTCTGAGGCCTGTGAACGTAAACATTAGCTGAGGGATACAGGACATAACAGTCTCCACAGGCATAATGTGATTTACACTATTATAGGACATGTTCTAACATGAACAACTTTAGTTGTTCCTGCTGATTAGTTTACTGAAATGGATGTTGATCCAGGGACATGTCCTACTTGGGCAAATCACAAAAAGCATCCAAGGGAAAAGAGACAACTGTAATGCAACAACATCAAAATTTATGTTAATTATTTTCATGTTATGACAAATAACCAATAAATGGCCAACAGTAAAAATCCATATTATTTAGTCTTTATAAATGAACAATAAATCACTGAAATCAATTATTTTATTTGCTACAAGTGATTCAGGCACCACAACATTACAGTATGAATAAGGAATATTCATTTAAAGGCATAATTCACCAAAAAAAATGTCATGATAAAATGTCAAATTATGTCATGAATTACTCACCCTCATCTCATTCTCATCTCGCAAGACCTTCGTTCATCTTCTGAACACAAACTAAGATATTTTTGATGAAATCCTAAAGCTTTCTGACCCTGTATAGGCAGCAACGCAAATGTGTTTAAGGCCCAGAAAGGTAGTCAGAACATCGTTAAAATAGTGTTTTACCAAAAATATCTTAATTTGTGTTCCAAAGATGAACAAAGGTCTTACAGGTTTGGAACAACACAAGGGTGAGTAATTAATGACAGAATTCTCATTTTTGGGTGAACTATCCCTTTAAGATTACATTTAAGAGTGCTAATGTTTTTAAGATAACTTAGCAGTTATCTAACACTCACTTGATATTAATTTAAATATTAAAGAGGGGAAATGAGCATGCATAATTAAATATCCAGTATCCAAATATCCAGATTTGTCTGATTCTTGTTGGAAATGGAGCAAAAAAATTGTCATTGACTAAATTTATTTCAGTAGTACAATAGTTTTAAGTTGTCCTCTCATGACCTTGACCTTTCAGCTCCGGGGTTTGGCATTTCATGCTGATTTCTAACTCACTTCTGCATGTATGCTGCTTCTCTCTCATATAAACAAACGGGAACAATGTTATTGGAATGAAGTAGCACATTACTGCTCTAACGGTGTATTGCCTCGTTTTCAAATTCTTAACAATGCTTTTCCCCATTCAGATTATTTATGATGCATTTTAGCCATTTATGGTTTGACTTTTGCTGCATCTGTAAATGTTAAAAGCCTCCTAGATATGTGACGATTCAGGATTATTCTCAGTGTATAGTTTTTACTGTTCAAATTTTACTAGCTATAACTGTCACCAGCTGGGTTTCAATGGCAGTAAGAAATTTCAATGCCTCTTTCTGGCAATCAGTGATGTGTCCAGATTTTCTTGACTGGACCGATCCATGTTGGACTGACTCAAGGGGGGAAAGCATAATGTGATTACCCTAATAATAATAATAATGTAGAAATTAATTATATTTCTGCAATCTAATTATAAAAAGACTAAAATCTACAATACATGGTGGGGTTACAAGGAGAAGTCCACTTCCAGAACAACAATTTACAAATAATTTACTCACCCCCTTGTCATCCAATATGTTCATGTCTTTCTTTCTTCAGTCGTAAAGAAATTATGTTTTTTGAGGAAAATATTTCAGCATTTTCCCATATAATGGACTCCTATGGTGCCCCGATTTTGAACTTCCAAAATGCAGTTTAAATGTTGCTTCAAATGATCCCAAATGCGGTGGTAAGCGATCCCAGCTGAGAAAGAAGGGTCTTATCTAGCATAACGATTGGTTATTTTAATAAAAATAATACAATTTATATACTTTTCAATGTCAAACGCTTGTCTTGTCTTACTCTGCCTGGACAGTTTTTTCCCGGTTCATGACAGTTAAGGTATGTCGAAAAGCGCCATATCAGTCCATTATATGGAGAAAAATGCAGAAATGTTTTCTTCAAAAAACAATTTTTTTACGACTGAAGAAAGAAAGACATGAACATCTTGGATGACAAGAGGGTGAGTACATCATATGTGAAACTTTGTTTTGTGGCCTAATGGTTAGGGAGTCGGGCTTGTAACCGAAAGGTTGCGGGTTCGAGTCCCAGGTCCGGCAGGGATTGAAGGTGGTGGGAGTGAATAACCAGTGCTCTTTCCACCCTCAATACCACGGCTGAGGTGAGTCCCTTGAGCAAGGCACCGATCCCCCAACTGCAACTGCTCTGGGTGTGTGTTCACGGTGTGTGTGTGTTTGATCACTTCTCACTACTGTGTGTGTGCACTTGGATGGGTTAAATGCAGAGCACAGATTCCGAGTATGGGTCACCATACTTGGCCACATGTCACGTCCTTTCCTTTCCTTTCCTTTAACAGAACAGATCTGCAGAAAAGCCATCTCATCGTAAAAATAATAAAGGTAATTTTAAAAATGACATAGTCCATGTGACATCAGTGGTTCAACCCTAATTATATGACACTACGAGAATACATTTGTGTGCAAAGAAAAAAAAAAGAGTTTATTCAGCAATTTTAAGAATGCCCGATACTGCAAGATACTGTGAGATGTAAAGTCGCAATTATAAGAAAGTTAACATTATCTTCTTCCATAGATTTGCGATATTGTCATATCTTTGAAAAATTGATGGATGTTTAAGTAGTATAACTTTGCATGAGTTTGTTATTGAAAGATTATCCATGCCAACTCGTGAAAGATGTATTTTCTAATTACCTATTACTAAGAGAGATCATCTCACTCAGGAGAAGCACCATTAATGAAAAATAAGTAATAAGCCATTCAGAGGTTCTTGCATGTCTATATAAGAGATTTCTCTAATTGCTTGCTGAAAGACAAATACATTGAGCTCAAATGATAAATGCAACTGCCAGTCCCTTTCAGGGAGGAGGGATAGTGATTTTTCCTGCTGAACGAGTTATTTCTCCACATCTATGGTAATGGATTTTTTAGGTGGGAAGAAAAACAAGAGCCTTGGTTTTCTGTCATGTAGTGAAGAGGTTGTGTGGGCTTGAATTGGTAGAGACAGATTTTATGATCATCAGGATGCAGCTGAACTGATTGAAGCTTTCTCTCGAGACATCATGGGGTCAAAGAAAGTATTTGTATATATTTTCTAAGAGAAATGTCAGAAACAAAATATTAAATAAAATTATAGAAAACACGTATAGAAAATACTACAATTTGAATTTTTCAGAACACATTTCTTTGGCTTTTCGACCAGGTCTTGTCAGACTCCCTCCTAGGTTGTGCATTGAATAACCCTCATGTTTACAGATTGTTTTGAGCCGGAGGTTGTTCTCCCTTGGGTAAAGTATGCACAGCGTGTCACGTCTGTTCTAACCCTCCATGTGTCCCGGCAGACCCTACTTCAAGGGCACAGCTCCATCAGCCCTGCTTACAGAGACACCGGCACAACACATTAACATAATTGGGTGTGAAAATTGCGACTGAAATGCTTGCATCTCCTCCCTCTCATTCTCCAACCCATGAACCAGTCAGGAATAAGATCTCAATGTAACTAGTGGAGTAAAGCACTCTTGAGAAGGAGCAGGACTGAAATGAAAATCTTCAGAAGCAAACAGTTCATAAGCAAGAGTATGTATCTGTGTCCTCACTTTGTCAGTGTGTCTGCTGGTGTGTCATTCTGTGGCAAAAATCCACAAATGCAGGGAATCTGCAGTCCCAGCAGGAGGCTGTTGAGCTGAACAAACTCATGGTGTTATGACAGACTGAAATTAATGTGGACTCGCTTCTGTGGTCATTTACAGGAACATCGTGGAGATAAATAAAGGGGGGAAAGAAGGAAGATAATGACTATTATCATTTATTATTGAACATATTGTTACTGACATTTAACAAATGTTTATCTAACAATATCAAGATATTGTTAATATAATAGCAATTATTAATAATAGCAGTTCCATGTTTTAAACACAGAGCCAGAATTTCACAATGTACCTTTAAATGACCACCGTGAAAGCCCTGATCATGGTCAGGCCCTGATCAATTTCATTCCATTTTTTAATTCAAGTACTTTGCAATTTACTTTGATTATGAAATCTTTCTAATGTCCAGGAGTCAATCATTAAAACCCATAAATACAAAAGCCAAAGAATATTTAATCACTGCAGTTAACACTCAATAATTTAACTGAGAAAATTACAGCTGTAGTCTATTCCATTTCACCTAATTTGTGCAACAAATGCAAATAATGTAAGCATCAATCATTTTTTCTGTTCTCCATACATCTAAAATTGTTAAAGGGTTATTTCACCCAAAAATGAGAATTCTGTCATTAATTACTCACCATCATGTTGTTCCAAACCCGTAAGAGCTTCATTCATCTTTGGAACAGAAATTAAGATATTTTTGATGAAATCCAAGAGCTTTCTGACCCTGCATAGACAGCAAGGCAACTGAAACATTCAAGACCCAGAATGGTAGTTGAGGACACAGTTAAAATGTTGAATAAAGTCATTATTTTTGCTTTCTTTTCTCACAAAAAGTATTCTCGTAGCTTCATAAACTTACAGTTGAACCACTGATGTCACATGGACTATTTTAAAGGGGACATCGGATGCAGTGTTAATTTTGACAGCAAATTTTGATTTAGTCTTAGTCAGAATCTTTTGACTAAAATGCCATTTAGTTTTTAGTCATATTTTAGTCATCTGTATTGATTTAGTTTTAGTCTAGTTTTAGTCAACTAAATCTACAGTAGATTTAGTCAGCTAAAATATAATGGGTTTATTTAAAGTGTAATGCGTTTATCAAGCATTTCTTTTATGTGAATACTCGTCAAAATGGACAATTTGACATAATTTTGTGTGTATTTCTCCATTCATGCAACGTGAAAGAGTACTTGCGCACTGTGTGAGAAATGCTGCTTCGGTGTGTGCGTTCAGAAACCCGGACCAAGTTGACTTCATTCTTGCATAGTCAAATTTATCCATGTCTGCTCTTCTTTTACTCCCTGATATTGACATTTTTGAACATTTTATGAGACGTGCAGCAAATGTATGCCAGCTTATGTCCCGCTGGATAGATCAATTGACTATGATGAAGTTCAAATGTCTGCATCTAACCTGAATGAGTCTCTTCACAAATCGTCCCTCCCTAACATTTTTGTCTTGTTTTTATTGGTTAACGAAAATGTCAATAGATTTCCGTCATAGTTTTTGTCATTTAAAACAAGTTTTTGTTTCGTTATCGTCTTGTTTTAGTCAGTGAAAAAAATGTTGTTGATGAAAATTATTTGTCAACAAAATTAACACTGATCAGGTGCCCATTTCCCACAAGTTGATATGATTCTTTAGGGTCTTAATGAAGTCTTTAACATACTTTGGTTAAAATTTCTCAATGGTAGTGTAAAACAACACCCATTTTACTATGTCAAAAACAGCTCTGTTCAGAGCAAGCCATTTCGGTGCATGTCCCTTTAAATGCTAATGAGCTCTGCTCAACCTGCCCCTCTCTTCGAGACTGTAAACTTTAGCTGCATTTAGCCACGGAACTTGCTAACTAGCACATTATTAGGAAAGGTGATTTGCAAAGATTACAAAGATACTCACTACTTCTGTAGTTAGAAGCTAGATCAGGAATGATTGGTGCAAACATAGATGCATTTAGGTAGATCGGCAGGAGCATTCCTTTTTAAAAAAGAAAGTAATCAACTGCATCTTCAGCAGCTCAGATGCCAGGAGAAAGTGATGATTGCTATGATCATTATTACATCCAACAACAGAACACCTCAATCGCTTAGGAGACTTTCTTGTTTACTCCTGCTCCGGCATCAAAACTATGGTGGACTGTTTACAGCTCACTCAGGGCGGGTCTATGCTGAAACAGCTGTGTCAATCAACAATCATGGGAGTGGCCTTGGTCTGTGTGACGTCACACAGCCAGAATCAGAGAATGGCTTTATTTAAGATAGGGGATTTATAGGGATTAAAAAAAAACACTGCCAACACACATTTATGTTTAAACAACATGTAAAAGTGAATTTTGCATCCAATGACTCCTTTAAAAATGTCCTTACTACCTTTCTTGGCTTTGAATGTCTCAGTTGCATAGCTGTCTATGCAAGGTCAGAAAGCTCGGGATTTCATCAAAAATATCTTAATTTGTGTTCTGAAGATGAACGAAGGTCTTGCAGGTTTGGAACGACACAAGTGTGAGTAATTAATGACAATTTTCATTACCGGGTGAACTAAAGCTTTAACACACTAATCCATTTGCTCAGCTTTGGTGATTGTTGGTATTGGTGATTTTAAACTAGCCTTTCTGGCAAACAGTCTAATTGGAGTTTTAAATGGTTGAACATGATGTGAGTATTTTCTCAGTCTATTTCCTTGCAAATTTCTAATTCAGATGAATGTAATTGGAAAGCTGCAGAAGGTAGCTAAACCACAGTGTTTACAGTGGGATTGGTCTGCCATTTCTTTTTACTGCAGCAAGGGGAAACTGCACACCCCATTACTCATGCAGTACTTTGTAGGGGATCTACAGAAGTCAATTTTGCTCAAAGGGAATCATTTAAGATTGAACAGAATCTCCGTTTTACAGCGGATCAATGAATCGGTCAGTGATTCATTGAGCGAGCCGTATAACATCAACTCTACTGGATACTAATATCCAAAATATAGTGAAAACACTATTTCTTAGCACGGTAACAAGGTCGGCAGTTTAAGACATTAATTTATAAGCACAAAACACAAGATACTTCTCTTTTCAATATGAATAGGAATTTATTGGAAAAACCTAAGACATATAAACTAATCTAACACATAGACGCGCATTCACACATTCATACAAGTTGCAGAAAGAGAGAGAGATGAGGAAAGAATGAGTTTAGAAGAGTGAAAATGTGAAATCCCAAGTTTATAGCATAAGTATATGCAATTGCTTAGACCTGAACAACCATCAATCATTTAATTAACCCTCGCGTTGAGTTTCTTAATGAGGTTATTAAACTTTATATTAAGTGCACCAGTTCAGCTAGAATCTGGAGGTTGTACTTGCGTTGCCTTTGTGTTAAGGGGTTTCCTTTGATGACGTCGTTGCAGAAAGGGGTTCCCCAAGGTTGCTGATTGGTTGGAAGTCCGTGGTCATTGGAAGTGATGTCTTGGGCGTTGGCTGGAGGATGGAGTTGTGTACGCTGGTTGAAGTTTTGAGGCAGGCACGAAGTCTGAGACACGGCTTAGCGGCAAAACTTAACTTAGAACACGAAACTCTCAACGGAAAGAAAAGATTAAAGTAAAAGAAAGAAATGTGACGGTCTCCTCATGTTTTCGTTAGAGGAGTGGCTGGCGTGCAAGCCAGGAAGCGTTCAAAGAACGCAAAAAGCAGCGGCAAATTATGGCAAAAAGCATGGCTAAAAGAGATGGCACGAAGCACAAACTAAAAGCACAAGCTAAGAGCCTGACTAAAAGCAATGGTTAAACCAATAGCTAAAAGCTAAAGCTAAAAGCTAAAAGCATGGCTAGGAGCGATGGAAATAGCTAAAAGCAAAAGCTAAAAGCATGATGGTGTCCTGTGGTTTTAAACTCAGCTTTGGACACATCCCAAAATGGTGTCTTGACCAATTAGATGTTGTCTTAACTCGGGATATTGCTATGTTTCTCCTCCCAAAACATAAATCAGCACGTTATCTTATCAGTCACATGGTCAGAATTTTCCCGCTCTTGCAGAGTATAATTTGGCCATGATTCCTATAACATGAATACAACGCATTTGACAATGAATTGATTGGTGGAAACATTCAAAGCATGAATTTTCAAACTCATACATACCAAACATGAATATAAACCCTTAAGCTATTCAATAGTTATTAAAAAGGACATACACAACGAGTGATTAGAACATAATAGACAAATGTGTGGGTGACATACATAGTAGGGAGTTATGCAATGGTCTGATGTTCATTCATAAGTCCTTTTAAGCATCATTTTGGTGCATATTTAGGTAAAATGGACAGTCTCTGCCATTCTGTGAACTAAGGGCATGTTCCAAGGAACAAAGGAATTTAGAAGGAACTTGGTCTGGTTCTTGTCTTGGGTGGGGGAGCACCACCCAACAAAGTTTCCTCATGTGATGGTCCTGATGTGCTGCATCTTTGACCATTAATCTTGGGTTTCTCGCCCCAATATTGACAATCTCCTTCCTGAATTGGGATTATCAATAATTGTGTTCTTCTTGTTTTAATGTTGCAAGTTGTTCAAAGCTGTGAAAGTTGGTTGGTTAGGCTTACTTCTGGCTGGCTGGCGCCAGGGTTTCCTGGACAGATTTATGACGTGGTCCTGGCCCCTTTGTGGAATTTGGCTCTTTGGTTTCAACCAAATGTTCTGATCGAATCTTCTATTTGTCTGATTCGCTCTGATACCCTACAACTTCTACAAGACAGGGACATCAGCTCACATCACTCAGACGGGGGACGTGACACTCACTAACACCTCTGGAAGTTTCTAGCAGCAGGTCCCGCCACGGGCTGTGGTTCAGAGTGTGAATATGATTCATCTCTCACAACTTACAACCTCTTACTTGTTTCTAAATTTCACTGCTCATTTTCAATTTTGCATTCACTCTTCTCATGCAGTTTTCTTAGATTTAATTAGACATGCTTATATGTTCATATCAGGAATGTATAAAAATCCTTGTCCCATTTTCTTTTCTTTCTCCATCCACTTTTCTTTTCAATCTCAACTGTCCTCGGGAGCAGTACTCATGGTAGTACTAACACAAAGAGACAGAAAATCACTTTCCTGAACTTTCCACCATAAAGGTAAAGCATTCAGCTTCCTAACTTGTAGGTGAAGCCCTTTCCATCTGCAAAGAAACACCTGAAGACACAGTGAATCCACACTTTCTGTTAAATTATTTAAGGGATAGCTCACCCTAAAAAAAAGCCATGTTCTAAACTTACAAGACTATACTTTCACAGAACATAAAAGGAGACATTTTTAAGGACATACTGGTTGCTCTTTACCATCCAGTTTCAATAACTGAGAATGGAGTTCTTTCAAGCTTCAAAAATGACACACAAGAGCACCAAGTATCATAAATAGGGCCATATGATTTCCACGATGCGGAAAATGCGGAAGGAATCATGAAAACCAGTCATAAGAATGGAATTTAGATTAATGAATCAAAACTAAGTTAGTACACCTAACATGTGTCTTTGAATATTAAGCCGCAAAAGACCTTTAAGTATGAATCCTGCATGTTCTGCGTGTCTCTGTGTGAATGAATGTCACAGACATGTGGTTTTGTTTACTACGCACGTACTGAAGCATGCATAATGCTCACAGTGTTTTCAGCCTCTACCACCGCAATATATGAGTACATGAAAACATAAACATCTCTATAGAACTGCTCTGATAGTCACTTCATGACTTTTGGCATATCAAATACAAACAGAAACTTAAATGTCTTTACAGCACCCCGTCAAAATAAAAGTATGGTTTAACTTGAAGAAACTTTGACAGAAATATATTACTTAATGTAATGATACTACTAATAAAATTATTATTAAAACGTTATTTTTAAAGGAATATTTACCAGAAAAATGTAAATACACAACAAAAATAATAATAATAATAATAATAAAATATATTTTTTTCATAAAATCAATTAGAGATGCCTTTGATTATTAAAATGAAGCCATTAAAATGGAATAAATGGAAAACACAGAATTTGGTAAAAAAATCAAACTGAATTTGAGAAAAAAAAATTAAAGGAATTTCATAAGGGCTTACAAATGTATTTTTTGTTAAACTTTTAGTAAATTACTGTATAATTGTGTATGTTCCACAATTTCGATGAATTACACCTTTTTTTTAATTATTATTTTTTTTAATTTATTTAATTTAATTAAAAAAATGAAAACAGAAAAAATGTAATCCAGAAAAATGAAAACAGAAAAAAACTGAATTTGGGGAAAAATAAAATGAACTTAATAGGGCCCTACATAAATAACTTAAGAAGACTGTAGTACAAGAGCATATTTGCTAATTCTTTAAGTTGTAAATATCCTCACAAATATCTTTTAAACAAATATAAAATTATGACACTGTTTCAGGATCAGGTGCTTACTGTAGGTGCTGTGAGAGTATTTTTCTACACACTTCATGAATTCTGTGAAAACTCCAGGAGTCCTATCAAAAAAATTCAGCATTTCCCTCAGCTCAAATGCAGCTGCACATGGCAGGTTTACACAGCAACCGAATGTCAATATGCCCTAAATATACTTCTCCAAACACACCCCGATCATAAACGCAATGTAATATGTCTCCTGAGAGCGATACTGCCTGCCATTTCAAGTGTTGCCATAAAACTACTGATGCTACAAACTAAACACAACATTGTATAGCCTTAAGTGAATTTACAGCAAGCGCACGCACGCTACCGTGCTGTACCAGGTGTTTACAGCAATCAATCCAGATTACTGACGCTGTTAAACACAAACAGTGTGACTGCTGGTTTTGCAAATCTGTGGTGTGTAATGCCTAATGCAAGTGGTTAAAAAGATCTTTCAGCTCTTTGCTGCAGGATAAATGTAGTTTAAATTTTAGGTTTCTCTGCAAACTGAATCATCGTGTAAGTTTACAGTCAGATGAATATTCAAAAGCTGATTGCATACATAGGCCTTTAAACTATCTAAAAGAGCACAACTGCTAATTACTGCCTCTTAATAAAGGAAGATCACATCTTTTCCTCTGTCTCACGGCTTCCAGATACTAATTAAGCCCGTAATGTTTTCTACATATAAATTATTGTAACGAGAACAGTTAATTGGATTCTGAAATTGAGCAGACAAACTCTTTCGTGATGCATTACAATGTATTACATCAAGCAATAAAGCAGAATGGCGTTTCAATTTTATGTGACAGATGTGTGTGGGTTTAAAACCTAAAAGTTAACTTTATGACAGTTAACAGAAAGTACAGAGTAATTCCTTTCAAATAATTATTCAGCAATCATTTACTTCTCAAATCACGTTTGCTGTGACTTCCTGACAAAATCCTTGTATTAATAATTTATTTTGTCTTTCAAGCAGTGTGATTGTTTACTGCCTTTGTGTGCTAAAAAGATAAATGACCTTCAAAGGAATAAATAAATGCCAGCTGAATACCAGAGACGAAACAATAATCTGGCATTTTAATATAAAAGAAAAACAGTGAATGAACGAGTTCCCATGTTAAGTCCATATGCAGTTTCTTAAACAGGATTTGTTATTGTTCCTAGAAGCAGACCTCTCTGACATCCATACATATGAGATGCTTTGTAGTCGTGTTTGATGCTAATGCCTTCATTTATTTACATTGGAGAATTTGTTGGATTTGTTTTTATCCATTTCCTTTTGTAATTCTCCCTGATGGCAACACTATACTGTGTGTTTGTGAGAAATAAGTCTGAAGCTTTTACCAGACAAAGTCTCATTTAAGGAAATTGATTTTGAGGTCAAGCACAGTATAGGCAAACTTCAAAACAGTTTGTCACAGGGGACAGGATATTTATCCTGATTGCATAATCAGTCATTTTACATTTATGAACCTTTCAGAATCTGCAAAATGTTAATTATTTTGCCAAAATAAGAGGGATCATACAAAATGCATGCTATTTCTATTTAGTACTGACCTATTGTGTTGATACCTGAATGATCCACAGTTGTTTTTTTTGTTTTGTTTAAAATGGAAATGGGTAATGGAAACACAGTTAATGACTATAGATTTTGAGATCTATCTAATCACACCGAGGGCAACTGAGGGACTCATATGCAACTATTACAGAAGGTTCAAAGACGCACTGATGCTTCAGAAGGAAACAATGCATTACAAGCCGGGGGCTGAAAACTTTTTGAATTTGAAGATCAGGGTAAATTTTACTTATTTTGTCTTCTGGAAAACATGCGAGTATCTTCTGTAGCTTCAAGGGCAGTACTAAATGAAGAAAAAAAAGATATTTAGGCAAAATAAGAAAAATGTACGCATCTTCTTCTTCTGTTCAAAAGTTTTCACCCCCCGGCTCTTAATGCATTGTGTTTCCTTCTAGAGCATCAGTGAGCATTTAAAACGTCTGTAATAGTTGCATATGAGTCCCTCAGTTGTCCTCAGTGTGAAAAGATGGATCTCAAAATCATACAGTCATTGCTGGAAAGGGTTCAAATAAACAAAAATGCTAAAAAAACAAAGAATTTGTGGGACCTGAAGGATTTTTTGAAGAACATCTGGCAGCTTAACTGTTCAGGACAAACAAGTGGCTCATGAACAGCTATCACTAAGCAAAAAACCACAGCTGTGGATCATACAGATAACAACACAGTATTAAGAATATGTAAACTTTTGAACGGGGTCATTTTTATAAATATAACTATTATTTTCTCTTGTGGAGAAAAAAAATGATTAATCGTTTGACAGCACTAATCCAAATTAATCGATATCAAAATCATAATTGAATCGCACGCTTGTGAAGCATAATCTAATCGTGAAATTTGTTTCAAAACGCAGCTTAAGTAACTAGTTACATGTAACGGAATTTACCTACAAAATAAATGTAATTAATCCATTACTTATAACTTTTAACTGTAATCCACAGTTAAATGTTAGCGGTTACAAAGAGGGTCAGGTCTGAATATTTTCTGTAAAAATCTAGAATATGTTTATGCAGAGTTGCTGCAATGGCGAGTGATTAAAATGCATTCCAGACTAGAAATTCCAGTGCTGGAAATGTAAAAATCAAAAATCAGAACAATCTTAAAGTAAAAAGAAGTGTCTAAGTCTGAGTTAGTGGTGGCTGTGCTTTAAAATTAAATTATTTATATCTTAATTAAAGTGATGAAGGATTTTGAAAGTCTGATAGTAATTAGTGTCGAGGACTACTGAAAGGTTAATGTTTGAAATGATTAACAGTTGAAACCATTCATTGGAAATGTAGAAAAGTAATCAAAAAGTAATCAAATGTAATCAGTTACATTAATTTAATAAAGTAATTGAAATAGTTTTACCTTGTAATCTGTAACCTACTGCATTTTCAAAATAACCTTCCCAACCCTAATTATTACCTCAGAAACCATAACATGATAAACAATTTTAAACTGTTTCTGTAAACAGTCAGGCTTCATAGTGATGTATTCAGTTTACTGTCAGCGGAGACAGAGGAAACACAGCCGGATGGTGCAATGCAATTAGCATACAACTCCAGCCAGCAGCAATCAGCAGAACCTAACCTTATTACTGTCTATGGACTACATGATCTGTTTCACTGAGAGGTGAATTAATTACACCAAATTAACCTTGCCGGGAATACGAGACATGTTCAATATGAAAACACAGAATGTTTCATATCCGTCCGTGTAAATGAAGATCCTTTGGACAGCAAGAAATACTTTGGCTTTTCCTGTGTAATGTCAAAGTTAAGAGAAAAACCACATGAACAAAATAATTAAACAAGCCGGTTCCTGGACAGATGCTGATTATCTCGTAACACCATTATACTGAATTAATCAGTGGTAAATCATATTTCCAGTGACTGGCTTTGAAGAGACTTCCATGAGAATAGATATTGGCATTTCTGTTTAACCCAGGGGTCAGATTTTTTCATACGCACGCTGCAATAGTTTATAAGAAATAGGTCTTGATTAGATTCTGCTATCCAATTACTCGTCTTGTCATTATCATTACATCAGCCCGCTCTGGACTCAAGTCCACTCCACAATATAAAACAGCTTACCTTCATGTATTTTTTGTATTAACATTAATGAAGCTTTTATACCAACAAAAAAAGCATATTTTCAGTAAATTGATGTTTTAGTGAAAGCGGATTGAGACCATCTATGACATTCTTTACTTAATAATGGTTTAAGAATAAGTTATCTGTGTTTCTAACAAAGACTCATAGATGGGACCAGTCCAGATAATCCAGCATAATAAGAGGTTTAATACAAGGTTTTAGAGGTTATAAGGTCTATAAGCCCTATAATGTCCAGAACATTGTCAAAACACAATCACCATTCATATTCAGTGTTATCATTAAAAGTGTCTTATTGTGTGGAATTAAACAGCATAATGAAACATGCCCCACAGTGACAATAGAGTGGCAGTAACTTACACCAGACATCACATTCTATTAACCTCTTCCTCTCCACAAAGAGTCAGTGCGTCACCTTAATTTAACTCACGATCTTGAGCTAAATGACCAGTGTCATATTGACCACGACACATGCATGCCTCCCGCTGAAACATGAATGTGATCCACCCGTGAAGTCACAGACTAAAAGAATTAAAGTCATTCAACCCTGAATACAATGGAAACGCATGTGCTGATAGCACATACACAGAATGTAATTACGGAAGAGCAAGTAAATTTAAGCAAACAAACCAACTAGACTTCATTTCTGACAGTAAATTAAACTGGGCTATACTTGAGCTAAACTAGAATCCTATTTTGCCAAGTGTGCAGTTCCATAGTATATGTGGCTTGCAGTAGGGGAAAAAAAAAATCAAATTTTGATTTTTTTTGGTGCAAAAGAAATTTAAATTCTGAGAAATAAAATGTCCCATCATAGTCCACAAAATGAGAAATAAACTCAAAATTCTATAAAGGGCACTTTCTATGAAGAATAGATTATTATCTAAAACATCTTTTTTTACATTAAAAAAAAAATAAGACACGTTTAATTTTTGCAAGTTTTTGCACTTACTATTAGTAATTTTCAGTGGGAAAAAATAATTAAAATACAAACTTTCAATATTAAATAAAGTGAGTGACTAAATACCATCAAGAGGTATGTAGATTTGACTTTTTACAACATCTGTTTACATTGGAATCGATACTCATTACAAATAAAACAAACAACCCTACTTTTCAATTCAGCACATTTAAACTTATTCATTGTACTAAATCTATGTTACTGTACTTACTTAAAACATTTTTTTCTGGAATTGTATGCTGTCATCTGTTTTAGATAATTCATATAGAAAAAAATTTGTTATTATTATTATTTTTTTTTTATTATTATTATATTTAAAAATAACTACACTTACAGCATAAATTTCTTTGAGTGCATCCTGTTCTACCTCAATTCAAATTCCAGAACTGAACTGGGATGTCGGCATTCTCAATCCAATTCTGAGTGGTGCACAATTGAGACCAAAACTGTGAATTCACTGCAAACTCCACACTCTAAAAAATGCTGCGTTAAAAACAACCTAACTTGAGATATTTGGCAACCCAGCGCTGGGTTAAAGCGCTGTTTGGGTTAAATGTTTTTACCCAGCATGCTGGGCTTTTTTATTTAAGTCAACTATTGTTTAAAAATTATTATATTGTTGGCTTAAAATGGGCTGGAAATTAAAAATTTCCAGTGTAATGTAAAAATGTAAATGTAAAATTTAAGTGTAATCAACCATTCTCTGTAATCACTTTTCACCAAAATAGTGCTAATTCTTGTGCCGGTGTGTCAAAATCTAAGCCGGTGATGGTCTGCTGCTCGTCAAGGGAACAAGGAACCTCAGACCGCCACCTTGTGTTTCACTCATAGCTGAAAGATGCCGTGACTGACTCCATAACCTGCCTATAAACAAACAGTACTGAGATTAGAGAACATATTTTAGCATCAAATTAAATTAAATTCAGTATTACAGCAACTAAAATCAGTTTATGTTCTGTTATAAGGCATTTCCATCATGTAAAATGACCACTGCTGACGCATCTCATCCTTGCATGTTGTGTTGCGTAAAATAATATAATTTACAGCACAGTAAACACTTCAGAAATTAAATAAAATGTTGGCAAAAATTGGCAGCGCTGAGAACCGCTCTCTCCTGTAGAGGACGCAAAAAGCCTATGTTCTGACTGTAATTCAGCAGCTGGGTTGATTCGTTGGAGACAGGCTCAACCCAGTAGTTGGGTAGAACAAAATAACCCAGCATTAAGAATGACCCGGCAGCTAAGTTACAGAAAAAACTACCCAGCACCTAGGTAAAAAATATGGGTATAAAAATAATAAAACGACCCAACAAGCTGAACCCAACATTTGGGTTAAAAAAAAAAAAACATGCTGGGTTCAGTCTGCTGGGTTATTTTATTGGGTTGTTTTTAATATTTTTTTACCCAGGTGCTGGGTAGTTTTTCTGTAACTAAGCTGCTGGGTCATGTTTAATGCTAGGTTATTAATGTTGGGTTATTTTTTTCTACCCAACCACTGGGTTGAGCCTGTCTCCACCGAAACAACCCAGCTCCTGAATTACAGGAGAGAGCAATTCTTAGTTCTTGGTGCACTTCCTGAGTGAAATAAAGGTTTGTATACATTTCATTTATAAAGTCTTTACTGTGCTGTGAATTATATTATTTTACACAACATGATATACAGAAACGAGATGTCAGTCAGCTGCGCCAGCAGCGGTTGTTTTGCATGATGGAAACGCCTTTTGCCTTGCATAACATAAATTGATTTTATTCGTTATAATACTCAATTTAATTTAATTTGACATTAAAATATCTTCCCTAATCTCAATACTGTTTGTTTATGGGGAGGTTATGGAGTCAGTCATGGCATCTTTCAGCTACGAGTGAAACGCGAGGTGGCGCTCTGAGGTTCAAAGCTCCCCTGGGGAACATCAGCCCATCACTGGCTGAGATTTCAGTGACACACAGGCACAAGAATCAGCATTATTTTGGTGAAAAGTGATTACAGAGAATGGCTGAATACACAAACTAAAATGCTACTTTTACATGTTACATTTTTTATTTCAAAAATGCTTGTTACACAAGTTCAAATGTATGTATTGCTATTGCCTCTACAATTCTGTGTGATTCTTTTATTTGCAGCCCATTTTAAGCCAGCAATATAATAATTTTTAAACAGTTGACTTCAAAAAAAATAAATAAATAAATAACCCAGCATGTGTTCTGTCAAATATTTACCCAGCGCTGGGTTGCCAAATAACCCAAGTTGGGTTGTTTTTAACCCAGCATTTTTTAAAGTGTACAGGGCACCTGAGTAAAAATATTAAAAACAACCCAATAAAAATGAATAAGCAGGCTGAACCCAGCATTTGTGTAAAAAAAAACAAAAAAAAACAGCATTTTTAGAGTGCATGCTTTCCTCAAATATATTCAGAAATAAATATAAAAAAAAAAAATTAA
This sequence comes from Labeo catla, assembly GCA_012976165.1. Lineage (NCBI taxonomy): Eukaryota > Metazoa > Chordata > Actinopteri > Cypriniformes > Cyprinidae > Labeo > Labeo catla. The sequence goes on along the minus strand of VONZ01000031.1, from coordinate 1,899,353 downwards.
TATGGTACTTGTGGCCAGATATAGATGTCATTCATAATTCACACACTCCTAAACTTGCTGTGCATCATAAATGCCTCTGCTTTATATAAACTGACAGTGCATAAAGACAAACGACTGGGATTGTGTGAGCTTGTATCGCTGCACACTGTGTTCAGTCCAGAGTCCAGTATTGGGGGTATGAGACAATTGCTGCAGCTGATGTGACGTCATGACTCGCTCTAAAAGCAAACGCTCTCACACCAGCCCAAGAGCTAAAATATAGTCTATTACATTATGCTAGCATGTATATTTCATATAACCAGTAACAGATTCTCTTCTCAAACAAAGCATTTTCTTTTGCATGCTCAAATTTCTGAATGAAATCAGACAATTTTTTCTTTGCAAATCAAGTTATTCTGACTCTCGCTGCCTTGTATGTAGTATATGCCACCAATGTAATAGAGTTGCCTCGAAGTGTATTTATACACTCAAGTGACACAAAAAAAATGTCTGAATGTCATTGCATTAGACACAAAATATCAAAACAAGCAATACCAAAAAAAAATGCTACAGCTTTTCTTAGAAGTCTTACCTACAACTTTTACAATTATGAAACACAAGGTGGATATAATGTGATTCAATTCATGAATTTGTTAATTTTGGCTTCAATGTCTAAATACTTTTGGGAGCCAATGCATGTTAGAAGCTTATTAATTTCATAAAGTTAAGGCCCATGCTCTCATTGTTTTTAATACTGAGAGACTTCCACTGTTTCATAAATTATTTCTCCTTTGCTCTTCAAGCCGTTTGCTCATGCTACAGTTGGGCAGCACATGCAAACCTCACTAAAGCGGTCTTGGCAATTGACAGGCCTGCCCTATGTGAGAACATGCTGTCTGGGAGACGTGGAGAGCAGCCAGGATTGATCGGAGCTCAAGGCGGGAGCTGAATCTTTCAGTGTGTATGAAAACTCTCCGCTTTTCTCTCTTCTCTCTTTTCATCGGCACCATCCTCCTCGCAGTGGATAATTGAGGTGCAGGGGGATGGAGACAGGGGAATCTATTTCAGCACAACATCAGGCGAAAAGGATGGTTGGATGGATGGCCAGCCGTGTCCTGAATGCAAAAGCCTCGTTGGCTCAGTGGAACGTGGCGGGTAATGGCTGCCTTATCTTCTCAGTCACAGCTCCTTTGTGCCCGTTAGAGCGTCTTCTGAGGCAATACAGACTCAAAACAAACAAAACTAGAGCTGTTTGGGTCACACTAGTAGGACAGAATCGATGCAGGTGCAGCAGCATTACCACATTGTTCAGGGTCCAGTTGCTGGGACTGACAATACAAAGATTATAATAAATGCTTCTCGGGCTGGATGTCAAGAAGATTGGTAACACGGAACTGGACTAAAGTTTCTTAGCACAAAACCATTCGGCAAAGTAAGGTCAAATATCACTCACAGCTTCATTGCAAGATACACCCAGCGACCAAGCCATTTACCGTGGATAATGATGACTTAAGAGGACTCCCCAAATCAATACGGTGTCGAGACAGCCCGGGCGTGAAGGGGACTGAGTGACACTACACCTATCAGAAGCCACAGCTGCTTCTTGAAACTGTCATTTCTGATCATATATTTACTCGCCCTCATGCCATTTTTGGGTCCTGCTCCTTCAAAGTCAGCAACGATGTACAGGTTCTAATCAAAAATAGCTTCTTGTAATTCAGAGCAATACTCGGTACAGCAAAACCTTATTGATTTTCCCGCTGTATCAGAAGGGAGTACCAAGACTGCTGTCAGTCTAGTAATTTCCAGTTATTCTTTTAAAAAAAACAAAAAAACTGCTTGATGTAACAGTAACTCACACATATATTGCAATATAACAAGTGAAATAAAATTGTGCAATGTCTTTCATTTTAACATAACTAACTTTTGCAATAATGTGTGATGATCTGAAACCATAGTTGTTCTTAACCAGGTGGCCAAGGATGACCAGGGGCCTCAACAAACTTTCAAAAGGGTCACAGAATTATTTAGATTATTATACAGACATTTATTCATATTTATGCTATTATTAATATATTAAATCAATCTAAATAAATTGCAATACTAAAACATAAAGATGTAAAGTAAAACTGCTGTTTTATAATGACACTTCATATTAAGACACATGATATCAACACACATACTGTATAAACATCCTTTTATTTTTTATATAAAAAGTGTCCTATTGAGTTGTTGTATAACACAATTTAAATATTAAAATCAATTTAAATACCTGTGGATTGAAAGCTATTCAAATAAAAAGAAAATAATTTATAATTTAAATGTATAATTTATATTTGTTACTTGCAAGGTTAAGTCAATCCACCTCTTATGGCTAACTGTCAATTAACCCAGAGCTTCAGACTCTCTCCTCTACTACGTTACTTCTTGCATTAAATAAGCCTTTCCAAATGATGACATGCTAATTAAGTTGTTGGAGAAATAGCCTTTTGTGCTACACGTTATTAGGCGCATAAACAAACAGACGCGACAAGATTCTAACACAAACAATTTGCTCACGCACTGAACACGAAATGCTGTGAGTGACAGCCCACAATAAATCACAAACTACAGCCAATCACAACAACGTGCAGACGAGTTATCTGTGTTTGCGCGAACTTCTAAAACGCGTTTCACATACCTTGTATCTTCATGACTTCCGTGACTCTTGTCCAGCATTCATTTTTGTGTTTCCTTTTAGAAGTTGAGCAATATATCATATGTAATGTTTCCCAACATTCACAATCATTCTGCCATCGTCATTGTTATAAAATACACCTGAGGAGCGGTACTTTGGTCCAATGAGAATCCAGTATGGGCGGAGTTAAAGGAGAAGTTCACTTCCAGAACAAAAATTTACAGATAATTTACTCACCCCCTTGTCATCCAAGATGTTCATGTCTATTTTTCTTCAGTCGTAAAGAAATTGTTTTGTAAGGAAAACATTTCAGGAATGTTCTCCATATAGTGAACTTCCATGGTGCCTGTGAGTTTGAACTTCCAAAATGCGGTTTAAATGCAGGTTTAAAGGGCTCTAAATGATCCCCACCAAGAAAGAATGGTCTTATCTAACGAAACGATTGGTTATTTTCTAAAAAATTTACAAATTATATATATTTTAACCTTAAATGCTCGTCTTGTCTAGCTCTGTGTAGTCAGGGTAGCTCAAAAAACTCTCATTTCATTTTCTCCTCCAACTTCAAAATTGTCCTACATTGCTGCAGAAGTACCGACCCAGTGTTTACATAGTGAACGTGCAAAGAAGATCAAACGCCCTTTACAAAAAAAGGTAAAACAGTGATGTAGGACGATTTTGAAGTTAGAGAAGAAAATGAGATGGTAGTTTTCGACATACCCGAACTCTCTTGAACCGGAATGCACAGTGCTCACGCAGACCTAGACAAGATGAGCATTTGAGGTTAAAAAGTATATAAATTGTAAACACTTTTAGAAAATAACCGATCGTTTCATTAGATAAGACCCTTTTTCCTCGTTTAGAGCCCGTTGAAGCTTCATTTAAACTGTACTTTGGAAGTTCAAACTCATGGGCACCATTGAAGTCCACTATATGGAGAACATTCCTGAAATGTTTTCCCCAAAAAACATAATTTCTGTACAACTGAGGAAAGAAAGACATAAACTTCATGGATGACAAAGGGGTGAGTAAATTATCTGTTAATTTTTGTTCTGGAAGTGAACAACTTCTTTAAGGCTAAAAGGGAGACAGCTGTGGCTACTGGGCATGCGCACATCAATCTAGTGTAATTTGTCACACTGTACAACAATAATACTTTTTTTGTATTACTGTAGTAACGGGTGTTGTTGTGAAAACCTGGCAACCCTGGTTTGCACACCACTGGTTTGTACATCGGTTGTACACTCATTATTGCTGTGCATTGTGGGATTGAATGAGTGCATTCAATAATGTCCACTAAGCTTTCGTACACCACTAAAAATGGCTGTCCTCTTAAATAGTGCCCTATTTAAGGGTATGGGGGCGATTCCAGATACAGCCATCTACATTATTCTTCAACACAGAAGTGAGCCTATGTGTGAAATTTACAGTTCATTACCCACTATATTGAAATAATGAGAAGAATAACAATGTAAACGGTAAAACGGTTTGCACTACAAACCAATGTGTTCATAATTAATATAATACATTACAATGACATGGTAAGACACACCCACGTGCAATATCAAGCAGCAAAAGAAGCTGTTTTGTGCAGCTGAAAATAGATAAATGTGGGTGAGATTAGAAGCCAGACCCATAAAATTTAAAAAATGGCCGTGCACACTCTTACGGGAAAAAATTGGTGGATACTCTAGCAGGAAACACATGACTTCACACTCTGTGGTGCTTAACAAAAAAAAAAAAAAAATGTTTTTTTAGCAACCAAACAGCCAACACATGTCCTGTTGGTTATTGCATATTTATTTATACATTATGGATTTGTTAGTGAATTTTGGAGTAGCACCATATGACTCCAAATATGTTTAGCTATGTGTCGTATAAAATTGACAAAATAAATGCAAGAAATACAATATGAATTGCCTGGGCAATTACTTAAAACTGTAGGTCATTGTTATCTACTGTCCTGCAGGTTTTGAAACTAGGCAGCCAGTGCTTTCATGTTTGGGACACAGAGGTATAGAAAAGCAGTTCAGTGATACACTTTAATTAGTAAAAGTGGTCATGTCATTGCCAAGGAGGCCAGCAACAAAAAAAAAATATAAATAAAAAAACATTAGGAAGGAAAAGGCACATGCCACTTCCCATATTGTCCTCAATTCTTTTCCTGTCACAGTTTAGCCTTCATTTCAATCCACCATGTCTTATAAATATAACATGCTTTCAAGGTCTTTGAACAGAAACAAAGCCGCCTTTCTGGAAGCAGAAACACTTTATGAACGTCTGAACAGACCCCCTGCAGAGAAAGAACATTTGAACTTTGGGATTGAAGAGACATCGGACGGCTTCTTAAAACCGTAAAACCCATCTCTTTTCTACTCATGCCCGGGTTTAGGAGGCTGTGATACTCGAGACCCTTGGATGGTGACAGGCCCTGCAGACTCCTTTTGATATCTGAGGCAGAAGTCTGTCTACATGACCTTAGGCACAAAAATCAGGCCTTGATTTTACAAAGCAGTTCCTGCTGCTGCATTTTGACTTTTTTTTTGCTAGAATTCTTATTTTAAAGATGCACTCAGATTTCTCCTTATTAAAAACAAAGAAATTAATAATAAAATATATTAAAAAAACATAGACAAAACATTTGTTACTGGAGATGAATGAAGGACGAGCAAACAAGATGAACTTGGGGCAGAAAATGCAGGAATTTTAGCATTCAGATTTGACCTTGTTCTCTTTCAGATTCAGCCACACTTTCCACCTTGAGGATCCCAAGAGCCATTTGAGGGATTTTCTTCCTCTGTGTCTGTCCAAGCATGTTTATTTCTCGAGGACCCCAGTGGGCTTCAATGTGAGAGCAGCTTTTTCCAATCCAATATGAAAGACATTATCATGGTAAATGGGCTGGAACAAGAAATGGCTTCAATGTGGGAATCATCCACAGATTTAAAACCGCAAACTCAAAAGCCTATCCTCATTTCACAGCAAAGGATGAAGTAAACCAATGCATGCACACATATATTATTTAATATGCATTAGCTCTTACAGAAAAAGGAGATTTCAGAATGTTAGTAGTTCTGGTGGTTTTGTGTTTACCGGTGGTCCAGTTTTCAATTCATGTAGAAACAAACCTCACAGACCAGTTATTTTCAATATTAATAAGCATCTAGTCAGCTGAAATGAGTCAATCTATAACCACTAGACCTTGGTTTCAAGAAAAGGACAATCTGTAAGGATAATGCTGGTCAGCAAAAGCAACAAATGCGGTTACAATCCAATTAATGCCACATACTACGACCAAATCATGAAGGCAATCAGTGGACCTCCATGTAAGTAAAAAGAACTTAATTGGACGCAAGTTAATTCAAACTCAAATCAAATAATAATTACAGGCAAGTTTAATTAAAGCAATTTTCCCACCCAATCACACAAAAGCTGCAATAAATATGGCTCACAGCTTTACATTCACAACAAGGTGCCTTATTGTGTTACAAATTCATATGCTTTTTAACGACCCAAGCTTTTTAATCAAACTGGTGCCATGTACAATGCTTATCAGAGTACTGTGTTTTACGACTACATGATTTACACACACTCCTGACACATTAATGACATGAGCTAGACTCAAACCCCATCCATATTAATGGAAATACAGCATTGTGAAGGGAAAGGGTGAGGAGATTAAACAGAAGCTCCACTGAAATGGCACAAATATACCACAAGACAGACCTCCAAAGTACACACAAAGGTCAGAGGTTAACTGGCAAGGGAATTGGATGTAGATTAGCAAAACTGACAGGAGATAAGAATAAGTGCTCTCAGGCTGGGTCTGCCGGTGGTCTGCTGTGGTTTATTCTGCCTGTGTCTTACACACAGATGCACAGTTACGCTCATCAAAGGTGGAGCACACGCACATGAAAGTGTTCACATTGTGTCTTGATTCGAACACAGATGCTAGTGAGGCTGAAAAGCAGCTCTGGTGCTCAAAAATAATAGAGGGTTTGCACTTAAGTCACGATTTGGTCAGTTACCCAGATGCACGGCCATATATTGTCAATACTCAGATGTAAACAACAGCATGGATTGCATGGTTAACGTACTAGTGAATACATTGTTCTGCTAATTTATGCAGTCTGAACCATGGAAAAAGTGTGTGGAAGCTGCTAAATTATATAGAGAAGGACAGGAAAAGGGTGCAATATTTTGACAAACTAAAGGTAGTAGGTGGTAAAGATACGTATGAGTAGTACTAATTAAGATATTAGCCTAATATTTTACCTAGCTGACTTGGAAATGATAAGAACAAACACAAGATTGCCAAGATTCTTGCCCTAGAAATCCAGTTTCAGTTTGGCCAACCACAAACACCTTTTGTTCCTCAGACAGTTTTTTACACTCTTCTACTTTTGGCAGTCTTTAGTACTCCAAATGCTTAGTACAGCCCAAACATGACAATAATTGACCATTTTCATAATCAGCAAAACATGCACGTTTTATTTGGTTCAGTGGCACTTTATGTTTACTGCTGCCAATATGGCTGATTGATGACGCATTGTGAAAACACTATATAAAGTGCTGCTTCTTTTTTACTTTAATACCATTAAATTACTCAAATAATAGTCAAGAAAAATTATAGGCACAAGCTGATTGGTCAAGCTTGCTGGAATGGCTGGTTAGCATTCACTAAAGCATTTCAGGGGGTGCTTTTAGAGTTTTAAAACCCTCCACCTCCCCAGCTCCACCTGTAAAGATCTGCTATGGGTTATTATATGTGACCCTGGACCACAAAACCAGTCATAAGGGTCAATTTTTTTTATTGAGATAAATAAATCATCTGAAAACTAAATATATAAGCTTACAATTAACGTATAGTTTGTTAGGATAGGACAATATTTGAAGCAAGCTACAACTATTTGAAAATCTGAAATTTGAGGGTGCAAAAAAATCAAGTATTGAGAAAATCGCATTTAATTTAAGTTTTTGGAAAGCATATTACTAATACAAAGTATTTTCATGGAACATGATTCTCTCTCTCTCTCTCTCTCTCTCAGGGGTCGCCACAGCAGAGTGATCGCACGCAATGTATTGTTGGCTATTACTACAAATATATCCGTGCTACTTACAACTGGATTTGTGGTCCAGGGTCACATATGTACTTTTCGTGCAACAGAAGTAAGTCTTAAATACTCACAGTACCGTATCAGCATATATATTGGCATTAGTAAGTTCATGTACTTGTGCGATAATCAACAGCAGAAGCAATTCAGCAGCATAGCAGATCTATTCTGCCAAGGCTATATATGAAGAGTTCAGATGCAAAACCAGCTAAAAGCCATCTCGGTCAAAAATAAGACAATAATACTGAGTGAATGCTCTCGACACATATTATACGTCCATCAAATTATACTTTTTTTTCAAACTCGCTAAAATACCAGCCTCAGCCCAATCAGAAGTACCAGTACTTACATAGAAACCTATACATCTGAGTCCAATAAAAATGCATTTTTTAAAGAAAGACGTCAGATGGATTTAGCTGGTTTTGCATCTGAACTCTTCATTAACACTGTCAAATCCATTACTATGCTAAAATCTTCCAAGAGTTGTCATGATAGAACTTTAATAAACATAACCAAAAAGTTGATACCCAGTACTGAAGGGCCTGTTGGGGTATGAAAGATGAAAAAAAGACCGAAAAGAGATGGAGAAAAAAAAAATTCCTGGCATGCTTGCCTGTTGCCTGTTTTTGCATTAGGGCAGCACAAGCTTATTGCCTTGTGCATAAAAATATGCTGATCTTGACCTGAATGAACTGTGTCATTAAAGCAGCTGACAGCTAATTGACACAAACAGTTTGGCAGAGGTCATATAACAAAGTTTAATTAAGATAGAGGGAATCTGCGCAAATACTCAGTCTGAGGAAGGGAAAACAAAATAGATCGCTCCAGGCTATCGTCAGAGCACAGGCTAATTCGCTCTGAAATGAGTCAATAAACCCCATTTCATCTCAGCTCGCATGGCACAACAAACAGTAAAAATGATATACAGTCTCCTCTCCTGGGATGAGAAAATATCTTTCATACTGTAAAGGCATAAACAGTGTTCTCTACTTTTCTGACTGTGGGATTTTTTGAGACAATATTGTTCTGTTGTGAGATGCTCCTAAAGTAACATTTTACTCAGTATAGCTGGCAGCCCAAAATGCCTCTTCTTTCACAAAGTCATTTACATGTACAAAGAAAGAAAATATCTGAGCCCAGTCTACACGGCAACTAAAGATGAATTTAAAAACTATTACCGCAGGCTAGGCAAGGCTATATTCTCAAATGGAAGCCACAGCAACCGTTGCCATGCATTTGATAGGCACACGCTGCCTCTGATGGGATTAATGCAATAGGCGTGACAGGCGGTGCATTGGCTCCTCACAACAAGGAGCAATTAACCCTGCTACTATTCACCCTTACATTTCAATGTGCCAGTAAAAGAAAGACACATCACCCTGTCACCGCCATGTGCCAATCACATTGTATTCACAAATGCATACTCACAGTTTGGACCTGTCACTCCAGGAAATAAGCCTTGTTCATAGCAAATGACTTCCCATTGCTTGGTTCACTACTTCAGCTCACCAATCAAGGCGTCACAGCAACCTCAATCAGCATAGAAGGCAATGTGTTGAGAACAAGCATCCTTGCATACCAAAAATAAATGCTACCCCTTTTTATGAACAGGCAAGGCCAGAAAATATAAACAACATTAAAATGCAAAACAAACCAAGCATCAAAACAAAACAGAAAGCAAAACACAAAAATAAACACAATGAACCAATGAACAATGAACTAGACCAGGGGTGGCGAATGTCGGCCCTGGAGAGCCGCAGCCCTGCTGAGTTTTGCTTTAACCCTAATCAAACACACCTGAATAAGCTAATCAAAGTCTGAAGGGTTACTAGGAAGCTACAGGCAGGTGAGACTTTATTAGGGTTGGAGCTGAACTCTACAGAGCTGCGGCTCTCCAAGATAGGAGTTCTCCACCCCTGAACTAGACAAAATGAAACAAAACAAAATAAAACTAAAATAAAACACAGAACTCTAAACAAAAAACTACTAACAAGTGGAGGAAAAACGGGTAAAATCCGTGGAATAAGAGAAAAAAATTGTTGTGGCTTTGGATGTCAGAATTGGAATGCAAATCATTTTTATAGAATGCTGTCGTCAAAGATGCAATTTGAAGCTCAAGTCAAGTCGAGCTTTATTGTCATTCCGCTACATGTGTGGACATACAGTGGAACGAAATGTCGTGTCTCGCAGGACCATGGTGCTACATAAATAAACATAAATATGAACATACATACACTAGACGTAGAAACTATTTTTTAAACCTATACATGTAACTATACATATACTATAAATAATTGACTATACATACACATAACCTAAGACAGACTATAGAAGTACTTTACATAATAACTGTGCATGATAATGTGCAGAAGAGGTATTTAAAGGTTAAGAGGCAAATAGCGCAATATGATTTGTGGTGCATTGACAAGTAAACATTTGTTAAGTCCTTATTAGGTCCTTGTAACGTGGAGTGTTAATAAGAAAGTGTCTGGTGCATAAACACAGACGTTTAAATGGACAGACTAAACCTGCTATGACTGTACTTTTAAAGCATGAATTTGATTTAAACAATTTGTCTACATAATATTCACATATGCAGTGCATAGAGAACATATTACCTTAGCCCTACATTTTCAGCATGAAATACTATTCTGATTTTTTTCTTTCACAAATGCAAGTTTATATCTCGTATTTTTGACTTTAGAACTTGATTTAACTCACCAATAGCGAGTTGTGAGGTGTGAGAGATAACTCCTGATTCTGAGCCGAGGGGAAAAGAGTGAATGACGAGTAAATGTGTCTTATTCTTATTAGCATTGTGAGAAATAACATCGGCATTGCAAGAATAAAGTTATAATTTTAAAATAAATTTACAAATTTACCTTTTTTTTTTCTTTTATTCCATGGCTTCCATAGATTCCCAGTTGAAAACTGTCTTTTTTTTACCACGATATAGGCTCCGCCCACAAACAACGCCATCACTGTTTGCAAACACCGAATTGGTCTATTGATTTCGCCGGGAGTTTGATTGACAGGCAATTTGACCAATCATTACGCCGAATTTGCCATTTTGTCAGACAGACGCAAGAGTAGATTAACGTTGGTGGACTTGAACTTGAAAAATGGCATGTATTGACCTCTTTCCTGAAGTTTATTCATGTTTATTTGCTATAATTAGTAAAGAGGAACTGAGGTGCTACAGCGATCTGTCACGACATATTAAAGAGGCACAAAACGGTATTTATTTATTTGAATTTCGTAAAAAATGACAAAATCTGAAAGCTAAGACTTTGTTATACCAAAAGTAGACGCTGTGTTACATAAATATATATATATACATACACGAAGAGTTCAGATGCAAAAGCGTCTAAATCCATCTGACGTATTTGTTTAAAATTAGTATTTTTTTTCTGGCTACTTTGTATAGGTTTCTAAGTACTGGTAGTTCTGATTGGGCTGAGGCTGTAACTGAGCGAGTTTTAAGTAAAAGTATTTGATGGACGTATACTATGTGTCAGCCGAGATGGCTTTTAGCAGATTTTGCATCTGAACTCTTCATATACATATATATATCACATATATACACACTGATATTTGGCTAATGCTTCAGCTTGCAGAAACATGATTTTAATAGTTTTATATCACCACTGTTATGCTCTTTTTGTAAAATTATTCATGCATTCTCCCAGTAATTTTCCATTTATGGTAGTTTTCAATATAAATGCAAGAAGTAGTATTGTGTCAGAGGATGGAATTGAAATACCACGGACTTCACCTCCATTTTTTTCCATTTCTGTTGCACATATTCACAGGGTGACGGAGAACTCAATCACATTCAGAGCCTGGGGGTTGGACTGTCTGCTTTTGAACCTTCCTTCCCCCATCCATGTACGTAATGAACAGAGCAAGGCAGATACAGAAAGAAACGCATCAAAGGTTTTCACTGTAGGAGACCAACAATTGGGGGATGTGTAGAACTTTAGCAATGACGGGTGATCAAATTCTTCAAGCTTTTCTGCGGGAGCAGTTTCGGTGTGCTTCTAGTCAGCAAATTTGACAGGGTCACTTGGTGGCTCTCACTGGCACGTTATGACATAAACGACTAGATGTCTTCAGAGAGACTGATTAAAACGTCTCGATCCATTTGATGAGACCATCTGCTGAGGAGAGCAGGTGGAATAACCCGCCAACGGAATCAGTCATAAAGGGATTTTACCCTGTTGGCCTTTACAGCTCTCAGGTCTCTTCGGCATCTAAGACTCACAGCGCCCAACACCCTAAATGAATCACAAAGCCAGTATACCATCATTTATAGAGCTGAAAAACCTAATGAAGATCAGTCTGTGGTATGATTAAATTCTCAAATTTGTTTTGGCTCCAGCCATCTGTGTAGGAGCATCTTTTCATCGACCCTATTGTGACTAGTAAAAATATAACAAGTCCACAGTGGACGACTGCTTTAATGTTAAGTTGTTATTACTTCACACAGTCTCTTCTCCTACACATGTGAAAGTTTCTTATACTCAACATTTTTGGTCAATAAATAAATAAATAAATAAAGTAAAATCAGTTATATTATGAAATGTTATTGCAATTTAAAATACATTTTCTATTTAAATAGATTTTAAAATGTAGTTCATGCCTGTGATGACAAAGTTGAATTTTCAGCAGCCATTACTCCAGTTTTCAGTGTCACATGATTCTTCAGAAATCATTCTAATATGACAGTGTTTTCTTATTATCATTTTTTTAGGATTCTTTGATGAACAGAAATCTCAAAACAATAGCATTTATTTGAAATATATATTTGTTTTGTAACAAAGTCTCCTTTCTGAATAAAATTATTAATTTATTTAAAAAGATCTTACTGAACCAAAACTTTTCAACAACGGCTCTTTTATTTTCCTATTGAAAGTTGGTGATTATGAGCTCTGAAAGTAACCTGGTAAAATGCAACAAGTATATTAAGCACAGATACGTCACTTTTTAAAGTGTTATCATTTGTTAGAAACAAGAATTATGGATTTCATTCAGTTTTGCACTCTGTTTTGCAGATATTAATGTACAAAATCATTTATATTACAGAAAAAAACCTGCATGTTCTTTTAAAATAAAAGACTTATAATAACAAATAAATATGCAGAAAAAAAGGAATAGCCACACAAAGAATTATAAAGAGGAAACATTCTTTTTATTCATAATTTTATGTTAATGCAAACTTAGGAGTCTATACATGGTTTTTAAAAAGGATAAAAAACTGTACAATACAAAGCAGGAACACTGATAAAATGTCATAGACATTGAAAAAGTCTAAATGCTTGGCAAATCTGTTAAACTTAAATTATTAGTAGAAATCACAGACAAACATAAAACAAAGAGGAAAAAATTAAATTAATTGTACAAAGAACAAACAGAAAATCATGCAGCAACTTGGAGAAAAAGCCTTTTTCTCTTTTTTAAATAAAGAATCATTCAACAACAAAAACAGAGACAGGATTTTAAGATGTAAAAAAATAGCCACATATTCTACTTCAAACCTTCTGCAAATCCAAATAATCTCTTCTATTTGTTTCTTTATGAGAAACAGCAGTCACACTTCTCTGCAGAGACACTTTAAGGATTAACATGACAAACAAAAATCATCAAACATCAGAGGCTGAAGATAAATCACGGGACACAGTGAGGAGAAGGTCCTGTGAATTTGTCAACAGATGATAGCTGTTTGTATATCTGAACATTTTGAAATTCATTTTCAGTGTAGAAAGGCATAATCTTTTGTTCAGGTAGATACAGTGGATTTGTTTACCACGTTAAAAGAAACCAGCTTAACGCTGGATGTTGCATGATCAGAGAACACCACATGCATACGGTACATTACAGTATGACGCATACAGCACACACACTGAAATTCAGAAGTACAAACTCACTTCGGTTTGATGTCCTGAGAAGTGTTCGAGACAAGCTCTAATTTCTGATTTGCCACCAGCTGCACCAAACAGTTAAACAAGTAGATCTACATCCAGGGGAAATGACATGTCATCTTAGAGCCAATCATTATGCAGAGCAACTGTAACCAAATGAGACGGATGACAACGCCACTGCTTTATCCAATTGAGAGACATCACAAGTGTCAGGGTTAATCAGGTAACTTACATATTAGAAAAGGCAATAGTATGGGGTGTTTTTTTTGTTTAATACTTAAAACTATATTTTTACACACTTTAGCTCTTATAAATACACTATACACTGCATTGCAATGCAAATACTTTGTTTTCAAAGTGTACTTGGGAAAGTTGGTCTCAATACTAGCACCAATCATAAAACAAAGACAATGGGATTTTTTGGTTTAAGGCACTTTCTGGTAAAGTGTAATGAAGATCTCAGGACATGGTCTTGCTCTTGTTCTATTCAGTCTCTTTGTTTCTCAGCATTTCAGGGAGCTTCTAAAAATGCTTATTCAATACCTTCACTTGTTGTGTTGCTCCTAGAAGTACAGTCTTAATTCCAGAAAAAAACGTTCCTGCCGTAACTCACAGCTAGCCTGCAAACAACGTCCTGTTTTGTTCTCTCCTAGACCTCCATCTCCTGTTGTCCACTCTGTCCTGGGATCGTGGGCACTGCGATATCGAAGCAGGTCTCCATCATCACACGAGACTTGCATAGGTTCACACAAAACTCCAGGTCTCCGGTGGCCTGAGCCAGAGCCTCCAGGTAATCCTGCGACTCCTGGTCCAGATCTGGGTCCACATCAACTAATGGAAAAAAAGGTTGAAAAATGCAAACAAAATGATTATTTTAAAACTTAAAACTTACAGTTTAATAACTACACTCTAAAAAATGCTGGGTTCAGCTTGTTGGGTCATTTTATTGGGTTACTTTTAAAAAAATGTACCCAGGTGCTAGGTTATTTGTTTAACCCAAATGCTGGGTTCAGCCTGATAGGTCATTTTATTGGGTTATTTTTAAAAAATTTTCCCCAGGTGCTAGGTGGTTTTTCTGTAAGTTGCTAGGTTATTTTCTTCTACCCAACTGCTGGGTTAAGCCTGTCTCTGATGAAACAACCCAGCTGCTGAGTTACAGTCAGAGCACAGGCTTTTTGAGTCCACTATAAGAGAGAGCCGCTCTCAGCACCACCGATTTGGTGCACTTCTTCAGCGTAGTAAAGTTTTGTATACATTTTATTTAATTTATGAAGTCTTTACTGTGCAGTAAATTGTATTATTTTATGCAGTGGAACATAAGGACGAGATGTCAGTCAGCTGCGTCAGCAGCGGTCATATCGCATGATGGAAATGCCTTTTGCCTTGCATAAAAAATATGTTCTTTAATGTCAGTACTATTTGTTTAAATGGGCAGGTTTTGGAGTCAGTCACGGCATCTTTCAGCTGAGAGTGAAACGCGAGGCCGCGGTCTGAAGTCTGCAGTTACATCAGCGAACAGCAGCCCATCACCAAATCATATTTCGTCTACACACCAGAACGAGAATTACTGCTATTTCAGTAAAAAGCGATTACAGAGAACGGTTGAAGACACTAAAATTAAAATGCTACTTTTAAATGTTACATTTTTAAATTCTAAAATGCTTGTTAAATGGGTTTAAATGTATGTAATATTGTAAAATATGCTGTATTCACCCAAATAAATTCAATTTGTCTTGTATTTTGTCCATGTGTTCTTGCTTAACAATATTATTCTAGCAATTCTGTGTGTGTGTTTTTTGTAAGTTCCCGTCCATTTTAAGCCAGCAATATAATCATTTTTAAAGAATAGTTGACGTAAATAAAATAACCCAGCATGTTTGGTAAAAACATTTAACTCAACCAGCTGGATCAATATAACCCAGCATGTGTTCTGTCCAATATTTACCCAGCGCTTGGTTGCCAAATAACCCAAGTTGGGTTGTTTTTAACTCAGCATTTTTTAGAGAGGGATGTCAATTTAACATGGATTTTAACATTTAAATATTTATTTCACTCCTGAGAAAAGAAAATAAGGTTTTTGAGGAAAACATTCCAGGATTTTTCACCATATAATGCACTTCAATGGGAACTGACGGGTTGAAAGTCCGTAGTTTCAATGCAGCTTCACAAGGTCCACACGATCCCAGCCGAGGAATAAGGGTTTTATCTAGTGAAACGATTGTTCATTTTCCAACAACAACTAGCTCTGCGATGCATATCTATGACTTCACACATTACATAATCGCATTTGAAAGGCTGCACGTCATTAGTTCTTCGTCTGTGTAATTTGGTTCAAAAAGGTAGGGTAGGGCGAATTTTCTCATTTTCTTCTCCAACTTTAAAATCGTCCAACATCGTTGTTTTACCTTTTTTGTAAAGGGCTTTCTTTGTACATTCGATTTGGAAACACTGTGTCAGTACTTCCACCTACATCACACATGACCTTTCCGATGTGATTATGTAATGGGTTACGTTGTGGACGCAGAGCTAGTGCAAGAGGAGCATTCGTGGTTAAAAAGTATATAAATTTACATATTTTGCTAGATAAGACCCTTATTCTTTGGCTGGGATCGTGTAGAGACCTTTGAAACTGCATTGAAACTGCAATTTGGACCTTCAACCTGCTAACCCCCACTGAAGCCCTACATCGACTATACACTATATAGAGAGAAAATCCTGAAATGTTTTTCTCAAAAACTTTAATTTCTTTTAATTTACAATCATTTGTGTGGTAAATCTGAAAAATGAATTTGAATACAGTCCTAATAAAAACATGTATAAATATAAAAGTCAAGCAATCTGTAAAATACCTCCACACATAGAAGCCACATTATTGTGCCACATGATAAAGATGTGACTAAGGGCTGTGAGATGCAGCCCTGCTGACACACCTAGATTGATAGTTTTATCACACAGGACATAAACAAAAATCTCTGCATGTGATGGTTGGTTGGTTGGTGTGGGAGAAGATGGGCTTACAAAAACACCATCCTTATTTTGCAAGGCTCTGAAGAGGGGCTGATTTATACAGCATGACAGCCTCAATCACAGCTTCACCCAAGACAGCAGTCACACATGAATGGTAAACATCACCTGGCCAGTGGGCAGGTAGTGATTGCAGAAGAGAAAAATAATACCTTATTGATTCAAGAACACACACAGACACGCATATTCACTCCCTCTCTCCGTGTGCCTGCCATTTTCTCTACATTACTCCTTTACGTCCTGCTATTTCGCTCCCACATACTGTTTACAATAGTGTTTTTTCTAGCAAAGTGAAGACAGATACTTTGCAATATCAAGGTTGTTGTGTCGGTGCCTTGTAATAGTTGTAATTCTAACTGAAACTGAGGGTTGAATACAGAATAAAACAGATACAGAATCACAAGAGCTTTCTTTGCTGCTGGCAATGTTCATTTTCATTTTGAATAGAGTAAACAATACTAATAACACGATTCAGCTTCATTTTCTTCAAATCATTTTCTTGCCCTGTGTATTAAAGCTCTTTGTATTTGAGAAAATCCTGAAATCTACTAATAAACCAAGTCTAAGATCCTGGTCAATGTTATAAAGCGTAGGCAGCAACAGCAAAAGAGAATCACAGTTACACGACTTCAACTAATCATTTCACAGCTTACATTTATAGAGAATATTCTAGAAAGCCAATATCATCCATTATTGTAACACATTGTCTCAGGCACCAATTCACAGTAGTCAATGCTCAAGACATTTCTGTGAGTGCACCATTACCTCAGCATTTTCTTGTAAATTCTCCTGGCACTAAGTTCAAACGCTTAAATTAAAGTAAAAAAGGCAGCCATTAGTCTACATCACATCATTGGGAGACTTATGCTGTGTAAGATTCATGGTAAAATGAATCATTCCTGACCTTGATGCATGGTAGAGCGTCAAAGTAAAAATCCCAAAAGAAAGCCCTTTTGGCTAAAAGCAAGTGAAATTGCTACTAATTTCAGACAAACAAAAGTGTAAATCCCGGAACACACCAAGCTGACGACTGGCCAGGGAATTAAAGTGTAACTGATGAAAACGAGTTAGTAAATAAAGGCCACACAGATGGAACACTCATGTTATGTGATCTTACCCAAGCATTCCATTATGCCAATATTTTCGTAACAACATGAGCCGCTTAAAATGAAAAAGTTATCATCGTAACTGATATTTAAAATGGCAAGCAAGCGCTGCTTTGTTTACGTTTTGTATCTGGTATGTCATTGTTTCGGTTTCATCTTTTGAATGATGAATATATTCTATTAAAAGCTAAATCTTTTCACGCAGGTGCAGAACGCACATGTTAGCTGTTCAAGTGCAGCTTTTTTGTCGAGGCGCTGCTGATGCGAGGCGACAACACCGTTGGCTCTTTTCGCCACTAGTTCTTTGAAGTCAGCTTGGTGTGTCCCACACTTAATATTTTTGAGTAGTACTTGATAATAGTCGGTGTCACTTAATTGAAGGGTTTTCAGATTGAGGTCAAAGGGGCCACAAGGGGGCCAATGGAAAATTAGCATCAGTAAGGCATCAAAGTTAACTTGTTGACTTAAGATATTAAATATGCCTGACACAAATTTTCAGCTTTTTAAAGTCAGAAATCATCAGATTTATTTTCTTTATTCTTTTGACAGTCCTAGTTAAAGCCCTGGGTATTAAGACTTGTATGGCTTAATATAACCTAAATGTTATCTCTTAATGAAATATGTAGTAGAAAACCCAAGAAAGATTGATGTTATTTTAAAAATCCACATTGTTTTGTACATATTTTGGACTATGGGGGGTGCTATTATTTCGGTAATATTGGTGAGCTACTGACAAGCATCATTAAAAGCATCAGCATGTTTACATCCTGCCAGGACGCCATCTAGCGTTTCTTATCTCTGCCGTTTGTAGGCTCTTTCAGTAAGTGTGGTCTACTAAAAGCCTCAAAGACATCACGGCTAAAGTGGAGAAAACAAAGATGTGGGTCTTTAGGAGATTTTATTCGTCCACATCCTCTTCCGATTCTTTTCTCCTCTTCTTATCGCTCGAAAAGCAGTGAAGTCTGGTATTGCTTCTCTTGTTGCCCTTCAACTAAAAATTACAGCCAAAAGAGGCACACAATGAGGCACACAGTGAGGCACACAATGAGGCATCGTATCAGTATTTTATTTTCTGAGTTGTGTTCTGGTAAAAATAGTAACAGGTAGCGCATTGAAATAACGATGCCCCCATAGTCCAAAATATGTATAAAACGATGTGGATTTTTTAAATAACGTTCACTACTACATATTTCAGTAAGAGACTTCATTTATGTCATATTAAGCCATACAAGTCTCAATACCCAGGGTTCCCTTTAAACAAGTGGATGGAAAAAAGGCATTGTATGAACTTAATACATAGTAAATATTCTTTAGATTGTAATTATTTGCTTTGGTTTTAGTGCTGTAACAAAATTCTAAGATTTAATTTTGGATACAACGTGGTTATAATATGCATAGATGGCTCTTCATACATTAAAATTTAGTACGTCTTTGCCATAATACAAAAAAGAGAGCTCTTCATAAAGGGAAGGTCACCTTTTTAAATCCATTAGCATGAATAAATTTGAAAAGCCCTGACATTAGATAGCAATACACTTACATTCTCCCATCCATTTGCTGGGGTCCAGCATGAGACGTGTCTTGGCGTCCTCCAACTCTTTTTTCAGCTTCTCGTGCTTGGCTCTTAACTCCCTGATCTGCTGCTGCCTCTTCTCCAGCATCCTAAGGCGGGCGTTGAAGTACTGCAAACCCTGCAAGTATGGGAAAGCAGTGTAAAGTCAACCACAAACCTTTTATACTTATTCTAAGCACCTGCTAGACTATGTGTGGCCGTCCTCAGGGCCGATTAAAAGTGCAGTGGCTTAAGCCGAATTGATCCAATGCAGGCTAACCTGACCAGAGGATTTAGATCCTCAGCCGTTTGGTCAGATTAATTGGGGCCAAGCTGGAAATAAAATTAGCATCCAGGTTAAACACTCGCCGGTCTCCTGGAGGCACGTTTGCTTAAGGGATTAAAAAGAACGATCATGTTCGAGAGGAACCTGTTACTGAAAGGTTGAATTACAGTATAGATTACCCTACTCCTATCATGTGTATTCTGTCACTACCAGGTGGCCATTAGAAAGTAAAATGCGAAATAACAATTGAAATCACTTTTTCTTATCTGCAAATATCTCAGGTTTCCAAACAGATGAAGAGAAACGCATTCAAGCTGTTATGCCTAGTGCAAATAGAATTTAATTTCACAAAACATTAATAAACTCAGCAGTTATACAACCTCCTACCCACATACACACAGATTCACATAAAACAAGAGGGTGAACAGCCTAATTCTTCATGAGCAAACTGCCAGACTCTAATATGCGAGCTGAGATCATTTTTTCTTAATTGAAAATAAATCAGAGCGCCATTTGACTGAGTTAATGTCTTTTCCTCTCGTCTTCTCCACACAATTGCCTGTGTGATCAGGGTTAGAAACTCACAGAGAAACGGTTAATGACCCATGGACACACTGTGTGGAGTGGGCCATAAAGACCGATCAGGCGGGCCACAGATTGTGGAGCCACACCTCATTCATCACGCGCACCCCTGACCCCTCCCCAATGCTCTCTCTCCTTCTATCACTCTCACCATCTCTTCCTTTCCCTAGAAAGACCTTTGCTAATCTCATTCCACTTCTTTCTGTCCTACAACGCCAGCCATCCCTGTCTAACTAAAGTTATCAATCCAATCTAAAATCAATTAGCCAACATAAGTAATTGTCACAGAGATAAGCTTCATTCCTGACAACTACACTTGTCACAGGATGTGTGAGGAACATCAGAATCTCATGCTATCTGATGCTTTTGTTTTTAGCATAAATGAAAAACTGTTACTGCATCATACTTGGACTGTACCACATGCTGAACACTAAAGTGAAAAGTATTAAAACATACTCTTTTCTTACCTCTGCCAACCCTTCTTTGCGTCTCTGAAGGCGTTCCACATCATCAATCTCGTACACCTTGATCTCAAAGGGCTCCTTCATGGCACCCCCCAGTGGAGGTAGATCGACCCATTGGCCTGCTGCACCAACCTTCCTGCCCAGAGAAGAGGTGTCTGGCAGAGGAGCAGGAATCAGACGGCGTCGCTGCAGGCCTGGAGGGGTCACACAGGGTAATGCTCTTCATGTGGGGCGAAGATGAACAGCAGAGTTTGCTGGCATGCTTTTAAATATGTATGAGGCTTGCAATATGTTAGAGGATTTAAAGCAAAAATGATTTTGGGGTAAATGCAGATTAGAGAATAGGGTGAATGCATAACAAATACCAGATATGCCTAATAACCTTGGGTTTCTAAATTTAAACGGACCAAACAGACTGACTTGCTAAACAGGATGCATTCCTAATATTTATTGTCCCGATGGAATCTTAGGTAAAAGCCGTGGCACACTGTGCAACATCAATGGTCTTTTATCTTAGACTGTAGAAAACACACCATATTGAGAATTTGGTTCCTAAGACACTCTGTCAAAATCGTGTGAAACCATTTTGAGGATGGTATTTCCTTTTCCATGGTGAAATATCAAACTTTGTCATTAATAATATTGTCATTAAATCTCTAGGAGTCCGTTACTGCGTAAAACATGACACTTCCTGTCAGGACTCCTCAAACATGTGAAGTTTGGGGCAGATCAGACATTGTATGCCTGAGTAATAACAACTTCCTGCCATTTCAGATTTTGCTCCCAGGAACTTTTTTGTAGGTATTGGTGTGTTACATGCGTCTTCCAAATTTCATACATGTATGTAAAACAGAGCTCGAGGGACACTTAGTTGAAAGTGTATAGGTGGTGCTATCGAGCCATTTTGCCACATCCAGTTCTGAAACCTATATCAAATATTAAGCAATATTTGTGGTCCTCATTATCAAAGTCTAGTTACATTACTACACGCATTAAATTTTCCATTCTAATCTTCAAAGGCCATCTAATAAATACATTTTGAATTGATCACCATTAAATAGCACCCAGAGTGGTTTCCCAGTTAAACTCACCATTAGATCTCTTTTTGGGAGATTTTGAGGCCTTTGTTCGACTGGATGTGGACACTCCACTCTCACTCATGGAATCATGGGCGGAAGATGCACTGCCTGTGGTTTCACTGTCCCTGATCATGCTTTCATACCCACTGCTGCCTCCACTGTGATAAAAAAGTGCAGTGCGCCCCATGGCAGGGGGGAGTTCACCGCTAAGTACACTGCTGTTGTCACTACCGTGGCCACTACTGTAGCGCTGAGGGCGGCGAGGGGCTGTGATCTTGCTGTAAGGAGAAGGCAAAGGAGCAGCCAGTGGCGTCTCGCTAGAAGTTCTGGCATCATTGTTGCCATCTGCTTGGTCAGAGCCCCTGAGGTGTTTCTTGGAGCTACCAACTGCTAATTCGCTGACCCGACTGTTGGCTGCACGAATCGCTTGCTTTGTGCCCATAATAGTGCCCCTTCCTTGTTTAGCACTGGAGCTAGTGACAGAGCGAGTTGGGGGCTTTCCAGTTGGAGGTAGACTGGTGTTCCGAGCAGCTGAGGCGGCAAGGAACTTGGTGGAGGAGCTAAGAGACTTTGAAGCAGTACTCGACAAGGTCTTTCCTTTGTTGCCATTCCCAACAATAGATCTAGGAGTTATACTGGCTTTTATCTGTCCAAGCTTACAAATTCCACTAGTAGATGGAGGGGAAGTGGCGGTTGGTGTCGATATTGAACAGGATGAACCGAGTTTTGGCATCATTTTAGCAGATTTACCAGTGCTGCTTATACTGACATTACTGTTTTCCCTCGAGGAACTGTCACATCTTTCAAGGGACATAAGACTACCAAAATGCCTTGCATTGTCTCCTTTAGCACTATGTGATCTGAGACTAGAAGCTGTCTTCAGGCTGGATGACTTAAAACTAAAGGATTCCCCTCTAACTCGAACATCAAAGTCCTCCTCAGAAACAGATGCTTTGGAGGAAGACAGTCTTGTTCCATCATTACCTACAGACTTTAAGGCACTAGGAGACAACAAAATCCTTGTTCTCTGGTCGAGGCTTGACTTTCGGACAGGCGGAGCAGGAGGTGACATGCTTCCAGACTTAGGGAGCATACTACCCTTCTGTCCATTAGCTCTCTTTCCTAAGGAAGAGAATTTGAGGCTACCAGTCGTTTGCGAGGCATCGTTACCCCATTTCATCTCAGAGGAGCTATGGGGCACTGAGACCATGCCGAGAGTGGTGGCTCCTCTCCTGAGCTGAGGCATCTTGCTCAGTTCCCCTTTCTTAACACTCGACTTCTCACAACCATCCACAACCCTTTGAGATGTGGACGGCACATGCATTTTAGGAGGACGAGGTACGCTGTTGCTATTCCCACTTGTCTTTCTAGATGGAATTCCACTTGAGCCATTTTTTGGTGGTTTGTTTGCAGAGCTAAACTCAGAATTCCTGGACGAGTGTAGCCCGCTACTAGTGTGGGTCCATTGTTCATCTATTCTGCTACCTTGACGTTGTAGCTCATGGCTGTAGCTACTGCTAGAAGAAGCAGTTTGGGTGCTCTTTCTAGGGAGTGTGGAAATGTATGAGATCTGGGCAGACTGTGAGCTCATGAGTCTATTAGATCTTATCGACTTTGGACCACCAAGGGATGCTTTGGTACTGTCATGAGATAGAGGGCACTTAGATATGGACAATTTGTCAGTGGTCCCAGAATCATAGTCTTGTTCTGAAAAGCAAATTCCACTGTCACCCAATGGACTGTTTGTTCTTTGCTGGGAAAAAGACTCTGCGTGTAAACCACCCGGCAAATCCATCATGGAGCTGCTGACTGGTCCCTTGCGCACTCCCTTTGATGAGACGCTCCCTTCAGTCTCATCACTACTTGGAGTGCAAATATTTGTCTTGCAAGACCAGGAGCCGACGGCTGCATGTCCAGCTGTAAATTCCTCCTGTGACTTGGAAGTAGCACCTTGGTTCAGCTGGGATCTGTTTATCTGGCATGTGTATGCATCAAACTCATTGTTGATGCTGCTGATAATGCTAACAGGTCGCGAGCGGGATCCCATGGCCTGCAAAGAGCAGTCTGTGTTGAAGCTAATGATGCTGGAGGGTCTCCCATTGTCTGGAACCAGACCAGCGGGCAGCTCTTCGACCACCGTAAACACCAGCTCATCCTCGCCATTGAGCTCCACAGGCTGTTGCAGTGTAACCGTAGTCCTTAAAACATCCCTATCGAGGCACCTGTTCCTCAGAGTGGCACGTAGGTGGCTCACCTCCATAGGACTCCTACTGAGGTGATGGGATCTGTCAGTAATTTGGGAGTCATTGCGTTCTCCCTGCCTTAGGGCTTGCTGGCTCATACCTACTGGAGGCGTCCGTGTGGCTAAGCCACACTCGGTATTTAAAACTGAGGTCTTTGAGATGTTCTGCAAAGATGAAGAGGCACTGGCTTTTTGTACAGGTCCTCTACTAAAGACTTTTTCTCTCACAACAGGCTCTGAATCTTGTCTTAAAGTCGTGTTAATTTCAGATGCAGCCCCGTGTTGCAGGTGTGCAGGCTTTTGAAGAGAGGACTTGGTGGTTCTGGTTGATACAGAAGCTCCTTCCATGCCACTTTTGGAGGCTGTTTGTTGGGGTTTTCCTTCACTGGTGAAAACAGAAGTGCTCTCACTGCCATCAATACATTCAAGCCGTTCTTGCAACTCTGCAAAGGTGTTGCATTTGAGGTGGTCCCCATCAGACTTAGGTCCCTCTTTTACACGCTTCTTGTTCAGGGAGGGAATAATAGGAACAAATGCTGGTGGGCCTTCATTGTCGCTGAGTTCACGATCAGAGATAGGGGTTCCACCAGGCCCCACATAGATCACTGTATCACATGAGTGCTCACTGCTGGAGGAGTAATCTGGGTCACTGGATAACACTGCAGGGTGGTCTGGGTCAAGAGCCACAGTCCGTGGGTAGAAAGGTCTTCGTCTGATGTGTCCCTCTTCACAGGAGCTCTCCCCTCCAGAGGAACTTGATGCATACTGAACAAAATAACATAAAACACTTACATCAATATATCTTTGGAGACAGCTCTTTCACAGCACGCAATAAATTCAGAGAGGCATCCCTTCATGAAACAGCATGTCAGTATCAACAAAGGTGAAAAGTGCACACCAAAGGCGAAGCTAAAATAGTTGTCAATACTATGCATAAGTTAGAGAAAGGACTTTTTTAGATCTATAAAATATTAATATATTCTGTCAAAACAGCTTAATTATGGTGAAAATTGCCTCTGTGATGGGAAAGGTTACATGCTGTTCTCCCTCCGGAACAAATGCATTGATTACATTTGTTGATTACATGACATAGGTCTCTAAGAAATTTTGCAGCTAAATTATCACCGTAACACTTGATCTGAATAAAATCCAAAATGTAATTTAGGAAAATGACAGTCGTGACCTATCGCAGAATGTAAAACAAGAAGAAAATGGACAAAAATAAAGACTTTTAGCAAACACTATGTTGTCATAGAAAGTCAAAATTAAAAATATATTTAAAATTATCTGGAAAATATTATTGTTAATTCAATTAAATATTAATAATTAAAATATAGTTACTTAGCATTTTCACAGTGAATGTTGGTCCAAAACATCTTTTTCATTTTTTACTTTTAGAAAAGTTTAATGCAGTACTTACTGTCTTACCTTGGTAACATGAATCAGTGCTTCAGTTTTTTTTATTGAAGGACCATGAATACATAAGCATACACAATTCAAATGATCAATACATCAGTTTGAATCACAAACCTTGGATTTCTTCTTTCTCATGCGGTGAATACGGGAGGCAAGCTGCACAGTGGTGAGAGATTCGGCATAATTGGCTGGCGAGTCAGAGATGTGGGCGATCATGGTGGTTCTACAGTTGATGTTGCCCAGCGATTCCCTCAGCAGCATGGTAAGCTTGCTGTCTCTGAATTATACATCAAAAAATCTTCTTGTTAGCCAAAAAGGAAGCTAGGCTTTAAAACATTCTACCTCTTTCCTTCTAAGATCATTGAGAGGTTGTCTTAAAATAGAGGATTATGAATCATGCTTGAATAAAAACAATCTATAGAAAATGATGCTCACTTTGTGGTGACCTGATTTGGAGTGTTTTTATTTTATCCTGTTGTGGAGGATGATATGGTACGAGAAAAAGATTCATTTTCTCCGCTCGCGTCACTGTATTTAGTATCCCACCTTCCGGTGAGTATTTCTTAATTTTCCTGTAGCATAAATCTGACTCACTGACCCACATTCATGTCAATACATCCCACCTCAAGTCCAATTCGCCCTAGCTGCCTTCTCTCCCTGCAAAGCTGGCTAATTGGCTTCATTGATCTGAGGAGGCTGAGAATGAAACCCTTGCAGATGCAGATCAGGAGGGTTCAGTGTGTGCTCAGAGACACATTACCACCATTAACAGAGATCTATCATCTCCCACTATTGGTTTGTATTGATTAATTGAACCATAAAACACATACCTGTATGGCACATGCTTGGCTCCATTGGCCAAGGCTAGGATGACATTTCCAAGGGCACCCAATGACAGACATTGGCCTCTCCCTCCATCTCGTGTTTGACTCAAATCAGACTCACAACTGCCCAAGTCTAGAAGATGCAGACGGCTACGACTCCCAGACACTGCAAAGTTATAGACAGCCTGTTAAAAGAGTAGTTCACTTCCAGAACAAAATTGTACAGATAATTTACTCACCATTGTCATCCAAGATGTTCATGTCTTTCTTTCTTCAGTCGATAAGAAATTATGTTTCTTGAGGAAAGCATTTCAGGAATTATCTCCAGAGAGTTGACTTCAATGGTGCCCCCAAGTTTGAACTTCCAAAATGCAGTTTAAATGCAGCGTCTGCATGAACTCTTTTGAACATGAATGTTTTTTTTCGGTTCAGGACAGTTAGGGTATGTAGAAAAACTCCCATCTCGTTTTCTTCCCCAACTTCAAAATCACCCTACATCGCTGCAGAAGTACCAACCCAGTGTTTACAAAGTGAACATTCAAAGATCAAATGCCCTTTACAAAAAAAGGTAAAACAGCAATGTAGGACGATTTTGAAGTTGAAGAAGAAAACGAGATGTGTATGTTTTTTGACATACCCTAACTGTATTGACCCGGATTACACAGACTACGCATGTGCATTGCAGAGACGAGACAAGACAAGCATCTGAGGTTAAAAAGTATATAAATTGTCAATTTGTTTTGAAAATGACTGATCGTTTCACTAGGTAAGACCCTTCTTCCTTGGCTGGGATCATTTAGAGCCATTTGAAGATGCATTTTGGAAGTTCAAACTTTGGGGCACCATTGAAGTCCACTATGTGGAGATAATTCCTGAAATTAGTTCCTCAAGAAATATAATTTCTTATCAACTGAAGAAAAAAGACATGAACATCTTGGATATGAGTAAATTATCTGTACATTTTTGTTCTGGAAGTGAACTTCTCCTTTAAAACAGAAATTGACTCCCAATGTTAAAGACTCTTTAGGCTTAAAATGGCATTTAAACACAATCTACGAATGGCTTAGTTGCTCTAGAGATAGTATTTTATCATCAAAAGGGCCACAGGTACCACACATCAAAGTGTTTTAGGGGACCTTATGAGACAGCAGTTGGATATAGGATCTCTGCTAGGTAAGTGGTGATTCAATATCCTTGGCAGTCCATCAAACAGCAAGCAATAAAAGTAAGTACAGCTAGTTAGATTACAGTCCCATGTAGGTCACTAGAGTAAAATTCATTCAGTATCATTACAGAAGATGCATTTATTTCACACTGAGATGGAGGCCATTAACCTCACGTCGGCAGGATTTACAAAGCCAGCCCTCGGAACCGAAAACCCTCTGTGAAGCGGGAATGCAAACGAGCTTCTCATTTCATGCTGGGCTCTATAAACATCTCTGCAGAAGAGACTCCAGCCTCATTACATATTAAAATCTATTCTGGCTAGTGTCAATGGCCAGAACAGCCTGCATTGCAGCGGCGGGAGCGCAATACTAATGATCATGCTAATGTTGACATGCTGACTTGACAGGATGGCTACGCCCAGTAATGAAAACGTGCTAACCCTTCTTGTTAGCATTCTCGTAGAGCCGTTATCAGCAGGACTAAATTGAGGTAACTGATACTCTCTGTGAACATGGAGAGCATGATAATGGAAAAGTCAGGTATTGGCTGCTCACAGTAACAGTCTTCTCAAAATACTAATGATGCATAAAGATATATGATATGAATTCTTAGAAAGGCAGTACAACTTAATTTTTGCGGTGGAGTTAAATTGCCCTTGAAGTTGAATTATTTCAAGCCCTGCATGAAAAGGTATGGATGTTCAAAATATTATTTTAACATTTCTTCTCATTTCTTAAAAGAAAAACAACCTTACATAAATAGCGTATCGCATTTCAGTAATGGTTTCCTAAATAAATGAGAAAATGAACGCAGCAAGCCATACTTCCTGCTTTGGTGCTCTTCTCCATACGGTACTGGGAAATGTGTAGGGTGAAGAGCATGTGAGAATTCCGGCGGTCCTCTTCCTTAACATCAGATCTGCTGGTGCTGCGTGCTGCGAGAGCTGCATCTAGGAAGAATGCCGCCCTTTCTGCAGAGTACGCCCGCAACTCACTCTGGTTCTGCAGCTGGACACAGAGATAAAAGAGAAGGGAGACAGAAGCAATTTGATGTTAACATTTCATTTTGACATTACTGTGTACTACCATTCAAACATTTGAAAACATTTTGTAGACCTATATTAAAAACACTCTAATGCACCTGTGATCCACAGACCGGATCCTCTCGTAGGGAAATTCCTGCGCCCTGACTGTCCTGGGAAGTCCCTGTGGAAAAATCAGCCAACAGGTCTCGCAGCATCTCCTCCCTGCCGCAGATTTCCACAGCGGACACGCGAATGGAGAATCTCGTGCCAGCCTTCTCTTTCCTTTCCTCGATGAGCTTGAAGAGCCAAGAGATGGCACAGGGTGCCACACCCAAGCTCTGTGTAGAGCTGTCCCTGCCGATCATGGTGTAGCTTTTGCCTGTGAGGTAAAGGTGAGAGAGAAGATAAAATTTTTATCATTTGTTTTAATTGTTCTTACATGGTTCTTATTCAGTTAAAATTAAAAAATGACATTAGTGAACAGCGTTTGTCAATGTAGACATGATAAAAATTACACTGTCAACTGATTAACTTTGCTTGACTTAACTACATAATGATATAAGAGCAGGTCTATAATAGGATTTGTGTTAATAATAGGACTGTCTGTGTAAAATGCCCCTGAGCTAATAAAATTAGCCCACAAGGATGTTAGTCATGAGAGAATATACCATGTTAAAGCAGAGCAAATGAGCAGCCAAGCTAACTATGGGGGATTGAAGCAGCACGGTGGGAGGCACACAGTCTCTCACAGTGAGGGGCTGTACAACAAGAGAGTAGGAGAGAGAGAAACTGAGCGCTTTTCAAACACAAAGTGTAAAACGAGGGCACTTTGTGTTCAACAAGCTGCTATTACTACTCAAACACATATGCCCTCCCTGCGTTTTCTCTGCCTTCTTGTTAGGAATTTTCAAATGCAGCCAAAACAGTGTCTTTTGTGTCACTTTTTCTTTCACCTCATGTGAGTGAAGGCTACTCTATCTAAAAATGGATTCTGAACTACAGTATACATCATCTGTCAAAGCATGAGGAGTTGTGAAAGAGAGAGGTAGGTGATTATAACAATAAAGTTGATTACTGTAAAATATGGGTTACTAGGTTGAACAGATGTGTACTAACCGAGGTTGGCTTGACCAAAACAGAAGATGCAGCCGTCTGCCCCGTTGACCACAGACTGGATAACCTCTGCCACTGTCCCTGAGCACACCTCCGCCTGAGGACACAAACCCAGATTTAGACACCAACTCAAACTGTTTTATTAGTTGTACATACAGTATTTTTATTCAGACAGACAGAATGACAGAAACAAAACAAAAGGCAAACGTGAGATAGACAGAATGGCAGAATAATAGATAGAATGGCAGACAGAGAGACAGATAGACAGAACAACAGACAGAGTGACAAACAGACAGAGTGACAAACAGATAGATAGATAGATAAATAGATAGATAGATAGATAGATAGACAGACAGAGACAGACAGGGATAGAATGGCAGACAGAGCAACAGACAGACAAACAGATCCGTAGACAGACAGATTGACAGACAGACATAGAATGGCAGAGAGAGCGACAGACAGATTGAAAGATAGATAGACAGACAGACAGAGATAGAATGGCAGAGTGACAGGCAGATAGATAGTCAGAGAGGGTGACAGACAGACAGAGCAACAGAGAGCTAAAACAGACAGACAGAGATAGATAGAATGGCAGACAGAGTGACAGACAGATAGATTGAGAGGGTGACAGAGAGCAACAGAGAGCTAAAACAGAGACAGACAGATAGATAGACAGAGGGTAACAGACAGACAGACAGAGCAACAAACAGAGCTAAAACAGACAGACATACAGAGATAGAATGGCAGACAGAGCAACAGAGAGGGTGACAGACAGACAGACAGAGCAACAGAGTAACAAACAGAGCTAAAACAGACAGACATACAGAGATAGAATGGCAGACAGAGCAACAGACAGAGAGGGTGACAGACAGACAGACAGACAAAGCAACAGAGAGCTAAAACAGACAGAGAGACAGACCGAGCAACAAACAGAGAGCTAAAACAGACAGAGAGACAGACAGAGAGGGTGACAGACAGACAGATAGAGCAACAAACAGAGTAACAAACAGAGCTAAAACAGAGATAGAATGGCAGACAGAGCAATAGACAGAGAGGGTGACAGACAGACAGACAGACAGAGCAACAGAGAGCTAAAACAGACAGACAGAACAACAAACAGAGAGCAAAAACAGACAGAGAGATAGACAGAGGGTGACAGACAGACAGACAGACAGACAGACAGACAGAGCAACAAACAGAGCAATTTAATAAAAACTTTCTAAGTTAGGCCTAATAATTGTAATGATTTAATTTCCACTGTTATTCAAACAATGAATAAATTATATAGAGAAAGCAAACAAAGAACACAGTATCAACAGAGCTTTTTAAAACTCCTAATTAGTTAAACCACTGCGTCACAAAATGATTCACTGTTTCAAAGCGATGCAATCGGACCGCGTATCACAAATCATTTGATTCAGAATGGGACTTCAAAGCACACATCGCAAATCAATTAATTAAGAACGGGACTTCGGAGCGGGTTCGCAGGATGTTTTTTATCCCCACCGGGGATGAAAATAATTCAGCGGAAGCAGGGATGCATAGCCCCCCCACCCCAGGCAAATCGCACCCTGTAGATAGATAGATAGATCCTTGCAAACTTGATCCTTGCTCATCCTTGCAAACTTCCCAAAGAGATGTAGAATACAGTAGAAGGACACAGATGAAGATTTCAAACCCTGAAATTAGGTGTGTGTATTTTGCAGCTTGAGGAAAGCTTTGACAGTGTTGTTGTAAGAACCACCTCTGATGTGTGCTTGCTCAAAGCCTCTTTTGTTCTGAACAATGTGGGGTAGTCATTGATCATCAGACCTGATGTTTCTAGGACAGGAAACCCAAAGACTCCTAACTCCCAAAGAGTTCAGGAGGAAGCTGAGAAAAGAGCTATGTTATCTTTTCCTCTGAGATCCCTTCAGGCGCTGTGGGCTCGGAACGATAACCCCAACTCACCAACCCAAAGCTTTTATCTACCTCGCAAACCAAGCGAAACTGAATATCTCCCTTATGCATTGCTTTGATCTCAGCATGGATGTCCTGCCTGTTTGACATCAGTTCTGTGAAGATTTTTGTTCAATATAAAATTATAAGTACAGACAGGAAATACGGGATTTCTCCTTGGTGTAACTTGTATAATGCTTGCTTTTATTACTCTGATTGCCAAAAATTGAAGCATTTATATCATTACTGTACCTGTGAAGCATCTTGAGCAAAGACAGCATCAAAGGTAAACATCTTTGGGGCGGTGGCAGAGGTCGAGCGTGCGCAGGTGGGTGGCTCACAAAAGGTCAGCTGTTTCTTATGGGCATCTACCTTAAGAAAGGACATGGATTCGGAGGTGTCTCGTGATCCTTTGGCAGGGCATATCCTTACCATTACTTTGACCTGCAAAGCACACAATTATATTTATATCATAATTATATTCCTACATAATTTTATATGTGACAAGTTCTTTTTGAATTTGCGGCTGAATTCAAAGCATACAGCTGTAATTGCACCCTCCCACCTACTAATTCTCACAATTATTGAGTGGTTTGAAAATAATGTCTTTCAGTTTCCTGGCCAAGAATGCCCCTCATTCTGGCAAAGTGGAAAGCATGTAATCAGCAGAAGATGAATACTGAGATTCCCAAAGCCCTTCTGCTCCCACACATGGGACATCCTGCTGTAAAATGCGGCTGGATTCAGAAAACCGAATATTATTAGTAGTAGCACAACTGTTAATTCTGATGATAATAAGAATGGTTTTCTGAGCAACAATTCATCTTAGACTGGAATAATGGCTGCTGAAATATCGACTTCGAAATATGCCATCGTAGGAATTAATTACATTTTGAAATATATTAAAATAGAAACAAACTCAACAAAAGTTAAAAACTTAATTTAGGGATCATGAATCCATAACTGTGTGTCTGACAGAGTAACAAACTATCTATAATCACTATGAGAAACATTATGTAACACAAAGCATGGATGCAGCATTTCTCCTCTTTTACAGTCATAAACATGAATGATAGTAAAGTGAAATATGACTGAGCCAGAACAGTTCATTATTACACCTACTCAATGAAGCAATAAAGTACTCGACTGTCTGTGTTTAACACCTTTTTTTATAGCTATGCCACTAGGGACACTTTCAGCAACAAATAGCCCCTAAAGTTTACAGTCCTCCACTGAGATAAAGAATTCAATTGGCAAAGAATAAGAATCTCTGTTTCCTGATCAGGCTCACTGTTCCGTACATATACGGACATGTTTGGCATTAAAGACTGTTGCAATTGTGTTGGATTAAAAAATGTATATATATATATATATATATATATATATTTTTTTTTTTTATTTCATTTTATTATTGGAACTGAATCCTGTGGATTGCCACTGAATATAAAAAAAAAAAAGTTAAAAAGTTATTGCTTTTATCTCACAATTCTGACTTTTTTTCTCAGAATTGTAATATATAAATGCAAGAAATAAAGTCAGAATTGCAAGATAAAATAAATCTTGCAAATCTGACATTTTTCCGCAATTCTGTTTTTTTCTTCAGAACTGTAAGATATAAACTCACAATTGTGAGTTGTAACGTCAGAATTGTAATATATAAGCTCGCGATTCTGACTTCATTTCTCTGAAATGTGAGTTTATATCTCGCAATTCTGAATTATTTTTAGAATTGTGAGATATAAACCCGCAATTCTGGGAAATAAAGTCGCAATTCTGATAAAGACTTTTTTCTTGCAATATTGTGAGAACATATCAGTCTTTTTTCCCCCTTAGAACTGGACTTTATAACTCACAAATTGCAAGTTTATCTCTCACAAATCTGAGAAATTGCGAGAAAAAGGTCAGAACTGTGAGATTTTATCTCGCAATTCTGACTTTTTAACTTGCAATTGTGAGTTTGTATCACACAGTTCTGAGAAAAAAAGTCAGAATTGCGAGTTTATATAGCACAATTTTGAGAAAAGAGTCTGAATTGCCAGAAAAAAAGTCAGAATTGCAAAACAAACTTGCAATTGCGAGAAAAAAGTCAGAACTGCAAGTTTGTATCTCACAATTCCAACTTTATAACTCCCAATTGCGATTTTATATCTTATAATTCTGAGAAAAAAGTCTGTTTCTCACAAGTTTGTATCAGTTCTATTTCTTGCAATTGAGTTTATATTTTGCAGTTCTGAGAAAATGTCAGCATTGTGAATTTATGTCTCGCAAAATTGACTTTATTGCGGTCTTGTATCAGGAGATTCTGAGAAAAAAGAATTGTGAGATAAAAAGTTACAGTAACCTTTTTTTATTCAGTGGCTGAAATGGGCTTCCATTGGTTCCAGGTCTAATAATAAAATTATTATTATTTTTTTTTTAATACAACAAAATTGCAACTAAACCTGACAGCAAGTGATCACCAAAAAATTGCTTACTATGATAGAAATTCCATTGGTGTTTTACTTATTTGTTTTAAAAGAGAAGTCCACTTCCAGAACAAAAATTTACAGATAATGTACTCACCCCATTGTCATCCAAGATGTTCATGTCTTTCGTTCTTCAGTCGTAAAGAAATTATGTTTTTTGAGGAAAATATTTCAGCATTTTTCTTCATATAATGAACTGATATGGTGCCCACTTTTTTGAACTTCCAAGATGCAGTTTAAATGCGGCTTCAAGCTATCCCAAATGCGGTTGTAAATGACCCCAGCCAAGAAAGAAGGGTCTTATCTAGCGTAACGATCAGTTATTTTAATAAAAATAATACAATTTACATACTTTTTAATGCCAAATGCTCGTCTTGTCTTACTCTGCCCGGACTGTTTTTTGTTCCGGGTTCATGACAGTTAGGGTATGTCGAAAAACTCCCATCTCATGTTCTGCCTCAACTTCAAAATCGTCCTATATCGCTGTTTTACCTTTTTTGTTAAGGGTGTTTGATCTTCTTTGCATGTTCACTTTGCAAAGACTGGGTCGGAACTTCTGCAGCGATGTAGGATGATTTTGAAATGATTTTTGAAGTTGAGGGAGAAAATAATATTGGAGTTTTTCAACATACCCTAACTGTCTTGAGTCAGAATAGTATATATTGAGTCAGAATAGAGTTCAGGGAGAGAAAGGCAAGACGAGCATTTGAAATTAAAAAGTGTTTAAATTGTATTATTTTTATGAAAATAACCGATCATTACGCTAAAAAGACCCTTCTTCCTCGGCTGGGATCGTTTACAACCACAGTTGGGATCGTTTGAAGCCGCATTTAAACTGCTTTTTGGAAGTTCAAAATTGGGGCACCATATCAGTCCATTATATGGAGAAAAATGCTAAAATGTTTTCCTCAGAAAACATAATTTCTTAATTACTGAAGAAAGAAAGACATGAACATCTTGGATGACAAGGGGGTGAGTACATTATATGTGCATCTTTGTTTTGGAAGTGGACTTCACCTTTCAGCATTTATCAATGATACAATTCAAATCCATTTTTTATGGAACGTGCGATTACAAAAAGACAAATCAAGCAATTCCCTTGAGTGCAAAAGCATGTATCAGTCAGTCATTTCCACACAGATTAACTTCCATTACCCTCAGTGCATTAGCACTGCCTTCCCACAATCACCTGTTCCTCTCTACTTGCTGCCTTCTAAGCACTTTGACATTTCCTTCCTCCACAAATAAAATAAAGAGTGCTCATACCCATTTCCTTCACAAGTACCCCAAAATCAGCAGGAAACATACTTCAACTCAGTGGGGCTTATTAGCAATCACTTCACTCTGTCTTTTTCTTGATAAAACTCATTAAAAACGGGCAGCTGCCTGCCTTTGGTGTGACTTCAGAAAACTTTTAATGCCTATTGTGCACATTTTCTAATGCTGTGTTTGCACAATGCATCAACACAATCAGGTGCACAATTAAGGAAAGGAAAATGCCTTCCATAGCCAGTGCCATATGAGGATGATGTAATAAGCTGACTCCTCCGGAGATGGCTGGATGCATTTTGAGGAGTAACTCAGGTGACTTCACCGTTCTTAATGAGAGAATCATCTCCCTGCAGACATGACGCTATAAAAACCTGCACCACCTGCTGGTGTTTATGACTCAGCAGTCTATTATAGCATCTAATGCTAAGAACACACATTATCTTCTTACTTTCCCACAGAGAAGTCGTCCTAAAGCAGACTCTAATGGGTCCCATCTCTTTGAATTTATTTAGAGTACATCACCTGTGCTGGAGGAGGGTCATACGTGGGTCAGTGCAATCTTCAATGGCTTTTAGACCTTCAGGGGGTGTTAAGAAAAGGAATGAGTTTGTTACCCTAAATAGCAGCAACATGTTGAGATGCTCACGATGCTCTAGAGAGTCCCATGAGAGGGTATATATGGAACTGTCAGTTACATGACAAGATGTAGCAGTATATGTGCAGATGTGCCAGAGAGCATGACCTCAGCTCATTATGGTTAGCAGGTTAATATTAAGCAGATGCTCTTAATACAAGTGCACTAATTGCATGAACAGTCCCCCTGGAGTGACCTGGGATTAAGTGCTTTGCCTAATGGGTACCAACATGCTTTAGCATGACAGTGATCATCCAGGCACTAAGAATTATGTTGTTTTTATAGGCAAAACACATGTTATGGTCAACTCATCTCTGTACTGCCTGTAAGACCACATTAGGGATTATTGGCGATTGTTATTTTTTTATTATTTAATTGGTTTTGGATATTTAATACTGCTTTTTCCATTTAGATTACCTTTGTTGTCATCTAGTGCTAGTTAAACGGATAGTCCACCCAAAAATGAACATTTTGTCATTATTTACTTAACCTCAAGCTGATCCAAACCTGTTTGAATTAATTTTTTTCAGCTGAACACAAAAGAAGATATTTTGAAGAATGTTGTAACCTAACAGCTGATGATCTCCATTGACTTCCATAGTATTTTTTCACAATATGGAAGTCAATGAGGACCATCAACCATTTGGTTGCCAGCATTCTTCAAAATATCTTCTTATATGTTCCAAGTAAGAAATAAACTTGTACAGTTTTGAAACACTGTGAGGTAGAATGAATAATAACAGAATTGTCCTTTTTGAGTGAGCTATTCCTTTAAGTTAAACACTAATTTAAAACAAAATCCTAAGCAAATCTCTAAATGATTAAGCATTTTTCATTCTGTACATTATAAATGTGGGTATATTAAAGTTTGTTATGCATAAAATTCACTTCCAGTTTTTAGTGATCTTTTATGAATTCAAACAAGATCAAATTGAATTTTAATATGTCAGTTAATGTGAAAACAATTATTGGAATTTTAATATCATGCTTCCCTAAGGGAAATGTTTTATTAGTTTAGTTTAATTTACTGTAATTTTCACAAAAAGACGAGTTTTAATACTAAACCCCAGCACTAAACAACTACGCTGTGAAAAACAATTTGTTGAGTCAACTTAAAATAATTTGTAACCTGGCTGCCTTAAAATTTTAAGTTCAGTCAACTCAAAAAACGTTTATGCAACTTGAAATGTTAAATTATACTAAGTGATAATTTAGATATTTGAGTTGAATCAACTTAAAATTTTAAGGCAGCTGGGATACTTACCCATCTGTTTTTAGCAAACACAAATACCTAAGTTGTTACTTAGTTCAACTTAACATTTCAAGTTGACTAAACTTATTTTAGTTGACTGAACTTAAAATTTTAAGGCAGCAGGGTAACAAATTATTTTAAGCTGACTTAACAAATTGTGTTTTTTATTTTTTACAGTGTAGCATGGAGAATCAGGATTGTTAGTTTGCTTATTTTATCCTATATTATCTTAAAACAGACTTATCTTACATTGCTGCAGGTTCAGAAAATACTAATTCCTTTGACTTACAATCCCAAATATCAAACAACATCTGTTCAATGTTTTTTTTTTTCATATACTTAGCAGAAATCCTCATACACAATTATCCAGATCACCAAAAGTAATGCTCACAAATCTGGTGTTCAAATAATCCAAGAACGAGACACAAATATAGCTCCTTGAGATGTTGGGATATCATAAGCGTTTCCACACTCAGTCAATCCGGCACTAATAAACAGCTCTATTCTGAGAGAGAAATATGTCTTTCATTTAAATGCCCCCGATGTCATTCTCTGACCCTGCTGTTTTCATACACTCCTTTTCCCACTCCCACAGCCTGTCAGTCACTTACAGCGAGGAATGCTGTCTGGCATTCCGAAGGAGCTTCTTGGAATTCCAAGAGCCTGGGAATCACGACAACTGGGCCAACCCATGCTGTCACACACAGTCTGCTTTGATGGTAACCCGAGAACTAGCCAAATCGATAAACCCACGGGGCATTCTTGAGCAGAGGGCAACCACGGGTTTATGTATGATGTCATTTTATTAATAAAGAAGAAAAAAACTCTACAATTATAAAATACAACTGGGTCATGTCAACATGGTTTTAAGATTCCCTATTATTCTTTGTCAAATTGCAATAATTTTGACACAACCTTGACCATCTGAGTTTTGATCATGTTTTACAAACCATTTCCATTCAAAATGTCTGAAGAACTGGAGAGAAAAAAACGAGAAAAAAACGTACGCTTTAGCAATGATAACATTACTGT
The DNA here is from genome assembly GCA_012976165.1 of Labeo catla. Taxonomy (NCBI): domain Eukaryota; kingdom Metazoa; phylum Chordata; class Actinopteri; order Cypriniformes; family Cyprinidae; genus Labeo; species Labeo catla. Next base: position 1,861,193 of record VONZ01000031.1, on the reverse strand, counting down.
ACCTTTCCCATCCCGGGGCTGTCCTTAACCTTTGACCCTGCCCTGAGGAGACATGGGGGTACAGGTGGGGGCGAGAGCTGAAGGGCAGCGCTGAAGCCATCAGTGTAGAAGAACGGCTCTTCTGGGTCAGGTGGGGAGGGTGGAAGCGGCTGAGGCTTCTTCCGTTTGGAGAGGTTCAGCTTCTGGGCAGCCCTGCGAATATATTTGAGATGAACACAGTTTTAATGGATGAGTAACAGACAAACCAACAGCAACATGATTATGGACACAAGAAAACTACATGTGGTGACTTAAAGAATTAAGTGCTGCATTTATTTGATAAAAACAGAAATATTATTAGTATAATGTAACTATTATGTATGATACTATATAGTTGAGGTCAAAAGTTTACATACATCTTGAAAGAATATGCAAAATGTTAATTATTTTACCAAAATAAGAGGTTTTGAACCTTCTGTAATAGTTGCATATGAGTCCCTCAGTTGTCCTCAGTGTGAAAAGATTGATCTCAAAATCATTCAGTCGTTGTTGGAAAGGGTTCAAATACACAAAAATGCTGAAAAACCAAAGAATTTGTGGGACCTGAAGGATTATTCTGAAGAACAGCGGGCAGTTTAACTGTTCAGGACAAACAAAGGACTCATGAACAACTATTACTAAAAAAAAAAAGAGCTGTGGATCATTCAGGTAACAACACAGTATTAAGAATCAAGTGTATGTAAACTTTTGAACAGGGTAATTTTTTATAAATTCAGCTATTATTTTCTCCTGTGGACTATATGTAAACGTCTTTTATGTCAAATTATTCTTATTCAGGTCAGTACTAAATAAAAAATAACATGCATTTTGTATGATCCCTCTTATTTTGGTAGAATAATTAACATTTTGCAGATTCTGCAAGGTGTATGTAAACTTTTGACCTCAACTATTTTTCAAAATGTAATTTATTCCTCCGATGGCAAAGTCATTACTCCAGTGTCACATGATCACATGAATGTACTGATTTGCTGCACACACACACAAAAATCTTTTCTTATCACACTTGAAAACAGTTTTGCTATTTAATGTTTTAAACAATGATACATTTTTTCAGGATTCTTTAAATTTGAAACCTTTAGTAATAATATAAAAGTCTTTAGTGTCACTTCTGATTAAAGCAAACAAAAACAAATCTTTCTTACCCCAAACTTGTGAACATTAGTGTAAAGTTATGTAAATTTAAATGAGAAAGTGGGGTGGAGAAAGCCACAAAGACAAAGAGAATCTTGATGGAGAGGAAAGTTAAAAGAAAAGACAAAAGTGTCCTTTTTGCCACAGAACAAGTACAGGCATAAGACTGCTGACAATGGTTAGTTAAATCTGAAAAACCTTCTTTTATGGTGTAATCAGAAGCTACTGCAAATGGTTCATAAAGACACAATGTCTTCATTATTCTAGAAATGCCAAATGTTTTATTTTTGGTTTTAGTTAGGCTGAAGTAATTATAATTAGCTACACAGTCAAAAGAATGTGGAGACTCATGGGTTTGGCTTTCCAATTAAGTCAAATCTTCACCCAACGGCAGTGCCTGACCTCACTTATGCTAAGCATTCACGTTCCAACATCTTGTAGAAAGCATTCCCAGAGGAGCAGAACCTTTTAGGAAGGACAAGATTCCTATTAATGAAAATGTGCATATTGGTGTAGTGTTTGGTTGTCCGCATGCTTTTGGCTATATATGGCTAGTAACAGTAAAAAGATGCAAGGTACCTAAAGCTGTGTGTGTTTTCCAGCTCACGTTTGCATCTTTATGCCTGTTAGCATGAGGTTGAAGGGCTTGAGGAGAAGAGCTTGAGCTCATTAAATGCCTCACTCTTCATCACATCCTTTCTCTCCCTCCAACTCCTTCAGCACAGCCTCTTCAGGGGTGAAAAATCACAGAGAACACTGTGTAATTACAGTCTCCATGAAGGACACAAGAGGAGGCCCCCACAGGAAATGTGTATGTGCCATGCATTAAAAGGTATGACGGGATGTGTGTGCAAACACACACAGATTACAGAAAGAAATTAGAATTATCACTGTGTGCATGTTTAAATGGAGACAAAGCACAATTGAGTTTGCATTTTTGGATAAACTGCAAGAATTTACTGCCAGTAAATACATTCCGAAACATTTGGTGGCGTTTCAGTGGTGATATATATTTTTTTTTTTGGGGTGTGATTCCATAAAATTGTCACTACCATAACAGTCATGACCGAAACATTTCATCATTGTTTCGGTAGTGACAAAAGGGAACACATAATCCTCATATTTGGAGGAAATAAACAACATTTTAGTACAGTTACGCAATGTTTTTCGTATTTTAGTATGTTTTAGTAGTGTTTTAGTTTGCAAGTTAAAATTCTGTAATGTGATGCAGTTGCTCCCAAAGAATCTATCTATACTATACTATACTATACTAATCTATACTATCACTACCGAAACATGGGATGTTTTGTCAAAAATAAAGTATCAATTAAGATGTTATATTTTTTGGTTCATTGTATATTCAGACTAATTAATCCTTTACTTTTAAATCAGTATGATCATCTTTTTGCTTTTTACAAAGAAAAATTGGATTCAAAATACAACAAATCTCATAAATTATACTTAAAATATTGTTAAAATATATACATTTACGATGTAGATATAAGCAAAATCTTAATAGGTCAATATAACCCTTCTAATTAAATTATTATTACTGTGTTTAGGTAGTAACAAATTTGGAGAGAGGACAAATATTCCAAAACTTTCTAAAAATACAATATGAGTATTAACTGCACAATTACTAAAAATGTGTATCTTGGATATTATTCACTTTGCATACATACAATGTTTTTGGAAAAATAAATTTTTTTCCAACTCTGACTTTGGTCCAATTCTGTAGAATGGTAGATATATTTACAGTATAAGTTTATATTTTTTCCTAAAAGTTATATATATAGACTTGCATATAAATAAATAAATAAGTAAAGTAAACAGCAGGGCATTTTGTTTACTCACCAAAGCCAATTTTTATTCTCATGTGGCACATATCGAGTGTTAATTTTGGACCCTGGGTGTGAATGAGGGAGACAGACTGAGAGTGAAGATGAAGAGCTTGTAATAGGGGGCATAAGAGGTTGGAAAAAAATACTTGAGTGAGAGGAGGAGGGTTTTATTAATGTTAAACCCACCTATGGAGACAAAGCCTCTTCTTTGCCTCCTCCTCCACACACCTCACCTATTCACACACACACACATACAGCGCCTCCTCTAACATAAAGAGCAGACCCACGCCCACACGCAGGGCAGAGAGCCGCATTCACCGCATCTGGCTGCACGACAAATGCTTGACAAGCTCTTTATGAAGCACAACACAGTCACGCACACACAAAAGATTGAGATATCAGTCTGGATGCGAATAGAGGTGAGTGCCCAGAGTGGGTGAAAAGCAGCATGGGAGAGTGAGCTCCGACACGCCAGGCTGGGCTTTATCCAGATGCACCCACCTGTTAAATCTCCCTTCCCTGCCCTGCAGTGAACAGCCTCCCTCTGGATTTGCCATCATTGCTACTAGTTCTAGGGTGAGGTTTTAGGGTTGCAACTGAGAGCAAACCAATGCAACTGTGGTCAGTAAAGCACTTTTACAACCCTAATTATGTATACTTAGCTTTTGAACAGTGAAGCAGCACATTAGAGAACATTCTATTAATTTGCTCACCCTCATGTCATTCCAAACCTGTATGAATTTCTTTCTCCATTGACTTTCACAGCAGAAAGCCACTAGAAAATTGTGTTATGTAGAAGAAAGAAAGTCAAACAGGTTTAAGAAGAGTTGAGGATGAGTAAATATTGACTGCATTTACATTTTATCCACATAAACCCTAGGAATCAAACCCCACATCCTTGGTTTGCCAGAACCAGGTTTAACTACACAAACCCTGCCGGAAAAGCTTATAACGATGGATAAACAACTAAAGAGTCAACTATACTTACAGTTCTCTCCAATCCATTATCTCAGTTTAGAGGTCATATCATCACAGCGGTGAGAAAAGCAGCTTTTTAACTTGTTCATTCCAGACCCCGGTAAGAGCACTCCACGGCTCCCGGCACATGTGAGAGCGAGGCGGGGCGGGTGCGAAAGGCGGGCTGGAGACGGGGGGCTAGAGGTGTCTGCTGGAGGACGGGGCGATGTGATTACTGTCACTGTCATCAGGGGTCCATTTCATGCAAATTCCCAGACGAGGAAGTGGATACAGGTGCAACGAGATGAGCGGATGTCAGAAACGCTCATGGCGACCCTTAAAAGTTTTCTGCAGAACGAACAGATACGTTGCACTCCTGCAGAGAAGCATTTTCTGCCAGTTCCACAGAGTGAGTCGACTTCCCAAAGTTCACCTGTCGGAAAAGTTTGTAACCCAAAACTGCGATCAACTTTTCCGCTTCCCTCCAAGGTAGCCCTCACTTCACCTCTGCATCGAGGCTGGGCGGGGGCACGTCGTCCCTCTCTGCTGCGCTCCTTTCCTCCACTCTTTTGCACTCCTCTCCGACAGAACTCCCAGGGAAGGCAGCGGAAAAGGCGAATCCCCTGGGATGAGGGAAAAAAAGAGTCGATTCCTGCTTCTGCTGTTGCTGGGAAACCCTGGCAGAAGTCCAACGGTCCTCTCCGTCTACTCTCCGCGTCTCTCTCTCAATCTGGTGAGTCGCTCTCACCTTCTCCCTCTCGCTTTGCTGCACTCGCTCTCTCCCTCTCCTCTCCTCAGCCCAGCCCCCTTTCCATTCCCCTCCCAGACACAGTGTCAGTACACAGCTGCTGTGCAAAGCGCCACTGATAGGCAGCATGCTCCACACACACTTGTCTGCGCGCACACATTCTCTCTTTCAATCACACGAACACACTTCGCTGACGTGCAAAGCATGCACTTTCACACACACTGGCATGAATACTTCATGAGTGCATAGGAGCCCCCTTTCCTCATTCTGCTGGACTTCAAAGAGACTGAGTTAGTGTGTGTGAAACAGAAGCAAGGAAACAGTATAATAAGTGTCTTCCTGCTCTTACACATGTGTCAATCCGTTTCCTGTTATTAACATAACAAAAAAAGAGACCAATGAGCTTAGATGAAACTTATAACAGATCATATAGTGAAAGCAGAGTGATTGGCCATACAATGAAAGTCAGTGGGGTCCAAAAAAATCTGCTTTTGTGTTCCATACAGGTTATACAGGTTTGGAATGACATGAAGGTGAGTAAACTGTCGTTTTTGGATGAACGGTTCCTTTTAGGAAGGTGATTAGCAGAATACAAATAAGGGCTGGTTAGATGGATGGATGGCAGCACTGATGGATAAATCAATGAAGCAAGATAAAACAAACAAAGACTGCAGGAACAGGTGAGCTGCGCGATGTTAATGAGGACATTAGCCCGCAAGCAAAGCTACAGACCTCCACTACTTTCCCTGATAGTCAGAAAACAATGCTGTTAACTATTAACCATGCAGACCCTGCCTTTAGGGGCTTGGGGAAAAGAAGTGTGCCAATTATCATGTAATATTTATGGGAGTGTGTGTGCGTTTGGGATGATGAATTGGTGAATGAGGTGGAATGAACGAAGAAGGATGTTCTGTTCCAGGAGGAAGTATGACATATAGCCTTGCAGGACTTAGTCTGATAGCTTTGTTCAAACGTTGATTCATCTGCTCTGAGTCGCCATTCCCTCAACAATATGTAATACGGCCATTGGTCAAGCTGACAATGCAATAAGCTCAGAGTTTTGTGGTTTGTGGGTTGGTGAGAGTTTGTTTTGGTGTCTCTTTAAACTCTAATCTCTCCCAAATGTATTGAACTTTCCCGTTTTTGTGAGTTTTAAAAAGAATGAACCAATGAGTTGTTCACGACAAGACTAGACACACTACCATTCAAAAATTTGGGGTTGGTAAGAATTAATGTCTTTGAAAGCATCTATTTAAAAATACAACAAAACTAGTAATAATGTCAAACACTTTTGATCGATTTAATATGTCCTTGCTGAATGAATGTATTCATTTCTTTAAAAAAATATTATTGACCCCAAACAGATTGTCTAAAGGTTGATTTCATGCTGACTCCTGGCATCCTGCCCATTGGACATCAATGTACATCAAGCAAGAGTCACCTGCTCATTAGCTGAGACAACCCTTAGGTTACTTAAGGACAGTTTGTCACCAATCTATCTAATCCCCTTGCAGCCAATGTCTTGAAGCTCATTATGTGACTAGATGTCCAACACATCCTTATTTTCCCCCACTTCGATCCTCCCCTTATTCTCTTTCCTTCAGTCTCCTTGGATCAGTCAACTGTTCAGGGAAATCCTAGACAAACCATGGCAACAGATAGATTTAAAAAATCAACTGTCTTCACTTGCGTCAGACATTTCTGCAGCTGCAAATGTAGAATGGGCGAGAAGTCTTTGACGCAAAATATTGTTGACCCTCAATAAGACACTTTTTCAAAAACTGAATTTAATTCACAGAGTAGTAGCTTAAAAGCCTATAGTTCTGAAAGAAAATCTTCTTAGAGTGTTTCTTTCAGTTTAAACTGCATAAGGCATATAACCTTCAAAACTTCAAGTCATTTTGAGTCAAGGCTTTTTCGAGCCAGCATTAAAGTTTGCCTTAGCATACTTAAACACTTTCTTAACTGTGGTTTCAGTTAGTCTCGCTGAGAAGTTTTGTTATATCTCTGACAACTGCAAATCTTCCTGGTAACATCTTTCTAGTATAAGATTCTTGCAAACAGCAAACAAATTTTGTAAAAGTATATAATTTCACTGAAACTACTGGACAAATGGAAGTTCATTGTTAGTTTGTTAACTAATGGTAATAAATGAGCCATTATTAAAGGAGACATCAAATGCAAATTTCACTTTTATGTGGTGTTTGCATATAAATGTGTCTTAGCAGTGTGTGGACACAACCACCCTACAATGATAACAATCCATTCAATATTTTTTTAATCTACAAGAAACCTTAAAGGAGAAGTTCACTTCCAGAACAAAAATGTATAGACAATTTACTCACCCCCTTGTCATCCAATATGTTCATGTCTTTCTTTCTTCAGTCGTAAAGAAATTATATATTTTTTTAGGGAAAACATTTCAGGAATGTTCTCCACATACTGGACTTCTATGGTGCCCGCGAGTTTGAACTTCCAAAATGCAGTTTTAAATGCAACTCCAAGGGGTGGAAACGATCCCAGCCAAGGAAGAAGGGTCTTATTTAGCGAATTTTCTAAAAAAAAACAAAAAAAAACATAATTTATAAACCCTTTAACCTCAAATGCTTGTCTTGTCTAGCTCTGCATGTGCTCTGTGTATTCCAGTTCAAGACAGTTAGGGTATGTTAAAAAACTCCCATCTCGTTTTCTCCTCCAATTTCAAAATCGTCCTACATCGCTGCAGGAGTACCGACCCAGTGTTTAGTAAACGCTCATGGAGGGTCAAACACCCTTTAGAAAAAAAGGTAAAACAGCGATGTACAACGATTTTGTTGGAGGAGAAAATGAGATGGGAGTTTCAAAAAATGACCAATTGTTTTGCTAGATAAGACCCTTCTTCCTCAGATGGGATCATTTAGAGCCCTTTGAAGCTGCATTTAAACTGCATTTTGGAAGTTCAAACTAACAGGCACCATAGAAGTCCACTATATGAAGAACATTTTTTTCTGAAGAATTTTTGTTCTTGGAAGTGAACTTCTCCTTTAACAGTCTCAATTATTATGCTGTTTTGATTTTCTGATCAATATGATATCATACTCTTTAGGCCCCGCCCATGATTACTGACGGACTGTCCTGTATTAGCATATTTCCAACCTCAGCCAGTTGTACGCTGTCTGCCATTTTCTCCGCTTTGGAGCAGCTGTAGCAACAACGTCTCATAAGCAGTGCAGGTATTCTGTTTTTGGATGTAAAAATGAACATAAGAGTCTTCAGTTGCTCCGACATTGGAGCCACAGAGGACGTAGCTGATTAGTTTTGTTTTTGATGGTAACACACCATCAAATAAACAAAAAGGTAGCTCATTATCATTTAAAGAGACATGCACTGAAATGAGTCGCTGTGAACAGAGCTGTTAGGTAAAAACATTCAGAAATTTTAATCAAAGTATGTTTCATGAAGACCCTAAAATATCATACCAACTTGTAGAAAATGGGAATCTCATGTCCTGTTTAAAGTTTACCAAATATGTATTAACTGTCAATACAGATAAACTAGAAAAAAAAATCTCCAACAGATAATCAGTATGGTATGGATATACTGTGCATACCTAATCGTGTATCATAACTGTATTACTTATTTGGGAGATGCATATGTCCTGCAGTCTGCAATGTACAATATGTTGGTGGCATTCTTATTTAACATAATACTCTTTTCATGGCCGATCTGGTGCTGTACAGTACTTGGTATTCCTTCATAACATATTTGTGACTGAACAAGGCTAATCCGCCATGCCGTTTCTTTCCTTTAAATCTCACCGAATATATTCAATCTTTTAAATAATGAAAACACAGTCCTCCTCCTCACTCATAGCATGTCGGGTCTCTTTCATTTCAACTATATTCCCTTGGTTAGAATCAGCATGAAGCCACTGATTCATATATGAGACACCATTGAGAGCCTTCAACGCCTATGGCTAGAAAAAGATCAGCTTAAAGGGCACCGTGGCTCAATAATTGCTGTGAATTCTAAATGGTGTACCCAAAACACCACGACATCACTCAACACCTTCTACTGCATCCTGACACCTGTGTTACCTGCTGAGCCGTCATGTTCTCACTCATTCAGCTCTTTGTCTTAATGTTGTATGGCAGCTGCTTTGAGCTCCCGTCATTATTGACTTCGGTTTCGTGAATTGTGCACCGCGACCTTGCCCTGAGGGACACTGGAGCTTTTGTCATGTAGTGCCAGGGGGGTTTGCCTCCACAAATGATGGGGCAGCTCTTTAACAGCATGCTAGCACATATGAGTTTGTTGGCGACTATTAGCACACACGCATTTTGATTCTGCCTGGCAGAACATATTCAGTTTCTGTTGTTGAACAGAACAAAGAGAAAGCAGAAGCCACTAGCAACCGATTCCAATCAAACATTCCCGTTCAATATTTTGGCCAACAACAGGTTGAGCAGTTGTTGGAGGCATCAGGAGCTACCGGGGCTCAGCTGCTTCAAGGACATGGCAGCTCAACTGATCGAAATCCAGAATCTCCCCTGTCTCCCCCTTAAATATAATATGGAGAAGGGGGGAGTTCAGACACTGGGGTGGAGGCACAACCCCCCCTTCATTTTCAAAGGAATAGTGCCCGACTGAAAAACATCAAATAGTCCAGCTCAGAGACTCAAGGATCGGCTCTGTCAATATCTGCCTGCCATGTGTCCTTTATTGTTTTTCCTCCCCTCTTTTTCTGAATGACAATGAAGCATCTACTGTATGCATGGAAAAAAAACTCTCGAAAGGAGGTTAAAATGCAAAAGTAGGCAGTTAAAAATGAAAGGCAGGTAATCTCTAGTGATCTTATTAGCATTCGTCTATGATGGCACAGAGTGTGAAATGAGAGAGGCAGGATTAAGGGGATACCTAAAAAGCAAAGAGTGCAGAAAAAGCGGAGGGACAGAAAAATAATTACAGAGAGCAAGTCAAAAAAAAAAACTCAAATATTTTATTTTAAAATATTTTATTTTATAAGCGTCCACACAAAAATGATCATTTACTTACCCTAATGTCATTCCAAACCTGACTTTGGCAAAACACAATAAGGACATTTCAAAAAACATCTCAGTATTTTTCTGTCCTATACCGGAAGCAAAGTTTTTCTGACCCTATTGACTTTCATTGTATGGAAGCATTCTTCAATTATCTTCTTTCATAGACAAAACAATAAATGCAATCATTGCTTTCGGAGGTGGATGCTTGCTGTTTAAGAGCACAGTCATGTAAGATAGTTCTGGGAGGCAATTATACAGAAATATTTTGACGTCACACTTTGCTCAGGCATTTAACTACATAACAGATGCTGTGCAACAAGATCGGTCCACTGGTTACTCAGGTTATGCCATCCCATAGTATCCAGTCACATTACTTTTTGGATGTGCATTGAGGGATTTATTCACAAAATGCGTTTTCATCTCCCATTATTTGCACTAACCCTTTTTCACACAAGTCAAAAATCACCTCAAGTAAGCGTAAAAACTTTTTTGCAAATTAAAGCGGTCATGAACTGCCTTTGTTTTTTTGTACTGTTCTCTGAGGTCCACTTAGAATGTTATCAAGATTTTTACATCACAAAACATAATTTAGAAATCATAGGCTATCTTCTGTCCTGCTTTTAACCCCTCCCAGAAGAACGCTTTGTTTGAATAGGCATGGTGGATTGTAGACTCTGAAGTAAACGCCCACTGCTACGATTGGCTAACAGCCTACAGCGTCCTCATAGATGGACGCCACTGTGATTTAGGTTTAAAAGACATAAATAACTCAACACATATCAAACGATCTGTAAGAAGAGACAAAGCAATCGTGACCACGTAATGAGAAATTTCACTATGCGCGAACCAGTGGGCGGGGCTAAACAAGCAGCGATGTCATTCTTCTTCTATGGAGGCGGAGCCTAATCTACATATTACGTCGTTGTTTTGGCAGACTGCCTTTAAAGGAGAAGTCCATTTCCAAAACAAAAATTTACATATAATGTACTCTCCCCTCATCATCCAAGATGTTCATGTCTTTCTTTCTTCAGTCATAAAGAACTTATGTTTTTTGAGGAAAACATTTCAGAATTTTTTTCCATATAATGGACTGCTATGGTGCCCCAATTTTGAACTTCCAAAATGCAGTTTAAATGCGGCTTCAAATGATCGCAAATGCAGTTGTAAATGATCCCAATCGAGGAAAAAGAGTCTTGTCTAGCAAAACGATTGGTTATTTTCATTAAAAGAATACACTTTAAATACAATTTAAATACTTTTTAATCTCAAACGCTCGTCTTGCCTTGCTCTCCTTGAACTCTGTGTATTCTGGCTCAAGACAGTTAGGGTATGTAGAAAAACTCTGATCGTATTTTCGCCATCAACTTCAAAAATCATTTTAAAATCATCCTACATTACTGCAGAAGTACCAACACAGTCTTTGCAAAGTGAACACGCAAAGAAGATCAAACACCCTTAACAAAAAAGGTAAAACTGCGATATAGGATGATTTTGAGGTTGAGGGAGAACAGGAGATGGGAGTTTTTCGACATACCCTAAGTGTCACGAACTGGAAAAAATACAGTCCAGGCAGAGTAAGACAAGTTTGACACTAAAAAGTATATAAACTGTACTATTTTTATGAAAATAACCAATTCTTACACTAGATAAGACCCTTCTTTCCCGGCTGGGATCGTTTACAACCGCATTTGGGATCGTTTGAAGCTGCATTTAAACTGCATTTTGGAAGTTAAATATCGGGGCACCATAGCAGTCCATTATATGGAAAAAAAAAATGCTGAAATGTTTTCCTCAAAAAACATAATTTCTTTATGACTGAAGAAAGAAAGACATGAACAACTTGGATGACAAGGGGGTGAGTACATTATATGTGAATCTTTGTTTTGGAAGTGGACTTCTCCTTTAATATAAGCTGTTTTTAGAATAACGACAAAGTTCTGAGTTCGGAAACTTAAAGCATGTTTTTATAGCACAATGACCTCTTATATGTCAAAAGATCAAGGGAATTTTGGTTTTCTGTCCACATAAACAAAGTCAGCCACAACTCATCAAGTGATTTCAAAATGGCCACGCCCATGAGGCGACCCGCTCCATGTAAAGTAAAAACAACCTTTATGAGCAGTCTTCATCTTCAGTCTTCAATAGTACCTTTAAATAAAATAAAGCTCAGTGTTTGTGAACGTACAGGAAGGTTATTGTTAGCAGTAATTCATAAGATTATCTTCATAATCCTTAAATTCTCCTCTCCGGTCTACTGTTGCTCTTTACTCCCTCCAGAAGTCTGAGATCCACCAGTGAGCAACGCCTCGTTGTACCATTACAAAGAGGCACAAAATCACTGTCCAGAACATTCTCTTACACGGTTCCTGGCTGGTGGAATGATCTTCCCACTGCTACCCGGAATGCCAACTCCCTAACAGCTTTCAAGCGACTGATGAAAACTCATCTCTTTCGAAACTATTTGACTTAAAAAAAAAACAAAAAAAAACTTTTATTCTACTCTTTTCCCCTTCTACCTTGTACTTATCTGAACAATCCCTGTTTTATGGTATTATGAGCACTTCCTAAGTTGTTTTGCCTCTTTAGGACAAATCGCTTGACGTATTCCCCACTTGTAAGTCGCTTTGGATAAAAGCGTCTGCTAAATGAATAAATGTAAATGTAAAAATAAGAGCTGACCTGGAAAACAACAGCTTTTGCTGCATTTGCTATCAGTGTATTCTCTTTCTTTCCTTCTACTCTCTCACAGATTTTGTGTTGTGATGTTTCCACTGTTGCTTCACCTGAAGTCTCTCTGTCTCTCTCTCTATCTCTGTCAGCTGTTTCCTGAGTGTCAGAGTTCCACACACTCACAGACTGATGTTTAATTACCACTTAGACAGCATCACCTACATGCCTATACATACAAATACACTCACACACACATCCGTGCGAGTACAGCGCTGACAGGCAGCATCGTGCTCAAAGCACCTGAGAATATTCTCTCTGTAAATAGCATTTTAAACAGACTTCGTGTCACGAGCTACTTACTGCACGGAAACGAGGGATGAGGAAGGAGTGAGAGAGCAAGACAAAACAAAGCGGGGGGAACAAGGCTGACAGGGAATGATTGTGGAGAGAAATGAACGCATGAGAAACAAAAATAGAGTGATGGGGGGAAAAGAGAGAAAATGTGAGCTCTTTCTCATCAGACTTTTACAATTACTTATTCAGCTCCATCTTTCTGCGAACAAACTGGGTCACGGGCTGAAACTTTGGCCCAGAATTATCAACACAGGCTGCCAGACCAGAGACATGGCTATATGCCAAACAACAACAAAACACACTCGACCTGAGAAACAAAAACTATGACACGACCTACACACTGATGCACAATACGTCCTCATCAGAAACATGATGAGAATTAAGAAGTGCCTAGATGAATTCTTAAACGAATTGCATAATAAATATTGATACCAAATTTCACAGTAAAACAGTCCTAGAGAAGTGTTTCTCTTCTGTTGGTGGTGGACAGCACTGAAAAACAACGTTAATTGCAAATAATAAAATGCAACTAACCGTAAATTTCAAGCATCGCCAAGGTAGGAAATAAGGAAATAAAATTGGCTTGTCAGTCTTGAAAAGAAAGGAGAAAACTCTTCTTATAACTTTTGCTGTCAAAGGCATTTTATTATTTTTTATACATTTGTACATATTTTTGTGCACATTCATCTGTCACCTGAAAGAAACTATAGTAGCCAAATTAGATATGTAAGCTAAAAGAAAATATATTTTTGGTGAAATCTGAGAGCTTTCTGACCCTGCATAGACAGCAACACAACTGACATGTTCAAGCGCGTTCAGGGGAGTGCCACGAGAGTAACATTTTTTTTTTTTGGCAGTTCATTGAAAGTTCACTTAGCTAAAAAAAGAGGATGTTTCACAAATATGTAACATCATATTTTATGTATAAAATCATATATTACATGTATTTTTTCAAGCATATGTATCTGTATTGTAGTGGCACTGAAATCCTGTTTTATCGACACAATGTAAGTTATTTGGAAATATGAATAATAGCAACCGTTTTCGATTCACTGTCAGTAAAGCCTAATGCACATTGATAAACAAAACAGAGAGAATACAAAATGCGGAGACTAGCAGTAAACAATGTCAGTTTATATTACGGAAGCTTTGTATTTATACTGCTGTGCTGCAGTAAATCTTGTTGCATTGAATTTTGTCACAACAAATTTACATATACGCTTTTGCTTTCAGCAAGTTCTGGAGGTTATAACTTTTCCTAACCACGATAAGGTGACACATTTCTACAAAGTGCATATAGTATCACACAAAGAGAGAGAGGTTACTATCAAACCTGAAAGCTTCTGTTAAAAGCAGGTAACAGAACTTGTTAAAAGCAGAAATGCGTGTTCAGCCACATCAGTTACACGATGCATTCCCAACCCCTGCATTCATTACGAGCACTTTCATTCAGTGCAAACAGGTGTCGGCTCTGTTGTTCCCTGATGATTATGCATTTCAGCACAGCAGTCAGCAGGACAATAATGTGGTGCATGACTCCAGCAGATAATACACACTCAGCGTGCCGATGAAAGCCCATGGAAATGCACATGAGAGAGGCCCTCGTCCACAGGACGACATCAAAGCCGTGGAGAGACAGTCCCCATCTATGCGAACAGAGAAGCCACTCTGCTTTTATCTGTAAATCATTAAAGGCGAGATTACAGCTGGCCTTCAGTCATAAAAACCCACTTGTTCCTGGTACTTGCTTTTTGCACACCTCTGCACAATTCAGCATCATGCATGATGTGAAGTATATCACACGCAATACATGACACATATATGTTTGCTATAAAACATAACACTAATCTGCTATATCCAGTCGTGATCTTAAAGGTCACAGGGCTGCTGATTGCAGGAGATAAGTGTAAATATCCCTCCATCACCAGAGCTGAGTGCTCACCTCTTCACTTAAGGTTATGCTCTGCCATATCAGAAAATAAAAAAACAACTTTATACCTGAAACCTCCCAGGCAAATCTGTGGGTGAGAATGTGTGTGTCTGTATCTGTTCTTACACTCCCTCTGGCGTGTTTACTAGACTGCCACTTTCAAACAGATGAGAGGAAGGGAATCTGTCACAACAACCATCCTTGATCTGTATCTGTAATGGAAACAACTGGGGTTAAAGGTCACAGACACCACAGTATGCCTTCAGAGTGTCTTGCTGAACTGAAAACGTTTATTCGCACAGACACAAGGCTTGGATGGCCCATTAGGAGTGCAATAAGAATATGGGAAGCTCTAACTGGGTCATTCTCAAAAAATGTTGACTTTAAGTTAATAACTTATAAATTAATAACTTCTTCAGAATGGTGGGGATTTTAGCCTTTTTAGATTTTAAAATTTTAGCCTTTTCTTACTCTGAACTGTGATCATAAGTACTCTTTGAATTTTTGAAGTACAGGTTTTTAACACTGATAATAACCAGGGCATGAAAACAATATACAAACATTTTTTTTTTAAATAATGGATGATACTAATTTTTTTGTATTATTAATTAGGGATGCAACAATACAGTTAGTCCACGGTTCAATACATACCCCGGTTTTTAGCCACGGTTTTCGGTTCGGTTCGGTTCTGATATCTTGCCACTTTTTTGGCAACAAATTAACAAAATACTCCCAAAAACCTCTGTACACTGGAAAAAGCGTGGTTTAGTATATGTCTGCTTAATTTTTCTTCTGAGAGAGGTATTATTTTTTCGAGTTTTACGCAAAATAGAATGGGTTTCATTCATACTGGACGCCAGAGGGTGCCCTCGTGCGAAAAATCCACATATGCGTCAAAGAAGTAGCACTGATGATGTTCCGTTCCAGTTTCTCTAATATGGATAAAGGCATTGGTATTGCTGTAACTGATTAAAAACAAGATAACGTTAAACGTTTTGAACGATAAAATGTAAGGACAATAAACACTCGTCTGCAATAACATATGGTTTATCTGTGTTCTCCAAGCCATCTTGTGTATTTTCATAAGCCAATGCTAATTGACATACATAGATATATATATAGAATTTATTGTCTGCTCATTCTGTGATGAGAATCCACATCAGATCACATAAGGAAGTTATTTCAAACACTCAACAGATGTTTTTAATAACTTTTGTTTTAGAACTCTTTTGTTGGACAACAGGTTTAGAAAGGCTTATGGTTGCATGTCATTAGAATGATGCTCTGCGTGTGTTGCTTTTTCAAATATAAGCGGGGAAGCATTTCCTCATCTCAGCACGTGAAATCATGGGTACACATACAGCAAATTCCGAGAGAAATAAAACAAGTAAGTTATTTAAATAACTGACCAAAACCGAAAACCGCAATTCACAAGCGCATATTGAGCCGTGGATGACGTACCGAACGGTTCGATATTATATTGAGTATTGTGACATCCCTATTACTAATGTATATTAATAACTACTTATTTTGTTTTCTAATAAATAAGCATACAGACAGGCCGACTGTCAGACATACAGACTGACAGATTGACCATCAGACATACAGACAAAAAGACAGACTGACAGACACAGACCAAAAGATAGACATACAGACATACAGACAGACAGACAGGTCAACCATCAGACCAAAAGATTGAAAAACAGGCCGACAGACTGAAAGACAGACAGATAGAATGACCATCAGACAAAGCGACAGAACAAAAGAGAGACTGAAAGACAGATTGACTGACTGACACAGACCAAAACACAGAGAGACCGATGGTCAGACAGACCAACCGACAACAGACAAACTGACAGACAGACTGACTGATTAACCAACTGACAGACAGACTAACAGACAGACTGACCAAAAGACAGCCAGACAGACTGACCGACTAACAGACCAATCGAAAACCAGACAGACTAACCAACTGAAAGACAGACAGACCGACAGACAGATCGACCATCAGACAAAGATTGACAGACCAGAAGAGAGACTGAAAGACAGACTGACAGGCACAGACTGAAAAACATAGAGGAACCAACAGTCAGACAGACTGACCAACAGACTAAAAAACAGAGAACGAAAGACTGACAGATTGACTGACAGACACAGACCAAAGATATACATACAGACGGACAGACAGGCCGTCCATCAGAAAAACAGACAGACAAACTGACCAACAGACCAAAAGATTTAAAGACCGACAGACTGAAAGACAGATTGACAGATAGAACGACCATCAGACAAAGCAACAGACCAAACGAGAGACTGAAAGACAGATTGACTGACACAGACCGAAACACGGAGAGACAGACAGTCAGACAGACCAACAGACAGACAGACCAACCGAAAGACAGACAGACCGACGGATCAACAGACAGACCAACAGACAGACCAACCGAAAGACCGACAGACAGAATGACTTACAAACAGAAGACAGACAGACAGACCTGTGCTGATCCCATCCTATCATCCCCCCTCAAAATGTCAACTAAGCTGACAAATGGGATCCCAAGCAGCTCTTCCCTTATCTTATCCTTTTTTTTAACTTAATCTCCAGAACATCCATAATATCATATCGCATTTGTAGTTTTATTGTGTGTATAGTTCATTTACACATCATCTGTGATCCCATTTTGTTGTAAGTACAAACAATTGGAAGGCTAATACTTAGAAAAGAAAATATATAAATATTCAAATCAGTTTTAACAAAACATGCCTTCAATAGAGAAAAATCAACAGGGGGTCCTAAATTATATGTTCCTGATCACCTCTCCACCTCCTCTCTTATAATTATTTCGTCTTTTTGCCTCTCTTTCTTTCACAACTGTGCAACCATGGCAACTTGGTTTTAAAGACCCTGAGCAAGGTGTGAACTCCAGGTGAAAGTCAAGGCCAGGGAGAGGACATGAGCCCAACGCCTGACATTTGAGCTGCTCTGACTCGTATAATTGAGGAAAGCATGAAAACATTTTGCCATGAATATGGATATTTTGCCACAGGCAGTCTAAGCAATATTCAAAATGTCTATTTGTCAGTCGTGCCTCATTTACATAATAGCACATTCTTTCATTCGCAGGATTTTGGACTGACTGAGTGTACACAGAAATCACTGCCAAAAGCTTCCCTTATGACCCACCTTATTTATCAACCACTGTGTGCACTGGGCATCAAAAAGACAGATGTGCTTTAGCTGACAGTGCATACTAATTCACTAAATTCGGGTCAACTCAAATGGAAAAAGATTAGCGGTAATGCCTAATGATGCACACAGAAGCACAGGTCATACAGTGATCAGTGTCTAAAATCAATGGCATGACTAACCCACTGCCTCTTTATTACTTTTTGTAAGGGAACGTAATCGCCTAGGCAAACCCCCCAGGGTGATGTCTGTCAGTCATTTACAGAAGGTGGTACTGAAGGTGGTGAGCTAGAGATGAGGAGAGCTGCTGTCAATAGGCTAATTGTATGCAGTGTCACACAGCAATTAGTGTCTCGCACCTCTAAGCATCTCATTCTATTCCCAGACATTTGGTCACAGACACAAGCTCCTGCCTGTGTTTATTAGGTAAGCCACTGTTGCTTGTTCCTTTGTGTGTTTTTTTGTTGACCAAAATAATGATGACAAATACAGACAGAATTCTGTATGTCTGTATCTTTTTTCATCCTCCGCTTTGCAGCTGAGAACCTGCCTCAGTTTTTTAAGCACATAAATAATTTTAACAAACATTACAAATGTTAAACTCAACTCAACAAAAGGAATAAAATTTAGAAATTAAATAAAAATTTAAAATGTACATTTCACAACTCAACTTTGATAGATAGATAGATAGATAGATAGATAGACAGACAGATGTCCTCTACATGTTACACTAAACCATCAATCCGCAAGAACAATTTTGGCAAACAATTGGTCTGTTACATAGCGATTAACCATTATCCCTGTGGATACATGGCCAATCCAGCTCTGAGACCTCTGCCATTTGGATTTTGCACTCTCTCTGACTGCTAAGCCTGAGCATTGATCGATGACATTTCAACACATTAGGCTGAACTGCCTTCAACATCGCTGCAGTCTCCACGGGCACTGAGAAAGCATTGCCGTGACGTGACTGCCAGAGGCAATGGAGGCTTCTGGGTCCTTGGGAGTAAGGGCCTGCGGAGGTGCTAAGGGACCACGATACTGAAAACGAGATCCACAGAGCAAGATAAGCTGAATTGATGGCTGCACACTGTGCAAAACACATCCCCAACAGGCTTTTAGGCTTACCTGAGGAAGAATGAGGCTGCTGAGCTGGTTTGGGGTGCTGGTGGGATGGCTGGCTGGTCATGGTGGGTCGGTTTATGTCCTGATGGAGAAACCAAGGGTACAGCACTGGCCTGACCGGACCTGGAAGCTACAGTTGCCAAACTGTCCTTCTCTACGGTAGGACTCTGTTGGGAAATAAATCACAAAAGAACAATGTAGTAAATATTGCATTAAATGCAATTAAAAAAGGTATAATTCACCATGCACAGACAACAACACAACTGGCCCAGAAAGGTAGTAAGGACATTGTTAAAATAATCCATGTGACATCAGTGGTTCAACCTTAATTATATGAAGCTACGAGAATATTTTTTGTGCACAAAGAAAACAAAAACAAAGTGCCTTGCAAAAGTATTCATACCCCTTACATTTCATGTTGCAGCCTTATGTTGAACTGCTTTAAATTACTTTTTTTCCACAACAATCTACACCCCATACACCATAATGACAAAGCACAAAACAGATGTGGCAACTTTGCAAATTCATTAAAAATAAAACACTGAAATAAGTACATTGCATAAGTATTCATACCATTAGCTCAGTGCTTAGTTGAAGCATTTTTTAGTATGATGCAACAAATTTTGCACATCTGCATTAGCCATTCTTCTCCTCACCTCTCAAGCTCTGTCAGCTTGGAAGGGGGCAGACACACATTTTCAGGTTTCTCCAGAAATATTTGATTGGGTTCAAGCATGGGTTCTGGCTGGGCCACTCAAAGACATTCACAGAGTTGTCTATAAGCCGCTCTTGCTGTATGCTTAGGGTCATTGTCCTGTTGGAAGGTGAACTTTCTGCCCAGGTTCTGAATGCTCTGGACTGGGTTTTCATTAAGGCTATCTCTATATTTTGCTGTGTTGAGCTTTCCTTATACTCTGACAAGTCCCTCAGTCCCCGCCACCAAAAAAAACAGCCCCACAGCATGAGGCTGCTACCACCACACTTTACTATTGGGATGCTACTGTGATTAGCACAATTTGAGAGATCTTTAGGTGCTTTGTTGCAAATTCCAAATAGGTTTTCGTGTGTCTTCACTGAGGAGAGGATTGAGTTTGGCCACACCTCCATAAAGACCGGATTGGTGGAGTGTTGCAGTGATGTTTGTCCCTCTGTAGGTTTCATATCACCACATATGATCATGTAGCTCAACTAGAGTGACCATGAGCTTCTTGGTCACCAGTCTAACTAAGGCCCTTCTCCATAAATTGCTCAGTTTGGCCAGAAGGCCAGCTCTAGGAAGAGTCCTTGCCTTTCCAAACGTCTTCCATCATGGATAATGGAGGCTACATGCTTCTGTAAACCTTCAATGCAGCAGATTTGTTTCTCAACTCTTCCCCAGATCTGTGTCTTGATATAATCCTGTCTCCGAGCTCTACAGGCAGTTCTTTTGACCTTAGGGCTTGGTTTTTGTTGTGATTTTTAGCTGTTAGACATTTTATTGAGAGGCGTGTGCCTTTCCAAATCATACTCATTCAAATGAATTTGCCACAGGTTAACTACACTTGAAGTATAGTATCTACAAGTGATATGAATGCTCCTGAGCTAAATTTCAAGTGTCCCGGAAAAGGGTATGAATACTTATGCAATATAATCATTTCAGTTTTTTATTTCTAATAAATCTGCAAAGTTGTCACAAACCTGTTTTGAGCTTTGTCATTATGATGCATGGAGTGTAGACTGATGTGGAAAAAATTTGGAGTGGAGTGATTTAAAGCAGTTTAACATAAGGCTGCAACGTAACAAAACGTAAAAAAATGGGGTATGAATACTTTTGCAAGGCACTGTAACAACTTTATTCAACAGTTTCTTCTCTTCCGTGTCAGGCTTTGATGCGCGTTCACGAGAGTAACACGACACATTAGTGTGGTGCTGCTGACGCAGGAGCTGGCATTCTGACGTGGAGACTGACTTTGGCTTTCTTCGTGCTCAAAAAATATTCTCGTATCTTACGGCTGAACCACTGATGTCACATGGATTATTTTAACAATGTTCTTACTACCTTTTTTGGCCTTGAACGTGTCAGTTGCATTGCTATCTATGCAAGGTCAGAAAGCTCTCAGATTACATCTTAATTTTTGTTCACAGATGAACAAAGGTCTAACGGGTTTGGAAAGACATGAGGGTGTGTAATTACTAACAGAATTTTCATTTTTGGGTGAACTATCCCTTTTAAGGGTGATTCATGCAATCACTGTAGAAGAGTGATGAAATGGTAATGACAAAAAATGTTTACCTATAATCCTTTCAGCACCCTGTTGATTAAATGTGTCTTTGCTCTAGTTTATACCGGATAAACACTGCGGTCATGACATGATTGTGTCTGGAGGAGAGTAGGTTGCTGAAGAATTTGTCTAACAGCTATTTCACTACGCTCAGTCTTTGGCTAACAGGATTACAAACACATACCATAATACCACAAACAGAGCATGCTGTAAAATAATGAAATCCTGGGGGATACTTAGCAAATACTGGTGTCAAAAAGACAACGGCTACTCGTGCAGACGTAATGTGAATTCAGCCAAGCAGCCCATGAACCAAACGTGAAGCCATTTCTCAGTGGTACTGATAAATATAGCAAATTTCTCTTTATAACTGCTATAAGACCCATCATTCACACTTCATGGGTATTTTTTTTCACATAAAGGCAGTGGTGTTAGGCTACTGGCTGATGAAAATCGAGCAAAGTTCACATACTGACTAAAAAAAATACTAGAAATCTGTACTCTTGAGAGAGGCACTCCAGGAATTGTCCTTGAGGAGTTTAATAAAAAGCTCCAGATCAAATGCACCCACTATTTGTTATGTAAGAGCAGCTACTGAGCGTTCACACAGTGAGAAATGAGTATTCCCAAAGGTACAGGGACCAAACAGAAGCGTCATGCCCATTCAAGCCCATTTAGACTTCTAAGCCCCAGTCATTTGTAATACAGCTTCAATAAATATTTGTATCTTTGACAATTGGAGCTGCTTAACTTAGACACATGAGGCCTTTGGAAAGATCACCGATCTGGCAGCTACCTCTTCATCTTAAAATAACTAATCTTTGCATCCTCCGTATGTACATGTGTTCGTAATGTAAGTTTTAATTAGAATTTTTCACCTTAAAGAAAAGAGAGCAAGTAGTACATGACAGCACATGCATACACACATGTTCTCATGAATGCACAAGGATAGAGGGGAAATGAGAAGGCATGAGTAGGTACAACAGAATCTGGGAAAAGTGGAATAGCTGTGATCTGCTGACAGCTTGATGTAGAGATAACGAGCACAGAAAAATCTCTTGCACACACATGCAGGGTCTTCTGCTCCAGAGAGACTCGTCTCAAACACCCACCATGGCTGTGTGCTAATCTACCTCCCTTCACTTCAGCCGTAATTACAGCCTCATGTCAGGGTCCACAATTAGAGCCCAGAAGGATGCCGAAAGAGGGACGATTTGAGATCAGAATGCACAGGCTGTGTTCATTTGAAGTAATTATACTGTACTGTAAAAAAAAAAAAATTGTTGAAAAATAAACACGTGAAGGCAACAAGCTTGCACAGATTTTTTAGTTGAATTAATTTACTTGATTATACTCATTTTCAAAAATGTGGGGATAGTATGATCCTAGCCAAGGAATAAGAATCTTATGTAGCAAAACAGTCTGTCATTTTCTAATTTTTTTTTAAAATAGTATATACTTTTTAACCACAAATGCTCATTTTGCACTAGCTCGAACTCATGCATTACATAGTCACATTGGAAAGGTCACTCATGACCTTATAATTTTTTTTGTTTTTATTGATAGTTGCTCATGAGTTCCTTATTTGTCCTGAACAGTTAAACTGCCCGCTATTCTTCAAAAAAAAAACTTCAGGTCCCACAAATTATTTGGTTTTTCAGCATTTTTGTGTATTTGAACCCTTTCAAACAATGACTGTATGATTTTGAGATCCATCTTTTCACACTTACGACAACTGAGGGATTCATATGCAACTATTACAGAAAGTTCAAATGCTCACTGATGCTTCAGAAGGAAAACACAATGCATTAGGAGCTGGGGGGTGAAAACTTTTGAAGATCAGGATAAATGTAACCTATTTTGTCTTCTGGGAAACATGTAAGTATCTTCTGTAGCCTCTGAAGGGCAGCACTAAACAGAAAAAAATAATATTTAGGTAAAATAAGAAAAATTTACACATTCTGCTCAAAACTTTTCACCCTCCGGCTCCTAACGCATTGTGTTTCCTTCTGGAGCATCAGTGAGCATTTAAACCTTCCATAATAGTTGCATATGAGTCCCTCAGTTGCCCTCAGTGTGAAAAGATGAATCTCAAAATCATACAGTCATTGTTGGAAAGGGTTCAAATACCCAAAAATGCTGAAAAACCAAAACATTTGTGGGAGCTAAAGGATTATTTTGAAGAACAGCAGGCAGTTTAACTGTTCAGGACAAACAAGGGACTCATTAACAACCTTCACCAAACAAAAAAACAACAACAAAAACACAGTTATGGATCATTCAGGCAACAACACAGTATTAAGAATCAAGCGTATGTAAACTTTTGAACAGAACCAATTTTATAAACTCAGCTGTTATTTTATTTTGTGGACTATATGTAAACATCTTTTATGTGAAATATCTTATTCAGGTCAGTACTAAATAAAAAATAACATGCATTTTGTATGATCCCTCTTATTTTGGTCAAATAAATAACATTTTGCAGAATCCACAAAGTGTATGTAAACTTTTGACTTCAACTGTAAATAGTTCAATGTTTTGTGAGACATTTAATTACATGAAATTAATTTCTACAGTATGTGAATCAACTAACAAATCCTAATTAACAAATGAACAAACCCATCCTAGAATCACACAGTACATTGCCAAATGTGACCAAACAACAACATTTAAACTTCTAAATAAGCAAGCAATGCAATACCTATTAACCACTGAGCTATTAATAATATAATACGTATTGTATTTGATTGTTTGCCACTGTATTCTGGGAAAAAGAGAAATAGGATTGAACCACATCACCACTGTTTACAGTGCAGGCCTGTTTGAAGTCCAAAAATGAACCAGTTTCACAAACACACTTCCTTTTGTTGTGGGTAGAGCTGCGTTCAGATGTACGCATGTTTTGATTACTTATGTTACTGAAAGATGCTGAAACTTCAAAGGAGTAAATAAAAAAATTGAATGATCAATCAAAGTGATTCTTCAGTTATATCAGCATTATTTACTCGCCTTAAGAATAACATTCACAGTGTAAGTTCGGATACATCAGCCAGTAGAAAAAAGGGGGTTCATCCATCAAACTAATTTGTCATTTGTATAACAGCCATGACAATCCATTTCAGTTTGTCAAATTAAGGTAAATTGCATAATGACCTTTCCCTGTAGTCAACATTTCAATACAGAGCTTTTGATTTTATAGTGCAAGATTGCTCTCTCTCGCTCTTTCTCTCTCTCACACACACACACACACACAGGCTCACAAGAGTGTGTTAGATGGGCACAGCTGTGTTCCAATAAAACCCAGCAGCAGATGGAGCTCACTGACAGCAAAGAGGTCACATTGGACTTTAACTTTGACATTTATAGAGCATTCACTAGCACAAGTGGTGACAGGAGAGAGCAGCCCCTCTGAAACGCTATTAATTATCAGCTTATATTAAATGTTGTCAGACAACAGCAATCTGCCGATCACAAAAACAATTTATAAACCCTTAAACCCTGCTGCCATCTCAAATATAACTTACTATTAAAAAAACCAGTGTAAGTAATGAGTGATTCTCCACTGCAGGACAGGACAGGAAAGGAAATTAATTTGTTAAATTCAGTCCGCTGTTTCTGAGTGTCGCAGAAAAGGCCCTTAACGTCCTTCACAGAATGAGACCACTGCCAAGTTAAAGCAGGGCAGCATGTGCAGTCTAGCAGACAACCATCCCAGATGGACGTCAGGTGCCGTTTTTTCACCCCAGGTGAGACTGCAGTCCCATCTGTTGACAATTTGCACTTTTGGCTCCCTCTACACATTCAAATAAAGCTTGTGCGGGGCTCCTCAAGGCCTTAAAAGAGCCCGGCTGCCAGAGGAGGCCCATTAGTGGGCTGCGGGTGGCACTTAGGCCCGAGGACAAGCTGATGAGGCCTGTCCTACACTACAGAAACACGCGGGCTGGATGCCTCTAGCAGCCTCCAAGCTGATATTATACTAAGTGGGATGTATGGATGAAAGATATGACTTTCCATCCCTGCTTTCCTGACGCAGCTTTGCAGTTTGCAAAAGGTGTATTATAGGGTACGGTCTGCACAATGCTGAAGTATACAAAAATGTGGGGAAAAAAACACCTTTATGAATAAGAAAAGGACAAAACACTTTGTCAAATATGGCTCTATTGAAATTCATGGCGCAATGTCTTTGTCTTCAAGGGTGGAAATGTTCTCCTGGGTACCAACAGCCTTGTGTTTCTGTGTGGTTTGGATGTGCTGTGACTTTCAAGGTCTAATTGCTTTTCATACCCTGTGAGATGAGGGGGAAGACAGCATCCATTGTGCTTCTTTGACACAGGGCCAGTAAGCTTTTCTTTACTACAATATTCTGTATTATGCAGAGGTGATACAGAAAGACTACCAAATGCAAACCTGTTGACATTGGAAAGAAAACATTCCAACAAACATGATGGTGGTGAGCCAATCTTTCTTCAGGAATTGCATGCTATACTCACTAACAGTATTTTACACTCGGATTTTCTCTATAGTTGAAACAATATTTTATATCCAGGATTTTTCAACCTGAGGGTCCAGTCACTGTAATCATGACTGTTGTTACATTACTAAGCTTGATGAACTTCAACACATCCATAACTTATTGTAAAGATTTATGATGCATATATGCATAAAGCTCAAGGAACAGTAACCACCAGCAGACAACAAAATAGTGCACACTAAAAAATAAAATAATAAAATAAATAATAAAATAAAGTTCAGACTGTTAAAACTAACCACTACAATAACTACAGACAACACGTTTACACTAAATAAACAAATAAAATAAAATAAAATAAAATAAAATAATGTTCAGACTGTTAACACAAACCACAACAATAACTACAGACAACACACTAGTAAGCAAATACAAACATATATATATATATATATATATATAAATTTTATAAAATAAAATAAAATAAAATCTACAGAAAACACACTATTCCACACTAAATAACAAAATAAAATAAATTAAAATAAATTAAAATAAAATAAAATAAAATAAAATAAAATAAAATAATAAATAAATGAAAAACTATAGGACAGGACACTATTTCACACTAAATAACCAAAAAAAAAAAAAGTTAAACAAAACTACAGACAACACACTATTTTACACAAAATAACCAAACGAAATAAAATGCACTTAAAAATGTTCAGATTGTTAACACTAACCACTATAGTATCTACAGACAACACATTTTCACAGTAAATAACAAAAAAAGTTAATTAAATAAAATAAAACTACAGACAACACAATATTTTATACTAAATAACAAAATAAAATAAAATAAAAACTACAGACAACACACTATTTTACACTATATAACCAACTAAAATAAACTAAAATAAATAACATAAAATCTATAGACAACTCTATTTCACACTAAATAATAAAAAATACAATAAAATTAAATTAAATTAAATTAAATTAAAAAGTTAAATAAAATAACTACAGACAGCAAACTATTCTACAGTACATAACCAAATAACATAACATAAAATAAAAACTACAGACAACACAGTTTCACACTAAATAACCAAATAAAATAAAATAAAATCTACAGTCAACCCACTATTTTACACTAAATAACGAACTCAAATAAAATAAACTCAAACAAAATAACATCAATACACAACACTATTTCACACTAAATAAAAAAATAAAAAATCTATAAAATAATAAAATAAATACAATAAATTTACCAAATAAAGTCAAATAAAATAACTACAGACAACACACTATTTTGCAGTAAATAACAAAATAAAATTAAATGAAAAAAAAATACAGACAATACACTATTTCACACTAAATAACCTATAATATAAAATAATAATAATAACAATAATGATAATAATAATAATAATATAAAAAAACACAACTACATTTCAGGTTTTTACATGCTTATTATACAGCCACACAAATTATGAGAAATCCCCCATGTGCTGCTCAGTATGATTTGCTATAGTAAATCATCTATGTAAATATTAACATGTTTACAGGTAGCATACAATTTCCCTAGTTTGAACATTCAAAACTAATAGTCTATTGAGAAAATGACTGATCAAATTCTATTCTTACTATGCAGGCAAGGTCACTTTCTCCAATCAAAACATTTATGGCTTGAATGTTGCATTTCCATGGAAACCTTGACATTCCAAGTTACTGCTGACAAGAAAAGGATATGAACTCACAAGCACATCTGCATCCTTTAAATGTAACTCTCACACATGTCTCCATAAAACTAGGGGTAACTCACATTCCCAGTGCTTAAGTTTTTTAATCTTATTCATCTCTCTAAACATCAGCCATGACAAATGGCTCATCTGTGACAATGGGGTCACCGCAAGCCACCCAAATGCCTATCAAATTGCATTCCATATCAAGATGACTTAATGCTCAATCTCCTGACGGGAAGGTCAAGTAGAACCGAGAAGGCTGATACGAGACAAGCAGCGGCTAATCTACCTGATAATAATGTCTGGCTAATGCTAAGTCGCTCAGCACGCAAACATCTCAAAGGTGAAATATTAAAATTGTTACTGTGTCTTTCGGGCTTTAATGAGGATTTACCATCTGTGGTTGTGGAAAATTTTGTCCTTTTTGACTTTCTGATATGTCACACGTGCAAAATCAATTAAGATGTTTGGGATAACCTTGAAGCAACTCCTAAAAAGGCATCTCATTTTTGAAAAACATCTATAATACATAACATTTACCTTTAAACCATTCTCTTTGATTAAGTCACCTTAAGCCAGAACACTACCATTAACAAAAAACTAATATCTTATTCTCCCTGAGAAGGGTTCTTGAGTCCTGTCATAACAGCCTGATCCTTGGCCCTGAACTGGACATGAGCTCCATAATGGCATAAATATAGTCACATAAACCCCGTGATGAGGGACTCCTTTATGAAAGCTAATAAATAATTCTTCTCAAGGTAAAACCATAAACCAAATCACTAGGCCATAATCACAAAGACTTGTATATTTGCAATGCAACCATGATGTGCTTTGTGGCCCAAAAGGGCCTCAGCACAAAAAGCCCACACATTGGCCTTGGTGTCCAATCGGACCCAAGGACCACCAGAGATACTGCCTGTAAATTTTTTACACAGTTACAGTTTGTACCACTAACTTTAATCAGACTTTGATATATAGTCACTTGAACACTTTAAGAAGTTTGGGAAAGTAGTAACAAAAATAAAACAAAATAAAATAAAATAAAATAAAATTGTATAAAATAAGTTTGTGCTCAGTAATTTTTTAAAATAAATTAATTCTTTTATTCATTTAGGTTTAATAAATTGCTCAAAAGTGACAGTAAAGTCATTTATAATGTTACAAAAGATTTCAAAATTATTCTAAGTAAATGTTTTTAAAGCCTTCTAATTAAAAAAAAAAAAAGATAATAATAATGGTGTCCATAAAAATATTAAGCAACACAGCTGTTAATAAAACAAAATTTTTCCTGAACGTCAAATCAGCATATTAGAATTATTGAAGACTGGAGAAATGGCTGCTGAAAATTCAGCATTGCCATTTCAAAAATAAATTACTTTTTTAAAAAGATGAAAAAAGAAAATAGCTATTTTTAATTGTACAAATAAATTCAGCCTTTAACGTGAAGCCTAATAAACTTACACAATAAATTCGCAACATGTACTTTTCATGTGCTTGTAGACTTCTTTAAAAAACAAACAAACAAAAAAAATCTTACCAACCCCAAACAATAGTTACATATATAAAGTTACAAAAGTTTGGGATCAGTAAGATTTTTTATGTTTTTTGAAGATGTTTTTCTGCTCATGAGGACTGATCAAAACTTGATCAAAAATACAGAAAAAAACAGTAATGTTGTGAAATAGTATTGCAATTTAAAATAACAGTTTTCTATTTTGATATATTTTGAAATATAATTTATCCCTGAGATGCAAAGCTTAATGTTTAGTATCATTACTTCAGTCTTCAATATCAGATGATCCTTTATATTCAGAAATCATTCTAATTTGCTGATTTATTATCAATGTTGGAAACTTGTACTGATTTTTTTTAAGAAATAGAAAGTTAAAAAGAACAGCATATATATGAAATAGAAATGTTTTTTAACAATATGCACTACTGTTCAAACCTTTGGGGTCATTACATTTATTTATTTCTTTTTTTGAAAGAAATTAATATTTTTATTCAGCTATGATAAAAAATGATAAAGTAAAGGCAAGTAAAGACTTACATTGTTACGTTGTTATTCTTTTTTGAATAAATGCTATTCTTTTTTATTTTTATTCATCAAAGAATCTTGAAAAAGGTATCACGGGTTCCAAAAAAAATATTAAGCAGCAAAACTGTTTCCAACATTGATAATAATTAGCATATTTGAATGAATTCTATTCTATCTATAATATTTTTATTATTATTATTATTATTATATTATTTTTGAAATTTCTTTACATACAGAGGGTATTTTTTAAGGCACTCCCTACCAAATGCTTGCACTTCAGAAAATCAAACAGGACTTGTGGGTCTATTAAATATTAATTACATTGATTCAATTAATATTCATGAGCCTAGCTCATATGTCCCTCCCACTTTTCAGATCATTTCTACACTCTTGATCATAAAGAGGTTGTAATACTTACTAAGAAAGATGCTTTCCAACCAGCACTTTCACTTTTAGTTTTTAGCTTCAAAAGTAGCTTATTCAGATATTGTGCATATAATGCATAGCTTCAGAAGTCATCATGCTATAGCTACTCTTACCAATGAGCGAAGATGATCTGAGCCGCTAGCCACACGCCACACTCCCTCCAGGTAGTGTTGTGCATGTAGAGGAAGTGGAGTGACAGTGGCCAAACAGGTTCGTTTGCCACCCACTCTCGCTGCTCCATCTTGATTCCAACCCATTTCCTGCATTTTCTCCCTGGACATCGGACCACATGGATGCCTGGTGAGTTTTTGACTGCTAGCAATTGGAGAACACTGTGTGGGCCATTCCCAGGAAGCAGAGGGTGAGATTGAACTGTGAGATGCCACACGTGGTGGCAGGAGGCCAGAAAGGGGTCCGGGCTGCAGGTCAGGCATGTCGTCGAACGCCAGCCCCAGGGCGGAGTGGAGTGCCAGGCGCCTCAGGTGGTGAAGGGGGGTTCCACACACTTCACAGCTGCTCTGGGCACCGCTGCCCCTCGGAGGCCATTCCAGAGTCTGGAGTTTGTCAAGGAGGAAGGCTGCAAAGCTCGGGTCCTGCAAGGAAAGTCAGTAGAATGAGAAGTTATTACAGCACAGCTGCTGAAAACATCTTGGTTTTGTTCATGCCGCATTCTGGTTAAATTAACAGGCTGATTATATTTTTCAGAGCTTGTGCATAAACATTCTCCATTCACAAACCAAAATCTGGGCTTAATTTATAGTTGATTAGCTTGTCAATCAGATGCAACACAGTATGAAGCAAGTAATAACCAGAGGCGGCAACACAGCCCACATGTTGGCATACATTATAATTACAAGCCTTTAACATCCTCTGAACTATGTAAATGAGATGTTTCATGGGAAAAACATTTTTCCTTTTTTTTCAAAGACATACACAATATTGATGCCTGATTAAATTCATTGCATTTGATAACGAACTACGTATTAATTTAGCTAACTATTAACTAGGGGTGGGTGATATACCGTTTGACACAATTAACCGGTAGAAATTTGTCAGCCGGTATAGATTTTGGACTACAGTAACGTCTCTATTGCAGTTACACTCTCAAGTGACACTGCAGCACTACGTGGTCACAAAAACATATCGTTTGCACTCATTTTTAAGCATTGTGGTGTAAAAACAAGTGATTTTAAGCCATTGAGACGCAATCAGCAGTAAAGAGAACTCATTCCAGCCATATCTGCTGTCATAACCGTGGAGAACGGATCTGAAATGAAGTGCAATTTTATACTTTTCAGCTTGAAACAACAATGGCAAAAGCAGCTCAATGAAAATAAACAACTTCAAAATATGGCTTTGTCATTTGTATTTATTATTAATTACAGATTCATAATTTCCGATCCACATGAATATGTAAGTGCTCACGCTATGAATAACACGTTTGGAAATGTAATTTAATCTGTGATATCTGAGAAGAATGTGATATTTAATCAATGACTCGTTGCGATCACTGTCATTGTTCATAAAGCAACTCATCTGATTTACTGTTCAGCAGCTCTTTGTAAGAAATCGTGTATTTGTTCAATTCAAGTCCAGTAAAACTTATTGCACTTCATCCTTTAATGAAATTAGGGGATATGATATATGATTAAATACATCAGTGTTTACTTTACTTAGGAAGATATATTGATTCATGGCATTGCGCTACGCCACCTGAATTGTCTTTACACACAGACTAAACTTACTAGAGAAGCGTGACATAATATACCTCTGTAAATAAATGCAAATTAAATTCATATCTTGCACACTTTAATGCTCGTTGAATGGAACAAATATGCTGTCTTCGAACTGTAATCAGGGCGAAAAATTTCAAGTTCGCAGGGCACTTACTTTTGAATAGAACAGACATCTGAGATACACACAAAATGTGCAGAGCGGTGGTTCACTTACATGATCAACTGGCTGAGATCAAGCTATGGTGTGTTTATTTTATCTGGCAGATATATCAGTGCCACCTAGTTATTAAAAAGTTACTAAAAATGTGTATGGTAATGAATTCCAATCATTCGTAAATGTGCTCATGCGGGCTTATGCACAATTACAAGCTACGCATTCACAATTACAGCTAGGCAAATTGCGTGTCCAGGAACGCAGTGGAATATTCTGGTCTAATTTAGAGGTTTGGCTCTAGTATATTGCATAAATGTGAAAAAGACTAATAGGTCAGATGCTTAACAATAAATATTCAATAACGTGTGTCTATCAAAGAGTTTTTAGCCAGCTGAAAAAATGTCAGGAGCTTTCCTTAAAACAACCAGCTGGTGGTGCTTGAGAACGCTTTGGTGGCAGTGTTTTTCCAGCTGATGTAACGATTGTTGTCCTCAAAGTTGTCGCATACTACTGTCACCAATTTCAAATGGACGACTCTGGTTGTCAGTTCTTTTATTCACCGCATTGTATTAATACACCCAGTGATAACATTGCAGAAACGCAGCAGCTTTAACCATTTACTGCTGAACTACGGTAGGCGCAAATGAACAAAACAATGACAACGTCTGCAACGTATTAACTAATAGAGGGCACCAAAACACCATTTGATTTAGTTCACCATTCTAGTTTCATGTAATTCAACATGTTCTTTTTAACTCCCTTACACTGAGACACTTTGCCATGATTTGGAATATCCACGGTGGCACGTTGTACAAGTAGGATGGTTGGTCGGTATTTGTCCCACCCCTCCTCTATTTACGGCTGGGTAAATATTGACAGTGACAAGCGCTGCGTTTTACAGTTAAATCAACTACAATTATAATGGCAGTGCATCAAAATTCAGTGTAATCAGTTTGCCAAAAAGAACACAGAACATTTTACGCACTGTTTACACGTGGTATTGAGCAGGTGTACATTTCTTTTGTACCACAGACTGTAAAAAATATGGACATAGTGTCTGTGATGTCACCCATAGGTTTCTGAAGAGCATTTTTGAAGTTCTTAGTGGTCGAGAGTCGCCATCTTGGAATCGCATCACTGCACGTCACTCCCAGAGAATCAAAAATGGGCAAAGAGGCGGGACGTGGGTGGAGCTGGTTGCTGAAACCACGCCTGCCTAGCGCGACGGTGGCTACAGCAGCGGCAATCCACCTGTCACTCAAGTGGCCACGCCCTAAATTATGCAGAACTTTAAAGCTTAATATGATTTAAACGGATGAGTTATAAAAAAATTCACCCCTCTCACAGTTGACATGAAGGGCTATATCAAATTAGCTATATAGACCAAAACCACTTTTTGTACCAGGCTGTAAACATTTTTTTCTGCTGTAAAGTTGGGCATTTTAACATGGGGAGTCTATGGGATTGATTCCCTTTTGGAGCCAATCTTTAGCGGCCAGTCGATGAATTGCAGTTTAAGTCACTTCCGTGTTGGTTTCAATAGAGAGAGCGGGAGGTTGCCGCTTGTTTCGTACCAACGGAAACCCTGAAAATATGACCATTTTCATTCATTCGAAAGTTTACGTTAGAATGAATTTACCCACGATTTACACAAAAATTCGTTCTGCTCGTGTTTCATGAATGAGGCCTAATGTTTTAAGTTTAAGTCCACCAAAGTTAATCTACACTCCTGTCTGATTTGTTTGTTGGATGGAATGGCAGATTCTGAGCCTTATGATTGGTCAGATCGCCTGTCAATCAAGCTGTTTGCAAATGGTTAATGTAGGTCTAAAGTAAAAGCAAACAGCTGAAAAAGAAAACACATGTAAAAGTATAATGGACCCGGGCAGCTCATAAAGTGACAGCAGTCTAATATTCCTGCTGTCTGTCATTCCTGTTAATCACAGTGGAGAGAAAATTTCTCACTACTTTTGACTAAATCACTTTTGTAACTTTAACAAGAAGAAATGTATATTTAATTTACACAGTGAAGAATATGCATTTTTTATATACATTTGATTACTTTTTTATCTTATTGCTTGTAATTAGTTAATTTGTGAAACTAAATATCCTCTAAAAATCACTTTGAAACCAGTCAGTGGTCCAAAAACTTTTTTGGGGCCACTATAAAAATATTTAGATGAAGATATATAAATTATGGTAAACTTTTGGTGAACTTGGGCATATAAATGTCACTCCTAACAGCTGCTGTTTTTAAAAACCACAAAATCAAAGGTCTCTCTCCATGCTTTGCAACATTGTGTGCAGTTTGATTTAAGGATTGTAATAAACTTATGCTGCCAGCACCCCAAGTGTATATTTTGCAGGAGTGAAATGGAGGTCAGGGGCCAAAAGCCCCGACCTCAGCACAACACTAAACCATGATTGAGTGCTTTTGTCTTGGACTGGAAGACTTCTACAGCAGGTTCACTCACTAAAGGGGGAAACAGTACAACATTGGCATGCCAGATGCCTGCAATCTGCTTCAGCTTCAGTCTGCATGCAGGCAGCCCCTCCAACCTGTTAGAGCTGCCTGTGGGCATAAGATTTTACATTTATTCATTTAAGCAAACTTGGCTAACATCTTTACAAGCAAGAGCTTTCGGAGTATAGTCTAGAAACCGGTAATA
This sequence comes from Labeo catla, assembly GCA_012976165.1. Taxonomy (NCBI): domain Eukaryota; kingdom Metazoa; phylum Chordata; class Actinopteri; order Cypriniformes; family Cyprinidae; genus Labeo; species Labeo catla. The sequence goes on along the minus strand of VONZ01000031.1, from coordinate 1,826,687 downwards.
TTATGATGAAGAATGCAGAAAATGATACTGCTAATGCTATTGACAATGAATATGAATTAGTTGGGACTGAATAGAATAAAATAGCTCAATTCTGACTCAAAGATGTTACATGGAACAGGAAAAAATAAAATAAATTGCAATAAGACAGTAAAATCACTGAAACACTTGTTCTAATATAAAATTAAATTAAAAACAAAAGCAAAATCACTAACACACATCTGTAAAAAATTAAATTCTGCATCTTCATTACAAACATCTAAAGGCTTCCGAACCGGCCCAGTCAACATGTGTTCTCAGCAGCCTTTACGCATGTACATTTAAACACTGCGAATCGTAAAAATGCAAAATGACAGCTGCAGAATGCAAAATAACCAGATGACATGAACGCAAGCACAAATGTGGCGTGTGTTAGTCCATCCACCCACTCAACAGACACAAGCTGCACTTGTTAAGTGCTAGTCACACCACGGCGCTATTGGAGAGGACCTTCCTTTGTATAGAGATTTAAAGCCAGGCTGCCGTCTGCATCTTTTATTGTGTCTGCGGCTTCTGGTGTCTTCCTAGACAAACACATAGAGGTTATTCACGAGTCAATGCCTTCCTATGAGCCCGTGCTCTCTGAGTCCCACCCCACATGTGCTCGCAGTAGCCACTGCATTCTGATGGACAGGACAAAGGCGTGAGGATGAGCAGGCACACTTTTGGAAGACGACAACAACGTTACACATTTGTACCCCTCCACCAACAGTGAACCTATAAGGCACAATGGTGAAGTGAAAATGTAGGATCTATAAGTACACCTGCGATAAATCAAAAATACTAGCCGGTAGGTATTAGCGGTGATGGACTACCCATCGCTGTTCAAAGAAATGAATAAATAAAAGAGCAGCTTAACCAAAGAGTGTGACATACTGACATACACTTAAATAAAAGATAGGTTCACGGAGGCTGTCGAAGATGATGCAGTGCTAGATATAAGGCTAAGAGAGAATTGAGGCCTTCCTTCGAAGGCTTCATCCATGCTCCACAGAGGGGAAAATTGCTGGCGAATTGCAATTTTCTGTTCTGTTAGGTAACAGACAGATGACGGAGGTAGAAGACGAGAGGAACAGGAAATGGAAGGAAGACAGGCAAGGAATAAGTAAGGACTGTCAGAAAGGTTGGATGAAATCCAGTGTGCATGACAGAACCCAGTAAGAGGGCACATACGAGTGACCGGAATGACAGAACATAGGAAGTTTGAGAAGATTCATTTTACAAAAATTCTGAACACATGGGCCATTCACCCACAGAACACTCTTGCGTTTAAAAACGTGAGGCACAGTAGAATGGAAAAGAGCGTCTGGACTTGAGACTAGGGCTGTTACTAATGAACATTTTGGTATCGAGTAATCGAGTAATCTGATAATTATAATTAATTATTTTAAGGTGATAAAAATAGACCTAAGTACTTTAAAAGTACTTGTAATTCATATATAATAGCAATGACGCAATAATAATTGGTTAATATTAAGTATTAAAAGTAAGTAATCATGAGGTTTTATTGAACAAAGCTGTTAAATGACATTATGTATTATAAACAATAGAACTAATGTACATTATGCATTATAACAAATGCCTGCAGAGGGCAGCAGCCTGACGATTGTTTTTACACTTTACTGCGCGATCTAATCCTTGTTTAATATTAGCTAAACATCATTTAATTAAAATATCCACTTAAACTTTAATATTTGGCTATTTCTTTATAACATTACTGCTACAGCTACTGTAATTTCTTTAATATGTCGACATCAAAGCGAGTGAGGGTTTGAGCTTTTATTTTGAAATCGCGATGAACAGTAGCAGACAAATATTGATGTATTCTTAGGTTTATAAATGATTTACCTTACAAATCTGAAGAAATGTCGAATGTTGCGTTCCCAGATGAACGTTATAACAAACCAAAAGTCACAGCAATACGCAGAAATGAAGTCTGAGATACATGTAAACATGTGTGGACTGTCTGGAGCATTCACTGTGAATGAAGCCGCTCTGAAACTCACGTATGTAGGTGACCTACACGCATGTAATCGTAGCGTTTGTGGATTCACAACAGCATTATGCTTAATTATGATTTCTTGATTGGTTTAATGTATCATACAGCCTTGAAAAATGTGTTTTATGGATTCTCGTCAGTAGAATTGGCCACTTCCGGTATTTTACTGGTTACTGGACACGTGCAACATGGAGTCATAACAGCCCTACTTGACACCTGCTGTAAACGGTGTACCTATGCAAAAATAAAACAGCTAAATTAAATACATTCATTCATACACAATGTGCATGTTTAAGTGTGTGTACAGGTCTGTGTTTAGCTGCAATTACAACAGATTTGAAAGGGGCTTAACCAATCAGAATTAAGAACCCCATGCATCAACCAAAGAGTTCTATCTTAAGCTTGCTCAATTATTTGAAAAAAGAAATGGACGTTCATTCATAAATGTAATCCATTCAACAGCCCCGCCAGACCTCTTTTTTGACCGACCGCCAAGCCGCATGCACAGAATTGTGGGATATCATACAGCAAGCAGTGAATGATACATCTATGCTCCCTTCAAAAACCAACCAAAGGCATCTTAGCAGACAGGAGGACACACAAACACTGGATTTGGACGTGTCTTGTGGTCTTCCAACCTTCCAGCATTCTAAGGCTTTCAGACACTGTCACATTTTCTCACTTATCTACTCTACAACATGCACATTTATGTAAAAATAAGCTGTGTTGCAACACATCAAGCTTTCATTTTAATATGCTATACATATTTTACATGCTGAAACACATGTGACATTAAATGCACCTGCACACTTCAAACAGCTGGGAAAAAAAGTTATATTATATATTATAAGAATTTATATTATATTATGGGACAAAACAGAACCCTGGGAAATTCAACAGCCTCGGCAATACAGTTTGTAAAATGTAAACCGCTTAACCGAATGATCTAAATAGCACAATATCCACAATTTAATCCTAATGTAAATTTTTCATACATCAAAAAAAAAAAAATTACCTGCTTTTCTCAGCAATCCGATAATACTGGCTGATAAAAGTCGACTGGTCACTTGATTACTTCATATTCTCGTAATCTCTCTAGCCGCAGCTTCTGGTATGCAGTCAGACCACAAATGACTTAACTCTGAGACAATTCTACTTACTCACAGAGCAGTGTTGTAAATCACTTCACACAAACAATTGAGATTCATCCTCATAAGCATAGCAACAGACGGAGTGCTTTGTATGCCGGTGGTCTGGGGGGAGACTGGATGCTCCTATCAGAAGTCTAGGAATGAGCAGCTAATTTCAGAAATGCCACCAAATCCTGATGATGTAAACTTCAAAATGATAAGATACTTCAGACATTAAAGACAAGAATAGGTAAGAAGATATTTAAAATGTCATGCAAAATGTCTTCAACCAAATGCATAATTTTACTTGCAGTAGATGAGTTTGTTTCTTCATTGGAACAGCTGATAAAAACATCAAAATAATGCTTGTTATCCACACGACTCCAGCCTATCAATAAACATCTTGTGAAGTGAAAATCTGTGCACTTGTAAGAAACAAATATATTACTAAGACTATTAACTTTAAATTGTTGCTTACAGCTAAACTACAAGTATTCCATCTAAAATATTGCTTACTCCAGTGAAAAAGTCATCTTGTCTAAAACAGGAGAGAAATATGAATGAATCAAACACTGTTTAGAACAAAAAAAAATACCCAAAACCATTTTAAACAGATATGTTTAAGTAGAGAATATAAGGTTACAGAAAATAAAGCATGATACCAAACAGAGTTTTAAAAGTGCATCCCCTCTGCTTGGTCTTTACCTAATTTACCATCTGCAAGTCAATGTCTCATCCACACAAGAGCTGTCCCCAATGCTGCCTTCAAGAAAACCCTGATTTATTCACCTCTTTGCATATTCATGCTACCAGCAGTCGTCTCATCAAAAACACCTGTGTACATCCCATATGAAACCTGTTCTATCCCTCTATGGAAGTGTACTTCTTTTAAAAAAAAACTCATTAAAAACAAATTATGCATGTGTCACAAAATACTTTCAAATACGAGACTCTAATTAGTAATGCAAATTAATCCTCTTCACATAAAACGATGAACTGCCTCAATACAAGCTATATTAACATCAGGCGTCTGAACTGGTGTACTCAGTGTGTTGTAAGTAAAAAGAAGAAACAAACAATCATGTTTCTTAAAAATGACATGCAGAGACAGAAGATCATAAATGCAAAAGTTTGTGAGAAGAATTTCACAGATAAATCTTAAAAACATTACTGAGATTATTCTCCTTTCATACAAAATCTGCTTTTAACATTCTGTATACTATGACACACGAAAGCGTCTCAGAAATGTAATAACTTATTTAGTCTCATGTATGTCAGTCTTCAAAGAATCTCTCCCAGAATAAATCACCTTTGATCACCTGGATGCATGATATAGGCCTGGTTATCCTGCATAATATATCGCTTAATTCCCTGCAATGACAAAAACTGATACAGATATGACATTGACATCCTGGCCATCTTTGGCCAAATATTGACACAAAGTCCATAGCATTGAAATTACATATGTATATTATAAGTATACTCTGACACTTTTTCTGTTTGCTTCTATTTTACAACACTTGATGATTACCTAATCAAAAAAAACTCAATAAATTAAAAAGGCGGTTACACGAAGAAACCCAATACGAAGAAACACAATGCTAGGACAACTCAAGATCGCAGACCAGACGCATCATTTTCAATTCAAACAGTGGTCCAAAGGAGTTCGTTACAGGCAAAAGCTCACTTTAAGAATGAGTTTATGTGTTTCTGTTGGCTGCATGAATATAATTAGCTTTAAATATGCAACTTCGCTGGAAAACTAATGCATAAAAGTGAACAAATTAACGTAAACCAATGCAAAGAAATGTTAACTATGACATCAAAAATCTGGGCCGAACCTGTGTTTGTTTTTGTCCCATTGTTTTAACAAATTGAGATGTTAGCGTCCTCTCAGCCTTGTCGGCAAACATACTGCTGTTTATTCTCTACTAATGCAGCATCCAGTCAAAAAATTAATTACTTTAAAATTATGTGAAAACACATATTGTGGTTTAGTGTATACACACCGTTTCATTGTCTGTTTTAAAGGGTAAGTGCACTTCCAGAATACATTTTTTTTTGTAATTTACTCACGTCTTCCAAGATGTTCATGTGTTTCTGTCTTCAGTCGAAAAGAAATTAAGGTTTCTGAGGAAAATATTCCAGGATTTGGGTCCATATAGTGGACTTCAGTGGTGATCAATGGGTCTATTCTAGCAAAATAATCTGTCATTTTCTAAAAAAAAAAAATAATAATAATAATAATTCAATTTATATACTTTTTAACCACAAATGCTTGCCTTGCACTAGCTTTGAGATGCACATCCATAACATCACATATTACATAATCAAGATGGAAAAGTCACACGTAGTTAGTACTTCGTCTGTGTACTCCAGATCAAAAAAAAGTTGGGTAGGGTGAAAAACTCCATCTCATTTTCTCCTCCAACTTCAAAATTGTCCAACATTGTTGTTTTTGTAAAGGGCATTTGAAATTTTTTGCATGTTCACTTTGTAAACACTGGGTCAGTACTTCCGCCTACGTCACACATGACCTTTCTAACGTGATTACGTAATGCGTGAAGTCGAGCTAGAGCAAGACAAGACTTTCTTTACAAAATGACCAATCGTTTCGCTAGATAAGACCCTTATTCTTCAGCTGGGATCATGTAGAGCCCTTTGAAGCTGCACTGAAACTGCAGTTTGGACCTTCAACCCATTGACTCCCATTGAAGTCCACTATATGGAGAAAGATTCTGGAATGTTTTCCTCAAAAACCTTAATTTCTTTTCTACTGAAGAAAGAAAGACACGAACATCTTGAATGACAAGGGGGTAAGTAAATTATAAGGAAAAGTTTATGCTGGAACATGTCAAAACAAACAGCTCGAGGTGCCTGTGATTCTGCCTCTAGAGGACGCTCTTGACAGTAATGACAGTGGACCACTCCAACAACAGACAGAACCTAAAACAACTGGTTTAGGTGTGGATGTACATCTTAACACAGAAGAAAATATCTGTTGTTACTTCCATTTCAAGACGAGTTGAAACCAGTGGAGCTCCACAAACCACAGTCCAGTCCTGACTAAATGTTATACATGTCTCTGCAGGAAAATAATGGGAGTTACCAGATTTACAGAGTTACCGTTTTCGACAATGTTACCTCATTGGCTCACATCATAGTGATGGTTATGTTTAGTGGTGGGGTCAGGTAAGGGGGATAATTTTTTCCTGCATGATTTAGAAACACCCAGCAGCTTGAAAACACCCACAAAGTATGCCCAAGTCACCTCCTGATGCATCCTCGATAAAAGAGGCAACGGAAGAACACATCCAGGGATTTGAACTGTACTTGGTTAAATGTGAAGAGTGCTTGGGCAACGACTAATGGCGTTTCACAACTTCCCAAGAGCAAGTACAGACAAGACCACATATTGAGAAACAGCTTAGTGATAAAGGTGAAGTCCACTTCCAAATCAAAGATTCACATATAATGTACTCACCCCATTGTCATCCAAGATGTTCATGTCTTTCTTTCTTCAGTCGTAAAGAAATTATGTTTTTTGAGAAAAACATTTCAGCATTTTTCTTCATATAATGGACTGTTATGGTTTCCCCATTTTGAACTTCCAAAATGCAGTTTAAATGCGGCTTCAAACGATCCCAAATGCGGTTGTAAACAATCCCAGCTGAGAAAGAAGGGTCTCATCTAGCATAACGATTGGTTATTTTCATAAAAATAATACAATTTATTTACTTTTTAATGTAAAACGCTCATCTTGTCTTACTCTGCCTGGACTGTTTTTTTCTGGTTTATGACAGTTAGGATATGTCAAAAAAATCTCATGTTCTCCCGCAATTTCAAAATCGTCCTATATCGCTGTTTTACCTTTTTTAAGGTTGTTTGATCTTCTTTGCATATTTACTTTGCAAAGACTGGGTCGGTACTTCTGCAGTGATGTAGGATGATTTTAAAATGACTTTTGAAGTTGAGGGAGAAAATACGATTGGAGTTTTTTTCGACATAACCCTAACTGTCTTGAGCCAGAACACACAGAGTTCAAGGAGAGCAAGGCAAGACGAGCGTTTGAGAATAAAATTTTTTTTTTTTTTAATGAAAATAACCGATTGTTTCACTAGATAAGACCCTTCTTCCTAGGCTGGGATCGTTTACAACCGCATTTGGGATCGTTTGAAGCTGCATTTAAACTGCATTTTGGAAGTTCAATATCGGGGCACCATAAGAAAAATGCTGAAATGTTTTCCTCAAAAAACGTAATTTCTTTACGACTGAAGAAAGAAAGACGTAAACATCTTGGATGACAATGGGGTGAGTACATTATATATGAATCTTTGTTTTGGAAGTGGACTTCTCCTTTAAAACAACCGATTTTCTTCAGTTCTCAAATTCTCCAACTGCCGTGCAGTAACTATAAATTTCAGGGGCCTTCCTAATACAGATTCTCATCAAGGGCCCTTTCATCACGTCTTCAGAGTACAGTTAGCATTTTTGACAGTGAAAGCATTTATATTAAAAATGACTTCTTTTCTAGTCAGTCAACAGTGTCTGATTGGTCATACGGCACCGATGATACCAAAGATAATGGCGTTAACGGAACAGTCATAATTGACTATGAGATGCAGGGAGAAATTGTAATGATGGCACTTAATAGAGCAATTATGCCCCATTAGGATAACATCTCACCCAATAAGCTCCCATTATCATAAGCAAGCGCAGATGATGATGACAGCATTTGATTACATGTGGGTGGGCCTATATTACACATTCAAGTGAATGTCTATAGAAATGCACTTTTTTACGACTCCCAAAACATTTACACGAACCTGTTGTCTAATTCTCACTTAGAGGACTAATTTCATAGAGATTTGTAAACAAACAGGTTATGCCAGACAGACAAATTACAGCACGCTAGTTGAGTAATTTGGTTGCATTTATAGTCTCCCTGGTGGCTAGAATTTATGCCAAAGATTTTTCTTAATTAGTATTATATTGTCACTCACAAATGTTTTCCTAACAATATCAAGTATATTACAGCTGTGTTCATAAATGACTTGTGTGGCAAGGAAAGTTCCCTAAGAAGGGGAAGGAAACGACATGTTTTGCGAAAAGTTTGCTGTACGTTTGCACAGATATTGTTGGACTGTTTGTGACGGAATACCAGAGTAGGGATTTAAGTCTATAAAGAATCGAGGGATGAAGCAGAAAAAAGAACAGCCACTCTCCCACCACAGTGACTTAGCAAAGACTTGTTTATCCTGGGTTTCTCTTGCATTCCAAGTCATCCGTATCAAAGCCGAGTTCCTGTCACTGTAATGAGACAGTTACGTAACTGAAGTGACATACACATACATCACTGATGCATTCAAAGCATTGCTGCCTCTGTGTAGGTTATTGCATAATGTGCTGGAGGATGTATGCTCAGGTAAAATACGAAGGTAAGAGAGATGAAATAAGAGCTGCCAAATTAAATCTACAAGCCGTTTTTTAAAATAACAGAAGCCCTTGGTGCCACTTTGATTGTTTCAAGCAAACGAAAACGAGATGGAAAGATTTGTTTCACCCTGGTTCAGCTCTGTGGTCAAATGAAGTGACTTTAGAGGGCTTAATTAACATTACACACAATCCTTCCAGCAGTGATTATGAAGCAAGTATGTCATCCCGTACTGAAATATGTAGCACTCTCATAAGAATCATTAGTGTCCCACTGATGCATATCAGCCAAGCCAATTAGCCAGATGATTAATACAATCATTCAGCGGAATGAGTCATAATAAATGAATGGAATAAATGAATTTTTCAGATGGTGCTGAAATAATTTCATACTTTGAACATAAATATTATCTTCTTCCCATATGCCTGGTTCTAACTGTTTGTATCTGCTGATCACAAAAGAGTTTTCTGGGTAGAAAATGTTGTTAGGAACAAGCAGATACAGTAAAATTGCAGATAACTGGGGACTTTGAAACCTTACAGGGATGAATGTGGGGAAAAGATTTTATCACTAGTAGCTTTAAGTGTGCGTTTGGTCAAAAAGACATTTTTTGATGCAGGTTAAAAAGGAAATGTTGACCTGGCTTCCTTCTGCGTGAAACGCTTTTAACCCACACAGAGCAGAGCGAATAATATTGACTGTCAGAATGTACTGTCTGTAATGCAGAATTTATTATTTTCATTTGTCACATGCTCTAGAATGATGATATATCTGTACAGTCACAAAGATGATTGGGAAATGACTTTACATTAGTCAGAATATTGTAAGTCACTCTTTGATGGATATTTTTTCATCTACATGCTACAGAAATTCTCCTATATCTTCTACATTTAGTTTTATATGAAAATTGACTTCTGCCACTGCAGATAAGTGATATCCATGGTCAAATCCCTCCATGATGATTAATTTTTGAACAGGCATTATACTAGATTAGCATTAAAAGTGCTAATCAAAAGTTTGCATCCCCCTTTCAGAATAATTACAAATGTTAATTATTTGACCAAAATAAGAGAGATCATACAAAATGCATGTTATTTTTTATCTAGTACTGACCTGAATAAGATATTTCACATAAAAGTTGTTTACATATAGTTCAGAAAGAGAAAATAATAGTTGAATTTATAAAAATCACCCAGTTCAAAACACTTGATTTTTAACACTGTGTTGTTACCTGAATGAGCTGTTTTTTTTTTAGTGATAGTTGCTCATGAGTCCCTTGTTTGTCCTGAACAGTTAAACTGCCCGCTGTTCTTCAGAATAATCCTTCAGGTCCCACCAATTCTTTGGTTTTCCAGCATTTTTGTGTATTTGAACCCTTTCCAAACAATGACTGAATGATTTTGAGATCCATCTTTTCACACTGAGGACAACTGAGGGACTCATATGCAGCTGTTACAGTTAAAACGTTCACTAATGCTCCAGAAGGAAACACAATGCATGAAGAGCCGGGGGGTGAAAACTTTTTGAATTTGAAGATCAGGGTAAATTTAACTTATTTTGTCTTCTAGGAAACATGTAAGTATATTCTGTAGCTTCTGAAGGGCAGTACTAAATGAAAAAATATGATATTTAGGCAAAATAAGAAAAACGTACACATCTTCATTCTGTTCAAAAGTTTTCACCCTCCGGCTCTTAATGCATCGTTTTTACCGCAAAAAAAAACAAAAAGACACACACACACACAGCTGTGGATCATTCAGGTAACAACACAGTATTAAGAATCAAGGGGATTTAAACTTTTAAACAGGGTCATTCTTATAAATTCAACTATTATTTTCTCTTGTGGACTATATGTAAACATCTTTTATGTGAAATATCTTATTCAGGTTAGTACTAAATAAACAACAACATGCATTTTGTATCATCGCTCTTATTTTGGTAAAATAATTAACATTTTTAATGATTCTGAAGGAGAGGTGCAAAGTTTTGACCTCAACTGTATATACTATTATATTCTTTGGGGGTTGTAATTCAAACACATACACAAATTTAGGTCATTTCATGACCTAATTTTTTCAAAATGCTCCAAGCACAGACTTTTTAAACAAACAAAAAGTTAATATGACTTTTTTAATGACACATTTTAAAAGCTTTTGCTTTTTGTTTCCATCAATCATGTGCCAAACATACACATTTTGAGTAATCGATTTTAGCTTTAACAATCCTTAGTTATGACGTTGTCATGCACTGTAATCAATCTTGATTGGAAATACAGTACTTACAGATAGGAACAGTCAAAATTAGCTAAAGGAAACACCATTCTCTTTTTCTGTATTGACATAAATGTTTGCAATCAGGTCCTGCCCTCACAGTGTTGGGAAAAAAATCTGTTTTTCTTCAGAAATGTTATCGCAGCAGACACATAGACATAGAGGTCTAACACATTGTGAGTGAGCATCGAAATCCATATCTGCTCTGGGCCATGCCAAAAAACCAGAACGATAGGTAACCTAAGAGTATTCCACAACAGCAGGAGATAGAATTCAATGTTCCATATCAACAGGGCAGTCAAAGTTCCTATTTTAGGTACCTCACCACAGGTTTCATCTTTTATGAACTTGTTTTTGAGCCAAGAAAGGTCAAAGCTGAACATGCCAGGCCTCCAGTCAACAGAGATCAAATGAACAGTTCCACTCCTCCCTGTGTCCACCGTGTAGTTTCCTGTTTTTACAGGGAATGTACAGTGATGGCACCACCTTTTAAAGAAAACAGCTATGGCTTGCTATTTTTTCCTTTTTAAAGCTCTGCTGTGGTGTCCTCTCACACAATGCCTCTGTTTTTCAGCAGGCCACCAGCTAAGTTTCCTCTCTGTGACTCTCAGATTATCTGTGTGCATTCTGCTGGACACACATTCAAATGTATCTGCCTTCAAGAACATTGACTTCTTATCACCAAGTGTAAGTATTAGAAACTACTTTACGCACGCCTCTGCTACATTAACAATAATGCAGCAGACTGCCTATAAAACACCGCACATTCACAAGAAAGCTGTTTAGAAATGTCAATGAGATAATAAACTTCAAGCGTTCAGTTATTTTATATGCTGAATGTAAATGTCACACTAGGCCCAGTCAAATAAAACTGACAGGCTGCAAGCGGCATTTATACATTAAAAGATATTCTTGCAGGTGCAGTGTAAGATAAGTGGCAACATATTCGACCACAGGAAGTAGGATTGACCTCTACATGCACTCTGTCTAAGAATGGCCATTCAAAATATTCACAGGAAGTTCTGAGGCTCAACATTAGAAATGAAATTAGACCAGTGAATGGTTCTCAATTGAGGGCCGGGACTCACTAGAGGGCCTCAGTAAAAGGTTTGGAAGCCTGTTTCTGCCAATGAATAAAAAAATAGTAAAAGGTAATTGTGGCTTTTTTTCTCAGAATTACGTGATATAAACTCAAAATTGCGTGTGCAAGTTATAAAGTCAGAAGTGTGGGATACAAACTCGCAATTTTAACTTTTTTCTTGGAATTGTGAGTTTATATCAATAAACTCAAAATTGCAAGTTATAAAGTCAGAATTGTAAGATATAAACTTGCAATTCTGACTTTTTTTCTCAGAATTGTGTGACATAAACTCGAAATTGCAAGTTATAAAGTCAGAAATGTTCTGGCTTCTCAGAATTGTGTGATATAAACTCAAAATTACGACTGAGAGTTATAAAGTCAGAATTGTGAGATATAAACTCACAAATTTCGACTTTTTTTTCAGAATTGCATGCTACAAACTCGCACTTCTAACTTTTTTTCTCAGAATTGTGTGATATAAACTCAAAGTTGCGACTGCAAGTTATAAAGTCAGAATTGTAAGATATAAACTTGCAATTATGACTTTTTTTCTCAGAATTGCATGATATAAACTCAAAAAAATTGCGATTGCGGGTCAAAGTCAGAACTGTGAGATATAAACTAGCACTTTCTAACTTTTTCGTAAGAATTCAGTGATATAAACTTGAAATTGCAAGTTATAAAGTCAGAATTGCGAAATATAAACTCGCAATTATGACTTTTCTCTCAGAATTGCAAGTTATAAAATCAGAATTGAGATAAAAACTCTCAATTCTGAGAAATAAAGTCAGAATTGTGAGATATAACCTCACAATTGCAAGAAAAAAGTCAGAATTGTGAGATTTTTTACTTTATAACAAAATTGTGAGCTATGAATTGAGAATTGTGAGATATAAACTCGCACTTCTGAATGTTTTCCTCAGAACTGCATAATATAACCTCAAAAATTGCGATTACGGGTCATAAAGTCAGAACTGTGAGATATAAACTAGCAATTTCTAACTTTTTTGTCAGAATTGAGTGATATAAACTCGAAATTGCCAGTTATAAAGTCAAAATTGAGATAAAAACTCTCAATTCTGAGTAATAAATTCAGAATTGTGAGATATAACCTCACAATTGCAAGAAAAAAAGTCATAATTGTGGGATTTTTAACTTTATAACACAAAATTGTGAGTTATGAATTGAGAATTGTGAGATATAAACTTGCAATTCTGAGAAAATATCAGTCTCTTTTTCCCCTTGGAACTGGACTTTATACAGTCCAACTCACAATTACAAATTTATATCTCACAATTCTACAGAAAATCACAAATCACAATCATAAATCACAAAATCAGTTGTAATTCAACTTAATTTTTGTTAATAAAGGGGCCTTCAAGGATTAGTTCACTTCCAGAACAAAAATTCACAGATAATTTACTCACTTCTTTGTCATCTAAGATGTTCATGTCTTTTTTTATTCAGTCGACAAGAAATTATGTTTCTTGAGGAAAACATTTCAGGAATTATCTCCATATAGTGGATTTCAATGGTGCCCCCAAGTTTGAACTTCCAAAATGCAGTTTAAATGCAGCTTCAAAGGGCTCTAAACGATCCCAGCCGAGGAAGAAGGGTCTTATCTAGCAAAACTATCAGTCATTTTCGAAACAAATTGAAAATGTATATACTTTTTAACCTCAAATGCTTGTCTTGTCTCATCTCTACGATGCAAATGCGTAGTCTGTGTAATCCGGGTCAATACAGTTAGGGTATGTCGAAAAACTCCCATCTCATTTTCTTCTTCAACTTCAAAATCGTCCAACATTGCTATTTTACCTTTTTTTTTGGTAAACGGCGTTTGATCATTTTTGCATGTTCACTTTGTAAACACTTCTGCAGCGATGTAGGACGATTTTGAAGTTGGGGAAAAAAAATGAGATGGGAGTTTTTCAACATAACCTAACTGTCTTATATGGGAAAAACCACTATATGGAGATAATTCCTGAAATGTTTTCCTCAAGAACATAATTTCTTTTTGACTGAAGAAAGAAAGACGTGAACGTCTTGGATGACAAGGGGGTGAGTAAATTATCTGTAAATTTTTGTTCTGGAAGTGAACTACTCCTTTCAGATACTGTGTTGAACAATGGGGGGTCTTCGAGTCAAAAAGATTGACAACCACAGAACTAGAGGGAACCCTTTGTTGGTAACGACAGGATCTCAAAGTTAACATCCCATAATACACCCCCAAATGTTGTTTTATGAGCTCATTATCTTAGAGGTCATTGTAAAGTTCTTTGCATTTCTGATTACACAGTAAAGCCACTCTTTTGGAACGTATACAGTGGGCTCAAAAAGTATTTAAGCAAACATAAGAGTGTTGTTGCATTATATAACAAATATCAATCTAAGTGCCAGTTTTTTTACATAGCACAATTACTTTTTGGACACTTGAAATACTTTGCTAAGAACCTGAAAATTCATTAAAATCAGCACAACTGCTGGTAATAAGAAATTGCTCAAAAAGTATCCAGTGCATTGCAATGTATATTTTTTATTTGACTTAGTAATTTAGCTACTGTGGATCTCCACTGAGCACACCTCTTGGGTCCCATTTTCAGCCTTTGTGTGTTTTTAAATAAAATAAGGTGTGTGCACATTTACAAGATATCAATCTGGAAATCAATACACCAGGTTTTCAATGCGTGACTTTTTCCTCTCACAGAAAAAGTATAAAGTCTATGAAACTTTTTTAATTATTTCACATTGCTTCCTTTTGATGACATTCAGACTTTGTACTCTAAGCTTAAACTCAGTTTCAGGTGTGAGAATACAGCTATCTCCTCAACACAGCTGCTGTGCGTCTCCCAAAACACCAAAATCTCACATTCTAATCTTTGAGCCATCACTAATGACAACTAATCTGAAAATGTGACCGCCAGGCAGGCTGTGGCTGAAAGGAGATAAGGAGGTTGAAAGTAAGACAGAGACAACCTGGTTGCATGAAGTGACAACAAGGACAAACGACCGATGGAAGTGACTTAATCAAAGCCGAGTTAACACACCCATAGCATTAATCACAAGTTCAAAGTAGCTGAAATAACACCAGGAAGCTTGTAATGACTTGTCCTGTGTTTGCTTCACTGGACCGCTTGTATCCCTCCTCTGCTACAGCACTGGCATCCAGAACTCATGAGGAGAGAGCCGTAACCCTGCAGCTTTATTGCTCTGGTGGCTATTGAAAATGAGTGTGGTGAGAGTTATAAAGCCGGTTGGAACTTAAATATTCCAGCTTTGACAAGGCGTATGGGGCCTCTTTGGGCAAACTGGTGCATAAAACTGTGGCGGTGCTGTACCGAAGCATTCTCTTGAGCATCCTTTAACACTGCTGCACTGTGAAAGGATAAAGTGTCTAAGCTACTACCTGCTTTGTGCTAATATTTTAGGATATTTGTCAATGAAGAAAAGCCCTTTTTTTCTTTTTTGTGTGACTTGGGCTTTCAATGTGACTTATATGATGCACTTATCTCAGTGCCAGACGATGAAAGTTGATTGAGGTGCAGGTTCAGGGACAGAACTGAATTACGGCTACCAAACCACTGCATTGATCTGTTTCACAGCTCACTTAGCCTGTTATTCAATCTGTTCCAGTGTGCTTCTATCAGCTTAGCGATCCCATATACTCGAGCTGATCCGGCCCACCGCACTGTCAGACCCCCATCGCCTCAGGTTAATGACAGACTCTGAAGGATGCAATGACAAACCTCTATTTCACTTCCTTCAACTGTCTTTCTTACGTTTGACTTGTCACCGTTTTCTTAATGTCTTCTCATCACTGATTTTTTTTGGTCTCTTCTAACCATTGGACCTTTTTTCTCAAGGTGTGGTCATATTAGACTTTGTGGTCAGTTCAGTTCCATTATACACTTAGGAATCAAACAGATCGGTAATCTGACCTGCACATTCATATAGTTAAAATGTTTGAGTCATGTTGTGGATCTAATCATCATAGATTGACTTCCTGTATGGCTTAATATGAAATATATAAACTTAGCTAGATGGATTGCAGTGCCACGGGAATGAGAGGTCTATTATGGAAGCCCATTTCTGCTACTTAATAAAAATAAGAACAGATAATTGCAACTTTTTATCTCAAAATTCTGACTTTTTTCTCAGAATTTCGTAATACAAACTTGCACTTCTTACTTTTTTCCTCAGGACTGCATGATATAACCTTGAAATGAGATTTGAACTTACAATTCCGAGAAAAAAAAGTCAGAACTTGCAATTCTGAGAAAATATCTTTGGACTTCATAACTGACTAATTGCAAGTTTAAATGTCACAATTCTGAGAAACATTTGCACAAAAAAAGTCAGAATTGCGAGATATAAATTCGCAATTGCGAGGAAAAAGTCAGAATCAGAACTCGCACTTCTGACTTTTTTTTCAAAATTGCATAATATAAATTCTAAATTGCAAGTTATAAAGTCAGAATTATGAGATCTAAACTCATTTCTCATAACTGCACATTTATATCTTGCAATTCTGACTTTATAACTCACAATTGCATGTTTATATCTCACAACCACAAGAAAAATTGTCAAAATTTCTCACAAATGCAATTCTGAATTTATATTTTGCAGTTCTGACTTTTTTCTTGAATTGTGAATTGTGAGATATAAACTCGCAATTGCGAGTTAAAGTCCAATTCTGAGGGGGGAAAAAACCTGACATGTTTTCATAATTGCCAGTTTATATCTTACAATTCTGACTTAATAACTTGCAATTGCGTGTTATAAAGTCAGAATTGTGAGATATAGAATTGCGACTATTTTTTTTAAATTGCGAGCTTATTTCTCAGAATTGCGAGTTTATTGCTTGCAATTATGACTTTATAACACGCAATTGTAAGTTTGTAATTGCAATTCTGAGAAAAAAGTCAGAATTGCGAGATGTAAACAATTGTGAGAAAAAAACGTTGCAATTACCTTTTTTTTTTAATTCAGTGCAGAAACATGCTTCCATAGTATATGGTAGATTTTAACATCTAAAATTTTTAATTTATTATTTGTGATCTATTTTTTATTAACAACTTAAAACAACACAATCCCTAGAGTGCTGGTTCTCAATCTGTTTGCCTCCATGGGCATCCCAATGTCTACAACAAGTATTTGAGTATAAAGTAAGTTTTATTTATTTATTTTTTTTTTTTTTACTGGATCAGGAATCTTTTAGACATTTTTAAGTATTTGCAATCTTGGCATCACTAGGAAAATATATTATAAAAAGTTTATTCTAAAAATAACTCCCATGAAGCTAAGATTTTATTAATTTCCATGACGTTTCCAGGTATAGAAATCATACTTTTACAACTAGGCTTTTATATTCCAGTTTTAATATTTCCTGGATCATGAAAGGGAAAGAAAAGGGGGTAACTTAAAATATGAAATATTTTCGTTTTACGGACTGATTTTAATGCCTTTTTTTGTCGTATTTTAAAAAAAATGTAAGACACCTTGAGGCTTTGAAGTTGACTAAGGTCCACAGGTTGAGAACGTCTGTCCTAGTGCCTGACATCATATACTGTTGCTGTTTTTATTTGCGGTGTCCAAATTAATTTTGCAGTTTCAAAGCCTACTGTGACAAAATATTCTCTATTTTCAATTTCACGATCAGGCCCACACTGAATCCACACCCACAGGAAAGCAGATTTTCATAGAAATCCAAACTTCCATCATTAAAAAAACCTCTAAGCATTCCTTGCCATTGGTGTTTTGTTTTATTTGGTATATTGACTATAATGACGATAAGACTGCATTACTGTTATTAGTCATTAGTATGAATGAAAGTCATTACTATGTTCAGAACGTTTTGTCATGTTTAAATCCATTCTGTGGAATTTCACAATTTCCAAAAATCTGAAAGAGGTCTCTGCAGATTCAGTCTGGGCCTGCTTATGATCACTTTGCCTCTTCATGCCAGATGTGCTGGCTATGTGAGCTTTTTTCCCATGTGAAGTACTAGAATGACAACTGTTGGTGGAATACTGTGGAGTTTTCCATGCTGGTGTTTCTCCCACACAGGTGCTGATTTGTAGGGTCTCCGTACGTAGTGCAATACCCTGATTAGCTCCTGGCTCTGTTCCACAGCCCAGGCGCTTTATAACCCACTCCTCACACATGTTCCCACTCACACATTCATCAGTCATCATGTGTTAGCCGTGAATGAGCACTCTGGAGTGATTAATGCAAATGCAGCATTGATCTGAGCTCTGCTCTCAGCTGCAGGAGTGCAGCCACTCTTTACCTGCAGAACGACTCACCCGGCTTTTGAGACTTCAGAGAGAATGAAAGGTCACTCTCATTAGTTTGGACTCACCGGAGACAAAACTCCACGGTGGCCGGGCATACAAAAGCACCATGGTGGCCAAATATGCTAACATTTCATTAATGTGATTAATGGATATGCAATGTCAAAAAAAAAAAAACAGTTAAGACTGTATTATAGTATCTGTAAATAAGGCTTTAAATTCTATATATGTTTTTGTTAACACAAATAAGGGATTCGTTGAAGTTTCCTGATAATTTACTCACCCCTATGTCATCCATGATGTTCATGTCTTTCTTAATTTGAAAAGAAATGAAGGTTTTTGAGGAAAACCAGGATTTTTCTCTTTAATGGTGGCCAATGGGTTGAAGGTCCAAACTGCAGTTTCAGTGCAGCTTCAAATGGCTCTACGTGATCCCAGACGAGGAATAAAGGTCTTATCTAGCTAAACGATCGGTCATTTTGTAAAAAAACAAAAAAATCATACTTTTTAACCACAAATGCTCATCTTGCACTAGCTCTGCAATCTACATCTACGATTTCATGCATTACGTAACCATGTTGGAAAGGTTATGCATGTTTAGTTCGTGCATTTTGGTTCAAAGAAGGCCAATTTCAAAACCGTCCTACATCATTGTTTTACCATTTTTTCTCGCATAACCTTGCAACTTGACTACATAACGTGAAGTTGAGCTAGTGCAAGATGATTTTTTTTTTTTTTAGAAAATAACCAATCGTTTTGCTAGATAAGACCCTTATTCCTCGACTTGGATTGTGTAGAGACCTTTGAAGCAGCATTGAAACTGCAATTTGGACCTTCAACTCATCGATCCCCATTGAAGTCCATTATATAAAAATCCTGTAATGCTTTCCTTAAAAACCAACTAAAGAAAGAAAGACCTGAACATCTTAGATGACATTGTGGTGAGTAAATGATCAGTAATTTTTATTCTTAAAGTGAAATAATCCTTTAATGCATTTATTTCATTCATTTTGTTCTGTATGATTTCTAAAAATATATAATATTGTTAGTCTATTTTTTAAAAATATTATTTAATTTTTACAGATTTGCATTCCACAAAAAATATTAAGCAAGACAACTGTTTTCAACATTAATAAAAATGATTTAACAAAATGATTAAAAAAGAGCAGCAAATTAGCATATTACAATGGTTTCTGAATGTTAATGTGACAGTGAAGACTAGAGTAATTACATTTTACACATTAAGTATATAAATTAGAAAACAAAACTGAAAGTATCTGTCATTTTATAACTGCATTTACTTTTACAGATTATGCATTTCTCTATATTAATACATCAACTATTTTAACTAAATGACACTTCTAAATATACTGTAACTAAAAAGTATTTTGGTTTATTCAAGTGGACGCACACACAGACAGACAAGGTCGGATGAACGATTAAGCATTAGGAAATGCAAGAAAGCCTTGTGATTCTTATTCCAGCCTTCAAACAGGTTGCTATGACAACCAGGTCCCATCAGTGTGATGGACTGATCTGTGATGGACAAGTTGTGACCCCTCAGGGCATGACATAATCAGCACAGGATGGAAGGGGGAGAGTGACAGAGAAGAGCTCGGTGATGATAAGTCATCTGGCCATAAACGCACTGAAGATTACCTATTCACTAGAGTAAATCACACTCTTACCATGTCCAGAGTTTGGAAGGAGAAATAACAGGAAGGAAATGGACCTAAATAATGAACCGCTTCGGTGATAGAGGCATTGACTGTGTAGCAGATTACATCAAGCGCACAGATGATTTTTGAAGCTGTTGCGCACTTTGAGCAAAAGGACACACAGGAGGAAAGAGTTTGATCCTCAGCCGTAGCCTTTTGCCCTCCACAATGTATCGCAGTTGGAAAACTAAAAAGAGTGCTTGCAGTGCCAAAAGGTCACCTGCTAGCAAGCCAAGGACAAGACGACTGGAAGAATAATCTCATAGAGGAACGCAGAGACCCTTATAGGTATAGACCTGTATAAAAAAGGAAAGCCATAATCCCCTTGGGAAAGTACCCCACTTGCTTTTCCCTATAAACCGCGGTCATGCCTGGCAGACTGACTGCTGAGACAGCAGGGACATGTACAGGTTTAAATTTTCATCACATGGGCCAGCACATCATTCCATCCCAGTTTATTTCTTTGAGATTGCTTCGCCCCCTCCAGTGAAACCACAGCCGGCCTCTTCTGAGACTTGCCCAGCGAATTTACGGTCAGGTGATTCTCCTTAGGATGGTCCTGGCTGATTGTAGTAATCATCCTTTTTACCTAAAATGCATTGCTCGGTAAGTAGTCCTCACAGTACGTTCAGTAAATATTTTCAGAGCTGGATGTTCCCCCCGTTCATGCTAGTGTTGAACACAGGGGGGCAGTCAGACGCTTACTGTGTCATCTAAAGCTCACAGATAGGAAAATGTTCTTGAGTGATTTTCTCAGTGAATGTAAAAGCAAAACACGCTGGGAGCCTTCAGGTTCATTACTCCGGCATTTTAGGGGATATTCAAAGAGCCAGCACTTGGAAATGTCCCAACATGCCTCAGGACCAGTTAAAGAAAATCAGTAAAGTGGGTGATGACTGTTAAATGGGAAAACAAAAGCACAACACTACATGTAAAACAGTATTATCATTTGTAATAGGAGAAATATAAGGAAGTAGACAGAAGAATATCTTTGCAGAAAGCTGGACAAAAAGGTTAAAGGTCTAGTTCACCCAAAAATGAAAATTCTGTCATTTATTACTCACCCTCTTGTCGTTCCAAACCTGTAAGACCTTTATTCAACTTCAGAACACAAATTAAGATATTTTTGATAAAATCCAAGAGCTACCACATTCAAGGCCCAGAAAGGTAGTAAAGACATTGTTAATAAAAAACAACGTAAAATACGGCGAAAAAATTACAAGTTATCCTATCTTTTGAAATCTTCAGACATGTTTACGATGACTGTTTTAAGACAAGACGCTGCGCGTCCAGGATTCTTGCATCAGCAGAACCATACACATGTGTTGTGATACTCTCGTGAATGCGTGTCGAAGACTAACAAGGAAAAGACAAAATTGTTGAATAAAGTCATTAGTTTTGTTTACTTTGCATTCAAAAAGTATCCTCGTAGCTTCATAAAATTAAGGTTGAACCACTGATGTCATATGGACTGTTTTAACAATGTTCTTACTATCTTTCTGGGCCTTGAATGTGGTAGTTTCATCAAAAAGCTCTTGGATTTAATCAAAAATATCTTAAAGGGGTCATATGATGTGATTTCGTGCTTTCCGTTGTTTTTGGAGTGTTAAAATTTGTTTGTGTATATATAAGATCTGTAAAGATGCAAAGATTAAAGTCTCAAACCCAAAGAGATATTCTTTATAAAAGTTAAGACTCAGCCACGCCTTCCTTAAATGGCTCATTCCATCACACCCCCACATGTCTACGTCACGGTGTGGGAAGATTTGCATAATACCGCCCAAATGTATACTCAAACAAAGAAGGCGCAACTTTTATTCTCGCTAGTATTGTTGCAGCCTTGTGCATGTTGTGGAGATGCTGTGTGTTTCGTTGTTTGGCCTTCCAAATGAGTACACAAATAGAAATTAGTGGTTAAGTTGTATTTACAACACTGTTCCAGAACAGTACAATGCAAATATTCGAGTATGTGCAGCATTTTTTACGGAGGATTGTTTCCTGAACCTGGGAGAGTACCCTACAATGCCGGCTGTGCACACTATAAAGTGGGGCAGTTCCAACTTTGCAGTTTCTGACTCACAGCCTGTAAGTACATTTTCATATTTAAAAATTTACTACTGGCTAATCAAGCATGAGTTTTGAGCAGTGTAGAGTAGTGCTTGTTTGTCGTTTCTATGATCACAAATGCAGACATGGTGTTGTTTACGCAATGCAACACAAAGCAATGCGTGAAAAGTCAGTATGAGTCATTATAATCAGTAATTATGTCCTCACTGGATGCAATAAATGACTCATTTATAATGTATTTTATTGTTTTTGTCTTGTTGTTGTGCCAGGACATGGCATCATAACATGGTAAGGGCCGTAACATTTCCATCAAACGGTTGAGGTATTCGGCCAGTCACAATGCACTGAATAGCTGGTTAATCAGAGCACAGTGTGCTTTTCAGAAGGATGAGCTTTGTAAAAATCAATGCATTTCAGAAAGCAACAATAATGTACAGTATATGGAAAATAATATGATTTTTTAAACTCAAACCACGTAAATACATTGCATTACACCAAATATAGAAAATAACGTTCGTTTTAGCAACATCATATGACCCCTTTAAACTGTGTTCTGACGATGAATGAAGGTCTTTTGGGTGAGTAATTAATGACGGAATTTTCATTTTTGGGTGAACTATCTCTTTAAAGGGTGAAAACAAGTCATTAGTTTCACACAATCATGTGTTTTCAGGTTTTCAGAATTACTGTAGTGATAAAAACACCCACATATACTCAAAAGTGAAGTGTTGTGCCAAAAGGAAAACCAAAACCACACAGCAGACTAAATAATGCTATGGTTAGCTTTCCCAATAAATATTTAATATCACATGCCTTTGCCTAGTCCTGACACAGAGATCATAATGTGACTTTAAGCCATGTGACCTTAGATACCGGATACTGTGATGGCCTGGAGAAAATCAGATGCGTGATTTGCTTTCGCTAGGTTTATATGAGAATTTCACTTAACACTGAAAATTGCAATAACATTTACCATGGCTTTCAGACCTTATGAAAATTGTGCTCACTATATTTCAACCCAGATATCAAGGCTCAAGAGAAAATTCTGTCATTAATTACTCACCCTCATGTCGTTCCAACCCTATAAGACCTTTGTTCATCTTTGTAACACAAATTAATATATTTATGATAAAATCCGAGAGCTTTCTGACCCTGCATAGACAGCAACACAACTGACACTTTTGAACGTGTCAGTTGCGCTGCTGTCTATGCAGGGTCTTACAGATTTGGAACGACATGAGGGTGAGTATTTAAAGACAGAATTTTCATTTTTGTGTGAGCTATTTATTTAATCTGCCCCAATACAAAAAAGCATGTTTACAATATATACAAAAAATTGCTAATATTGATTTTAAAATATATTTACATGTTTTCAGCTCATTTTATTTACTTATATTTCTATATATTTTTTAAATATATTTTGGCTGTGGAAAACAAATTCCATATGAGCACTCTTTAAACTCCTCTTTTTGCAGATCTGCTACATAAGGATTTGTTTTTAATACATAGCGTGACCCACTGTTATGTGATCATAATGATGTGAAATTGAGATAAATCTCTCCATTCTACAATCCAATTTGTTTTCCATTGACGAGCTAGAATGGATTTAGACTGCCATTACACTTTTTAATTTAAATTCTTTCCATGAGGCAAACTTATGGAGTCTGGTATTGACAGCATCATTGTGTGCTAAAAGTGGCCTGAGATTCTTTCATCTTGCTTTTGTTGAATTCACAGCCTCTGCAGGGGTATCTTACAGCTTAATCTGACTGTCTGGACCCAGACTTGATTGTCTAAGCTGACAAACAATTTAACTCTGTCTGAGGCAGCAGAGAAGAAAATGTCCTTGCACATTTTACAGCTTTACCACATCTTATCTCCAGGCTTGTAATTAGATTCTAAGAAAGCAGCTATTTATTCTGTCCATGCATTAAAGGCTAGATAGTCTTCCGAATACCTTTTATGAATAAAGCCAGCTTGGATATAGTTTGTCCATCTTTGTTTTTTCAGTGAATCCTTCATAAAACTGAAGTAAACCATGTTTGTCTTGTTATGCTTTGTTGAAATCATTGTTGCATTAGCTCAATTCACTTGTCTGAAAAGTCATCTTTAAATATCAAGCACAATCTAAGATGATTGACCAATGCAATAAATATTCTAAAAGGGATAGTTCCAAAAATTATGTTAAGTTGTTCCAAACCTGTATGAGTTTCTTTCTTCTCTTAACCACAAAGAGTTGATAGTAGACTTCCATAGTATGAAAAAATACTATGTAAGTCAATGGCTACCGTCAGCACTTTGGTTACCAACATTCTTATAAATATCTTCCTTTGTGCTCAGCAAAAGAAAGAAACTCATACGGGTTTGAAACAATTTAAGGGTGAGATGACAGAATTGCAATATTTATATAATATTAAAAACCTCTAAAATGATTGGATGATCTACAGTATTTGGATTAAATTGTTACGTTCCAGTGCATAAGGGAGGGACTGGAAACCACATTTTTGTTAGCCAACTAGTAGAGCAGGCCTTTCCCAAAACAAGTGAGTGAAATCTACACCCATCCCCAAAATAAACCTTGAAATCTGTTGTAATCAAACGGTGCGTGACTGAATCACTGTAGCTTTATAGCCCAGCACTGCTGCCTTTAAAGAAGTCCACTTCCAGAACAAGGATTCACATGTAACATACTTACCTCCTTGACATCCAAGATGTTCATGTCTTTCTTTCTTCAGCCGTAAAGAAATTATGTTTTTTGAGGGAAACATTTCAGGATTATATAATGGACTGCTATGGTGACCCGATTTTAAACTTCCAAAATATAGTTTAAATGCAGCTTCAAACGATCCCAAATATGGTTGTAAATGATCCCAACCGAGGAAGACGGGTCTTATCTAGTGAAACAATCGGTTATTTTCATTAAAAAAAATACAATTTAAATACTTTTTAATCTCAAATGCTCCTCTTGTCTTGCTCTCCCTGAACTCTGTGTATTTTGGCTCAAGACAGTTAGGATATGTCGAAAAACTCCAATCGTATTTTTTTCCTCAACTTCAAAAATCATTTCAAAATCATCCTACATCTCTGCAGAAGTTCCGACCCAGTCTTTGCAAAGTGAACATGCAAAGAAGATCAAAAAACCTTAACAAAAAAGGTAAAACAGCGATACAGAACGATTTTGAAGTTCAGGGAGAACATGCTATGGGAGTTTTTCGTCACACCCTAACTGTCATGAACCGGAAAAAACAGTTCAGGCAGAGCGAGACAAGGCGAGCATTTGACATTAGAAAATATATAAATTGTATTATTTTTATGAAAATAACCGATCGTTACACTAGATAAAACCCTTCTTCCTTGGCTGGGATTGTTTACAACCGCATTTGGGATTGTTTGAAGCTATGTTTAAACTACATTTCGAAAGTTCAAACTCGGGGCACCATAGCAGTCCATTATATGGGAAAAAATCCTGAATTTCTTTACAACTGAAGAAAGAAAGACATGAACATCTTGGATGACAAGGGATGAGTCAGTTTTTGTTAATTAATCCTACCCACCATCAAGAAGCAACACATATTCTTTCCGGAAAGAATATGATTACCAAATTGCTAAAAATAAAGGTTTAGAATTGGCATCTACTCTTTCAGAATAAAAGTACAAAAGCTGTCACTGGGTCAGTACCCGCCCGGTACCTTTTCAAAAGGGACAGTTTTGTACCTTTTAGGTTTTAATATGTACACTTTAGGTACTTAAAGTATATAAAGTATGCACCTTTATGCTACCAATATGGACCCTTAAAGTACCAAGTGAATCCTTTAAAAAGAGAATCGCCCCAGTGACAGCTTTTGTACATTTTTTTCTGAGTGTGTATGGTTCTATGAAGAACCTTTAACACCCATGGAAATTTTCCATTGCACGAAAGGTTCGTTACAGTTAGGGTTGCCAGGTTTTTACAACAAAACCTGTGCAATTACTACTCAAAACTAGCCCAAACGCGTTTCAAGGGGGGGTAAAAATTACGTTTGAGTTGGAAAAATACACTTTTTTTGGAAGGGTTCTCCTGGCCATTATTTTTTGGGTTGCTTTAACCCACGGACATTAAAAACAACCCGCGGGAACAGTGTTAAAGTAGCCCAATTCCACAGGAAAACCGTGGACTTGGCAACAATGTTTACAATGGAAAATCGTTCTTTACATTATTTTAAAAAACATGGTTGTTCGCTAAAGGGTGCTTTAGGGAACCCAAAATGCTTCTTATATGGCATCACTGCGAAAAACCCTTTTTGGAACCTTTATTTTTAAGAATGTGGGATGAAGTATCTGAAAATGTGCTGGCCTGATAAACTATTCGTCCCCTGTGGCTGGGTCAGTTTGAAAGACAAAACTTAAAAACAGGAGGTTACGGACAGGTCCAACTCTTTATAGGCCCAGTCAACGTGAAGGAATGCACAGCCTCTGGCCATTTGAGGAAATGCATTACCAAGCCAACAGGATCACACTTTCATTGAGTAGTAAAAGTTAGGTGGCTTTAACTTCCTTTTCAGATGGTATCACTTTTACACTTCCCTTTACATACATTGTTGTTAAGAACAATAACTACCAAGCGCTGCTGTACACAAGCGTGGAAACAAGACAATATTAACACTCATAAATAATGATGTCACTGCATAATAAACACAAGCAATAACAAAGGAAACAAGTGAGTCAGCTTTAAATAACTATAAGTCAATGACAATGAGTGAAGCTAAACTGTATATACAAGCTTTATAAGTTTAAAGGGACAGGAGATTTCCATTAAAAGTTATGCTTCTGCCATAAACATAATAAAGCGTAGCTGCAGTTTAGTTTAAGCAGATTCTTCAGTGACACACCAAGGTGGGCTGTAGCCTTCTCTTTATGCACTGCCAGGACAGTTAATATAATCAGAACTCTCATCACCAATGATAGGCATGGCTGCTTACATTCATCTCAGCAGTTTTTCTCTTGAATATAACCACTCAAAGTGTGTCATCGCTCACGATTAATGGGACCATAAAATCCTGCTGAGTTGGACGGTTCTACTGGTCATTGAAATGTGTTTTACCTGCAATACATCTCGCTATCATCTAAAATAATCACTGTGGACAGTGTAGACGCTGGTGGCCGTGTCAAAAAGAAGTAGCACACCTCATATTTTTGATCACTGTCTAAGGCTATTTCAGATGCATGGTGGGCTAAAGAGGCAGACGAGTCAAAATACTGCAATTTCAGCTTCATAGAGCAGGTATTATCCTTAATGACAGCGATGTGTCCAAAGGTGTTTGTGTCAAATGGTGTTCTGAACTCGCACTGCATCAAATTCGTATGCGTATTGTAAATTTTAGAAGTTCATGTGGACTTCTTGAAGTCAGTAAGGAGTCTCTTATGCTCATCACGGCTGCATTTATTTGACTAATGTTATTACAGTTTAAAGTAAGTGTTTCTATTTTAATATATTTTAAAAAGTAATTTAGTCCTGTGATAGCAAAACTGAATTTTAATCAGCCATTATTCCAGTCTTCAGTGTCACATGATTCTTCAGAAGTCATTCTGAATTCATTATTATCATTGCACGTTAATACTAGTTTCAAATTTTTGTGGAAACAGTTATACACTTTTTATGGAAGCCTGTTTACGCCACTGAATAAAAAATAAAAATAGGTAATTGCAACTTTATCTCACAATTCTGACTTTTTTTTCACAACTGCAAGTTTACATCTCACAATTCAAAATTTTTATCTCAGAATTGTGAGATACAAACTCACAATTGCATGTAATAAAGTTAGAATTGGGACTTTTTTCTCAGAATTGCATGATATAAACTCACAATTGCAAAAAATAGTCAATTGTGAGATACAACTCACAATTCTCACAATTGTGAGTTTATATCTCGCAATTCTGACTTTTTTCTTGCAATTCTGACTTTTTTTATCAGAATTGTGAGATATAAACTTATAGAAAGCGAGTTATAAAGTCCAATTTTAAGGATTAAAAGACTGATATGTTCTCAGAATTGCGAGTTTTCAGAATTATAACTCGCGGTTGTGTGTTATAAAGTCAGAACTGTGAGAAATAAATTTGCAGTTCCTAGAAATAAAGTCAAAATCGTGATTTTATTTCTCTGAATTGTAATTCTGACTTTAATAACTCACAATTGGGAGTTTATATCACACAATTCTGAGAAAATAAAGTCAGAATTGTGAGCTTATATCTTGCAATTCTGACTTAATAACACTCAATTGTGAGTTTATATCTCACAATTCTGAGAAAAAGTCAGAACTGTGAATTTGCATCTCACATTTCTGAGGAAAAAAAAGAATTTCAAGATGTAAACTTGTAATTACAAGAAAAAAAGTCAAAATTGTGAGATAAAAAGTCACAATTACCTTTTTTACTTTTTATTCAGTGGCGGAAATGGGCTTCCATACTTTTTCAGAATCTTAGATGAATAGAAAGTTCAGACACCTTTCTAATATAAATGTTTTAATGTCATTTTTGATCAATTTAATGAATCATTCTGAATAAAACTATTAATTTATTTAAAAAAAAAAAACAACAAACAAAAACTTACTGACCCCAAATTTTTGAATGGTAATATATATAAATCTAAATTCTTTCATCATTTACTTCCTGTCATGTTGTTCCACACCTGTTTGACTTTCTTTATTCTGTGAAACACAAAAGGAAATGTTAGGCAGAATGACAGTCTCTGTCATCAAACACTTTCATTAAATCTTTTTTTCTCCAAACAATAAAATTGAAAGAAGACTGCCAATATGCTGAACATCATCTCTTGTGTTCTACTAAAGATAAAAGGTGAGACAGGTGTGGAACAACATGAACATTAGAAAAAAAAAAAATCAATTGTATTTTTTTTTTTTTTTTTGGGTGAACTACGCCTTTTAAGGTTTTTGAACTCTCCTTATTCTTTATTACTATGTAATGGGTATTGTTTGAAATTAACTTTTACTGCTTTTAATTAGAGTTTAGTCCTTAAAGATTAAAATTATAATTTCTAAACCACAGTCACTGTCTTCATTGTGTAACAGGCCCTGAGATGAATTGATTTAATGGTTTAGTTGAATGCACAAACCTTCAGAGTTCCTGGCTCGGCCAGCTCACGCGCCTGCCTGTTCAGTTGGTTCGCAATGATTTGACATCGCTGACACAGACTTCCCCTCCCGTGCTTGTTCTCAGAATAACTTAACTCCGTTACGGACACTGAACCGGCACCCTCCGGGTTTGGCCGGCTGCCGCATTGCACTTCCTCTGCAGAATGAAGCCTTTTCCTAGGATTGAGTGCTGGATTCTGCACTGATTCACTGGCTGCTGATACTTCAACAACCTTAAGTGAGAAGAGAGCAGAAAATAATTCAAACTGAGAGATTAATTAAAAGTAGCTGATAACTGTTAACACAAAACTTCTCTCTAAGACTCTCACAATATGGTCCTGACAAAAACAAGTCTGTACTGCTGAACTGTACATTGCAACATAGTTTGCTGGTCTTAGCAGGTTTACCAAGTTGGTCTTCAGTCTTTCTGACCAGGTGAAAGTATTTGAAAACCAGCTTAAAGACCAGCTAAGACCACCAAACCAAGTTTTCCTAGTCTCTCAGCCTTTTTTCCAGTAGGATAAACACTGTTCATGAATCAATAATTAAATACTAGGAATTTACATAACAATAAAATAATCTACAAACTTAAATCATACTATAACTCACCGTGAACCTCCTAAAATCTGGACTGCGTCCTGCACCTTGAACCCAATAATGAGAGCGCATGTTTCTGTTTTAAATATCCCCGCGTGCCCGTCTGATGTCTCCCGACTCACTGCGAGATTCGCATATTATCCATTTGATTTCATGAACTCATAACTTTATGTACGCCTTTAAAGTTTGGTTTTTCCAGTCTTGCGAGTTGTTGCGCTTCTCAATCCCATGTTGACGATAAATGAATTTAAATCAGCTCTCAAAGTTAGACTGTTATTGAATCTCTGGGGGGCGGAGCACAGCCACTGCTCACACCGCGAGCTTCTGACTCTGATTCACATTGAAGGCGCATCGTTCTCTTGTGAGAAGAGGAGAAATGTAACCTGTTTTCATTGACAATACGGTGGTGTAGGCAGAATAAACGTATGCAGACGTATCAAAACGCACTTTTTCATTTACTGCCATAGATAGCTGAGTGAAAAACTCTCTAATGTATTCGTTGTTTTCCTGTCAGAACGTATAAAACTCATATATCTGTCACAGCCACAACAGAGACGTTTCAATGTCTATTAACATACAGAGCTAATATATTAACTTACTCAACACCTACGGGTAGTTTATTGTGTCAATTCACATTTGCTGCTTTGGACTGGTGGAAACCGGGGCACCCAAGGAAAAGGCTCAGACTTTTTGTTTTTCTTTTTTTTTCTATGTATATTACACTTAGAATTTTATTAACATTACTGGCATTTTATATGCCTGTGTTTTATATTTTATTATTTTTCTGCTTTTTTCTTTACAGTCAAACCAACAATTATTCAGACACCAGATATAATTTTTGATATTTTTTATAGTGGGTGCAGGACACTATAATTCATTTATGTAAATGAGCATAGCAAAATAAAGTCATATTATACCCAAAAAAACTTCATACAGTGGACTAGCAGTAAAAATTTGGGATGAAAAATTTGATTTGACACTTTGACCTAACCATGTTTTGTTGAATACCTTTCTATCAAAGTTACCTGACATTATCAAGATGAATTTGTTCTGACACAGTTTAACTCTACGTTCTTGTCATATTTATTACCATTTTCTAATCTATAGCGAATAAACTGCGATAACGTGAGAAATTTTGAAGGGGTCTGAATACATTTTTGTTTAGGAACACTTATTGTAAAATAAGCATGTTAAAGTACTACGAGAAACAGAGAAAGGGAGTATTATCAGGGCGCAGTCAGCCATTTACTATTCCTATAGCGCCGCCACATGGCCAGAATCTGCAAATGTATTTGCATAAAACAAACCATTACTAAGTTTATTGGTGGGGCTTGTATAAAAATATTTTAATCTTCAAATATGAGTGAACTGATTTAGAAATGTTAGGCGATGCTTTTTAGACTACATTGTAAATATATTTGCTTTCATTGTGGTCAACGCACTTTACAGCTGTTACGCCACGCAAGTCTGTTCGAGATCTAACACATGACATTAAACACTGTGCGAACACTTTGTGGGATCCGCTGTGGTTACAGTGGACAAACGCATTTATGGGTCTTTTCGGAGGAGCTGTTCGTGGTCCTGAAACATTCTTGATATTTTTGCACTTTTAATATTTGATACTAAAGCTAAGCATATAGGCTTAAACGTGCTGTTTAATAGCTATATCAAGTTAACAAAGCATGCAAACGGACAAGGAGTTATTACCTTCTGTTTTCTCTTCAGATAATGACTGGTCAATCCAAATATTATATCGGCATCCAAAATGAGAGTATCAAGTTCCACAGGTGGTTCCCTCTGCTGTAGTATATTCCCTGAATCTTGTGGTAAATCATGTAAAGCCATGGGAAACCTCTTGTTTGAGCTGTGTTGTCATCTGGGTGTTATACAGACAATTTCTAATTACCAACACACGCCGCTTAATGAAACTACGTGAGAGAGCACCAAAATGAGACCAAAGACTGGCGACTTTTTAAAAGAAAATGTTGTCCTTGAGAAGCTTCTGAGTATGTTTAACCACCTCCATCCTTTGCGCATGGAGATGCGCGAACACACCTGGTAGTCCAAATGAAAACCATGTGGATCGATTCAAAGCGTCGCTGGTGTCTCCGCCTCCCATCTCTCTCTCTCTCTCTCTCTCTTCATTCATAAAAGACTTGTATGAATTATCACTTCTCACAACACATATCAACTTAACCTGTTAGGCTACCACCATTATTGTATTTAATTTGTAATGCTGTGTAGCCTATAGGCAGCCATTTCGTTTTGTCGTAGGGCATTCCAATAGTCTTTCATATTAGTGTAAAATGATTTTTTCACTGGCAGGCTAATACGATGTGTAATTTGCGTAAATAATGTCTGACCTTCGCACAGGACTTTCTCTCATTAATGCCTCCCTGCAACTATAGCTAAAACGTCATATGACTCTTCTGGGGAGGAGGGGGGGGGGGGTAAAATTTACATTGTATTGGATTATTGGGGTCCGAGCTTTTTAATCCATGTTGAAATGATTTGTATCATGTCCAGTGGTCCCTTGGGTCTCACAGACATGAACTGCATCTTAAACACAGCGTCCCAAGGGAACTCCTCAGCTGTTTTCATGCCTGTGTAATCTCGCCATGTTCCCATTAATGGAAACATCATCTTCATCTCTTCAAGTCGTTTCTGAATGTCTCAACCGTAAAATTCAACAGTTCTGAGTAAACGCAAAAACTGTGTAAAAGTACACTCTTTTTCTTTGTGGTGAAAGAAGGTTCTTCAGATTATAAAAAGGTAGGAGAAAGATGGTTCTTTAAAGAACCTTTGACTGAATGGTTCTTTGTGGGACCAAAAATGGTTCTTCCATGGCATCGCTGTGAAGAACCTATTAAAGCACCTTTATTTTTAAGAGTGTAAGGGTTTTACTTACCCACCCAATATTTTCCTCCAACATTTATGAAATGCAGGCTAAATAATAACTTCTAAAAACGTTCTACAAAAATAGTTAAAGCCTAAAACAATCAAGAGTTACCGCAGTACATAGCACACAATACAAAAATAAGGTGTGCTGAAAAATAAATCTTTTCGAAAGTCCAAGGATTAAGTACTTAAGGTTGGCAAAAAGAAGCTACAGTGCGTTACCAAAGACAATCACTCAAATTACTGTTTTGTAACAAAATAACAAAGAACAGTTTTAGGTTTCATTCTGAATCAAGTTTATTATTTTCTGTCAAAATACAAAACATCACATGTAAAGCCATACAATCAGACATTTAACGCATAGCAATGACAGCAAGAGAGTGTAAATAGGCCAGCAACGCAGTCATCATACAGTTAATTCAACAAACCTGCTTTTAACAAAGTAACAAGCCCGACTCAGCGAAGAATTTTCCATCGTCTGATCAAGTGGTCCTGAACATTTCACAATTATAAAATGAACTGTTGAACTGTTGAGAACCACTCGGCCAAAGAGGAAGCCACAGGTTACCGACGAAAAACAGCGTAGGGTGAACACCATAGATCCGGGATCTTTCGACACCTGCTTGGAAAAAGTAACATTCAAAAGCGAGATGTTTCGCTTTTTTAAGGACATCTTTCCACACAGACGAACTGCACATCTCTTGCCAAAAGCACAGTGCTTTTATAGAGAGCAAACGGATGGGGTCTCACTCAGGGCGGCGTGGAATGATGATCCTGCCGGTTGGACCCGTCAGAGAGGTTATTACCAATGCGTGGGTTAGTTCACCCTAAACCTGCCTGCTAGACCGGTTATGAGTGAGCGAGCGAGCACACCTTTCCTTCTAAGAAAACCCCACTTTTCGAGTTTACTTAAGCGATTGAAATGACCAATCTGCTGTCTCCATTTTACCTGTTTACTCACAAATATCTTATATTATGAATTTAATGTAATGAGTAGTTAGTGGTAGTGAAGCATACATGCATTTCAGATGAGTTTAGGCTGTTTTGAACCAGGGCTTTTAACCGGCAGTCACTTGATAACAGATATAAACTGTAATTTTCTAACTAACTAAAAATCTATGTATCTATCTATCTATCTATCTATCTATCTATCTATCATACACACACACACACACATATTTTATATACATCACAAATTACAATGATTGGCATTATATTTTTAGCCCAGTTTACTCAACTTTATTCATAAACAACAGACTTCATGTATACTCTTAAAAGTAAAGTTTCCTAAATGAGTTTTTCGATGCCATAGAAGACCCATTTTTGTTCCCAAAAGAACTAAAAATATAAATAGATTAAAAAATAATAAAATGTATACAAATTTATACATACACACGGTACACAGTTAAAAAAAAAAAAAATAGGTCAGTTTATATGCATATACACTGCCATTCAAAAGTATAGGATCAGTAAGATTGTTGTTTTTTAAAGAAGTCTCTTATGCTCATCAAGGCTGCATTTATTTGAATACAGAAAAAACAGTAATGTTAAATATTATTGCAATTTAAAATACCGGTTTTCTATTTTAATGTACTTTAAAATATAATTTTTCCTGTGATGCAAAGCTGGATTTTTAGCATCATTACTCTAGTCTTCAGTGTCACATGATCCTTCAGAAATCATTTGAAACTAATAAAACTTTGTTTATTTGTGGAACTTGTGATACTTTTTTTCAGGATTTTTTTGATGAATAAAAAGTTAAAAACAACAGCATTTATTCAAAATAGAAATCTTTTCTTACAATATAAGTCACTTTGAATCAATTTAACACATCCTTGCTGAATAAAAGTATTAATTTATTTTTAAAAAAGAAAGATTTTTTTGTACTGACCCCAAAGTTTTCAACAGTGTATATTGTTACAAAAGATTATTATTGTTTTAAATAAATGCTGTTCTTTTTAACTTTTTATTCATCAAAGAATCCTGAAAAAAAGTTATATCAAAATAAGAGAACACATATAGAGCACACTTTAGGAAAATTATATGGAGAGAAAAATACTATTCTTTTAAATTTACATAAACATAATACAATTAAAACATAGCACTAATTCCTTTCCGTTTCGTCATATTATGAATAAGAGAGAAAAAATTCAATGAGAGCTTAAAAATACTCTGCCTATTGAGATGCATGAATAGACTTAAAATAGCATTCGCCTTAATGTTCAGCTTTAAGAGTTTAAAGCTGATGTCACTGTATTCTTTAAAAAAGGATTCACTCTGGGTTCAAAAAGACATATGAATGCCATTCCACAGGATATACTTGTAAAGATGCCATCCTGTAACATGCGAAGTCTAATCAGAGACTGTTGTCTGCAAGGCAGACCTGTTCTTTGAGGTCACAGTGAAACTTAACTAACTGCTCGCATTCCTCTGCCTTCAGAAGAATAGATGTGATGGCCATAGTGTGAGAGGGTATTTTTAAGATTTAGCATAAAATCATACTTGTTAGACTTGTAAAAATGTTTAAAATATAACATTAAACATGCAATTTATCATTTACTGATTCGCAATCTGAAATCTGTTGTATGAAGCTAAGTGCAAAACTACAATAAATCTTACATATGAACTGAAGTATTGATAACACTGTGTGTGTGGTCCTGGTACAGTAAGGATACACTCTTAAAAATAAAAGTTCTTTATTAGCATTGATGGTTCCATGAAGAACCTTTAACATCCATGGAAGCTTTCAAATGCAGAAAATGTTCTTTATAGTGAAAGAAGGTTATTTAGAATTTTCAAATGTTCCTCAAAATGGTTCTTTTAAGAACTCTTCACTGGAGGGAACTCTTCTGGAGGAACCAAAAAGGGTTCTTCTGTGGCATCACTGCAAAAAACACCAGTTTTAGAGCCTTTATTTTTAAGAGTGAGTAATTCCAGTAAATTTTGACTTTGTGGGGGACATTTTTTGGTCCCCATGAGGGAAACAGCTTATAAATCATTTGAATGAAGTGTTTGAAAATCTAAAATAGCAGGTTTTGTGTGAGGGCTAAGTTTATGATAAAGGGATACAAAATACAGTTTGTACCGTATAAAATCCATTACGGCTATTGAATGTCCCCTCAAAAAAATGAAAACCAGTATATTTGTATGTGTGTGTGTGTGCACTTGCATGTGACAGAAGCTCACAGTGATGTCCATGTTTTGGCTAAACTTGCTTGTGCGGTAGAGCTAGTTCCGGTGGTAGCATCAGATCACATTTCTTTGTTTGTTTTTTGAGATGCGCACGGAGAGAAAAAAATGTTTACAGGTCAAGTATTTACCTACAGTGTAGTGTGTAACATATGTTGCTTTACATTTCTATGAGATCAAGCCACATAACACAAATAATTCACTGAAGCTCATCTCCTGTAGCCCATTGTGTCCTGACAGACCCAGGTTGACCCTGCCTAGAAACTTAAACAAAAGTCTACATTGTTTATTTCTCAAAATACTGTATGCATGTATAGTTTTCTTGTGCTGCTAACAACCATATAATATTAAACGGCAAAACGGCAAACTGGTAAAAACGAATCACAAATGACACAAATGCTGTATCTATGAAATCATCATTCGGCCAGCAGAGAAATGGGAGGGAGATGAATGGAATGCTGTCTGTACTGAACTCAACAATAGCTCCTCCGCATTCTTCTTCTGTGAGAGGCACTGTGACATTTTTAGCCTCTGTGACAGATCTGTAACCAAGCTCTTTTATGTGTAAACTAAAGGTTTGGGTTGTTACTGACATAACCCATGTCCTAATCCATATTTGTAGTTACAAATTGCTTGAAAAAAGCAATTTGAATGAAAGCTTGTAGACTGAGGAAAATATAAATGCATTTGTGACTCTGGACCACAAGACCAGTCATAAGGATCAATTTTTTGAAACTGAGATTTATACATTATCTGAAAGCTGAATAAATAAGCTTTCCATTAATTTATGGTTTGTTAGGATAGGACAATATTTGAAAATCTGGAATCTGAGGGTGCAAAAAAATCAAAATGTTGAGAAAATCGTCCTTTAAAGTTGTCCAAATGAGGTTCTTAGCAATAACTATTATTTAATTACAAAATTAAGTTTTGATATATTTACAGTAGAAAATTGACAAAATATCTTCATGAAACAAGATCACACTGTAAAAAACAATTTGCTGAGTCAATTTAAAATAATTTGTTACCTGGCTGCCTTCAAATTTTAAGTTCAGTCAACTCAAAAAAAAGTTTATTCAACTTGAAATGTTAAATTATACTAAGTGACAACTTAGATATTTGAGTTGATTCAACTTAAAATTTTAAGGCAGCTGGGTTACTTACCAATCTGTTAAGTTTAGCAAACACAAATATCTACATTGTTACTTAGTACGACTTAAAATCTCAAGTTGACTAAACTTATTTGAGTTGACTGAACTTAACAATTTAAGGCAGCAGGGTAACATATTTTTTTATAGCTGACTCAACAAATTGTGTTTTTTACAGTGTAATGATTTTTGGCATAAAAGAAAAATCGTTCATTTTGAACCAAACAACCTAAGATTAGTCACATATTTAAATGAATATGTAAGTGTCACTTTTTTTGTTGTTGTTGTTTATAAAGTTTTTTGTAATTTGACTGATTTTGAGAAAAATGCATTTGCCTTTTTCAAAATACCACATGAAATTATTAATGTGACAATCAGTGTTGAGTGAGGGTTCATGATTATAAGCAGTGATTGTGACAAGCTAATCACAGATCACAAACCCATGTTAGAAAGCCATTATTGAGCTTGAGCACCCAAACACAGACTATTAACATCATGCATTACTGCTCCTTATAATCACATTGATTTGGTTTATTTATTTCTCTGACTTTATTTTAATTTAATGCTTACAGGTCTAATAAATTCCCTCCTGTGTGAATGATATCAGAGTGGGTGGTCATGTACTAGTAGGTCTGGTTAAAGAAATGAAATGGACGTTATTTTTTATTCCGATTTTTTCTCCATTTAATATATGTCGCTTATAGTAACAAACAAGTTTAGAATTGCAGAAGTCTCTCTGGGCCGAATTGGTCTGTTATTCTAGGTCATGAGGAAAGCTGCTATCAGGGGGCAGTGATGTGACTCTGAATGTGCCTTGGGTGTAATTAGCCCTCTTTTTGTTTTCGTACAGTGTGCACTTTACCACTTGTGTGCCTGATATGATCTGACAACAGCAAAATAAACTTATACTTTTAAAGAGCATTTACAAAAAAATAGTGGTACTTGACTAATTTGTTTGGACGGATGAAAGGTTGTTGATGAGGTCCAGAAAGAAGAGTCTGGTGTATTGAGCGTCTTTAGAGAATGACCTAGACTTATTCAACATCTTTAATTAACGACAGAAATCATTTTGCTGAGTCATCAGGATGTTTTACGCATATAAAACCATATAAAGAAATAACAGAAATGTTCTGTCAGGTTTTTAATATTTAAAAAAAAAAAATTAATGTCATGTTAAATTTTATAACATTGTATAATCAATACATGTAGATTATTAAAATTTAAATTTTGTCCATTGAACATCACACTAAACACTAAATTTGTATGAAATGCTAAATGTTTATTTAGACATCACAACATTTTGAACGATTTCGTTTAAATTATTACTGTTTTTAAAACTTTAAGCAAGCATTAGATGAGGGGAAAGTAATCTAATAATCTAAAAGTAAAAAATACACAATATTCAAAGAAAAGATATTTCCTTCAGACATCTCCTTCAGTATTTCTGCTTTTGACAAAGCTGCTTGTTTTACAACTGTGTTATTAAAAGAAACTGGATATGTTTATATATTAACTAAAAAAATAATGGTAACACTTTACAATAAGGTTCATTAGTTAACATTAGTCAACATGAACTAAGAATGAACAATACTTCTACAGCATTTATTAATCTTAGATAATGTTAATTTCAGCATTTACTAATGCATTATTAAAATCACAAGTTGTTTTTGTTAACATTAGTTAATGCACTGTGAACTAAGATGAACAAACAATGAATGACTGTATTTAACTAAAATGAACAAAGATGAATAAATAGTGTAATAAATGTATTGTTCATTGTTCGTTCATGTTAGTTAATACATTAATGTTAACAAATTACACCTTATTGTAAAGTGTTACCGGTTACTTTAATATATTATTAATAATATTAACATATATTTATAAATATATAGTAATATATTTAAGTCATCCTCAGGCCCCCATGAAGTTAGTTGAGGCCCCCTAATGGGTTGAAAACATATAACCATTTTGTATCACTAGTTTTTATGACAATTTAAACATAAAATGAAAGAAGAGATTTTACTTTTAATATACAAATATAAAAACAGATATTTAAATGCTGGTCCAAATTATTTGCAAAAGAGTGGCCTAATTTAAAGGAATAGTTCACCCAAAAATGTCAATTATGTCATTAATTACTCACCCTCATGTCATTCCGACCCGTAAGACCTTTGTACGCCTTCAGAAGTCAAATTAATATATTTTTGATGAAATACGCTTTCGTCCTACCACGCTTAAGGTCCAAAAAGGTACCAAGAACATCGACAAAATAGTCCACGTGACATCAGTGGTTCAACCGTAATGTTATGAAGCTACAAGAATACTTTTGGTATTAATAAATAACTAAAATAGCTTTATTCAACAATTTTTCTCCTCCACATCACCCTAGCATCATTCTGGAGAGTACTACAATGCAAGGCGCAGCGTATGCGTACAGCACCACATGCGTGCATTGTTTACGCTGATACCACATGGACTATTTTGGACTATTTTGTCAAAGTTTTTGGTACCTTTCTAAATCTTTAACCTGGCAGGATTATGCTGTCTATGGAGGGTCAGAGAGCTCTTGGATTTTATCCAAAAAATTGTGTTCCGAAGACGAACATTGGTCTTACGTGTTTGGAACGACATGAGGGTGAGTAGGCCTAATTAATGACAGAATTTTCATTTTTGGGTGTCATTTTATAAATAAATTCTAACTACGACTTTTGTCCACACCACGCACCAAACGTATAATCTCAACATATCTTATGTGAGGCCTAGCCAAGCCATCACTGCCATAAGTGTAAAAGGCCCTGTTTTAAACAAACAGGCCTGTGTCATAAAAAACCCCAAGGTGTTTGACATCAGTTCGGATCAGTAAACAAACAGCAGCTGAAATTTGTCCCTCGACAAGTCCACGCAAGACCTGTCAAACATGGTTCTCTCGGGGGTCTGGCATGATTTATTTCACCTTTAAAAATGGCTTTCCTCTCTCTAAGTCAGATTTGACTTGACGACTTAGCATGAACGCGCAGACTCTCTCCACAAACGCCACCGTTTCTCTTATTCAACTTTCTGTCGACTTCTCTGAACCTGGACACTACTTCCTATATACTTACCACATCATATTCGCCACAAGTGCGGTTCTGCTGTCAGGATCGGTAGTCGTCGGAATCTTAAAAACGAAGCACCTCCGAATTCAAAACAGATTTGTGTTTATGCTGAGCATAAGCATGTGTGACGTTATCACGGGCCTATCTCTATATTACTCAACTCTTTTTGACGTTCAAGAGGGATACCCATCCAGAAACGGAACGTATAATATTTTACCGTCTTTTCTCGGTGTGAACCTTTTAACGTTTATGTTTTCTCAGTTTGATAGATACTGCGCTGTGTGTTATCCTTTCTACTACAAGCGCTTCGTGTCGCGCTCCCTTGTCATAGGCGTCTGTTCGTACTGCTGGTTCCACACTTGTGCTCTGTTTCAGCTTGTGGCGAATTTAACGCCAGTTACACTAGCTAAGAAGCTATACGCTTTCAGCATTGCCACTTTACAGACTGTCGTGTTGACCAATGTGGTGACGACGATTAAATTGTTCTTCGTTGCCAGACATCAAGTTAAACGGGACCCGCCAAGTGCGGAGAGGGACAGCAAGGCAGAGTCTTTAAAGATTATAATTGTAGTCGTAATTACTTTTTTAATTTTCTGGTACCCCGCATTTGTAAACATAGTCGTAAAGCAAATTTCTAATTACGGCATTTATTTTCAAAACGACGGCACGAACCCTTTTTTAATATTGGCTCGTTTCAATGCACTGTCTACTTCGGCGCTATACGTTTGGGGAAGTCCAGCGTTACGCATCGCTGTGTGGCGCATCGGTTGGTACAAGATCGTGCCAAAGTGCACAACAAGGTGACTGATACGTTAAAACTTTAAGATCATAAGTTGTTTTTAATCGTACTAACATACTCTCATTCTCCTCCTTTCTGCTTTTTCCTTTCATCCACACAGAATTAATGTTCACAACGGAGAAAAGAAGACAACAGAGAAGCCAGAAGTCCAGAGACAGTAACCTACACTACCAGTGAAGTTTTTTTTTTAATTTTTAATGATTTTTTTAAAAGAAGTCTCTTCTGCTCACCAAGCCTGGATTTATTTGATCATACATTTATTTGTAAATATCGTAAATATTTTTACATTTTAAAATAACTGCTTTCTATTTGAATATATTTTAAAATGTAATTTATTCTGTTGATCAAAGCTACATTTTCAGCATCTTTACTTTATAGTCTTTAGTGCACGATCATTCAGAAATCTGCTGATTTGCTGTTAAAGAAACATTTATTATTGTTATTATTATTAGCAATATTTAAACCAGTTGAGTACTTTTTTTCGGGATTCTTTGATGAATGGAAAGATCCAAAATCAGCATTTATCTGAAATAAACAAGCTTTTGTAACATTATAAACTATAACATAACTATATAAAAAGCTTGGAGAAAACAAAGAAATGATAGAAATTAGTACTTGTATTTAGCAAGGATGTTTTGAATTGATCAAAAGTGATGACAAAAGATTTCTATTTCAGATAAATGCTGTTCTTCTGAACTTTCTGTTCATCGGAGAAACCTGAAAAAATTCTACTCAGTTGTTTTTAACATAATAATAATAATACATGTTTTTTTTTAGCAGCAAATCAGAATATTAAAATGATTTCTAAAGGATCATGTGACTGGAGTAATGCTAAAAATTCAGCTTTGAAATCACAGGAATAAATGACATTTTAAAATATTAAAATAAAAAATAGTTATTTTAAATAGTAAATATTTCAGAATTGTACTGTTTTTGCTGTACTTTGGATCAGATAAATGCAGGCTTGGTGAGCAGAAGAGACTTCTCTAAAATTAGAAAGTTTTAATTACTTTGAATTAACAGTAATGAAAAAAATGAAAACTGAGTAAAATTGAGTAGAAATGGCCTAATTATGATTTGAACAGTAATTGTATTTTTTATGATTTGATAGAATTTATTTTCTGCTGCATTCATTGCTGAATAAACAACTTAATCAACCTCCATTATTTCTGCATGAATTGACCCAATGATGTAGTTAATGTATATTAAATACATTTATTTTATTTTTTGTACTTTTGAGGTTTTATGTTTGTACTCTTTAGTGTATATGTGTACTTGTATGGTATCACCATAAGACAAATATGGCATCAACAGTCACAATCACATTATGTTTTTAACACAAATCGGTCAAAAACATGCTGTGTAGCATTTTTTTCAGCCACTTGGTGGTGACAGAGACAATAAAACTGCAAATCCATATACAGTAGATGGTGTGATGAACGCTTGGTTGCACCAGCATGTCTAGAATTCAGTACAGCTTTACATAATAATACATTTGAAAACAAAAAGAAATGGTACTGCTTATTATTATTTGGGATGTATGTGGTGCTATAACATAGAAACCTATGGACAGCATAAAAGGCATTATTTAGTTTTATTTCTGAATATAATTTTTTCCCATGTACAGTAGAGCCCGTATAGTTTCTATATGTGAAGCAGACCTTACATTTTACATCTGAGTAAACTGGAGCTGTGACATCTGCTCAAAGACAGCGTCCTCATTTACGCTTTACTGACTCTCCTAAATGCACAGCTGCCTTCTCAAGAGAATGAGACACAACACAATATCTCACAGGCAGTGTCTTCATATGTAAAAATATGAGGGAATATAAAGATAAGCTTGGCTTAATGAGAATTCTGTAAGGATGCTGTCTAAAGAACAATTGAGACTATTTACTTTTCTGGTATCAACCTTGTATATGTTTCCATAATCATTTATTTAAACATGAACATAGCTAAAAACTAAGACACAGATCTAATGTTTTATAAAAATATGTTTATTCTGAGGGTTTAATACTGCTCTCAGAAACTGGTTCATGCAGTGTAAATGGACTACATGAGAGATGTTTGTTTAAATCATGGCGTTCCTGTTGTAAGAACTCCTCTGTAAAGGATGACCTAGCAGAAGCTCCTTCTCTTGAACAAGACTGTCTAGCAGCTCCTGTTGCCGGTGGTTATGGTAAACCTTCAGAAAGGCTAGTACTGTTAGACCCAACCAGCATAACCAGGCCGACCAAAGGCCAAACTGTAAAACAAAGAACATCAGTATCACATATTACAGAGATTTTGTGCAAGAGACTCATGAAATATATTCTGGAAAATTTGTAAGGTTTTATGATGGATGTTTACCTGTGCAATGGCAAACTGGTCATAAAAGGAGTTGTTGTCAACACCAAGCTCTAAATCTGTGTCTTGAAGATCCTCACAACTGCCAAATGAAATAAACCAAATTTAGAGCAACTGTAAGTTTATTACCTTGAAATATCAGTTTTTAAACTGGATTTTGAAGCAGAATGGGTACAACTGATTGGCACTTTGCTAGGGGGCTCTAGAGTCGTAAAAACAGTGAGATTTCTGCTTGTGTGATATTGCTTGATTTTGATTTAAAATAGTTTAAAACTGTTTACCTGCTTGGCATGGCCCCATTTTCAGTGACAGCATCACACCATGCACTGAAGCCAACACTGGAGATGGTCCCAGCCACAAACACCACAAATACCACCAACAGACACAGGAGCAGATTCAGGAATGCATGGAAAAGAGAGCTGCAAAGAGATGTAAAGACATAAAATAAACTTTAATGATAACATTTACTGATTGAAATGCAGTGTGGTGTACTGTAAGTGTATGAGGGGTTGCCTACTCGTCGTGGCCTTTGCAGAGGAAGAAAAAGGTCCGCCACGCCTGTACAGCGGAGAGGATGAGAGACACGATGCCCACGAAAGTGATGAAGCGGCAGGATGACTCCGGTCCCCATTCTTCAACTATAAAGCGCTGTTTCCCCATCGTCATGTTCTCATTTTGCCACATTCCCTCAGTAAACAGCAGGCATTTCCCCTGGAAGTCATCGCTGTTTTCAGAAAGCGGCACAACGGCGATGAAACCGAAAAGAAACGCTAAAAAATAAAGGATGCACTGGCCAAAGAGAAAATTATCGACGGCCATCGTTCCCGGCGACTGCTTTCGGCTACTGCGCATGACGGGGAATGTTGAACTATGTCTGCATCATGTTATTGGACGACGACTGAAATGTCACCACTGCGTACACAGCATCTTTGAACATTCTGTACGTTTTGACTGCAATGATAGCATAAACGGTTGCAAACTCTGTAAGGGAGAACTACAAATATTCCATGTTCAGTTAAGTATAATGGACGTCTTATATATGTTTTTACATGAACGCAAAAAACAATTCTGACGTTTAATTTTTCACATTTCATAGCCATTCAGCTAAAAAAAGGAGAGAAAAGAGAGAGACAGAGGGGTTAAGCATTATTCTCACGTTCTGAGATTTCGTTTGATCCCAGAACAAAACAAAATTGTCAAGTACTTACAAATTCCAGTGTCAAAATATGTAAATTTGTACAGTAAATCTCTTTGAGGAGTCTTGGTTCCTCCCTCATATCTAAAAATTTTAGGGAGTTTGTCCATGTTGGGTTGAACTAACCCAATTATACGAGTTGTCCAGGTACATGTTTTGGGGTGGTGGGACTTATTTCACAAATGTTCACAATATAAATGTTAATTATTTATCAAAATAAGAGGGATCGTGTTTTTTTTTTTTTTATTTAGTACTGACCTGAATAAGATATTTCACATAAAATCCATTTACATATAGTCCACAAGAGAAAATAATAGTTGAATTTATAAAAATGACCCTGATCAAAAGTTTACATACATGTGATTGTTAATACTGTGTT
Source organism: Labeo catla (assembly GCA_012976165.1). NCBI lineage: Eukaryota > Metazoa > Chordata > Actinopteri > Cypriniformes > Cyprinidae > Labeo > Labeo catla. Next base: position 1,781,889 of record VONZ01000031.1, on the reverse strand, counting down.
GTTACCTGAATGATCCACAGCTGTGTTTTTTTGTTTGGTCATAGTTGTTCATGAGTCCCGTTTGTCCTGAACAGTTAAACTGCCCCCTGTTCTTCAGAAAAATCCTTCAGCATTTTTGTGTATTTGAGCCCTTTCCAACAATGACTATGATTTTAAGATCCATCTTTTCACACTGACTCATATACAGCTATTACAGAAGGTTCAAATGCTCACTGATGCTCCAGAAGGAAAAACAATGCTTTGAGAGCCAAGGGTGTTAACTTTTGAACAGAATGAAGATGTGTACATTTTTCTTATTTTGCCTAAATATGTTTCTTTTTTTTCATTTAGTACTGCCCTTTAGAAGCAGTCATTGTTGGAACCCTGTTAGCACACGTACATCACAGAGACATCTATTTGACGTCTGCATTTATATCTGGGCGGCACATTTTTAGAGTGTTTGCTCATCTGCAATACGTCTAGGACGTTTGCTATCAAATGTCAAATAGATGTCTTTAAGATGTTTATGATTTAGTATGTATGTAAAACTGACATCTTACAGACGTCTATCAGATGTTTGTACACAGCAGATGCTTTCCAGATCAAGTGATCTTGGGAAAGGGTGTAAATACAAAGAATTTGTGGGACCTGAAGGATTTTTCTGAAGAACAGCGGGCAGTGCTGCTCAGGACAAACAAGGGACTCATGAACAACTATCACTAAACAAAACAAAACAAAACAAACAAACAAAAAAACAGCTGTGGATCATTATGGTAACAACACAGTATTAAGAATCAAGTGTATGAACGGTATTTGAATTCAGCTGTTATTTTCTCTTGCAGACTATATGTAAACAACTTTTATGTTAAATATTTTATTCAGGTCAGTACTAAATAAAAAATAATGTGCGTTTTGTATGATCCCTCTTATTTTGCTAAAACAATTAACATCTGCAGATTCTGCAACGTGTACGTAAACCTTTGACCTCAGCTGTATTTTATTATCTATTACTGAATCATTGGGGGTGTGGAAGCACAAATGTTATTCGCTTGGGATTGGCCCAGATGGCTTGGAAGTGTTCAGTTAAATCCTGAGGATAAAGGGATTTGGTGGAGGTCACAGTGAGTCTGGACAGCAATTCACATTAAACACACTCCTCACCTCTTCTATGGTCCCTTACCTAAAATATGCAAAAAAGGGAATATAACAGCAACTACAATGAAGGTCCATGGATTATATATGACAATATGAGATCTGAACAGGTAGGTTATGTGGTTTTAAGGGGGTGGGGATTGTGGGAACACAACTGAGAAAGAAAGTATAGCAGTGTCTAGTGCCAAGAATAAGAGCTAATGTTCTTCTGTAACTGTTTATGTTTTTTAAATGTGTACATGGAATACACTACATACTTGACAAGCTGAATGTCTTGATTGATTACAACCTAAATTCATACTCAATATGTATTAAAACAATAACTCAAGTAAAACAATGAGCCACAGCAAAGTATACACTGTACATTTTAACAAAATAAATGACATTTCTATACTTACTGAACTAAAATAAGCTTGCAAATTTGAGAAATAGCCCGTAAGTGTCATAATATTAGTATATGGTATAATTACAGAAATATACAAATACAGTATAGTATATATTAAATAATCATTATCATGTATTGTAAACTCTCCATGCATTTATTCTGTTACATTTTCATCTTGATTTCAGTACATGTGCTATTATAAAGCTAAGGACGTCATCCAGGAGTGTAAAAATACCTAACATAAGCTGCTTATGTGGCTCTCTTGGCCTTCTCTCCCAGTTCACTTCCTTCATCCCCATGGAACATGTTCCCCATCTTCTCCCATTTACCCAGTACATTATATCGCCCTAAAATAAAATGAGCGTTACACCTAGATGTAAAAATGTTATAGACGGTAAAAGCAACATTTCCAATTGACAATGGCAGTCTTAAAAGTGACATTTACAAAGACAAACAGAGACAAACTGGCCCAGGTTTTATGGGTGCTGAATTGGGTGTCTGTGATAACTGGAGTCACGCTCTTCAGCCTGGGCCTGTTCTTAAAAGTAGAGATCCAGAAGAGGCGGGAGCTGATGTCAAAAGAGATTGTGTCAGTGCCAAACATGCTTATCTGTGTTGGCCTGACTGCCTGTGCGATCAACTTCCTGGGGGGCAAGATCTGCTACGACTGCGTGGACACTACCAAGTTCCTGCGATGGAAGCTGCTGATGCTGCCTTACATCATATGTACCTTTTTCTTTACGTTTTGCATCCTCGTGGGTGCCCTGATGTGCTATAGCATGCGTAACGATTTGGAGGAGTCGCTGTTTTTGGGTTTGCGTGACGCCATGCGCTACTATAAGGATACGGACATGCCTGGGCGATGCTACATCAAGCGCACAATGGATATGCTGCAGATGCAGTTTCAGTGCTGCGGCAATGGAGGCTATCGAGACTGGTTTCACATTCAGTGGATTAGTAACCGCTACCTGGATATGACCAATAGCGAAGTGGTGGAGTAAGTCAATTGGACTATATCTTGAATATAGGTACGTTTTAAGTAATACTGCAGAAAGTTATTTAATGCATTCTACTCTTCTTCAGGAGGCTGCGGAGTAACGTGGAGGGGAAGTATTTGATCGACGGAGTGCCGTTCAGCTGCTGTGGCCTGCATTCTCCTCGGCCCTGCATCCAGCATCAAATCACTAACAATTCAGCACATTATAATTACGACTACAAGAAGGAGGAGCTGAATCTGAACCGGAGAGGCTGTAGACAGGCCCTGCTGGAGCACTACACACAGATAATGCAGTCCATTGGCTTAATCGTTCTCATCATCTGGCTTTTTGAGGTATGATATTAAGCCTGATTTCTATTTTAATATATTTTCAAGTGTAATTTATTCCTGTAATGGCAAGGCTGAATTTTCAGTAGCCATTAATGCAGTCTACAGTGAAAAATGATCATTCTAATAAGCTGATTTATTATTATCATCAATACTGAAAACAGTATCATTCAAAAGTTTGGGATTTTTAAAAATTAATACTTTTATTCAGAAAGGATGCTGTAACGTGGAATGAGAGGCAAGAGGCGAGCGGATCCATATGCGCGCTTTATTGTAGGGACGTGAGAGACAGATACGTGGTCGTACAGGCAGGGTCGAGACGGGAGCAGACAGGTAAATCACAGGCAAAAGAAGAGAATAGTCCTTAAACAAGCGAAAATCCACAAGGCAGGCGGCTAGGCAGACGAAAACGAGGAAACCAGGCGGGAAAGACAAAACACTGGGAACTAGGAACTGGGAACCAGAAACTAGGAAACAATAACAATAACAACACAACAAAACAACGATTCAACAATCCAGGAAGTGCACTGGGGAGGACCGGGGTTTTTATAGAACGCCTGATTGGTCACGGGGGCTGACGCAATCAGAGCGGTGGAGGATAGGAGATGCAGTCCGAGATGCAAAGTAACAGTCAGAGTGTGTAGGTGAAGCGAGAGTGACATCTGGTGGTGAGTGGACAACAGGACACCGACCAGATTCGTGACAGATGCATTAAATTGATCAAAGGTGACATTGATCAAAAGTGAAATATTTTGTAATGCTACAAAATATTTCAATTTCAAATAAATGCCGTTCTTTTAACCTTCCTATTCACTGAAGTAATAAAAAACATATAATGATGTTAATAAAAATATTAAACAGAAAAAAAACACTTTTAACTTTGATAAGAGCCATTATTAATAATTGAACACCAATTATAATTGTTAATTACAAATATTATATTGTTCACTGAAGACATTTACAATCCTATAAAATATTTCAGTTTCAAATAAATGCTGTTCTTTTGAACTTCCTATTCATTAAAGTAATAAAAAAACATATAATGATGTTAATAAAAATATTTAACAGACAAAAACACTTTTAACTTTGATAAGAGCCATTATTATTAATTGAACACCAACTATAATCGTTAATTATAAGTATTATATTGTTCATTGAAGACATTTATAATGCTACAAAATATTTCAATTTCAAATAAACGCTGTTCTTTTTAACTTCTTATTCATTAAAGTAATAAAAAAAACATAATGATGTTAATTAAACAGACAAAAACACTTTTAACTTTGATAAGAGCCATTATTAATAACTGAACACCAGTTATAATCAAGCACCAAATGAGCATATTTGAACGATTTTTAAAAGAAATGACTATGTTTTTACACTATTTTTACATTAACAATGTAATCAATAGTCCATTTAATAAAGCAAAGTATAAGTCTTATCAAGTTTGTGTTTTTAAGAATTTTACATTTATTACAAAGTAGGTGTAGAAATTCATACGTGTTGCGCAACTCGTAAAATGCGTACTTTTTTGCTCTAATCGTATGAATTTGTAGTGAGGTTGTATGAATTCATACAAATTAGCCACCTTGTAAAATATGTACGAATTGCCGTGAGATCAGGCTGATCACAGACACAGAGATGTACTTTAAATTTGACCAAACTGATTACTTATTAAAAACTCCCACAGATCATGTTTTTATGCCATTTTAAGTCTTGTTTTGTCATAACAAAGTGGTTTCATCTTTAGTCTAAGTTTGCGAGTTGTTTACTTACTTTTTTAAATCAGTCTTCCCATTCATGCCATTATATGGTTCATTCAGACAGATTCACGAATGTGCACAAGAGGCGGGATTTATCACATTAATCAATAACAGCTGAACATAATCAGTCACATCCAATCATAACGTATCATGGAGGTTTAGTGCCAAAAAATCTACGATTACCAGATTAAAGTTGTAATATTTTTAAAAATAAAGTCGAAATTACGAGAAAATTTTTGAAATATTAAGAGAATAGTCTAAATATTTTGAAAATAAAGTTGAATTTACGAGAATAAAGTCGAAAAATTTTGAGAATAAAGTTAAAATATTTTGAAAATAAAGTCAAGATTGTGTTTCATGATAAAACTGACAGAATTTAAAAACTGTGTTATATTAAAAGCAACAAAGCACGAAACTTTGCAATTACTGGGTGGCTGGCATGCTACAAATAATGAATGGAAGACGTTTAATATTATTTTCAATCATTTACTGTATTATACCATAAATAACAGCTTGTGAATAATCACTTAACGTTATATACCTCAGAAAAGACAACAATATAACTTATGTTAACAAGTTGGTGTCCACTTCAACCTTTAGAACGTTTTATTTTTGTTTTTAATTAAATACATGTGATGTTAAAAGTACCAAAAGCACAAAGCTTATTGCTATTATTGCATGGCTATTATTGAGCACAGTACACATAGTGCTAATGAATGCAATCGAAGACATGGAAATATTATTTCCAAGCATACTGTCCCTGCAAATATAACAGATGGTATGATTTCTGCTAATAATCCCACATATATTCAAATAAATTCCGGTTATCTGGCAACTTCTCCTGGTGCTTCCAATCTGGGCCATCAAAATATTATGACTTTAATTGCTATGATTTAATTCTAATAATTTCGACTTTATTCTCGAAAACACTTTGACTTTATTCTCGAAACATTTCGACTTTATTCTCGTGATTTTGACTTTATTCTTGAAATATTTCTACTTTATTATCGTAATTTCAACTTTATTCTCGAAATATTTCTACTTTATTCTCAAAATATTACGACTTTAATCTCGTAATTTTACATTTTTTAAATTTGGCACTAAAATATATAGCGGTGGTGTCACTGCTGGACGATGTTTCTTTAGAAAAGAGGTGATTTATACACTTTTTAATGTTATATTTTATAATATAGGGGTTGTTTTATTTTTTCTCTTTCCTCTAGGTGTCAGTGCTGACAGGAGTGCGTTATCTTCAAACAGCCATGGAGAATGTGCTAAGGTTAGGAGACCCTGACTCTGAGTCTGACGGCTGGCTTCTGGAGAACAGCATTGCAGACACTGCACGTTATAACTTTAACATCATCAAGAACCTGGGCAAATGCTATCAGGTGGATGACGATCCCAATATAGATGTACCAAACACCAGCCAGCAAGCACAAGAGAACGTGCCTGTAAAGCAAATCCCTGTGGCCCGGTAGTACAAGAGACACTGAGACATTTGCGACCCAGCCATTCAACAATGCCTTGGAGAGGCAGATCAAGCTCTGCATTGCAGCCTTTGACTCTTTACTTGATGCACACAAAGAGGAATGAAAGTGAAGAATGAACTTAAAACAATAAAACATAATGTAAGGAGCTCTAAGCTGAAAGGCACTTCATTGCAATGTAATCCTTGTGCCATACAAAAGGAAAAGACAATTAAATGTGAAACGCATTATAAGATGCTGGGGGACAGGACTGATTTGCAACACTGATTAACATTGCTGTAAAGAAAGATGGTAATGGAAGACAAGCTTCCTTGTGCCTCTACCCTGTAATGAAGATTATATTGTCCATCCTAAAAATATCTTAATGATAAACACATTTCAAATTAATCTGAAAAGGGTGCAATTAAAGGCCTTTGTTCCATTACTAAAGAGCTATTACCATCCATAAAGTATACAATGCCTTTTTCTCTTTCACTCACTTGCTTTTTACTTCTTTTATTGTAGGTCTGTATTCAGTTTTCCTACTAGTAAAGCATTCACATACTGCTTTGGAGTTTTGCAGTATCTGAAAGGATGAATTTTGCCTAGGCCATTGGGGCTAAAATGTTTTTTTTTTTTTTAATGGTGGCTTCTGAATGCATTATTGCAGCACTACTGTTTCATATAAGCTTAAATTGTTTCACAATATATTAAACCCATTGAGTTTTTATTCTTTTAATTGTGACTTTATTTCTCACAGTTGCTATTTTTTCTTACATTTGGTGATGATTCAAAGCAAAATGTGTTTTATTTTTTTCAGTTTTTACCAGCCATTTCTTAAATGCACAAATAAAATCAGACATCTGAGAAATTACGCGTGAAGACGTTTTGACAAAATCTCAGTTATAAGAAATTTAAAATTCAGCGATTTTATTTGTATTTTTCAGAAATGTTATTTGTACTTAAACTGTTGATGACATTTTTCTGCTCTATTTATCAGCATGTATTAAAACACCTACTTTTTTATTACATTTTATTAGTGAATAGCCTGCATTTAAAAAAAAATAATAATAATAATAATAAAATGTACTGCGTTTCGTTTGCTCTTGTTATGTTTGGTAAACCGTTCAAGGTAAGCCAAAGGATGCTTAACTTCCGGGCACAAGTACTGCTCCAAACCAAATCCCCTTAACTAAAGAGATTGTTCTGCGCTTATCTTGCAGTCAGTCTTCGAGACAGCCATCCGATTAACAGCGTCTTCTCCATCTTGGATTAACAACAAATCGACTAAAGTGGTAATACGCTGGCGACGTTGTCACGTGGTATATGTTACTTTTCACAGCGCTGGTCAGGAAAACCTGGATTGACCAATCACAGTCATTTGTGATTACGCGAACATTTTATTCAGTCTTTTTAGGATTTTAGTTTACATCATCTGCAGCTTTTATTGTTCAATACATTTTCCACATTTATTTCTTCGCTTGCCGCGCTTGTTATATATGTCCTGCCAGTCATCAGATATGTAGCATATAGTACAGTCTGAGTTAAATTGTCAAACATATGTAACTAATGAGAACTGTTAAGGATATCAAGTGGTATTCTCGTGTACACTGTACACCATATAAACAACTTTAATAAGGATATTCACAATTAATCATATTATTCGTTATTATAACTATATAGAATATTTATTATTATTATTATTATTATTATTATTATTATTATTATTATATTTTTTCGTAAGCACTCCGTTTTCAAAAATTAACACAATGCAAAAATAAATATCACGGAAATAAAGTAGGCCTATGAAAAAAAGTAAAAGCATCGATGTATATATGCCTTATGTGCGATGACGGTAGGACATACGTAAACTGCGTACCTCATCAAGAATGCGCGAAGGGCGGATGTTGCGTAATCTTCGTACGTAAGGTTTGTTATTGATGGCGACATCATGTGAACTGTTAGTTTAGTCGATTTAATGTGTTTGCAGTCAGTGGTTTTGAAACATCCCTGTCTGTAGTCGTTCAACAAGGATATTAGGCACTGACGTCGAATCAAAAAATTGTAAGTAGTTTGGCCTCGACCTTATTTTGCTATATTTCTACTTAAATCTATGAACATCTAGAACCTAAAGCACATGAATTCGAACACTGTATTGCATTATTTAACGTTTCTATAATGTTCAGTAAAAGTGTATTTGTATGTTAGCGCAGACTGACTGTATATGTGAAAGAAATCTTAAAAGTAGCACTGTCAACATCATTCCTGCCTATCATTTACGAATTATATTACAGATACTCACATCCTTTATATCCTAGTTCAAACGACGCTGTTTTGTTTAGCTGTTATTTCTGGCTGTGATGAGAATGACAGACTGATTACTCTTCTATAGTCATTACATAACGTTCTGCATTGCATGTAAGCTACAGCTGCCATTTGGTTTTGAAAACTATATGAAAATATCGTAGTATTTCAGATTTTTATAATGAAAAGGCCGTATGAAAGACATAACATACGTAAACAAATCAGTTGCAAATCCTGTAGATCTCTTATTGTATTGCATGTTTTGTCCCCAAAACTAAAAACGAATCATTTAAAATATCATCTCACTAAGACATATTCGAAGATATAGAGTAAATAACAGATATTTATATATAGTTTATGTAAGCAGTCAGCATGTTAAGTTATATAAGTTTAATTGAGTTACAAGCATAGAATTTGATCTTACCTTTCAGCCATATAAATAATATCTGCACCATATTTTTTTGCAAAAATAAATAAATAAATAAAATTGATGTTTGCATTCTCCTCGAATATGTTCTTCCTATATCATATTGTATGAGCCATAAAAGCCTGATGTATTGAACATGATACAATATATGAAACACATGAAGACTTTTGGTATGAGATAAATGTATCTATTTTTGTTGCAATATTTTTCACCACAGCATCATGAAGACGAGCATCTTCTCCCTCTTGGTCAGAGCATCTCTCCTTGCTGTGTCCGTTCTTGGGCAAACCACAGATGTCAAAGAGCTTGCCGAAAGGAATGCCGACTTTGCTACCCGGCTTTACAGCAAGATTGCTAGCTCAAATGATGACAACGTAGCCGTTTCGACCCTCGGGGCTACCTTGGCCTTAGCCACATTAGCAGCCGGGGCTGGTGGGGCTACTCGCACCGAGCTGCTACAGGGCATAGGTGTGGCCTCCATGGAGAAAGATGGAGAGCCAGAACGGATTCAGACCCTACTCAAGCAGCTGAGAGAGACCACAGCTCAAATCCAGGCCACTGGCCTCTTCATGAAGCAGGATGTCAAAGCAGGCGACAGCTTCAGCAACCAGATTAAACAGTTTTATGGTGCAGATGTTCAAAATGTGAATTATGCCAATGGACAGCAGGCCAAAGGGAGTATCGATGATTTCGTAAGAGGCCGAACAGGGGACAAGGTCAGAGATGTGGTGGAGAATGTAGATCCACAAAGCATGGCGATGTTAATCAGCGCAGCTTTCTTCACAGGTGAGGAGAAAACAAAAGAATGATGTCATAATTAACATTTTATCTTAATATTTCAAGTAGTAGCTGCTATTGATGTTATATATGAGCACATTTGTTTTCTAATATATGCTAATACCACATTATCCTGCTTTCCGAGTTAAAATTTTAGAAAAACAGTCCATTGCAATGTTCAAAACAAACAAGATGAACATCTGATCACTGAATGCCACAACTGACCAATTAAAATCAGGTACTTCAGAGAGCTGTGTATTAAGTTTCAAAAAAAGTGAATGTGAAAAGACAATCATTTGGTCTTTAACAGGTCAGTGGCTGCAACCCTTCAATGCTACCTTCACCCAAGAGGAGCGTTTCTATGTGAACAAGTATAACATTGTGCAAGTGCCCATGATGCTCCATTCTGGCAAATACTACCTGGCTTATGACCCCACATTAAAGGTTGGGATTCTGAAACTGCCCTGTGAAGAGGGCATTGCCATGCTTGTCCTTCTTCCAGATGAAGATGTGGACTACACCTACATTGATGAATCCATGACTGGTGCAGTGTTTCGTGGATGGGTTGCAAAGCTGAAAAAGACGTGAGTCATGTAATCAGTCTCTCACATTTTCACAAATTAATGTGGTTTTTTTAAATGACTCAAATCTCCATCAAACTCACGCTGAGCAGCCAAAGTGAGCAATCATATGACATACTTGAAAACAGTTTATAGTTACCCTGTAGAAACGTGCGATTTTCAAGACACATTTCTGTTGATCTCTAAAGATCAGTTTTGTCTCTGTCCTCAGGAAGCTGGAGATTCAGTTGCCCAGATTTTCTTTGAAGCAGTCCAACTCACTAAGTACAAGTCTGCCCAGTCTGGGCATTAACGAGATCTTCGGGAGTACAGCAGATCTCTCTGGAATCAGCGGTGACGAAGGCCTAAAACTGTCAGAGGTGTGACATCTTTCCAACAATACATGAAAATCTTCAACAATTTCCTTGTCAATTGATTTTTTTCATGTCTATCAGTTTTTTCATGTCTACTAGTATTAGCTAGTAATCATTAGTTAATTGTATTGTGAAGCACAGAAAAAAAAAAAAAAACTATAAAAACTTGAGATACTTAAAAAAGAACTCTGATCAAAATTAGAGAACACTAACAGATACCTGCAAGTTATTGGTGTTAATCTGGCACCTGCTGCTAATTTCCTTAATTATCTGACAAACCCTATTTAACTGGCAGCATTCCTCCAATTTTCACTGAGATTGCAAGATGGTGGGTCAAAGGGATGACACTTTCAGTCACTGCAAGAGAAGTTGGTCAAGCCAAATCTGTGATTTCATTTAAGTCCCCCAAAAAGACTGGTTGTCCAGATAAGACAAATGCATGAGAAGACAGGATAATGCAGAGACTCTCAATGGGGAATTGGTTCAACACTGCAGCTAGAATTGCTTTTAAGTTCAGTGCTGAACAGGGTAACAATCTGTCTCAGCATGTTATGTACAGCATTATTATGTTCAGCGTGAAACTGGGGAAAGACTGAACCCAAAGTGCGTAAGGAAGTGGAGGGAGTTTCATGGTTTGGGGGATGTTTTCTACAGTAGGAGTTGGGGCTCTTATACAAATACATTGGAAGAGTGAATGCAAATTTTATCAGAACCTCCTTGAGCAACATGCAGTTCCTTCCCTGCAAGCATCTCCCAATCAGCCAGCAGTTTTAATGCAAGACAATGCCCCCATTACACTGCAAAACAGGTAAAGCAGTTCCTTGAAGCTAAGGACACTGAAATAATGAAATGGCCAGGCCGAAGTCCTGTTCTAAACCCAATTGAAAATCTCTGTTAGTCTACAGTGGTTACTGTTCTGTCATTTTGATAACTCTGTTTTCCACAAAATTATGGTTTTTGTTAAAATCCCTTAGATATTTTGTCAAACATGTTAGCAGAATAGTGGTATTCAGCTAATATTAGATAAATGTACAGCTAATATTCCTTCATATTTTGAGGGATGAAGATTAACAATATTAAAGAAAAAAATCAAGTGTTTATAGATTGTTTTCTAATTTTGATCGCTGTAATATATAGTAAAAGATGCACCATCATGCATTGACCAATGCCTTTTGATTCCAGGTGGTACAGAAGGTCAACGTGGAGGTGGATGAAACCGGAGGCTCAGTGGCCGATGCCTCCAGCAATCTCTTTATGACCCCTCTTCCTCCCAGGCTCACATTCAATCGACCCTTCATTTTTGTTGTCTACCATGAAGCCACAAAATGCATCCTCTACATAGGACGTGTGGTCGACCCAACTAAGAACTAATTATGTATAGAGAAACTACCAATGTGTGCTCACAGTCTACTCATAGATTAACCTGTTGTTTAAATAACCAATTTAGAATTTAACATTTATTTGTGTAATGTAGTGTTTTAAAGCAAAAATGTCAGTATAATATAATAACAATACAACGTTTGATAAGGAAACAACTGTAAATGTATAGTGTTTTCTGAAATGGTTGATTTAGGAGATTTATTGTTGGCATGGAGTGTTGCCCACACAGTATAATGTTACATGTGACAAGTAACTTGTTTTTTGTGCTTCTGGAGATTTGTCAGTATCAGCATAGTATTCATATCAGCACTTTAACAGGCTGTTCAAATGCAACTCATTAAAGCACGTCATATTCAACATGAATTTTATTCATTGGGTACTAAGATGTTGGCGTTAATCAATCAGGTGCTGGGCAGCACCAGGCACAATTTCATTGGTGGGATGGGATGGAGAGTTCCAAAACTCTTCAATCATAAAAATACATAGTGCTTCTTTTTCTCTTAGCCACTTCAAAAATATAAAACAGAGAATTTGCAAAGCATGCTATAATACAAGAAACAAAATAATGAGGCAGTAAATTAAATACATTCAATTACTCCTCAACTCTCGGTTTCATTTTATGACGTATGGTGCGAGTTGTCGTGTGAAATAAGGCAGAGATGGATCAATGCAGACCTTAATTGATGCCCCAGCATATCTTAAGATGTTTCTGGTGTAGAAGAGAATGGACACATCAAAATGGAGGGACACTGCTGCTGCAGAATGAAAAGTCTTGTAGAAAGGGGCTTTAAGTCAGAAGGCAAAGTGGTAATCACTCTCTCCCAGACTGCATTCCAAATGAATTTGACTTCCGCTGTCTGTCGGACACAAATAGAAAAACATCACAGAAGTCAAGATCAGTCCTGTGGAATCATAAAATCATATAAACATAAAAGACTTAGTTGAAGTCAAAAGTTGCAGAATCTGCAAAATGTTAATTATTTGACCAAAATAAGAGGGATCATACTAAATGCATGATACTTTTTATTTAGTACTGGCCTGATAAGATATTTCACATAAAAGATGTTTACATATATTCCACAAGAGAAAATAATAGTTGAATTTATAAAAATGACCCTGGGGTTGGGTGAAAACGTTTAGAATCTGAAGATCAGGTTAAATTTAACTTGTTTTGTCTTAAGGGAAGCATGGAAGTACCTTCTGTAGCTTCTGAAGGGCAGTACAAATGAAAAAAATATGATATTTAGGCAAAATAAGAAAAATGTACAGATCCTCATTCTATTCAAAAGTTTTCACCCTTCAGTGCTTAATACATCGTTTTTCCTTCTGGAGCATCAGTGAGCGTTTGAACCTTCTGTAATAGTTGCATATGAGTCCCTCAGTTGTCCTCAGTGTGAAAAGATGGATCTCAAAATCATTCAGTCATTGTTGGAAAGGTTCAAATACACAAAAATGCTGCAAAACCAAAGACTTTGTGGGACCTGAAGGATTTTTCTAAAGAATAACAGGCAAAGGACTCATGTACAACTATCACTAAACGAAAAAACTTGCTGTGGATCATTCAGGTAACAACACAGTATTAGGAATCAAGTGTATGTAAAATTTTGAACAGGGTCATTTTTATAAATTATAAACAATTATTTTCTCTTGTGGACTATATGTAAATGTCTTTCATGTGAAATATCTTATTCAGATCAGTAATAAATAAAAAATAACATGCATTTTGCAAATAACATGCAACTTTTGACTTCACCTGTATACCCAAAATGTCATGATTAATCAAAAAGTACAGGATCACATTACGTACACAGAGAGTTTCCTAGACTGTGTGTCTTTATTCCCGTTACTCCGGTGATCCACAGAGCTGCTCGTGTTGCTGCGGATCAGGACGGGCATGGAGGAGGATGATGGGGTGGCGGAGATTGATGAAGCAACATTAAAGTGGTGGGGTCGCAGATTATCGTCTATAAAACAAACAATTACAGGTAAACAACAGAAAGTTTGTGTAAAAGAGCACAAGTCATTATAATTCACAATGAAATTTTAATAGATACCATTTAATGGTAACATAGCGCTCTTTCCCGGTCCAGGGCAACTTCCTGTGTCCTTCACTTTTCTAAAGAGAAAATGGTGAGTATAAATGTGCTATGTAACTACTGGTGAAGGGTCATGGCAAATTCATGACAAAATTCAAAATTCAGACAGAAGTCAGCTGGTGCAATCCACTGCAATAGCAACACAAGAGCAATGAGATGATGACGTTACATACAAGGACTTGTCTGGGTTTGTCATCTTGGGTGTCGTGGGATGACCGCTGAGGGAACGACTGCGTGCTAGTTTGGCTCTCCGCATCTCCTTACCTACAAACATAATCAGTGTTGAGAAAATAAGCACCTTCGAATTCCGAAACCTTTAGAAAATATTTACATTTTAATGTCATTTGTAAAAATTAGTGCTGTCAAAATTGGGACGTTAAAGCAAGGGATTAATTTTTCCAGTTTAATGGCGTTAAAAATATTTAAGGTTGGCCACCCCACTCACAACTGCTTCTTCTGTCTCTTTTTTTAATGACAAGAAGTGCATTTATTTAGTCGCAAAACATCTTCACGACTACATCAAATGGGAGACTTTCAGACGCGCACTCCAACTTCACTTCAGCGCCAGGCGAAAGACAAACGGGTACAGGCGACGAGAAGCTTCAGTAGAAACACAGTGAACTGCGGTCAGATGAGATGTTGTCAGGCCATATGTCAGTAAATACGAATTTTCCTGTCCTGTCAGCTGTTATACTGTGCTCATGCTCTTTAATTGCACACAAATGCCGCAGAGCGTTGTAGTCAGTATCATTTCATATTAATGCACGAATGAAACCACGAGCATGCGTGTCAGATTCGTGTCACGTTCAGCAGCGGCAGCTCTTAAAGTAATAGCAGCCAAATAACCTAATAACCCAGCTGCTGTGATGTCTGTTAATCAAAGAACAAAGGAAATAAGCGAAATTCAATAACTTTTATAGCTTTAAGGATTCATCCATATTTAATTTAGTATTTAGTGTCTGGTAATTTATTAAATTTATGTATGTTTCCTACTTGCTGAAGAGCACAGGTAAATAATAGGTTTATGTGAAGACTGTCTTTCACTTAAATTAAAAGTTGTTATTTTTTAAAGTCTAATAAATGTTAAAATGGTGAATTGCTATAGTCAATGGTTAAATATGAGGACAAAAAGAACAATTTCCTAGAGATATCAGTAACATTGGTATCAGTGATACCTTTAGTCATTAAAAAAATATTTATCAAATATTAAAAATATGCTGTCTTTATGTTGTTTCTACATTAATTTAAAGATTGAATGTGAAATTATCGCAATATGAAAGCAAGTTTAAAAACTTTAATGTTATTAATCATTAATGTGGAATTAATCACGATTAATCACTATTAATTTCAGAAAAAAAAATGTCTGACCAACCTCAAACTTAACAATAGTGTCATGAACATTTTTTTAAAACATATTTACTAGTGCTGTCAATCAATTTTTTTCTGAAATGAATCGTACCTAACATTAAAGTTGTTAAATATACTTTTATATTGTAATAATTTCCCATTCAATCTTCACATTAATGAAGAAACAACATCATAAAGACAGTATATTTTTAATACTTGTTAAATATTTTTTATGACTAGGAACTAGTCTAGCTCTAGTATGACTAGTTCTTTTTTTCTATATATATATATTTTTATGTTCACCAAGGCTGCATTTGATTAAAAATACAGTAACTGTTTTGTCAACTGTTTTCTATTTTAATATAATTTAAAATGTAATTTATTTCTGTGATGGAAAAGCTTAATTTTCAGCATCATTACTCCAGTCTTCAGTTCAGTTCAGTTCAGTTTCACATGATCCTTCAAAAAATCATTCTAATATGCTAATTTGCTGCTTAAGCATTTGCTGAACTTACCATTTACTCTTTAATAAACAAAGTTCAAAAGAACAGCATTTATTTAAAATATTTTTACTAATCAATTTAATGCTTCATTGCTGTATTCATTTAAAAAAAAAAAGAAATGACTGACTACAAACTTATGAACTGTAGCGTATACAGTAAAACAAATGTAATGTTTTTGCTATTCATTATTCAGTTAACATAAATGTACATCTGGAAAGATGCTAACCAGCAGAAGAGGATGATGTTGCTCCTGATGTAGATCCTGACATTCCTTTACTACCAGAAAGGCCTGACTTGCTGTCTCGTTCTGCATTACAAAAACATTACAAACTAAAGTAAACGCCCACATATATTTGGAACATTTACATATGTAAGCTAGTAAAACATTGAGAGAGAGGGTGCATAAATGAACGTCACTCACGTTTCTTCTCCGACTGTTTATCCCCAGCTAGTTTCGCCTCACTCTGCTGTCGTTCTAGCAGTTCCTATGTGTTACAAAACCACAAACACGACAGTAATGTATAAATTTATATTTTTGTCTTCTTTTTCCTGACATCAAAAAGTTTAATTTACAAAATTTCATTTTCAGGCCCAGTCAGTCAACAACTAAAATGAAAAAATAAAATGATTTCGGTGTAAAAAACATGACTACCATTATAAATGAACTTGCTGCCTTCATAAAATGATTAAAAAAGGGCAAATCGCTCACCATTTCAAGTAAAAGAGTCTCCTCCTTCTCCTTTTTCTGATCCAAAAGCTCTCTTTCATGCCGTTTATGATACTATAAATATGAAAATTATTTCATCACTAACAGTAAAACAAAATTAACTCACAGTGTTCAGAAAAAATGTTAACAGATCTTTCATACCGGCTCTGTTATATCCATTTTGTCAAGCTCTAGAACTGTCTAAGAAAACATAATAAAACAATATGAGGATTTAATGACATCTATTAATGAAATGATTTTCAATTTATTAATAATCTTCACAAAAGACTAAAGGTATGATCACATTTACTGTTCTTAATGGGCAAAATCCTGTCATTTCAGGTGGAAACTGTGTGAGTGTGAGAGATTTTCCTACGCAGATTTCGCAATGAGTTTAAGTTGATCATGTGAATTCACCATGTTGCTGCTTGGTTTGAAAGTAACTTCTCTGTGAGCTTTTTGGCCACAAAATTTTACCAAAAGTTTGCTAATGTGAGCACATTTTAATAATGGGAGGCTCACCTTTCGCAAAGTTACCACTACATCTTTGTCCTTCTCACGGCACAACAATTTCCGGACACAGAACTCCAGCTGCTGAAGTAGATGTTTGTCTGTTGGCTTGATGGTGGATCTCAGTTTGGGTAACATATAACAGAGCTTGTACCTGCCAGATGTTTATTTTTGGTTAAATAAAACGAACAGTAAGCAGTAATGTTAAACCATTAGTCACGGCACAGTAAACAAGGACGCAATAACAGAAGTTAAAAAAATGTTGTTCACCTGACATTGGCTACGGGGTCACTGACCAACTCAAGTGCTGGAATGAGGAAATGTTTGCAAAAATACGACTTGGAGAAGAGGTCTATTGTGATTTCACACAGGTCCAGATAGCGAAGCCTGTTCCAGTAGCTTCTACCTTGAGCAAGGTCTTAAATTCAGAAGAGATACAGTCCTGAATCACTGAATCTCATACACAAACATGTAAAGCAAGCAGATCCTGCTTTTTTTTACCTTGCTTTATTTTGCTGATTATTTCTTGCCGCTGTTCCTGTTTGCGGTTATAGCGCAAGAACACGCATAACGTCCTGACAGCTTCCCGCTGGACTGGTAGAACGTTCTAGAACAGAGTAAACAGGACAGATGAAATATACACTTCAAATTCAGAGAATGTACAGACAGGGGTGTGTGTGTGTAAAAGGTTTACATTGGTAGTGATGATGCTGAACATCCTTTGAAAGAAGCGGAAGTAGATCTGGTCTCCAGAGATGACACGAGGCAGACAGGAGTAGCACTGGAGGAGTTTCTCATGAACCCGCCAGTGCAGTGAGGACGCCGCTTTTTGCTCTGCTGCTACCAAAGCAGGCACCAAGTCTGGTATATTCACCTGCTGTATAAGGTTGAGAGTGATGTCAGTAAGATTTGCTTTATTTATTTTTTAATTTATACTTCTATTCAGCAAGGACACATTAAATTGATCAAAGTGGCAGTAAAGACCTTCAAATTGGTACCAAAAATATTTGAAATGCTGTTCTTTTGAACTTTCTATTCATTAGAAAATCCTGAAAAAAATGTATCATGGTTTCCACAAAAATATAACTATTTTTAACATTGATAATAAGAAGAAATGAGCATCAAATCAGCATATTAGAATGAATTTTAAAGGATCATGTGACACTGAAGACTGAAGTAATGGCTGCTAAAAACTCACCTTTGCCATCACAGGAATAAATTCAATTTTAAAATATATTAAAACAGAACATGGTTGTTTTCCAGTTTTATTTTACTGTATTTTTGATCAAATAAATGCAGCATTGGTAAGCATAAGAGATTTCCTACAAAACACTTAAAAATATTAACAAAGCCAACATTTTGAATGTTAAAAAAGTTAGAATTCATTCATTAGAATTAAAGCCTTATACAAACTGTTCTGTTTTATTATGTTATTATGTTTTACAGTTCTTTCTATTTTGCTAATAATTTAATTAGTTAATTAAAATATAAATAATCGTATGAAATATATTTAAATGATTTAAATAAAAAATTAAATATAATGATTTATAATAACTGTCTATTATTGTTTCAAGAATTAATATTTTTAAATAACTAAATAATAATATAAGTGTTTAGTATTGTTTATTACTGTTAGGACCTTAAATATTGCATAAATATTAAAACTACTGCTCTCAAATTGATTAATCACAAATAAACGGATCCAAAATTACAGTTGTACATATATATTTTTTCATATTTATATATCAAGTATATTATATAAATATACACTACCAGTCAAAAGTTTTTGAACAGCAAGACTTTTTATGTTTTTTAAAGAATTATCTTCTGCTCACCAAGCCTGCATTTATTTGATCCAAAATACAGCAAAGGCAGTAATATTGTGAAATATTTGTACTATTTAAAATAACTGCTTTCTATATGAATATATTTTAAATTGTAATTTTTTCCTGTGATCAAAGCTAAATTTTCAGCATCATTATTCTAGTCTTTAATGTCACAAGATCCTTCAGAAATCATTCGACTATGCTGATTTGCTGTTCAAGAAACATTTGTTATTATCATTATTATTATCATCAATATTTAAAACAGCTGAGTACATTTTTTTCAGGATAATGAACAGAAAGATGCAAAGATCAGCATTTTTCTGAAATAAAAAGCTTTTGTAACATTATAAACTATACCATTCAAAAGCCTGAAGTCAGTACTTCATATAATTTTGGGGAAAGAAATTATATAAATTAATACTTTTATTTAGATAAAGACGATTATATGATGATAAAGACATTTATAATGTTACAAAAGATTTCTATTTCAGATAAATGCTGTTCTTCTGAACTTTCTATTCATCAAAGAAACCTGAAAAAACTTCTACTTCTGTTTTCAACATAATAATAATATTAAATGTTTTTTGAGCAGCAAATCAGAATATTACAATGATTTCTAAAGGATCATGTGACTGGAGTAATGATGCTAAAAATTCAGCTTTAAAATCACAGGAATGAATTACATTTTAAAATGAATTCTAATTTTAAAATAATAAAAATATTTTAAAAATATTAACTGTTTTAGCTGTGCTTTGGATAAAATAAATAAAAAAAGCTTGGTGAGCAGAAGACACATCTTTAAAAAACATAAAAAATCTCTTGACTGGTAGTGTATATTAAATCTATTTCTTAAATGTACACGGGTAGGTATACTTTTACTATGGATGTGATCAATTTGACAGTGCTAATTAAAAAAAGTCTAGAACACAGTCAGAAAAAAGCATAGCAGATACCTTGCTCTCAGGTCCTGCTCCCTCGCCTCTGGAAGTGGCCAGCTCTAAAGTCTCTTGAAGATTGTTTAACAGAGCATCCAATACCTGCAAATTCAAAAGCATTGAGCTAATGCTAATCTAAGCCCTTCAAATCGAACAAAGCCTTCTCGTCACCAGATGTTTCAGAAACACATTTCTACCAACCCCAGGAAGGGATGCTAAAATTAGAGATAAGCTGGGGTGAGATCACTGACTATAACAGATAGTCTATAATGTTCGGTTTCCATCATCATTAATCATGAAAATCACTATGTCTGATGGCTCGGGGAGCTTTGCACTATAGTGGATGCTAATGCAGTGTGTGACTAACACCGCTCAGAGGATCATGACAGAATAAACAATACCACACTCTAGTCTTAGCTAGGGAGGTGCAATGCATTCATTCATCCTACACAGTTGCATGCAACCTCCGCAAAGGCTCACACACTTGTGCACACAGCCTTATACATACACACACACGTAGGCATGGCATGTCTGGCGCCTATGAAGAATTTTTGGTAGTTTGGTGTTAAAGGTGATGTGTGTAACTTTTTTTTAATGCTACAAGAGTTTTCAAATGGATTGCAAATGAGGGAGTGTTTGGAAAACCTGCTATTTTTTCCGCCCCAAGTCCATTTAAGTGCTGCAGAAATTACACACTTCATCTTTAAGGTCTACATATACTTAATTTTCGTTAATATATTACAAAGAGAGGGCCAAATAATTTTATTTCTATGCTCTACACACACTCCAAAAGGGAATTTCTTGTCTAACTAATGGGCATCCAAATCTAAAGGTTACATAAGCGCAGTTGGCCTTGCGAGGAGGGGGTTTTGAATGGTCAGACGGCTATTTGTTCATGTGAACTCAGCGGTTAGTAGAGGTCCTGAGAAAGACTGAGTCTTTCTGTGAAGAAAGTTGCGATGTCTCGCACAGCACATTGTGCCAAGGAAATGACTGTTCTGACTGAAGCTGTCACAGACAGCTGAAAGCTCTTTTAATAAACAAATGCACACACACACACACACACACACAAACCTCTTTTCAGGTCTCACCTCTAATGAGTCATCCTGCAGCAAAGTGATTAGCTCTTTGTGTATGTAATGCACATTTGGGCCCAGCAATTTGACCACCTAATGCAGAGGGATTAGAAAAGATGGTATTGTACGTGCTGAACTGAGGCATTTCTACCTGTCAAAATGTGAGTCACATTGTGTACTATGACAAAAATATGTTTAAATGAGATTCTGAGTTTGTACCTCATGGAAACCACCAGCTGCCGTCCTCCGTACTGAAATCTCAGGATCATGACAAAGACTTGAGAAGGTACGATATAATTCAGACAGAAAGTGGTTTGGATCGGCAAATAGCACTATGGCCTGCAAATAAATAAGAAGCAAATCTACAGACATGCTTATAAATTATTCAAGAAAGTAACCAAATATACACTACTAAATATTTCAAATAAATGCTGTTCTTTTGAACTTTCTCTTCATCAAAGAGTCCTGAAAAAAAACTTATTTAACAAAAATATTAAGCAGCACAACGGTTTTCAACACTGATAGTAAGAAGAAGAAGATAACACTTCGATTGAATTACATTGATTTCTGAAGGATCATGTGATGCTGAGGACTGAAGTAATGGCTGCTTTGTCATCACAGGAATAAATTACATTTTAAAATATATTCAAATAGAAAAGCTAGTTTAAATTGTAATAATATGTTACAGTACTACTGTATTTTTGATCATTTTAGAATGATTTCTGAATGATCCTGTTACAGCTGACATGGAGTAATGGCTGCTTTGTCATAACAGGAATACATTACATTTTAAAATATAATATATATACACTACCGTTCAAAAGTTTGGGGTCAGTAAGACTTGTAATAGTCTTTAAAGAAGTCTCTTATGCTCATCAAGGCTGCATTTATTTGATTAAAATATAGAAAAAAAACAGTAATATTGCAAAATGTTTTTACAATATAAAATAATGTTTTTTATTTTAACATACTTTAAAATAGAATTTATTCCTGTGGTGAAAAGCTGAATTTTTATCAGCTGTTACTCCAGTCTTAAGTGTCACATGATCCTTCAGAAATCATTCTAATATGCGGATTTATTATTAGAATGATCAATGTTGAATAATATCAACAGTTGTGCTGCCAAATATTTTTTGGAACCTGTGATTTTTTTTTTTTTTCAGGATTCTTTCATGAATAACAAGTTTAAAAAGTACAGTGTTTATTCAAAATATAAATATTTTATAACTTATAATTTATAATTTATAAATTATTTATTATTAACTTTTAATAAACTTTTAATTATTAACTTAATACATCCTTGGTGAATAAAAGTATTAATTTCTTAAAAAAAAAAAAAAAAAGAAACAATAAAAATGTACTGACCCCAAACTTTTGAACGGTAGTGTATATATAATATACAATATATTAAATGTAGGGCTGTCAGTTTAACACGTTAATTAATAATTAGTTATAAAAAAATAATGCAATTAAAATATTTTTACGCAGTTAACGTGCTGGCCCCGCCCCCAGACCTGTATGTCATCTTATATTTTTTATATAGTTGGCTGTTGACAAATATGATGCAGGGCAACAACTCTTGCAGTTACGCTCTAAAAAAAAATTGTTTTATTTTTGTCTCATATTTATATATCACATATCACATATCACATATCACACAGGCAGCAAGAGCAATTTGACACGAGTGCTGATTTTGTCCAGATCTATCACAAGCTCAATTTTGCAGAGAACATATTACATTTGAAGCCATAGCAGAATTATTGCACGTCTCTGAATGAATCTGTGTTTTAAATGAATCGTGTGAACCAATAATTCAAAACCCATTCATAAAGAGAGACATTTGCTTCATTCCTGAATGAATCAGCCGTTTGAACGAATCAAATGAATGAATGAATGAATGAATGACCAATGAAGACATTCACCGCCACCTGCTGGCAGATTTAGTTTCTTATTTAGAGTGTCGTATATATATGAAGTAACTTGTATATATATATATATATACAATAATCATAAAAACATTACAGGGATAGTTCACCAAAAAAATGTAAATTCTGTCATTATTTACCCACCCTCATGTAATTTCAAACCTTTCTTTTGTGTAACATAAAAGAAGGTATTTTGAAGATTGTTGGTAACAAAGCTGTTTGGTTAACAATGACTTTCATCATATGAACAAAAAGTACTGAGATTTTTCTCATATTATCTTCTTTCATGTTCTATAGTTCACATTAGGCCGTTGCAGCCTAAATGTTTATGTGTAAAACATAAAATATTTCTTTCTTTCTCATTTAACACAAAATAGCTTTCAATAATCTGTTGTGGGTATTTTCACAGTCAAATTTATTTTGCGATTAATTAGATTAATTAATCAATCAAAACATCATGTAATTAATTAGATTACAATTTTTAATCGACTGACAGCCCTAATATAAATAGAAAAGTTTAAATTGTAATAATATTTTACAGTTTTAGTGTTTTTACTGTATTTTTGATCAAATCAATACAGCCTTGGTAAGAAAAACATGGAAAAAATAAACTACGGTAATGTAGTTCAGGCAAAGATAAAAATTATAAAAATAAAAATCGCATTGCATTGTGAATTGAGTTAATCATTACATCCCTTTTTTTAGTTGGATCTTTTCAATGAATCAGTGAGTCAATGACCCAGTTGCACCCTGTTGAAATTAAACATTATCAGTGAATAACAACTTATATATAATATACAAATCCAGACTACTTTCGTAACACTTTTACCATGCTTTTGGGTCCCGCTTAAAGACCTTGAAAGCTCCAGTGTGTAAATGATGACAGCATTTCCATTTTTGGGTGAAATGGTTCTTTAATGAAAACCATTCTGAAAATGAGCATGTACTGTATCTACTTGAGTCATTTAAAATAATAATGGCTTCTTGGACATAACTTTCAGCCACCTACATCTCAGACTGTTCGCAAACTTCTGAATGACTGCGGCTATATATAACTACACTAACAACAAAGGACCACTTCAGACATTGATGATGGAGCAGTCAGAGGTCTAATTTCTTCAAATGAGCTGTTGAGCTATTCTAGAAGCTTTTGCCTCCACTGACAAGCGTTAAAAATAGATAACAGTGCCTGAAAATTTTGGTTCAAATCATAAAAATATTCTGAAAATTTTTTTAACATGCAATTCCTAAACAATAAAAAGTATTTATTAAGATTGTTTAGACTTAGACTAAAACAGTTATGGATGCAAGGCAGGGAAACTCACAGGAAAGTTGTAGGCACAGTTCCTGCGCACTAGGGCGTATTTGTTCTCCAGCTCCAGTGGGTAGGGCTGGCTCTCGCAATGCCCGTTTTCATGCTGCAGACCCAGACAGCACAGCTTCTTATAAAACTCCAGAAACCAGAGGTGCTGCTCGTCAGTAAAAGACTCTGTTCAAATAAAAGATACAAAAATCCATGTTATGACTCATAGATTGTACTTCTAAAACATTTCAAAAAGATGTAAACAGGAAGCAGACAGTCACCTGAGAGCCCGTGACAAAGTTTTCCATACTGGAAGGACAAGGAGGCCAATACTGCCTCATCTCCTTTGAAGCATTTTTCACAGAATGCCTTCACCAAGGGAAATATGACACAAGTCCTGTCATCTATGAAAAATGGTGACAGAAAAGAGGGGAGGGTGAGAAGATGACAGAGAAAGAGCATGAGACAAGTTTCAACATCTTTTCACAAGGGAGCCACATGCCAGTTATTAAGTCTGATGTTCCAGTATGCACCTAATGTATGGAAATAACTGTGCTGTGTCTGATGATATGAGCAGGTACACAGCATGTGTTTCAAACTATACTCTGTGAAACAATAGAAAGTGCAAATGTTTTCACACCTCTCTGACACATCTCTGTTTTTCTGTAATTCAAGTCCCTTTCAGATTGTCTGACTTCCACAACAGAAAAGCTGATATTAAAGCAAGACACTACAGGTGAAAAGGGTAAAAATTAACTAATAGATATCACCATATTTCACACAGGGGATAGTTCACACAAAAATAAAAATTGTCATTAGTACTACTATTTTACTATTTTAACGATGTCCTTACTATCTTTCTGGGCCTTGAAGGGTCAGATAGCTCTCGGATCAAATATATCTTAATTTGTGCTCAGAAGATGAACAATTTACAGATAATGTACTCACCCCCTTGTCATCCAAGATGTTCATGTCTTTCTTTCTTCAGTCATAAAGAAATTGTGTTTTTTGAGTTATTTCTCCATATAATGGACTGATATGGTGTTTGAACTTCCAAAATGCAGTTTAAATGCGGCTTCAAACGATCCCAAATGTGGTTGTAAATGATCCCAGCTGAGGAAGAAGGGTCTTATCTAGTAAAACGATCTTTTATTTTCATTAAAAAAATACAATTTAAATACTTTTTATTCTCAAACGCTCGTCTTGTCTTGTTCTGCCTGAACTCTGTGTATTCTGGCTCATGACAGTTAGGGTATGTTGAAAAACTCTGATCGTATTATCTCCCTCAACTTCAAAAATCATTTCAAAATCATCCTACATCGCTGCAGAAGTACTGACCCAAAGTGAACATGCAAAGAAGATCAAACACCCTTAACAAAAAACGTAAAATAGCCATACAGGACGATTTTTAAGTTGACACACCCTAACTGTCATGAGCCCGGAAAAAAACAGAGGTCAGGAAGAACAAGACAAGACGAGTGTTTGACATTAAAAAGTATATAAATTGTATTATTTTTATGAAAATAACCGATCATTTCGCTAGATAAGACCCTTCTTCCTCGGCTGGGACCGTTTACAACCGCATTTGGGATCGTTAGAAGCCGCATTTAAACTGCATTTTGGAAGTTCAAACTCGGGGCACCATAGAAGTCCACTATATGGAGAAAAATCCTGAAATGTTTTCATCAAAAAACATAATTTCTTTACGACTGAAGAAAGAAAGACATGAACATCTTGGATGAGAAGGGGGTGAGTACATCATCTGTAAACTGTTGTTCTTCTTCTTGGACTTCTTCTTTAAATATACAACATACAAATTTGCATACAATTCCAGAACAGAAATATGAACACTCGATAAAGCCAAAATTCATTTGTTTCATTTTTTCACAATAAATGTTTTTACAGAGGAGATTCTGAACACCTTTATCACTCCATAAATCAGAAAATACTGTCAACAGCTAGAAAAACTGAAAAACTGTCTTCAAATGCATGCATTGTAATTGAAAACCTGACACAAATAGATAAAGTTTAATAAAATAACATCTTAAATGTGCATTTTGGATGTTTTCTTTCCATTATTCTTATAGAAGAAAAGCAAAATAGCCTAAAATTTCAAAATTAACCAGTGTATAAAAAACTTTTTTTTATGCACTGGTTTTACTAGTAGGTTTTACTAGTACACTGTAAAACACAATTTGTTGAGTTAACTTAAAATAATTTGTTACCTGGCTGTCTTAAAATTTTAAGTTCAGTCAACTCAAAAAAGTCAACTTGAAATGTTAAGTTGTACTAAGTAACAACTTAGATATTTGAGTTGATTCAACTTAAAATTTTAGTTTTAGTTTAGTCAACTCAAATATCTAAGCTGTCACATAGTATAAAATTACTTTTTAAGTTGACTAAACATATTTGAGTTGACTGAACTTAACATTTTAAGGCAGCAAGGTAACAAATTGTTTTAAGTTGACTCAACAAATTTTGTTTTTGTTTTTTACAGTGTAGTAGTAGTTATTCTGTTTTAATAAAACAACTAATATGAGAATCAAATTCATTCAGTGAACACTGTGAGTGGCTTACCACTGTCAAACATTTCTAAGAGGTTGATGATGGTGTCGAAAGCTGCCAGTCTCACAGTACTGGCTTCATCTTGGGCCAGCTCAACCAGTTCAGGGAGCACTTCAACCTTAGTGTGGTCCAGCCTGAGACAGAGCAAATATACACAAACTAGTCTTATGATCCATACTGATACTGTACACATAAAGGTTCACCAGAGACGTTATTATTTCTAACAGAATATCCAAAAGTGCTTAAATTTAGGCATCATTCTGTCACAAACTTTCATTCCTTGGTTTAAACATGTGAGAAACAATATCTCACATTCAAAAGAAGTGTTAAAAACACATACCCAGTTATTAATAAAACTGAAGTCAGTGAAAAAGTTATATAAAAACTAAAACTAAAAATCATATACACTAAACCTGATGATACAATATACTGTGTTTTTCTATTTGATGTCTGTGAATCAAGGTCAGTACTCTTCCATACAGGAATAAGTCATTTAGATTTGGCAGCATTAGATATTCAAATAACAAAATGTTCTTTTTAACGTCTCTCTGCTTCATATCTTTTTACCCAATTCCCCTGGTGATGTTCTCCAGCTGGCGGCACATGCAGGCGCGCACCTCGTACTCTACGTCCTGACATAACGACCTGATCAGTGGCAAAAGGTCTTTCTTCACTCTGCAGAGAAAAGTCATGGTAGACATTTTAAGTCGACAATTTATATTAAGCTTTTCAACTTAAATGTCATTATTCTATATCAGGAAGATCATATAATAAATAGGTTGTTTCTGTCCTCTTATTTGATTGGTCAAGGGGGTTTCCACTGTAGAACTCACATTGATGACTCAAACTTGCCAACAACTTTTCCTAAGATGCGACAGCTGGCCAGACGTGCTGGGACAGACTGGGAGAGCTGATGCTTCGATAATAGAGGACTCAGAATCTGTGCAAACAATCAATCAAAGCAAACTGAATTTTAATTCACACTAATAGCCGATTTCTATGGATTATCCCAAGGGTTTAGAAATGCTAGACAGGAAAAAAACTGCAGCTGTCATTACCTCTTGCCTGATAGTTTCCTTTGGTAAAGCATCAATTGCTGACAGCAACGTCTCTAACCAAGCATTGCTGACCACTGTTAAAAATAAAGACATAGTAGCTGATTGTGTCCTCGACATGCAGAAATATGCTTTTTTTATTTTGGCACACACTACTGTTCAAAAGCTTGGGGTCTGTAAAATGTAAAACAATTTTAAGCAATATTTTTGAAAGAAGCTTATCCAAGGTAGTATTTATTTGATCTACAGTAAAACTGTAGTGTTGTGAAATACAATTTCTTATGAATGTGAAACATTTCTTATTAATATCAAAACAGCTGTGTTGCTTTTTGTAAAAACCATGATATATCTTTTAAGACATTCTTTAATAAACAGAAATAAAATAAAAACATTTATTTCAAATAAATGTCTTTACTCACATTTAATAAAAAAAATACATCTTTGCTGAATAAAACTAAAAAAAGGACCATGCTGACCCCATAGTTTTGAACAGCAGTGTTGTATTCCACTCACAAGACTACAAATAAGCACTCATGCACTCAAGTAGTCATTTCAAAGAGGATGTTGAAAAAAAATCTCATCAAATTTATTGTATATATTTTCTACAAGTGCTTTACAAGCTTTCTCAAAATGGCAACCTGTGTCCCTGTGGTCGAGATTCAGGAGAACTATCTGCAAGATTGAGTGGGTGTGTGTCTGGATGAGGACAATGTCATCTTGGAGGACCGTCAGGAAAGATCCTGCTGCGGCAAGCTGCATATCCGCCCCAGCTACATGCAGCACTTCCTGTTGGGGTGTAAAATGGAGCTCTGTATGATCATTCACATACAGTGCACACTAAGAAGTCATAGAAAGATCCTAACAACAAAAAGCAATAAATTACATATTGTTTTGCCTACCCTGACTTTTGGCACCACCCTACGAAAGGTCTCTGCTGGGTTTTGACGCACCAGGATTGGCAGGTTGATGATCACGCTGGCCCGTTGGACATCCTCACCAGAACTGAATAACAAAGAAATATGGTTGATGATATCCACCTTATTTTAGAAGTAAGAGCGGGCATGGCCATTTGTAAATTTTATTTAGTCTGGCTTCCGAGCTAATTTTTAGCTGTACAAAACATTTAATTTTGCTGCTTGATATTGCAAATTGGTGTGTCTTACCGTATTATTTTAATGTATTGTCATCCAAGATGTTCGTGTCTCTTTCTTCAGTCATAATAAAAAATTGTGTTTTTTGAGGGAAACATTTCAGGATTTTTCTCCATATAATGGACTGCTATGGTGCCCAGAGTTTGAACTTTCAAAATGCAGTTTAAATGCGGCTTCAAACGATCCCAAATGTGGTTGTAAACGATCCCAGCCGAGGAAGAAGGGTCTTATCTAGCGAAACGATTATTTTCATAAAAAGAAAATCCAATTTAAATACTTTTTAATCTCAAATGCTCGTCTTGTCTTGCTCTCCCTGAACTCTGTGTATTCTGGCTCAAGACAGTTAGGGTATGTCAAAAAACTAGGATCGTATTTTCTCCCTCAACTTCTAAGTTCTAAGAAGTTCTGACCCAGTCTTTGCAAAGTAAACATGCAAAGAAGATCAAACACCCTTAACAAAAAAGGTAAAACAGCGATATAGGAAGATTTTGAAGTTGAGGGAGAAAATACGACGAGTTTTTCAACATACCCTAACTGTCTTGAGCCAGAATACACAGAGTTCAGGGAGAGTAAGACAAGACAAGTGTTTGACATTAAAAAGTATATAAATGTTATTATTTTAATGAAAATAACCAATCGTTTTGCTAGATAAGACCCTTCTTCCTCGGCTGGGATTGTTTACAACCGCATATGGGATCGTTTGAAGCCGCATTTAAACTGCATTTTGGAAGTTCAAACCTGGGGCACCATATCAGTCCATTATATGGAGAAAAATCCTGAAATGTTTTCCTCAAAAAACACAATTTCTTTACAACTGAAGAAAGAAAGACATGAACATCTTGGATGACATGGGGGTGAGTACATTATCTGTAAATTGTGGTTGTGGAAGTGGACTTCTCCTTTAATTATGCACACACTGGTTTGTAGTGCCAACAGTTTTACCATTTACTGCACGTTGTTATTCTTCTCATTATTTCCCTACAGCGGCTAATCAACCAGACGTCTCACCCATAGGCTTACTTTTGCGTTGCGTTTGACTTTTGTGGAGCTGTTACTGAATTTCTAATTTAACAAAAAGTTAAGTCATGCATAATCTTGATCAATGTAAATTCTGGATTTTTTTTTACATTATTTGAATATGTAAAATTCCTTTTCCCCATACAGTTTTTGGAATGTTTTTTTTTTTTAAAGAAAAAAATAGCCAAATCTATTTTTCAATGCGGAAGTAGGCTGTTTTCTGTGAATGTGCAGGACTTATGGTTCATTAGCCACTGTAGGGAAATAACAAGAAAAATAACCAAGTGCAGTAAATGGTAAAGCTGTTTGCACTAAAAACCAGTGTGTTCATAATTAAGACAACACATTAAATGATAAGGTAAGAAACAGCAGTTTTTAATGTCAAGCAGAAAAATGAGCTGTTTTGTACAGCTAAAAATATCTGGAAGCAAATGAGACTGGAAGTCAGACCCATTACATTTACAAATGAACACATCCACTCTAATGGGAAAAATAAGGCGGATAAGATATTTTCCCCATTAGAACAACAGGTCGCTATGGGCAGAGACTCCTTGCTGACTGTATGAATAGGGAAATTAGAGAACAATTAGAGATTTGATTTGTAGGACAATGAATCAATCCCAATCTTTAGATGCAGGGTCGACCCACCTCTTTCAACAATACTTGGATTAATTAACAAAACAACTTGTGTCGGCTTGTTTTATTGCATGCACTGTATATTACTGTTGATTGCTTTGTACTAATCCACACTTGTTTGCATTTGTTCAGGAAGCACTTTATTCCTACGGTAGCAGATGATGCTGAGTTGCATGCTTGCCATCTGTTGATCACAGTGGGCTCTTATGTGAAACCAAAGCCCTTTTGTAAGCTGCTCTCTGTATAGGAGTGTCTGCTAAATGCCAGTGAACTGCTGATCACATGACCAGCAGATTCTAAAAATTCAATTTTTTTTGCACCAACACAGTCCAAGAACATTTGGTTGATTAGGAAGAAAAACAGAGCACAGTCATGACCCTTTAATTACTACCTTTCATTTTCTTTTTAAACATTTGAGCCATTTTATTTTAGATGAAATGTGCAAGTAGCCATAAATGTGAAGGAAACGCCTACATGCTCAGATTATTTATAGAACCATTGTGCTGTAGTTGTTTTTACCATTCAAGCAGAACCCTCTGAAGCTTAGTGCAGCTGAAGCTCCTAGACGTTCTCTCTGAACACTCTCATGTCTATCAGTCTCTCATGTGTGCTGTTGTTCTAAATAATGAACCATAAACAGGTATTCATTACTTTTTCAGGGATAGGTTGTCCTCCTGTGTCCTTTGTTGGCAGACGGTTATTTAATAACCAAGAAACAGCCTGACCTGCTGCCAAGTTTGTCTAAGAAGGGAGTAATTCGGTCATGCTTTGTGCACTTCTTGAATATGGTCAATAACCTGCAGCACCTCAGCAATGCCTGTGTTTATACACTAAATGACAGAGGTACCATACAGAGAAAAGAGCAGCTGGCATGTATACGAAGACGAAAGACATAATCAGCTAAAGACCAGGTGCTGAATGGTTTGGAAACACAATCCCACTGCCGTAAGTCTCGAGTCTCTGTTTGCTCCGGCCAGGTCCTGCCTGGAAAGTGGTCAGAAAGTAAAAAGAGCTTCGCTCGCATTTGTAATTAGATTTCCCTGGTGAGTGAACGATACACAATGGCCTCAGCCTAGAAGAACATTTCAGTGAATTTAGAAGTTGCTAGAGATCTCAGATGTTTCTTGTAAAATGAGAAAAAAGAGAGAATTGTTAAATGGGGCTATGAAGTTAAATGAATAGAGCAAAACTATGAAAGTGGGTAACATTGGCTTGGATAATTGGATTTAGGAAGAATCTGGGGAAGAATGTTTGAATTCTTAAACTGCTGATTGCAACTTTGGCAAATCTGATTCTCTAGAGAAAACAAATGTGAGATCACATTGGTCTATTGGTCTAAAAAAAGAAACCAAAAGTCTCTGTTTGCACTCTTGTTATCTCATTGCTGCCTAGGAAAAAACATTATGTCCCTTTCGTATGGAAGGTTATATCATCTAAATATGTTTAGAAAGGCCCATTTTGAAAACATACTAGCTCGTGTTCAGATTCTCTGAAAACAATTCACATCAAACCCTAGCTGAGCTCAAGTGCGTCTCGAGTTTCAACAAAAAGTTAGGAAAGAGAGAAAGATCCGGAGAAGGCAACATGCAGTGGCAAAAAGTGACACACTGTTTGATTTCTCCCCCTCCAAAAGAAATGAGTCGGCAGTTGATTGTTGAGCCAGCAGGACTGTAATGAAACCTAAACAAAGCCCACTTAGTAATTAGTTTACATTTGGCAGCCTCTCTAATCCTTCCAACCCCAGCAGAGCCAATGATGATGCTGGGAAGAAAGTGAAGAGCACAGGCTGTTTGCAGTCTGACTGTGAACAAACATTCCATTCCCTACACAAGTGACACTTTCTTCTAAATTGTGCACATCCTTCATTCCATAATGCTATTAAAGGAAATTCTGGGTATTAAGACTTGTGATGTCTCTTAGTGAAATATGATTTATACACATCGTTTTATACATTTGGACCATGGGAGACACCATTATTTAGATGACGTCTCGGCTGCACTCGGTGAGTTACTGACGCAACACAACTCAGAATACACAACTTGGAAAATAAAATATTGATACGATGCCTCTTTTTGGTTGTAATTTTCAGTCTAAGGGCAACAAGAGAAGCAAAATAAGTCTTCACTGCTTTCCTAGCAATAAAAATAGGAATGGGAAGATGCCTTTGGATGCATAAAACTTTCTAAAGACCTGCGTCTTTGCTCTCTCCACTTTAGCCCGGATGCCGTTGAGGCTTTTAGTAGACCACAGCTACTGAAAGAGCTTACAAACGGCAGAGACAAGAAACACTAGATGCCATCCTGGCAGGATGTAAACATGCCAACGCTTGTCATGACGCCACGGCCCCTGAAGGAGTTTCTTACTGTGGATTTCACTCGATATCTGGGGGCGTTTAGACTCCTTGTGGGGAAAAATCAACGGTACAACATTTGGTTTAAGCCTACACTTATATCCATCACTACCTGTAAATTCTTTCAGTAGCTGTGCTCATCATACCGGTATTTTATTTTCCAAGTTGTGTATTCCGAGTTGTGCTGCGGTAAAAATGGCAATAGGTAGCACCAGTAGTTTACAAAGTGCAACCATTCGACATCATTGAAATAATGGTGCCCTCCACAGTCCAAAATATGTGTAAGGTTGCTTTCACACCTGTAGATTGATTGCTTTGTTCCAAAACAGGGATTAAAATGATGGGATGAACAATGCTGCCTTTTATTCTTGGTGTGGTTTGCTTTCACACAGCAAAATGTCTAAAAGGACCAAATGTGTTAATACAAGTCACGCGCGAGCAAACCGTCCTCTCATTCTGCTCAGCTGTCATCCATCAGGATGGAACAACAGCAGCTTTGAGGGCTTATTGTTGTATTTTTTGTAGCTGTCGTTATAATAATTTATAATTTTGAGCAGGAGTCCAGGGTTCGTTGGGAAAACATTTTTAAAAAACACCTACTACAAAGAGAGCAATAAGACAGCATTATAAAATGAAAATGCGCGCTTTGATTTTGAATGGCGAAGACGTGCCCACTCACAGACATTCACAGGTTCTTTTTTAGTGCATTAGCAAAACAACAAAGCTACTGCTATTCACGCTCCAGAGTTTGTTCTCAATCGAGCTGAGACCACCTCATTCATCTCGGACCGACTGCTTTGGCGCGGATCCGAGTGCGATTGCCGTGTTCACATATGCCCAACCGAACCGAGCTAAGGGGGGAAATGAGCCAGGTTCCGAAACAAAGTGCCAGGTATGAAAACACCCTAAAACAATGTGGATTTTTTAAATAACGTAAATCTTTCATGAGTTTTCTACTACATATTTCAGTAAATTACATTATTGATTGATTGAATCATTCGAATTTACTGTTTTGCCACATTTTTTCTTTTTTTAGAAATAGAGGAATCGCAATTTTGAATAGAAATATTACCAAAACGTCAAAATTAGACATGTCGGCACATGTGATTAACCGCTCACGTGTGATGCACTCGTATTGCTAGACGATACAAGGAATATGTATTAGACAAGTTCGTACAAGATGTAGTTGTAGTTTATGCATCTTTTCTGCAAAGATATTTAACAAGTTGACAACTTCATGTGTGGTGCACTTGGAATAGAATTTTCTTTAAATAGAGGTAAAAAAGAAAAAGAAAAAGAAAAAGAAAAAGTTACTTGAATGTTGTAGTTACAATTTCAAGTTGACTAGTTAAATATCATAAAAAATTGAAAATCGTTCTGAACAAACGGTCTGCCCAGGCCTATATTTAACCATACAAATATTAATACCCAGGGTTCAATTTAAAGGAATATCAATGTTTTGAAACATCAATTAGAAAATCGCCAAAAGTATATGAAAATGTTGCTTGCAAAAAATCTTCCAAATAACATATGTATAATATACGTTTTAATAAACATCAAAGTAGACAATGCTTTTTTAGAACCAGATCATGTAGTAACAGACATCTACCAGCAGGGAAACTGGGCTATACTAAACAAACTCTTGGAGTGTAATACCCTAACTGAGTCATTACGACAAACAAGTCCTGACGCAAACAACAAAAAGCATGTTTTAAAACCCTGCAGCTTCATCAGTATGACTCTCAGCAAGAACAGTGACGCATTCAGAGCCGTTCCTGACATCAGCACAACAGAATGGAAAAATCCCTCACTGAGCCTCATCTAAACTCACAGTACCTAAAAGTTAGTCAGCAGCAACATCCCTTGCCAAGTCTTACTTTATCAGAGGCAGTGAGGGTTTACATGCTACTCACGCTGTATCTGAAATGCACAATTCCAGAGTTGCATAATCTTTCATTTGTATGTAGCATAGTAGCATATTTGCGAATTAAGCCCAATGATACATGCAGCTCCAACTACATAGATTATCAAGAAAATCACTCATAAAGGAAGCAAAATACCATTTTTGCAAATGTGTCTCTTGTAATTGATAACAATGCCTGAATTGCTAAATAAAATTGCCTCAATTAATCAAGCTAAATGTGCAGTCACTTTTACCATTGCTCTGCAAAATTTGATGGGCATAATCTACTCTTTTCAGTATGAATCTGCATGTTCAGGAGAACTGCTGAAATATTACCTGTTGCTGCACTTATATGCAAGGCATGTAAAGCATTTTAAATTTAAAAAGCATTGTGTACAACAGTGAGATAATAGCAAAATCATGACATGTAACCTCATGTAACTGGGCATTCAGAGGGGTTACTTGATGTCAGTGTGGATTATTCAAGCTTTGTAATTGAGAACAATTACCAAGTTGTCACAGACAACAAACAACTAGGCAATGTAGATACAATGAAATCTGATATTGGTTTATACAATACAAAATGACTAGGAGTGCAAAATGCTAAAAATGTCTCACTAAGATGGCACCACGTTTGTGTAACCATAATCTGTGAGGTGTCTACATATCAGAAACACCTCCTCTTTTAACCATTCATCCATTTCTTAACAAGCACTCGCTTTCCTGTCATCTTACAGATGCTCTGGCAGCCTGCTTTTGCGTGCCAAATGACAGCGAACAGGGGCAATTAAATTGTTCTCAGAACTAGTTTGCCACCCAAGGGAGTCAGGCTGTGGACCAACACTGGCACTTAATTAGCACAGGCATGGAGTTTTATAGGTTAAAGAGGGACAAATACAGACCATCCAAAAGAGGGAAGTGTCTGAGTTTTGGGTCAAAAAGCATAGCAAGAAATAGTTTTGGATATTTGGTACAACCATTTTCATCTCTGCATAGCATGGAAGTAAACAACATGTAACCAGATAACAGGTCAACTGCTGCTACTGCTCTAGTACCAAGAAACCAATTTCTATATATCATGGACTGGGGAACAAGAACTGAATAGAGGCAGCTAAAGAGGGACCTAAAAGCTGACTCCATAAATGTCAAAAGCAATGGTGCTCCAACTAGACTGATGATGTGAAAATATGTCTACATACTAATACTAGCTGAGAATTCATGTAGCAAAAACAGTGGAACATGCCAACAGCAACAGCAAGGTCGTGGTTTGATTGTCAGGGAATGCAAGGACTGATAGAAACATAGTTGCTTTGGATAAAAATGTCTGCCAAATGCATAAATGAAAATCTATTAATATATACACTCAAAAAGATTTAGGCCTAAATTTAGGATTTATGTATTTGAATTGAATATCAAATATCCATCTATTTGAATGACACAGTTTAAAATAAACTAATGCAATTCATGTGATGCATTTTTGTCGGTTATATACAGTATAAATAAAACAAGAAACAGGTGAGCAATAAACTGAATGTTTTAAATACACAATAACCAGGTATACATTTATCATTAATAAATCCAATGTGTTTCAATCTCATATATTCAAACTGAAAGAATATTGCTCCACAACTAGCCATATTTTAACCATGTTCATAGTTTTTACGCAAATAAATTAACAAATTTATGTTGATTTAATAAATGCATTTTGAAAACATGATTATTTTAATAAATTCAAACAGATGCATGAATTAACAAAGAATAAACTATGCCATGATTTTTATTGTGAGTGCAGAAATTTGACCTGTTTCATTTATATATGACTGACAAATATTAATCACATGTTAAAACAACATAATCCAAACTGATTAAAATTCTATAGAATTGAAATACCTCTAAACTGGGCAATATGGCCAAAAAAATGATTACGATAATTGTCAAATTTTTATTTCTTTCAAGTTTAAAGGCAGATTTTTGCTACAATGTGAAAGTTGTAAAAACCAGACATAATCGTTGCTTTAAACTATTCTTTATGGTCAGAACATGACAAACGCTTCATGTTTTTTGAATTCTTTACACTTTTTCCAGTCATTTTTACATATCAAAATAAATATCTTTAATAGAAACAAATAATTTCTTAGTTCTGCATGTTTTAATGAGTAATACTGTTTCAAATCAAGAAACAAATTAATGTTGCCTGATAATATTAATAATAATAATAATAATAATATATATTGTCTCTTAGAAATAAACATTTGATAGTAGCTTGATTTAGCATGCTGATGTAGATTTATGTTTATTATCAAAATCAGTAATATCTGTAAAAATTGTAGCAACCTAATTTTTACATCTTCTATATTTTTTATATCTTTTATACTTTTTTATCTACTCTTCCATAGTAGCATACATTTAGATCATGGTAATAACAGCTAAAACCACAAATATAGCAAATCAATATCATGGTAAAAATGTAATATGGTTTTTGGGTTCTGTATGAAAAATAGTAGTCTAAATACATTTAGTATAGATGCAAACATGATAGCTTAATCACAACAAAAAATACTGTAATTATATTCTATTACTCCTTCAATACATTTAATACATGTCTACATTAATAATATAATACAATTCGACACAAATATACCCACATTTCTAACACAATACCATTGTACAGTTAGTGCTACTACAGTGAATCTACGGTAAATAATGGATAATTATCGTTAGCGATTTATCACCCAGCCCTATCTAAACATGATATATAAACCTCTTTTAAGATAAGATGTGCCTGAAGTACCCTTTTGTTCTGGTTTATGTTCTCTGATAAACAGGTGTAAGAACAAAACAAACTATATAAAATCATATGTAGAGTAATTAAAAGTGTCCCTTCTAATGTAACTTTTGTAAATGTTTTGGAATGTTCTTAAACTTGTCGAAAACTCGACTAAAACAAAACTGAACCAAGAATATACTCATTGAACCAAGAATATACTGAGTGCATTTGCTCACTATAAATTCATGATACTGTAAGATTAGACAAACCCTAGATGTGCAGATTCTAGAAATCTGATCAAATTTTAACTCAGTCTCTCCAGTAATCAGCACCATATCCATTCAACTTTAATGATCAGATAACACTATATCACTGCTAAACCTGCATCTGAGCGACAATAACATTGAAACTTAAGAGTGGTGACTCCTCAAAGTCCTTCGAGATGAGCATGCAGTCAGCTAGCTCTACCTAGATCTCAATGAGCGACCATTCAAGAAATCCATTATTCATCAGACTAGTACAGCGGCGATGACACCGCCTGCCCTGACCCACTGAGCTGAATGTTCTGTGCCAGTCAGCAAGCAATGAGAAGTTGTTGTGCGGTAAGCTTACCCCGGATACACATTTGGCTAAACAGTTGCAGCCAACAATGTTGGCGTGGATAAACAGTTTCCAGAGTGTCAAGTGGAAAGAAAAGAGCAGTGAGCACAACTGATTTTGACAATCTGGGACACATAGACTCGACTAATGATGCAAAACATGGCATAGTGGCCTACCTGAGAATGAGATGATGTGGCTTGATTTATGTTGCAATATTGTTTAAGTGATAATGTTTTTAATTTGAACAAATATGGCACCTGTCTGTTAGTAAACATACACTGCCGTTCAAAAGGTTTGGGATCAAAGTTCCAATTATTTGATCAAAAATACAGGAAAAAAAGAAATATTATAAAATATAATTGCAAATTAAAATAACAGCTTTCTATTTTAATATACTTTCAAATGTAATTTATTTCTGTGACGCAAAGCTGAATTTTTAATCAGCCATTACTCCAGTCTTCAGTGTCACATGATCTGTCAGAAATCATTCTAATATGCTAATTTATTATTAGTGTTGGTAGGTGCTGCTTAATATTTTTTTGGAACCTCTGATGCTTTTTTCAGGATTCTTTTGCTGAATAAAAAGTTTAAAAGAACAGCATTTATTCAAAATAAAAATCTTCCTGAATAAAAGTATTAATTTCTTTAAAACAATGAATGAAAGAAAAAATTTACTGACCCCAAACTTTGAACGGTAGTGTATGATGTTACACAAGATTTCTATTTTAAATAAATGCTATTCATCAAGAAATCCTGTAAAAAGTATTGGAGGTTCCAAATATATATATACTGTATATATATATTAAGCAGCACAACTGCTTCCCGACACTGATAATAAATCAGCATATTAAAATGATTTCTGAGGGATCATGTGACACTGAAGACTGGAGTAATGATGCTGAAAATTCAGCTTTTCATCACAGGAATAAAATGTATCTATTTGATATTAAAATAGAAAACCACTATTTTAAATTTCAATAATATATCACAATATTACAGTTTTTTTCTGTATTTTTAATCAAGTAAATGCAGCCTTGATGAGCAGAAAAGACTTCTTTACCTATCCCAAACTTTGAAATTTGGTTACATTATATATTTTTAATCTGTGCAACAAAGACCAGTTCGATGGGAGAATCGATCCATCCAATCAAAAACCTACTGTATAGATGGAACCAAGTCCCTGCCATGCATTTCAGAAATGATCTGACACTACTTCTGTCACATCACAACTTTAAAGCATTACCAATTTTTTTTTTTCAAGCTGATGAATGATAAAAACATTGACATCCAATCAGAATGCACTTGACTTTAAAGAACTCCAGATTTTAAAAAGACAGAAGACGTAACTACAGCTCGCGCTTATAATAAACAGAAGGTTGTCGTTCCTTGGTATGGATGCTAATATAGTTACCGTTAGTTATCTTTATAGTTTGTATTCTTGGTGTGAACCGGCCTTTAATCTAGCAAACTTGGATCTAACAATTTCAAAACAGTTTCAAGATCAGTTAAAGTGGCAATGCCACAGATGGGTCCTATTTTTACCTTAGAAGGTAGACTGCTCGCTCTATGTCATTCAGATCTTCATCCACAGTGAGCTTGTCAATCTCTTCAGCAGTCTGCAAATGGTGGAAACAAGATGAACAGCTATGAAACCTGGCCTTGCTATCGGCACTATACAAAAACCACAGTGCTCTCATAAAGAAGGAAGCAGAAGTTATTAGCATAAAACGTTGAGCGTCTCCATAGCAAAGCCGAAAATCTGCAAAAGTAGTGCATCTTAAATAAAGAATGGCCAGTAATTGGGCAAGATTCCATTACAGATGACTCAGCCAAATATGTGAGGAGGCTGCAGGGAGGCAGGATGCGAGGCAAGAGGGACTGCGTGGGAAGAGATAGTGTGGGGGACGGGAGCCATGTGTGGGTGCCTAGTCTATTACTTTAGGGCTCTGAGAGCCACGATGCTTTTCTTTGGAACCTCCCCATTAAAAAAAGATAAGGGACAGAAAACACCCGCCCCCTCTGTAGGCGTTGCATTATTCCCGCATACGTGATGCTGCTGAGAGATGAGATGAGAGAGTATCCTTAACTTCATTGCGGCCAGGTACATGATTACAGAGACGCCCAACACGACGCTCACATGTGAACGCAACCGCTTTTCGCGAAGGAGTTCAAGGTAGTGATAGGAATAACGTTATGGTTTTGAAGTGGAAATCCTCTATTCCGCAGTGGTGAGGCGCGAAAACGAGGAGGCGAAGCAGTGATGCGGACAGCTGACAGAAACTGCGTCACTCAGCAGACTGAAGTGGGCAACCCCCGTCCTTCCCTAAGGATGCTAGTACAGTTACTACTTCAAATAAAGATAATAGTGCGACGCGATAATGTAGAATAAACGGTCGTGGCGAAAGCGTCAAAACGCGTAAATATTAGTCTTTCCCTAAAGAAATCACCTGCAGCGTCCAAACAAAAATTCCTCCACTCTTATGATGTATTAAGTATTGAATGCCTTCGTATTAGCGTTGCAGTTTTGTTGGTTAATCAGCTTATGAATTCTATACGAAACAAATAGTTAGTAGCCATTTACTGAGGGAAGAAAACATTCTACATACCTTCAGGCTCCTGCGTATGGGTCTCTCGATGAAAGTAAGATCCTGCAGGTCATCTATCTCTCCAAACAAACTGGACTGACTCGGCGTCATTTTCCTGACAAACATCTGTCCTAAGTGTCTTCGTCAATGTGTCAGACGCGGGTGTCAAAGTCCTGTCATTATTGTGGCTCCTTGACAGTGAATGACTGATGTGATGTCTTTGATGAAGAGAGGACGGTCCTCCCACGACAAACGCGTCCCACTGGTTGCAAAGCTTGATCTATCACTAATTTATTTGCGTGGTGTTCAATTGTTTGTGCAGTTTCTACACGCGCTTTCAGCTGACGCGCCTGCGCTGACGGCACATAGTAAGGGATTCCTGCGATTAAAGTGTTGCTTACTTCCCGAGAAAAAAGATGGATTTGGTGCGCGTTTTCCCACTGGAGCAGAGATGTCGAGTGCGTGTGGTCAGATAAAATCCTTCCCCCGCTTATGATAAAAACCATCCAGATATGGCTGTTGTCATGTGAAGAAAAGATCCCTGATATTCCTAAATGTAAGATAAACTACAATCGCAGCTTAACCTGATCACACGTACCTGTTCACCTGCCCCTGCTGCTCGGTTGATGTTAGCTCGCTAATAATATGACAACAAAGTTGAAAAAAATGGCCTGTCGAAAAAACTCCTCTCGATAAAGCCGTGCATTTTGTCTGGTTAATGCTCACCTCAAGTAAATTCTCTGTAAATCTACCTCAAATGGCAACACGGACCATTTCATAAAAGCTACGTCTTTTATATTGTGGATGTGCTAGCAAGCAGGAATATTCAAACCACGCAAACGCACTGCACCAACTAAACTGGTTTCCATGGAGACAGCATGCCACAGCAGCTCCGAGCGGCTGGAACGTCAGAGCGTTCAGTCGAAGTTCGTCATCGAAATGGACTCGGAACACAGAACGTCTACTGAATGATTCTGACTGTTGTGCTGTAATTGATTACGTTTACTTACGGCATAATATTCTAAATATGGCTAATTCCGGGTAAACATTCGGTTTAGAACGAACTGACAGTGTGACGTTTTGCTCGTTGTGTAAACTTGTAAACCAGTGCCTACCACAGGAATTCAGGCAAACGCGTTTCGCTACACAACAATTCAAAATGATAACTTAATAAGTAATTTAATAGCCACTTTTAATTTACTTAAGGGCTGTAGGATTACAGTTGTTCTTTAACTGTAGTACAAGTATGGTAACAAACGTACCGTGTTACTTTTGTTTACCTTTCTGCTTTCTTTCTCACCTGCAACTGTACTAAGTTACACTACAGTGGACTTCAAGTATGCTTTATTAAAATATACCTGTGCTGTAATGTAGTGCCCTAAACCGCAGTTGCACTACAATAAAGTGTATGTCCGCTGCATGCAGTTAAAGGGATAGTTCACCCCAAAAAGAAAATTCTGTCATTAATTACTCACCCTCATGTGGTTCCAAACCCAGAAGACATTCATTCAACTTTAGAACACAAATTAAGATATTTTGGATGAAATCTGAGAGCTTTCTGACCCTTCATAGACAGCAACACAACTGACACGTTCAAGGCCTAGAAAGGTAGTAAGAACATCATTAAAATAGTCCATGTGCACACAAAAAGTATTTTCATAGCTTTGTAAAATTAAGGTTGAAACACTGATGTCACATGGACTATTTTATCAATATCCTTACTATATTTCTGTGGCTTGAACATTTTAATATCATTGCTGTATATGCAGAAAACTCTCAGATTTTATTAAAAAAAATCTTAATTTTTGGGACAGTTAAGGGTGAGTAATAGTGACAGAATTTTCTTTTTTTGGGGTGAACTATCCCTTTAAATTATAGTTAAGTCAAAAGTGAACTACAGTGAAGTGCAAGTATGCTTTACTGAAATAGTTGTACTGCAATATATAACATTAGCAGTACAATTTAAAACATTTTAGCTAATTTTTAGCACAATTTGTGTGGCAAGGCATCATATTGCTGAACAAAACTGCATGTTATTCTAGATTAAACAATAATAATACACCAATTATACTGCAGTTCATTTTTGTAAAGGATGGACATTTTGCTGTGAGGCTCATTGGACTCAATATTGTTAATGTATGGCTATAAAACAGCCTCGGTTGGGCTCTTCCAAGTTCTGAAACAAATTAATTGGCACAAGGGCAAAGTGGTAAAAAGTGTCAGTCTTCAGAAGCCAAAATTGAGTCAGTAAAATGTCTACTGAATTATCATTAACTAAAGTCATGCAGGAGTCAGGTTATTTCTACATAAAACAGACCTATTTATAAGCACATGTGGCTACAAGCCTGTGTGAAGGAACTTAAATGCTAGTCTGGCCTCTAGAGATCTTCACCATCCTTGTTTATATCCCTCTTGAATAACAGGTCATATGAGGCCAGCTGGAAAGGTTTAGTCTCCTTACCACTGGGATCTCATAGAATCCATGCTTAGCCCCCCGATCTAAGTTCCTCACTTCACTGCTAGACTGACAACAGTCAACTGTACATATCCTCATCTCAACTTGTGCAGTCTCAGATATCTGAAAATATCTGTTTGCCACTCTGAATATATCAAAACTAATGTCTGGTCAACTACTCTTCCTTTTAGCTAATTAAGCTTCATTAAGGTTAATTAAGGTTTCCTGTAACAGCAAAAAATACATGGCTAACATTATTTTACTGTATAATCTATATTGTAGTGTGGAAGTGTTGTTACCTTAAGGAGCCATTTTTACCTGATTTTACCTGAATTACTTGAGTTGGTCGATTCTATCAGTGTTTTTTAACACATTTTTAAAGGTTACTTTTTTCAATTAACGTGATGTTAAGCATTAGAATACTTGTTTATTC
The DNA here is from genome assembly GCA_012976165.1 of Labeo catla. Taxonomy (NCBI): domain Eukaryota; kingdom Metazoa; phylum Chordata; class Actinopteri; order Cypriniformes; family Cyprinidae; genus Labeo; species Labeo catla. Next base: position 1,738,254 of record VONZ01000031.1, on the reverse strand, counting down.
TTAAATTATATGAGAAGCACTGTATTGATTTGTGTTGTTAGGTTTTTTTAATGATCAGAATAATAAATACAAATGTGAATCAAAATATCCTACAAGGAAAGATTTGTGTTTGACATATTTTAACCAGATGGTGGTGCCAATGTACTGACTGTATGCATTGGATGAGTGGTAGTCTGTACAATTCATGCATTTAAGCTTAAATTGTAACATTTATTTCAGTGAAAAAAACAAGCTGGAGGTATAAATGAATGAATGAATTACTGAAATTAATGAATCAATAAATAATACATTATTTTGACCATAACACAGTCATAAAACAATGTGATAATTAGATCTATGAGAGGAAAAAAAGATGTGATGTCCTGAATGTGTTAACCTTAAGGTGTGTTAAAGGTTAAGACTTCGTAATAAAACCAAAAGCACTTGTGTACATAGAATGCCATCAATATACAGTCTGAACGGAATGTTTGGATCAGTTGTCATAAGAAATCTGGCTTATTATTAACACATCTAGTATACCTTCAGATTTCAGTATTACTTGCTCTATTTTGATGCTACAGATCCTCATTGCTACACTGCTACAGATGAAAACACATGAGTCATTTAATAGGACACGAGGTTTGGGTGTCCATCTGAGATGTTTACAGTGTCACAGAGAGGTTTCTAGCACACGCCAGCATTCAGAGACAGCTGTCTCTGAAAATCGGGTCACTCAAGCATTAGACTATATAATGATATTTACATATGTAAATAATGCATGGTAGAACAGCCATATAGTGTGTAGAAACCCCTATTTGGTCATTATAGGATACAATGTAAATCTTTACACTCTTAGAACAGTACAAAAGCTGTACCACTGGGGTGGTACACTTTAGGCACTAATATGTACCTTTAAAGTGCTTATATGAACAAAAGTACCTTATTTACACCTAAAATGACAGCTATTGTACCTTTTTTTCTGAGAGTACAGTATAGCGTGATTTACAGACTATAACGTTCCATACAAGAAAAAAACAAGCATTATTTTATAGAAGTCTGAAACTTATTTATAACATTCTGTTTTTGCATATTTAACCACTGAAGTTCATGCTGCACGATTTGTCAACTTTATCATTAATAGCAAATGTATGGAAGTTCAGGTTTAAATGTTGTTTTCAGGGAAAAGTGATTTTTCCGGTTTCAAAACAGATCTCCTACTTATCCTGTTTCTTGGCTCGAATGCAAGGCCAATCATGTCACATCTAAGCCAGACATGCTTTAATAAATCACATGCAAGCCAGGCAGATATATTTATAAGGCAATCAGTGTGTTTACACCATGACATGAAATCAAGACCTCTCAGAGACTCCTCATAAAGCACGCAGCAGCAACTGCTGTACAGAGAACAGAGAAGAACTACATGCACCATATTCAGCTTATAATAATTGATATCCTGTAGAAAGGTAGGTGGACTTCTCGATAGTAGAAATGAATTATAGCGATGACGTTAGGACGTTAGGGAACGTGTACAGTTAAAAAATAGCCTTTTTAATGTTTACTGAAAATAAACTGATATTTTAATTAACTGTCCTTTAGTTATTATATTTTTAAGTAATTTATTGTCTTGACAATTTGTGTGATTGATTAGAACTATTATAACAAATTTTTGTGCACCTTGCTATTACAGGTGCAAAATGGCAGCTGCCAGTGTGACAATGGCTGCTTCAGGGACAACAACAGATGACCTGGAGGACTTCAGTGCTTATGCACACTTGTCTCAAGAACAGCTGTTGCAGATAGCTATTGAACGAAGTCTAGCTGATGCAAATTTAACTCCGTGGCAGAATCGACAATTGCAATCCCACACGCAGTCAGCTGCCACTAAAGCTACACAGCGACCGCCATGTAACCCTAACTCAGCAAACCCTCCCAGGTGATTTTTGTCCTGTTGTGATGTACATCTAATAAAGGTTCTAACAGGGGGCTTTTGCAGTGATGCTATAGAACATGGGTGTCCAGTCCTGCTTCTGGAGGGCCGAGGTGTACTGCATAGCTCAAACAAACTTGCCTAGAAGTTTCTAGTCAGTCTGAAGATCTTGATAAGCTGGTTCAGGAGTGTTTAGTTAGGGTTGGAGCTAAACTCTGCAGGACAGTGGCCCTCCACGAACAGGTTTGGACACCCCTGCCACAGAAGAACCATTTGGGGTAACTTTCAGTGAACAATTTTTAAAATCTAAAAATGTTTTTTTCACTATAAAGACCCTTTTGTGGAAAGGAAAGGTTCCTTGTATGTTAAAGGTTCTTCATGGAACCAAAGATGCCAAACAACCTTTATTTTTAACAGTGCACCTGCTTCAAGTAAACAATCAATTATGTATTTAAATCACTATTATTATTGTCTCTTGCAAATATATATAAAACCTTGTTTTTGTCTTCTTTTTAGTGAGATGAAGTGTGCAAAAATTGACAGAAATGTTCACAATCATATCTTCAGTAATAACCAAGAAAAGGTGATTGCCTGGACAAGGCACAATGGACACCTGCGGGTCACAGTGGAGACTGTGAAGTGAGTGGCGAGACAAATTTCATTTAATTGGTGTGTGTATGTGCTGCTTTTCTGAATATCAACAGCTGGTTGCTGTGGGTAGTCACAGCCATATTGATATTCAAACCAACAGGATGATTGTGAGCGTGACAAGCCTATTGCTTTTGTACAATGATGTTCAATAATCAGGGCTATGTTTCTTATGCTGGGTACACACTAAAAGATTTAAAAAATCTTGTAAGATCTTCAAAATGTGAGAGACCACAGACATAAGGACAAAAAATCCTAGATTTAACCGTTTTGCTCCTATAGTGTGTGGTGTGCCATGATGTGACAAAGACAGCACACCACACACCAACAGATTTTTAACCAGAGTTCCGACTGTGAACACGGAAAATCTCGCAAAATCTCTCAAGACTTGAGAAATTGCAATGACTGCATTTGTTATGCTTCCGTCTTTTGTCAGCCCGCTTTCTGATTGGAAAAACCGGCCGATTATCTTGTGGTGTGTACCCTGCATTAAAAGCACTGTGAGTTAAGATGATCGCAGAGACCACTGGTGGCAACGGTTCTACGATCTACTGAGGCTTGCAATGCTTTTGGGAAATGCAGCCCAATATACAATATTGTGACAATATTCCCTCTGCATTTCCGAATGACACACCATATTGTTTCCTTCCTGAATGGAATTAAAGGGCTAGTTCACTCAAAAATGAAAATTAATTAATTACTCATCCTCATGTCATTCCTAAGACCCTAAGACCTTTGTTAATCTTTGGAACACAAATTGAGATATTTTTTATGAAATCTGAGCACTTTCTGACCCTGCATAGACAGCAACACAGCTGACACGTTCAAGACCCAGAAAGGTAGTAATGACATTGTTAAAATAGTCCATGTGACATCAGTGGTTCAACCATATTTTATGAAGCTATAAGAATATTTTGTGCGCAAAGAAAACTAAAGACTTTATTTAACAATTTCTTCTTATCCGTATCAGTTTTTGATGCATGTTCCCAAGAGTACCTGAACGCATGGCGAAGACTGACATGGAAGACAAACATTTTTTGAACAAAGTCATTATGTTTGTTTTCTTTGTGCATAAAAAGTATTCTCGTAGCTTCAAAAATTATGGTTGAACCACTGTCACATGGACTATTTTAAAGAGGAACTATTTCATCAAAAATATCTTAGTATGTGTTCCGAAGATGAACAAGTTCTTATGGGTTTGGAACGACAGAATGACAGAATGACAGAATTTTCCTTTTCGGATGAACTATCCGTTTAATGAATAAATCTTTTGGAGTCAATGACTGGCTCACAACTAATCACTTATCGCCACCTACTGGCATTAGAATGTAACTTGCAGAAATAGTCACTGAAAAATAGGTCAAGATAGAATTGTGTTGCTTATTGATTTCATCCACTGAGATAACAACCCTTTAAGGAGAAGTTCACTTCTAGAACAAAAATTTACAGATCACTTACTCACCCCCTTGTTATCCAAGATGTTCATGTCTTTCTTTCTTCAGTGGATAAGAAATTATGTTTTTTGAGGAAAACATTTCAGGAATTTTCACCATATAGTGGACTTCAATGGTGCCCCCAAGTCTGAACTTCCAAAACGCAATTTAAATGTAGCTTCAAAAGGCTCTAGCGAAACGATCTGTTATTTTCTAAACAAATTGACAATTTATATAAGTGGACTTCTCCTTTAATATTCTTAAGATTTGTTTGTTCTTCCAGTAATTTAGACCCTTTTCTCTCGGCCATTTGGAGAGGGGATGCAAAGGCTCTACGAGACATCATTCATTTAAAATCTAAAAATCTTGATGAACCCAATAAAGATGGCTGGCTACCGCTTCATGAGTCTGCATACTACGGCCATTTTGAGTGCCTTAAGATTTTGCTCAAAGGTGATAAATTAATCCATTACTTATTATGTCCAGTCCGGAATCTCATTCTCAAACATGACATTTGTACCCTATCTCGCCCACAGCCAAACCAGATACAATCAACAAACGAACAAACAGAAGTCAGACACCGCTCATGCTGGCTGTGAGTCGCAAACATGTTTCTTGTGTCAAGCATCTCTTGGAGGAAGGAGCTGATCCTAACCTTGCCAACAGCCAGTGGGAGACGCCACTGTATAAAGGTAAACATTTTAGCCTCATTTTATCTCAAAACAACTAAAGACCAAGAAGAGGTCTAAACAATCACCCTTGATTTTTACAGCATGTGAGAAAGCTAATGAGGAGACAGTGGAGCTTCTTTTGAGATTTGGAGCTTCTCCAACCAGAGCCTGTGTTCAAGGTGGGACTCCACTACATGAAGCAGTGAGGAACAAAAAGTTAGACATCTGTAAGATGCTGATACATGCAGGGGCAAAGCTGTGGGCCAGAAATGTTTATGGCATTGACGCTCTGTTTACGGCTGCTCAGTGTAATGCTGTCGAAGTGCTTAACTACCTAATATGTAAAGGTAAGAATTTTTGGATTAGATTTTTTTGGATGAATAATAGAAAAAAAATCTATTAACTACTGAGGTTTATTCTAGCAGCATTAACATAGTGACCTATTCTTTAGGGGGTAATGTAAATACCCAGGCAGGTGATGATGCATCCGCATTGTTTGAGGCCTCTAAGAACGGTCATGCTGAAGTTGTTGAGATCCTTTTGTCAAAAAGAGCAGATGTTAACAAAGCCAACAAAACTGGATTACTTCCTATTCATGTTGCAGCAAAGAATGGTCATGACAGGTTAGTAGGCCTACTACAGTATATAACAGTTAATTTCAAATTTATTGTTATTTATTGTATAATTTATATATTATATACAGCTGTTTGGAATATTTAATCACGGCATTCAATAGTCGCAAATTTCCTAAAGTCAGAGTTTTCTCATTTTTATTTGACACAAAAAAGTATTTAAAAAAGGGACTAAGGCACAAAGGTACAAGTCTGTGAACTTAAAGGAGTAGTTCACTTTCAGAACAAAAATTTACAGATAATGTACTCACCCCGTTGTCATCCAAGATGTTCATGTCTTTCTTTCTTCAGTCGTAAAGAAATTATGTTTTTTTATTTTTTGAGGAAAACATTTCAGCATTTCCCTCCAAATAATGGACTTCTATGGTGCCCCCCGAGTTAGAATTTTGGAGATTCAAACTCGGGGGCACCATAGCTTCAAACGGCTGTAAAGAAGGGTCTTATCAAGCAAAAGGATTGGTTATTTTCTAAAAACAATTTACAATTTCTATACTTTTTAACCGCAAATGCTCATCTTGGTCTAGTTCTGCTGAACTGTGTGTATTCCTGTTTATGACAGTTAGGGTATGTTCAAAAAACTCCCATCTCATTTTCTCCCTCAACTTCAAAATCATCCTACATTGCTGCAGAAGTACCGACCCAGTGTTTACAAAGTGAACATCCAAAGAAGGTCAAATGCCCTTTACAAAAAATGGGAGTTTTCTGACATACCCTAACTGTCTTAACCCATGGATGCACAGACTACGCATACACAACGCAGAACTAGACAAGACAAGCATTTGAGATTAAAAAGTACATAAATTGTAATTTTTTTTTTTTAGAAAATAACCAATCGTTTTGCTAGGTAAGACCCTTCTTTCTTGTCTGGGATAATTTGTAGAGCCCTTTGAAGCTGCATTTAAACTGCATTATGCAAGTTCATACTAGCAGACATCACTGAAGTCCACTATATGGAGAACATTCCTGAAATGTTTTCCTCAAAAAACATAATTTCTTTACGACTGAAGAAAGAAAGACATGAACATCTTGGATGACAAGGAGGTGAGTAAATTATCTGTAAACTTTTGTTCTGGAAGTGAACTTTTCCTTTGACGGTTTTAATGAGAGAAAAACTACAATCCCATGAAGCATTGCAAATGCCATTCAAATTAATATATCATTTTATATACAGAAACAATATCTTTTCCTTTTTACTGCAAAATATGAATATATATTCAAGTATTTTGAGAGCATAGGGAGATTTGCAGTGCTTCATGGGAGTTGTCTAGCGTGAAATTGTTCATTTGAGTCAATGCGATTCTCTGATTTGTGGAGCTTTCTTTGCAGTATCATGGGTAATGTAGTTTTACACTAGGAATTCAACTGTTAAACATGATTATTAAAAAAAACAAGCTATTTAAACACTGACCTATAGGTAAATCTAAAATTATTTCAGATCAAATTAATATCTCATGTCCAAGTATTTATTTATTTTGTGTGTAGCCATGTAATAAGTGTAAAGAATTAAAATTTCCTGATAATTTACTCACCCCTATGTCATCCAAGATGTTCATCTTTCTCCAGAAAAAATAAGGACGTGCATCGCAGAGCTAGTGCAAGACAAGCATTTGTGGTTAAATTGTGTATGCAAAATGCAAAATACAAAATTAACCATTGTTTCACTAAATAAGACGTTCCGCGGCTGGGATCATGTAGAGCCCTTTGAAGCTGTGTTAAACCTGCAGTTTGGACCTTCAACATGTTGAAAAATCCTGGAATGTTTTCCTAAAAAAAATAATTTCTTTTCGACTGAAGAAAGACATGAACATCTTGGATGACATGGGGCACAGTACATTATCCAGAAATTTTAATTCAGGAGTCAACTAATCCTTAAATAAATATCTCTTTTTCTTTCTTTCTCCCTCTTATCTTTCTCAGCATTGTTGCCATGCTAATCCCCAGAACTAACGTGGTCAAGGTGAGACGCTCTGGCATCAGTCCTCTTCATTTTGCTGCAGAACGTAACAGAGATGACGTTCTAGAAACGTTAATTGAGGGTGGATATGACGTCAATTCCAAGCTGTCAGATGATTGGTCAAAAATGTATGAAGATCGTCGCAGTACGGCTCTGTACTCGGCTGTGGCAAACAGAAACACTGAGGCAGCTGCTATGCTGTTAGAAGCTGGTGCTGATCCAAACCTGGATATTTTCAACCCCCTGCTGGTGGCTGTAAGGAAAGGAAGTATGGAAATGGTGTCCTTACTGGTGAAGCACGGTGCTAATGTCAATGCTCTGCTTCCAACTCATCCCACCAGCTTCCCAGCGGCTTTGGTTTTCTGTATGAGGTACAAAGCAATGATGAAGTACCTGCTGGACAACGGCTGTGATGCACTATCATGTTTTACATGTCAATATGGCAGTAATCCTCATCCCCCCATTAAATTAGCACGAAATGGACGAGAAACAATGTATTTTTTAAATGATGAACCATCAGAATACTGTGTTGAGGTACAGATTTTGTTTTCCAGTCAAAATATCTATATTATAGATATGTGTGACCCTGGAGCACAAAACCAGTCTTAAGTAGCATGGATATATTTGTAGCAATAGCCAACAAAACATTGTATGGGTCAAAATGATCGATTTTTCTTTTACCATTAGGAAATTAAGTAAAGATCATGTTCCATGAAGATATTTTGTAAATTTTTTACTGTAAATATATCAAAACTTAATGTGTGATTAGTAATATACATTGCTAAGAACTTCACTTGGACAACTTTAAAGGTGATTTTCTCAGTATTTTGATTTTTTTTTTTTGCACCCTCAGATTCCAGATTTCCAAATAGTTGTATCTCTGCAAATATTGACCTATCCTAGCAAACCATACATCAATGAAAAGCTTATTTATTTACCTTTCAGATTTAAAAAAATGGACACTTATGACTGGTTTTGTGGTCCAGGGTCACATTTTAGTATAATATATATACACATTATACGATTCAGTTGTACATTTACTATTTTCTTTCAAATCAAATTCCTTTTTTATTTGTTTATTTACAGTTTTGTGAGGTCATTTCTGCTCCCTCAGTCAGCAGCTGGGTGGGACCCATCATAGACACACTGCTTGACTATGTGGGTCATGTTAAACTCTGCTCTAGAATAACTGAACACCTAGACAGCAATAAAGATTGGGCCCATATTAAAGAAAAATCAGGTAAGAATATTCTACTTTTCCTTAATTTTTCTGATTATTGACATCTGACAAGTTAATTAAAAAAAAAGGAACTAAAAATGAATAACTGAATTCGAATACTCTCTATTTCAGTTCTTCCATGCACACTGATGCATCTGTGCAGACTCAAGATTCGTCAACGAATGGGCATCCACAGACTACAGCAAATCAGTGCTCTTCCTCTACCAGGAAGACTAATCAAGTTTTTGAGTTACGAACGAGAATCATTTGAAGATATTCTGTGATGAAAGGCATGCCATTCTTAATTGTTTACAGAACATTTACTACTTTAAATTATTTTGTTACAGATATATCTGAGTGTTTTGAGAATCATTTAGCATAATTCATTTCTGTTTGTAGAAGTCTCAATACATGTAAATAAAATAATATTTAAAATACATAATATACATAGAGTACAAAATATCAGAACTAGCACACAAGTAACGACAGCATATTAAGTGCTGGCTTTTAGTTTTCAGCAATATGTAATTTTATTAATACCCACCTTTTTCCTGAGTAACCGATGAGCGCCGTCATAATGGATTCTAATTTAAGTTTGGGTGCTCTCCTGTTCCGGTCTCCATTAAAATCCATGTTAAAACAGGTAAAAAAAGATAGACTGAATTAGTTTAAAAGAAACTTTTTCAATATAACTAAACGTAAAAACGACACAGGGTTTAGCTGTGCTGTTATTGGCTCCCACAGTAACAGCAATATGCTTAAGGAATTCCTGTAAAGCAAGTTACTAGTGTGATGCGTACCAGCAAATCTGTCCGTGTCCGGTGCTGTATGCATTGCGTAAGCGATGACAAAAGAAAGCGAGCATGGCCTAAAGGAGAAGTCCTCCTCCAGAACAACAATTCACAAATAATTTACTCACCCCCTTGTCATCCAAGATGTTCATCTGTTGATCTGTTGATCATGTCATTCGGAAAATAAAAATGTGTATACTTTTTAAGCACAAAAGCTGGTGTAGCACAGGTTCTGTTACGCACGTTCACGATGCTACATATTGAATCATGTTGAAAGGTCACGCCGAATGTAGGCGGAACTACAGACCCAGTGTTTACAAAGCGAACGCGCAAAGACTAAGAAAGTGCAAGTAAGTCAAACGCTGTTTACAAACAAAAAGGTACAGCGATGTCGGACGATTCTGAAGTTGTAGGATAAAATAAGATGGAGTTTTTCGCCATACTCTACCTTTTTTAGCTGGAGTACACAGACGATGAACTTAGACATGATTCGAAGTAGTGATGGGAAGTTCAGATCATTTTACCAACTCAGACCTTTGAGTCTCGTTCAGCAAAATGAACAAATCTTTTTCGAGTTATTTCGTTAATTTTAGCGAAATCAGCATCACGTGACAGCCCCATAAGATGAAGGAACAACTCAAAAAACCCGAAGATTCGAAACAGGTGAACTAATTCCAGTACAGAACCTAATAGGATGTTACGCTTGCGCAACTGAACGAATCACTCTCCGAGACGACTCGTTCTTCGCGAGTCAGATTAAAGATTTGTTTTAAAATAAACAAATCATTCAAGAACGACCTATGGACGCGCATCCCAGAGCCTGTGCTACCCCAGCTTTTGTGCTTAAAAAGCATACAAATTTTTATTCTTCGAAAAAAAAAAATGATCGTTTCGCTAGATAAGACCCTTCTTCCTTGGCTGGGATTGTTTAGAGCCCTTTGAAGCTGCATTTAAACTACTTTTTGGAAGTTCAATTTCGGGGGCACAACTGAACTCCATTATATGAAGAAAAATCCTGAAATGCTTTCTTTAAAAACCATAACTTCTGAAGACAGAAAGACATGAACATCTTGGATGACAAGGGGGTAAGTAAATTATTTGTAAATTGTTGTTCTGGAAGTGGACTTTTTCTTTAAATCGCTTAAGTTAAATACTGTGTGTGAAATAATAAAATAATGTGTGCTCTTATCATTTTGTGGACAAACTTCGCCCCGATCGGGAGCTGTATGTATGTGCCCTTATCTGTTTTTAATGCACCTCGCATCACTTCCTGTCACCTACACACTAGAGGGTGACACGGGAGTGGATTTTCAAATCTCTCCCGTCCCACTCCCACAAAAAAAAATCCCATCCCATCCCAATCCCACGAAAAAACTGGGAAAAAATCCCGTCCCGTCCCAATCCCGGAAGAATGACTCCCATTCCCTCCCACTCCCGTATTATGTGTTTTTTTTGTTTGTTTTTTTTTTTTGGCTAGAATCTGCCAGTTACAGTAAAGAATACAGTACAGATCACAGTATGCCCGTAACTTTTTTTTTACATTAGTTGAATAAAAATGCAAAAATTTGTTTATTATTATTATTATTATTATTATTGAACTGAAAGCCATCTTAAACAAATGCACAGTGTGCATTGCACACATATTAAATTTCACTTAAATCATTCATGCAGACACATGTTTCCTATTTTAATTGGTCCATTTGAAAGTAGACATTTCACTCTATAGATATATTTTTCTCGTCTCTAAAGCAAGTATACACGGAGTTTCGAAGTGACGCGCTCAAGTTCACAGAGACAGGCGGCAGAAAGCTCGTCCTTTTTGCTTTAATCTGTTTACAAAAGCGCAACGTTTCCTTGTTTTTCTGAGTGCACACAAATAAACGTTGAGTCTTTACAAATTCGAATGATGCCTATCACTCTTATCTGTATGACCAAAAATGAGGTATTTTAAGAGCAAGTGAGCGCACCGGCGCCTCTGTCATGCAGTACCGCGCTACTATTCAGCTTCCACACTCACACAGACACTTCAAAAGCGCACATTTTTCTAGGTTAACATTAGATTGAGCGGCCATGTAAAGTTGCTACTACATACATCTTTCAGATGAAAAGCCATATGGTCGATGAATGATAGGTGAGCATTTGGATCGCCTGCTGTATTACCAGTCGTTAACGATCTGTCTGTCATGAACTTGCTTAACCAGCCACACCAAAGCATACAGAAGGAGAGAATAAAGAGACGGGTCAACTAGAATTAAGTTCAAAATTACAATATATATATAAAAGGTATATTTGTCTGTAAAGTTGGGTTTCATAGCGTTACGATTCCCGGTCCCGCCCACTCCCGCTGACATTTTTTCCCGTCCCGTCCCAATCCCGTGATTATTAGTGATTTTGTTTCCCATCCCGCGGGATTCCCGTGGGAATCCCGTGACCCGCGGGATTCCCGAAAAAATGTCAGCCTCTACTACACACTCATTAAACTATGACAGGTGAGTTACTGAAAAAAGACGGTCAGTGCGACACTGTAAAGTAATTAAACTGGCGCCATGTGCTTTTTAAAAACATTTTCATAGGTTTAACGTTATATTATCGGCTTGGAAAATATGTTATTTTGAGTAGAAACACAAGAGACCGGAAATGTAAAGTGTATTTTCAGTCAGGCGAAATATCCGCGTTCAGGAAAGGTGTGTAAGTAAGGAATAACTGACGACTGAAAAATGTGCACCCAAGGTGGTGATGCGGCCACGACGCACAGCGGTTTTTGTCCCGGTAGGATAATTTAATAAAATGATAAGTAGGATTAATTTCTTACGCATCTCATACTCCATTGCTAATTCCAAAACATCCTTTTAGACCTAGTAATGGAGGTTTGAGTCATTAATAGCGGACTAACGCAGTTATTAATTAAGTTATTAGAGAGAGAGAGAGAGATATTAAGCATGTGTGAATTACCTGTGAGTCTGTCTGTGCGCCTCTTACCGTGTCTACACCAGACGCGAGCGGCGCGGCGCGATGCGACAAAATACACTAGAACCCATTATAATCATTGATGCTGTCTACACTGGATGCGGCGCTACAGGACAAATCCCCGACAGTAAACTGCTACCGCATTCTATTTATGACCTGCTCACACAAAGTTCAAATGATTTGCAACGGTCGCTTTGTCGCATCCAGTGTAGACAGACTTTAGCGTATGCGGCGCAATGCAACAACTGTCGCGTCCAGTGTAGACAAGATGTAAAAAGTGTTCGGCAGCAGCGTCTCTACTAATAGTGAAACTTATAATGTCTTAATGTCTTTTTTTATCCTGTTGTTACTGTATTCATTTTGTTTGGCCAGTGTTGTGGGTTTTGGTTATTTTTTCTGTTTTAGGCTGTATGGACCTTTGAAATAACTGAAATCATGTGGCGAATGGAAGTGATATAGACGTGTAATGCGGTGAAAAACTGCAAAATCTGCCTGGAACTACCTTCGCCATGCGTTTCCCCGAAAATATTTGCACACCTTGGAACATTCGTCAGCCAGTCAGATTCAAGGATTCAACAGCGCCGTAGTATAACTATTATTGTACTTGCACACTAAGGCTTTTTATAATGTGACTATAAGTACTATATAGATCTTTATAGTTTTTTTAAATATGTTTTGTGTAATGTTTTGTTATTCTACTGATATCATGAAGACAAACTGTACTGTAATGTACATTAGTTTTGTAATTACTTAACAGTGATGTATTCTGTCAGATTATAAGTAGAATCAGAGTTTAGAACTTTGTAATGAAGAAGACCTGTACACGTTTTACAATAGTTAACGTAAACTAGCTTTGTAGATTAGTTTACAGTGATGCACTTGTCAGATTCTAAGATGAATTTGAGCTTAGAGTTGTGTAACTCCTGTAGTTTTACTGTAAATGTGTGGTGTTTTCTATTTCCTTGAGACTGTTTCTGTAATCTTGCAGTAAAATAAAACCTGTGCATCTTATTGCAAGTTCTTGAAAAATCTACTGACCTTGCTGTGTGACAAAGGGCGGAGTTGGAGCTGCCATAATTTTCACAATATAATTTTCCTCGATAAAACGATATGAAGAGTTCGATAAATGTTCGATATAATTTTTATGTGCCAAAAGCGGAACGAAATAGCGCGACTTATTTGAATCGCGCCACACGGACCGTTTATCCGCTCGGACCAAAGTGTAAACTGGCGTGCTGCGCGAGCTCACTAGATAAGATGCATTTATTATCTAGATGCGGCAGGGACGCGCCTGGAAAAACCGAGCGCGTCGCGACCGCGTCGCTTCCGTAATGAGCGTAGCTGCCGCGCGCCGACATTTAAGATAAAACGAACTTGAACGCGCAAAAGACGCGATATGTGAACGGCTCCATCACGCGAGCACTAAACAGCGCTGTGAGATCCAGTGTGAAACACTTGAATTCAGCGATGAACACAAATGACTCTTTGATTCAAACTAGTTTAAAGCTGTGTGCAACGAGACAGTCAGAAGGCCTTTCAATCTACACATCGCCATCATTTACCATGGATTTACTGTAGTAACACTCACTGCACCATGGTATTGTAGTTATATTTTTACCATGGTATTGAGGTAGCATTATGTGTGGTTTTAACTGTGTTTATCATGATTTAAAATGTATGCTTGCTACTATGGGAGACCAATGCTTAAAAAAAAAAAAAAAAACTGGGTCAGAATAAATTTAACCATATAAAACTGAGTTTGCTACAATTTTTACAGATGTTACTGATTGATAATGAACCAAAAAATTACCTCTGCATCCTCAAGCTACTATCAGATGTGCATTTCTAAGAGACAAAAAAAGTGATATATTATTATTATTATTATCATTATCAGACAACCCAAAACAATATAACTCATTAGAACATGCAGAAATTAATTTTTCTATTTAGGTATTTATTTTGTTAAAGAAAATTAATGGTCTGGTTTTTACAACTTTTACTTTGGAGCAAAAATCTGACTTTAAACTTGAAAGAAATAGAGATTTGACATTTATCGTGATAATTATAGATATCGACTGATACGAAAAAAATTAACGTGATAATTTTTTTGCCCATATCGCCCAGCCCTAACCTCTAATAAGCAGCAGAGTACAGTGAACCAGCTGCAGTAAAATCTCAGGCCAACTCACACTGCGCAGACAGACACAGACTAACACGACAGCCGACCGAGTACAGTATGTCGCTTCTCAGACATTCCAAGACACGACAAACGCAGATTCAACATGTTCAGTTGGTGAAAAATGGCAACAGATGCTGGCGGGAGTAACACACTGATCAGATAAAATCCCTCAAACGTATCAGTGGTTGCAATGTAAACTGGCCTTTAGAGGTAAAAGGTAAAACTGTTCATTGGCGACCACCAAAAGTCTTATGATCAGTGTAAGTTTACCCTTGAGGACACCTTTAATATCCTTCTGAATGTAAATCATTTGAATCTCCTAACACAAGGTTCAGATAAGCTCTATAATTAGCCAATAAGCCAAACACATGTAAATATAACCTTTGCTACCATTCTTGCTCTGAACTGAAAAAAAAGAGTTAAATAAAATAAAAATAAATTAACCAAATATTGGTCATTTAAATAAGAATTTTAAACATCATATGTATTCAAAATTGCAAAAATTGTTTACGAATGTCAAGAATTTTTTTTATAGTCAGAAAATTCCACTGGTGTTTGCACAAATGCTAAGGTGTCTTCTTTCTGACCCTTGGAAGACCTTATAATGAAACAAGGTCATACAAATGCAAAAGTGCAAATCTGCAGACTAACCTGGTGTGTTGCGCAACCCTCTTGCTTATTTGATAATGTTTGTCAAATTATTCACCAATTATACCCAATGGCATCTTAAAAAAAGGTTTATTGTTACATCAGCACAAACAAAATAACCTTGATGTTATGTTCACTTGACCTTAACTTAACAGCTTCACCTATAAATAAGGAATAAAGTATTCACACAATGCTTTTCTATGTCCTGTTTGTCTCGTAGCCTTGACGCACCTGTAACCTGACACAGCAAAAACAGCCTAACAATTTAACCCAGTTACGCACTAACAGCTTCACTTAACAAAGCCAATGTATCAAGCTAAGTCCATCTATTATTTAGACTCTTAAATTTTCATTTTTTCGTCATCCACTTTAATCAAGAAATCTTCTGTATTGGGTATTTTCAGCTAAGATATATTTCTAGAAACACAATTCATTGCTCAAAGACTTTCTTTGTAATCTACACCAGGTCTGCAACCCCTCAAGAACAGCAATAGCTAAGAGGCTGATCTTGGCACACTGTGTATCACGTGTACCCAGAATGCACTCTAAACAGTCGGGTGTGGGGTGACAGTTAAAGGCCTCTCTTTGCAGAGAGCTAAACAGGTCCCAGTGCAAGCAAGTGTCAAGTGTGCCACTAGACATTGGGATAAACAAAACAACCTTTTCTGTTTGGAAACCTGACACGCAGTTAAGGAAAGGAAAAATAATAGAAAAACAGTGGTAAGTAGCTTGTTTTTTGTTTATTCTGGATTGTGTTAGTTTGTTTCGGATGAAGGTGCAGTATACATTGGTGCATTAATAACTAAGTTAAAACTGTGAGATAAATCATTTTTTTCAGCAATGGTATTGAGTCATACTTTTTGATTGAACTGTTAATTCAGTTTACAAAATGTATAATTGCACTATTTTATATGTTAAAACAGAAACAAGAATGAGTACTTAAAGAGACAGTTCACCCCAAAATGAATATTCTGTCATCATTTACTCATCCTCAATTTGTTCCAAACCACTATGACTTTTATCTATGAAAAAGCACTTTGAAAAATGTCCTGCGTTTTCTATCCTTATAATAGAAGTCAATGGTTACCAACATTCTTTGAAATATCTTATTTTTTTAAAACAACATGAATTACTGTAAAGTGAATGAAGTGAATACATGATGACAAAGTTTTCAGTTTTGGATGAACTATCCCTTTAAGGCTAAACAGCTGTATATGCAAACATTAAAAATTCTAAAGTCCTGTGACTGACCTTTTTTTAAAAAAGCATTTAAAATAAAAAATAAAAAAATATATTTTTCCAACTTTGATTATATGTTGCATTCATTTTGCACTGAAATAATATTTCACAATATTACTGTTTTTTTCTGGATTTTTGATCAAATAAATGTAGCATTTGTGAGCATATGAGACTTTTTTCAAAAACATTAAATCAAAAATCTGTACCATTAAATAATTTAGTTGTCTGTCCTAATCAAGCAAGCTAATGAAATTTGCAATAATAGTCTTCTGTAATAAGCATGCAAAGCAAACAGATGTTCAACTAACGAATGTTTTGATTGTCTCAGGATCCATCATGGCTACAGCCCGCGTGTCCATGCCGGGTACTACAGACACCAACCTGGAATTTGCTGACTACAGTCTCTATAGCAACCTGTCTGATGATGAGCTCATGCAGCTGGCAATCGAGCGGAGCATTGCTGATGCCCAGAACTCTGGGTCAGCCGTCACTGAAAACTCAAAGACCCCCATTGCTCTAAACAGGCCGGCAGCCTCACGCCGAGCTCCACCATCACAATGTCCCCAGCAGCAGCCAGAAGTGGCTGCATGTCCCGCCAATCCACCCAGGTACATTTTGACATACTTCGCTAAATTGAAATGAGGCACCATCACAAATCAAACTCTCACTGTGAGCATAAAAATAACCAGTGCTTAGTACATTGTACCTACACTGACCTTTAGTAAGTCCATATGCTAACTGTAAAATATCTGGACAGATTTTCAACATGTTTATTTTCAAACTTAAAGCAAGCTTACTTTTTCTTTTAAACAGATATTTACGCAATACTGGAAATTAACAAGACTACCCGTAAAGCATAAGATCAAAACATACATGTCAATGTGTTGCCACATAAAATTTCCAGTCATGTTTTGATGAGCAAGGGAGGGATACAATATCACTTACAGATGCCTACTGCATCTTCTCTGGTGGCTGACACAACTGCTTCACACCTGTTCCTCTTCATTCAAAAGCCAACATTAGAAAGAGGAGCAAGCATAGTGTAAGAAGTTCACATGCCACCACGCATAAAAATAGAGACACTATCCTTTGCTGTGCCCCAATCCACTTGTTTAAATTTCCCCTGTAATCTGACATTAAAACTAGCCTTTCGATGGTGGATTTTTGTTTAATTGCAAATAACGTACGTAATTTAATCTGGAAATACTATAGGCTCCAAAATACAAATTCTGAAAATAATCCCATGCCCTTTCAGTGGAAGTTCAGTGATCTAACGCAGCATTAAATTAACTCGTATGAACTCAATTCTTTTTTTTTTTCCCCCAAAGAGGAAAAATAAATCCACAGGATGTGAGTTCAGTAAGTCACTTTGTGACTGGTTATGGCAAGCGAATGGTGGCGTACCGAAAATATGATGGAAGCATGCAAGTCGTACCTGAGCCTGAAGAGTGAGTGATTGCACGATTACATGACAATGTGTGTTCATTAGTAAGTATTAGGAAGTGCTCATCAAGGCTCCATTCATTAGATTAAAATATGGAAAACACAGTAATATTGTGAAATATTATTGCAATTTCAAATAGTGGTTTTCTATTTTAATCTACTTTAAAAATAGAATTATTGCTGTGATGCAAAGCTGAATTTTCAGCATCATTACTCCAGTCTTCAGAGTCACATGATCCTTCAGAAATCATTCTGATATGCTGATTTGTTATCAATGTTGGAAACAGTTGTGCTGCTTAATATTTAGTTGGATGCGCGGATTCTTTGATGAATAAAACATTAAAAAGAACAGCATTTATTTAAAATAGAAATCTTTTGTAACAACATACACTACCGTTAAAAGTTTGGGGTCAGTGAATTTTTCTTTCTTTCTTTCTTTGAAAGAAATTAAACTTTTATTCAGCAAGAATGTGTTAAATTGATAAAAAAAAGTAATAGTAAAGACTTGTATTGTTAGAAAGGATTTCTATTTTAAACAAATGCTGTTCTTTTAAACTTTTTATTCATCAAAGAATCCTGAAAAAGGAATCACAGGTTCCAAAAAAATATTAAGGCAAGGCAAGGCAAGCAGCACAACTGTTTCCAATATTGATAATTCTAATAACTCAGTGTGACAGTGATGACTGGAGTAATGGCTGATGAAAATTCAGCTTTGCATCACAGAAATAAATTATATTTTAAATTATATTAAAATAGAAAACTGTTATTTAAAATTGCAATAATATTTAATAATATTACTATTTTCTGTATTTTTGATCAAGTAAATGGAACTTTGATCAGCATAAGAGACTCCTTTTAAAAACATTAAAAATCGATCCCAAATTTTTGAATAGCAGTGTATATGTGAAAAAAGTGTGGTTCTTTATATGTTTGAAAAGACTATAATAATTTAAAAAACGAAATTTAAATAAATATTTTAAAAGTGAAATATGACTATAAAAGCAACCTGATCTCATGAAGATGATGAAAATGTACCTGTGGGAACATTTTCGCAAGAATCAAAATACGTACTGCCATGTACATTTTGTGACATATTCAATGAAATATACACAACCATTTCAAAGTTTGGGACATTTTTTAATGTCTTTGAAAGAATTTTTATGCTCTCTGCATTTATTTCTAGAACAAATACAATAAAACAGTAATACTGTGAAATATTATTATAATTTAAAATGTAATTTATTCCTGTGACACAAAGCTGAATTTTCAGCAGACATTACTCTGCAGTGTCCTCACGATCCTTCAGAAATCATTCTAATATGCTAATTTGCTGCTCAAGAAACATTTATTATTATCAATGTTGAAAACAGTTGGTAATGGTAATATATATGTTTTAATATTTATGTATATGAGATGGCTAATGAACAACTTCTCACCTGCAACACTTTAATGCGTCAAAATAAAAAACGGTTTCTTCTTTAGGGAGATTGAGCCTATTGCTAAGGCCATTTCGGAAGGAGATGTAGGATCAGTGAGACTTATGGTTAAGCAACCTGAGTGCAATCTTCTTAAACCAAATAAAGATGGATGGATTCCTTTGCACGAGGCGGCATATTATGGACAAGATCAATGTATAAAAATTCTCCTGAGAGGTAAGAGTGCACTCATTCAACAATTACTCCATTTAACTTTATTTAGCCGCGCTCTAACAAATTGCTCCGGCTTTGATCATGAACACTATTCTCATAGCTCAACCTGGGATGATCAACCACCGCACTTTGAAAGAGCAGACAGCTTTAATGATAGCTGTGACCAGGGAACATCTCGCATGTGTGCAGTGTCTTCTGGAGAAAGGAGCCGATCCTGATATTGCCAATAAAGAGAGGGAGACTCCCCTTTACAAAGGTAATATTGTATTAGTAAGTTTTCATTTAACTTCGGTTGAAGTCAAAAGTTTACATCTGCAAAATGTTAATTATTTACCAAAATAAGAGGGATCATACAAAATGCATGTTATTGTTTATTTAGAACTAAGATATTACACATAAAAGACACATTATATGTAGTCCACAAGAGAAAATAATAGTTGAATTTATAAAAATGACCCTGTTCAAAAGTTTACATAACACTGTGTTGTTACCTGAATGATCCACAGCTGTGTTTTTTTGTTTAGTGATAGTTGTTCATGAGTCCCTTGTTTGTCCTGAACAGTTAAACTGCCCACTGTTCTTCAGAAAAATCCTTCAGGTCCCACAAATTCTTTGGTTTTTCAGCATTTTTGTGTATTTGAACCCTTTTCAACAATGACTGTATGATGTTGAGATCCATATTTTTACACTGAGGACTGAGGAACTCATATGCAACTAATATAGAAGGTTCAAACTCTTATTGATGCTCCAGAAGAAGAAACGATGCATTAAAAGCTAGGGGTGTAAACTTTTGAACAAAATGAAGATGTGTACATTTTTCCTATTTTGCCTAAATATATATATATTTTCTTTAGTACTGCCCTTCAGAAGCTACAGAAGATACTTACATGTTTTCCAGAAGACAAAATAAGTTAAATTTACCCTGATCTTCAAATTCCAAAAGTTTTCACCCCCCAGCTCTTAATGCATTGTGTTTCCTTCTGAAGCATCAGTAAGTGTTTGAACCTTCTGTAATAGTTGCATATGAGTCCCTCAGTTGTCCTCAATGTGAAAAGATGGATTTAAAAATCATACAGTCTTTGTTGGAAAGAGTTCAAATACACAAAAATGCTGAAAAACCAAAGAATTTATGGAACTTAAAAGATTTTTCTGAAGAACAGCAGGCAGTTTAACTGTTCAGGACAAACAAGGGACTCATGAACAACTATCACTAAACAAACACAAACACACAGTTGTGGATCATTCAGGTAACAACACAGTATTAAGAATCAAGTGTATGGAAACTTTTGAACGGGGTCATTTTTATAAATTCAACTATTATTTTCTCTTGTGGACTATATGTAAACATCTTTTATGTGAAATATCTTAATCAGGTCATTACTAAATTAAAAAAATAACATACATTTTGCAGATTCTGAAAGGTGTATGTAAACTTTTGACCTCAACAGTATCTATTTATCTATCTATCTATCATAATCTGATTTTATTTATCTTTAAGGCCTATATAAACCTTCTAATTTCGAGTTAGTGAGAACTAATTCTAGTTCTTTACATTTAGATTCAAATATTTGAGGTTTAAAATCCTGGATTACCAGCATAGATCCTCACTATTTCATTAAAAAAAACATCAATTCCTAAAAAAAGGTTTTTTGTTCGGCTCGTCATTTAATATGACCTTCAGTAGTGTGATGGACATTTTATCATTTCTATACATATCTGCAGCTTGTGAGAAGGAGAACCCAGCGATAGTTGCCATGTTACTGAATCACGGCGCCTCTGTGAATAAGAACTGTATTCAAGGCTGGACCGCTCTCCATGAGAGCGTGTGCAGGAACAATGTGGAAATCTGTGAGATGCTGGTGAAAGCTGGAGCCAAAGTCAGCATGCCCAACATGTACGGAATCACTCCTATCTTTGTGGCCGCCCAAAGTGGAAAAGTGGACTCGCTTCGCATGCTTTTAAAAAATGGTAACATCGTTATTGTTTCTCTTCCACTGTTGCTTTGTGATGTAATGCATCTGACATATAATCCATCTCACCTCAATCAGGTGCAGATCTCAACAGCCAGGCTGCAGATGGAGCCACAGCGCTGTATGAGGCCTCTAAAAATGGTCACGAGGACATTGTAGAGTTTCTACTATCTCAAAATGCAGACGCCAACAAGCCAGGCAAAACAGGACTGTTGCCAATCCATATTGCTGCCCAGCGTGGCAATGATAGGTATGAATTCAGAATTCACTTAATAAGGAATAATGAATAAATGAATTTGCTTTGGGAGGAATTTTCTCAGGTCACAGTTAATCTGCGTAACTGTATATGCGAAAGGCCATTGGTTGTTAAGTCTTTAGGTTTAGTACATCTCATAATCTTGCATTAATTTTCAGCAAAGACCTCCTGACTTTCGGGTGTACCCGCAAAAATGTCAGGGCAACTAAGTAAGTCTCAATGGGTGCTTTAGAGCAGTGCTGTGTCAAGAGGGTGCTAATCCTGTAACCTGTAACCTTAACTCAATCTAACTCAAGTAGGAGCAAATGGTTTTATTCGCAAAATACCATTTCAGATAAGTGCTCTTTCTTCTGACATACATGTTATGTTTTGTTAACTCTTCTAGTTTATTGTGTGTAGGGTCTTTTTCTCACCTAACAGTAAAACTAATCATCCCATAGCATAATTCCTGGTAGCATGACATGTTTAGGGATGGGAATCGTAAAGAATTTGATGATCCCGGCTTCCGTTTCCTCTTAACTATTTTTAATTCCTTAACAGCTCTATTAACAATTATTTTAGCATTTTTAAGCAATAAATATTTATTATAATTTTTGCAATAGGTGTGTTTAACTTTTTAAAAAAACTGACTAAACACTTAAAGGTATAGTCCGGCAAAAAGGGAAATTACCCCATAATTTACTCACCATCAAGACATCCTAGGTGTATATGACTTTCTTCTTTCAGACGAATACAATTGGAGTTATATTAAAAAGTGTCCTAGCTCTTTTAACATTTATAATGCCAGTGAATGGGTGTTGAGATTTTGAAGTCCAATAAAGTGCATCCATCTATCAAAAAAAGTATTTCACACAGCTCTGGGGGGTTAAGAAAGGCCTTCTGGAGTGAATCAATGTGTTTGTGTAAGAAAAACTATAATCTCTAGCTTCCGATAACTGTTGTATGCATGTTCACGAGAGAGTGGCATTCCAGTGGATGATGTAGGTGTAGCAGTAAGCTTTGGTGAGAACCAAGTTTTGTTTACAGTAAAGGAAAAAAAGAGGTCTTCTCTTGTCTTATATCAAAATGCTCGGACATTTTTCTTTACAAATCCTCGTTTAGTTCTTCTAATTCTTGACCAGTGTTTTGTTTTGCTCTCTCTTCTGCGCTTCTGTGTTTGTCACCGCATTCGTTAACGTCCTGCGTCATCTGCTGGAACACCACTCTCTCTATGACAATTAGTGGAAGCTATTGTGCATAAAAAAGTTTTAAATATGGATATTTTTCTTACACATATGCATTGATTAACTTCAGAATGCCTTTATTAACCCCCTGGAGCTGTGTGGAGTATTTTTTATGATGTATGGATGCACTTTTTTGGACTTTTTGGATCTCAACGCCCATTCACTGCCATTATAAAGCTTGGAAGAGCCAGGACATTTTGTAATATAACTGATTGTATTCGTCTGAAAGAAGAAAGTCATATACATGTAGGATGGCTTGAGGGTGAGTAAATCATGGAGTAATTTTAATTTTTTGGGTGAGCTATTCCTTTAAGGTATATCTTTCACACTGTCATATAAACAACCAGTCAGTGGTTGTAGTTGTATGTGTTTGATTCGTTCATTTTTTAGAGAGGAAGAGTACATATTTTGTTTCTGTGTTCCCAAATTATTTTAAATTCAGTTTTTCTTTTATCCGTTTTAATTTTCCTAGACTCTGTTTTAATGAAAAATCATGAAACTTACAATATTTAACAGCAATATATTAAAAGTTTAACACAAATTAACTGAATTTGAATTGAAATTTTCCATTAATTTTCTGGATTTGATTTGATTGGTTTCACTAAATTTCATTAAATAATCAAAAGCATCTCTAATTTTTACAAAATCATTTTTCATTATTTTATTACTTTTTCCCAGAAATTCTGTGTTGTCTATTTGCATTATTTTGCTACATAAATTTTGGTAAATATCTTTTCTGCTAAATATTTATTTAAAAATAATGTTTTAATAATAATTTTATTAGTAGTAGGCATAGTACTATCATTACATTAAATAATATATTTGTCACAGTTTCTTCAAGTTAAACCGAACTTTTATTTTGACAGGCTGCTGTGAAGACCTTTATGTTTCTGGTTTATAATATAAAAAAAAAAAATGTTTGTCTCTCAGAGCAGTTCTAGAGATTATGTTTATGCGTTCAGGTACTCATATATTAAGGCGGCAAGCACTGCAAGCATCATCAGCGCTTCAGTGTGTGTAGTAAATGAAACTGCATTCATTCGCAGAGACACGCAGAACATACAGAACATGCAGAATTCATATTTAAAAGTATTTTTGCAGCTTAATATTTATAGACACTAGCCCATATTGTATTTTGATATAAGTGTACTGACTTCCGTTTTTATGACTGAGTTCCCCGATTCCGTCTGCGTTTTCCTCATTGCGGAAATCACAGTGCCCTACAAACATGTTCTCTTCCATACTTCTTTTTACACAAAAAGTTTCGGTTCCCAACCCTACAACTGTTCCTCTAATTGCTAATCACTACATACAAGCTTTTTAAAGGTTCATATATATTATTACTCTTCTGTTGAAGATTTTTCCATCTTATGATGGTCATTTCACCTTAATAGAGTCAAATTCTAACATTCTGACATTCAAGAGTATTTTAGCGCACACTAGCAAAGTAACACTCAAGAACACAAAACTTCTCATTTTCAGTATCGTATCCATGCTGATCCCAGCCACAAGCAAGGCCAGAGTGAGACGTACGGGTATCAGCCCCCTCCATTTAGCAGCGGAGCGCAACAGAAACGATATTCTTGAGGTACTGATCGAGGCCGGTTTTGACGTCAATGCCACTTTATCTGAGGATCGTTCTATGATGTATGAAGATCGGCGCAGCACAGCTCTATACTTTGCTGTCATGAACAACAATATTGAGGCTACCGCTATGCTCCTGGAGGCTGGTGCTAATCCAAACCTGGACACGTTTAACCCACTCCTGGTAGCCCTGAGGCATGGCTGCATCCAGACAGTGACTTTGCTGGTGGAAAATGGTGCTAATGTCAGTGCCTACATCCCAACTCATCCAACTACCTTTCCAGCAACTGTTATGTTCTGCATGAAGTATCTTACCATACTGAAGTATCTGATGGATAATGGCTGCGACGCCTTGTCATGTTTCAATTGTGTATATGGCAGCAATCCTCATCCACCTATAAAGACTAGGCGTAATCCGAGATATGATCCCGATGAAGCTGTAGAAAAGACCTGTGTTCAGGTGAGTGGATTGAAGCCAATTGTACATACAATTAATATCAAAAGTTTACATACACCTTGCAGAATCTGCAAAATGGTAATTATTTTACCAAAATAAGAGAGGTCAAACAAAATGCATGATGTTTTTTAATTAATACTGACCTGAATAAGATATTTTGCATAAAAGATGTTTTCATATAGTCCACAAGAGAAAATAATAGCTGAATTTATAAAAATGACCCATTCAAAAGTTATGCTTGATTCTTAAGACTGTGTTGTTACCTGGATGATTCACAGCTGTGTTTTTTTTGTTTAGTGATAGTTGTTCATGAGTTCTTTGACAAATTATTTGGTTTTTAACATTTTTGCGTATTTGAACCCTTTTCAGCAATGACTGTATGATTTTGAGATCCATCTTTTCACACTTAGGACAACTGAGGGACTCATATGCAACTATTACAGAAGGTTCAAACACTCACTGATGCTCCAGAAGGAAACAGGATGCATTAAGTGCCAGGCGGTGAAAACTTTTTGAATTTGAAGTTCAGGGTAAATTTAACCTATTTTGTCTTCTGGAAAACATGTAAGAATCTTCTGTAGCTTCTGAAGAACAGTACTAAATGAAAAAATATGATATTTAGGCAAAATAAGAAAAATGTACACATATTCATTCTGTTCAAAAGTTTTCACCACCCGGCTCTTGATGCATCATGTTTGCCTTTTGAAGAATCAGTAAGTGTTTGAACCTTCTGTAATAGCTGCATATGAGTCCCTTAAATGTCCTCAGTGTGAAAAGATGGATCTCAAAATCATACAGTCATTGTTGAAAAGGATTTAAATTTGCGGGAGCTGAAGGATTTTTCTGAAGAACAGCAGGCAGTTTAACTGTTCAGGAAAAACAAGGGATTAAACAAAAAAAATCAGCTGTGGATCATTCAGGTAACAACACAGTGTCACGAATCTGGCCTGTGCTCTTCTGTCCGCTCGCCACCAGAGGTCGCTTTGCCAATTACATTACACTGACTGTTGCACCTCACCCCGGACTACGTTCCCCATCAGCCACTGCGCTGATCATCTGCACCCAATCAGAGACCCTTTAAAAACCTTGGACTTCCTCCTATGAGTCACCGAGTATTGTCTTGCATTTACCACTTGTTGTGTGTTAGCAACTGTACAGAGCCTCTAAGTCAGTTTGTTATTCTAGTCTAGCCTCGTTCCAGTATTTTGTCATTCGGGTCTTGTTTCTACACCTTGTTGTATCATTTTGTCTATTTCACTGCCAGCCTTTTGGAACTCTCACCTGTCTTTTCGGATTCCCCCTTTTTGCCTAGCCCCTTGGATTACGTTCGTGGATCGACCCTCGCTTGTTTTACGGACTACTCTTGTGTCTTGCCCGCATATACCTGTTAGCCATTGTCTGACCCTGCCTGTTTTGACCATGTCTTTGTCGATGTCCCTAAATAAAGCTCTGCATTTGGATCCGCCCGCTTCACGCATCTCTCACTCTGTAACACACAGTATTAAGAATCAAGTGTATGTAAACTTTTGAACGGGGTAATTTTTATAAATTCAGCTATTATTTTCTCCTGTGGACTATATGTAAACATCTTTTACATGAAATATCTTATTCAGGTCAGTACTAAATAAACAATAACATGCATTTTGTATGATCCCTCTTATTTTAGTCAAATAATGAACATTTTGCAGATTCTGCAAGGTGTATGTAAACTTTTGACCTCAACTGTATAGTATAATCATTTTTTCTGAATCATATATTGTGTATAGTAGCACATTTTACACCACTTTTTATTAGTTCTGTGAGGTGATCTCCACCGAAAACTACTCCCGCTGGGCTGGACCGATTATAGACGTGCTGCTTGACTATGTTGGGCATGTGAAACTCTGTGCCCGACTCATTGAACATCTGGACAGTTACCACGAGTGGCAGAGCATCAAAGAGAAAGCAAGTATGTGCGCCCGTACCTTTTGCTTAAATTATTCATATATGCAAATGATTTCAGTCACCTGTGTACTCATTTGCTGGTTCTGATTGCAGTGCCTCCACGCCCACTCATGCAGCTCTGCAGACTGAAAATCCGCAAACTGCTCGGGATCAAGAGACTGAAGAAAATTCACAAGCTTCCAGTTCCTCCCAGGCTGATCAAATTCCTAAACCATCAAGAACGAGAGCAAGACTTTTAAGCCTTCTTTTGAATGTTGACTCTTAGCAAACACAAAGAGACATTGGAAATGACGTTGACATTAGAAAATCATATACTTCTGTTTGCAGAACTTGCACTGAGCTAAAATTATGGAATAAATGGAGTCAATATTTGCACAAATGTACTGCTTAATAGTGTAATAAAAGGCCATAAATGTTTATATGTAATTATCAGGCACCGAATTTAGGGAACATGCATTAAATAGATTTAGTAGATGCACAGTACTTTATTTTGTCTGTAAATGTAAGCTTTTTAAATGGTATAGGAGCCAAAAATGGGTGACAGAAAATAGTAATTGCATTTTTTTGCAATGTAGTAGTAATGTATTAAAAGTGTCAAAAAATATACTTGATGCTTATATGTATAGTTTTGTAATAGGTTTTGTATTTTTACTTTTGACTCATTTTCAAGTGTACATTTTGTTCTAGTATTTTCATGGTTTGTTTGCTTGCAAAGCAAAACCAATACTCCGAGATTACATCACATTCTTCAAACTATAAATTCTATTTTATATTGTTGTTAATTGGCATGAATTTCCCTCAGTCAGACAGTGCTTTAAGTTGCATGTGACAATGCTTATGTTTGAACAATTTCCATCTTCCGTATGACTTGTCAATATCAATCTACCAATAAAGTGTTAACTAAGTGTTAACTATTTAATATATTAACTATTTGAGTTTCATTTATTCTGCCTTTACGAGCAAAATGTCGGACTGGATATGTAATATTGTTTATTTTGTGATTCATGTATGTTGCCCCATGTGCAGGGAGACAAACAGGAAGAAAAAAACTAAAAAAATATATATATATATTAGTTAAGATATTACAGTTAAATTACAAGTTAATGCATTTAATGCTGCTTTCATAACTTATTTTACCAGACACCACTGTGCATAAATAATGACTGATTTTCTTTTTTGGGTTTTTGGATTGGATTTGGATTTTCCTTATTTTTTAGGGGTTCGAGCATGTAGTGCTGAAACTCTGTTGTAATTGTAAGGATTTTTATTATTTTTTTTCTGATGTAAAACTGATCGTGCAGACCAAACCGTAAGTCCTAGAGACTTCAAACTTGGCCAGATAGTAGACCTCAATTTGGGGAGAACCTATCAAAGTCTCAGCCCAATCGGCCCATAGGTGGCACTACAGCAAACAAAATTGCGAAATCGCTGATAACTCCTAGACCGTTTGTCATAGACTCAAAAAAAAATAGATTTTTGGAATCCTTGGGTCAAGACGATAAAAAGCCTAAAAAATCAGATTCGCTCTACGGGGCCCGGTTTTTCTGCCATTTTGAAGTAAATTCAAAACCTACTTTTGCGAACTAGTCCTAGGTTTTTCACCCAATCAGAACCAAACCTGTGTAGAAATATCAGTGAATATCAATAATTATCAAAAAAAGTTGAATTTTCGACTCATCGTTGCGAAGGGGCCCCAAAAAGTTTGTAAGGTGGGGGGCCATTTTTACTAAAATGGCTATAACTCATGAATCAAATGAGATACCTTCAGCAAATTTGGTACACGTGTACAAGCTCAATCTTTGGTCAAATAAAAAAAAATTGCACAGCTCTGCCACTTGGTGGCGCTATAAGCCTGAAAAAACATAAAAATGACTATAACTATGCAAGCGTTGGTCCAATCGATGTGAAAATTGCTATGCAGTGTCTCTGTCCAATGTGCCATAAGGGTCTATAAGGACATTGGCGTATCTCAAAAAACATGGCCACCATCGGCCAATGAAGTTGAGCGCCTATTAGACAAGGTTAACGGAGGCCGATCGGAACGAAACTCACTGGGCATGTTCGACTTATGGTCCTAAAGGTCTGTAAGAATTTTGAAACAAATCGGCCACTAGTTGGAGCTAACGAGTTTTATGGCTCTGTAATCACGTGGTGTTTCATACATCCAAACAATATGCATATCATTTGATAGATCTCCTCATTATGAACAACTTTGCCTCAAAAACCATTGCTGTCATTCAAGTCCTTCAGTAATATTTTCACAAATATGTTAAAAACCTACTTTTGCGAACAAGTCCTAGGTTTTTTGCTCAATCTTGAGCAGACCACTGCAGTAATATTCTCTGGACTCTCTAGATCAATAATTATCAAAAAAATGTTAAATTTTGTCCTTTGGTTAGCTATAACAGGGTCATTTAGAAAAGGGTCAAGGCCACGTATACCCAAAAGCCTATAAAACCTAAACAAAAACTCAAAACTTTACAAAAATTGGTTAAAACATGTGTGAGATGATTCTTAACAAGCATGCACAATTTCTTGGAGATTGGACCATAGGTGGCACTATAACAGTTAAAAAGGCTATAAAAACACAAGATTTCTATGGTAAATGGCTTCAAACTGTTAAAAAATGCTCATCTATTCACACAAACATATCGTATGACATATTCCCTTATTCTGAACAACTTTGCATAACACCTTAAAGGCTTTATTTGCTCGAACCCTGGTAATTGCTGCTTGCAGCTATATTTTCTTTTTTTTTTTGCTCATCTCAAAGTTGAGGCTACACATGTAGTTTTTTAAGTTACAGCTTTTTCTTCCTGTTCGTTAAAACAAACTATTTAATTGAATAACAATGTATTTTAATTACAACGGTTCTTGAAATATAATGTGTTATAATTAAACTTAATATGAAAGAATAGCATAACTCAAGCTGCAAACTGGGTCACTGTGAAAAATAACAGAAAATACAACACAGCCATTTATCTCAACCATGTTTTTCAAAGACTAAAAAGCCTTTTCCCTCATAATTGTTCTCCATTATCACCTGCACAGAAAATGTTTGCAACGTGTTTTTATGAATTGGTGCAGGTCTGCTGTAATGTTTTAAAGATAACAGCTCTGAACAGCTCTTTAATTCAGTCGGGAACATTTGCACTTTGAATGGCGACCATCCACTAAGAAGGCAACTTGTTCGCTCACTAATGATTCAGAGTCAAATGTGGCTTGACTTCATGTTGTTTGTGGGAAAAATCTTGTTTTTATTAATTTATTTGCTAATTCATTAGCTAAATTTTATAGTAATAAAAGCAAAGTTATTAAGTTATTACGTGAATAAGTCATATTTTGTCTTTTTGTGCATGTAGGACTGATGTGTTAAAATTCAGGAAATAACTATGTTACCTACATGTTCACATGTTTATGTTTCCCAGTATTTGATTCATGGTGATATAGGCTATTGCATGCTTTGCATAACTTCAGAAACCCAGCCAGGGTTGCCAGGTTTTCACAACAAAACCCACCCAATTGTTACTGGGAAAACAATACACTTTAAAATACAATTTGTCAGGGTTACCCTGGTAAATTCATATTTCAGGGGCTAAATATGACGTTATTTGGGTCGCTTCAACCCACGGACATCAAAAACAACCCGTGGCAACAGTATTAAAGTAGCCAAATTCCACAGGAAAGCGGACTCGGCAACACTAAACCCAGCATCCAAACTGAGCAAACAGAGCTAAAACTCCCAAATGTACCAATTGTCAGATTGCCCCGTAGTGTCTATAAAGAGGAAAGCCTACAAAATACAAATAACACTTAAAGTTGCAAGCAGCGTTGAAAGGGCCCTTGCGCCAGGCTCACTGCCACCCGGTGACTTTAGGAAAATAGTGAACGATGAGCAAAATGCAATATTCAAGAGGTAAATATGTCGGTGCTGATAGCCTTGTGGACAACGCACTGACATAAAGCGTAGTTGTGCTCCGGGCGTCCCGTGTTCGAATCCTGACTTGAGGACCTTTCCTGATCCCGCCCCCATCTCTCTCTCCCACTTTGCTTCCTGTCACTTCTAAACTGTCCTGTCATGATAAAGGCAAAATGCCAAAAAAAAAGGAATATGTCAAAGTCATTAATATGTGCCAAACTTCCTGTTGCCAGCTGGAGACGCTATGAAAATAACTAGATATTAGCATGTAGATGTCTTCAAGCCTGGACTTTGAAGCATTTTTCAAACATGTGAAGTTTGGTGCAGATTGAACATGGTATGTTTGAGTAAATCATGACATATCCTGTTGCCAATAGGTGGCACTATGATTATAACTGCATATTGGCCTTAAGATGTGTTCAGGCCAGGACTCTTATGAAACGCGAAGTTTGGGACAGATCGGACATTGTATGGCTGAGTTACAACAGCACACAACACAAAACTTGAGAGAAAGTTCAAAATAACAGACTTCCTGTTGGGTTTCGGGACTTCATACCAGGAGACTTTTTTGAAGGTATTACTGTGTTACATGTGTGTACCGAATTTCGTACATGTATGTGAAACATAGCTCAAGTGGCACTTTGTTGAACTTTTATAGGTGGCGCTATTGAGCCATTTTGCCACACCCACTTCTGAAACCCATATCAGATGTAAATTTTCATTTACAGTTTTCAGGCATGTTTAGGCCCTCAAAAATGCAATTCATTTTGGAGAACAAGAAAAAGAAGAAGAAGAAGAAGAAGAAGAAGAAACTGAGCAATTCCAATAGGGTCCTCACACCTCGGTGCTCGGGCCCTAAATAACTATATTTACATGTGGTCAGCGATAATGCTGCCAGTAACAGTAAGCAGTAACAGAAGCTGTCTGTTTGCCCTTGAAGGTGGTGCTGACCCCGACCTGAACTTTTTTCAGGTCAGTTCTAGTGACAGCCAGTTTCCAGCACTTTCCAGATGGCCAGACTGCTTGTTGAGAGCAGAACTGATGGCATTGCCCAGATTCCCAGTATGTCAACTCTTTTCCCAGCCAATGCTATGCTCTGTTTGAAGTGCCTCCCCTTGAATTATCTCATGGACAATGGCTGAAATGCCAATTCTGGCAAATTGGACCTCCCCCCATACCCTCTTTCACAGATTTTCATGTTTTGAATAAAGATCAAACATCCATTGAGCTATGAATGCAAACTGTATAGTGTGATTATTTTTGTTCCAGTTGATGGACAGTCCTGCTCCTGGAGGGTCACCGTCTTGCAAAGTTTAACTCCATCTCTAATAAAAACACATCTGAACCAGCTAATCAAGGTATTCCTAGACATGCTAGAAACTTTCAGGCAAGTACGTTGGGGAAAGCTATAGCTAAACTCTGCAGAACAGTGGCCCTCTGCCTTTATATATTCTTTAAATCATTGGATGTCCTACCTGCCTGTCAATCTCCATGCAGCAAATAGCGAGTGTCTGGGGCGTGGTTACTGTGGAAGGATCAGCCAAAGTGTGTTTAGCCTATTTGGAAAAATAAATTCAGATTACAAGCCAAAATTCAAAGACTTGCCAAATAACACAGAGACAGACAACGGTGTAAAAAATGGGTAAACACTGGCAGTGTTTTTACAAGATTGAGGCGTTTGATGGAATGTTTGGGTTTCAATCCATAGTGTTTTCACAATGCGTTCTCAATCGGCCATATTGGCAGCACTGAACGTAAACAATGTCATTGAACCTACGGGAACGTGCAAATTTTTCTGACTATTGCTGCGAAAAATGGTCAATTATTGTCATGTTTTGGGCTGTACTAATTGGTACGTCTGTGAGAAACATTTGGAGTACTATAGACTGCCAAAAGTTATAACAAATCAAGGAGAAGAGTGCAAAAAACTGTCTGAGGAACAAAAGACATTTGTGGTTGGCCAAACTGAACCAGGATTTCCAGGGCAAGAATTGACAACATTTGTATTTGTTCTTATCATTTCCGGTCAGGTAGGTAAAATATTAGGCTAATTTTTAAATATTTAATAAGCTTAATATTTAATATTGCTCGTACGCTACCACCTATTTAACTTTAGTCTAACTATTGTGTCCTTTCCTGCTAACTAAGTCCTTCTCTATATGATTTAGCAGCTTCCACTCGTCTTATCCATGGTTTAGACTGGATAAATTAGCAGAACAACGTATTTAGTAGTACATTAACCATGCAATCAATGCAGCTGTTTACATCCGAGTATCGCCAATATGACCACGCATCCGGGTAACTGACCAAACCGTGACCTAAGTGTAAACTCTCTATAAGACGAACTTGTGGAGTTTCCTCTTCACAGGTAAGCTAAACTTAAAGTTAAAATATTCTTAATATGTTATTGAAATAAGGATAATTTTACCAGTTGACACATGCCTTCACTTCTTTCTGTGTTTGAGAAGTTTGAGTTGGGAGAGGAGTGATGCGCGACCAAGGCCTTTGGTTGTTTGAAAACATGATTTATTATTGCCGATAGGTGGCGCTAGTATCACAAAAAACACCTGCCTTAGCTTTAAGGATGAAAGAATTTAAAACCAACATAAAGAGAATGTTTTTAATACATTTACTATGCTACAACAAAATATACGTTTTGCTACATAATTCTTAATGGATTATGAAGTGCATTAGTGTTACAACACAAAATAATGTTACTAAGGCACATCTAACTCTCACAACAGGCCACTATAAATTGTTCTCCATTTCCTCTTTCAAGATCTTCCAGATTAGCTTCAAAAAACTCACGTGACATTGACCTTAATTCTGCAGAGCCTGCGGATGTGGTGGCTTTGCAGGTTATAGAATTTCTTGGGGTTAGCAATAAATAAACACGGCTGAGGAGAAAAGGACCTGTGGTGTGCCTGAGTTCTCACCAGCAGGGGGCAGAACGGAAAACAAACTCTGTGGGACTTTTCCTGTGTTTGTTGCTTTGGCTCACGTTTTCTTCCTCAGGCAAATCCTGAAAAAAAAAAAAAATTGGTAGTTTATTTTTATCGGGTTGCTCCTTTGACCTGGTATTTCTAGATAAGATTATACAAATACAAAACAGTTTTCAGCTGTTCCCAAAATATTCGTGTTTTTGTAAAGCTTCCTTTATGACTGTGTTATTTTCTTTATTTGAGTTAAGAACAGAAATCGTGCCTTCATTTAAATCACACATGCTGGATCAGACTCATAACTGTCTATTTTACTAATATATTCAGGCCAGACTGACTGACTGTAATCAGATTACAGAAAACAGTTTCCTCTGTTTTAACATATTTGTTTGTCCTACTGGGTCCACTTCTTTGCACAGGTAAGTATTTGATGTCTTTATAAATAACCACAGGGTGGCAATGCAACTCCATAGCTAATAAATTGAGGAAACTAGAGGCTCCAGATAAAACACAGTTGGTGTTGCTTTTCTTTTTGTTTTGCTAAGTATCAAATCATGACATACAAATAAAAGACAAATCATAACCATAATGACAGTGATTTCTAAGAAAAATTTTCACTCTGACACTCATGCTTTAGTATTTATATACATTACATGTATGTATGAATATTTTATATAGTGTTACAGTAATAAATGCATATGTAAGCTTAATCTAGAGGTAAATTAGTAACACAAAGCACAGATGATTTCGTCATTGATATGAAAGAGTTTTCTCTCTTTTCCTTACCTTGTCTCCCCTTCTCAGAGGCCAGGAACTTGCTATCACTCTATCCCACAACTGTCCACTATCATTACAATTTGTGAGATGGGCCAAACCACAACCCTCGGTCTTTTCTTTTTCTCCATCAGTTTTCCATTGCGGCATTTATGTGGATGAATGGCCTTAGAAAGGTCAACACTGAACATTGATTACACACCTCGCTGTCAGAAGGGCCTGGGGGAGAGGGGTAAGTGGCCATTTGTTTTGTACAAACTCTTGAGTGTCTAGAAATCTTCAAAAAGTGCTGGCAGAAAAGGCTGGAGCATTGTAGGGCTCTCCATCATACTCTGGCACCGGCTGACACTACAGAGCCGTTTAAGAGCTGACTGCTCCCCAGACATCCAAAACTGCAGTGTGACTTTGCGGTTTTATTAAATGCATTGCTGTTAAAATGAAAGCCAAACCTCTTAAAACATACATTTTTACAGGGCTGCACCACAGAACATTACAACTTTTATACAACACTTCAATAAACAAGGGATAGTTCACCCAAAAATGAAAATTCTGTCATTTATTCTCGTCCTTGTGTTGTTCCAAACCCGTAAAAACCTTTGTTCATCTTCAAGATATTTCTGATGAAATCCGAGAGTTTTCTGACGCATAGACAGCAACACAACTGACACATTCAGTGCCCAGAAAGGTAGTAAGAACATTGATAAAATAGCATGCGTCGTGGTATTGTTGTGAACATGCAGCAAAGACTGACACGGAAGAAAAGATACTGTTGAACAAAGTTGTTATTTCGGTTTTCTTTGCACACAGTGAGTATTGTGGTAGCTTTATAAAATGAAGGGTAAACCACTGATGTCACATGGACTATTTTAACAATGTTCTTGCTACCTTTTTGGGCGTTGAACATGTCAGTTGTATGTTGTCTATGCAAGTTCAGAAAGCTCTCAGATTTCATCAAAAATATCTAATTTTGTGTTCCAAAGATGAACGAAGGTCTTACGGGTTTGGAACAACATGAAGGTGAGTAATTAATGACAGAATTTTTTATTTTTGGGTAAACTATCCCTTTAATATTGAGTATTTTAGACAATATTACCTACTGCTCCATCGAGAAGCACTTCAGACTAAGTTGTAGCAGATGAGCTCTTGAGCAACACCCATAGTAATGTTTTTCATTCCTGAACGAACCGTGTGATTCAGTGATTCAGTGACTCACTCATAAAGAGTTCACTTGCGTTGTTGTTAAATCAGTTAAGCAAAACGAATGTTTGACTCACTCAGTCATTTAATTCCTAAATGAAACCATGTTTTTAAACAAATCAGCTAAGTGAATAATTCAACGACTCATTTGCTTAGTTTTGAAATGAATCTGTTAGTAAACAAATCAGTTAATGAATGATTGCTTGACTTAGGCCCTTTTTACACTAGTGCATTTAAAACAGAGTTTTAAAATGAAAACAATCCTTGATTACACGGCATTTTCACTGTGTTTCAGAAATTATCTCCATCCACACTACACAACCGAAAACGCATGTCACATGACTATTCATAATGAGCATGGAGTTATTGTTTACACAGCCATCAACGTCAAGGATATGCAGAGCGAATGTGGGCAGAAATGCCATCGTTTTCAAAAGTCTCCGTTTTGGTCCGTTTACACTGAAACGCAACCCCAGAGATTTCAAACTAAAGCAGTGTCTGCAGCATTTTCGAAAGTCTCTGTTTTCTAGGGTCAAAAACGCCGGAGTAGTGTAAATGACAGACGTAACCGTAGCCAAAAGGTATGCGTTTTAAAGGGGTCATCGGATGCCCATTTTTCACAAGTTGATATGATTCTTTAGGGTCTTAATGAAAAGTCTATAATATACTTTGGTTAAAAATTCTCAATGATTGTGTAAAACAACACCCTTTTTACCTTGTCAAAATTAGCTCTGCAAAAATCATCTCATTCTGGTCGAGGCTGCTTTAAATGTTAATGAGCTCTGCTCGCCCCGCCCCTCTCTTCTCTCTGTGGAAAGACGAGCCTGTTTACTTTAGCCACAGTTAGCCACTAAACTTGCTAACTAGCACTTTATTAGGAAAGGCGATTACCAAGATTAATAAAAAAAAACTTATACTCACTTCTGCTGTAAGTGAAGCTGTATTACGAATGATTCGTGCGAACACAGACAGATATATGTAGATCGGGAGGCGCGTTCCATTCACAAACAAGCGTAGTCCACTGCATCTTCAGCGGCTCAGATGTTGGGAGTAAATGACGACCACTATGTTCATTATTACATCCAGCAACACAACACCTCAATCGCTCAATCGGAGATATTCTTGTCTAACTTACATCCCTGCTCCGGCATCAAAACAAATGAGGGCGGACTGTTACAGCTGATCTGAGGTAAGACGCTCATGTCAATCAACTATCGAGAATGGCTCAATTTGAAAAAGGGGATATTATTTTTACAGATTAATTAAAAACTACTGCATGGATTTTTATCATTATAGGGTAGATTTGTACATACACTGAGAACACACATTAATGTTCAAACAACATTAATGTTCAAACAACATGTAAAGTGAACTTAGCATCTGATGACCCCTTTAAAATGAAAACAAGAAGGTGCCTCAAGAAGGCACCCCTTTTGCAAGAAGGCACCTCATGAAACTGATTTGGGACAGGCTTCTGAGGCAGCGTTTTGATTACAACTAAACGCATATTTCATTACTATAATACTAATTTCTCACTAGAAATTCCATCAAAAGTGCAAAAAATTAGACACAAACTGACCACCAAACGCAACTTTCGGATCCGTCACGGAATGGACCACACAGAATTGTGGGATATCAAAGGCAGCGAAGGATACATCTGTGCTGCCTTCAAAATTCGATCAGAAGAAGGTACCTCCAGAGACAATAAGTCAAACCAAATTTGTATTCGGACGTGCCTTAATGCCTTCCTATCTCAGAATGCCTCTGAAGCATTTTAGAGCTTTCGGACGTAGCTGTAGCCTTACCTAGCTGTTTCGCTCCTGAATGAATCCGTGTTTTTGAACAAACTGTGCATTTTTGCATAGAAAAACAATGCAAAAACAGTGTGGTGGAATGTAAAAATGCATTCTATATCATAGTCCCCTTAGGCTATGTTTACACTAGTGCATTTTCATTTTAAAACGCATAACTTTTGCTACAGTTGCGCCTGTCGTTTACACTACTCCAGCGTTGAAAATTTAGACTTTCAAAAACGCTGCAGACCCCGTTTTAGTTTGACAACTCCAGGGTTGCATTTCCGTGTAAACAGACCAAAAAGACTTTTAAAAAAAATGGCGTTTTTGTCCACATTCACTCTGCATATCCATGATGACCGTGTAAACAATAACATCATGCTCATTATTTATGGTCATGTGACATGCGTTTTCTCGGTTGTGTGGTGTAGATGGAGATTGTTTCTGAAATGCACCAGTGTAAACTTGGCCTTATAGTGCTCTTGGAATGTTGTTGTTCAAACAAATTTGAGGATTAGAACTAACTATGTAATGCATAATGTAGTTTAGTTACATCATACATCCAGCTGGATTAAGACTGATCTGAAGCTGCTGGTGACCTTGTCGGGCTTTCTCACTTTTGTACCAAGTCTGAAGACATCTCTACAAAGAACAGCCTGTACAACAGAGAGGTGCTTTTTTCCACAGATGTTGTTGTTGTTGTTGATTTTGAGGCTTGGACCAATGAGATGCAAATGGGTGCAGCCACATTAGCGGTGGTGCATTGGTTTTGTTTATAGGGGACAGCAGAAGGATTATCCCCTCCAGTCCATTTCATTTGATCCATATGGCCCAAAAGGCCTTAGCTTCAGCTGTGCCACAGCTTGGGAGCCACGGTTGACTTTGTTATTGTCCCAACTCGGGCTGAATGCAGTGCTACAAATCCTGACAATATAATATGCACAGTCAGAGCTCTAGCTTTCTCTCTCAACAATGACACAGACAGAAAAGCAAAGCTTCTTTAGTGTTTGCTTTGCTTATTTAACCTTCAAGCACAAATATTGCGCATACGCGTTGAGCAAAGTTTAAATTGACCTATCATATTTCCATATGATGTCTTGGTGGAATCATCAATTACAGGGCTGTCATGATGAAGTCATATATCTATAGATTTGTGCCATCGTCTAAAAGTGGACCTCTCTCTCTCTCTCTCTCTCTCCTCTCATGAGCAAGAGCTGAGCAGAGCGATTTACAGGCTGTCGGGTTGGCTTTGTTCCCGTGTAAGTCAAGTCTCGGTGGAGAAGAGACGCATCAGTGCTCCAAATGGCCCCAGCCGTCTCATTGCATTATCTTCAAATGGCACGTCTGATGGAGAAGTTAGAGAACAGCCTTCCTAGCTTCTCTCATTTAGATATGCCTCCCTTATTAACATGTAACGCACCTAGATAGTCCTGTATGTCCAAAATTTGACATATTTGCTTAATACCCTGATCTTGAAGATTTGTGGTTGTTTGTGCCATGTCATGTCCATTCAAGCAATCTTCATATGGATTTATAGGGTTCTGGGTGCCTTCGCATAGATTAAACATACACCCTGCATTAATACTGGGTCACCTATTATAGAGGGTGATTATGAGGAAAGCTTTCGAGCAGAAGAGGTAAAAGAACCACCTCCTTTTTCTGCCAGCGGCCAATGTGTGGCTCTGCCCATGAAAGCTTGTTGATAATTTAAAAAAAAAAAGTAATTTATTCCTGAGATGCCAAAGCTGAATTTTCAGCAGCCATTATTTCAGTCTGCAGTGGCACATGATCCTTCTGAAATCACCTGAACAATGATATCTTAAAGGGGTAGTTCACCCAAAAATGAAAATTCTGTCATTAATTACTCACCCTTGTCGTTCCAAACCCGTAAGACCTTCGTTCATCTTCAGAACACAAATTAAGATATTTTAAATGAAATTTGAGAGTTTTCTGCATAGACAACAATGCAACTGACACGTTCAAGGCCCAGAAAGGTAGTAAGGACATTGTTAAAATAGTCCATGTAACCTCAGTGGTTCAACCGAAATGTTATGATAGTATGAAAAGACTTTTTTGTGAGCAAAGAAAACAAAAATACACTGTAAAAAATGCAACTGCATATTTTCCAGTTTACTAAACATTTTGAGTCGCAAATACTAAAAAATTATATTTTCTTTAAACTACATAAAAACCCGTCACAACAACAAAAAAAAACCCAAATGTTGTCCCAATTAGTCAAACACAGTTGTCTGAACAAATAATTTTATATTGTTGAAATGTTAAGGCTTTGTGAGTTCCCAGCATGCATCGCAGCATTAATAAATTATGCAGTTACTGTTATAGGATTATTGTTTTGTTGTTTGCTGACTTCATTTAAAGTTTTTTGTTGTTTTGTCATTATTGTCAGTTATTTGTTGTAGTGTTGTCATGATACTGGAATTTCTAACTTCGCTACGATACCTTGAAAAATATCGATATTCGATACCATTTTCGATACCACGAAAACTGCCACAATATTAAGGGGGTACTTTTTTTTTCATTTAAAGATAAATATAACAAATCTAGAACATGATAATGAGGTATATTAGGTATATACATGAACAAAAATGTTTTGGGGTACTACACTGCTACAGCCCTGTTCAGGTTCTTAGCTTCATTTGAGTTTGCTTCATACTTTCTTTGCTGTTCAAATACAGCTGGTAGTGTAGGTTGTGAGCGTGTTGTTTTTGTTGCAGGTCGAGTCTTATCTTCTTTCTGGTGCCAAACTTTAATAAACTTTTTTTGTTTTATTTTGTTTTGTTTTGTTTTTAGACCACACTTTTAAAATGAACTGAACTATCTAACTAATCTTAGAACTTAAGCTAATAGTAATAGATATTTGTTAACAGTAGTTAACATGAATAAACAATGAAAAATACTTCCAAAACATTTATTAATCTTAGTTAAAAGTTAATTTAAACTAACATTTAATTAAAATCCAAAGTTTTATCTGTTAATATTTTTTCATTGGACCAGAGCTAACATGTCTTTTTATTACCTACCGTTATCAAAGATTAAAATACACTGTAACTAATTAGTATTGGTACCGTTCAGATATTTCAGTATCGATATCGAAATATCGATATTTTTGACAACAATAATTTGTTGTACTGTGCTGTAAAGAGCTCATCTCTTTGATATTTGGAGAGTTTATTTGCAAAAACGATAACTTTTTTTATTATGTTATCATGTTTTATTGTTTTATTGTGTTTGTTAACTGTATTAACAGCTGCAGTTTGTTTAAGATTAATTGAAATGCACATGAAAAAACAATGTTTGAAAATTGCTAAAATTTTTTGCAAATGAACTCTTCATTTGTTGATTGCCACTGTTTTGAGGCCTAGATTATGTTCAACCACTTACATCCGTTTGCTGGATATCTTAGTCTTGCAAGATGTTTTACGAACAAAGACAATGTTGTTTACATAGCATCCAATATAGTTATCCAATAAGCATAGCATTAATAATGTGGTGACTTTTTACACATTATTTTTTTCATCTAGGAAAAAAAAAACATTAACCTCAATGACAGTAATTGTTTCAGTTGCTGTGACGAGAATTTTTCTGTTCGTAAAATTAGATCATCAGCATTGCATGAACAAATTTATGTTGGCTTAACAAAGTATCTATACAGAGAATAACTGTTGTTAAAAGTCTTACTGCATCAAATTGCCTTGTTTTTTACATTTTCTCAACTTTTTTTTATTTCTTTTACAGCATTTATTCAACTTTTTTTTTTCTTCCGTGTCAGTGTACTCTCTCATGTGGGACCTGGATGAATAAAGTCATTATTTTAGTTTTCTTTCCACACAAAAAGTATTCTCATAGCTTCATAAAATTACAGTTGAACCACTGATGTCACATGGACAATTTTATCAACGTCCTTACTACCGTCATGGGCCTTGAACGTGTCAGTTGCATTGCTGTCTATGCAGGGTCAGAAAACTCTCGGATTTCCTCAAAAATATCTTAATTTGTGTTCTGAAGATGAACGAAGGCCTTACAGGTTTGGAACGACATGAGAATTATCCATATAAACTTTGACTGACTATTTATGAAACTTATGAAAAATCAGATTTTTGCTAATAAATTACTCTT
This sequence comes from Labeo catla, assembly GCA_012976165.1. Taxonomy (NCBI): domain Eukaryota; kingdom Metazoa; phylum Chordata; class Actinopteri; order Cypriniformes; family Cyprinidae; genus Labeo; species Labeo catla. The sequence continues at coordinate 1,696,682 of VONZ01000031.1, read as the reverse complement.
TAATACAAAACAATGTCAGCTTAAACAATTTCTTTGTGATTTTCAGTGCTTTAAATACATTTTAGAGAATTGTACTGTATAATGAGAGCACTGGGTCTGAATAATATGAAGCCACGGACAAATAACTTTGACTGACGTGAAGCCTCACTGGTGCCTGACTAATTGACAGTGTAAATATTGTAAAACATCAGTTTTTTCTTGTGAAAATGACTGACTGATTGACTGACTGACTGACAGCCCACTCAGCCTTCAGATTCTCCAAACAATTTATCATCCTTATCCACACTGGGGTAATTTATCTAGCTGAACAGAGAAAATATGTTTACACTGGTTCTTATAGGAAAGACATCTTGATATTCCACTTTCCTAAATTACTTGTCAAGCAAGGTGTATCAGCAGATGGAGGTGAGATGCCAGCATTTTATCCATACAGTTTTTCCCAGTTTATGCTCCTGCTTGCCTGACATGGATGTTTTGCAGTCTCTGCTAACCCTTTATTTGAATAAAAATGAACCCTGTACATCTAAATATTAGAGTATTAGAATAATCTAATACTAGTCTTATCAGTTCTTGTTGTTGCTAGTTATTTTTAGCATGATATTTTTAGTACAACTATTATATAGAGATAATTATATCTCAGATAGCAAATAATAGAATATAATTATCCACCACATACAACCACAAAACATTCCAAGGTTGACAGATACAATGTGTCAACAGTGTAATGAAATCATATTAAAACAGATTTATCATCATAGACCGTATCTTCAGACTGGAAAGCTGCAAATTTATTCTGCAAATTTAAATAGATTTTCCCACACAAAAAACACCAGATACGATTCAGTAATACAATTTTATTTAAAACTAAAAAAGTCAGCAAGTTGCAATTAAATTAGTTCAATGCACAATATATAATAGTTTTACATTTTGGTATGTGATGCATACATTGTGCAACAACCTCTGATTACTCAAATATACATTAATGGCTTGTTCCAGACAAACAATAACACTTATTCTGTTCTGACGACACATCGACTTATACTTATCCCTATAAACATTTTCTCTTACTCTGTACACACAATAGACTGTCAAGAAGGCAAATATTGATATGTACATTCATGCAATACAATTCTGAGTACCTTATACAGTATATTATGTACAGTATAATACACATATATCTTCAGTTCATATATCTTGTTGAACGGGTGAATGATGACTGTACAGTAGATTGTGAGAATGTTTTACAGAATACGAAGAGGGATGTTTGTTTACACAAGCTTGAATATTATGTAAACATCATTGCTCAGTTGGATATGGTTGTATATTATGATTCATAGTTCAGTGTTACTATGCTTGAACATCACTTTTTTTCTAACTACAACAAGCTCCTGTCTACAAAAAAAAGGGGGTGGGTGAGATTTAGACATACAGTTTCGATATACAGTTCCAATGAAAAATAAAGGATAAAGGATTAGTCCATTTCCAGAATAAAAATATCCTGATCATTTAGTCACTCCGATGTCAGCCAAAATGTTCAATGTTCAAGGTTTTTGAGGAAAATATTCCAGGATTTTTCTCCATAGAGTGGAGTTCAATGGTTGCCAATGGGTTGAAGCTCCAAAATGCAGTTTCGATGCCACTTCAAATACGATCTTCTATACGATCCCAGCCAAGAAATAAGAGTCTTACCTAGCAAAATGATCAGTCATTTTCTAAAAAAAAAATAAATAAAATTTATATACTTTTTAACCACAAATGCACAAATGCGATGCACATGTGAGTCTTCACGCATTACGTAATCATGCTGGAAAAGTTACACGCGGTTAGTTCTTTGCCTGCGTACTTTGGTACAAAAATGTGGGGTTTCATTTTCTCCTCCAACTTCAAAATCATCTGACATTTTACCTTTTTTTGTAAATGGCGTTTGACTTTCTTTGCACGTTCGCTTTGTAAGCACTGGGTCAGTACTTCCGTCTACGTTACATGTGTGTGATTACATAATGCGTGAGCTCGAGCTAGTGCAAGATGAGCATTTGTGGTTAAAACGTATATCAATTTTTATTTTTTTTTAGAAAATTACCAATCGTTTTGCTAGATAAGACCCTTATTCTTTGGCTGGGATCGAGTAGAGCCCCTTGAAACTGCATTGAAACTGCAATTTGGACCTTCAACCCATTGATCCCCACTGAAGTCCTCTACATGGAGAAAAATCCTGGAATGTTTTCCTCAAAAACCTTAATTTCTTTTACCTGAAGAAACAAAGACATGAACATCTTGGATGACATGGGGGTGAGTCCATTATCAGGAAATTTTTATTCTGGAAGTGAACTAATCCTTTAAGCTTGTTTGATGAATCACCTTGATACATCTTTAAAGCATCCACTAACCCACATGAGATCACAGTATTAGCGACTTTAAAAATAGCTTTAAACCATCTTCATAAAAGCTTGTAGCATCTTAGTTTTTAAGAGTGGCCAAAAAAGGTCAAGACTTAATGTGAATCTAGAATGATTTGCAAATATTCCAAAGAGATGAACCACAAAGTTACACTAGTACACTGTTTTCTGTTATATTAACTGTACTGATTTGAGGAAATGACTGACTAATATAAAATCTATATATTTTAAATTATTTCAATCTCAAAATGGAATTTTATGTGACCATTTTATTTCTTGTTTCCCACTTGTAATATATTTAATTGGTGCAAAATTATGGACCATTCTAATGAACAAATCCTGACTAACTGCAAACTGTTTCATTTAAAACTGTATGTGTGGCTACTGAAAGATACACTTAAAAATAAAGGCTCCAGAGGGGTGTTTTGCCATAGAACCCACCCCCCCAAAAAAAAAACTTTCAGTGAACAGTTCTTAAATAAACCATTTTAAAGAACATTTTAAAACAAACAACCTTTTTCAACTATGAAGAACCTTTTCTTCATTTGGAAGTTTTCATGGATGTTTAAGGTTCTTCATGGAACCATCAATGCCAATAAAGAACCTTTATTTTCAAGAGTGTAAACTGATACTGGACATCCATTATATTGTGTACATTCCATATAAATGTAACACAGAAAGCCAAACTACAGTAGTCAACATTTGAAGTGGATCAAAAAAGTTAATCAAAGTTGTCCTAAGACAAGAACGGGTATTGTTTTGGTTTTAGGACAACTTTGATTAAAGGTTTTGATCCACTTCAATTGTTGACTACTGTAGTTAGAGATGCACCATACATTAGGACTATATCTGTTATAAGACAACATTAATTAATTTTTAATCAGTATCTGTTCATATTGGATATTGGCAGATAATGGATATTTAATAGTGGACACTTGCTTTGAAATGTCTTTTGTCTAGAGCCAACTTAAAAAACATTATGGCAAAGATTTAGCCTTTATAATGGAACTCACCTATTATGATTTTTAAAATCTCAACTACTCAATCAATTATTCATCTTAAAATAAAGAGTTATCCATATTTCACACTGTATATAATGTTGCCTTTGCATCCAAACATTCGCAAAAACTAACAAATTTAGTTCGTGGTGCAGTTTATTTTTAGACAAAATAGTACAGATTTTAACGTCAGCTATTTATCAACATGAAATTATTCATCAATCCACCGCTAAAACTAATCCATCATGCCTGTTGTTGTTTTTTTAATGCATTTATAATTAGATCTCGGTAACACTTTACAACAAGGTTCATAGTTAACTAAATTAGTTAACATTAACTAAGAATAAACAATACTTCTACAGCATTCAGCATTTATGAACGCATTATTAAAATCACAAGCTGTGATTGTTAGCATTAGTTAATGTACTGTGAACTAACATGAACAAACAACGACTGTGTTTTTATTAACTAACATTAACAAAGATTAATAAACAGTGTAATAAAAGTATTGCTTATTATTCGTTTATGTAGGTAAACAACATGAACTAATGTTAACAAATTGCACCTTATTTTAAAGTGTTACCTAGATCTCTTTCACATGTAGAATACCCCATCAGACAAACTTGTATACAAATGCATGTATACAATGTATAGAGCGATCAGACTACATTTGTAATGCTAATGCTAGCTTTGCGTTTTTTTGTATCATAAACATGCAACTAAAGAACTCAATCCTTTCCAATTGCATAGTAACACAAACCACAATAAATTTTGTCTCCAGTGTATATTTGGTACATAAAATGCAGGATCATCCGATCCAATTTGGCGATTGTACTTAAAGAATGGGCCGACACAGTCATTTAACCATTAAACACTCGCACAATCTACATGAAGTGAGAGAACCCTTAATGTTTAATGAGGAACACTGCAAAGACAAGAGAAGACAGGAATTTTAAAACATCATTGCATTCAACAGAAAGTGCATGCGTTTATTTTGTTGTTGGTGTGTATATTGTCCTCAAATATGGGGCCCCTGGGGGGCCGCCAGGTTGAGTCTCGTGATACTCGTGCAGCTGCCATCATCACTAAGAGTTTCCGTGTCTCTTTAAAACCTGCTTATACTTGCCTACACATGTCAGTCATTACGTACTTGCTTTAAACATCATTTTATGTCCCAAAAAGGGCATCCATGAGGTTTACCGTTCCTAAATTCATACTATATCTTGCGTCCATCTCATAAACCCAAACAGAGATGGTGGAGCTGTAGGGTACAGAATGTTCAGCTGTACATGCCTTGCAATAGCATGGCCACTATACTCCAGTGTTATTGGTTTCCACTACCTGCTGTTTGCAGCGTGAGCTCATGGCGTACTCCCCTCGGCTTGTGCCGTTCTCTTCTTTTCGAAGGGGTTTCCTGGAAAAGAGAACAAAAAAATACAATGTCTCAAAGGCAAACAGAAAAACTACTAAAAGAAAACACAAATAGTACTTAAAGGAGATCTATTATGCCCCATTTTACAATATGTAATGTAAGTCTCAGGTGTACTCAGAATGTCATATTCCCCACAGATCATTTATTATATCATATTGAAAATGCCTATTTTGAGTGGAAGCAGAAACACAGTTTTCGTGCATGTCTCTTTAAATGCAAATGAGCTGCTGCTCCCTGTCCCCTTTTCCAGAATAGAACTGTGCCTTTACAGCTCATATCTCAGATACTCTGATAAAAACACATATGTTTGGTTTTAATCATCATGTTTGTCACACTGTCACACCATATTAGTTTAAACTTCTGATATAGGCACACATCCGTAGCGAACTCACAGAAAACAGCTGTCACAAGGCATGTGAGTACTAAACTAAGTTCTCTTTCATGTCTCATTGCGCTTAAACTGTCAAACACACACTAGTTTATGTTAAAAACACACAGGAGTTACAAAAACAGTCAGTTATATCTGTGAAGGGAAACAGCTGGGAAAGAAACTGCATGTTTATATTAGATTTGAGTGGCAGCAGCATAATATACAGTAAATATATCAATAAATCCACTGCTCTCTTCACTCCTTTGAGGCTGGGACTTTAACTATAGGACCCTATGAAATCTGTTTATTTTTTTCCCATTTAATTTTCCCAATTTTCTGGATTCCGTTTTTTCCATTTGAATTTTTCTGGACCCTTTTTTATGGTTAAATTACATTTCATTAATCAAAAAGCAAGGCTAATTAATTAAAATCATGAAACTTATACAATTTAACTTCGATTTATTAAAAGTTGAACAAAAATTACATGTTTAGGGCACTATGACATTTTTTTATTTTTTCTCACCTTCTATTTTATTGTTACCAAATTCTGTTTAAGCATGTCTAATTATTTGATTGCATAAAACAACTTCATTTATTAAAGTTTATTTTTACTATATTTAAATTTGTCTGGTTGTCAAATGAAGGCATAAAATATTAATTGATCTTTCAATCAAATGAAAATTAAACAAACTTTATTTTTTTGGCAAAGTTACTATTACAATTAAAACATGAAATAAATATTGTGTGATTATTCCTTAATAAAATAAAGTTTTAGTAATTATACTAGTAGTAGTAGTATAGTGTAGGCTACATTCTACTAGTAAATAGTATTATATGTCTTCAAGTTGAACCGAACTTTTATTTTGACGGGTTGCGGTGAATACCTTTACATTTCTGTGTGTAACGTTATATATATTATGATGATATGATGAAGAAATTTCAGAGCAGTTCTGGAAATGTTGTTCATGTATTTATGTCCTCATTTGGCGAGACGGCAGACACTGAAACCACCGCGAGCGTCACGCGTGCTTCAGTCTGTGTGAAATGAAACCGCACGTCTGCGTCATTCGCAAACATTCACTCACATTCCGTTTTTATGACTGGATTCCGCGACTCCGTCCACGTTTTCCACATCGCGGAAATCATAGGACCCTGTAAATAGTAGTCTGTGCTTATCTGTGCAGCCACTAACAGAACAGTTAGCATCCTTTGCTCGAGCTTTCGCCATGGCGTTAGAAGTAGTACACCAATGTCGCTTGCGAAAACAGAATGGCGGCGCCGTGGGTGGAAACCTTTCTACGTCATGGGGAGCGAAACCGACTCGTTTTTTCACAAGCTTGCAGAGAAAGGCTGTAAAAAATTTTACTGGGTTGATCTTTTTCAAGTTTTCTGTGTTGGTAGATGAACCAGGACCCGATTATACGACTTAAACATGAAAAAAGTCATATTGTCTTGATATGTCACCTTTAAAAATTATTTTTCTACATACCGCATTTTCCAATCAGTTTCAGGAAGCCTGAGTGCACACTTTTAGGCACTCCTTGAGACACTAACAAAGTCTGGGTTGATAAACAGCAGCACAGGTCATCAAAGTGAGTTATTCTGCAGTTTAAATGACTTCCCGCAAGCTGTAATGGCTGCTGGACTTAAAAAGCTGTGGTATGCGCTCTGACCCGTCCGTTCTTTATTACGATTTGAAATATGCAACCTGCCTGCAGCCAATTGCCTTCATAACTACATTAAAATCCAGAGCTGCCCAAACAGCGGAGCACGCAGATCCAATCTGTCGGTATTTTGTTAAATCATGTCAGTCACGTATTGACTTAATGGTAGAGAGGGCCTGAGGTAAGAGCTGGTTATCTAGAGAGATGGATGCTGGGGATACACATTTTGTAAGATGCCAAAATGAATATCAGTAAAGGTTTGAATTAGTTGGGGCTTATTTAATGCTTCAGAAAGGCTGTACAGAAAGCGGCCACATGAAAGCAGCTATCGACAATGTTCAATAAGCTAATGGAGTAGCCTGATGCCAAGCAACCTCAAAACGACGCGTTCGTACAATATGGCTCAACGACTGGCGTATGGATGTAAAAATGCCATTCGGAATCTCCACAGTGAGACTGATTTTCAACGATACCTGATAAATATTTGAAGACACCCTTAATATAACTCGAAGGTTAAGTGCTGAAGTGTGCCTCTGTAGAAACCATTAGCCTGCTTCCTTTTTTAGTAAATCCGAATTAAGTGAAATCCACTAAGAAGACAGTTACCATGGAAATGACTAACTAGAGAATTACACAAGAGCACAAAAATGTAATATAAAACTATAATATGTGCTACTGTTCAAAAGTTTGAGTGACCCCAAATTTTTGAACAGTAGTTAATACATACAGTATTCAAAGACGCTTTTATTTATTTGAGTGTTGTTAACCCAATACACTTTAACCACAAGGAACTTTATTAGTACTTGCAAATATGTGACTCTCAATTTTTATTTATTTAATGGTTTTTTTGGATCCATTATCACCATTACAACTGCCATTATTCAACTCCGAGTTGTGTGGGTTTCAAGGCTTACAACTCTGTGGAAGTAATAAATGTGAATTTGATTAAAACACACCATAAAAAGTGTGCGGTCACTGAGTTCTACAGTAAACACACCGAAAGCTTGAACAATAATGAACAATAACAGTAAATACCAGAACGCGAGATTCCACATCACATTAATGATTAGGTCAGGAAAAATAAAAATGGTCATGAGAAAGAAAACAACCTGACCTTTACAGAGCCCATCTTTACTGTCTGCAGCTCTCTGGGGTCTGTCTAGAGGACAAGTCTAATTTCATAAACAGGGCTTGAGCTCATTAAAATTGACCCGTTTCTTCCAGAGAAATACGCATGAGATAGCAACTTGTTGAATGAAGGCTGTTTTTGCAGACAGATAAGATAAAGAGCATTTGTTTTAGCTCACCCAAATGAAATGTCATCGGTGTGTGGAGCTGAGCTATAGCCTTAACATCCATCATTTAAATGTGATAATTCATTAATATTTATCAAATAATTCTAAATATATATATATATATGTATATATCACACCAGGAAAGTCCGCTAGTTCACTTAAATACAGTGTTGATTTTTTTTTTTTGGTGCGGTTTGCTTTCACACTGCTCCTTTTGCAAGTGAACCAGAAATTGTAAACAAAACCACACATGTACTAAGGTCATCCATTCATTGGTTCAACCATTCAACCATACCAGAGTTCGTTTGGACTGGACCGAGACCACCTCTTCAGCTGGGTCTCGGTACAGTTGTTTGGTCCGCACCTGAGTGCGATTGCTGTATTCACACCTGCCCAAAATATCCGCATCAAGGGCGGAAACGAACTTAAGTTCGATTCAATCGAACCACACAAGACAGGTGTGAATACACCCTTAAGCCAGTGGTCTCAAACTCAGTTCCTGGAGGGCCACAGTTCTGCACAGTTTGGCTCCAACCCTAATCAAACACACCTAATCAAGCTAATCAAGGTCTTCAGGATTACTAGAAACTTCCAAGCAGCTGTGAGTTGGAGCTAAACTCTGCAGAGCTGCAGCCCTCCAGGAATTGAGTTTGAGACCTCTGCCTTAAGCTCAAATTTAAGACTTTTTAAGACCTTTTTTAAGACCTGCACAAATAAAATTAATACCGTGAGCATGGAAGGGCAATGCCTATGGCAACATATTAAACTGTAAAATGATTGTAAAAAGCATGATTTACAGTTCAGATAAAAACATGGGTTGATTTTCACATTGGTCTGAACAAAAACAGCAGACAGACTTATTTAAAATTGGAATGGCAGAAATAAAGCTGTTTACCTGGTAAAAAAAAAAAATATATATATATATATATAGTTTTAATGCAGTTTCAAAGGGCTCTAAACATTTTAAAAAAAAGTACAATTTATACACTTTTTAACCTCAAATGCTCGTCTTGTCTATTCTCTGCGATGCACATGCGAACTCTGTGTAATCCGGGTCAGTACAGTTAGGGTATGTCGACAAACTTCCATCTAAGTTTCTTCTCCAACTTCAAAATCGCCCTACATCGCTGCAGAAGTACCAACTCAGTGCTTTCAAAGTTAACATGCAAAGAAGATTAAACAGCGATGTAGGATGATTTTTAAGTTGGAAAAGAAAATAAGATGGGAGTTTTTCAGCATACCCTAACTGTACTGACCCGGATTACACAGAGTTCGCATATGCATCGCAGAGAATAGACAAGACGAGAGTTTGAGGTTAAAAAGTATATAAATTGTTCCTTTTTTTTTAGAAAACAACTGACCGTTTTGATAGATAAGACCCTTCTTCCTCTGCTGGTATTGTGTTGAGCCCTTTGAAGCTGCATTTAAACTATATTTTGGAAGTTCAAATTCACGGGCACCACTGTAGTCCACTATATGGAAAACAATTCTGAAATATTTTCCTCAAGAAACATAAGTTCTTTACAGCTGAAGAAAGAAAGACATGAACATCTTGGATGACAACAGGGTGAGTAAATTATCTGTCATTTTTTGTTCTGGAAGTGAACTTCTCCTTTAAGACTTTCTTGTACCATTTAAGACTTTTTAGGCCAAAATGTAATACTTCAAGGACCCGTGAAAACCCTGCAGTAAAGATGGTCCAAATTTGTAAACTTCCATATGTGGAAAAAACATTCTTCAAATTTTCTGTTCTGCAGAAAAGGAAAAGTCATACAGTCTGGAATGACAAGATGGTGAGTAAATGACAGGATTTTCATTTCTGTGTGCCTTATCCCATTACTTTTTCTGCTGTTTGATTAGACGGCACATTATTATGAGCATAGACCTTGTATCCTCCTCTTCAGCTTTCGGTATTTCGAAACTTGAGCAGCAAATACAGCTATGCCTTCAAGTGAATTCGACTATAAGTCCTTGTCGAGATTGATTAAATGTTCAGAGGTAGCTAGCGCTCATCTGTTGTGATAAACACAGTCTCTGTCTCTTGGGCAGGACTGATGAGACAATCCCGTAGCTCTGCAGGGGCCATCTGTCACAAGATGCCCCAGGCTGCAGGGCTTTCCTATAAAGACATCCTCTCGCTTTGCATGATTTACACATGGGAAAAACTCTGCCTCATCTGATTTTTGAGGGGTGGAGTGGAGAAGGAGGAGGACAGCAAAAAAATGTGAAGAAAAGAAGGTCTCGCTATCCTCCTTCCTTTCAGAAATAAACACTCGGGGAGGAATAAAATAGTCACGTAATCCTTAGGTTGACATCACATTAAATAGAACATAATTAGCTTAAGTAAACACAAAGATTATACAAGCATATAATAAATAAAAGAAGAGCTGGGGAGCTGCTGCACGGGGTCACTTAAGGACTGGTCTTTGTCTATTTGACACGCTCGACTGCTGGACAAATGAAGAACAGTTCCATGCAAATGGAAAATGCAGACTCTATAATGAATAGTTAGCTTCTTTAGGCTCCTTAGATTGATCACATCATCCCTGTCTACAAGTCCACTGCATAAAACTACCGTTTATGCTTTTTCAGCTAAAGAGTAATTTTCCACTGAGAGCTTGTTTCTGTCCCCCCTCCAACCTGCTAAAGGCTCATGGACTCCAGCAGTTGTGCGGATGTCCCTCGAGTCGTGTTGCTCTACTGCACTGTGTGCAGATGCCCTGACAGTCGCCCAGTTTCTCTGTGGACCGCTCACAGCTTATGTAACGTGCCAGGACGGGAAGCCAAAAACTCCTTTATCTTTCCCCTGAATCAGCACTGAGGCTGCTCGCTTGCACACTCTCCCTCGCTCAGTTTCTGCTCTTCTTACCACCTTTTCTCACTGATGGACAGCAGCACCTGAGAGGTCCTCGTGGCCATTCCCCAGACATTTCAGCACGCTGTTCGGCTGCCTGAGTCTTACATGACCTCTCCTCTGAGTTCGACACATAAATCCTGTGGGAAAATGTGGGCCAAAAATGTCTCTCAGACTAAAATAAATGCTGATCTGGAAGGATAAGTTCTGAAGCATAGCTGAAGTTAGAAAAACAAGCGATAACTTGTAAGAGCCATTCTCTTCCTGTGTAGATGCCTAAAATATTTATGATTCAACTTATCCTATCTGATTTTGAATTTCTTAAAGTTCAGTTTTACAGACATGCTATAACTAAAATTTAAAGCTGAATGCAATCTATATAAACACTCTACATGTATACGTACACTCAACACAGGGTTGGATGCTCAGTAGTTTAGTTTGTTCTTTTTCATTGAAAAGAAGGCTGGAATATCACTGCAGAACCTAAAACAGACACATCCTCACCTCCAAATCTGGGCCTGGGCCCTTAATAATACATGAATTGTAGTACACACATGGCAGGGAACTACACAAAACATTACAGGTAGAGATAAATATTTTATAACATGGCTCTTTGGAATAGGCACCAGAATATATTCATTTCCTCTGAAAACAAATGGAGAGGGCTGAGATTGTTTCCACAGGACTGTAGGTTCAATGGATAATGTAAATGATGCTGTATAACTGTTATGTAGCATGGTGTCATGTCCCTGTTGAATCTAATTTTTCTTTGTAAAAGGCAAAAAGTTGATTATACTGTTTTCAGGATTCATTAGCTTGAATATACATTTAACCAAAAACTCATAACATCTTAGCTGATAATTCAGTATACTTTATTTCTGACAAAACATCCCATGTTTCGCTAGTGACTGCACATTTTCGGTAGTGACAATAACGCTTTGGTGGCGACCACATCACTACTAAAACATACTAAAATTGTGCATAACTGTACTAAAATTTTGTTTATTTCCCCCAAATATGACGATTATGTGTTACCTTCTGTCACTACCGAAACACTGATGACATGTTTCGGTCGTGACTGTTTCAGTAGTGACAATTTTATGGGAAACCCCCAAAAACCAAAGATGTCACTACCAAAACTCCACCAAATGTTTCGGTAGTGACAATTTTACATACTTTTAAACCTAGTTTAAATAAGCTAATCAGCACATGGTTAGCTAGCACAGTTCTGAACAGTGGTACACATATAAAAACTAAAATCTCCTAAAAAAGTGTTTAATTGCAAAAAAAAGGTGTTCGGTAGTGAGTCAGCGTTTTGAACACATTTACCTCAAAGCAATGGGGCCTATCTACACACATCTTGTAGCTATGAGAGAAATGGACACAGGAACACTGTTTTGGTAGTGACATGAAAATGCAGAATTTTTTTTTTACATAAAGTTTCCTAATTTACAAAGAAAATATAAAATGAATATTTTTTTAACCTCTCTTTTTGAAAAAATACAAAAAAATATTTCAATATAATTTTCATAAGTTGAAACTTAGGGGTTAGTGTTCGGGACAGCCACCTCCAAATTGAAAATACCCAATAAATGATGATTTTAAATATATTAGCAAGCTTACTAATATTTTAAGGATTATTGTGGGTTTCAACAGATGATAGAAGGATCTCAGTAAACATCTTTTAAATGTGTTTTTTGGTTGTGGGACAGCAGTTTGCACCGATTCTGTAGAAAGGCCTATACTTTGGATTGAACTGATGTTGCCCGCTATATCTCGTCAAAATCGTTAAAATAAACCATGTTTTCTTGCCAATATTTATTTTATTATTTATTGTGTAATATCCCTTTAAAACCTGTAAAAAAATTGGTTTGTGGTATTACTTTTTTTGTGTCTTTAAAATGAACAAGATGCTTAAAAAACATCATCTAAAATCAAGCTCACTGTCAATCCCTCACTTCAAATAATTTAATTATTTTCAATTTTATTTCTATCCTGTTAAGCATCTTGTAAAGTTTCTTGTAATTTCTTGTAAAGTAAGTGCCTGTGTTTAACCAGAGCATATTTATGAAAACCTGGTGTACTTTTCTTTATAGAAATTACAACACAGGTGTTATTTAACTTATTAAATTTGAGAGTTCAAAAGGTACTGCATAAAAAAAGTTTGCCCAATAGTAGTACTGTCTAAAAATGTTTATCACCCTCAAGCATGAGTGCAACACATACACTCAAATATTAATCAATAAGAGATTCCTTGGTGTATGAGCACATTTTTATCCTGGAGGGGAAAACACATAAGCAAAGGTTGATAGAACATAATTTTGAAAATGCAGTACGTTTTGATAAATCACTATTGTTATAGACAATTTTAGCCACATATTAAACACAAGCCTAAATCTAATTAGCATTTCAAATGTGGCTGAAGTTCACCTAAAAAGTTATTTTAAGATGTGTTGACTAACTACGCATGACGGCATTTAGGAGTTCTGCATGTTTAGCAGAGCTAAGAGGGGGGAGGGAGGGGGTGGGGGGAGATGAACTGAAGTTATGTTTGTTCATCTTATCCTGAGGGTTCTGAATTTGTTTGTTTAAAGTCTTCGTTATCATAATTACACTACCGTTCAATGACCGGGATACTTTATCATTCGTTTCCAGCGGTCAAAAATCACGAAGCACCGCATTTCTCTCCTCCAAGATCTATTCTTCACTATATGCACTGAGCAACTTTTCAACAAAACCGCTTTGGCTTTCCCCTCCAGTGCCTCTAATTCCATTAAACTCATTACAATAAGTGAGCCACACCAGGCTTCAGCATGCAGAAGCCATAAAGCAATGATTGGGGTAATAATCCGAGCCTTCACTGGGACATTTTAGCGACTGTTTGAAGAAGCACCATTTGCGGTGCATCGGTCATTGGGCATAGCTAAATGATGTGTTCGCATGCATATAAAGGAAGGCATTAAACATGTCTCTCTCTTCATTTTGGCAGACTGGGCAAGCTCATTAGTGGGGAAATAGCTGCCAGCTGGGTTTTCCTTTGGGAGTTGGCTTCCTTATACCAAGTTCTCAAGCGAAAAAGAGGCAATGTGTAACAAACGAATTCACCAAGTGAAATGATTCCAAAACAGAGCTCATAACAAGTCCCCGTTTAATAGCCAGGAGGGGATGTTCCACAGCTTTCATAAATAAAAGATTAATTTCCACAAGACTGGAATGTTTTAACATTAACAGATTGGATCCACCTCCACTAGTTTCACTGGAAAATCTGAATCGTTTCAATTTAATGAGAGTAGCTTCAGGATGACATGAACCAGGCCATATATAGTCAACTGACGCTTATCACACGGATTCTGGTTTTTGGGGGTGAGGCAATCAGTTCTGCTTCTGCCTGCCAATTTGTCGATAAAGCATTCCAGTCATGCTAAAATATATGGCTATGATGCACATACAACAACCATGATGCAAATCACCTTTCACTAATGTTTTAATTATGCCGAAACTATTTATCACAAGCAATAAGGCACAAAGGGTTGCGCTATACTCTGCATATAGACACAGTTGCATTGATGTTTTATCAAAAAAATATTGACTTACTGGATAATTTCTCCCTCCCCACTTGCATGAGACTCCTACGGGCCAGGAATAATTTACGGAAGCCGTGCAACCAGGCTTTAGATGTTTTATAGATGAAACCTGGTGCTAGCCTCGTATGTTGACCAATCAAGTTAGGAGTGTTGAGGTTAAAGGTCAAAATGCTTGAGGATGGCTGATGATATCAACAGTTTGCATAGATAAGGCATCGATTTATCATAATCCTGAGCCAAGTGTGAATTCACTTGCAAATATTTTATCTGTGGTATATTTCACAATCGGCACCCAAAAACTAGAAAGTCTTAAATAAATATGGAGGTGGAGAAATCTTCAGTTTCTGCGACACCTGCAGCGATAAATCCTCATGATAAATAGTCAAAAGTTCCAGTGACATGCTGTACTAATGCAGATAAAATGCAATCTCAGTGGAGATTTTATTACATGATCAGTTTTTCACAAAATACCTGGAGTTAACACTATAGCTTATAAGTTAAAAAAAGTGTTGAAGCTACTGCAGAAAGAGAGCTTTTTTGATTACCTACAAGAGAAATAAAAAGAAATATGATACAGCACAATGCAAAATAGCAATAAAATCCACAAATTGTCGTTTAAAGTTTAGCCCTGGATGTATCAAAGACAGTCTGGGAGCCTCTTTCCTTTTTCGCTGTGTGAGTGATTTGGACTGTCTGAGGCCATTTCCCTGTCTGCGGCTGATTTGACAGGCCTCTCAGTTGTTCCCTTGACAGCATGTCACTGGTCCCAAACCAAAAGAGCAGCTTAAGGCTGACACACCACGCAATACTTATGCCTTCTTCTGCACCATCAGTGCAAAACACATTCCTTTTCCTAACCATAAATCATAGCTATTGTTTTTCCTAATGTAGGAAGGCGACAGCCTCATGTCATCGCGACTAAAATAACAACATTCACAATTCATGTTTCAGACAAGAAGTGGAGATATCATCTTTTTGCCTTGTTATGTTGTTATATTAAGGAAGCATGAAGCTGACACAGATAAACGCTAATGGAATTTTCTCTGTTTACCTGTAGGCTTGTATGGTGCTATGCCAACATCAACCTAAAGGGATAGTTTACTCAAAAATGACAATTCTATCATTATTTACTCACCCTCATGTCGTTCCAAACCTGTATGATTTTTTTCTTCTCTTGAACATTTTGTTTCTCTAGTTGAAACTCTTTTTAAAATATTTTCTCTTGTTCTACATAAGAAGAAACTGAACTGCAAACAGAGGGAATGACCAAAACACACCTCTGATGCTCAAAATGCTGTGCATTCAATATTAAATAGCCAAAATTATATAAAATGTGTAATAAAATAAACAAATTACACAATTTAAAAATGAAGACAATTAAGATTAACTAATTCAAGAGACAAAATTAAATGCAAAACTCTTGAGATTACCTCTTGATGGCCTTGTAGCAAATGATGGCAGTCAGGAGGAGGAAGACCACAGATGCACAGCTTACTGTCCCCAGTACTAAGATCTCCATCTCTCTCCTCCAGGGCGTTATGGGGGATACAGTGGAGGGAGCCACTGGAAGAGAGACAAAGTGTTCAAAAGCATGCAGAGCACAAAACAATAAATGAAGAGGATTTGCAGAATAGTGATGTGCAAAACTGCATCATCTAGTGGGTCTTAAAGGATTAGTTCACTTCCAGGATAAAAATTTCCTGATAATTCAGTCACTTCTACTGTATGTCATCCAAGATGTTCATGTCTTTCTTTCCTCAGTCGAAAAGAAATTAAGGTTTTTGAGGAAAACATTCCAGGATATTTCTGTATATAGTGGACTTTTAATGGGAGCCAACAGGTTGAAGGTCCAAATTGCACTTTCAATGCAGCTTCAAAGAGCTCTACACCAGGGGTGCCCAACCCTGATCCTGGAGATCTGGAAAGTCCTGCAGAGTTTAGTTCCAACCCTGATCAAACACACCTCTCTGTAATTATCAAGTGCTCCTTTAGATCCGAATTAGTTGGTTCAGGTGTGTTTGATCAGGGTTGGAGCTGAACTCTGCAGGAAGGTATATCTCCAGGAACAGGGTTGAGCACCCCTGCTCTACACAATCCTAGCTGAGGAATAAGGGTCTTATCTAGTGAAACAAACTGTAATTTTCTTAAAAAAAAACATTTATTAGGGCTGCCCCATAATCGTCAACTAACTGCTAGTCGATGAGAAGAGGCTTGGCCGACCAAAATGTTATTAGTTGCAGAAAAAAAAACCTACAGGGAGTTGTGAATTCACACAGTCCGTGATGGATAGATCATTACTGGCTGGTCTATGTGGTAATATAGGACATCGGGCAGGACATCCAATTGCTCACCTATCATTCATCGATCTTAAATATGGCTTTTCATCTGAACATCTCAACTTTGCACGGTCGCTCAGTCTAATGTTAACCTAGAAAAATGTGCGCTATTCAAGTGTGTTTGCGGAGTGTGGAAGCTAAATAATAGCGTGCTCACTGTATGACAGATGAAGGTGCCAGTGCGGTCACTTGCTCTTAAAATACTCCATAATTTTTGGTCATACAGATAAAAGTAATACATCTTTCAAATCTGTTAAGACTCTACATTTATTTGTGTGCACTCAGAATAACAACAAAACGTTGCGCTTTTATAAAATAATTTAAGTAAACAGGATACGCTTTCTGCCGTCTCTTTCTCTGTGAACTTGAGCGTGAAACTTCAAAACCCCGACATAAAAAATATGTCTAGTTTCAAATGAACCAATTCAAATAGAAAACCATATTCTCAGATTATGTAATCTGTATGAAACATGCATACAGGTGCATCACTACTGCGGAGGTGACGAGTCAGTGTCGCCAACTTCATCTCTTAAGACAAAAAAAAAAAGAAAGTGCTAGTTTATCGATAAATTATTAAAGTGTTAATGCAGTCTCCTTGTTGTTTTCCCAGACACATTCATAATTATTAGATCTCCCGGTGCACTGTGGCAAGCTCTTTTTGCATGCACTTGAGCACTTATTAGGCTATGTAGGTAATTAAAGGCTCATTATTATCATTTATATGGTTTATTAATAAACATGTAACTAATAGTCGACTAATGCTTAAGATGAATGACTACTAGTTGATGAGAAAAACCTTTAGTCGAGGTCAGCCCTAAAATTTATATACTTTTTAGCCACAAATCTCATCTTGCACTAGCTCTGTGATGTATGTCCATGACTTTACGTATTACGTAATCATGTTGGAAAGGTCACATGTGGTTAGTTCTTTCATCTGTGTTTTCATCTAGTTTCGCTAGGAAAAATGCCTATTCCTTGGCTGTGATCGTGTGGAGCTCTTTGAAGCTGCATTGAAACTGCAATTTAGACCTTCAACCTTCAACCGAAGTCCACTCTATGGAGAAAAATCCTGGAATGTTTTCCAAAAAAAAAAAGTTTCTTTTCGAATGAAGAAAGAAAGACATGGGGATGAGTAAATAATCAGAACATTTTTATTCTGGAAGTGAACTAATCCGTTAAGGAAGCCCTGAAACACCTAGACAAAGAGAAAACAGAATGCATTTTTTTTTTTCATTTTATTTTACACTTGACATGCCATCTAAAAAAAAAAAAAAAGATTACAGACATTATAAAATTTGTTATATAAGTGGTGTTTTGATGCCTGTCGCAGAAATAAATTTACAGATGTAAATTCAGAGAGGATGTTCGATGGGTAGAAAAGAAAGCTTCGCTACTTAATGCAGTCAGTGACTGCACAAGTAGTTGATCATCCCACCTGTCTGTAATGTAGAGAACAGTATTTTTACCATGATTCCTCTGATACTGGTCTCTTACACCAATACAATCTGATTGCCCAATCACAAGGCTGCAGAATTCTGCTCAACTCCATTTATCATTCCATATCCGAGAGGCGCTCTATTTGGACCATTACACAGCCGTCTCATCCAGAAACATATTAGTGCTTCAGGCTGCTCTACCTTTTCCACCACTTTAAAGTTTGGATGAGTTTTCTCTGGTTGGGAACTGATAGTGGCACCCTGCATTAGTGAGCAGTTTTAATGGTACTTATAAAAATTCACAGGAGAAGGCTAATTAACAAGTTCATTGCCCTCATGAGCATACAGGGCTACTGCCTCTTCTCTCTCACACTCCCTTCCTCTCGATCTTCGTTTCTCGCTTTCCATCATCACATACCTCACAGTCTCTCTCACTCTGATTGCCTTTCTGTCTAAACACCTTTGAGATTTGAGCCGCAGATTCAGATCTGTTCTGAAACTCTAGCTGTTGACAGTCAGTATTTGGGATTGACAACCACATTTATTAATAACTATAAAACTTTTTGAATTTGAAGATCAGGGTAGATTTAACTGATTTTGTCTTCTGGGAAACATGTAAGTATCTTCTTAGGTCCAGCAGTAAATGAAAAAAATATGAGATTTAGGCAAAATAAGAAAAATTTATCTATCTTCATTATGTTCAAAAGTTTTCACCCCCAGCTCTTAATCGACTGTGTTTCCTTCTGGAGTATCAGTGAGTGTTTGAACCTTCTGTAATAGTTGCATATGAGCATATGCATATTCTTGCAAAGAATTTGTGGGACCTGAAGGATTTTTCTGAACAACAATAGGCAGTTTAACTGTTCAGGACAAACAAAGGACTCATGAACAACTATCACTAAACAAAAAACTGCTGTTTCAGGGAACAACACAGTATTAAGAATCAAGCATATGTAAACTTTTAAACAGGGTCATTTCTATTATTTTCTTTTGTGGACTATTTGTAAACATCTTTTATGTGAAATATCTTATTCACTTCAGTACTACATAAAAAATAGCATGCATTTTGTATGATCCCTCTTATTTTGGTAAAATAATTAAAGGAGAACTCCACTTCCAGAACAACAATTTACAAATAATTTACTCACCCCCTTGCCATCCAAGATGTTCATGTCTTTCTGTCTTCAGTCGTGAAGAAATTATGGTTGTTGAGGAAAGCATTTCAGGATTTTTCTCCATATAATGGACTTCATTGGTGCCCTGATTTTGAACTTCCAAAATGCAGTTTAAATGCAGCTTCAAAGGGCTCTAAATGATCCCACCCGAGGAAGGAGGGTCTTATCTAGCGAAACGATTAGTCATTTTTTTTCGAAAAATAAAAATTTGTATACTTTTTAAGCACAAAAGCTTATGTAGCACAAGCTCTGGGGTGCGCGTCCATGATGGTACGAATTAGTAATGGGTCGTTCTTGAATGATTCTTTCATTCTGAAC
This sequence comes from Labeo catla, assembly GCA_012976165.1. Lineage (NCBI taxonomy): Eukaryota > Metazoa > Chordata > Actinopteri > Cypriniformes > Cyprinidae > Labeo > Labeo catla. The sequence goes on along the minus strand of VONZ01000031.1, from coordinate 1,676,824 downwards.
GAATCTTAAATGTGACTCGGGAAGAACGAGTCATCTCAGGGAGTGATTCGTTCAGTCACGCATGCGCAACATCCTATTAGGTTCTAAATTAGTTCACCTGTTTCGAGTCTTCGGGTTTTTCGAGTCGTTCATTCATCTTATGGGGCTGTCACGTGATGAACGAACGACTCAAACTCTAAAACGTCAGAGAAGAAGTGAGGTGAGCTAATCATAGACTAAAGTCCCAGGTAAACAATGAATTAATCTTTTCTGTTTCTTATAGCATTATGATTTTGTCTTGTTTGTAGTGTGATTAATGTTTGTGTAAGCAGTAGATTAGTGTTAGAGAAGTAACATTTTAACAAGTAACATTTTAATTATATTTTGCTAAAATGAACTAAATGACTCAAAAACATTTGTTCATTTTGCTGAACGAGACTCAAAGGTCTGAGTCAGTAAAATGATCCGAACTTCCCATCACTGCTACGAATCACATCACAAGTTCATCGTCTGTGTACTGAGTATGGCGAAAAACTCCATCTTATTTTCTCCTACAACTTGAGAGGAGGACATCGTTGTACTTTTTTGTTTGTAAACACTTTCTTAGTCTTTGCGCGTTTGCTTTGTAAACACTGGGTCTGTAGTTCCGCTTACGTTCAGCGTGACCTTTCGACGTGATTCAATAGTACGTAGGGTCGTGAACGCGCACCCAGAGCCTGTGCTACACAGAGTGTGTGAGCGGAGTGGAGCGACAACAATTTCCCCTCCGCGCTCCGTGCATTTTATAACCGCTCCGCTCCAGCTCCGCTCCGGGTTCACCGTTTCCCGCTCCCGCTCCACTCCTCGCTCACTGATACAAGAAACACCGCTCCGCCTTCGCTCCGCGTCTAAACTATATCAGTACGTTTGAAATACCACCGTTCTGTTCATAACGTATATTAAAAGAAGAAAGTAACAGAAATAAAACGAAAGTATAGTTTTAAAGTGGCTTACTGGAACACTAGTACGCAAACTTTTTTCCTCATGCCAAGCTAACATGGTTGTCAGTCAGCATTAAAAGGTATAATTGCTGCTTTTTGCAGTGCAAATGTTTGATTAAAAAAAAAAAATAATAATACGTTTCGTCAGTTATTTTACGTACAGATCGCTGCATTTCTTCTCATTTGAAATCGGATATACAGATGAAGTACCACAGTAAGTTTACATTTGTTTGAATGAATTATTACATCACGCTTTCACTTGAAAATATTCAGTATCTTGAAAAAACAAACTAATTCATTGACAACTATAATTTTCTGCTCATGTCCATTGCCGTCATCCTAGTTTTCACATTCTTTATAATTTGAGTGATTCATCTCCATCAAGCTAGCTAAACAGGCTATGTTTAACACGTGAATTCTTGTTATATATGCAGTTATATTATGGGTCGTTGTCATGAATTGTACTCGTGATGGAGCGGTAGCGGAGCGTTCTTGGAGCGAGTAAAAACCACAACGCTCCGACTTTTAAAATTTCCGCTCCTCACTCCATTAAAAATCACACCGCTCCGCTCCTACTCCACTCCGCGCACATACTCTGGTGCTACAGGAACTTTTGTACGTAAAAAGCATAAAAAATGTATTTCCCGGGAAAAATGACTGATCGTTTCACTAGATAAGACAATTCTTCCTCGGCTGGGATCATTTAGAGCCATTTGAAGCTGCATTTAAACTACATTTTGGAAGTTCAAAATCGTGGCACCAATGAAGTCCACTATATGGAGAAAAATCCTGAAATGCTTTCCTCAAAAAGCATAATTTCTTTACGACTAAAGACAGAAAGACATGAACATCTTGGATGACAAGGGGGTGAGTAAATTATTTGTGAATTGTTGTTCTGGAAGTGGAGTTCTCCTTTAACATTTTGCAGATTCTGCAAGGTGTATGTAAACTTTTGACCTCACCTATATTCTTACCCATTACATCAACACCAGCTGCTAATCACAGATAAATACTAAACTAGATGTAGATGTTCTCAAAACTTACATCATAGTTAAGAAAGTTGGTGAAAACGTCGGTCAGTTTTGAGAAAAGTTCACCACTCTTACCAGCTGAGCACTGGCTCCAACACGACAATCAGCATTACTTCAACAGAAAAGATCCCTGATACACTGTGACACTGTTACACAGGAGAAATACTACAAACATCACTCCCTGTTATTTCTCATTATTCTCACAAACCTCCCATTAATTAAAGGGAGTGAGGTATTAGCCAGGCGCTTGGGAGTATAAATCACTGAATAATTGTCCCTTGGGTCGAGACCAATGCATCAGCAACTTCATATGGGCTTTTCTCTCGCTGTTTATCATCCTGATCGATGCACCCAAGCCTCACTATTTAGAACAGACGGAAGAAACGCAAACACGTAACTGCGGAAATAATTCAACAGAGCAGAAAGCAACTCTTGTATTGATTACCAAGTCAGATTCTTTACTGATGAACTACGACACACCCGGAAATCAAAACACATTATAATGAAGGCAGAAAGCCTCAGGGCAAATGAACGGGTCTAGACGGGTGCAAAGATGACCTCAGTGACCTCAAAGTAGACTTGTTCGTTTGTAAAAACATCCACAAGAGGACGTATACTGGTTGATTACACATCTTTAATACTTGCATTAAGACCATACAGCATGATTTTATTTCAGCACAAAATCTGTCTGCTTGTATAAGCTTCTCAGTGTCCTCTGCACATGCTCTCTGTCGTATAACTTAGAGCAAAGAGTGAAATGACTAATATTTGATAATGAGTGTACTGTCTGCCTGGAAGAAAGGTCTGTCCTCAGAAGACTCCCTAGTCTCAGATGGCCCAACACACGCTATGTGTTTACCGAGAAATGATGGCTGCCCCAAAGAGATGACCTCCAGTGGCAAAGAGCGTCTAGCATGAGCGAACTCAATAATTGGACCCTTGTGGATCTGTAGGGAATGTATGTAGGGACACTGAGATCCAATAAGGAGATGTTTAGACTCTTAAAAGGATAGTTCACTCAAAAAAATTGCTATTATTTACTCATCCATGTGTTGATACAAAAGATTCAAGTCTCTGTACTTTTCAGGTAATTTTAGGTAATATAATCTACTTTTAGATTACATTTAGATTACTTCTGACCTAACTCGCTTATCACATTGAATTAAATTGGATAATCTTGTACCATATTGACATAAAAATACAAAGAGTAAGAAAATATTTTCCATTTGTTGTTATTAACAACATGAAGTGCATTAAACCTTTGTTAGTGAAGGAGCTGCAGGGGGTTTATGAGTTTAATGAAAAGCTAATAATAAATTAAATCATTAAAAAAAAATGTTAAAATAAAATAAATCACTAAAATCAATAAAAACTTACTAAAAATATGACATTTTTTATTTGTTTACCTGTATGTTATGTGACCATAACCAACGTCAAAGAACTAATGAACATGCAAATGTGATACTTAATTATTAAAATATTTACTTTAAAATATGTTAGGTGAAAGAGGATCAGATGACATAAAAAGACAAAAAGCCTTCCAAAGACATATAGAAATACATGGTTAAATAACCCACTGAGTGATAATTCAAATAAAAATCAATTTGTTCATCAGTAGTTGATGCAATGTTGAAACACGTCTTAAACCAGAAATGATTTTAGCAAATTAGACTGACTAATGACTGATCTTTGTGTGAATGTCAACAAAATTTAAACACTTTCTGACTGTATATACAGTTGAGAATCTGCAAAATGTTAATTTTTGAAACCAAAATAAGAGGGATCATGCAAAATGCATATTATTTTTTACTGACCTGAATAAGGTATTTCACGTGAATGACGTTTACATATAGTCCACAATAGAAAATAGAAAACAGTTGAATTCATAAAAAGACCCTGTTCAAAAGTTTACATACACTTGATACTTAATACCGTGTTGTTACCTGAATGATCCATTTTTTTTGTTTAGTGATAGTTGCAATGAGTCCCTTGTTTGTCCTGAACAGTCAAACTGCCCGCTGTTCTTCAGAAAAATCCTTCAGGTCTCACACATTCTTTGTTTTTTTTTAGCATTTTTGTGTATTTGAACCCTTTCCAACAATGCCTGTATGGTTTTGAGATCCATCTTATCACACTTCTGGGGCATCAGTGAGCGTTTGAACCTTCTGTAATAGTTGCATATGAGTCCCTCAGTTGTCCTCAGTGTGAAAAGATGGATCTCAAAATCATACAGTCATTCTTGGAAAGGGTTCAAATACACAAAAATGCTGGAAAACCAAAGAATTTGTTGGAACTGAAGGATTTTTCTGAAGAACAGTGGGCAGTTTAATTGTTCAAGACAAACAAGGGACTCATGAACAACTATCACTAAACAAAAAAACATAGCTTTGGCTCATTCAGGTAACAACACAGCATTAAGAATCAAGTGTATGTAACTTTTGCCCAGGGTCATTTTAATAAATTCACTTATTATTTTCTCTTATGGACTATATGTAAACATATTCTGTGTGAAATATCTTATTCAGGTCAGTACTAAATAAAAAATAACATGCATTTTGTATGATCCCTCTTATTTTGGTGAAATAATTAACATTTTGCAGATTCTGCAAGGTGTATGTAAACTTTTGACCTCAACTGCAAGCAGTAGGCATTATTTTAGAAAGCACAATTTAAAGAATGAAATTTATTGCTACTGTGTAAATAATATGTAATCATGCAATCCATAAAAAAGTAACTGTGGTCTGTTTATAAGTATGTTAAAATGTCATTTAATCAATTTACAAGTACTTAATTTCTGGAATCTGATTACGTAATCCAGATTACATGTAATCAGTTACTATCCAGCTCTGACTAGAAGATGCTTCAAGAAGATGCTTGCAAATGCATCCCTTGTGCTGCAAAATTAAATCAATCATGTTTTAACAGCTTATACGCTTAGAAGTAAACACACAAAATGAAATCACTAGACAAAATGTGCATCATCTCATTAAAAGTTTTGCCACAAAATGCTTATTATACAACACTAAATGCACTGATGTAAAAGTTTGATGCGAGTACCTGTAACTTGTACACTGTGAACAGCAGTGTCTCCTGTCTATGATAAAGAAGAAGCAGGCAGATATCAGAGGTTCAGCCTCATGAAGGCAGAGCGAACCAGGCCTATTAGATTAAGCTATTTTTGTACCTGCTCTCCTGTTTAATGGAGTTACATGGCTCTGGATAGCCTGGGCAAAACTGATTTTAAAATAAGATGACTGACAGGCTGCCAGATATAAAAAACAAACAATAATTCCATCTGAGTCAAGCTCTGCACATTTTTTGTAGACTGTCACAGAAGGAGCAAAGTCAGGGACTTTTAAGTAATTTACGAGAATTTTCAACTCCAGACTAATTCTTACCGCTCGGTTAGAGTATGGGGGCTCATCATTTTTTTATTCTCACTCTCTCCTCGGTTGCAGTACCATCTGCTGATTTCCTCGTACTTGAAAGTTATCAGATATTACACAAGCGAGAAGTGGCTTCCACCGGCTTTGATTTCACAGATATTTAGATGCCGTCGAGACGTGCATTCTGCAGACCCGGATCACCTAGGATTTAACTGAAAGCCCCCACTCTTTACCCCACTTTTATCCTGTGTCGCTTAAGCCACAGACCTCTTGCGTTTGATCGCAAGCGCAGGTAGGGAGGGCCTCCGCTCTCCTTCTACAACGGGAAAGTCTACAAGCAGAGGGAGGGAGAAATCGTGGGCCTCCATCCCTGTGGGTGGCTCATCCACACTCATGACAAAGTGCATCCGAGCAAAGGTCAGTGCAGAGCCTGCAGGCAGCTGCTGCTTCCCCCATCCTACCTAGTTAGTCATACTCAAACAGGGAAAACATCACTCCATCATCCAATGACGATGAGTGGTGAAATGAAAAAAAAAAATAAAATAAGAGAGTACGAAGATGATTCAAAAGCTGTGGTGTGGAAAGCTAGATGAGACGGTGAGGGTGATCGATGAAGGCGACTCTCCAAAGTCTCTGGCACACATCCTAAAGCCCTCTTTAATTAAAGCTAGGAGCCTGGTGCAGGGCCAGACCTGCGAGCACGTCCTGTCCGTTCGGTTGAGGGGATGTGGTGGAGCCAGACCGTGACTCCTGACATTCCACCACAACTCCTGACATTTGCCAGGACTGGATGCACAAAAGGAAGATCACGAGCTAGAAAGAAACATTACGTGACTTCAGCGGTGTCTTCTGTTTATGTATCTACGTACTATGCTTTTAGCAACAGTTTCTTTATTTGTATTTTCAAAACATGGGTTTCTCACAGCAGCCTTTATTACTCAGGATTTACAATGTGTTGGATCATCATAATAACAGTTGTTGACTTTAAATTTTTGAGTCACTATCAATTCATTAGGATATTAAGTAAAGATTATGATTTGTGAAGATATTTTGTAAATTTCCTTTGATAAAAACATCAAAACTTAATTTCTGATTAGTAATATGCATTGCTAAGAACTTAATTTGGACAACTTTAAAAGCGATTTTTTTTAATATTTTGATTTTTTGCACCCTCAGCTTCCAGATTTTCAAATAGTTGTGTCTCGGTCAAATAAATGTTCCACACAGCTCATGCTACAGCCCTGAAATAGGAATGTCTGTGGATATTTTTCATAACACTTCTCCTCATTTATTTTGACCTTTGGTGAATACCGTAAGCTAATTTTCTCATTGTGCAGCCTGGTGCACTTTCATTATGGATTTAGACCTTTTGCCAAGTTTCTGAGTGAAATAACAGTTGGTCGTTTGGCTGCCTGCTGGCATCCCATCCAACATAAAAAGCTAATTAAATCAATAAGGAGAGCCCGATCCCAGAAACTGCTCAGAATGGCCACTGTAGTAGTAGTAGTTCACAATTCTCACCTTAATGAATTCCTTCCCTTAAAGAGCAGGCCATATGGGTTTTCGAAACATATCATTTTTGCAGTTTGTAATGGAGCTATCCTTCAATGTAAACAGTCTGCAAGGTTGTTAATCAAAAAAAGTGCATGATAAATAAAGATATTGTCTCTCAAAAGGAATTTTGGAATCTTCTGCCTGTTACCGATCTACGTCACTGGGTAACACGTCTGCATAATCCCCGCCTGCCCGCAAAATACGAACAGTCCGACCTGCCCACAAACACTTCCACTAGTTAGTGTGTTTACATACATCAAGAACATACAGTGTTCTGCGCTGTGAAAGCAAGTTTATTTTGTTTTCATTGCCGAAAGTTAATGTGAAGAATCAGTGGTTAAAATTAATTTTTTTCATGGTACCAAAGCAATACAATTCAAACCTTTTGTTGTGCTCGTCATTTTACAGAGGACTTCGCTTTTATCTTCTTCAATTTTTAATCTTCTTTATTTGGACCAACAAGCATCTCCAAACCACAATCTGTACGTACGATTGATACGGTATGTGTACATTTTCAACTGAGTGTTCAAAATATCTAGTTTTTTGTGCTAATGATGTTGTGTGATGTTACCTAGTGCAGCTTTAGGTTTCTAGGTAAACCACGATATTACTGTCATGCTGAAATAATTCTGATAATTCGCTGTGAACCCACTATTTCCTAAGAATGTGTCGATTAATGTAGACTATTGTTGTTCTAATAATTCTTTAATAATAAAGAATGTAACTTAGGCATGTTTTGTTTTACAAACTTTGTTGTTTCATCAGCACTCGGCTAACATATCCACCATTAATGTTTTGTTATGTGTTTACAGTTTAGCAGCTAAACTTTAGCTGTGGGCACAATTTGCTTGCTATATTATTGTTTTATGTAAAGGTGCATCAGGGTTGCCACGTTTTCACAACAAAACCCACCCAATTGATACTCAAAACTAGCCTAATTGCATTTTGAGGGGGGTGTAAAATACACGCTTTTTATAGGGGTTCCCCTGGTAAATTCGCATTTTAGGGGCTAAATGTGATATTATTGGGGTTTCTTCAACCCGCAACATCAAAAACCACAAACTTGGCAACACAGATGGTAGCGCGCGCTAACTTGCTTAAGTACTCCTCTCTGTACCAATCACAACAGGCTTGGCCAGCTGACCAATCAGAGCAGAGTAGGCTTATGGAAGAGAGGGGTTTACAGACATTACGCTCAGAACTAACCGTTTTGAAATCATTGACAAATGGCTCTATGTATAAATGTATATTCTGGGAAACTTACGTTTTCTGACCTCAGATGCATTTAAACCTGTTGTAGGGGACTCCAACACTATTAGGACACTTTAAAAAACCATATGACCAGCTCTTTAATTATATACAAATGTTATAGATTCAAACAATAGACCAACCTGCTGTACTGTAGTAACTACAGAGATCCAATTCCACCTGAATCAGACATACGTATGCATTTTTTTTGTATTTTTCATCCTAAAAAATTGTCACGCGCAGAAACCTCACACACTTTGTCTGATAGTATTAATTAATTTGTTCCGAAAAAATTGCAAAACAATACAAAAGAGTCTTCAAGCAGTGAGGATGATTTTGTTGTCCTCTCTCTTCTTAAAAAGAGGAAAAAAGAGGAAATATTGGGTCCATCCAATCCTGAGATTGCGTAGAGAGGAAGAAGAGTTCCACATCCTTATCAAGGAGCTGTGGGATTATCCCGAGCAATTCAAAGTTTATTTCAGGATGACACTGGCTCATTTTTGATGTTTTGCTAGCAATACTGGAGCCACATATTAAAAAGAAGACCACCAATTTCCATAAACCAACTGATCCTGAACAGAGACTGGCAGCCATCTGCCACAATGTGAGGTTGTACTTATTTTTTAACATATGAAAATTTCTGACAAGAATTTCAGACTCAATTCAATAATTTTAACATAATTCAGAAAATGAATCCCATTCGATCAGCACTTAATGATTAGGGCTCCGACATGCTTCCAGTTCTTTTATAGTATTTAAGATGAATTATTTTTATAATTTTCTACAATTTAAAGTCGCAGTGAATCGCTAGTAGCTATAGATCTTTACTTCCATTTAAAACAGCTTATCGAAAAAGAAAATCAAATGGGCCAGGATTTAATTCTATCCATCAACTGTTGATTAGATTTTGGCCAATGCACTCAAACATAGAGGCAGATTAGAATACAAGCTTGTCGCTGATTGTAAGAAAGGAGCAAAGTTAAATTTAGCAGACTAAATTTGACTATTTGAACTGAACTGAGCTGAATGATGACATCACTGAATTCAATGATGAACTGACTTTAACTGAAAATTGAGTGTTTACTGTTGTCCTTTTGCATTATTGACACACTATTTTCCTATTTAATACTGTAAAGCTGCTTTGACACAATCTGTATTTTTAAAAGCGCTATATAAAGGTGACTTGACTTGACTTGACTAAATGATTAGAAATATCAGGCTTATGTCACAACTTTTTATGACATTTCAAATGAGCATTTATAATAACCAAAAAGTTTGGATATGAGTTTGCAAAGTATGCTAGACCAGAAACACAGCCAACCATCAAATGTTATCCTGAAATAGGCCTGTTCACACAGGTGGCAAAACAACTCAACAAAGACATGACACAATGTACAAAGTACATGACATTAAATCTCAATTCTAATCATGCCAGCAATTTGTTTTGTCTCCAGAGATATGCGCTCATTCCAGATAGGAGCAGTTTTAAAAGCCCAGTATGTTACTCCTACCTGGCACTTTACCTTCTACCTTTTTGCAGTAGATTTTTTCAACGTATTAACAAAAATGCAGTGAAGTGTACTGTCTCATGAGATAGCTGGCAACCCAAAAAAAATCTGTAAAGTACAGAAAAAGCTGCATCATGAGAATCGTGATCAGCCTGTCTGGTATGTAATTAACCTAAACTGGAAAGTATTAATCAGCAGTGCATAAAAAAGCTTTATGGCCTCCCCTCTATTCTGAGACTCTTTGAGGGTCTTGAACTCAGCTTAGCGCACGTCGTGTGCACAGAGCAAGTGCGTGGCTTTCCGCCAGTGATTGTCAATCTGCTAATGCTCCTAGATTACCAATGTCCTCTCAAATAAGACAAACTGGATCATGGGGAATCAATCCACGTAACATTAGCAGATAGGCTCAACAACGCATTTGACAGAGGGGAAGGTGAATGTACGAGTGTGTGAGTAGAGGTGAGCGGCTCCTGATTCATCAGATTCTCTACTTTATGCCAGGTGAATTTCTCAATTTCACAGTCAGCGAAAATGTCAGTGGGTGTTACACCCCTCATCCTTCTGCGCTATGGTCCAGGCATCAGACAGCGGACAAGATCATGTGAGTATGAGGGAAGGTAGCTTTAAATGTCCTCTAGTGTTTGGAAACATATTTGAACAGTAACTAAGAATATACACACCTCACCTGTAATTTCTGATTCACTGAGAAATAAAACAAAACGAGGCACTATAATATTTCATTGTGAGTGATCATGTTAGCATTGCATGGTCACTATCATCTAAGCGTGCCGGGATCTTCGATCATGCACCTATTCTCATGCGTTGTTTTATAATGTGAGACAGTAAGGCTGCCTTCTTACTGTGGAGGACAATTTTACACTTCTGACACAGCAATTTTCCCTATAGCAAGATATCCTTTTGAATAATTCAGAAGTGTGATAAGAGGGAAAATTTTCTGCAATTGGTCACAGTACAAGCAGAAACATTGCCTGGTATCTCAGAAATGAGCCGTCACCTGCCGTGGTTTCACCTGATGGAAAGATACGGAAAGACAGATTAGTTTTGCTTTATTTGTGTTTTGTGTTACAATGTGTTTTTGATTTGGCTACACTTAATTACTTCCTAAGATGCCGAAACGCTTAATTAATGTTGACATGCTTTGAATTAGCATAAACAGGCAGATACACTTGCAAGACAAAACAGCCTTCTGGACAGGGAGACATTAGCTTTGCTTTTTCTCTCCTTTACTTTGATTGTCAGGAGGGGGAGTCTAGCCGACAGGCCCGGAGGGAGAACGCCTGACAAGAGGAGAGAAGTACTTGCCATTTCAAAGCTCTCCGTGTTATCCTGTTGTTTTTAGGCAGCCACTTTCTGCCTAGATTAAGGAATAACATCACGTTCCCCAAAACAACTAGTTTATGTAATTGTTTATGAGTAGAGTAGCTTTATTAGTGATAAAAAACTACCAAAACAAACCTTTGATCTTAAGATATATATATACTAGATGTATGATTAAAGGATCTAAAGATACACAACCAAAATAAAGATTGTTTTCGTGTTATGTCAAATAACAGATTTAAAAGTAGAGGTGAAGTCATAAGTTTACATACCCCGTTTAGAATCATTAAAAATGATTATTTTACCAAAATTAAAGGGATCGTACAAAATGCATGATATTTTTTATTTATTACTAATCTGAATAAGATATTTCACATAAAAGATGTTTAAATATAGTCCACAAGAGAAAATGATAGTTGAATTTATAAAAAATTACTCCGTTCAAAAGTTTACATCCCCTTGATTCTTGATACCATGTTGTTACCTGAATGATCCACAGCTGTGTTTTTTTTTGTTTTTGATAGTTGTTCATGAGTCCCTTGTTTGTCCTGAACAGTTAAACTGCCCACTGTTCTTCAGAAAAATCCTTCAGGTCCCACAAATTCTTTGTTTTTCCAGCATTTTTGTGTATTTGAAACCCTTTCCAACAATCACTGTATGATTTTGAGATCCATCTTTTCACACTGAGGACAACTGAGGGACTCTTATGCAACTATTACAAAAGGTTCAAACGCTCACTGATGCTTCAGAAGGAAAAACCATGTATTAAGAGCTGGGGGTAAAAACTTTTGAACAGAATGGAGATGTGTACATTTTTCTTATTTTGCCTTATTTTTTTTTTTTTATTTAGTACTACCATTCAGAGGCTACAGAAGATAGTTACATGTTTCCCAAAAGACAAAATATGTTAAATTTACCCTGATCTTCAAATTCAAAAAGTTTTCACACCCGGTTCTTAATGCATCGTGTTTCCTTCTGAAGCATCAGTGAGCATTTGAACCTTCTGTAATAGTTGCATATGAGTCCCTCGGTGTGAAAAGATGGATCTCAAAATCATACAGTCATTGATGGAAAGGGTTCAAATGCACAAAAATGCTGGAAAACCAAAGAATTTGTGGGACCTGAAGAATTTTTCTGAAGAACAGCAGGCAGTTGAGCTGTTTTAGGACAAACAAGGGACTCATAAACAACTATGACATAATTAAAAAAAAAAAAACACACACAGGTGTGGATCATTCAGGTACCAACACAGTATTAAGAATCAAGTGTATGTAAACTTTTGAACCACGTCATTTTCACTTGAGGACTATATGTAAACACTTTTATGTGAAAAAACTTATTCAGCTCAGTACTAAATAAACAATAACATGAATTTTGTATGATCTCTCTTATTTTATTAAATAATTAATACATATTTCTGAAAGGGGGATGTAAACTTTTGACTTCAACTGTATATATTTTATATTTTTCATTTCATTTATATGAATATTTTAAAGATTACCTTTAAGTGTGTGTTAAATCATGACAAGAGTAATGTAAAAATAGAGGAAATCCCACTCTCCTTTTTGCAACCACTACTGCCACTGCAAACAACATTTTGACTGACACATAGGTTATCACCATAAAAATAATATTAAATTCTTTACACCTTAAGGGAGAAGCCTGTAAAGATGGGCTCTCATGGCTTTCAGGTTACTATAATTTGTCACAATGACGATCTTAGTGTCTCTGAACACCTCCATGAGGTTGGCAGAGTCAGCCATGTGTTTCTGACTGCCACACATGCCCTTTTTTGGGCTTAAAAAGAGTGTGTTCTTTTCCAAGAGCCCAGGAGCAATTCCATCTAATCTACTTCCCCTCATCTACATCCTCAGCAGTTGTGCTAAAAATAGATTCAGACTAATCTCGAGATAAAATGTGTACACTTTAGTAATATTCTGCGTTCAATCAGGACTATGTGTCTGCTCCAATACAGTTTATTACAGTTTATTATCCATTGCTGTGTGATAAATGGGCTGCTTAAAAAACATCACGTTGCTTTATTTGTATCAATCTGGTCTTTTTAGCTTGATGGAATGTCAATTACTACTTAAAGAATCTGTTTATCCACTAGAATGCTTCCGATATTCAGCCTAAGTCAAACTTAGGTTTTAATCCTACTATTAGGTTTAGGGCGGTAGCGCTTCTTATTGCAATCATGCCCTCTGAAGCCGCCTTTCCTTTTCCACAACTAATACATTCCTCAGTTTAAACCTTTTATCGCTGCTTCAATAACGACAGGTGTGGGAGTCCTCATTAAACGCAACTTCCTCATGAATAATTTTAATAAGCTAATGTTAAAGCCATTTCACCCCTAAAGGCAAAGCCTGTCACCAGCCTTCAATTGGTTACTTATCAAAACCGCCTTTTACGGTTAAATCCTCAGCGCTCGCGCGGTTGTTAATAGCTATGTTGCATTTCGCCCTCAAAACATTTCATGTCACAGTATGAAAACATAATATTAAAGCCTCTCAGGCTGTTCATGCAAGGTATTGATTTTATTCGGTTCATATCTGAAGATGTAGAAGGCATGTATGCATGAGGCAGGTATTTATGCAAGGCACATACTAATGTATTTGTCATAAATTCTTACAAATGTTTTTCTCCAAGAGCTTGCCGTTGTTGTGAGAGTACATTACTCAGAAGGCAACAACTCCAGAGGCAGATTGATTTCACAACCCTTTCAATGCTGAGGCCTCATTGATCTGGCTTTTCTCAGCGCCTGACAGGGACCCCTGATGACAAATCTAAAATTTCCACCTCCTGTAATGAAGGGGATTGAGCTTTGTGTCAATTGCAAACAGCAACATAGTTTCCGGCCACGTCCATTTCTCAAAACGGGAGGTGTCAGGAAAGGAAAACTGTTTCAGCAAGAAGGGCAATCTATTAAACTGCTTATAAGCTACCTTCAAAAGACAGCCACAAAATCTGATTAAATGAACTCGCCTGTCTTTCTGGCAAAGCGTGCAGCCACAGCCAATTCATTCATTTTGGGGGATTGAACTCACTGCAGATTCTCACAACATAACACTGAGATAAAATCACACTTGTTAGAGGAAATCCTAGATTGCAAGATTTATGTTTGACGCACAGAAGTACACAAACACCTCTCTGAGGTGATGCAGAGAAATGCTTTTGAGCTTACAAACTGTAAACATCTGCAGAGGTCAAAATTTGCCAATGTTATGAACAATTTGCTATTCATAGTTTGCACATGACGTCACAGCCTTATGGGAATTCCCACCTGGAGGGCAAAACAAGGCTTTCTTCTGCTGCCAGCCAGTAAGCACTGATGTACTAAGTGATATTAAATAGTATACATGCTATTACTGATGCCTACTATATACAGCAGATGCACCTAGAATATAAATGCAACATGCCGGAAAACCATTTAAAGAAATTCCTAATGTGTCTTTAAGACATTGATTTTAGAGGACCAAACTCAATACCTTCCCTTATTAATAAAACATACTATGTCCAGGCAAGCAGATGAATCCAGAATATGAACCAACACACAAAGTTTCATGTTCAGCGTTTTCGCATAGAAAACCAATTTAGTAAGAAAACGCTTAACATGCATTTTAGCATGTTGCACTCATATTCTGATCTCATCTGGCTGCCTGTATATAGTAGGCCTTATAAATACATTTTTTTTGCTCACGAAATAATGTAAGCAAAAATAAAGGTCCATTGTCAATAGCGTAGCAATTCACACAGAAGCCACTTTCAAACCAAGCAGCTTTCTGTTCATACAATGGCCAAATCAGTCTGAGCCGAACATTCTTTAAAAAATAACAGGCCATACAGCTTTGAAATGACATGAGGGTGAGTAAAGTGTAACTAAATTTAATTTTTTTCCTTGAAAGGACAGTGGAGATGAGACAAGAAGTGAGTGGGAGTGAGAGAGGGGGGTGGGATCGGGAAAGGTCCACGAGGCGGGATTCAATCTCAGGACACCCGAGGCACAACTGCACCACATGTCGGCACACTGCCCACAAGGCTATTGGCGCTGACAGAATTTTGATTTTTGGATGAATCATCCCTTTTGAAATCAAAAATATGTTAGCCTTAAGGTTGTCTATAAGCTAGTGTGTTTCGAAACAATGACAAAATGTGCATATATACAAGATATAAGCATTTAAAACTTACAGTCTCTAACTTCCGCCAACACGGATCAATGATTTTGATGACATCACCCTGCACTTCAGCTTCTCATCAAACTTTCTGTCCAAACAAATGCTCTCTACAATCTGAAGCTTCCCGCCCCATACACTATAAATAGACGCTGAAGCTGCGGCTGAAATCGGTCACTTGTTCACAGAAATAGTATTTAATAATAGGCATGTAGTCCACTATATAGGAGATCAATCCAGTATGCTTTGCTGTGGGGCAAAAGAAGTCTGGTTTCACGCAAACTGCCGCAGCGCACAAAGTCTGCTCTGGTCCAGAGAAACAATAGCACGAAGTGCATCATATGCTTGATTCAGCGCAGACCAAAAAACGTATCTGACTCATTTGAATTCTACACAAAATGCTATATTTTATAGCAATATGGATGAGATTGTGGCTGTCATAGGCTGGCAAATGCTGCTTTACTGAGCTCAATGGCTCCAGCCCAAGCTGTGATAAAAACTAAATACTAATGGCCATTTAAAAAAGGGGGTGGGACTGCTTGATATGTCCCACCCTGTCTTCCTGTTTCAGTTGAAATGACGTCATAATAACACTGCGTGTTTCAGAATGTTTTAGAATGTCCTGCTGTTTCTAGTGATTGAAATATCTTTGCAGGTAATGTTTACGGATAGCAAGTGCCTAAAACTTGCAGTTTGTTCCCATATCTTTGCTTTTCTTATTTTTAAATACTTGTGGCTTGAAACATAGACAGTTGACAGGCTTGAGCTTGAGTTCTATGGATGTTTAGCCCTCCGGGTCTCCGTGCCAGTCACATGACTGAAAACTATGAATTAAGACTGCAGAGACATTAGAGAGCTGCACTACTCACCAGTTGGAGCCAGAAGCCTTGGGGGTGGTGGAGGAGGGGGTGGAGGGGGTAACGGTGGGTATGGCCTACACTGGCATGGCAACTGGCAGCTCCCTTCCAGCGGTGCCACTGTGGTTCGGGAGCATGATTTCTGAAGCTCCCCTCTCGCAAACTAGGGTGAAAAACAGAGCACAACTCAGATTAGTGTTTTTGTCCCTCTCATCAACATGCCATGTGTAGCACAGCAAAAACTGCAATAGTAAAATGAGATTTTCCGCAGCAGCCCTTGGAATTTACAATGAAGAGAGCATCACAAGCACTCTTTCGTATTTTCTCTCTGCACGCTGGCGAATGGGAGCTCCCTCCCACTAAAGTGGAGAATGAAGGGTGTGTGGAGGCTGAGGTCTCTCAAAGAGAGCACCCACCCACACCGCTGAGCCTCGGACCCCCAGAAGAGTGGGAGTAACGAGGGGTGAACCCTGACACTGCCTCCCCCTAAATAGGCCATCCAGGAAACACTTCTGCTAGTCTTGTCAGCACCGTTGCCACAGGGGACAGTAGGAAAGGACCAAAAGCCATGTCTCCAGAACTGAACACAGTTCAATATCTATGACTTTAACTGGTGCTGAGAGGAGGGGGTGCTCTTTAAATAAAATGTAGTGCATATTAGTGCACTAGACTAGTAGTAAATACTACTACTGTAGTAATACTAGATGCGTGAGGTCAAAATATGTGACCCTGGACCACAAAACCAATCATAAGTCACACGGGTATATTTATAGCAGTAGTCAACAATACATTGTGTGGGTCAAAATTATCGACTTTTATGCCAAAAATCATTAGGATATTACGTAAAGCTCACGTTCGATGAAGATATTTTGTTTTCAGTAATAGATAATTTTTGATTAGTAATATGCATTGCGAAGAACTTCTTGTGGACATCTTTAAAGGCGATTTTCTCAATATTTTGATTTTTTTCCACCCTCAGATTGCAGATTTTCAAATAGATGTATCTCAGCCAAATATTGTCCTATCCTAACAAACCATACATAAATGGAAAGCTTATTTACAGATCTCAATTTTGAAAAATACCCTTATGACTGGTTTTGTGGTCCAGCGTCACATATGTCCATGGATGTTTTATTTTCAACCATTAAGGGCATCAAAGTGAAATCTTCCTCAACTATTCTCTAAATGTAAACAGTGATTAAACTATCATAGGTTAATGACTTATACACATATTATATCAATGTAATGGATGATTTATTAGTTGTCAGTTGTATCTGACAATGTATAGGCATACAAATACATAATTCGATATCTAAATAACTAGATATATTAATAAATTTGATCAATCTCAGCGCAGCAGAGAATCACACAGTGACCGTTTTGCAGGTGCGCATTCCCGACGCTCAGTTATTGAACCTGACTATATTGACTATGAATTATTATAAACGACTTAAGTGCTCAGTCCAACTTACCTGAAATAACGGAAGAAACAGTGAGAGGAAACAGTGACTTAACAAAAACGGCAAAAAACCCAAACTGAGCGGCAATAAATTTCGGATAAACATTCCTCTTCTGTCTCTTCACAGTCCACCTGGCGAGGACGCGAGTCTGGGGCGCATAAAAGTCATTTATTATCCGCTTCTCAAGGCTTACCAACGATGTCTTCCCCGAGTTTGAGCAAATACGATCTCTGAAACATTCTCGTCCAATTAAAGCTACAATAATTGGTGACATGGAAGGGTTCGGAGCGACATAGGAAGGACGCTAGCGCTGTTTCTAAGGAAAGTTGTTGATCCTCCGCCGTATCCACCACACAAGAGTTGCAAAGCAAAGTTCTCTCCGTGCGCGATTCTGTGTGAGCCGAGCGCTGAATCGGGATTCATTTCTTGCCAGGCATGATGAGATGATGTCAGTTTATGACACAGAAGTTACTGACACGGAGAACCCACGCTGACTCGGTTAATCGCTCGGACGCCGGTGCTCAAGTAGGTCCCAAAACTGTAGGCTGGGGATTCACCTCTTCATTACTTGTACAGCACCACCTGACGTGAAGGCGTCCAGTGAGAGACGCGCGCAAAGATAACGCACTATTATTAATGTGCTCGCCATTTACATTAGCGACGTAGTCACACGTTTTCTATCGCTTCCGGATGGAGATAAAGCGATGTATTAAACGAGGACCCTTAGGGTTACGTTTGGTTAGGTCACGGCGTCAGACAGTGAGCGTGCATTCGGGGCGAGTTGGATGTACTCTGCAGAGTAGACAGACACAGAGCACATGAGGCAGTGAGGGAGAGAGCCGAGGGGGAGGGGGGCAGTTTGCCATCCACAGCTTTTGTTTAGGTGGCAGAATTTTAATTTTAGCTTGCGTGGTACATTAAAGGACGTTTTCTGGGGATGTATTTTACCATCCAAATGGGATTTGATCAACAGCGGGAAAATAATGTTTAATTAAGAGACTTCAATAAATGATCCAAATGCCTAGTTCTGAAATAGGACATGCAAGCCAAAATAAAGAAATTGTAACTGGCAGTAAAAGTGCGGGAGCAAAGTGCAGTGAAGTGTCGAACAGGAGGTGCGGGTGCAATGCACTTCGTGTTTGACTGTTGGTTGATGGAACAAAAACGTGGGTATTTTCGAATTATTTTGTGACAAAACAATGCACAGGTGCTAAAACTACAGTTTAGTCCAGGTTAAAGCTGTTTGCAGTGATATTTCAATTATTGGTTTTTGCATTAGATCATGGAGGCAATGCAACATACTGTTTTATCACTTCTGTTTGCTTATATGTGAATTTTCATTTGTATATTTTCTGTTCATTTAAAACAACAGAAACAAGATTTTCACTTAGTAGGCAGAGTGTCTTTTGTACCTGGATGTCAGTCAGCTAGCATAACGTCAAATAAATAAATAAATAAACCCCAAAATGATACTGTGTAATAAATGTATAATAAAAATGTTATATATATATATTATATATATATATTTATTTTTTTTTATTATTTTTTTTTTAAGAAGTCTCTTCTGCTCAACAAGCCTGCATTTATCTGATCCAAAGTACGGTAAAAACAGTAAAATTGTAAAATATATTTACTATTTAAAATAACTGTTTTCTGTTTGAATAAATATTTTAAAATTAAATTTATTCCTGTGATCAAAGCTACATTTTTAGCATCATTGCTCCAGGCGTCACATTTTTAGTACTTTTTTACAGTTTAGTAATTTTTTTCAGGATTCTTTGAGTTTTTTGGGAAATTTTTTTTATAGAAGTTAATACTTTTATTCAGCAAGGATGCTTTAAATTGATCTAAAGTGATGATAAAGACATTTATAATGTTACAAAAGATTTCTATTTCAGATAAATGCTGTTTTTTTTAAACTTTCTATTCAGCAAAGAAACCTGAAAAATTCTACTCAGCCGTTTTTTAACATAATAATAATAATAATAATAACAATAATAATAAATGTTTTTTAGCAGGAAAACAGAATATTAGAATGATTTCTGAAGGATCATGTGACTGGAGTAATGATGCTAAAAATTCAGCTTTGAAATCACAGGGATCAATTACATTTTAAAATATTTTCAAAAAGAAAACAGTTATTTTTAAAAATATTTCAAAACATTACTGTTTTTGCTGTATTTTGCATCAAGCTTGGTGAGCAGAAGAGACTTCTTTAAAAAATGTTAAAAATCTTACTGTTAAAAAACTTTTGACTGGTAGCGTGTATATATAAGATTATGGAAAGTACTGTACATTATAGACAGTACCGTATTTTTATACAAGACTTTATACATTGTCTGTATTGAACAGACAATGTGTCTATCTGTTGTAGGCTTTTTTCATTCATGAAAAATTAAACATGGCATCAGTTCTACATAAGATCCATATGCCTAGTAAGGATTTAAATAGAAACAAAAAGGTCTCACGAATGTCAGTTATATATAGACAAATTATCACCGAGATCTTATTTGTAATCTGAAATATAATTCAAGTTTAATTCCTTCTCCCACCTCTTCCTCTACCAAACCGCAGTGTGTGGTGACAGCTTACACTTTTGCACTAAAACCCCCTCCTTCTTCAGATTTAATTAGACTGAGAAGCCCTCTGATGTGATCATCCTAAATGAGGTTGCTCCACTAAATCACCAAAGCAATAAATTCTACCCAGAATAAATTGAATCTTAATTTATAGGTCTTGTTTTATGGACTGAGTCAGAGTCTGCCAGCACCTCAGACACCATGTCTCCAATGTGTTGCTTCTGTTTAATTACAGCGATCATTCATTGGCTCTTAAATATGAACCGGTTGGATATTTTGATTTATTCACTTGGTAAACACCACCAGGATTATTTAGTGCAGTTTAAATGCACCTTTACTTAACAATCTGAAAGTAATCAGAGTAATTTGAAATATTATTTAGTCAGTACTTTATAATAAAACCCACCTCCCTGGGTTTGCTTTTCAGAAAAGATCAGAAAACCAATGCATAGCTATTAGAAATGCAGGCACCATGCATGCGTTCTCCGGAGTGCTGGACAAATGTAGTCAATAGGAATCAATGTGAGTGCTTGGTTTTAGTGATAGGCTCTAGTCCAAGTTAATGCCATTTCATTAGTTGAGACATTGCGTACTGCAGAGTAGATTAGAAATAGGAAGAGGGGTCGCCGAACAGGGAGGGCTGTATTCAGACAATAGCTGATCCTACAGCTAGATGCCAGGAAGTCCTGCTTGTTCTGCAGCAGTCCTCTCCCCTGCCTGCTGACCAACCCTAAAGGGTGCTGTAATCTAGTTAAAAAAGAGATTGATGGCTCTGTGTACATTAAGGTAGATCTGTCCGATTGTTCATCCAATTGAGTCCAGGCCATTAGGCCCGTGTTCAATCAAGATGAGCTCACGCTGCTTCTTTTCCTTCCTCTCCGTCTTTTCGATTTGTGTTCCTTATCTCCCGGACTTGAATTCTTTATTTATTCTTCCTCACCTAAAGAAACCCCTGGTCTATTCTGGGCTTTTTTCTGCTGAAGACGGAACTGAATTGTGAATCAAACTGGCTGCAGTAGGTATTCTCTTTGGCAGATTCAATAAGGATTGAAGGAACTTTGCACCTTAACAACCCCATAGTTCTGTCTAGAGTTGGCGCCAGCTTCATGGCAATAAAGTAGTTCTGCAGACCACCTGAATGCTCTCTGTAGACAGTATGTCAATGGTGTTGCTATAAAAGAGATCAAAAAGACCTCTGGGATTTAATACTTTGGAAATTTTATAGGTGTACTAAAGAAAGATGATAGCATAACACAATCAAAAATGATCATAAACTAAAACTTTAAGCACTCTGTCTTTAGCCTATTTTTGGCATCTTTACAGCATGAAGACGAAAGGCACTACAAGAGACAGTATATTAATATTTTAATCTCATATATTCATATTTTATTGATCCTGAGGTAGCTATCTTCAATTAGTTTTCTTTTGGTCACTTAGAGGTCATTGCCCTCTTAATTCATATCTCTGTGTATGTTTTGACAAATATTTGTTGAAAAACATACTTTAGCAATAGGATGTAATGTATGGCTTTACACAGTTGATTTGTGTTAGTCTAATAATTGGTACTACTATTTTTAATGTTGCCAGATTTTGCTTGTCACTTAAAGGAGAAGTCCACTTCCAGAACAAAAATTTACAGATAATTTACTCACCCCCTTGTCATCCAAGATGTTCATGTCTTTCTTTCTTCATTCGTAAAGAAACTATGTTTTTTGGATGATTTTGAAATTGAGGGAGAACATGAGATGGGAGTTTTTTGACATACCCTAACTGTCATGAACCGGAAAAAAACAAAAAAGTTCAGGCAGAGCAAGACAAGATGAGCGTATGGCATTAAAAAGTATATAAATTGTATTACTTTTATGAAAATAACCGATCGTTTTGCTAGATAAGACCCTTCTTCCTCGGCTGGGATTATTTAAAACCGCATTTGGGATCGTTTGAAGCCGCATTTAAACTGCATTTTTGAAGTTCAAACTTGGGGCACCATAACAGTCCATTATATGGAGAAAAATGTTTTTCTCAAAAAACATAATTTCTTTACGACTGAAGAAAGAAAGACATGAACATCTTGGATGACAAGGGGGTGAGCAAATTATCTGTAAATTTTTGTTTTGAAAGTGATCTTCTCCTTTAATAAACTAATCATGTTTTATTAGAGTTTGGGAAAGCCAAACTTGACTTTCACAAGGAACGTGATAATGGTTAAAGCATTTGCTATGGTCAAGGACAAAATTATTACATATTTAATTCAAAGAAATAATGTGGT
Source organism: Labeo catla (assembly GCA_012976165.1). Lineage (NCBI taxonomy): Eukaryota > Metazoa > Chordata > Actinopteri > Cypriniformes > Cyprinidae > Labeo > Labeo catla. The sequence continues at coordinate 1,654,463 of VONZ01000031.1, read as the reverse complement.
TCCATCCGTTTTCTGAAAAGTAATTAAAATGAGGCCTGTCTTGCAAAGCTACAGTCATTCATAATAAGAACATTTGCAATTATCTCCATTTCTAAATAGAATTGGTCACTCATGCAGAAATACTACATATATTATGTCTGAAAAATTAAGCAATTTAAAAGTGTGCTTGAAAACTATTAATGATAAGCCACGTAATGATGTTCTTTCATTATACACAATTCTAACATGCAGAACGCTATGAAAAATCAGCATGTTAAAATTTAGACTTTCACTAGATTTGCCATAAACTGCTTAAATCAAAGCTTTGTTTATTTTAAGCAAAGTTGGCCACAACCTTTGCTTCATGCATTATTCTGTTAAAGGGATAGTTCACCCAAAAATAAAAATTCTGTGTTATGGTTGAACCACTGATGTCATGTGGACTATTTTAATGATGTCCTTACTACCTTTCTGGGCCATAAAACGTTTCAGTTGCATTGCTGTCTAGGCAGGGTCAAAAAGCTCTTGGATTTCATTAAAAATATCTTAATTTGTGTTTCAAAGATGAACAATGGTGTTACAGGTTTGGAACGACATGAGGGTGAGTAATTTATTACAGAATTTTCATTTTTGGGTGAACTATCCCATTAATATTCTGGTAAGTTGTTAAAAACATATTGACACTAACTAACTTGATCAGCAAAATTCTTGACATCTTGACCAGGATTGCCAGGTTTTCACAACAAGACCTGCCTAAAAAGTAGCCCAATCGGGTTACGAGGGGGGACCCCAGTAAAAAACGTGTTCCATGGGGGTAAAATACACGTTTTTGGTGGGGTTCCCCTGGTACAGTTCGCATTCCAGGGCTAAATAAAACATTACTGGGGTCGCTTCAACCTGCGGAAACAGTGTTAAAGTAGCCCAATTCCGTGGGAAAACCACAGACTTGGCAACACTGATCTTGACAGTTGCTGACCTAAAAAGAAAAGTTATTGTAAATAAAGGCATTATGCTAATTCCCAACATAATCAATTTTACTGTAAAACTTTCATTTAGTTGTATCCATTCTACATTGTAATTGTTCATGCCAGGCTTTAGAAACACTAAGGTGTTTTCACACCTGGCTCATTTTGAGTATTTGTTTCTCAACCTGGCACATTTTCTCCCATAGTTCAGTTTGTTCAGCATATATGAATGCATACTTGCACTCAAATCTGCACCAAAATACTTGGTGCGAGATTGCCTGAAGGAGGTGATCTTGGCTTAGCCCAATTGAAAACTAATTTGTTTGCTTGTGGTGAGAAAGCAGTCAGACCCAAAAGATCAATGAACCAAGCTGTATCATAATTCATAACAGGGGCATTTCCTCTAAGGATGCAAGGAAGGCAGTGTCTCCTCAAAAAAATTGGATGAAAAAAAAATTGATAGGACAAAAATAAAACAATGCAAATATTACGACATAAAAAGCATATAAATCATTTGTTTTTCTAAAGTAAAACTGTCCAACAGCAACACCAAGCAGGTAAAGTTACAGCGGGAGTCTGCCTCTCTTTCGCCTCCCCTGAGCTCCAACTTGTGAATATCCAAAGAAGGTCAAATGCCCTTTACAAAAAAAAAAAGGTAAAACAGCAATGTAGGACGATTTTGAAGTTGGAGGAGAAAATGAGATGGGAGTTTTTCGACATACCCTAACTGTATTGAACCGGAGTGCACAGAGTACGCATGCGCATCACAGAGCTAGACAAGACGAGCATTTAAGGTTAAAAAGTATACTTTTTTTTTTTTTTTAAGAAATAACCAATAATTTTGCTAGGTAAGACCCTTATTCCGTGGCTGGGATTATGTAGAGCCCTTTGAAGCAGCATTGAAACTGCATTTTTAACCTTCAGTCTGCTGAGCACCATTGAAGTCCGCTATATGGAGAAAAATCCTGGAATGTTTTCCTCAAAAAAACTAAAGAAAAAAGACATATCTTGAATGACATGGGGGTGAGTAAATTATCACTGGAATAACCTTTTAAGTCCCTGTTTTGGAATAAAACAATTATCTACAGGTCTGAATAATATGATTTGGATTAAAGCACTTCACACTTCAGCCATTTGTATCATCACAATGTTTGATCTTAAAATCCATGTATAAGGGTAAATAACTTGTGAGTCAAAGATTGTGGCCTTTAGATGGATCAAACGATAACAGCCCCCCTCTTACTCGTGTCTTTCAGATAAGACTTCCACACCACTGCATTACTCAGTGTCAGCTCTAATAACATGTTGCAAAATATTTCTTTGTGCTTGCATGGTCTCTCCATGATGTAATGCTCTATCGAAGCCTGTGGAGAGCACTTGGATATAATGCAGCTGAAGCACAGTGCCCAACCTTGCATGGGTCCTGGGGGGGTTGGTAGGGGGTTGCATGGGTAGACTGTGTCCTGAGATGGAGGGAGCAGTGGTGATAGATGATGTTGTGACAGCCGTTGGTTTCTTGCTGAGTTTTTTCCGCCCCAGGTCAAGGAGTGAAGTGGAGTGGAGTCAGCACAGCCATGGCGCTGTGATTTAAGGCCCGTGCTTCAACAGTAAATCGATCTGAGTGGAAGAGCCTGAGTGGCCAGCAGCAGAGAAGCAAATCCAGCAAGGTATCCCTCAGCTCCCAGGGAGCACATTGCACTTTCTGACAGGATAGCCGTAGCGCTGCCAAAAGCCTCTGCAAGCTCATGCAATCCCTAAAGTAAATCGCAACAGAGCATGCCTACAAAAAAATCAGTGCTGTGATATAATGGATAACAATTATTTGCTTTCCCGTGCAACATGTAACTCTGCCAGCGTCATTTTTTACTCAAGCATTTAAATTGGACAGTTAGTCAATCATTATTTGCTGTACCACCTGAGCCTTTTTTTTTAAATAAACTGCTTTAAATAAAACCATTTATAATGTAGATATTTTTATTTATTATTTTAATCATTGTGAGCAGCATAATTATGCAGTACCTGTAGAGGCAGTTAGTCAGTGCAACTTGTGCACTATATAGAGTCAATACAACTTGTGCACTATACAGACTTATGGTGCTTTTTGCTGTATGAAATACTTTATAATCCTTAAGGTGCTTTCTGATGTGTTTTTGTCCTTTGTGGATGCTCTGAGAGAGCTTCTATTTCCTCTGTGATTAATGGACTTTTGCCTTTTTTCATGAGCCAGTTCATCTCTCTTCTAACTGTCAAGGTAACTTTTAAATCTAAGCCGAGAACAGCTTTAAGTGCCATTGCTGAAGTACGCTTCACTCTCTACTGCGAAAGATAGCTAATGGCACTTTACAGATAACAGGACACGAGTGATCTGCGAAAGCTTTTAGCATTAGAATTATCATTAAGAGGTATTGCGTCATATATGTCTATGCATTCACCTCCGTTGATCTTTGCGTCACGTACGACAACAGAGTTTAAGTATTTTCTAAACTTGCTGAAGTCCTGGCCTTGTAATTGCTGTATGTATTACCGTAGATGCCTATGAATTAGATCTTACTGCAGCACGAGCAGAAATAAACTGTAGGCGTTCTGAGTTGAACTGACTTGCAAATTACAGAGCCATTACTTTTACACAGTAATGAAATGCTTGAATGGACCATTGACACCTCATGACTTAAACAAAAGCCATAACTTAATGTTTATACAGTGGTGTAAATGTGCAACTCTACAGGGTTTTTCTGAGTCTGGTACAACATTTAGTATAATATCATGAAATTAATCTATATTGGCCATTCTACAGAATGGTTCAAAGTTGTGGAAACGTCTTTTTCTCACAATTCCAGTAATTGTGCAGTTAATTCTCATATTGCATTTTCAGAGTTTTGGAATTTTTTTTACTCTTCCCAAATTTGTCACTACCAAAATACAGTAATATATAATGTCATAAGAAGGGTTATTTTTACCTATTAAGATTTTGTTTAGCTGGTCATGTTGCTGGTCAAGGACCAGCATAAACCAGCAAAAGACCAGCTTAAACCAGCATCAAAACATACCTAACCAGCAGTTTTTTCACCAGGGGAGAGAGAGGGACATACTTATTTCTTGATCATAAATGTAGGGATGAAGTTAAAATCAGTCTCAGGCTACATTTACACGACAACACTGTAGTCAAAAACAGAAAAGTTTTAAAATAGGCTAAAATAGGAATAGAAAATAGGCTCATTCTCCAACTCCCCTAGAGTTAAACAGTTTTATCGTTTTCGAATCCATTCAGCCGATCTCCAGGTCTGGCAGTAGCACTTTTAGGATTTTAGCTTTTAGCTTAGCATAGATCATTGAATATGATTAGACCGATAGCATCTCGCTCAAAAAATGACCATATATAATGACGATATTTTTCCTATTTAAAACTCTTTTGTAGTTACATTGTGTACTAAGACTGATGGAAAATGAAAAGTTGTGATTTTCTTAGGCTGATATGGCTAGAAACTATACTCTCATTCCAGCGTAATAATCAAGGGACCTTGCTGCCATAACATGGGTGCAGTAGGCGCAATGATATTACACAGCACCTGAAAGTGACCGGCACTAAGTTTGTGTAGATGCAGACTTGTAAAATTCCTAGCTTATTACGCCAAAATGAGAGTATAGTTCTTAGCCATATCGACCTAGAAAATCACAACTTTTCATTTTTCGTCCATCTTTGTACTCAGTGTAACTACAGAAGAGTCAAGTTTTAAATAGGAAAAATAATGAAACTCTTTGGTCATTTCTGAGTGAGATGCTAACGGTCTAATCAGATTCAATGATCTATGCTAAGCTATGCTTAAAGTGCTACCGCCAGACCCGGAGATCAGCTGAATGGATTCGAAAACAGTAAAACTCAACTGTTTAACTCAAGGGGAGTTGGAAAATGTGCCTATTTTCAAAAAAAGTGGAGTGTTCCTTTAGAAGGTGTCACGTATACACAACAACATTTTCAAAACGATTCACGTTTACACATATACGCAAAAATTGCCAAAACCACTGTATTACGTATGCCAGGCCATGGAGTTAGCATGCTTGTTCTTCTTTTTTTTCTTAAGCATTTTTGGCGGTTGGCAAACCAACTGGTAGGTGCTTTATCGTCACCTTATGGACTGGAGTGTGAAACAAGAGTTTTAGTTAGCGTGCTGTTTGTTCGCGTTGCCCTTAAAATCAGCACGTACTGCGTATGTTTTCGAAGATTCCCGTAGTGTGTGTTTACATGGAAACAATAACGGTGGCTTTTACAAAAACTTGGTCTTTAAAACCCCTTTTCAAAATTATGCGTTTTCAGTCCCCAAAACGCTGTGTAAACAAACAGGCAAAATGCATAAAAAGTTTCCAGTTTTTGACTGAAAACGTCATGTATACGGCCCCTTAGCCATGGACTAAAACATACACTGTTTCGGTAGAGACGTGAAAATGTGGGATACATCTTTTTACATAAATTTTTATAATTTAAAAAGAAAATATAAATTTTTAAAGATTTTTTAACTTCACTTAAAAAAATCTAAAAGATATTTTTAAAACCAACAATGGAAGGATCTTAGTAAACATCTAGGATTTGAATACTTACATGCTTTTTAAATGTGTTTTTTGTTTGTGGGACAGCAGTTTGCACCAATTCTGTAGAATGGCCCATATATGTGTTGCTTGCAAGCAGACGATTGTGTCAGAAAACATCCGTTTATACTGACTGATCGTCGACTTGGAACTAGGTGATGTAGTCATAGTATCTGCCAGCTTACTGAGCCATACTAACTAGATAAACCTTGACCCCTTGGTCACAAAATTATTTTCACGCCTGTAAAGGATCTGTAGGTTTTATATACTCTGTACTGGCACATTAGTCCATTTTGTCCAGGATAATTACACTATGACATTTTTTGTTGTCTGAAAGAGTAATGAAATAAATTATATTTTGTAATAAATATACAAATATTGCTTACCCCAAATGTTTAAGGATTAGTGCACATAGTGTTGAAACTATTTATTTAAAAATGACTGGCTTTATTCTAATTAAAAATGTGCCGTGTTAACTGTTAGAAATAATTATTAGAATAAAACGTAGACCTTAGACTTAGATCTGGGGATGTTGTTTTTGTCTTGTTTATAATTGTTCTGTTTTGCAGTAGCAGGCCAGGGATGATGGAGTCTGGTGTGATGAATTGCTGACCTGACCTTTGTCCTTGCCATTCTGATGTATCATCATCGCCTGGCTTAACAGCACAGGTCAGTCCAGAGAACAAATGGAAAGATTATAGGGGAGTGAGAGAGGTGAGATGTCAGTAAAATACAATGAGCTGATATGTCAGAATGTACAAAAATAACCCACTGTAACGGACACACGCTGGGGCCTCATTTGCATTTCTTTATGTTTCTTTTTGTTTTATTTTCATCTGGCTTTCCCAAAATATTGTGATGTCTATTTAAAGGAATGGTTTAACCAAAAATAAAATGACTCTCTTGAAGATATTTTGAAAAGTGTATCTGTGCTTTTTCATCCATACAGTTAAAGTTAATGTTGTCCAACATAAGCAAAATCAGATAAACAGTTCTTCAAAGTGTCTTCTTTTGAACTTAAATTTTTGAGTGAACTATCCCTTTAAAGAGGTTTCAGTTTGCTACTTTTATAGAGGACTCAAGTGTGACAATAGCCTTGGTTAAATCAGTTTTTTCTTTGAAAAATGTCACAGTATCAAATGTCAGACCATGGCAAAAGATCAAACAGGGCTTTAGTCCAAAGACCTTCCAGAGATGGATATGCAGCGTATGGTATCGCGAGTCTGCAGAGGGGAGTTTATTTTCCTGAGAACTAGCCAGCCAACATCAATAGCAAAATTAACATGAACAACATGGTGCAACCTTTTGTATTAGTGTCATCATGCAGTATGTTTTTGATACATCAATTAGGGCCTGAGATATCAGTGTGCGTCCTTGTGTTCTTTTGAATGGATTAATGACTTCTTTTCATTTATTATCCACAGGTAAGGGCCTTTGAAACGATGGATGCATTGTTAGCTCAACCATTATTAACGCCCAGGCTCCAGCTTGGCCTGCATGATGAAAGAGAGCAAAATGAATGCGATGGTAATAGACATAGATCCACAGCTGTGGGATTGAAGGCCCCTCTTTGTAACTGAGCTTCTATTTTAGTGTGAAAGACTGAACTTCGATAGCCAAGAGCACCTCGTTTCACCTTTTGTCTCTCAGACATTAGCTAGGTATCATTAGACTGGAGTGATCGTGGCACAGAATTGTGTTTCAAATGAAATTCCAGCACAAAGACGTTTTAATGATTCTGAAGCAGTTCTTAAAGGAGACATATCATGAAAATCTGACTTTTTCCATGTTTAAGTGCTATAATTGGGCCCCCGGTGCATCTACCAACCCCAAAAATACGAAAAAGGACAACCCAGTAGCTGCTCAGATGTTGCTTCTCCCGTGATGTAGAAAGAGGATCTTATTGTAATATTACCGCCCCTTAATCTGCACGTTGCCACCCACGGTGCCACCATTTAGTTTTCGCAAACAACAATTTAGAGTCCCAGCATGCAGAGGAGACGAGATTAATATAAACACTGTAACTCATTTGTGCTTTTAACATAAACAGTTTAAGCGCAATAAGATATGAAAGAGAACTTTAAAACGCATGATTTCAGTGAAATAATCAAAAACAAAGTAATGTTTTTAGCAGAGTATCTGAGGTACGAGCTGTAAAGGCACAGCTCTATTCTGGAAAAGGGGGCGGGGAGCATCAGCTCATTTGCATTTAAAGAGACATGCACGAAAACAGCGTGTTTCTGCTTCCAATCAAAATGGGCATTTTCAAAATGATATAATAGGCCTAAATGATCTGTGGGGTATTTTGAGCTGAAAAGTTCACAGACACATACTAGGAACACACGTATATTACATATTGTGAAATGAGGCATAATAGATCTCCTTTAAATTTTATTCTAATTTCAAAAATTGTTGGTTACCACCCTAAATACTCTAAAGTCTTCACTGAGGATGCACAAAAGAAGATATTTTGAAACATTTTTGTTTATACAGTGAAAGTCAGTGGAATCCAGTGTTGTTTTGGACCCCATAGATTTTAATTGATCAGGCAAAACCGTTGAAACATTCTTCAAAATATCTTCTACATAACAGAGATGCAGGTTTGGAACAACACGAGGGTGATTACATTGTGACAGATCACAGTATATTATTAATATTGTGTTGTGTATGGTATTTATAGAATGAGGCATAAAATTATTTGACAACATAGAGTATCACAGATCAGCGGTTCTATTTTTAAAGCTTTTATTATTTCCCTTGTGACTATCAGGATGAATGTTACCAGCCCAAGCCCCATGTATAAGGATCTGACAAGCAGCATCTCAAAGCATTTCATTGTGACTAGGTTTGATCATATAGCAACATTTAATGTGAGGGATAAGTGCCAATGAAGCAATAAAAGTTTGTTTTTGGAAAAATTAGTTGATAGTACTGATTGACTTTCATAGTATTTTTTTCCATACTATGGAAGTCAATAACTACCATCAACTGTTTGGAACCAGAATATACAGATGATGAACTAATAGAGATGAACGTTCTACAACAACCGGCTCTGGCTTCTTACTACCTTTCTGGGTCTTCAACGTGTCAGTTGCGTTGCTGTCTATACAGGGTCTGAAAGCTCTCGACTTTCATCAAAAAATTTTTCCCCAGCTATCTTTACATCGTACATTACGAATACAACTATGTTCTAGTCTTGCACCATTCGGTCTAAGACTTGCTTTCACTGCAGTTATCAGTTAGCGTCGATGATCATTTTTTCTAGATGAAAGAAATTACTTTAAATGTCAGCAAAACACCTTTTCCAAGAGTCATAATGTAATCGTTTCTGAGAACTCAGACGCAGCTGTGAGAGGAGTCAGGAAGCCTGGGGAGGACAGAGAGAACTCGTGATTGTGGTGTGAACAGCGGACAGTGAGTGGGTATCTGCTGCCAGGTGCATCTGGCAGGATAAATTATGTGACTGATTTACCGCATCACAGCGGCACAGTTGGTTGTGGATAACAGGGCATGAATCACGCAGCGTCCTCCAGAGGGGGGTCACCACTTTCAACGTAAACTCCTGTCCACTCTGCATCTTTCCAAGTTTGGGGTTTGTAAGATTTTTAAATGTTTTTGAAAAAAGTCTTTTAAGTTCTCTTAAGTTCATCCTGGCTGCAAATATTTGATTTGGGAAAAAAATATCCTTGTAGCATCATAAAATTACAGTGAACCACTGATGTCATATGGACTACTTTAATGATGTCCTTATTAACTTTCTAGGCTTTAAACATGGTAGTTGTGTTGCTGTCTATGCAGGGTCAGAAAGCTCTTGGATTTCATCAAAAATATCTGAATTTGCATTTAGAAGATCAACAAAGTTCTTACGGGTTTGGAACGACATGAGGGTGAGTAATGACAGAATTTCATTTTTGGGTGAACTATGTCTTTAACAATGACTGTGCATTTGAAACTACTCTGTGAAGCAAAGAATAAACCATGGTAGTCTAGAACGGTGCTTGCCAACTGAGGTTTACATACTTACTCAAACATTGATTCATGGTATTATATTAAGTAAATGTTCTAGCAGCACTATCAGGCTTATTGTACACATTGTCCCCGTACAAAATGAGATCTAGGACCTAGTATTTGACACAAGAACATACACCCCATATGCATGTGTATTGTTAGCTATTTTATTAGCTGCATCCTCTAAAAGAAAATCAGTTAAATAAAATGTTTGAACAGCATGGACACATTAAATCCTAATGTTTCTAAAGGAAATCCGCCACTCAATTACAAATGCATACACAACACTAGATGTTTCAAAACTGAGCTTAGGTTAATGAGACACAGCTAAGCCTAGAATCCTTAGAAAACAGTTTGATTACAAAGCTAATTGATTTTACAAATAAGCAAACATGCTGGTAAACCATACTTGAATGCTGAAAGGCTAATTAAATATTCCAGTAATGTGTAATCTGACCACAGATTTTATCCGGTCTAACTGAATCAGTCCCAAATCATAATGGTAGCAGTCAGTTCCTCTCCTAACATAAAGGGCACTTTGTCCTAGTCCTGTTTTTCTTCCTGGTCTCATTGATCATCTCTACCACTATCACCAGCAGATGCTGCACATAAATGAGGTTGAAATACACATTACGATACATACTAAGATATACATGGTTTCAAATGTATTGAAATGGTTGAAAAAATAAAATATACACATTCACACACAGAGAGTATCTATAAAATTAGGCCATCCAATGCTAGCTGCAATAAGAATATGACTGAAATGTCAGATGATCTGCTGATTCCAACACAAGGATTCTGTCAGACTTTCTTCCAATTCAACAATGCAGCCACAACCTGGCTTTCACCTATTCAGCCTTTTTATAGTTACTTATGCATGCAGAAATCTGACATTTCCAAACAGTAAAAATTGCAAATGCATAAAATCCCCAGCTGTCTTTGATCTAATTAAGCTGAGTTTTCATTCCTCGTTTGTCATTCTGATTCAGTCTGTAGCAGCCCAGTCAGCCAGAGCCATTGACTGAACTCAGCCTTGAAATCAGATGTACCAAACGTGATTGCACACATGATGTGAATGCTGCGTGGACGTATGCCCATCAGCAACAAAGCATTACACAACTGTTAGTTCCAGTCCTCAATTCTGATTGGTCAAGCAGAGTCCTGAATATAGCAGTCTAACAGCACAGAGATTTTTCACTACTTGTATCACTCCACTTATCTTTGTTTGTATATTCCAGACAGGCTGTTTGTGCATTAATCATGGGTATTTTTCAGTGACTTTTTTTTTGCTAGTTGCTTTGCTACACTCAAGCTGCTCTCTTTATTGGTCAGTCATTCTTTCCCTCAAATTATTTATTTAGAAGCACAGTTATATAAAACTTTGCATTTACATTTATTCAGCAGCTTACAAATGAGGAATACAACTAGATAGTCTTGTCTATGTGAATTAATCAGTGAATCATTCACTCAACCAATTCATTCAGAAACACTGACTGTATTTAAAATCGTAACATACACTCACTATTCCCTACATTTTTTTGCTAAAATAGTACAGTGAATGATGAAAGGAAAAAGAATGAGCGGCACTATGTGCCGGAAGTCCTGCTCACACCATCTTCTGGCGAGATAGGAGAATTCATTCAGTGCAACGCTCACAGTTCATAGGCTCTAGTACCTAACCATTGAATGTACACATTGAATGTATTAAGGTGCGTTGTGGGATTGAATGAGTGCATTAGACAATGTCTACTATAGTACAAATGGCTGTCTACTAGGGCTAGACGATTTGACCTAAAATCAAAATGTCGATTAATTTAATTTTTTACTTCCATTACGATTAATGAACAATTTTTTTGCCCTCATATTTATAGATGTGAGTATGACTCGCTGTTGCATGTGATCTTTCTGTGAAAGATCTTTCCAAAGATTTCACATATAGGAAGACTGTGCACTTCTATTACTTATGAATGAGAGAAAGTGCAATGGCCAACATGGCGAATAAGCCCCGCCCTCTAAATGAAAGAGCCAAACGTTAATTAGTAAAGTCATTGCATCACTGCACCTGCCCTTAGAAGCTCCGGTCATAGAAACTAGTGATGGGAAGTTTGGATCATTTTACCGACTCGGACCTTTGAGTCTCGTTCAGCAAAATGAACTAATCTTTTGAGTCATTTCGTTCATTTTAGCAAAATATAATTAAAATGTTACCTGTTACCTCCCTAACACATCTACTGCTTACACAAACGGTGATCACACTTCAAACAAAACAAAATGCTATAAGAAACAGAAAATATTAATTCATTGTTTACCTGGGTCTTTAGTCTACGATTCACTCACCTCGCATCTTATCTGACAAGTTTTCGGGTTTTGAGTCGTTCATCACCTGACAGCCCAATTAGCTAATCAACGCAGTCTGAGCCGGAAAAAGAATTGATTAGTTCATCTCTCGAGTCTTCGGGTTTGAGTCGTTCGTTCATCACGTGACAGCCCCATAAGTTTAACCTATGCAGTCTGAGCCGGAAAGAGAATTGATTAGTTCATCTCTCAAGTCTTCGGGTTTGAGTCGTTCGTTCATCACGTGACAGCCCCATAAGGAACGACTCTAAAAACCCGAAGACTCGAAAAAGGTGAACTAATTCCAGTACAGAACCTAATAGGATGTTGGATGTTCCCCGAGATGACTCGTTCATCCCGAGTCACATTAAAGATTCGTTCAAAATGAACGAATCGTTCAAGAACGACCCATCACTAATAGAAACAGGCAGCGTTCGCAAACTCATGACTGCGCATGCACATTGGCGCATTAGTCTAGCCTCAAAAACAAGCTTTTTTAAAGTTATCTAAACATAAGAAACGAGCTTATTGAGACTGTTGTTGTCAAATTTCATTGGTTACCATTGATTGAAGCTTAGTGAACAGTTTTGGAGAATTTGATGTTTCCCTATTTGAAGAGATAGGAGCTGCACTTGCATGCTCGAGAGGCATTTCAAAGATGGCCGCCGAGTGAAATGACCTGTCTTAAAAAGACTTTGTCTTGTCCTGTCACTCTATATACACAAGTTACTCTAGGTTCTTACTGGCCATTCACAAAAAAAAATGTTTTTGCATGTAAAACGCAAGATGCAGTGCTCAGGAATGGGTTAAAAAAAGCGCAGAGCAGAATGTCTACTCTGCTATGTTGCCGTCAAATACAAAAGTTGCCATGCCAACCTGCTACTGTAAACACCACTTCCGTGGTCTTCTCGTTGGTCCACTGTTTTGGAACTGACATTGATGAGCGGCGCTGCGTGTAAAAGTTTAAATTCTGTTAACTTGATACGGCGTCTTAAATGAACCACTCACGTGCGAGACGCTGCAAAAGACACAAGCGCGACGGTCATACACGTCCATATAGCGCCGACTACACACGTGGTAGAATTTTCAAATAGTAGAAAATTCAAATCCTATTTGAGCTTTAGACGATATTTTGGAAAATATTTTAACTTCTGCAGCTAGACCATATGCAACCCCCCGACCGGATGTGATGTATTCCTATCAAAATATGAGCACGAGGTCAGAATTACCGATATTTTTCCACTTTAATGTTAATCTGTAACACTATATTTGTAAAATGCCGCTTTAGAATAATTATGACAGAAACAATTATTTTGTAATTGTTAAATCATAATATAGGTTGATTAGCTCCATAAACCTTCTATGTTTTTAGTTTGGGGGTCATTTGTTTTGTGTCGAGACCACTTTGAAAGTTCTGTGCGACTGCTGCTAGGGGGAGAAATGCGACAGTTATATTGAAATGTCAGAGACAGTTGAAAAGCAGCTTAAGAGTGATATGTCCAAATAGTATTCGAAAAACAGTAGGCGAAAAGTAAACTAAAAAAAGGAACAATTTTCACTCAAAAATTTATAGTCAATTTCACAAATAATTAAAAGAAACATCAAGCGAGCTAAATAGTATTTTCTTGTAAAATATACTCCAATAAGTTTTGCATTTTTAATTTGAAAGTACGCAGAGGCTTTATTTATTTATTTATTTATTTTTAATGGATGTCAGTGGAGGAGAGACTTCAGTACGCTGAATAAACAGCTTTTATGAGGAATCGGCTTATCTTTTAATGAATCGGCTAAACTATATTGTCATTAAAAAAGAGTTTTGGATTGAACTATTTTTATAGTTTACACCAAAAAAAAAGCTATTTTATAAGAGAAGTCACCTATGTTTGTGCGTAAGGTAGGGTTTCATTTATGGCACTTCTCATTCATTTCCATCCACCTTTTTCTTTAACATGGAAGTAAGCTTATGGGTGAGACTTACGGTTCATTAGCCGATATAGGGAAATAACGAGAAGAATAACTATGTGCAGACAATAAATGGTAAAACTGTTTGCACTATAAACCAGCGTGGACATAATTAAGATAATACATTAAAATAAAATGGTAAGACACCAATTTGCAAAATCAAACAACAAAACGAGCTGTTTCATACAGCTAAAAAGCTGGGCGCGAATGAGACCGGAAGCCAGACCCACAAAATTTACAAATGGCCACACCCACTTTTACGGAAGGAAAAAGGTGGACGGTATTCGTAAACGGCGGGTTGTTGCACAACTGTTTGAAATTCACTGACGTCCAGGCTGTAATGTGATTGGTTATGAAGGCACACATGATCCAAGTGGTAAGTAATACAGACCCTGGTATCTCCCAATCATAAGACAATCTCTGTGCATTTGATGGACACTTTACTATCCTATGAAGAAGTGACACAGCTGACACTGGTAGATTACATGACAGTAACAACATGGTGGATGAATTTCATTCATATACCCATATGGTTGCAAAGAAAGTGCAAACTGAAATATAGTACCTACTCAGCCAGTATGCAATTTCAGACACAGTTGTGAGTGAATCTTAAATCATCGCCTTAATTGTTTCTTTCAAAAATGGATTCAAACTTTGTCCATTCAGGAAATCCATTCAGGAACAAAATACCACTATTGCTGTGTTGCTCTGGGATTTGACAATTGATTTTTCTTTTTTTTTTTTAACATTGTTTGGGCTTTTTTGTTGGTGTAGCAAAAATACACAGACCTACAACACTGTGTCTAAAGTAACCACTCAATATTAACTTGACTTATTTAGTTGTTTTACAAAAGCAATGTCACGCTCACAGTCATGTCATTGATCTAAATATCAGTAAATATTAAATATACATGTTGCCTTTTGCTGATTTAAGCCACAATCTAAGCAGTTTTTCTGAATCTGTTCTCAGAAACAGGACAATGGTTTTGTTTCTGCAAGTCATAGGGTCAATGCATAAAAGCAGCTCTGGCAAAATGTAACGTAAGGTGCTCTTTAACAGATGTTCTTATTAAGCAGAAAGTAACTGCCTAACAAAAGCTGTTGATCCAAAAATAAAACACCATTCTGTAGTGACATTGTGGTTAAGCCTTGAACAAGTTGGAGAAATGGCACTGCTGTCTTTTACACAAAGGCTCCATCTGCTGGGGGCATCGAAACACCAAGTGATCTCTCAAAGTCTAAAGATTATCTGTCTACCCTTAAAATAACATACATTGCCCCTTTTGCTGTCTTTATGCTGATTTATGTTGACCGCTGAGGGTGTTTAACATTTTCAACATAAAGAACAGACGACTCTGCAACACATCTTTAATTTCGAAACCTCTTTGAATAGATTTGATACGTCAGCTTTTTCATATCACAAAGCTACATGCAGCCTTTAGCAAACCCAGCAATGAGTTCAGTTGATAATGGCATTTATCTCTCTTGTGAAGCTGTGATAATGGCAATGCAGTTTCAGCAGTGATTTTTTTCGCCTTCTAAGTCTTCATGCTGACACTCAATTATAAGAAACAAAAGTATGTAAGGCACAGAAGAAGACAAGATGAGAATAACACAAAAGAAGGAGATTGTGTTTTAAAAACAAATACCCAGGCCTTACTTATTTTCGTACTGGTCATATCTGGGATTTGTGTCTATATTTATGAAACTTTTAGATGACTATTTTTAGGTTTTATTTTGAAAGTAGAGGCCTACAGTAAAAAAAAAAAAAAGGGTTTGATGCATTATTCATCTGGCTAAATTTAGAGGGGCTGTATTAAGACGGGGCACTCAGGCAACGGTCTGATGGTGCTGTGTTCTGGGTTGGACAAGGTTTCATCCTGTTTATTCTGTGCCCTCTGTGCTATCAATAATCTGCCACTCGGATGTGATAGTGACTTGTTTGGGGAAGCCCCTAAATGTGGATGCAGTTCATTTAGGGCTATGCCTGTCTCACTGTGTGAGTCATGTGAATTTTTCATGCTTTTTTTTTTTTTTTTTAAACTGCCATGACTACAGTGCTGCATTTCAAGACATACTGTATAAATGAACAAATGTAATCTCATCTAGAAACCTATTCTTTAAATGAACTTTTTAAATATTTAAAGGGATAGTTCACACAAAGATGAAAATTCTGTCATTAATTACTCACTCTTAAGTCATTTCAAACCAGTAAGACCTTCATTCACCTTCAGAACACAAACTAAGATATTTTTGATGAACGCTTTCTGACCTTACATAGACAGGAATGTAACAACTGTACCATGTTCAAGGCCCAGAAAGGTAGTAAGGACATTGTTAAAATAGTCCTTGTGACATCAGTGGTTCAACTGTAATTTTCTGAAGCTATGAGAATCCTTTTTGTGTGCAAAGATTTGGATGAACTATCCCTTTAATTCATGAATTATTTTTTAGAAAGTTCACTTTATTATCTAATTGATGACATCCACTTTTTCACAATCTAGCTTAGACTTTCTAGTTTTAGCCTGAGGAAGAAGACTAGTTTAGTACCCTTTTAAACACTTATTTATTCATAAATTCATTCGTCTTCTTAAAAGATTCTTTTACAGCAGCTATAATATGTTATACTTTTTAAAGTTTATATTAATACAGATTTTATATTTTTCATATTGCTCACTATTTAAAATGTAGCTGCAGAATTACTATAAAATCTTACTTTCTTACTTTTAAAGTTCTGTGTGCATATTTTTTTTATTCACTACCAGTGTTACACCACAAGAGAGCACTAAATCAGTTTACTTAATGTGATGTTTTCACAATACTTAACCTTCATGTTCTAGTCATTTTGACTTGGAGAGGATTTTCTTTTTCCTAAAACGCTAGTTGATGTTATCGCATTGCTAATACAAACAAAACAAAAAAAAAGATTATTTTTATATTTCTCCATGATCTTGTTATACTTGTGGTGTTTCATTGCAAATCATGTTGTTTTCACCGATAAGTACAATACGTAAACAAAAACCAGGTGAAAAGGGTCTCGCCAAGACATAGTGTGGGAAAGCGTGAGCCTTGTGGCACCTTAACTGTGTGTACATCCTCACAGCAAACAGATACACACACACACCCCCAGAGACCATTTCACCCAGAGCTCACTTATTTATCATGCACACATACAGCACACACACACTCACACGACTGTGGTCACGTACAGTATCTTCTATCTTGCTCATCTTCGCCTAAAGGCACTGTGTGTGTTTTAAGCTCTGTGGTAACATTTAACCTTAATCACTGTCCATTTACAAGCCTGAGAACTCATTTCATGTAGTGTAATGCATGAGTGCACAGATATCAAATAAATCCAGTCCTTTCCCTCATAATTCTTTTTTATTAAACAGATATGCAATTAGTCTGAAGCAGAGCAGACACCAGCACAAGCTTACTTAGCTCTGAGCAGGAGGGAAAGAACATTCTGTCCCGAGTGGTGGGAATATCAGGAAACAATGTTTGCTCTAGAGACAGTATTGCCGCTATTTACATGTTAATCTTTGAGAGATCAGCTGCAGCATGCCAGAAAGTGAAGGAAGCATACATCTGTTTTATTTTCAGTCTACAGATCAGGTGCATATTATTAAATCTTTCTAAAAATTAATTAAATGTAGCATCACTTGTCACATTTTTTAATATTTGTACACTATCTGAAAAGCAACAGGAAACACATGGGTTACTGATGGATTATCTGCTTTTGATAATGATAATAAAACTCTGCTTGACTTTCCATAATCAACAGAGCCTATCAAAATAACCATTGCATTACTCTGGAACAATTAGCTGCAGGTCTCACAGCACTTGGGGGGTCTGCTCATTCCATTTCACTGTGGGTCGTTTTGAGTTTCACCATTCTGGATATATATTTAAAAAAAAAATCTTCTAACTGGAGACATTAGGATGAGTGATGCACTGCTGAATTTGTCCCAGAGGAATTGCTAAAATTCATGCAGAAAGCTACAAGCTAATCATAATTAAAGTAGTTAAACTACATTCAAGCTGCTGCTACTACAAGATACTGACAAAAAGTAGCAAATTACATTGAATTAAGGGGGTAATATTTTTATTATTACTACTAAACAATAAAATCATACAATTTAGACCTGTCCCATACGGAAATGTAATATATGACATATATGTACCTATATCAGAAGTGCTACTCTCATATATGTTAAATATAGGGCAATATATTATTATCACATATATCCATCTTCTGGATATATGTAGATATATGTTTATAACATATATGAATTTCCTATAGTACAATTTGTATATAAACATATATTGAAAGTATATATATGGGTAACTTTTATATGGTATTGCATGTTATGACCATATATGTTTACAATATATATTAAAATGGTATATTGTATTATATGATATGACCATATATGTTAACAATATATATCAAAATTATATATGGTACTCTATGTTTTGACCATTTGTTACCAATGTATATATTGAATTTATGCAAGTTTATTAACCATATATGCCTAAAAGATACTGCTTATTGTAAATCATATAACACAATTCATTGCTTAACTTTATTACTTGTTTCAATTTAGTTTTCTGGGGAAAAAAAGTAGAGATGAATATATAACCTGTTCAAAAAATGCCAATGTACTAAAAGTTACTTGTAGGAATGTATTATAGAGTTATTGAGGGGGGAAAAACACTTCATGTAACTGTTTGTCCATATGTGCTCTCATCATCAATGAACTAAAACGCATTTCATTAAAATACATGAGCGATTGTTTAAATGTCACAATACCGCTCATGCGCATGCGCCAAAATTCAAACACACCCGCGCTAACTGCAGAGTCTGAGCAATGGCTGCGACTAAACAAACACTCATCTGCGGTAAGATGTTTTTCTTAGCAAGTGGAAGGATAACAAATGTGCCAGTACCTTCACATAATAAACGACAATGATTTTATAGACGGGCACGAAGACAGACCGACATCACTGAGTGAAAGGATGAAACGCCCTTGAATGTGGCAGCGGTGCAGGTAATTTACGCTAATTTACTCAATGCTTTATTCCTACGCTGATATTACATAGGAACTAAGTGTTATATGATTGTTTTGGTCTGCAAGAGCCTCTGTCTCTATATAGATCAGCTAATGTTTTAAATATTCCCTGTCATTGTATATATGATGTTATGATTACAGTTGCATTGATTTGTTTTGTAACTTGCTCGCGTTAAAGTTAATTTTAGCTATTGGGTAACAGGTTAATCTGTATGGAGATACTGTGAGCTCACTGTTTTCACTGCATAAGCAATGCCACATTTGGAAATTATTTAAAGCTGTCTGACAAAAATAATGGATGAAAATTATAATGTTTATCTCTGAGATGTAGTCTAGACTAGAACTATAAAACTGCACGAAATGAAATTATTTAAATACAAGCACCTTGAATTCATATAGTAAATTACAGTACTTGGTTATATTGCACCAAGTCCATTGACATGTCAGTGACATGCCTAGAGTGGGTGCATAAGCACATGCATGTGCATGTTGCATAAGTTACACTAAAGGATGTGATTGTGGGGTTTTAAACATATGGTTAATCTATCGTAGTAAATTTTGTTCATGTCTGTGCTGATAATTGTGCTGTTCTTGTTTGTGTCCCATGAAAAGGTAATGAGTCCCGAAATTCTCAGAAAATAGAAATGGAGGCCGAACCTGCAGATGTGGATGGCAGTGATGTGAATGATGGAGCATCTACACAGAAAAGGTTAAATATTTTATTGAAACCAAAACTAGCATCTGCAATATACATGTAAACAAATCAAATCAACAAAATATTTTAGTTAAAAATGTGTCTCCATGTACTATTTAATACATTTCTAGTGCATTTAATCTATTAAATAACAGTAGAGTGAGTGAGTTTTTGGATATGGTTAGATTAAACTTATTTTAGTGAATGAAGTACCACATTTCAGCTGTCATTTTGTTAGGGTGGGTACACAAAATATTATTTTATCCTTGCTTCTAGAAAATCCTTAATCTACCTGCTTTCTAACAGCTTCATGTGGCCGTAAACATTTATTTTTAACGTGGCTTTAAGCACTATAGATTATTAAAGTTTCACTTTGACTGTGACAGAGGCAGTAAATGTGGTGTTTATATGGAATAATTGTAATATTTATGGTAGAAATACAGAGAGAGTCCCCATATCAGTAGGAAAGCGATCAAACGAGCATCTTCCATCCGAAGACTTGTGTTGCATGCGGGAAACTATTCATTGATTATTCTACAATTAATTGTACTATAAATTATACTACAATTGGAAAATACTGTAAATTGATAAACTGTTTGGCGTCATGATGTTTAATGCCTCCGACAGGGCCTGTAGTCCCATTTAGCAGCATGTTAGCAACCACCTTTTTTAAGAAACATAACAGTTTAAAAAAATAAAAAAATCAAGAGTGGGGTTTAACTGGTGTGTTTTATGTCATAGAATAAAACGTGAAAATATTATGAGTTTGTGTGAACCGTGGACCTTATTTTAGGGGATTTAATCAAAATTGTCATTCAAAAACCCATGTCATAGTTCCACCCCTCTATTTCTTTTCTCCAGGCCACATTCTCGATGCACATATTAGGTATTATGAATGTAAACACTTTATTTTATTGATGCTAAATAGCAAATTAAATTGTAACCTTAGCTGTGAACTCTGTCATTGAGCATTTGGGTTACTATAGTTTAGTTCTTCATGTATATAGAGACATATTATTTGAATGGGCATGGAGGCTGTGCTCTGTCGTTGTTCTGCCATGTCCTTGTGGTATTTGGGAATATTTTACAACTACAATTTATAATTATTACATAACTAATGAGTATTCTGCAGTTTTAAAATAATCTTTAACTTTACCAACCATGTGTAATACTCAGTATATTTGTCATCTTATAGTAGTTAATCACTTTAAGATATAGGCACAGTTCTAACTAAAAACCTAAATTAAACTTTGGTACAATGTTGGATTGCAAGATTTAAGCAGGTTTTATATTTTAATATCATGTTGACTAAAATCAAGTTTAGTTTACTGTACCACCCAACACTACCAAAGCTAAAAAGTTGCTTTTGAATGTGGTGCATTTCCTGAAATCATATATGGTTCAGAAAATTTATTGTAATTATGTTCTAAAAACCTAACTTTTACTATTTTTTTTTTTTTTTACAGATGCTGGAATCCAGACATTTCTTCACCTGGGGCCTACTGGGGATGGCAATAAACCAAAAACTAACCAAGCTGTGGGAATACAAACCTGTAGACCTTTAGCTGAACCACTATAATTAATGTTCTGTTTATAATGCCTGTTCAGTGTTTTGATCAGTTATATATGTAATTGTTTCTTTTTTGTCCTGTTTGATTGTGCAGGTCAGTAACTTTTTTTTTTCTATTTAAATAAATTCTGTTTAAATAAAGATGCTTCTTTGTGTAGCTTTCTGTACCATTTAACATTTAAGGCTAAAGGTGTGAAATGTGCAATGCACTGCAACTTTGTAGAGTGTAGAGTGTCTTACATGTGTCTACAACCTCTATTTAAAGATCAAAGATCACATATTAAAATATTAAATATATGAAACCATATATTTCATGCATATATGTCTAATTTGTATATAACATAATAAAAACATACATATATCTCATATATTAATAATTTTATACATTTCATATATGGCAATACATGTATTATACATACATAAACATATATTTTTGTATGGGATAGACTTATATGTCAATATATGAAATTGTTCCATTTTCTAATAGGAATCATATATGGATATGGCATATATAAAACGTGTTCAATATATGGGTATTTCATATAAGCACATATATTACATTTCCGTATGGGGTAAGTTAATCAGATGTATATTTTTGCTCATTTAACAACAATTACTAGTGTTACAGTATCAAACTTGAATAGGTAAGTCAATGGTTACCACAACAAAAACAACTGGGGCTCATTTCTGTGAATTATTTTGTCAGTCTATTCATTTAAATGAATCATCAAATGAACCGGACTTTTCAAAGCAATGTTAGTGAACGGGACATTTGAACGAACCGATTCACTAGAATAAATCCACTGCTGGGTCATTCTATAATTAGGGGTACATTTAGAATTTAACAAGAAGAAAAGAGTTTTCCTTTTTCCCAAAAACCCAAACGTGACCTTACATAGCTGCTTTGAAACTACCTATATTGTATAAAGTGCTATAAAAATAAAGGTGTTCTGTAGGAATATGTGAATAAAATACCATCTATGTTTGCTACTGTCCACCATATTACCTTCACTGGGTAACGCAGTTGACAGGTAACTTAGTTGACATTTTTTTAGTGTTTTGGGCCTATACTCAACATGGAAGCCTAGAACTACTGAGCATATGGCATGTTTAGAAATATATTTTTATTAACAAAATTATGTTTTTTGAGGAAAACATTTCAGCATTTTTCTCCATATAATGGACTGATATGGTGCCCCAATTCTGAACTTCCAAAATGCGGTTTAAAGGCTTCCAACAATCCCAAATGTGGTTGTAAATGATCCCAGCCGAGGAAGAAGGGTCTTACCTAGCAAAATGATCAGTTGTTTTCATTAAAAAATACAATTTAAATACTTTTTAATCTCAAACGCTCGTCTTGCCTTGCTATCCCTGAACTCTGTGTAATCTGCCTCAAGACAGTTAGGGTCGAAAAACTCAGATCGTATTTTCTCCCTCAACTTCAAAATTTATTTCAAAATCATCCTAAATCGCTGCAGTCTTTGCAAAGTAAACATGCAAAGAAGATCAAACACCTTTAACAATAGGTAAAACAGCGATATAGGACGATTTTAAAGTTGAGGGAGAACATGAGATGGGAGTTTTTCGACATACCCTAACTGTCATGAACCGGAAAAAAACACTCCAGGCAGAGTAAGACAAGACGAGCATTTGGCATTAAAAAGTATATAAATTGTATTATTTTTATTAAAATAACCGATCATTTTGCTACTTGGGTAACACCGTTGACAGTCAATTCACTCTTGACACAGGTTTGCTAGTTTAACCAATATTAGGGGAAAGAGAGAGAACACAACTTCAAGTGTTTCATCCACGTGCTTCTAGACGAAATATCATCACACTGTGTAAATTATGGGAGAATGGGGCAAACCATTCCTTTTTGAGGTGGGGTTCTAGTGGGTAACTTCGTTGACAATTGTTTTTCGGACACAAAAAAGTTATATCACAATAAACACATATTAATTTTGAAGCACACACCCAAATGTCTTGATAACCTAATCTAACTGAAAACAAAACTGAAATGTATTTATATTTGAGGTCAGCTTCATGATTAAATGCAGAGTAGAATGAGCAACTTTACAAAATCGGACAGCTGAATACCAGGGTTGTATGTGACATGAACGTCATTTTTAAACAAAATGATGATTCATTCTGATTCACTAGAATGAATCAGACTTTCCAAAACTGTTCATACATTATAGAAAGGTCCATTTAAGATGCTAAAGTAGACTTAAGAGAGTAACTTTTATTTGATGGCATTTGATTATTTTTTCAACTTAAACATAAACTTGTTAGTTCACCCAAAAATGGAAATTCTGTCATCAATTACTCACCTTCATGTTGTTCCAAACTTCTAAGAGCTTTGTTCATCTTCGGAACACAAATTAAGATATTTTGATGAGATCTGAGAGCTTTCTGGCCCTACCCATAGACAGCAATGCAACTGAAACGACCCAGAAAGGCAGTAAGGACAACGTTAAAATAGTCCACGTGACATCAGTGTTTTAACCGTACTGTAACCAAGCTACTTTTTGTGAGCAATGAATAAAAAATAACGACTTCATTCAACAATGTCTTCGCTTCCGCGATACACTGTTCTGACAATGCCTGTCTGCTGTCATGCTGCTAGTAAATGTAGAAGCATCACTAGTTTTAGTTAGTTAATTCCCAGTGCAAAATGATGGTAAAAAATGATATAACAGCAAAGTGGACCAGATGTTAAGGTTATTTTGTTATACATTTCTTAAGAACATAAATAATTTCATGTTACCACAATGAGGCTGAATCTCAACATTCCTGCTATTCTGGAAAAATAAACAAACAATGGGGAATCTGAAGTGCTTGAGACCAGGGTCAGTCTTTGGAAAATGGATGTATCCTGACGTCCCTAGACTTAGCAACTCATTTTAGTGACTAATTGAGTCTCATGTCTAGATCTTCAAGCCCATGTATGCTACTATGCTGAAATGTCTCTATAGCAGAGAAGATACAGAGCATTTTATTTATATAAATTTTGCTGAAAAAAGTAAATTTCCTTGCTCGTCTAAATATTTGAAATGTCCATTAATGTTCCCTTTTTAGCAGGCTGCAGGCATGAGTTCATGTGAACAGCATCATTATTAAAACAAAATTATAATTTGTCCACTATGACCTTAGCCTGTGACATAATAGTGTTTCCTTTGCTCCAAAGAGGAAACACTCACAGACAAACATTGGCTGTATCATGTTTGTGTTTTGGATGTTATCAAGCACATCAGTGTTCTGTTTAGTTTCCTCAAGTATACAGACCTTTCGAGATACTCAATGTGGGTGGTAGCTTGCCATTTAGCTGGCAGCTATCACCTTGCAACTCTCCTGAAGCTAACCAGAGCTGAATCAATACCTGGATGAGAGACTCCTGAGTAAACTAAGGGTAGCTGTTGGTGTCATTTAGACCAGCAGGGGGTGCTCACCCTGTGATCTGTATGAGCCCCAGTGCCCCCAGAATAGTCACTTCCTGGGATTCTATACTGTAAAAAGACACAGTGCTTTAGGTGAGATGTTGAACTGAGGTTCTGACTCTTTGTGCTCATGAAAAATCCCAGGGTGGTGGTTTAACCCTTGTGCCGTGGCCTTCTAATAACCTTCACCTACACTGTAAAAGTGGCTTGTAATCATAGGGGAACAACTTTAAGTGCTACATAGCACACATCTTGTCAAATGTCAAATGGTGCTATGTAGAACCATAAGAGGAACCCCATTCTCTTCCTTAGATTTTAGATATATTGTTGATATATACAGGGGCTTAACAGGTTCTTTGTACGTGGTGCCATATAGAACCTCAACCACCCCAAAGAACTGCTGAAGATCCATACTGGACTTAACAGGTTCTTTATATGGTATAGCAGTGCTGTATAGGACCTCAACCACCCCAAAGAACCACCGAAGAACCACTAAAGAAACACACTGGGCTTAACAGGTACTTTATATAGTATAGCAGTGTTGTATAGCACCTCGACCACCAAAGAACCACTGAAGAACCTTACTGGGCTTAACAGGTTCTTTATACAGTATAGCGGTGCTATATAGCAACACAACCACCCAAAGAACAGCTGAAGAACCACTGAAAAACCATACTGGGCTTAACAGGTTTTATCGGTATGCGGTGCTATATAGCACCTCAACCACTCTAAAGAACTGCTGAAGAACCATACTGGGCTTGAGACCCATAATGGGCTATGTAGCACCTCAACCACCCCAAAGAACTGCTGAAGAACCACTGAAGAACCATACTAGGCTATATTGCAACTCAACCACCCCAAAGAACTGCTGAAGAACCACTGAAAAACCATACTGGGCTTAACAGATTCTTTATATCGGTATAAGCGGTGCTATATAGCACCTCAACCACCCTAAAGAACTGCAGAAGAACCATACTGGGCTTAAACGGTTTTATGGTAGTATGTTGCTATATAGCACCTTAACCACCCAGAAAACCACTGAAGAACCACACTGGGCTTAACAGGCTCTTTATATGGTATAGCGGTGATATATAACACTTTAGCCACCCCAAAGAACTGCTGAAGAACCACTGAAAAACCATACTGGGCTTAACAGATTCTTTATACAGTGCTATATAGCACCTCAACCACCTAAAGAACCGCAGATGAACCATACTGGGCTTGAAGAACCATACTAGGCTATGTAGCACCTCAACCACCCAAAGAACCATTAAAGAACCATACTAGGCTATATTGCAACTCAACCACCCCAAAGAACTGCTGAAGAACCATACTGGGCTTAACAGGTTCTTTATATGGTATAGTGGTGATATATAACACCTTAGCCACAAAGAACCGCTGAAGAACCATACTGGGTTTAACAGGTTCTTTATACGGTATCGTGGTGCTATATAGCACCTCAACCACCCTAAAGAACTGCAGAAGAACCATACTGGGCTTAACAGGTTCTTTATATGGTATAGTGGTGATATATAACACCTTAGCCACCACAAAGAACCGCTTAAGAACTATACTGGGTTTAACAAGTTCTTCTTACGGCAGAAGTGCTACCACCTCAAAAACCCCAAAGAACCACTGAAGAACCAAATTGTTTGTGTGTGTATGAATTTTCTGCATCAATCTGCTTCCTTCAGTCTCTGCTTCAACTTATGGGACATTATTGAAGTGATTTTTCTCAAGAAATCTCATTTCTATGTATACTTCTAAGCACTGCCCCCAAGGCAAGAACAATTAGCACAGTGAAAACACAAAGTTATCAACCAAAACAGATGGTATAAAAAGAAACTTTATTACAGGAGAAAGCATACAGTCATTTTGCATGTAATAAGGGCCACAGTCCTAAGGCATTAAACACCATGGAATTAAATTTTTTATTAGATTCAAAATGGGGCCAATTTGTTCCTCCCATAAACAACTAGACAGTTTTATTATTGGATCATTTTTATTAATATTATTAGCCATAATAGGTATACTTGTGATGTTGCTCATGATGTTGTGTTTTAAGGATCTAAATGTGTCACTGGAGGTGAATAATGCTTTAGAGGCAGCCAGGTCTGTCAGTGGTACACGACACAGTTATGTTGTCCGTGACGGAGATGTGCGTTCTTTAGGATGCTGGAGGTTTGGCTCTCTGACGATATTCTGGGATGTGGTGCAGAATCCACCCAGCGGGGGCCAGGAGGGCAACGGCAAACACAGACATGATGAAGAAACTTTGCTGCAGAAACACATGAAATACACACATGAAATCAAATGACTTTAAATGCTTTAAAAATGCACTGCTATTTAAATTAAACACAGTAATATGTAAAATAATATCACATTGATGACAAAAGTTGAATTTTCAGCAGTCATTACTTTGTTTTTAGTGTCACATGATCCTTTAGAAATCATTCTAATATGCTAATGTTCTAACAAAACATTTCTTATTATTGTTGTGTTGAAAACATTTGGTGGAAACATTGATAGAAATATTTTGTTCAATTATAAAAGTCAATTTAATGCATCCTTGCTGAATAGAAAAAATAATTTCTTTAAAAAAAAAAAAAAAAAATTCAGACTGACCCTAAAGTTTGAACAGTTAACATATGAACATAATATATTATACAATACTACTAACTATGTGAACCAAATATGTTGTTTGGAAGGTTTGGTCAATTTGACATTGTAATTCTGTTCTTGTCTAAACACAGGGATTATGTTCTTCAATATAAGGACGCATCCAAAATAATCCCATTATCTCCACTGACCTAACACTGGTTGATCCCATGAATCTTTGCAACCTTTTAGGATTTTGTAATCGTTTCACTCACCCCAGGTCCGATCTTGTTTTTGGGTGGTTTGCTGTAGATGCTGGAGTTGCGCTTCTGGACAATATCCCTCGCCCTGCTGACAGTCACCGGCTGCACCGCTCCCCTCAGAAAGGTCAGCATCCCACCAGCTGTATGGGTCAGGACCAGTAAGTCTGGATGTGTCTGAGAGAGACAGAGAGGCTGAGGGAGAAGGAAAGGGGGGATGTTCACTGGGTGCAACCCCTGGGTTTCCTGCCTCAGGACTGCTGAAGAGAAAATAGATGCATCCTGTCATATTATAGACTTTATCTTCCAAAACCAGCCCACTCTTTGGGAGGGGCCTAGACGGTTTGACCACCCACCCGGTATATTAACTTTTCTCCAACGCCACTTTTGGCGTTGGCGTGGGTAACTAAACAGCAGAATATAACACTGATTCAATGTAATTTCGATTTAAAGTTACATCGACTCATATTGGACCGTTAAACTGTAAAATTAAGATCTTGAACTTTTCTTAACCTTACAGGTGATAGACAAGCTAATGCTAAGCTCATTTTGGTTTATAATGTAATAGTCCCACGGATCGTAACTGTGTTTTCTTTTGCGATTAACGTCTTATGTGATTTGCACCCTGCTTAGTAGATGCTGTTTGACACCCCATGAGTTCACAGGAACACAGGTAGCCAAGAAACACCTGGCTCTCTGCTTAGTGCATTCAGGGCTGTGTCCAGTACAAAGAGGTACAAATTACAAGAGATCTGATTAGAGGAGCAGATTAAAGGGAGATAAAAGTGCAGAAAGTGGTGCAGCTGGCCGTGTGTTCCGTCAGCTGTCAGTACGGCCTGTGGTACTGCGCTTCATTCATGTTGGTGATCACATTACAGAGTCTTTCATGTCAGAACACCGCTTGCCATTCAACGCTTCCACAGTGGATACACCCTACTCATTGTTTGGTTAATGTACTTGGGTGTGAGCAAATTTTTGTGTATCCTGTTATTGTGCTATTTTAATATCTTCAGTGGAAAGTAGATATTTTACCTGAGGATATTTTTTTTTCAACAGCATTAAACGTATATATGAAAGTAGGACAAAAAAATCCTGAAAGCAAGATTTTTTTTGTGCTTTCTTTGAAAGCATAAACTCTTACCAGCCTTTGTTGGTGATAGTGAGGGATGTGTACGAAGCTATTGAAATGAAATTAAGTCATTTTATTATTCAACTTCATCCAGATTTGCATAGATTATGAATGACGTCATAAAGATTTATGAGAAATCGTAGGCCATCCAGTTGAAGCCACCTAGTGGACAACAATTCAATAATGTAGTGTTGTCGCCCTCCTATGGGAAATGTCTGATGACTACATAAAGAAACAATTATTATATTATATCATATTATATTAAGAATTATGTCACATAGTTATATTAATTATATTCTTAAAATATTAAGAATTCTAATATTTTATATATTCTATATACATGTTACTAAAGCTGTTAAGTGTTGTAATAAAAAATGTTTTTAAAATGGTATCTATTTGTATATTCATTTATGTGTAATAAATCTTTTGTAGGCTAACATTATAAATTGATTAATTTACGTATTTAATTTGTTTCTTTAAAAAAGAATTCTTACTGACCCCATTTTTTTAACGATCGCCCATGTATTCAAAAGCGAATATATTAAAGCGAATGGTTAAGGCTTTAACGCATTTCTTCATTACATTTGGCACATAGGTCCAACTGACGCAGAAGACCTCGTTTTGGTTGATTGGACCTTTTTGCTCTATGCCTCATCTGAGCTCGAGCAGATAGATGGCGTAGCGACATTGCTAACCGAATCCTGACGCTTAGCCCTCCCCTCATTGTTTTACTGAATAAAGAGGAGGATACAACACTACATGTAATATTTGCTCACGGCAAACTGAAAGCGAAGAGCCCAGACTCTATTTGAGCTGTTTTGTTGTTGAACGAGGCATTAAAAACGAGTAATGTAGGACGGATGGTGTAACGTAAAAGTACTAGCAGCCTGCTAGCGCTTCATGTATGTGTTTGTATGTGTGTATGTGTGTGTGTGAACCCGGGACGCGCATAGGCTTTTTTTTTTTTACTCAATAACACTCCACGAAAGAAAAGTGCGAGCAAATTTGCTCGGCTAAGCAAATATCAGGAGTCGCTGGCTTGGATTTTGGCTCGTTTTATGAGCAAGAAGAGAAGAGAGGAGCAGTAAACTTGACTCAGGTAGGGTTGAAGGCATTTTTTTCTCCTTTTTTGCTTTGCTTGCTAATCTGCCATGGCGAGCTGCTGAAGTAGCTACATTTACAGTTGTGCCTTGTGTATTAAAACCACAACAGCCCGTGACTGTTTATCTACAGTGTTGGTTATTATAACCGGATAAACTTAAAATAGTAAGCTATTTCAGTCTTCCACACTGAACTAGTAAGCAAAGCTTAGTTATTATGGTTAGCTTGCATGCTAAACCAAAAGAAAACATTAACATAACGTAAGTTCTTTAATTTATTGCACAGAGAGGTTGAAACAACTAGATATGTCGCATTTTGCTAACTTTTTCACCCAAAGGAGCTGTTAGGAGCTACCTGAATGCTAAATGCACATAAAGCTAGGCTAGCTGAGTATGCGTAGTGTGCAGTTATTACAGATGTGATGCCTTCATGTATGCGGACACGTCATTTAATAAAGAGAAAGATTCATGCATGGATGTTCATTTGGAGCTGTCAGTAGGCACCAGCATGTCATAACCAGTTTCAAATATGTGTCAGACTTGATTTAAAAGATACTCTTTCAGTTGGCCAGCATAATATATAGATCCTAATGAGTTCCAAAAGCATACTTGGCATGTTGGAGATGTTTGTGCTTGTAAAAAGCTAGTATAGTCCCCATGAGAGAGCTGTTTTGCTTCATCTAACAGGTCCTCCCTCACTGACCTGCCTTTATTTGTATTTAAAAAAGGAGGCTTGTGCACTGTGCCTTATTTTGGACCTCTGTAATTAGACAGGGTATTGTTTAGGAAAATTAGTGGACAGGAACATATTCCCCTGTCTTTGTCTTGACTGTTTATTTCCTCTGGAATTCTGGAAGTCGTCAGGGTCTAATTAAAGGCAAAGTTTTAACTGGTGACCAAATTGGTTTACATAAAGTCCCATCCTGTTTGGCCCCCTTGAGTTCATTCACCTCTACAGTATCTCTTAGTTTCCCACACAGAGCTGTGCTAATAAAACAATTGTTTTGCAGCTCAAACTGCCTTCTTTGTGATAATAGAGACGGTCACAGTGAGAATTATTTGGCGTAGTAGGAAATATTCAGCGATTTCAAGTGCCTTCGTTATCAGATGTCCCCCAAGCAAGACTAGCGACAGAGTGATTTCCTGATAGCCTAGCGCCTACCCATGAGAAACAAAGGTAGACGTTTTAATGGAACAAAACCAAGCCAATTGTGTCCTGCTTTATCTGCCGCTGCTCTGTTGAGAGAGTGTCGTCCTTAATATAGCTCAATCAGCACCGTTGTTGTTCATCAACGTGGGTAATTCAAGAAACAATCGAGTGAAGACAGCACTGTGCGGTTTGGGTCCTGCAGTATGTTATAGACGTGTTTTGACTGTGGTTGATGTGTAGGGGTTTCCCCCCCTCTGTTTTTCATCTTTCTGTGATGTAGACCATCCTTTCCTCTGCTACGGTGCTGCAATATGTGCCTGTGCCAACAGTTAAGTCAGATTTATGTGTGATGGTGCTGCAGTTCTGTGTTAAAGGGATAGTTGACCTGAAAATGCGAGTTCTGTCATCATTTACTCATCCTCATGTCATTGCAAAACCTGTAGTGAAATGTTTTGAAGAACATTCATGCAAATCTGTGACTACTGCTACAAAAACTCCAAATGGCACAAAAGTAGTTCATATGACTTGTGCTCTGGATAACAAGCCATATGATGCTGGGAGAAGAACAGGTTGAAATTTTAAGTTGTTATTCACTGATAATCTTGCCACTCAATGAGATTATAACTTGATTTGTGAACTGGGTAAAAGAACCTGCTTTTGTTCACTGATCAATTTCTTAAGTTCAGTTAACTTACTCAGTGGTCTGGTCTTTGTTGCAGTTTGAGTTTGCACCTTACTTTTTGATCTGTTCCTCATAGCTTTCAGTATGACTGGAATCTAGTGCAACTTGCATTTATAGTATTAATAGAATACAGTGGTTTTTTCCGTTTTAGCTTTTGGTTCTGTCGTTGTATAGAAATTAACTCTTTAAAGATTCCTCAAAAGGTTATTTGTTTAATTTTTTTTATTTTGTTTTGTTTTTGTAAACTGTTTTGTTTTTTAATTGTAAAAAGCACAATGCATATTGCATAGAGACTAGATGAAAATTATAGGCAGGGCTCGAGTAAGGATTTTTCGTCTCTGCTGGCTCATTTAGGACAGTAATTCAGTCATTTTTACTTGCCCTGCTAGTATTTTCACCACATGGCACAATTATCCATTTTATTTTTAGTGACACATCTGTGTATGAGTCAGGAAAATATAGTTTTCATTAACTGTTTGCTTTGACAACAAATATTTTGAGTTTCTATATTTTTGACTTGCCTTACTATATGCACTTCTGTCTAAATGTTTGGGGTCAGTAAAAGTGTTTTTTTTTTCTCCATGATTTTGTACAGTCTCTTATGCTCACCAAGGCTGCATTTATTTTGAAAATACAGTAGAAACTGTAATTCTGTAAAATTTATTACAATTAAAATAACTGTTTTCAGTTTTTTTTTAAAAAAACATACTTAAATGTAATTTAATTTTATGATGACAGCAGAATTTTCAGAAGCTGTTACATAAAAATAAGCACAGTTTCCATCCAACAAGTCAAAGAGAACAAAATCGTCACTTATAGATAAACTGACACCTTATATTACTAAGAAAACTAGGAGAAACCACCGAATGTAGTAATTTTCATATATAATACATTACTTGCGCCTCAGAGCGAGCAGATGAAACACAATAAATGTGATTATTTCTTTCGGAGGTGGATGCTTGCTGTTTGGGAACGCAGTTGTGTAAGACTGGGAGGCAATTATACAGAAATACTTTGATGACAGACTTTGCTCAGGCATTTCAGAATGACCATAACATTTCAGATGCTGTGGAACGAGATCGGTCCACTGGTTAGACGGGTTTTGCCGTCCCATCATGCAAAGTCACATGGGTTTTTTGATGCGTATTGAGGAATTTATTCGGCATATCAAGTCAAAAAGCGAGCGTGTAAACTTTTTTTGTGAATGAAGGGATTTTTATTTGAAATGTGGCATTTCCATCACTTGTTTCTGATGCCACGCTTTAAAATGCGCATAAAAACAGGGTGATGGAAACATAGCTAGTGTCACATGATCCTTCGGAAATTTGTGTAATATGATGATTTGTGCTCAAGAAGCATTTTTTAATTGTCAGTGTTGTAAAAAGATGTTCTGCTTAATGTTTGTGGTAACTTTTTTTCTGGATTATTTAATTAATAGGATGTTCAAAAAAGGGTTTATTTAAAGTGGAATATAACTGCTCTCAATTGATTTTAAAAAAGAAAACTAATCGGATATTTTTGCTGAAATTAATTGCGATTAATCCCACCTAGCATTAAAGATTTTAAATATACTTTTATATTGCAGTCATTTAACATTTAATCTTCAAATTAATGTAGAAATAACATAAAGACAGAATATTTTTAATATTTAGTTAATGGCATCTTTTTTTATGACTAAAGGCGAGTATCATTGAAACCAATACTACTGATATTGCTAGGAGATTGTTCTTTTTTTCCTAATATTTAACCATTGACTATAGCCAGGAAACATTACAATATAATTGAGTTATCAATTTTTAACATTTGTTAGATTTTATAAAATAACTTCTAAATTAAGTGAACTTAATGTTCACAGAATCAATTATTTACCTATGCCCTTCAGCAAGTAGGAAATATACGGAAATTGACTAAAGTTATCGAACACTAAATTCTAAATTAAATATAGATGAATCCTTAAAGCTACAAGTGTTTTTAATTTCCTAATTTTTCTTCTGTTCTTTGATTAAAAGACATCACAGCAGCTGGGTGATTAGGTTATTTGGCTGCTATTACTTTAAGAGCTCCCGCTGCTGCTGAACGTGCCGTGGGTCTGACATGCATGCTTATAGTATCATATGCTCTTTAATATGAAATGATACAGGCTACAGCACGCGCTGCCGTATTTGTGCGTGCAGTTGAAGAGAATGCATTACGAGCACAGTAAAACTGCTGACAGGACAGAAAAATTTATTTTTACTGATACATGGCCTGACAATCTCATCTGAATGCAGTTCACTGTTGTTCCACTGAAGCTCTCTCTCGTCACCTGCACCATTTCCACACTTGTTTGACTATCGCCTGTGCGTGTCTGAAAAGTCTCCTGTTTGATGTGGTCGTAAAGACGTTCTGCATCTAAATTAACGCAATTCTTGTCGAGAAAAAAGAGCCAGAAGCAGTTGTGAGTGGGGTGGCCAACCCTAGCCCTGCCCCCGTGTTAACTGCATTAAATATTTTTAACGCCGTTAAACTAGAAAAATTAATCACCTGCGTTAACGAGCTAATTTTGACAGCACTACATTATATTATAAATATCTATAACTGTAATTTCAATCTATCTGTTAAATGTAAGTATTAATTTCTTTTAAAAAATGCAGCTTGTCAAACTTATGAGAAATGTTTAAGTTTGCAAGACATTAAAACACATGTCTATAATCAGTGAATACAAGATGTAGTGACAGTGCAGCAACTGACCCGATAGGACAAGTGACAGATCTGCCAGCTGTCCCAAAACTCTCACACTGTGGACCATCAGGCCATCCTTAATTTGTTGAGCCCTGTTTATAGGGATAACTGCTTTACAGCTGACAGTATCTAGTCAGTGCATCAAGAATCGTTCTGAAATTTTTGCTGTCATGAATAAGTTCACTGTCTCTCTGTAGCAATGTGCCAGGGTTTTGCAGACTGACTGTGTGGTTCTTGTGTACACTGTAAGGCCTCAATCACACCGAACATGTTTTTTAGGTCTGAAAATGCGAGTTGCACCGCACTGCCTTTTTTTGGTGACTTTTAAAAAAAGAGCAGTGCGTTGCAGTTTTTTATGTTGCTAGGCAACCATTAAATCAGCAGTCCTGTCAGTCTAATCAAAGGATTGTAGCACGAGCGCTCTAAAATCTTTGGTTTTTGCTGTTAAGTAAACTGTTATATTAGCAAAAACACAGCTCTGGGTAACCCGCGATAGACACCAAACGTTTCTCCTCCATCACTGCAGTCTCCAAACTTTCTAAGCAACAGTAAACTTTCGTCACCACAACAGAAGGCCCACCTCTCCATTCATTCGATTGGACAATGGAAAAAAACACAATGACATTGGGTGCTTTTCTGCTCAGATTTGCTTGCTTTTTTTCCCCAACTTCAGGCGCTCACGAGGCACAGCAAGCGGTTAAAATGCGAGGAGCCTGGGGTGCATAAACAGCGTGCATAACGCTCACTGCCAATAGAAACCAATTCAAAAAAGGCGCCTCTTACTGCAAAAAACGTGTTCTGTCTGATCAGGGCCTAACATGAGTAGCTGTATAACCTTGAAAAGCATCAAACAACTGCAAATCTAGTTGTATCGATTAACGGCGCCCCAGGTATCATTCGAAAATAAGGTTTTATTGGGCTTTTGTTGTCTGCGCACTCATAATCTTATAGTAATCTTTTTGCAACAAAAGTATGATGATGTTATGAAACATTGCTCATGTCTTCATATTCAGTACAATGATGTTTCAGCTCATTTGGCTTATGTATTTCAGGGAAACAAGGAAATTTGCTGCATTATAAGGGCTGCAGCTTTATACATTTGGATTTTGCTGACATAATTGCTATAATGATTTGCTATTTTTTGCAACATGAAGCCAAAAATGGTAGCTGGCTGATGCACATGGATATAGAAATATGAATAAAATGTTTTTTTTTGTTTCAGTGTGCAGTCTTTGAAAGTCCCTGTAGTTTCACAAGCACACTGGCTTGACCTCTGGCTGCTGTCACTGGAGAGAGAAATTGGATGGGGAAAGGAAAGTGGGACATGTTTTCATTTTCCACTCCCCCTTGTTGTCCTTGGCAACCACTTTTTTCCCCTTCTCTTAAAATGACAGGCTGACTCGGGTCCCAATATTTCACCTTGTCCAATAGGATGTTTGAGCTCTCCTTCTTTTGCACATTCTCTCTCTTACACGCACACACACACGGGAATTAAGTGCTCACTTCCTTTGTCTAGCCCTCATCATCATGCACTAATGAAACCCAGCGCTGTTCAAGACCAAGACTGCAGCAGTGGATTTATTTCAAATGCTGGAAATGCTATTTTTCACTTATTTCTCAAAGAAATGTCATTCTTGGGATCTGCCATATTTTACAAGAGTAATGTTGCAGCATAAAAAGTAATGGCAAATTGCAACGCAGAGGGAGTTTCCCATATGAGAGACTTCCTGTGCCTGTTAACTTGCAGGTTGACATCATATGTAGCTATTATTCATTGAGATGGGAACATTTTTGACGTTTCCGTTCAGAAAGTTGAACTTCCATGCTCCACATTGAATCAAACGTAGAACAGAGAGCATAGCCAGACATTTTATCTTCTTCACCACCCTAAGTCCTTTTTTTTATTTTTTTTTTTTATTTGACTATATTGAGTATCCCTCCCAGGCCCGAGGGTTGTATCAATCATTCAGGAATATTGCGTTGCAATCTAAAGTCTCTTGAAGTTTAACTCTCATTCAGCATTACCTCTGTGGCTTGACATCACTCTTGTAGGAGACCTCAGATCTTGCAGGCTTTTATTCATTCATTTTAAAGGCATGAAATAGGCAAAAGTGGTTTGTTGGAGTGTGTGTTCACAAACCACAACTCACTGTTGGAATGCCCAGCTTGGAGTGTTGCGGTCAGGGTATTTAGGTTTTTTTTTGCTACTTTGGCCTAGACAGAGGGTTATTTGCATTTACTCTTAGCTTTTTTTTTTTACTCTCAATGATGTTGTATTATTGAGATAAAGATGTTTATAAGTTTTTATATTTTTAGCTGCAGTACATGCTGTGTTGTAACTGTTTGGGTTGTGGATGGTACAAACCCTGTCAGTAAAAAAAGATCATACACTTTAAATAGGGCCTTATGAAATCTGTTTTATTTTTTCCCCAAATATATTTTTCCAAATTCAGTTTTTGTTTTAATTTTTCTAGATGTTTTTTTTTTTTTTTTAGCTTAAATTTTTTGGACTCCCTTTAAATGGTTAAAAATATTAATAAAACATGTTTAATTAATTGAAATCATAAAACACACATTTTGACAGCAATCTATTAAAAGTTTAACAAAAATTACATTAAGGCCTACAAAGCTTACATTTTAATGAAGGAGTTTTATTTTTTACCAATTTCTGTGTTTTCTATTAATGTTCTGGATTCCATTTTAATGGTTTCATTCAAATTTAATACTTAAAAGCATCTCTAATAATAGTTTTTTATATATAAAAATGTGTTCCTTGATTTTTCAGAAATACTTCGTGTATTTACATTTTTCTGTCAAATAAATTTGTTAGAGATGTTAATTTTGGTTACTTTTCCTAACTGACAGCTGACATTCGTTAACCGATTATTAACCGTTAACTGACAAGGTTATTGTAAATTTGAATTGAATTATTTTAGAAAGGATAAGTGTCTGTTAAAAATACCAAAATTTCAATTTACATGCTCAAAATGCGATAAATAATTTTCTTAATTAACAAGACGAAAGAAAAAAATGTGGAACAAGTATGCAGAGTTTTGGTTCATTTTTGTGCTGTGCGAAAGGATGATGGCTAAAAGCGGCATCCTATTTTTCTTTATATTACAAAAGCACAAAGATAGGTTTTTATTGTGAATGTACACAAATAAAAGCAAACCGTGCCACGCGCACACACAGTTAAGCATTGCTAACTTGACAATGCAGCCTTTCCATTATCTTAAAAAAAATACAGTCAGCCAAACATATGGAAAAATCACACTGTTTAATCAACAAAAGTGAGTGAAGTACAAAACCAGGTTTCAGTTTTGCTTTAGATTAAAATTAAGTCGTTTTGGCTTGTCGTTTCTATAGCCTAGCGTCTTATATTTTTCATTCTTGTTCTTTTCTGAATACTGTTAAATTTAAATTATTTTTGTGGAGTGAGGGAAATATAGCCTAGTCTATGTCTATGTCTATTTCGCGTTGGCATCAGGTCTATTTCTGAATGTAATAACAAAAAACTTTACGCGATTTATCTTTTTTCTGTCTCCCTCAAAAATGCAATTTTATTTTTTTTTAACCATCCAGCAGAAGTATTAAAATATTTTTATAACATTTTAAACCGTATAACTGATTGTATTAATCGGTCAAAATTCTTTGTCGGTTAACGGTTAACCGGTGAAAATAAGCATCCCTAAAATTGGTATAAATATTTCTGGTAAATATTCCTTAAAAATAATATTTCAATCATTTAATTGTTAGTATTTTTAATTGTTAGTATTCTTATAATAGTAGTGCTATCATTACATTATTTAATATTTTTGTCACAGTTTCTTCAAGTTAAACTGAACTTTTTTTTTGACAGGTTTCTGTGAAGATTAAGTTTCTTTTAGTATATGATACAGTCAAAGTTTTTCTCAAAAGAAATGGTAAAATGCTCATGAAGTAATTCTAGAGATCATTTGCGTTCATGTATTCATATATCAAGGAAAACAATACAAGCATCATGCACATCTTAGTATGTGTAGTAAACGAAACCGCCCACCTGCACCATTCATTCACACAAAGATCAGGGTTGCCAAGTCCACGTTGGTTTTACCTGAAATTGGGCTATTTTTTTACACTGTTCCCACATGTTGTTTTTGAATTGCGCTGGTTAAAGTGATTTCTCTGCAACGCGACTTTTACAGATGGGGAGCGCTGACCAAAGGGAAAACCATGGAAAAAAACATGATTGGGCTAGTTTTGATTAGCAGTTGGGCCGGTTTTGTGTCGCTGACCTGGCAACCCTGACAGAAACTCGTGGAACATGCAGTATTCATATTTAAATAGTATTTTTAGTATTGCATTTTTGGTTAAGTGTACTGACCTACTTTTGATTTATTCATCCAAAATTTGACAAATACCATGACATTCCGTGTTATACAGTAAATTCAATTTTTATGATTGGATCTGACAATTACGTCTGCGTTTTTCGCATCACGGAAATCATAGGGCTCTATGTGAAGCATCACTACTAAAGCTATACACTGATAGATGGGCATTTTTGGCCATTGCATTGTCTCTCACACTATTTGTTATTGCACTCTTATGTAAATGCCCTCATTTATAAAAAAAACAATCCAATCTGAGTTAACCCAAAATTTAGCTTGATAATACAGGGCTATCTTTAGACTGATTAGTTGCCTAGTCATTCAGGCAATTTGCAGACTGAAGTTGATTTCAAAAACAAGTAGATTTGCAAATCACTAATGCTCAATTGGTTTTTAAATAGCCAATTGCTCGTTATGTTAGCTTGAAATGGTTTGCCCACACATTCAATAGCTTTTTCTAAGTGTAATAAGTAGACAAGGCTCTATCCACATGACCATCTAAAAATGCATTTCTAATTCTAGGCTATAGTCTCAGCAGGGATTTCAGAAGCACTTTTCAAAAAAGCTTTAATTTTTGACTGACTGGCTTTCTGATGGCATTGACAGGAGGCTCTCAGCGACCCATTTAAGGTTTTTGATAATGCATTAGCAGTCTGCCCTGCATCAGGCTTCACTGAGACTCCACGTGCCAGTGAGATGATAGTGAAGCCTTCACTCCGTCAAGCGTACTTACACTCTGAGACACACTGGAGCTCCCGGTCATCCTTCTCACCGCAGGCTATGTCTTTCCTGATGTGTAAACTGTGATTATGAGAAACAGATTGTACTTGTTTACAGTGGTGCATAATCACATTTGTACTGGGCACAGGTGACTAGACAATGAAAGAAGGAATAATGTCCTTCACACTTAGATTCACTTTGATTAAACACTAATTTTACGGAGGATTTACATCGATGGCTTCTATTACCATAAGTCTGCATGGTTTGCGCAAGCATTTAGTTGTTGTATACCTGGCACAAAGACAGGTAGAGGCGAGAAGCAGAGCTCAGAGGTAGCTGGAGGGTGTATACAGGGGAGAAGTGCTTTGCACAAAGGTGCAACAGGAGCAGTCAAAAGTCCCCACCCCCATACACATAGATAGTCCATAGTGATTAGCCTATTTCCCTTACTCTAAAAGTCGGAGAGCCCCCTAGCACTTCTCTGCTTCACAGTAATGAGGTATCGTGGTCACAATGACTCATCTTAATGAGAAGAAAATCATATGAACAACCTTCGACTCGCCCAGTAAAGGCCTCCTCGCTTCCTTTGTTTCATTTGGATCGAGGCGTTTGTCCACAGAAAGTGAACGCCTACCTGTATCTGGACTGGCATATCAGGTCACGCTCGGCACAGAAATACTTACAAAAGTCTCTCCGCAGGGAGGAGGAAGATCCAGTTTCAACCTCATTTTGGACACACTTTTAGTTGTCCATTGTGGTTGAAGTTTTTTTTTTTGTTTTTTTTTGTTTTTTTTTTCTCCCATAAATTGCTCTGCTCCTCTAGCACAGAGACTAAAAAAGCTGCCATCCTAATTTTCCCTCTCTTTGGATCAAGCTCATAAACTGTGGACTTAGTGGACGCAGATGTCAAATACATTATCATGCTTGTCGGTCCCGTGTTGATCTAATTCTCTGTAGTTTTTAAGAATAGCCAAGATCTTGCTCTATTTATACAGTCTTATGTACAACAGAATGATTTTTAGAAACAACATGCTGGAGGGTCTGATGAGTGTTTGAAAATATTCATTTGTCTATTCTACAACAGGAGTGTTTTGCCAAGACTGATAGTCCGTTAATTACTTATTCATTCCAATCAGTGGTACTTTACAAGCTTCAGCTGTCAGCGGTTCACAACAACAATGGATGGCTAGAAGTGACTTTTAAAAATAAAATGAGGGTAGGGTTCAATTAGCTATTTAATAATTCGTAGATCAGTTATTAAAGGGATAGTTCACCCAAAATGAAAATTCTGTCATTAACCCCCCTCATGTCGTTGCAAAACCGTAAGACCTTTGTTCATCTTGAGAACACAAATGAAGATTTTTTTTGATAAAATCCAAGAGCTTTCTGACCCTGCGTAGACCGCAACGCAACTGACACGTTCAAGCCCAGTCAGTGGTTCAACCATAATGTTATGAAGCCACGAGAATGCTTTTTGTGCACAAGGAAAACAAAAAATAAGTCTTTTAATGTCCA
This sequence comes from Labeo catla, assembly GCA_012976165.1. Classification (NCBI taxonomy): domain Eukaryota; kingdom Metazoa; phylum Chordata; class Actinopteri; order Cypriniformes; family Cyprinidae; genus Labeo; species Labeo catla. Next base: position 1,613,610 of record VONZ01000031.1, on the reverse strand, counting down.
AATTATTAAATCAGTCTTTTTTCGCTATTGTCTCTTGTCACTAGTCTGACATATATGGCAGTCTGGAGTCATTTTATCAAAATGAATCTTCCAAAGAAATGTATGGAGACCAAATCACTAAATTAAGTCCAGCTGAGTGTGAAACTGCAGCTGAAAGCGTAGAGGTAATTACATAGAAAGGACACCATTCATTAAGGTAATTGTCTCTATTGCTTGCATTTCGCTCTGTCTTGGTGTTCTGGTGCAGAATGTTTGAGTTGAAGGAGAAAAATGGATTTCGATGTCGAGTTCATATTGTGCGTTTCACATCTGGTTTAGATTTAGCTAGTGCAAAGGAATCCCACACAGGGTTCATTCAGCCCCGGTTTTGTTTAACATGAAGTTCGTTTACATGCACTTCAGAAGTTTGATTTCGGACTAAAGCAATAATTTTGTCTATTTAAAATGTCAGGCACTTGCTTTAGTCTGACTGAAATCCTACCAGCCTAATTTTTGAGAAGCTGAACTGTCTAGATAATGCAACTGTAGCTTGATTTCATTGTGCCATATGTATTTGAACAGACAAATGAAGACTCTCTATGCAAAACTATGCAAAACCCAGCGGTAGCTTATTACTACACATGTAAATGTTTTTACTGTCTCAGGGTGTTAATGAAATAGTTTGCATCATGTTTCATTAGTCAAATATTTGAATTTTGGTAGAATATAGTTTTACAAAAGTACCAGACGATACTGTAAACTCATTCCTGTGTTGAAGGAAGCACGTCTGCCACACACAAGGGCCGACTGACGTCTAGGACTAACAATGTTCTAACCGCAGACAAGCTATCTTCCACCGTCACATCTTGTGGCTCAGTCAAACATTTGTGTGATCTGGGAATTCCACATCATTCTCTCCCCTCCTTTCCTTTTTCCTCCTCCTACATTCATTCATGCATCACTGAAAGGGTCATAGGCTGAGTCTACTGGGAGTGCGAGCTGATGAAAGTCCTTTTAAAAATTGAACAGTGGTGGACTCTTGCCAAGGAAGGGGACCGAAATCGTACAGTTTTTTACATTCCTGCTTTTACTTTATAATTTATTCTATCCCAGTGGCTTAAATCATTGAAAATATTTAGACGGAATGGAAATTGTATTATGTGACCCAGTGTGGTTTGCACTCTGTAACACACAACAAATATTTAGACTAATTAATATTGACAGAGATGTTGCAGCAGACTCATTCATGTTGTCAGCTGAAATTGCAAGGGCTGGTTTTAAAGTATTAACTATAATGCTTGAGTCAGTGAGGTGGTAGATTGTGGTATTGATCAGGTGGCCTCCTGTTCTCATCTGTCCGAAAGTGTGGCACTACCGTTTACCTCAATCACCATGATTAGATAATCCCAACACCCCTCAGCTAGGACCAGCACTCTCCCTTGATGGCTCTGTAACAAATAAGTAATAACAAGAGGGGAAAAAAACACACACACTCGTAATTTATTGACTCAAGTCATTTAGGGTTGTCATTAAAGGCTATTTTGGTAATCGAGTAATTGTTGATTATTCTGCCGATTAATCGAGTAATCGGATAATTGTAATTAATTTTTTGGTAATATAAATAGACCTAAGTGAACAATAGCCTTCAAAAAGCAAGTAATCATATGGTTTTATTGAACAAAACTGTTCAAATGAACCATAGAGCTAATGTGCATTATGCATTATAACAAATACAGAGGGCGCCAACGGCCTGACGATTGTTTTTACACTTAACTGCGTGATCTAATCCTTGTTTAATATTGACTAAACAACATTTAATTCATATATCCACTTAAACTTTAATATTTGGCGTTTTTTATGACAAGAATGCTATAGACACAAATTTCTTGAATATGTGGACAAAACGTATAAACTCTGAGTGAGGGTTTGAGCATTGTTTTGAAATTGTGATGAACAGTTAGCATATTGAGAAAGATAATGATGTTTTCTCTTGTGTTTGCGTAGGTTTATAAATGATTTACCTTACAAATTTGGTTAAATGGTGCACGTTGCGTTCTCAAATGAACGTTATAATATTCAGAAATGGAGTTTGAGATGCTCCACACATGTAAATAATAACAGTTTGTGTGGAGCAGCATTTAACATTTACGGAACTGCTCTAAGGCGCATGTACATAATCTCAATTAAAGCACATATTTTAAACTTGCAATGGATATATTTGTCTAATTAAATCGTAGCATTTGGGAATTCACAATAGCATTATTCTTTTTGATTTTTAAATGGGTTTATTGTAACATGCAGCCTTGGAAAACAGTCCAATAATCCACAGAATGTGACACTTCCGATATATTGCCAATTGCTCGACATCAGCAAATTTGCAATTGAGGATTTTTTAAAATCAAATACTCAAATTTATATAAGGACTTGTGACAGCCCTAATTGTCATTATGTATTTGTAGGTTTTACTCCTGATTTATTGACTCAAGTCATTGAAAATTTCAAAAGATGTCTACTTTTTTTTTTATTTATTTTTTTTTTTTTATTTGCTTAGGACACCAAAAATGAGGATGACGATATGTCCGGCCCAAGTGCTTCATTCTGTTTTATTTACAGTAAAGCCATTTTGGGTATCATACTGTCATGAGTTTGGAGAAATGAATGAAGTCAGCGTGGCATTTCCCTTTTGTGGAGGAGAAAGACAGATAAAGATGCTTAGATGAATGGAAAAATAATCAAAAACAGGAAGCGGGCCAGTTTGCCAATAAAAGCACAAAACATGCATAATTGTCCTTCTGCCATGTGTGTGTGATACCAGGAGGTTGTTAGAGTAAACAGTGAACCGTTCTCATGTCATTGGAACTGTTCTTATGATGATACCATTGAGAAAAGTCTTTCTTTGTCATGCAGGCTGTAATTATTTCAAGACAAAGGATTTTAAATATTTTATGCCCATAAACCTGAAACTGTGCATGATCTTCTAGAGCTAATCCCATGAAACCTGCCAAGTAATGCCCAGATCAAGTTTCTCCCCAACACCAAAAAACAGCCTTTTTTTTGCAAAAAATAAAAAGCTATCTGCTGTTGTGACTTCAGGACAGTAAAACATTTACCCCCAGTTCTCAGTTCTCAGTTCTCTGTTTCTCATATTATTTTACTGTAAAAATACATTTAAATGAACATTAGCGTTTTAAAATAAAATTAATATTTAAGAAGCAGTATCACAAATACCTAATTTATACAGTTGAAGTCAAAAGTTTACATATACCTTGCAGAGTCTGCAAAATGTTAATTATTTTACCAAAATAAGAGGGATCATACAAAATGCATGCCTTTTTTTTTATTATTATTTTTTTTTTTATTTAGTACAGACCCGAATAAGACATTTCACATAAAAGACGTTTACATGTAGTCCAAAAGAGAAAATAATAGTTGAAATTACAAAAATGTCCCCTGTTCAAAAGTTTACATACACTTGATTCTTTTGTTTAGTGATAGTTGTTCATGAGTCCCTTGTTAGTCCTGAACAGTTAAACTGTCCGCTGTTCTTTGGTCTCAGAAAAGTCCTTCAGATCCCACAAAGTTTTTGCTTTTTCAGCATTTTTGTTTATTTGAACCCTTTCCAACAATGACTGTATGATTTTGCAGCTGAGGGACACATATGCAGCTATTACAGAAGGTTCAAACGCTCGCTGATGCTCCAGAAGGAAACACGATTAAAAGCTGGGGGTGAAAACTTTTTAAATTTAAAGATCAGGGTAAATTTTACTTATTTCGTCTTCTGGAAAACATGTAAGTATCTTCTGTAGCTTCTGAAGGGCTGTACCAAATGGAAAAAATATAATGTTTAGGCAAAATAAGAAAAATATATCTTCATTCTTCAAAAGTTGACTCCTGACTCCTACTGCATTGTTTTTCCTTCTAGAGCAGGGTTGCCCAACCCTGTTCTTAGAGATCTACCTTCCTGCAGAGTTCAGTTCCAACCCTGATCAAAGAAACCTGTCTGTAATTATCAAGTGTTCCTTCAGATCTGAATTAGTTGGTTCAGTTGTGTTTGATCAGGGTTGGAGCTGAAGGTAGGTAGATGGAGGAAGGTAGATCTTTTGGAACAGGGTTGGGCACCCCTGCTCTAAAGCATCAGTGAGCGTTTGAACCTTCTGTAATGGTTGCATGTGAGTCCCTCAGTTGTCCTCAGTGTGAAAAGATGCATCTCAAAATCATAAAGTCATTGTTGAAAAGGGTTCAAAATGCTGAAAAACTCTTTCTCTCTGTCTTTTAATTGCGGAGTTGAAATGTGAGTTTGACACCCCTTCATGAGATTCGCCCAGTTACATGTCATCACATTTCCATCAAGGATGGACCAATAAACCACTGATGCTTCGCCTGTGAACAGCGCTGCATTATTTAGGACAGCAAATGAATGAATGCAGAGAATGATGACAGGGAAAAGCTTTGGCTTATGTGTTTGTCAATTCTCTCCCTGACCGCTGTGACCCAAGCATAATGAACATCATCATCAGTCAAGATAAATCCATATTAATTACTTTGAAATTCATGCCTGAGACAGTTCTCATATACCCTGTTTATTAACTTGGGAATTTCAGAATCATTTTGTGCTTTCATTTTACTACCTAGGTTTGTCACGCCTTTTATTAAAAAGAGGAACGTCTTGAATCTGTTGTCTAAAACATTGAAGTGACCCGATACTCTTCTGATGTTGTTTTTTTTTTTTTTTTCTTTCTTTCTTTCTTTCTTTCTTTCTTTTCCTTGCTTAGCAACAAATCAGACTTGCCAATCCTGGCGTCTCTAAAAGGCTACTGGAACATGGCCAATCTCCTTAGAAAACATCTCATTGTCCTGTGCCGGCCTGACCTTTTAGGACCTAATTAGATGTTTTATGAAATTGTATTTGCTGAATCTCACATTTTGAGTGCGGGTTGTGGTTCGAGTGTTGTGTGAAGCATTCCTCAAGCTCCCTGCGGAAAAGGGCGAGCCTTGTCTGTCAAGGCAGCGTGTCTCCTGATGAAATGTCAGGCCTCCTCATCATCAAAAGAAGCACTTTGGGGTGGCATGCTGTCCTTCAAGGGTGCTGGTCTCCTTATGTTTCACTCAATGAATTTTGTTGGACGTGACGGATTAAAATTTGATCGCGTGGCGTTTTCGCTCTGTTTCTCCTCTTCGCCCAGCTCTGATGCTCGGGTCCCTGTGGAATTCCAGTAGAAAAGCAGGACAGGGTGGACCAGACGACCTGCAGCTGGCCTGGTGTGGCTTGGCTCTGTCCACGCTCATTAGTTTCACACGAGCCAGACCGCCACTGCTCACAGGAAACTGCCACGGGGTGCCCGTGACCCCTCCCCGCCCCCCATCTCTGTCTCCCCACCTCAGAGAGAACTACAGACACCCTGGAACAGAGAGCCCTTTATACCAATGATTTTCAATGGACATTGCTTATGCTCAGTGGTCTGGTAAAGTGTTGTACCCCAAACACATTTAACTTTCTCTCTCACAGTGTCCTTGCTCTCATGCTACCATGCAAACTGGATGTCATTGGCATTCATGTGTGGCAGTGGAATTTGGGTGCGTGTTTATGTTGAAATCAAATGGGATATAACTGGTCCTGTCCAAGTGCAACAATGGAAATGGCAGGAAGAACATTGGGAATACATTCTACAATGTCTATTTGTTGTTACTGGGTCATGGATATGCAGCTATGTGATTTGGAAGAGTAAAGTGACGTAAGAGCTTGTGCCAGCTCGGTTCAAGGAATATTCTGGGTTCAATAAAAATTAGGTTTCATCGACAGTGTTTGTTGCATAATGTGTATCATTGCTCATTTTTTGTCTTTATTCTCATTTCTTGTCTTTTTTCAATTATTTTATTTTGGTAAAAGAAATTAATTGTATTCTGCTAGGTGGCAATAAATTAAACAAAGACATACAAAGACATGTTTCAATAGGTTTGAAATAAATACAAAAAAAAGTCAAATCTTCCACAAAACTATTAAGCAACACAACTGTTTTTAATATTAACTTTTATTAATAAGTATTTTTGAGCAGCAAATCAGCATATTAGAATGATTTCTGAAGGATCATGTGCCACTGAAGGCTGGAGTAATGGCTGCTGAAAATTCAGTTTTGACATCATAGGAATAAATTACATTTTAAAATATATTCAACTAAAAATAGTTTTTTTTTAAATTGTAATAATATTCCACAATATTACTATTACTAAAAATCTTACCAACCCCAAACTTTTTAACGGTAGTGTACGTTAGTTCTTCTGTAAAATTGAGTAACTTGATTTTAGGCGTTTCGTCATCATGAAAGCAATGTTGTCAAATTAGATTCATGCAAAAGTTTATTAAGTGATTCTGTTGTTCCCTGCTAAAGTTATGTTAACAGATATTGTTTACATCTTATGTAGGGCCCTATGAAATTCATTTTATTTTTTCCCAAATTTCCCAAATTCTTTAGTTTAATTTTTCTGGACTCTCTTTTAATGGTTATAATATTATTATTATTATTATTATTATTATTATTTTTAGTAGAGCCCTATGAGTTTTGTTGTTTCTCTGGAAAATAAATTAGAATGAAAAACATTAAGGACTTGAAACATAATTTAACTGCAATTTATAAAAAGCTTAACAAAAGTCGTGTTTTTGGGGGCCTATATGTTTTATTTTATTTATTCATTATTATTTTTCTTATTTATTTTTTTTTTTTCTTAAATTCAGTTTTATTTTTAGAAACACCCATCATCTGAGATAGTAAAGCTGCAGAACAGCCGAATCTCTTCTCTCTGCGTAGCATTTAGGCACAGGCTGAGATGAAGAAAAATCACAGTGTTTCAAAGGCAATGCTTGACTGTCTCAGACATTAAGAGCCTGTTCAGACAGCCCGACATTCAGGACTTGAAACACAATTTAATGGCAGTTTATAAAAAGTTTAACAAAAAATCATATTTTGGGGGGCCTATATGTTGTGTGTTTTCCATTTCAATTTTTCTGGATTTTTTTTTTTTTTAATTAAAGAAATTAATCTCTTGTTTTATTATTTATTCATTCATTTGTTGTTGTTGTTGTTGTTGTTTTTTTATAATAGAGCCCTATGAGTTTTGTTCTCTCTCTGGAAAATAAATTAGAAGGACTTGAAACACAATTTAACGGCAATTTATAAAAAGCTTAACAAAAGTCATATTTTGGGGGCCTTTTTATTTTATTTATTCATTATTATTTTTCTTTTTTTTTTTTTCTTAAATTCAGTTGTATATATATATATTTTTTTTTACCAAGTTCTGTTTTCCATTTTAATTTTCTGGATTCCATTTTAAAGATTTAAGTAAATTTCTCTTGATTAATTGATTTTATTAAAGCAGTTTCTTTTTTTTTTAATTTATTTATTTGTGTATTATTATTATTATTATTATTATTATTATTATTATTATTATTATTATTATTATTATTATTATTATTATTATTATTATACAGTAGAGCCCTATGAGTTGTGTTCTCTCTCTGGAAAAAAAAAAGGAAAACATTATTATTATTGTTTATTTTATTGTTTGTTTTTTTTTTTAATCAAATGAAAATTAAAGAAACCCTTCTATTTTTGGCAAAGTGCTGCACAACAGAGGCTTGTTATTAGTAGTACTGTTATTGCTGCATTGAGTTATATACTTTTACAATTTCTTCAAGTTAGACCTAACTTTTATTTTGCTGGGTTGCTGTGAAGACCTTTAATTTGCTGTTTCTGTAGCCCATGATATGACAATAGTTTTTTAATAAATGAGTGGTAGAAATGCTCATGAAGTGACTCTCAGAGCAGTTTTAAAGATTATCGTTGTGTTCATGTATATATTGAGGAGACATAAGCTAAAAACATGAGCGCTTCAGTATGTGTGTAGTAAATGAACAATTTATTCACTCAGAGACATGCAGAACATGCGGTTTAGTATTGACAGGTAGTATTGCATATTCAATATGCAATACTGAACTGAATAATTGCATTTGATTTAGGTGTACTGACCTACTTTTGATTTACTCATGCAAAAATTGGCAAATTCCATGACTTTCCACATAGTACAGTAAATTCCATTTTTATGACTGGATTCAGCAATTCTCTCTGCGTTTTTCGCATTGCGAAAATCATAGGGCCCTAGACCATCTTATGTCTATTCTGTTGAAACTGTGAGTATTTGTAGTGTTATGGATTAGTCTTGTTTAACCCCATTATAAGCGATTCGGTGTAACCCAAATTTTCCTGTCTGATAGTCAATATTGTGCCACAGAAGCTGTTGATTGAGCACTTTTATTGAACCTGTAATATTCCTTTAAGGCACTGCTGCAATGTCTGCTGCCCTTTTTATGGTGTGTTAAGTTGTTTTGTGTTATATTTTAGAGTGTATGAACATCTTTTTATAAGCATCGCAGCGCTGCTTCGTTTCTAACCACAAGGCCCGATTTAATCCGAGTCCACAAACACCCACCATATGGGACACACCCAGCCAGAGTGATGATGGCAGGCTTTTTCAGGGGAGGATCCACATAGAAACCCCTGTCATCTGAGATAGTAAAGCTGAAAAACAGCTGAATTTCTTCTCTCTGCGTAGCATTTAGGCGCAGGCCGAGATGAAGAAAAATCACAGTGTTTCAAAAGCGATGCTTGACTGTCTCAGACATTAAGAGCCTGTTCAGACAGCCCGTCTGAAACAGGTGCTCCTGTTAAACGCTGACCTTTCTTTATCAAGCCGAGTCTGATCCTTCTAAACCGGCGAGGGGAAAAAGCATTGATCAAGGATCAATTTCCCTATTCCACTGAAGTCGATGTGAGAATGGGAATGAAGCTGGGTCAGAGGCAGCTACAAGGAAAACCACCTCTCGCAATTGATGAACGAGTATACAGGCTGATTTATGTGACCCAGTTTGAGGTTTGCAGACGCACAGGGCACACATTTCTCGACGTTTCACTCTGCGGTCTCTTTGCTTTAGATTTGTAGTCCAAATAAAAGAAAACGTTGGCTTTCTGAAGTCGTAAATGTCGTTTTGGGTGGTAGCGAACCTAGATGGTTTGAAAACCTTGAGGTGCATTATTGATACTTTCCCCTGCAGCAACGGTGCAGAGGCTCCCTATTGATTTGCCTAATGTGGCAAAACTGCTCCACTCTCCTGCTTGCTTACATAACTGCTGTCTGTGTCAGCGCCTGCTCTGGAGCTCTGCAGCATTGAAGAACTGTTCATTTATTCCCTCTCCATTCCTGTCACTCACGTTGAGAGACAGTTGTTGCATCGGACACTGTGATTATCATTTTTCACCACCGAGTGTTTATAATGAGCCTTCTGTCTCTCAATGTAGGCCTTATCTTTGACTAACATTTTTAGCACTTTAAAGCAACTTTATTAAACACTGCACAATGCACTGCTACTTCACCTGATGGAGGGTTCGGCTGTGCTGAGTGCATACAAATTCAACAATGCTCGTCAAGTTCACGGTGGCTGTGAATTTGCAGTAATTGTAATTGTAAATTCGATGTGTTCTCTAGTGGCAGAGTCTGCCTGTTTATGCTTTGCTGGAATGATGAAATATGTGATAAACTGTTGCTTAGCTTTGCTCCTCACTTTCTAAAGATTTTCTTTTGACTGGAGTTTGTCATTTTCTTTTTTTCTTTCTTTAGTTAGGGATGTGGCATTTAGAGTCCTGTTTTAGGGATTCTCCACTTAAAGCATCAGTAAAATAAGCTGTTGGACTGTTTTTGTTTTTTTTATTAAGGCCCTTGGGATGTCAGAGACCAGACAGATATACAGGGTAAAATATGTTAATTATTTTTTCAAAATTTCCTTTTTAATAACATTCACATTGAACTTCAGTGGACTTTATTTTGGCTCTTAATTGCAATAATGTTGCGTTAGTTAATGTAATGAACAATACATTAGAGTATTTATTATTCTTTGTTAATATTAGTTAATGAAAATGCAGTCGTTCATTAGTAGTTCTTGTTAATTCACAGTGCATTAAATAATGTTAACAAACACAGTGTTTGATTTTAATAATGCATTAGTTAAAATGTTGAAATTAATTTTAACTAAGATAAAGTATTGTTCATTCTTAGTTCATGTTAGTAGCACTGGGGCAATTTTTAAAACACTAATTGGTGTAATATTAATAATACTAATCTTCTGTCATTGCATGTCATTAACTTTGTATATTATTGTGATTGAAAAAACACAAATGTTTGAAATTAGGCAGTGTCAAAATAAAGCGAACCTGCCGAGCTCTCCGTTCTCATGTTATAAATAATCCACACTGTGGACATTAAACTGAAACCGCTGCAACGGCATTTCTTGTCAGTGTCAATTCGAGATGTTGTTTGAGTCTCCTGCCACAGTGGCTGGCAGATAAGCAAAATTACCTGCCACTTTTTGTAAAGCATACCGCATTGGATAGAGGCAGGTTTTAATTTCATACCCTGCACGTTTGCAAAATTGGAATTATTTCAAGGACAAAGGTCAGAAGTTAAATGATAGCCCTTTTTTTGCCAACTTTATTTTTCTTTCTTTTTTTTTTTGGTAAGTACTAATGCCACAGCACTTTGATGTTAAAGGTCCAACAAAAGAAACTGATGTTTGTCAGCAAAGTCACTGCATTAAAGCTGGTACTTTGATGTTGCAAACATTCCAAACACACCGTGAAAGAGACTCAATGGCAAACATAAGTCTGCCATTACATATGCATGTCCTTCTGATGTCACTGTGGAGCACACAAATAGTGACCAAATACATAATTTAGTTTGTTTGCTCTAATTTATGACAGGTTAAAGGGTTAGTTCATCTAAAAATGAAAGCTCTGTCATTGATTACTTCACCCTCATGTCGGCCCAAATCTGTATGAACTCATCTCCGGAACACAAATTTATTATGAACAAGATGTTTTTGATGAAATCCAAAAGCTTTCTGACCCTGCATAGACAGCAATGCAGCTGACACATTCAAGGCCCAGAAAGGTAGTAATGACATCATTAAAATCGTCCATGTGACGCCAGTCGTTCAGCCATCGTTTTATGAAGCTACGAGAATACTTTTTGTGTGCAAAGAAATGCATTCACAAGAGCATCAGAAATGCAAGCGTGTGATGCTGCTGACGCAGAAGATGACATTCTGATGTAGAACCTGGATGCACTGTGCCTTGTTTACAAGCAGAGGAAGACACACGCTATAAAAACACTCTTTTTTAGCATGTCTGAAGATTTCGACAGAGGATGACTTGCAATTTTTTGCCCAGCCCTACTTATTCAAACCATAATATATAGACAGTGCACTAAGAGAGATGGATGTTCTATGTCAGAACGCCGGCTCCTGCATCAACAGCACCACATGCTAGGGATGTAACATGAGGAAATTTTCCCACCAATTAATCGACGTGTGACAACACCGGTAATACCGGTATCACCGGGGGAGGGGTTGGGAGTAGTGTTTTTTTAATTAGAGTTTTCCCTCTTTTCCACTCTTTTCTTCACTTTTAAATAGCTTGTAAATGCCTGTGTGCATTTTACATTCACTTTCAAATTAACAGCAATTTGGCGTCGATTGATTGAATGGGCAACAACAAAACAGTACGACAAACTCACTTATATTAAACAGAATGATTAATTGTATTTCTTTTAGTATTTTGTTTCAAAACTAAATCTTTCGCCAACGTTTTGCTTTTCTTACCTCACTCGTCAGCTCGACTCACTCTTCTCATGTGTCAAGTGAATCTGACACTGATATCTCATGGACTATCTTAACGATGTCCTTACTACCTTTCTAGGCCTTGAACGTAGTAGTTCCATTGCTGTCTATGCAGGGTCAGAAAACTCTCTGATTTTATTAAAAATGTCTTAATTTGTGTTCCGAAGATGAACGAAGGTCTTACAGATTTGGAACGAAATGAGGGTGAGTAATTAATGACAGAATTTTCATTTTTGGGTGAACTGCACTTTTAAGATGGTAGGGATGGGATTTTTAAGATTTAGTAGGGGGGCAGCAATACAGTTCAATACATACCTCGGTTTTTAACCACGGTTTTCGGTTCAGTTCGGTTCTGATATCTTGCCACTTCAGTGTGCTTTTTTTTGCAACAAATTAACAAAATACTCACGTAAACCTCTGTACACTGGAAAAAGCGTTGTTTAGTATATGTCTGCTTAATTTTTCTGTTGAGAGAGGTATTATTTTTGTTTATTTTTACGCAAAATAGAATTGGTTTCATTCATACTAGACGCCAGAGAGGCGCCCTCGTGCAAAAAACCAACATATGCGTCAAAGTAGCAGCACTGATGACGTTCCGTTCCAGCTTCTCTAATATGGATAAAAGCGTCGCTATTGCTGTAACTGATTAAAAACAAGATGACGAAATGTAAGGACAATAAACACTCATCTGCAATAATATATGGTTTATCTTTGTTCTTCAAGCCATCTTGTGTATTTTCATAAGCCATTGCTAATCGACATAAATAGAATATGAGTATAGAATTTATTGTCTGCCTCATTCTGTGATAATCCACATCAGATCACATAAGGAAGTTATTTCAAACACTGGACTGATGTTGTGAATTAAAAACAAGTCATAATGTTTAAAAACTTAATGCATAATGTATAAACTTCTGTTTTTGTAACTCTTTTGTTGGACAACAGGTTTAGAAAGGCTTATCATTGCATGCCATTAGAATGGAAGATGCTCTGCGTGTGTTGCTTTTTCAAATATAAGCAGGGAAGCGTTTCCTCATCTCAGCACGGGAAATCATGGGCACACATACAGCAAATTCCGAGAGCAATAAAACAAGGAAGTTATTTAAATGCAAAACCGAAAAACCGCAATTCACAAGTGCGTATTGAACCGTGGAGGTCGTACCGAACGGTTTGATATTATCTTGAGTATTGTGACATCCCTACTATTTAGGCAGTCTGGCAGGTGACTAGGTTTTGGAAATAAGCTTAAGTTTATTACTCTTACAGGTTGGAGACTATATCTTAATATCCAAAGCAATTTGATTTAAGAATCTTTTTTAATTAATTTTAATTATGCACCTGTCAGAATATATTGAAGTATAACAAAAAAATTCATAGTAGTCACTTAATGACATTTTTGGGGGTGCTGTGCAACTGAACTTTTGTAGGAGCGGGATTTCCATCAGCTGAATGCACATTGCACCCCATTTCCATTGTAGACAGCTTCGTTCACACCCTGTCAGAGGAAAACAGTCTTGATCGCCTAGACCTCTGGGGATTTCACAAACAACTCCAGCCAGTGTTGAGCGAGCAGACAGGAGATCTGTGCTTTAGAGCACATGCAGTGGACGTCTAATCGAGGTTTAGCAGTGTATGTAAAGCTAAAGATGGCTTTGTCCGGTGTCCTCAGGCTTTGGCTCAGCCTGGAAAATTCTCTTTTTTCATCTCACTCTCAGTGTCACAAGTGGGGGATGTAAAGCGTCTCCCCTAACTGTTATGGGCTCCCCCTGTATGAGGAGTTCCCACCAGTGCAAGGTTGGAATGTAATGTGAAACATAAATATCTGGATGGAGCAATAGCTCTTCATCTGAATACAGCAAAACCCAGTCTTCCACCTCCCCAAGGAAATACATATTTGGCAAAGAACTAACAGCGTTTAGTTTGTTGCCAGGGCAGTTCAAAGCAAGTCTGGTTTTCTAGAAATTACGCGCTGTGCCGATGGCGTGAACTTGAGGCCTTGAGTGCTGAAGGCCAAAAAAGGTCGCGGGCCAAAGTTAGGAGATTACAGAGAACTAAAACGAGATGTGAAGTACTGTAGACATTGTTTAGCTTGAGTAAACAAGCCAGTTGTGCCTCTGTGTCAGATTGCATTAGCATGACATCAGTGGGAGGGTTTGAATAAGTCAGAATCCTCCAGCAGTATTGTAATGGTCTTCAAGAGCAGAAGTAAACATCAAAGCTCTGCTTATGTAGTCTGTTTGCTTTGCTTTCGTTGCCTTCCTTTCAGATTAGAACGAGAACAATTCAGTGCTGTTCTACACACTGGATTGTTTTTCCTTTCCAAAAAAACAAAACATTTTTTAGAAATTAATAATTATAATTATTAATTATTTTGATTTTTTTTAGGTAATTTAGGTAATAAACGTAAATGTTATAACAATAATATATTAGAATATTGAGATTGTTTTAATATTAGATTATTATATTAATACTTTGTTTGTCCAGATTCCATGACTATCTTGTTGACGTTTAATGTATTCTCTACCCCCGCCTCTCTCTCTTTCCCAGGAATGACGGACATCGCTGCAGTGTCGCCACATTCATATAGGTCTGATTGAGCGGAGCCGTGAGCTACTCAGTGCGTCGACGCTCGGACGGAATGATCCAGCAGGGTGACTAAGAGGAGGAAGAAGGGGGGAGAGGATGGGTGTGAATGCCTCCAGCTACCCTCACTCGTGCTCCCCTCGATTTGGGGGTAACCCACAGACCCAGCAGACCTTCATAGGTAAACTCTCATTTCAGTGCTATTACAGAGACATTTGTAGTTTTTAGTTTAGCGACTATTGTGATCGGTAATGATAGAAAAGGTCTGACAGCCCTACATATTTTTCAGTTTTTAGATGGCATATGTTAGACCCAAATTCTCTGAATCACATTGCAATATGATGTTTTTTTTTATATTGCAAGAAAAGGAAATCACTCTCAAAGACTTCATCTTTGACTTGAATATATAATAATTCTACATTGTTTTTTTGTTAAAAAAGCAAAAACAAAAACAAAGAACAATGTTCATGTTCAAAGGCAGTTTAACAGCATGGAGAAATAGAATCTCATTTAATTATTGACTTCACCAGCTGGGACAGTCTTCATATTCTTTCGCAGTAACATCTTGTCTGTATTCATTTATTTAAAGGCTTGGAAATCATATCACAACTGTCAGCAGTTGCTTTGCAATTTTTTTTCCTTCAGTATCCCACCGAGTCTGGCTTTAACGGCATATTCTGATGTGAATATTTTCATGTCTTTGCTGTCTTTGAGATCAGTAAAGTAATGGTGCTTTCAAAATGCTTAGCCATGCATGACAGTGGGCCTACAATGAGAAATGGAACATTGGATTGAGACGTAAAGTGTCGTCAGGGAGATATTAGCCATGCTGGGGAGGACATTAGATGACTTCATAGTTTCCTTTTTTGGCAGGTGAAAATTTCGAGATTTAGAGGGGGGGAAAGTTAAAAGCGCACATTAAGTGGTTTGGGGATACATACTTTCCTTTTTGAAATTGGAATTGTTTATGCAATGCTGTGTTAAGAAGTGATATTAGCATGCACTGTTTAAAAAAAAAATTATATTTCCATAAATTATTTTAAGCATCGTCACTCTACTAATTTAAAAACACCTCATTCCAAAATAACACTTTAATTTCTCCAAAGGATAAATTTCTTGATATTTTTTTTTTTTGATTTCAGCAAGTTTAGTTCAGTTTAGTGCACAATAAATTGTTTGGGGATGCATACTTAATTTTTGGAATTTGAATGTTTATGCAGTACTCCTTCAAGGGATGATCAGAATATAAAAAATAGATTTGTTCACTTCCAGAATAAAAATTTCCTGATAATGTACTCACCCCCATGTCATCCAAGATGTTCATGTCTTTCTTTCTTCAGTCAAAAAGAAATTAAGTTTTTTGAGGAAAACAATCCAGGATTTTTCTTCATATAGTGGACTTCAATGGTGGCTAACGGGTTGAAGGTCAAAGCTGCAGTTTTGATGCAGATTCAAAGGGCTGTACACAATCCCAGCTAGGGAATAATGGTCTTATCTAACAAAATCATCGGCCATAATAATAAATGAATATAAATAAAAAATCTATACTTATTAACCACAAATGCTTTTGTACTAGCTAACACGCATTGTGTAGTCTCGTTGGAAAGGTAACGCGTGACTTAAGCAGAAGCAGCGACTAGGGCTGCAGCAACTAAACGATAAAATCAATTATTGATAATGAAAATCATCGACAACGTTTCTGATTATCGACTAGTCAGGTCCGTCCACAGTGCATGTACAACTTCAGCCAATTACAGCACTGAATAGCGCATTTCTATGGACAAAATGCATCTAAAAATAGTGGAGGAAACAGAATGAGATTCTGCGGGAGATGTACGTGATCCAAGCTGCCCAAAACATAAGAATTCTTTATTTTTAAGCTAATGCATTAGCGTAATGGCCTGCCCTGTCAGGTGCTTTCACAGATGCGTTTGCATCCTCTGCTTTATTTGTCTTTATTATCTGTATTGTTCCTTATATTTTTAATGAAGAGATTGACACTGTTCACTATGTACAGTGCTTAACAAATTTATGTAAGGTTTTTTACAAATTATGTAAGGTTTGTGCCACCACTGCTCCAAACTACCTTTTTTTTTTATTATTATAAATTTTTTTTTAAGGTTTCAATATTGGTTAGTCCTCCAAAATGCTACTCTTTAGTAACAGTACAAGGCTATTTCTAAGGCTATAATATATATTTATTGCTGTTATCTATGAAAGAAAGGCCGAAAAAAAAAAGTCATGTGCTTTATAGTGTGTTTTTTTTTTTTTTTTTCTTTAGATAACCAATTACCGTGAAAAAGTATGTAAACAATGCCAGCAAGAATGCAAGCAGTTATGAATAGGTATAGGAGGATATGTGATAAATACTATTTAGTTGTTTCAGTTTGTCATTTCCCCAATAAATTGCAATAATATTTTTAGATTTAAACCATTTTTGACAGATTCCTAAAATATTTGTTTTCTCTTTATGACAGGTGGTCTAATAACTTAAGCACTGTTTTATAGCGTTCAGCTGGCACATTTGTTAGTTTGAAGGACACTGGGCAGAATGTAGAACAGTGTATTGTTTTTTGTTTGTTTTTTTTTTTTTGTTTTTTTGTCAATTTTTTTTATTTAATTTATTTTGATAGTTAGTTTGAGGTGGTTTCTATGGCGTTATTGTAATGACAAATATCCAGAGCGCATTATTGTAATGCAGGGGCACATCAAAATGCGCAAACAAAAATCTCTTCTCTTGCAGGTGGATTCTCTTTACTCTCATAAAAAGACGCGCTTTCTCTCGCTTGCATTTGCGCTCTCGGAAACATAAATCGGCGCATATGACAACGGATGTAATCACCATTTACATAGCATAACAGTAGAAAATGCATCTGCCTCACACGTGTCCCGCATTGTAAAATGAATGTATTTTTTTTTTATGGCTGTTATAGGGATACAATTCTGTAAACTCAAGTTTAATCCAATTGTAGTGTAATTTTTGTACTCTCATCGCATTCAATTTACTCCGTTAGACCAAAGTCATTAAAAGTAAAGTGTGTTTCAGAATTGTTCTGAAGCACTTGCACAAAGCAAAGCCCTGTGGTGTTGCCCTTATTTGGAGTAAACTTTAATTATACCATCAGCAGACCTCACAATGCATATTTTCCTGCTGACAGCTTTGAAGGCCTCCAGACTCTTACACAGCATGTTTCTTTTCTGTCACTAGGCGCCTCCTATGCACCACAGGGTTATGGCGGCGAGTCCAAGCTCTACAGCCTAGAACATGGCCCTGAAAAACCTCAGGACAAGAAGAAAAAGAGCTCCGGTTTGGCCACGCTCAAGAGGAGATTCATCAAGCGACGCAAATCCAGTCGCTCTGCCGATCATGCACGGCAGATGCGCGAGCTCCTCTCGGGGTGGGACGTACGCGACGTCAATGCCCTGGTGGAGGAGTACGAAGGCACGGCAGCACTCAAAGAGCTCAGTCTGCAGGCGGGCCTGGCCCGGCCCGAGGCTCGCACCCTGCAGCGTGATTTAGCCACCCTTTATCAGCACAAGTACTGCACTGATGTGGACCTGATCTTCCAGGATTCCTGCTTCCCAGCACACCGTGCCGTTCTGGCTGCCCGCTGCCCATTCTTCAAAACCCTGCTTTCGTCGTCGCCGGGTTATGGAGCCGAGGTGTTGTTAGATGTTGGGACGGCGGGCATGGATGCGCCCATGTTCTCCTCGTTGCTGCATTACCTCTATACGGGTGAGCTGGGCTCAGAGGACGCAAGGTTGCAAAACGTGGATGTGCTGGTCAGACTGAGCGAGGAGTTCGGTACGCCCAATTCCTTAGAAGCCGACATGCGAAACCTCTGTGAGCACATGCCGTATTTTGACTCTCTGCTCAGCTTCTCCTCGGACTCTGAGCTGGTGGAGGCTTTCGGAGCAGGTGCACCTGCTCCTACTGGCGTTGGATGTGGAAACGCAGGGGTGACCCACAGCTCGCCTGATGAGGAGCTAAGGGCCCACAAGGCCGTGCTCTCGGCGCGCTCGCCCTTCTTCCGCAACCTGCTGCAGCGACGCATCCGCTCGGGTGAGGAGATCACCGAGCGAACTCTGCAAACCCCTACCCGTATTATCCTCGACGAATCCATCATTCCCAAGAAATACGCCCGTGTGGTCTTGCACTGCATGTACACCGACGTGGTGGACCTTTCGCTGGTGCTGCGCGGAAGCCCTTCCGAAGGCAGTCTGGGTGAAGTTCAGGCGCTGGTGGCTGGGAGAGGATGCATGAGTCGGGCCGAAGAGGCCATGGAGCTCTACCACATCGCCCTCTTCTTGGAGTTCAGCATGCTGGCGCAGGGTAAGTCTTAGCGTCCCTTTTTTGTCCCCTAGTCATTCTCTTTCGCCTCCTCAGCTTTGTTTACTGCCTGATTAATTCACAAGCTGTCAAGGGACGACTGGAGGAACAGGGTGGGGTTGCTGTAGTTTATTCGCCTCATGTTGGGATTACTGTTTGTGAGAGATTCCCATATGTGCCCGACAACAAAGCACTGCAACCTCTGCGCTGCTTTTAATACCCTCATCCTTTTCCGCCTATATTAATTTTATTCAGGAAGACAAGCTTTCTAAGGGTTGTAGAATTGGGCTTGTTGTTAGGAGTGTGTACTTAATGACCAAAGTGACATAAATCTGCTTCAGGGTCGACTTTTTCTAAAGCAGCTCTACATTAAACACTGTTAGCTTTCCTTTGTGTATTTATGGCAGGAGGTAAAAGAATAGGTCACCGCTCTCAAGTTGTGGTTTGCATTCTGGATTCAAATGTCTTTTTCCTACTGTTGATGTTTGCTGCAGGGTACAGCTATTGATTTGTATTTAATGCCCTGAGTCTGTAGTTTCTGTTGATTGAAGCAGTTCTTTTATTTTTTTTAAGAATGTATTGGGCTGTTTAATATAGCTAAATCACATCTTGATATTTTATAAGCCTTTTAATGATATTTGATCTCCATTACATAGTTTAAAAGGTTTATACAGCCATTTAAGTTCATCCAATGTTTTATGCAAAAGGTAAAAAGTGGAAAAACTGGATTTTTATTATATCATGTTTCAGTAAATGAATGTATAAAGTATATCATCTTAGATCATTTATTTTAACATTTTTTTTTTTTTTAATAACCATTACAAATTAACCATTTAAAATACACTAACAGTCAAGATTTTTTTTGTTTTTAAAGAAGTCTCTTCTGCTTATCAAGGCTGCATTTATTTGTTCCAAAGTAAAAAAAAAAAAAAAACAGTAAAATTGTAAAATATTTCTGCTATTCAAAAAAACGGTTTTCTATATGAATATATTTGAAATAAATTGTAGAAATGAATCCTTATATTTAGCAAGGATGCTTTAAATTGATCAAAAGTGATGATAGACGTTCATAATGTTACTAAAGATTTCTATTTCAGATAGATGCTGTTTTTCTGAACTTTCTGTTAATCAAATAAACCTAACTCTTCTGTTTTATAATAATAATAATAAGTATTATTATTATTATTATTATTATTATTATTATTATATTTTTTTTAATAATTATATAATTTTATTCCGAATGATCATGTGACTGACTGGAGTAATGATGCTGAAAATTCAGCTTTGAAATCACAGGAATAAATTACTTTTTAATATATATTTAAATAGAAAGCAGTTACTTTAAATAGTAAAAATATTTCAAAATTCTACTGGTTTTGCTGTACGTTGGATCAAATAAATGCAGGCTTGGTGAGCAGACATCAAAAATCTTGGACTGGTAGTGTAGATGGTTCTTTTTAAAGTATATATTGTGGTTTATATGTAACCACAAAAATATTATGCAGCAGAAGTGTTTTTAAAATTGGTGAAGAGAATAAATGTTTCTTGAGCGCCAAATCAGCATATTAGAATAATTTCTAAAGCATCACTAGACTGGAGTAATTGTTTAGTATTTTAAATTGAAGTAATATTTCACATTACCGATTTTATTGTGTTTTGATCAAATAAACATAGCCTTACTAACCCGAAAGCTTTGAACAGTAGTATGCACCAAATGACACCAGTATGCACCGATTAGACACTACATATTAATACATGACAAATGCCACTGCAGAACAGTTTTTGAGCATTTTATGAGTGAATTGAAGTAGAGGAAACGAGGAGAGATTAGGAATCTACTCAAATTACATGGTCTTTGAGAAGCTTAATGATCGAATAAAAATGCATTAAAATCATTGCGATATTCACTGTTACCTGAATTTTATTTCGTCATCAAATTCTACTGGCGATATAAAATTAGCCCTACTCACTGGAGGAAGAAATAACTTCTTTAAGTGGTATCTAAAGTAGTTCCTCACAGTAATTTACATCTAATTTATCACTGCAGTCTTGCCAAAACCTGCCGGTGCATCAATTCTCAAAAAAGGGCTTTTTGTCGGCAGCAAATTTGCAGCCCGGTGTCTTTTTTTTTTTTCTCATTACACATTTACTAGCCTGTGCACCCCTTGCCGGTGTACTGTGTATCATCAGCCCCTATTGTGAATTGGCCAGTTTATCTCCATTTACTGCACAAATGATTGGCTTTAGCTGTGCTAAGATATGCTTTTCAGAGAGCCACCTGTCCTTCGGATTACTTCATCTTTGAATAAGAGTATCAAACCCTGCGCTCTACAGCACAGGTCTGCAGCGTCAGTGTCAGCTGATCCTTATGACCCGTTGGTCAGCTGTGGTTTGTAACGGATAGCGATCCGATTCAGTCCTGTCAGCATAGCCCGATGATGAGCTCAGGAGGACTTGTTTTCTTCCAGAACATGCTGTGCTATTTGCTACGTTAAACCTTTTTTTTTCTCACTGACATGAAACATATGGCAATCAAATACAAATTGTTTGTGCAACCCTGACTTTGATTTGATTTGACTTCAGTTTGACAAACTTTGTCAGAAACCCTGTCAGCTGCTCCTCTTTTCAACAGCTATTTTAATATGGTGCAATGTCGTTACAATGTGTTGCATGAATCTTACGAGTCCACATTACTGACTTCATCGTTTTTGATTGTTTTGTTAGAGACTCCATCAGTCAAAGAAAGCTCTAGACTGAATACTCGAAACTGAACAAGCAATCATTGAGGTGATTTCAGTACATGTGTGTTGATGGCCTCCAGTGGGAGACAAACGTGGCAATGACCTCTAGGAAATGGAGGCACAGCAGTCATTTAACACCCAGTCAGCAGCCGGCCAGTGGTTGGTACATGGCAAAGGTAATTAATGTGCTGACCAGGCAGACGCACGTTGATAAAAAGCCACCCGTTGGTCTGGAACCGACTCTGTTCCGCAGAGGAAAATTACTCTTGTTCACACTAACTGCAGGAAATCAGCTCCTGCAGCTGTGGATCTTGTTAACCTCTTTGTTAAACCTAAGCTGTTAACTTAAAGGTGACATATGTGACCCTGGACCACAAAACCAGTCATAAGTAGCATGGGTATATTTGTAGCAATAGCCAACAATACATTGTATGGGTCAAAATTATAGATTTTTCAATGTTCTATGAAGATGTTTTGTAAATTTCCTACTGTAAATATGTTAAAACTTAATTTTTGATTACTAATATGCATTGCTAAGAACTTAATTTAGACAACTTTAAAGGCGATTTTTCTCAATTTTTTTTTTGCACCCCCAGATTCCAGATTTTGAAATAGTTGTATCTTGTCCAAATATTGTCCTGTCCTAACAAACCATACACCAATGGAAAGCTTATTTATTCAGCTTTTCAGTCTTTCAATTTGAAAAAAAATTGGTTTTGTGGTCCAGGGTCACATATGGTAGAAATAGACAGGCAACTGTTGTGTATGAAGAAAACTTTTCTAGAATGTATCCGTGAATGACAGACAGACTTTCCTTTGAGATAGAGGATGCATAGGAGAGAGCGCACAGTGTGCTCGCTTGTATCAGCCTCAGATGTGTGCACTCGACTGCCGTATGTTCGCCTAGCCTGCGTATGTGTCTGTCAAATAAAAAAAAAGCACAATCATTTCCATCACATCAAAATTGTATATTTATCTCATGAAGGACAAAACATTTTTTGTAACCTAATTACTGAAAAAATGTCACGGCCCCCAGTTTTTAAGAAAGTCGTGTGAAAAAATCCCTTCCTATTGCTCTGTGTTTGTGCTGTGACAGGAAATTGACATCAAGTGAAACTGAACAGATAACAGCAGTGAAAGTAACAAAGTCTTCCCAGTGCTTTGTTGACTTAGTAATCTGTATTTGCTTAAACTAATTAAGCCAGCTCATATGATTATCTTTGGTACCTCTTTGTCAATACATACATAATGTGTCTTTGTCATACAACATAATGTGTGTTGTTTTATGATTCCTTAGTGATCGGCTATAGTTTTATTATACCTGTAATTGAGGTTATTAATAGTGAAGTTGATAGTTCCTGAAAATATTAAAGCACTACCGTAAATTAATACAAATGCAGGCATTGTTAATTAAAGTATTGCTAAGAAATCATTCTAATATGCTGATTTGGTGCTCAAGATTTATTATTATCAATTTTGAAAACAGTTGTGCTGCTTAATATGTTTGTGATATTTTTATTACATTTATTATTATTATTATTATTATTATTATTATTATTATTTTTCAGAATTTGTGGATGAATGGAAAGCTCAATAGAACAGAATTTATTTGAGGGGAAAAAACATTAGAAAACATTGTAACATTAGCAATGTCACTATTGATCAATTCTATCAGTTTTTGCTGACTTTTGATCTGTAGTACATGGGTCTCGACTACTTTTATCTGTGCTTTTATGGCAGTTTTTTGAATGATGTCAGAATTGTTTAGGTAAATGATTCCTTTAAAGAGTTGGTTCACCGAAAAATTAAAATGAGCCCATAATTTACTCACCTTCCAGACATCCTAGGTGGATATGACTTCCTTCTTTTAGACGATTCCAATCGGAGTTATATTAAAAATTATTCTGGCATTTCCAAGCTTTATCATTGCATAGGTGGATGTTTCTCTTCATCAGTCCAATACAAGTCCAATAAAGTGCATCCATCCATACTAAAAACAAAATTGCCTCACACGGCTATGAGGGGTGAATGAAGGTCTCCGGTAGTGAATCAGTGAGTTTCTGTAAGAAAAATATCCATATCTAAAACTTTAAACTTTATTCTAGCTTGCGCCGGCTGGTCGTACCCAGAAGCAGCCCTGGGCGAATGACGTAGGACGTCGGCGTTGCGCATGCGCTGTTGAGTCTCATGAAAACCAACGTTTGTTTACAGGAGCAAAGAAAGCAAAGTTTCCTTACTTTAGCAAAGGAAAACCAGTCTCCTCTTGGTTTATATCAAAATCCTCCGACGTTTTCCTTGTCAAATCCTCGTTTTGAACTTCTAATTCGTGACCGTTGTTTTGATCTCTTCATGGTGCGCTCGCATTCGTCACTTCTGACATATGTCATCCGCCTGGAGCTAGATTAAAGTGATTCTTACGTTTTAAATATGGATGTATTTCTTACAAAAGCACATAGATTTGCTACAGGAGGTCTTTATTCACCCACTCCCGCCACCCAGAGCTGTGTGTGGCACTTTTTATTATGGATGGATGCACTTTTTGGACTTGCTTGGGACTGATGAAGAGAAACACCCACCCATGCAATGATAAAGCTTGGAAATGCTGGGATGATTTCTAATATAACTCAGATTGGATTCGTCTGAAAGAAGAAGTCATATACACCAAGGATTCCTGGAGGGTGAGTAAATTATGGGCTAATTTTCATTTTTATTTGAACTAACGCTTTAAAGGGATAGTTTACTAAAAATGACAGTGCAGAGCAATGCACTTGCATGCGTCGAAGACTGACCTGGAAGAGAAGAAATTGTTAAATTGTCTTTTTTTTTGTCTGGTTTTTTTTTCTTTGCGCACAAATATTCTTATAGCTTCATAACATTAAGGTTGAATCACTGATGCAACATAGACTATTTTAATGATGTCCTTACTAACTTTCTAGGCCTTGAACGTGTCTTGCGTTGCTGTTTATGCAGGGTCAGAAAGCTCTTGCATTTCATCAAAAATATCCTAATTTTTGTTCCGAAGATGAACAAAGGTTTTACGGGTTTGGAACGCCATAAGAGAAATTAATGACCGATTTAAATTTTTGGGTGAACTGTCCCTTTAGTGCAATGTCCGCGACACAAAGCTTCCATCCTAGTCCAGTCAGACAGTTTATGGACAGTAAGATGCAAAAACTCACTCCGTCACTCAGAAATCAGCATGGTTGTGTTGTAAGAAGAATGTGCCAATTAACATATTAGGCCCACATTTTCCTTAACAGTTATTCAGTAACTTGGCACTTGGCCCAACCTAATGAATGACATTGGGTAACCTTAGAGTACTGTCATAATCGTAACTGTGATCATTTACATATAGAAGTTTTAAAGTGCATTAGCAAATTAAACAGCCTGTTTAATTCTAAGGGTCAGAGAGAGGGTAGTAATTGCTTCTGTAAAACTAAATGACGGCTTTTTGGTGCAGGAAACCTGGCTAACTTTAAAAGTGGGCCTTGGGGGGAAAATTAGCATCTAATCAGTATCTTACAGGCTAGATGAGATAATGCAAAGTGGTGGTCCAGATATCCAGCTTAGGCACATGAGACCATTTTCAAAGAGTGTGATGGAAATAGGCTGACTTGGATTTGAATGAGACAGTTCTGGTGAGGGCTCGTGCTGTGAATAAACTGACACGGGGCTGAGCGTGACACTGCACCTGTGACGATAACATTAACTGACAGCATGGCGTACCATAGGTCTGTTCTGTAGTGCAAATGAAATGCTGCATCGATGGGCCTGGAGGCTGGGAGCTACAGAGAGCTGTGCACATTTCTTCCAGTCCTCAGCACCTTTAAAAAATGCATTGCTTCTCATTTGAGACAGGGACATCTGGGGATAAAGAGAGAAATTATTCACAAACTAAAAACCTTTTGTGTGTTCCAGTATGTGTTCATTTGTATTTTTCATTCTTTGTTCCACTTGCAGTTTTGTGTCACTGTTCATTAAGTTGAATGGTTTAAAAAGGATGCTTTGATATTTTATCATTATCTAACAATGAAATGTGAGCAGCAGGAGCATTTCAAAAATCCATGAAGCAAGGTCTTTGTGACCTTGTTTTTCTTTCAAAGCTTTTAGACATTTATTTCATACTTTAATTTAATCAAACCATCTAAACAAGATATATATAGAGTGTGTAAATAGTAATCTCGCAGCTATTTAATGGGGTTGTTCTGTATTCTAGCATGCTTTATATGTGAAAAGCTGATTTATTATATTTGAAGCCATTTAATTTCTTGGGATGCACTAATATTAAATTTTAAATGCTCATAAGCTCTTTTTTGTGTGTTATACCTATTAACTGTTTTATAGGGTTTTTTTAAACATTACAAGTAAAACACTAAACACTAAAATCAATCATTTTGTTAATTTGGGTATTACGACATTATAATGTACAATTTGAAAGTTATTTTGAGATTTGCTAAAAATTACATTTAACAGTATTAGATGTTAATAATATTAGCATTTCTTTAAGATTAACTAGCTCGTTAAATAACTGAAAAAAAAAGAACACAACTCTTGCCACAAAAAAATAAAATAAACAGAAGGCGATGACGGGTATCACGCTACCAACAAATGCTGAAGGGATATGCATGCCAATGGAGATGGATACAGCATGGTTTAGACATTAAAATAGTTCAAACACAAATTAAGATATTTTGCATGAAATCCAAGAAGTTTCTGACTCTGCATAGACAGCAAAGCAACAAGTTCAAGACCCAGAAAGGTAGTAAGGACGTCTTTAAAATAGTCCATGCGACATCAGTGGTTCAACCTTAATTTTATGAAGCTACAAGAATACTTTTTGTGCATTTTGGTTATTTTTGTTTTCTTTTGTATTCTTGTAGCTTCATAAAATTACGGTAGAACCACTGATGGACTATTTTAACGATGTCTTTACTACCTTTATGGGTCTTGAACATGTTGGTTGCTTTGCTGTCTTTGCAGAGTCAGAAACTTCTTGGATTTCATCCAAAATACCTTAAATTGTGTTCCGAAGATGAACGAAGGTCTTACGGGTTTGGAACAACATGAGGGTGACAATTTTCATTTTTGGGCAAGCTAACTTTTTAAGTGATCATTAGATGATGGCAAAGGTAATTTACATGCAAAAAGAAAGCAAATTAACATTTTAAATGTAACTGACACTGACAGGATAATTTCTTATGTAACATTAAGGTTTCACATTTTGTACTGACTTAAGGGCAGGAAATAACAAAAGTCTGTTGGGTAACAAACACGGTCACCGCAACATCTCTGTTCCTAGAGAGAGCAGGTCTAATATTGATAGCTTTGTAGAGAGAGTCCTTTTGAAATGATGCCGCTTTGATGCTTGTGCAAGAGGTTGAGTCAGACGTCCTATAGAGTGTTTCAAACTCAATACTGAAACCCTTCCTGGCCCCAAGGCACCGTTCTGATTAGTATTAACACAGATTGCCGGTGGTGTTTCCATTAAGCCTATGAGAGACTGTCAGCTCTGTAATGATTCTGTCTGTTACAGCTTGTCTGAAAGGTCATGGAGAATTTTAACCCAACACCTCTCTTGGGCTCCTCCACTCTCCGCTTCTCATTTTCATCTCTGTATCTTTTAGCAATTTCCATCTTTCACATTCAGTCATACAGACCGGGCTAATTTTCCACTATCTCTGTCCTTTTTGACATTACCCGCCTAATCTTTACTCCTTCTCCCATTTTTCTTCCTCTCAGCATGTCGCTGCTTCTCTCGCTGACTGGCTCGCTCTATCTCTCCTCCTCCTCCTCTCTGTCTATTAGCCTGTCTACCCCTTATATCAAGCTCCGGGGCTCTGGCTAGTTAATTGGGGTACTGCACTTGTTCAAGGCTAATAGATACCCTAATGATTAGTCCTTCACTGTCTCCACTCTCTTCCTGTGTTGCTGTGTTCCTCCAATATCAGGTGTACTCAACTGTAAAATGAGCTCAAGACTACCATTAGGTATTTCACATCACATGGCCTTGTTGCTAGCTTTGAGTCCTTGACGAAATGCGTTTCTTCCAAGGAAGGAAGTATATTTTAAATGTATACTGAGTGTGTTATACAACACCGCCTTGCTTGTGGTTTAGTTTTAAATTAGTTTTTTTATGAGTTTTCTAGTGAAATGAGTTTTAAATGACTCATTTGTTAGCAGTTCCACGTTGCTGAAATCAGCCTGCCTTCCTCGTGGATCCCGCATCATCCTCCTTTCTCACCATGCAGGCTTTGACTTTTTTCCTCCATGTTTTTATGGATCGTTTTTAATATTAAATAGTACATACAAAGCAGTACATCTGTTTTTTTGAACAACTGATTGGCATCAAGAACACACAAATGCAGATGTTTGCCCCACACCCACACAAACTTCCTGTTTTTTGCATAGAGCAAAGCTCACCCTGTAGGAGTTTTCACATTTCTTAATTAAACCCTTATTTAAATTTTAGCAGCTTAGTGTAAATGCAGATTTTGTTCTGTAAATTTGAATAGATGTTTTTATTCTCAGTGTGAAGCTGATCTTGAGCTCAAACATTGAGATGCTGTTTAAAAGCAATGCATTTCCCATGTTTATAGATATGGTAAGGAGATACAGAGTCCACAAAACTAACATCGAAGTGCTGATGAAATGTGCGGCGTTTGCTCTGGACTCATTACCATCAAATCTTCTGCATTTGGCATTCAAGTGCCTTTGAGTGGAAAACACTGCAAGTTGTGCTTAGTCTTCCTGCCATGTGTTGCTTTTGTTTTGTAGACGTTTGTTTCTGCTCTCATGTTAGGACACTCGTCTCATGGTTAAGTAATTATTAACTCCTTGGTGTAAGTTCAGCAATCATTCTTGGGGTTTGAATTCGACTTGCATCTAATCATTAACTTTCATTAACTCGCATTGATTTGTTTCTGCGTTCATGCCCAATGTGAACCATCTACACATTGATTACAAAGTCGATAAAGAATGATGAGATTTTTTGGATGCTGGGTGATACGCTCCCTAGAGGCTAATATGATGCTGTTTTTTTTTTTTGAAAATGACAAGTTTATGGCTCTGCGAACAGAGATTATAATTAACTGGGACGGGTTTATGAGGGAATACTGCACTACTTTGCTTCTGCATGCTAAATGATTTCTAGTCATGCGGTGAAACAGATGTGGTGCTACTTTTAATCTTCCGTGTGCTCCAGGCTGGAGACGAGTGAACCGTCATCCTCAGGCTGTGCCCTGCCCATCATAAAAGAGAAGACACTGTCATTAGATCTCAGACTTAAACAGTACACCTTAGCACTTTGCAGGCAATGAGAGAAGTTGCAGAAGGCTATTTATGCAATATCATACGGTTATAATTTGTCCATAGGCACAAGGCTGCAGGTAATCATGGCTTATATTCAGTAAAACAGCTAAGTTGTTAATGTGTTTTTTTGAGGGTGTCACAAATTTTGAGTGAGTAAATGTCGTTTGGGGTGTAGAAAAAAATATTCTAAAATGCTTTTAAAAACACTCCCAGGTAATTTTTATGGTAACTCTGATCTTATATTTGCAAATGAAAGGTCCAAGTTGTGGTTTTCAACAGGTCAGGGGGTTTTGTCATGAGAAACTACAAATGCTTGTTGTCTTTATTGCACTTCCTCAGATCCTTAACATCTTCAAGGTCACTCTTACGAGTCTTAAACCGCGTACTTGCTTACAAAATATGTAATTCGACAATGTAATACTCTCTCCAGAGTTTTGAAAGAGGCATCTGGTCTGACGCAGGCTGCCATCCAGTTGAATATTTAATGGTACTGATCAGCACAGTGTGTCTGAACACTTAAAGGGATAGTTTACCCAGAAATGAAAATTCTTTTGGAATTTTCTGACTTTCAAGTTGTTCCAAATCTGTTTGAGCTTCTTGAGTTTCTTTCTTCTACTGAACGCAAAAGATGATGTTTTGGAGAATGTTGGTAACCCAATAGTTGCTGGCCCCCATTGACTTGCAGAGGAAAAAATACTATGGAAATCTTTGGCTACCGGCAACTGTTTGGTAACCAACATTCTTGGGTAAACTGTCCCTTTAAAGGAGCTGTGTCATTTCAGCGGTCATTGCTCCAAGGGCTGGGTAAAAATATCAATTTCTTGATTTTAATCAATTCTCATTTGTTTACGCAACTATATTGACTCCTAAATCCCAAGAATCAATTCATCCACTTGCTGAACGGAACATTGTAGCACACCTCCCATCCACTAAATAAGCTTTGTGCTTGTTACTTTTGATATGAAACTAACAATAAATACCGTTTTGGCGTTAATGTGGAGTGACAGATTGCCTCAGTATAAGAGAAGCCACAGCACGAAATGCATGTGAACTGATCATCTCCTTCGCTTTAAGGGAGAAGTCTACTTCCAAAACAAAGATTCACATTAAATGTACTCACCCCCTTGTCATCCAAGATGTTCATGTCTGTCTTCGGTTGTAAAGAAATTGTTTTATGAGGGAAAACATTTCTGCATTTTTCTTCATATAATGGACTGGTATTGTGCCCCGATTTTGAACTTCCAAAATGCAGTTTAAATACTGCTTCAAACGATCCCGAATGCGATTGTAAACTATCCCAGCCGAGAAAGAAGGTTCTTACGTAGTGTAACAATCGGTTAAACTGACTTTAAACTGAAAGAAAAACATGAACATCTTGGATGACAAGGGGGTGAGTAAATTATTTGTAAGTTGTTGTTCTAGAAGTGGAGTTCTTCTTTAATACCAGTTACAGCTAAAAAATAAAAAGGAATAAACATCTGAAATTGTTTAAAGAGTACAACTTACTGAAATCTCACATAACATCACATTTACCTCAGAAAAAACATATTTGGTGACCATAAAAATTGTTAGTCAGCTAGAAAAGAATTAACTCTAGAGAGGAGCGTTTTGCTAAATATATGCACCATATAACATATTCGTTATAATTTATTTAATTTATGTTTGAAGAAATCTGTCAAATGTTTATGACGGCCACCATTAAATGCTTATATTTCAAAAAACAAATTGGAGAAAAAATATAGTTATGTAATTGTATCTTTATTATTATAAAAACTTCACTGAGTGTAATTCAAGCATTTGTAGACACATTGGTTCATTTTAACCTTCAGTATTATAGTTATGTAGTACCAACTTACTCTCATGTATATTATACAGCATTAGTTTAGAGTTTGTTTGTTTTTTTTTTCCCCCCTTGGCATGTACTGTACCTGATGTATATCTAAAATAATCCATATCAAATCGAATTGGAAATTTAATCAAATTGCAAGCTCGTGAATTCAAATCAGGAAATTTGTGTCAAAACCCAGCTCTACTTTCTAACATGCTGATTTAATGCTCAATAAAACATTTCTTATTATTATGATGGCTAAAAACAGTTGTGCTGCTTAATATTTTTGTTGAAACACGATTTTTTTTTTTTTTTTCTCTGAATCCTTCAAAAGAACTGCATTTATTTGAAATAGTCTTGTCACTTTTGAACAGTTTAGTGTGTTTTGTTAGTTATGATACAATGAAGTTTCACATTTCTTTACTCAAACTATTGTTGGAGCTGAATTTCTCATAATGCCTGTTAGAAAGGGAAAACCGCGCTTGCTCTCTAGAGATGCTTGGCTTGAATTGCATTGAGGTTGAAATTCTCCACTGCTCCGGGGGTCTTTGTATCAAGCGCAGGAAAAAAATGGTGGCATTTACTGATTAAACTGCACTGAATGCCTCTCTTTTGACATTCGATCTTTGATGACTGGAAAAGCAGAGTGAAAGAATTGAATAGAAGAGACAAAACAGATCAAATCAGAAATTCAGGGCACAGTTTGAAGCACCATAAAGCAATGTTTTGGTTGTGAATAATTGGGTCAATTATTCATCTTTTCCCACAGTGACATTTAAATGCATACGTTTTCATTAATATTTTAGACATATTTGCATATATTGTGGTAGAATGTGTTTGTGCTGCATTTGAGGGCGTTTTAACTTTTTGAAGTGTTTTATTAGTCACAGTGGTTTGAATTTTGTAAATGGATGAACCGGCTTAGAGGGCAGATGAAGGTAGTAACCCATCTCGACCACCCACGTTTCTGTTTTAAAATCTTGATGAACTACTTTTGGACACAGATTTGTATGTTTAAGAGCAGCCATGTTTATGCCTAAATAAAATGTGATGCCATTGTTTATTCGTCTTAGGCTGTGAAGACATCGTGGCTGACAGCATCTCGCTGGACTCCGTGGTGGCCATCCTGAAGTGGAGCTCGCAGCCCTACGGCTCCAAATGGGTTCATCGGCAGGCCATGCACTTCCTGTGCGAGGAGTTCAGCCAGGTCATGACCTCCGACGTCCTCTACGAGCTTAGCAAGGAGCACCTGCTGGCGGCCATTCAGTCTGATTACCTGCAGGTGATGACCTTGCACCAATTCACCTTGAGTACTTTGCGAATTTCCCAGTGCAAGATGATCTAGTTCAGGATTTCCCAGTTTAGGGTCGCTGATTGTGAAAATACATTGACGTCTTTCCTAAATATGTGACGTTTCTTAACTAAATGTGAACAATAAGAGGATTGGCAATTGTTAATCTGACTTAAATCAAATTTTCTAGCTCCGTATTTCTAACTGTCAAGGTCAAGCTTGTTTTCTCTCTGGAAACATAGAGGGGTGATTCAGGGTAGCTGAATCATATTGCACGATTGGGAAATTTGTTTATTTCAGTCCATAAATCATTGCAGGGCTTCAGACCTATCCGTTTCAGACAGCAGCGTGTCAGTATCAGTCTGTTTATCGATCTCTGTTGATCAGGGCTCCCTTCTCTTAAAGGTCACCTGCTTTTGTTTTTAGACAAATGAGTCAGCTGTATCAGATGACCCCCTTAAGTCTCCTCTGTGAGCTTATATAGACAGCTGTAACCCCATCTGGGATTTGGCCTGGCACACAGAAGTCTGTTAGCGCCTTCACACTCTTGTGTGCTAGCTGTTCAACGTTTACAAGTCTTCGTTAACTCTAGCTTGGGTCAGTCCCGTTGAAATGCTCTAATCCCTCTAGTGACCGGGGATTTGTAAAAACACATTAACAGAAACTAGCGTTGATTTGACACTATAAAAATGTTGTTTTTTTTACTATGCTTCAAAAAAAGGGGAATTAACTGATTGATTCATTGCCATGGTCATGGAAAACCTGTAAATATGAGTGAATTCGGAGCTTGTTTACAGATTTGAAAAAATTTTATGGAAATTAATACATTCTCAGAAGTCAAGGAAATGTCTAATAAATATGAAAAAAAAGTTAGTATGTTATGCTCATTTTGACATTCTGTGCTTTGGACTTGGTCAAGACATATAAGAGCTGTTTGTCATTAAATCCAATTTACTCTCTCTCTCACCCATCTGTGTAAAAAAAAAAAAAAAAGGCAGAAAGCCCAAAAAATACAATTTAAGAAAGTGTGGCCACCCTGATATTAAAAAATGTAATTTAGTTTGAGGGTTAATCTTTGTCCATTAAACCTGGATCAGCTTCTGACGATGAATGAAATGAGATTTTGGCAATATTCAATATTCTCCGTAAGAGATAAGATAAGTAGAAAAATCATTTTGCTCAGGCTTTACCCGTCACCTGCAGGACCCGCTGCTATGAAATACATTGGTTTTATATATCCTGTTTTTCCTTTCGTTATCGTTCTGTTGTATTAAATGTGCCATCTTTGAGCTTGCATACAGCGGTCTTTTTCAGCTTTGCAGCACTGACTAAATTCAGTAACATAAACTTGGTACTGTTCTTCTCCCCTCTTCACAGGCCAGTGAACAGGACATCCTCAAGTATGTTGTAAAGTGGGGCGAACACCAGCTCATCAAGAGGATGGCCGACAGAGGTAACACGCATATGTGACTAGATACACATTAAAGGAATAGTTAATCCAAAAATGTAAAATCTGTTATTTATTTACTCACCCTCACATCATTCCAAACCTTATATGTTGTTGTTTTTTATTGAAAAAACAAAAACAAAAAATGATATACACTGGTGTTCAAAAGTTTGGGATCAGTAAGGTTTTTAATTTTTTTTTTTTTTTTTTTTTTTTTTTAAGAATTCTCTTATACTCATCAAGGCCACATTTACTTGATTAAAAATACAGAAAAAAACTGTAATATTGTGAAATATTATTACAGTTTAAAACAATGGTTTTCTATTTTAATAGATTATGAAATATAATTTATTCCTGTGATGCAAAGCTGAATTTTCTTGAATTTTAATATGCTGATTTATTTATTCCTGTGGGTTTTTTTTCCAGGATTCTTTGAATAAAAAGTTAAAAAGAACAGCATTTATTCAAAATAGAAACCTTTTCTAATAATATAAGTCTTTGCTAACTTTTTTTTTTTTTATCAGTTTACACGTCCTTGGTAAGTAAAATAATTAATTTCATTCAAAAAAGAAAGAAAATAAACATTTCTATTTTAAATAAATGCTGTTCTTTTTAACTTTTAATTTACTAAAGAATCCTGAAAAAAAAAAAAAAGTAAAAAAAAAGTATCACAGGTTCCAACAAAATATTAAGCAGTGCAATTGTTTTCAACATTGATAATAATAAATCAGCATATTAGAATGATTTCTGAAGCATCATGTGACGCTGAAGACTGGAGTAATGATGCTGAAAATTCAGCTTTGCATCACAGGAATAAATTAGATTTTAAAATATATTCACATAGAAAACATTCAAAATCTTTTAATGTTTTTTTTTTTTTTAACAGAAGCTTTGTATGCTTGCATGCTTTATTTCATTCTAAGGCTTTATTTTATTTGAAAAAATAAAATATTATAGTAAAAACTGTAATATTGTGAAATATTATTACAATTTAAAATAACGGTTTACTGTTGCAATAAATTTTAAAATATCATTTATTCTTGAGATGGCAAAGCTGAATTTTCAGCAGCCATTAGTCCAGTCTTCAGTGTTACATGATTCCTCAGAATCATTTTAATATCCTGATTTGCTGCTCAAGAAACAGGTTTGAAAATGCTGCTCTTTTGTGGATAATTTGTTTTTGTTTTTTGTTTTTGTTTTTCTGGAAAGTTCAGAAAGAACAGCATTTATTTGAAATGGAAATCTTTTGTAACATTATAAACATCACTATCATTTTTTGATCAATTTAATGCATCCTTGCTGAATTGAAGTATTAATTTCTTTCAAAAAACTTTTGAACGGTACTGTGTATTTCATTACAAGAATCATTATATAACGTATGTCATACAGTGACAGTCCATAGTGGCCATGTCTGTCAGACTCC
The DNA here is from genome assembly GCA_012976165.1 of Labeo catla. Taxonomy (NCBI): domain Eukaryota; kingdom Metazoa; phylum Chordata; class Actinopteri; order Cypriniformes; family Cyprinidae; genus Labeo; species Labeo catla. The sequence goes on along the minus strand of VONZ01000031.1, from coordinate 1,578,961 downwards.
AAAAGTAGAAAAAATTATGAAAATTTATGAAAAAAATATCATAACATCATAACATAACTTAAATGTGGTCTGTTTGATTTGTCACTACTTTTATGGTGCCATTGGGACCTTGATAGTCTGTGGTCCCCATCCGCCTTCATTGTATGGAAAAGAGCAGCTTGCACATTCTGCTAAACTACTTCTTTTGTGTTTCACGGATGAAAGAAAGTCATATAGGGTTTGGAACGAAATGAAGGTGACAAAGTAATACCAGAATTCTAATTTGTGCCTGAATTATTCCTTCATCTATTCCAAACACACACGTACTTTTCTCTAGGCTGAACTTTTTTCTGTGCCGCTGAATTTGTCCCTGTTTCCACCTCTTGCTATAGATGGTGGTTTGAACTATGCCAGTCTAATGATTTATTCCCCAATCCTCCTAATGTCTAGTAATGACTCTGACTGGCTCAGCGCTGAGAAATCAGGCCAAGTGCTCTGCAATACAGAAGCGTAGCATATGGCTTGCGGCTCCAGACCTGGGTCTGCAATTGCTCTGTGTACCCAACAGAATCAAATATACCCAGACTAACACTATCTTGAACGTTTATAGCCGCTGCCAAACGCAAACACGATCTCTGATTGCTTTTCTCCCAGAACACATTCGAAAGGGAAACAGCAATGTACTGATTCACCTTCATTTTGTCATTAACACTCTTTATACCATGATGCTGATTTGCCGTCTGAGGTGTAGATAGTAATTCAGGGTCCAATGCAGCGCAGCATCCTTCGAGCAGAGGAGCTTAAATTCCTCGCTCAAGGGCACGGCTGCAGTCAGTGGAGCTGCGTGGTGATACCACTAATCCTCTGGAAGCACACACACTCCCACCCATCTTTGTCTAATCTATATTGTGGGCTAGAAAAGTTGGGCCACCGTTACCTCCAACTCAAGTTCTTGTGTGTGTGTGTGTGTGTGTGTTTGAAACCGTGTGTTTCTGTGTGTTCCCCAGAGCCTAACCTGTTAAGTGGTACTGCACATAGTGTGAATAAACGTGGCGTGAAAAGAAGGGATCTGGACCTGGAAGAGCTTAAAGAGATTCTCTCTCCACTGCTGCCTTTCGTCAGAACTGAGCACATATTACCAACCAACAGCGAGGTCCTCTCTGACACTGTGAGTGTGTTTGTATGTCTTCTGTTAATGTATGTCTCTTTTGGTTTATACAGTTTAAACAGGAGCATGAAAGGAGAAGTCCTCTTCCAGAACAAAAATGTACAGATAATTAACTCGCCCCCTTGTCATCCAAGATGTTTGTGTCTTTCTTTCTTCAGTCAGAAAGAAATTGTTTCTTGAGCGAAAACATTTCAGGATTTTCCTCCATATGGTGGACTTCTATGGTGGGCAGGAATTTGAACTTCCAAAATGCAGCCTCAAAGGGCTCTAAATGATCCCAGCCGAGGAAGAAGTGTCTTATCTTGCGAAACAAATGGTTATTGTCTAAAAAAAATAAAAAATGTATATACTTTTTTTTACCTCAGATGCTCGTCTTGTCTAGCTCTGCGATGCGCATGCGAACTCTGTGTAATCCGGGTCAATACAGTTAGGGTATGTCGAAAAACTCCTACATCGCTGCAGAAGTACCGACCCAGTGTTTACAAAGTGAACCGGCAAAGAAGATCAAACGCCCTTTACAAAAAAAAAGGTAAAGCAGCGATGTAGGATGAAGTTGGAGGAGAAAATTAGATGGGAGTTTTTCGACATATTCTAACTGTGTATATATAAATTGTTTCAAAATTAATTTATTTGAAAATAAACGATGGTTTCGCTAGATAGGACCCTTATTCCTCGGCTGGGCCTTTGAAGCTGCATTTAAACTGCGTTTTGGAAGTTCAAACTTGTGGGGACCATAGAAGTCCACTATATGGAGAAAATTCATGAAATGTTTTCCTCAAGAAACAATTTCTTTACGACTTAAAGAAAGACACGAATATCTTGAATGACAAGGGGGTGAGTAAATTATCTGTAAATTTTTGTTCTGGAAGTGGCAGCCACACTAGATTTTAAGAACACCGAATTGCTTTTAAGCTCCATGCAGCTTCTAAAGCTTACCAATGATTCATTTTATTTGATCAAAAATGCAGTAAAAACTAATATTGTGAAATATTTGTACAATTTAAAAGATCTGTTTCTTATTTTTATACATTTTAAAATGTAATTTGTTTTTTTTTTTAAATGTAATTTGTGATGGCAAACTGAATTTTCAGCATCATTACTGCAGTCTTCAGTTTCACATGATCTCTCAGAAATCATTCTAATATGCTGATTTGGTGCTCAAGAAACTTTATATCAGTTTTGAAAACAGGAAAGGAATTTTTACTAACATAAACATTGTCACTTTTGATCAATTTAATTCATCCTTGCTGAATTAAAATATTAATTTCTTTGCAAAAAAAACCTTTTTTTAATAGTACTGTGTATTATATTACAAGAATCATTATGTAACGTTTTTCATACAGTGACAGTCCATAGTGGTCATGTCTGTCAGACTCCAATTTAAACAGGAGCATTATGGGGGCACTCACACTAGATATTTTGAAATATTTGGAGTTGCTAAGATTTTTTAAATCTTTAAATATTGTATCTTTAAATATTTTAAATCTTTAAATACATTAAATATTCAAATAATATTTTAACATATTAAAATATTACTTTTTTTTTTTTTATCAGCGGTGGCATATTAAATGGAAAAATTACAGTAAAGATATATATATAACAAGATTTTTTTTAAATGAATGCTGTTCTTTTGACATTTCAGTGCAAAGAATCCTGAAAAAATGGTTCATGCTTTTCACACAAATATTAAGAAGTAATGTTTCTCCAGTAGCAAATCAGCATATTAGAATAATTTCTGAAGGACCATGTGACACTGATACTGAAGCAATGGCTGCTAAAAATTCAGCTTTGGCATTACAGGAATAAATTACATTTTAAAATAAAAACACAATTTTTATCATGTAAAACAGCATTTCATGTTACAGTTTTTACTGTATTTTTGGTCAAATAAATGCAGACCTGAAGAGCATAAGAGGCTTTTTCTTAAAAAACAGTTGTTTGTTTAATAGTGTTCTTTTAAACATTTTATAAAAATACGTAAATCAGATGATGTGTGAACCACATCATGTGAACCAGTGTTTAGATCCTATATTCGTCGTCCTATAGTTTTTTTTTCTTAAACATAAACATCTAAACTAAACTGTTTAGCATCATTCTGTGATTAATATGCTTATATACCAGCTATGAATGTACAGGAAGTGAATGAATATAAAACTCTGAGTGCTCTTTAGTCTGTAAAATGCACAGCCACAAGCCAAATGACTAACATGTTACTTTCCAGTACAGCACACACTGAATAAAAATGACAAAAATGGTAATATTGATTGATGTATGAATGGCTACATGCTCTGATTCTCAGTACTGCTGAGGATGTAATTTGCTAGAGAGTAAGAAAACAGATACCCCTATGTGCTAATGCTCCAGCAAATTACATCATCTTTCCACCGTTCTTCTTGACCGCTCTCTTCAAGTATCGGTAAAGACTTTTCCCCTGCTTTTAACAGATGAAGAGGGGTCTGATCAGCACCCCTCCCTCTGACATGCTGCCCACTGCGGAGGGAGGCAAAGCCAACGCCTGGCTCCGCCAGAAGAGTGCTGGCATTTATGTCCGCCCACGCTTATTCTCTCCTTATGTGGAGGAGGCCAAGGTAGGACACACTTCCTCACCTCACATACTGTAACATTACAATGAACTAGTGAAGGCAGAAAAAGGTGATTAAAAATAAAATTATACACCTATTTATTAAATATCTCTATGCATGTCATTTCTTTTAAAATACAACTTTAATATTACAAGGTAAAATTATTTTTTAAAAAAGTACATTTTTAAATGTTACAAATTTATAGAATGCATTTGTAGGATGTGAATTAAACTTTGTGTTTTCCTCCAGGCGGTTTTGGAGGAGATGATGGTTGAGCAGACCGACCTGGTCAGGCTGCGCATGGTTCGTATGTCCAACGTACCCGACACACTCTACATGGTAAACAATGCCGTCCCCCAGTGTTGTCACATGATCAACCACCAGCAAATGGCTGGCAGCCAGACTGCTCCACCGTCTGTGGTTGCTAACGAGATACCAGGTGGGTTAAGTGCTCATTCATGCCTTGTAATGATGTAATGTTTCAGCCGATCTTTAAACCTAGGCACATTATATCTGTATGAAATACACACTACCAGTCAAATGTTTTTGAAAAGTAAGCTTTTAATGTTTTTTAAAGAAGTCTCTTCTGCACACCAAGTCTTCATTTATTTGATCCAGTGATGCAATTAAATGAAGCAAAAGCAGTAAGCAGTTGTGAAATATTTTTACTATTTGAAATAAGTTTTCTATTTGAATATATTTTTGAGTATATTAATTTATTTATTTATTTATCAAAATATATTTACATTTATAAAATGTAATTTATTCCTGTAATCAAAGCTTTTTTTTATTTTGATTATTGTCAGTATTTAAAAAGGTAGTAATTTTCTTTGAATAGAAAAAATCAAAGATCAGCATTTATCTGAAATAAAAAAAAAAGCTTTTGTAACATTATACACTATACCATTCAAAAGCTTGGAGTCAGTTTTGTTTTAATTTAATTTAATTTAATTTTTATTATTTTATTTTATTTTGTGAAAGAAATTATAGAAATTATTACTTTTACTGAGCAAGGATGCTTTAAATTGATCAAAAAAGATGATTAAGACATTTATAATGTTTTCAAAAGATTTCTATTTCAGATAAATGCTGTTCTTCTGAACTTTCTATTCATCAAAGAAACCAGAAAAATTATTCTGATCTTGTGTTGTTCTATTTTAATAATAAATGTTTTTGAGCAGCAAATCAGAATATTAGAATGATTTCTGAAAGATCATGTGACTGGAGCAATGATGCTAAAAATTCAGCTTTGAAATCATAAATTGGAATAAATTACACTTTAAAATATATTCAACTAGAAAACAGTTATTTTAAACACTAAAAACATTTCAAAATTGTACTGTTTTGCTGTACTTTGGATCAAATAAATGCAGGCTTGGTGAGCAGAAGAGACTTTAAAAAACATTAAAAATCGTACTGTTCAAAAACTTTTGACTGGTAGTGTACATGATTGTGGTGTTTGTGAGATTGACTTGTTTTATCAAGTCATTTTAGAGAGATTGCGAATTAAGTTCACAGAGTTCAAGTAGATCATGTCCTAATCTAGATGTAGTCGCAAACCCCATAAATCATACCATGAGACATTGTTTTCTCAAGTTAATTTTGCTGTTCTTTTGCAAGAAGCAATTCAGTGTTTTTTTTAGATATATATAATGTGAGTGGGAACATTGGCTTTGTGTGTTGGCAAGCTTTGTGATCCTGTGGGTGTTATATAAAACAATTCAACACCAATTTAACAAAACTCTTCTGTTTATTGTCTTATATGCCCATCTTGTATTAATGTTGTTTATCAGCTATAAAATATCGTTAACTGCTGGGCTTATTCATCTGTATTTGCACATTAAAGAAGTCATCTGTTTTCCTTTTATCACCCTGTCTTTCAGTGCCCAGGTTGGCAGTAGTGAAGGAAATGATCCGTAGGCTGCAGGAGCTGCGTCACACGGACCAGGTGCAGCGAGCGTATGCTCTGAACTGCGGTGAGGGCGCCACAGTCAGCTATGAGCTGCAGATCCGTGTGCTCCGAGAGTTTGGCCTACCTGATGGGGCTGCAGAACTCCTACAGGTAACCCAGCACATCCTGTTTGCGTGGAAACTGACAAGTGTTGCTATGGCTACCGTGGATCTCTCTCTGACTTTCATGTCAGTTACTATTAACCCCAGATTTGGATGAATACAATTTATTTTCCAGTGATTGCAGGCACTTGTACTGATTTTGTTCAAGTAAAGAAAGATTGAAAAGGGAGAATTTTGCTATTCAGATTTGAGCACTCTTTCAGTGCATTGCAAATTGTGTGTGTGTGTGTGTGTGTGTGTGTGTGTGTGTGTGTGTATATATATATATATATATATATATATATATATATATATGGGATCAGTTTTAATATTTTAAGAAGTTTTTTTTTTTTTTACTCATTAAGGCTGCATTTATTCCCTTTAAAATACACAGAAACCATAATATTGTGAAATAATATTTCCATTTAAAACGTTTTTCTACTTTAATGTTTTAAAATATAATTTATTATACCTTTTTATTTTAATATATTTCAACAATTTATTCTTGTGATGGCAGGAAAATACACATTTCTTTTCTAACTTATCACTTCACATACCAAAAAAAAAAGTTAAAGACCTTTTACAGTAATTTGAGCTATAGTTTAATCAGAATGCAATGTGTATTTGCAATCCGGCACATTTTGGATGAGAGTACTTCATCACTCCCCGATATTTTGACTAGCATGTTACTCCAGTTACTGTGAAGTTCCCTGAGCTCTTGAACTGCTGTGATATCGTGTTATTCCCACCATTAAGTGACCAGTGAACCTACGCTGAATAACTTAGAAGAAGTCAAAGACTCTTCAGCATACCAGACAGCCTATTAAGTTTCATTTTTGAAGCATGTCTAGCACGAACAAGCCCTCACGGTTACATGTGCTGTGTTTCAGAATCCGCACAAATTCTTTCCCGAGGAGCGCTTTGGAGACGAGAGTCCCGTCCTGGCCTTGCGCCAGTCAGGTCGCTGCCGGGTCAACAGTACACCAGCTGTGGAGAGCATGTTCACTGACCTGGAGGCTCTGGTGGGCTTCCACCCCCCTCTGCCCCCTCCTCCTCCACCCTATCATCCCCCGACCACCCCGGGCCATGGCCAGCAGCAGTATAAAACGGGCTGGAGACCTCGAGTCCCCACGCAACCTCCCTCCAGATCTTTCTCCTACCCCTGCAATCACGCACTGCTTCATAGGCAGCCATCTTCCAAGATGAGCAGCCCAGTCTACCCACCAGGAGCCAAGCCTTTGCCTCCGGACTGCACTAATGCACAGGGGAGGAATCTTCATCCTGACAAGCAAATGGTGATTATTTTATATTAATATTATTTTTTTTTTATTGGGGATGTAACAATATCAAAATCTCACAATATGATAATATCTCAATATAAATTACATTTTAAGTTAAATTCTTCTATCTAATGCACTTTAAGAGCTCCAACCCATGTTTTTAACTAACAAAACTCAAGTCAAAAAAAAAGTCAGTGAACTGACTTGTGAACTTTAAAGGGGACTCAACTCTCTTTTTATTCGTACTGTCTCAGTCTAAATTACATTCACACTGATGTTTTAGAAGCCAAACTAATTACAATATAATAATAATAACCGCAATTTTGTATTGTTGTTATTCCTATGACAGTAATAGCTGTATATTGTAAAACAGTTGCACTGTAAAATAAATGAAAATGAATATTTCATAGGTATATTTTCCCTTTACACTACAGTAGGGGAATTACAATGCTTCTTTCCTAATTTCTACACTTGAAAGAGATATTTTGAATTTGGACTGCAGTAACGTTACCCATTTAGCTGTCAACAATTCATGCTGCACTTTTAGGCATTTATTTTGACGGAAATGGCAGTAGAGCTTTTATTTTGGCTGAAAACTCCAGCTTTAGTGAAAAGAGGCTTACAAAAATGTGTCTCGCTACAAATCTAGTGAAATGCTGTAATCACCTGCCGCAAAAATTAAGCATAACTGGTGGCCGTTGCGTTCCCAAATGTGCACTAAACTCACAGCACATGCAATAAACGAGTTCACTGCATTCATTCACTGTGAACTGAGCTGTTCTGAGGCGCGGAAAACACAGGATAATGAGCTGAAAATGCGCAGTGAAAACAAACTTCACATAAGACGTTTAAATGTATTTTGAAAACTACACTTTTTGCCTGGAAGACCTATCGTTCATATCACGTCACCACAGTGATATCGAGATATTGATAATACTGTTACATCCCTATTTTTTGTATAAATGCGTAGATTTGTGTAGGATTTGGTTATGAACTGCCATATTATTTTGTTTAAATAAATTTGTTTAAAAAAAATTTAAATAGTGAATTTGGGCATTACAGCATTATAATGAACAGTATGAAAAATGTAGAGTTTTGCTAATCTACATGCTCTAATTTATTCTAAGAACATGGAGCCTGTTATCAACGAGTTCATGCCGGACATCGCCATGGGTGTTTCGGCAATGAGCCTGAAGGAGCGGCGCCTTCCGGAGGTCTCCATGGAGGTGGAGAGTCACGAAGCCCACCCTCACCATTCAACAGCTCCTCCAATGTCCCACAGCTACTCCAGTCGGCACCCGCATTCCTCCCGCAAGCGGCACGCTGCCGAACCCAAGCCTGAAGGCCCGCAGCCTGACTTCCCAGATCTCTACGAGTTCCCAGGCCGCCACGTGCCTCCCTACAGCGGACCGGACCTGTACATCCACGGCCGTCAGGCAGGTGGTGGTGCACCACCCCCGTCCTACTCCGAGGCTTCAGAATCCCTCCGCCTGGATGTGCTGGAACAGCCTCCGCAGAGACTAGACTTGGCAATCGTCTCGCAAGGGGGCGTTGCACAAGGGGTGCAAAGGTCGTGGCCCATAAACGAGACGGACCTCACCTGTGGGCTTGGGCCCTCCACAGAACAGTATGAGGAATGGCCTACGGGTCGTCGACCTGCTCCAGAAGGAATGGGGCTTGGCTTAGGGGCGAACGTTGGGTCTGGGGACGAGGGAGGCTTGGGCGCCCGAGACCGCAGGTCGCCCAGCAAACCCGAATACCCCTACAGGAAGTCTGCTCTCTGACCCCTGATTAAAAAAAGAGACTGAGGACTGGTTTAAATGCTAAATGTAAGCTAACAGGTGAGGCACCAGCAGTCCTGCACTTTGTGTTCTTTTGAGGGCCGACAGTATCTTGAAGTGTTGAACGCCCATAAGCTGCGTGAGTGGCTGCTTTTTTGAAGGGTAAAGGGAGATGATATGTATACTGCGCTGGATAGGTTTTAAACCCAGTAGGGAGTGAGGAGAGCTTGGTTTGGTTGTGTGCACCCGGAAAAGAGATCAAAAATGCTAAATATTTTAATCCGAGGCATCCAAGGACTTCATTAAACGGCCCTGCAAGTTTCATTGTTCTGTATATCCGAATATATACTTTCATTTCCCTGAACAGACTATGATGAGTGGAGAAATATACATTCATCTAGATGCACAGATTTTGTTCCTTAGGAGTAAATTGAAAAAATATGAAGGCAATAAGTTGCAAACTCATTACTTTGTCTAGTCCTTGACAAACAGCTCCATCTTCTTTTGAGGGCAGAGTGGCAGTAATAGCTCGTGTAATCTGCCGCATTCGCCGGCTTTTACATTAGCCTATGCAATTTAAGAGCCGAGATGGAACATAAAAGGGAAAACAAATGAAATCCCCTGTCTCCTATGAGGCAACTTATCAGGCATAACAATGGCACAGATGCACCATTAAATGTGAATGGGGCTTTGTTTTAGCGTGTTTCACAACTCAGATCTGCAGATTCATTCCAGAGTATTTAACTTTAACTTTAAAAACTATCTGTACGCTCAAACAAAATTTTGGCATCCTCTTTCACGTTTAGTTTTCTCATTCCAAGGCTGCAGCTGGTGGCATTCCTGAGAGACTACGAATATGGGTTGATCATTATCAGCCTCGTTCTCCAGAACCGTGCAGGACGCTCAACCAAACCAAACTCACGCCACATCCTCAGTCCTCGGGTTCAGCGGGACGACAGAAGTCCATGGGAGGGAGTTCATTAGCTTTTCTGCGCTACTTCTGTCAGCAGATGACCAACAATTATGATGTCATGAACAGGCTTTGCAAAAAAAGAGAATTCTTGGAAGTGTCATGGATTTAGACACAAGTATTTACTTTTGATTTGTTACACAACACTTTAGGAAACAATATCATACACACTGCTGCACACCCTAACTATAGATGAAGTGACTTATTTTAAGCTTTTTTAGCCTCCGAAATACCTGTATTCTTAAATAACTGTGCAATAGTGCAGCTTTTTCATTTTAAATATTCATTTAGCTTTCTTCTCCTTACAATAAGAATTTCTCAGATTATACTGACACAGCAAATATGCAGGCTAGTTTACCTAAAATGCTAATTCTGTCCTCGTTTACTCGTCTTCATGTAAAAGATATTTTGAAAAACTGTTTTTGTCTTTACAGTCAAAGTCAATGGGGTCCAAAAACGTCAACATTGGACCCCATTGACTTTCACTGTACGGACTAAAAAACCTTTAGGTATGCTTTTAACTATCTTTTGTGTTCTGCAGAAAGAAAATATGTCATATAGATTTGAGCATCAGGGTTAGTGAACGATAAAAGAATTTGCATTTTGGGTGAACTGTCCCTTTAAGATAATCAACAATAGCCTTTCCCCACAAGTGATGATGGTACTGTATTCTCACACGCTCTTAAATATTATATAACAATCTCTTGTTGTATTAGACCAGATGGGAGTTCTGTTGAACATCCAAACTGCATCCATCCTACATTCTTCACTTCGAGTGCTTCTTTCTTTGGAGCACAAGAAGCGCTTTATTGGTTGAAAGCACAACGTACTAAGAATGAGAAATACCAAGAATGTCATTTTATTTCTTGTCAGATAGTGCTCAGACAATTCATAGTTAAAGGCTTGAGTTTCAGTTGGATGGTCAATCACATTTTTTTTCGACTGTTACGAACACAGTTAGACCAAAGATGAGTTTGGGAGGATGTTTGTGTTGCTTGGTGAATCCCTGAAGCATTTTCTCTACCAGGTTTCTTTGCCTCCTAGCAAGTTGAACTGAAACCATTGGGTTGAGATTCATGTTTGTTACACAGACTCTTTGGTGACTGTGTCCATAGAAGGAACATTTATCATCAATTGATTTTTATCGATCTCTCCCCAGGCACTTTGACTTACAGAGATGGCCTTAAAAGTTGATGTAGGGTTATCTGTATCTGTAGTTACGGCCTTAAGACCTAACCTTGGGTGACGCGGTTCTTCATCATCTTCATCTTGCAAAAAGGTCTTCTGTGCCAGAGACACTCTACCTCTGACCAGCTTCTCTCAACATATTTTAATCATTTTGATTTTCCTCTTTATATTCTTTTCAACTTATTCAGACCTCGTGAGCTTCACCTTGAACATTTGTCATTGAGAGACCAGAAGCAACAGCTGGAAGTCAGATTTTTGTAAGGTTCCTCTGTCTTTTCTTAACACTTGCTGTTTTATTAGAACTTGACAGCACCATTAAAGGGATAGTTCACCCAAAAAGAAAATTCTGTCATTAATTACTCACCCTCGTGCCATTCCAAACCCGTAAGACCTGCGTTCATCTTCAGAACGCAGATTAAGATATATTTGATGAAATCCAAGAGCTTTCTGACACTCCATAGACAGCAAGGGTCCTATCATGGTCAGGGCACACGAAACGTAGTGGCTCAATCGTAATTTTACGAAGCTACAAGAATACTTTTTTGTGCTTAAAAAAAAAAAATACCATTTTTTTTTCAAAACTCAGAGGAGAAGATTTGTTGAATGAGGTCAGTATTTTTGTTTTTTTTACGCACAAAAAGTATTCTCGTAGCTTCATAAAATTACAGTTGAACCAATGATGTCACATGGACTATTTTGTCCAGAAAGGTACCAAGAACTTGGACCTTGACCTTGGTAGGACCCTTGCTGTCTATGGAGTGTCAAAAAGCTCTCGGATTTCATCAAAAATATCTTAATTTGTTTTCCAAGATAAACGGAGGTCTTACGAGTTTAGAATGACATGAGGGTGAGTAATTATAACAGAATTTTCATTTTTGGGTGAACTAACCCTTCAAGATATTAGTGCACAAAGTGAGGACAGTGCCATCTTGCACTCCATTAACTCCATCACAGGTGTTTTTATGCCAGTAAGCTGTGTTTTTCTCCATCTACCCTTGGTTGTTCTTCAGAAACGTTAGCTGCGTGATGCAGTAGGAGTCCTCCTGGACTCCTACGGCAGCCCACCTCTGAGTCAGGCCTGAAAGAGTCATGTACCCTGAGTGGGAGAGCTCCAGTTCGGCGTCCCGCAAAGCTTCAGAGAGTCAGATCCAAAAATAGATTTAATGTAGACCCTAGCTGGGGTGCAAGCGATCTCCTCAGAGAGTTGAAGTCAACTGAATTGGACTGAGATTGGTAGGAGGCTGTTTGTGTCCTCTGAATTTCAAGGACGTAGCTCTGCAGTTAGCTCTTTACACCAGGCTTATTAGATACAGTTGAGATCAAACTTTTACATACACCTTAGAGAATCTGCTAAATGTTAATTTTACCAAAATCATACAAAATGCATGTTATTTTTTTGTTTAGTACTGACCTGTATAATATATTTTACATAAAGACATTTACATATAGTCGACAAGAGAAAATAAGTTAAATTTATAAAAATGACCCCGTTCAAAAGTTTACATACACTTGATTCTTAATACTGTGTTGTTACCCGAATGATCCGCAGCTATTTTTCTTGTTTAGTGGTAGTTGTTCATGAGTCTGTTGTTTGTCCTGAAAAGTTAAACTGCCCGCTGTTCTTCAGAAAAATCCTTCATCCTTCAAATTTCTTTGGTATTTCAACATTTTTGTGTATTTGAACCCTTTTCAACAATGACTGTATGATTTTGAGATTCATCTTTTCACACTGAGGACAACTGAGGGACTCACATGCAACTATTACAGAAGGTTCAAACACTCACTGATGCTTCAGAAGGAAAAACAATACATAAAGAGCTGGGGGTGAAAACTTCTGAACTGTATTAAGATGTGTACATTTTTGCCTAAATATATTATTTTTTTTCCATTTATTACTGCACTTCAGACACTACAGAAGATAAATACTTGTTTCCCAGAAGACAAAATAAGTTAAATTTACCTTGTTCTTAATACATTGTGTTTCCTTCAGAACTATCAGTGAGCATTTGAAGCTTCTGTAACAGTTGCGTATGAGTCCCTCAGTTGTCCTCAGTGTGAAAAGATGAATCTCAAAATCATACAGTCATTGTTGGAAAGGGTTCAAATACACAAAAATGTTGAAAAACCAAAGAATTTGTGGGATCTGAAGGATCTTTCTGAAGAACAGCGGGCAGTTTAACTGTTCACAACAAACAAGGGACTCATGAACAACTATCACTAAAAAATCATTCAGGTAACAACACAATATTACGAATCAAGTATATGTAAACTTGAGTCATTTTTATTAATTCAACTATTTTGTCTCGTGGACTGTATGTAAACATCTTTTATGTGAAATATCTTATTCAGGTCAGTACTAAATAAAAAATAAAATGCATTTTGTATGATCCCTCTTATTTTGGTAAAATTAAGATTTTGCAGGTTCCGCAAGGTGTATGTAAACTTTTGACCTCAACTGTACATGAAGATCTTCAGACTTTTCCATTGGCATATAACAAGCTTGATATTGTTGTATCTGTGGTTCTCTCAAAATGCAATGCGTCACAGCCTACTTAAGCCTTCCTTCCCTGACCTCATTCCGCAGCAAAAAGAGGACGAGGGAACCAACTACTCACCACTTTCATTCAGAACAAAAAGATACTTGTTTCACAGAGTGACTATATGTCACCTTGCAGATCCTCCAACGAAGACTCGATCTACTTGTCACGCGAGTAGTTTTACCACCAGCTCACACATTCTCCTTTTGATGTTTCAGAAGCTCTTGTCAAAGAAAAGTCTCAGTTGTGCGGCTTTGTAACTCAGTATTTTTGAGCTGTTGGTCCATCCTTCTGCACCAATGCCGTTTTGAATTGGGTCGTCCTTCGGTCTGATGAGCAAAGACCTCTCGGTCTATTTTTTTATTTCCAGTTTTATGCAACAGTTGCATGTTAGTTCAGATTTTCCAGGCGACTGTTACCTGTAACTCGGAGCGTCGAGTAATTGGCATCAGCTCTTCCCTTCGAGGCAGCCGAGAGGAGATCTGAGGTTTGTCATGTCATTCTAGCGAATCGCACTCGTGATCCAAAACCGACAGATGGATATTTAGGCCTACTGCTGCTACTCCGAGGTTTTCCTGCCAGCGGAGAACATTATTTCTTGACGTCAATGCCGATCCCAGCGATCTAGTCCCATGTAGACCCAGCCATGCCTTAATCTTAAGGGGGAGGTTAGGAAAACTCCTAGGTTAGGATCGCCTTCGCCTCTGCTATACTCAGGCCATTTTGAACTGCTAAAGTCATTTATTTCATGTCCTGAAACACCAGATCATTTTGAGGGTGTGTTTTGATTGCTGCAAAAGTCAGTGCACAGTTTGAAGGTATTATTTTGTATTCGATATGCACACTGACCTCATAATTAATACATTTCTATCACAAATGCTATTTGTGGTCATTTGGGTTTTGTCAGATTTGTGGGTTGCTTGCCTGAGAGACTGTTAGGGAATGAATTGGAAATGCATTTGAGCTCCCAGATGAGAAGCTCGAAGCATTGTTTATAGCTGGCATGTTGTTTGGCGTTAATTTTTCATTGCTTCAGAATAATGGGTTTGTTTTAGAGGGGCGGAATGAATTTGGCCACCGTACTTGACATAACCTTAAACCGAGGAGTAAAAGCTAGAACAGATGAAGGTACCCATTGCACTAAATTTTTATGATGGCGATATGCGTAACGTTTGTTGTGGAATAGCGCCCTCTGTTGGCGCTTGGTTTATTTTGACTGAAACGTCTGTTTATTGAGTTTTAGAGTCATTGGTCTTAAACGTTCATTCCTAATCCTTTTAGTATATCTGCATGGCATTGCGTTATTTATCTCCAAAGTGCCGCAAGGCTGAACTGAACTGAACTGAACTGAAGGTTTGTGTTTTGGATGTGTGAGAGGCAAGGGAAGTTGTGTTTGCAGACTTATAAGTCGAGATCTCCAGGTTCTCTCTTGTGCTATCTCTCTTACGGAGACGATATAGTGCCTTCCCTGCCTGAGGCTGGGCTTCCTCCACACCCCTTTTGTCTTATGCAAGCCCTTTCTACAAACCTCTGTTAAAGCGTCTCTTTGTAATACTGTAGCCAACGCTTAGTGTGCATAATGTTTAATTTGTCTTTTCGTTTCTTCGAAAGATATTTTTCAAGATTTTTGGTACCTTTGATCACAGGCCTCAGAAATATGGTGTTTTGTTGTATGTAAAATGTAAAGTTTTTTATAAATATATATAAAACCTGCGATATCTATTTGAGAGTTTGTGTGTGTATATATACACGCGCACACAAACCAAAAAAAAAAGCATTCTTTTGTGGAGTTGTGGAAAGTGTCTATTTTTCTATTCTTTTCATTGGCCGGTGTAGTTATGAACTTTACTCTGCAATTAGTTGACTAATGTCTTGGAAATAAATAGTTTTGAGTTATAATAATGGTGTGTGTGTTTTGCTGTTTGTTCGTTTTCATTCATTCTAAGCTGCCAGATGAGCAGTGAGTAACACCTTGCCATTAGTGGGAAAAGGGAAAGGGGGAAACACAGCGGGTCTCATTCACCAACCACACAATCTATACAGAAATGTTTTCATGCAGAAATCATGATTGGGTTCCCACTGAAATTTACAATAAATTTAAAACTGAAACAATGCCTGTGCAAAATCTCACAAGCCTGGAAGCCTTAAAAACAGGCATTTATTAAACTATATAAATAATGTGGAAAGCCCCTATGGATATTGTTTGGGCCCGTTTATGTAAATTACTACTGTAGCTGCAGGCACTCCTTCCCTCAGATTGATCGAGCTTCAGTAGCATTTAAAACTTTTACCCATGACTTGTCTGAACATACCTGAAAGTTGAATTGGGACTGAAATCATAGTTTGTTTGTTTTTTGTTTTTTTAAAGTGTTTTTAAAGGTATAGTGCACCCAAAAATTAAAATTACCCCATCATTTACACACCTTCAAGCAATCCTAGGTGTATGGAAGCCTGTTTCTGCCACTGAATAAAAAATTAAAAAAAAGGTTTTTGTGACTTATCTCACAATTCTGACTTTTTTCGCAGAATTGTGAGATATAAACTCACAATTGTGAGAAATAAAGTCAGAATTGCAAGATATAAACTCACAATTCTGACTTTTTTCTCGCAATTGCGACTTTTTTTTCCTCAGAATTATAAAATACAAACTCGCAATTGCAAGTTATAAAGTCCAGTTATGAGGAGAAAAAAAAGACTGATATGTTCAGAGAATTGCAAGTTTATATCTCACAATTCTGCAAACAAAGTCAGAATTGTGAGATAAGTTGCAAAAACCTTTTTTTAAATGTTTTATTCAGTGGCAGAAACGGGCTTCCATATAGGTGTATATGGCTTTCTTTTTTCAGATGGAAACAATCAGAGTTACATAAAAAAAAAAAAAAATGTCCTGGCTCTTCCGAGCTTTACAATGGCAGTGAATGGGTGTTGAGATTTTGAAGCAAAATAAAGTGCAACCATCCATCATAAAAAGTACTCCATACTTCTCCGGGGGTTAATGAAGGCCTTCTGAAATGAAGCAATGTGTTTATATAAGAAAAATGTCTATATTTAAAACTTTATAAACCATAATCTCTAGCTTCCGCTAACTGTCGTACATGCAAAAAATGTCAGAGGATTATGATTATAAGCCAAGCGGAGACTTTTTTTGTTGTTGTTTGTTTGCTGTAAACAAAACTTTGTTCTTGTGAGACTAGCATGTTCTCAGAAAATTTACGCTACATCCTACGTCATCCACTGGAACGCCACTCTCTCATAAATGTGCCTACGACAGTTAGCGGAAGGTAGAGATTACGGTTTATAAGGTTTTAAATATGGATTTTTTTTTTTTTACACAAATGCATCGATTCACCTCAGAAGGCCTTTATTAACCCCTCGGAGCTGTGTGGAGCACTTTTTATGATGGATGGATGCACTTTATTTGACTTCAAAATCTCAACACCTATTCACTGCCATTATAAAACTCGGATAAGCCAGTACACCACACAGCTCCAGGGAGTTAATAAAGGCCTTCCAAAATAAAGCAATGTGTTTGTATAAGAAAAATATCCATATTTAAAAATTTTAAAGTTTATAAGCCATAAACTCTAGCTTCTGCTAACTGTCGTACATGTGAACATGTCTGAGGATTTCAATAAGCCAAGAAGAGACTGTTATTCCTTTGCTGTAAACAAAACTTGGTTCTCACGAGACTAGCATATTTTCAGCAGAACTTCCGCTTACATCCTACGTCATCCACTGGAATGCAGCTCTCTTATGAATGCACATATGACAGTTAGCGGAAGCTAGAGATTACGGCTGATAAAGCTTTAAATATGGATATTATTCTTACAAAAATGCATCAATTCACTTCAGAAGGCCTTTATTAACTCCCAGAGCTGTGTGGAACACTTTTTGAGATGGATGGATGCACTTTATTTTGCTTCAAAATCTAAACACCCATTCACTGCCATTATAGAGCTCGGATGAGCCAGTACTCCACACGGCTCTAGGGCGTTAATAAAGGCCTTACAAAATGAAGCAATGTGTTTGTATAAGAAATCTTTAAGCTAAGTGTCGTACGGGCGAAAATGTCTTCACCAAGAAGAGATTGTTTTTCCTTTGCTATAAACAAAACCTGGTTCTCGCGAGACTAGCATATTCTCACTGAAGCTTACGCTATGTCTGCATCCTACATTATCCACTGGAACGCCACTCTCATGAACGCATTGTACAACAGTTAGCGAAAGCTAGAAATGAAGGTTTATAAACTTTTAAATATGGATATTTTTCTTACACAAAAGTGTCGCTATGCTTCCGAAGGCCTTTATTAACCTCCTGTAGCCTTGTGGAGTACTTTTATAATAGATTGATGCATTTATTGGACTTCAAAATCTCAACAGCCATTCACTGCCATTTTAAAGCTTGAAAGAGCCAGGACATTTTTTTTATAGGACTCTCATTGTATTCATCTGAAAGAAAAAAAAAAAAAAAAGTCATATACACCCAGAATGGTTTTAGGGCGAGTAAAACCATGAGGTCATTTTCATTTTTGGGTTAACTAACCCTTTATGTCTAGTGGCCTTGATCAGTTTTTTACCCATTGAAATATCAGGTATGAGGAAATTCATTCCTGACCTAATGAAATGTAAACACGGAAACAATTCCTAGGATAAACTGAGACATACGTCACAGGGCCCAAATGTATTACCATGTTTATTTCTCAAAGATAGGACATTAAAAAGTAACAGAATCTACAAACAAAACAGGTTAAAACAAGATAAAATGAATAAAGCGTTACTAGACAATTCACAATTGCAACTGAACAACCTGAAAAAGGGCTTGCGTAGGTTTGTTATCTAAACAGATTTTTCCAATAGGCTGTAGAACTATTTACCCTGACATACATGAATGTGAATATTTGCCGTCTCATCAGAACAGAACGAATACTGACCGCAGTCATGCGATTGTGACTTCCCCAACAGCCTTCTGTAAATAACGGCACCATTTTAAATTGCTTAAAAGATAGAAGAGCTCCTGAGGATTGACTGTAATTCCTATTTCTATGACATTATAGAAGTGCTTTATTGTAAATCCATAGTTTTTAATCTTTCCACAATGTATCTGGACACTGAGAGTCAATTGACATGCTGAACCGAACGTCATCTCAAACTCAAGCCCTGTTTGAAATGGCCGGATTATAAGAAAAGAATTACAGCTACATCTTTGGAAACACAGAACTTGTAATACATCACTATACAAGGTCAAAATCATACAGGGTTATGAGGGCCTGAATTTGACCTGCATATTTATTTTACAAAACCAGGGGTGGCTTTGAAATTAACAGACTTTGGGGGGGAAATAATACATGTAGGATTGGATGTAGCTGGTATGTTTGAAGTGGCAGGGTGAAGGGTGGTTTAACTGCAGTAATACTGGCCTGCGTCGGCTCTTCGTCTCTTGCGGCTTTGCTGCTGCTCGAAAAAATGACGGATGTCCTCAGGTGTCACCACCTAAACAAGCAAGGAGGAGAAAATGAACACTAGACACTACAAACTTCTGTTTAACTAAAACATTTAAACAACCTACCTTTCCTTCTGCAGCAAATCGCTGCAGGTAGTCCTTCAACTCTGTCTTCATATCATTATATTCTGAGAAAAATGAAATGCGAGTTTCACAGTTAATATGACGTTTCATGTCAGTCAGAAAACTAAACGCATGAAATCGCTAACCATGGATAATCTCCAGCTGCTGAACCCGATTTAGGTTGTTAAGGGCCGACATCAAGGGGTCACGACCCTCGGCTCCACCTGCTTGTTCAGCCTGCTCTGTAGACTTGCCCTTGTTCTCATACGCCAGGACAGTGTCCATCTCATCCATAAGAAAAGACACCCCTGCATCTGCATAGAGGACCTAAGCAAAGACCAGAAACAATATTGTGTTTTTCATACAGAATCGCTCTTAAGAATGACAGCAGTATTTTCTAGTAAATCTCCTCTGTAATGCATGTCTTTGAGCTGTACCTTGCAGTCGCCGCAGGTGCAGAGTTTCGTGCGCCAGGCAGATGGCCAGAACACGGCGCCCTGTGGAGTCCGGCTCTTCCCTGTGGCCTTCATTTCTCTCAGCCTGCAACCTGAGCACGAACCCTCCTCTGAGGAACCTTCAGTTTCTTCCTGGTGTTTCCGCTTACAGGCGGATGTCCCGTTGACCTGCACCTGACGGCAGAAAGAAGGTCAACAAATCTTCATCACTGATTCCTTTCTTATTGTGCAGATTGTTAAAATCATTTTAATTTCTCAGTCATGCAGCTGAATTGGCATTCTTGCTAAGAGCAACAAAACAATGTGGTGCAAATGTGGTTTAGCTCAATTCCTACAAATTATGGCTTAACTGAGACAGATGACGCATATGAGATGAACCAATTCCCCAATGAAAACTCTTTCAGACGTGCATCGTCTAAGAGAACTACTGCCACCTTGTGGTGAGACTTTAAAACAAAGGCAAATCTGTCTAAAACGTTGAATGGCTTCAAACACTTATTTAATACAAGTAGAAGATTAAAAAAAGGGGGGTAGTTCAGCCAAAAGTGAAAATTCTGTCATTAATTACCTCATTTCGTTCCAAAACTGTAAGACCTTCATTCATCTTCAAAACACAAATTATTTTTTATTAAATCCGAGAGTTTTATGACCCTGCATAGACAGCAACACAACTACCACATTCACACAGGTCGAACCACTGATGTCACATAGATTATTTTAAAGATGTTCTTACAACCTTTCTTGGCCTTGAACGTGGTTGCATTGCTGTCTATGCAGGGTCAGAAGCTTTCGGATTTCATTAGAAATACCTTAATTTGTGTTCTGAAGATGAACAAAGGTCTTACGGATTTGGAACGACATGAGGGTGAGTAATTATGACAGAATTTTCATTTTTGGGTGAACTGTCCCTTTCAATTTGGCTGTCTGCAATAAAATGGACTGAGCAGGAATCAATGGAACAAAAATGCCATGTTATGATTCATCCTCTTATTTAGAGACAAGAAAACGGACACATTACAGCAGACAGTAAGTACCTTCTCATCTCCAGGGCTCTTCGGGTTCTCATTTTTAATCTTCTTCTCATCTTCATCATTTTCTACCTCCACCTTCACATCCTCCTCTCCTTTGCATGGACTTACTTTAGTTATGGGTGGCACTGATGCAAACAAGACAGAATAAACCTTCACAAACATATAAATGTTAAAAACACTGTAAATGTCTTTACTGTCACTTTTGATCAGTTCCATCTGTCCCTGCTGACACTAGGGCTATGCAATAATGACAAAAAAAAATTATAATCGCAATATTTTTTGTAATTTTGTCAATAACAATAATTAGACGATTTTTGCTGAGTGTGTTAGTGATGGTACCTTGACAGCTTTTGATATTCTTCATATTTTCTGTGGTGGTTACTCTGCAGCAGTAACAGAAATGAACTTTTCCAGCTTAAACTGATTTTTATATTTTATGGGCATGTTGGGCTGTTTTTTTCTAACCTAGTTAAATGTATGCATCATATTTGGTGTCAAATTCTTATATTTAATCAATAAATTCAAATAATAGGACACTATAGGACTGTTACCCGTCAAACGGGTCCCATCTCATTTTGTCCTCCAACTTCTAAATCATCCTACATCGCTGCAGAAGTACTGACCCAATGTTTACAAAGTGAACATGTAAGGAAGATCAAATGCCCTTTACAAAAAAAAAAAAAAAAGGTAAAACAGCAATGTAAGTTGAGAAAATTAGACTTTTTTGACATACCCTAACTGTCATGAACCGGAATACACAGAGTTCACGCAGAGCTAGACAAGACGAGCATTTGAGGTTAAAAAGTATCTAAATTGTAAAATAATTCATTTTTTTTTTTTTTTTTAGAAAAATAATTGTTTTGCTAGATAAGACACTACTTCCTCAGCTGGGATCTTTGAGAACCCTTTGAATCTGCATTTAAACTACATTTTGGAAGTTCAAACTTGGGGGCACCACAGAAATCCATTATATGGAGAGAAATCCTGAAATGTTTTCCTCAAAAACAATTTCTTTATGACTGAAGAAAGAAAGACATTAACATCTTGGATGACAAGGGTGCGAGTGCATTATCCGTAAATTTTTGTTCTGGAATTGAACAGCTCCTTTAACGGAGGACATAAATGCATTTATCCTGCAGTTACAAATGCATAAATATTTATATGTCTAAAAAAAAAACGTTGAATACCGATATTTGAAATGATTTGGAGGGGAAAAGATAGGGAAAATATACTTTAAATATAAACCGCCAGTAGGTGGCGTTAAATCACTGCACAAATTAGTCGTTCGTTCAAACAATTTGTTAAAAATGCTGACCGATTCAGTAACGAAACACTGTCGTGTGTTATTCAGTGACGCAAAACAGTTCTGCTGTGGCTTTGTTTGAAACTACTTTGTCAAAATACTGCAAAAACAAGAACTGTTGATTAATGTGTTTTTGTGATACACTTAATAATATGACAAATCCCTGTTTATTTTTTAAAGACAACTTTGCACTCCTTTTTATCATAAATATCTGTAAATGCTAAAGCAGAAAAATACACCAACATTACCTGCAATTTGTGCAGCATAGTTCCAAAGGAAAGATGTTTTATTCATGCATGACTCGCAGATCATCTCTTGCAGCTCCACACAGTCTGGCACTGTGCAGCCTAAATGCTGAGAGAAACACACAGAGATGCTCTCAAACATTTCACCCTGAATATATTACACGCCTCATCTACACAGACAAAGAATACTAAATCATGTTCATGTCCTGCCTAACTGTAATCTGATTTGAAACTAACCCGACCATGGAACCAGTCCTCACATACGATACACTGGATCATCTCATCTGGAACCTGAAAAGAGAACATGGTTCATATATGCATGTAACGTACTGTATGTAATAGAGTGTTTTCATGACACGTCATCGATCGACCATATTGGTGGCAATGAATGTAAACAATGCCACTGAACTGAATGGAACTTGCATATTTTGTTAATTATTGCTGCTGAAAATGGTCAATTATTGTCATGTTTTGGGTTGTACTAATTAGTCGGACCGGTAAAAACATTTGGAGTACTATAGACTGCCAAAAGTTATAACAAATCAAGGAGTGCAAAAAACTGCCTGAGGAACAAAAGGCATTTGTGGTTGGCCAAACTGAAACGGGATTTCCAGGGCAAGAATCTTTACCACATTCGTGTTTGTTCTTTTCATTTCTGATCAGGTAGGTGAAATATTAGGCTAATATCTTAGTTAATACTGCTCGTATGCCCTTTCCTGCTTACTAAGTCCTTCTCTATATGATTTAGCAGCTTCCACACATTTTTTCCCATGGTTTAGACAGCAAAAATGAGCAGAACAGCGTATTCAGTAGTACATTAACCATGCCATCCATGCTGTTGTTTAGATCTGCGTATCTCCAATATGCATGCGTATCCAGGTAACTAACCAAACCTTGGCATAAGTGCAAACACTCTATATAATATAAACACTCTAAACGTCCAACCAAATCTGAATATGGATTCATAATTAAATGTTAATCTGCAAAACATTATACAATAACAGAATTATACAAAATTATGGAATGCAAACCGTACATTACCTCGTCCTCTGGATCTGGGTAGGGTCTGTCACATGTGCAATACAAGCCAAAGAAATTGTGGCTGTATTTGTTCCCTGAATTTATTTTCTCTTTATCCTACATAACAGAGATCCACCAAATTAGAAAAATAAAAACAGAAAGACACAAATTCATAACAGTAAAAAAGTATCTTACTGCAAATAGCTTGCACTCCATTTCCCCAAACTTGTCGTTTCCACAATCACATCGAAAATTCCTGTATTATAAATAAGGTTTAAATAATGAGTGCAGCTAATTTGCAACATATCATAATGCCTCTGCATTCAAACATTAAAGTAGAATTCGTGCGTAATTCAATCCAAACCATCTAAAAAACAGATGCATGCAAGTTTTATTGCCTCTAGATCTCCATGTGGAATTCTCTTCACATTAAACACCAAAACAATAAAAACAATTATGTCTTTGCGACAGGCCTCACACGGGTCTGTACTCACATTGTCTATGATGCAGCCAGTGATAAATATGTTTAGGAAATATATCTTAATAATCTCAGACATAGTGACAAAAAAAAAATAGATCATCAGCAGACCATCAAACAATCAGTGTCAGAGCCAATCAGGCTTTGCTTAAAAATGTTGATGTACCTTCTAACAGTGTAACAGCTTAAGTGGTTATTTTAGATGGATTGTGGGACTATTCACCTCTTGGTATATAGCTCAAAAAGGTCATGGCCTTCATGGCACTTGTAGGAACATGCCAGGCAGATGCCAGCTGGCTCTCCTCCCTTTGGTGTGCAGGTGTTGCAGGCATACAGAGCCTGACGCTTGACATATCCCTGTCAGGACCAAAAATCACCTTATTTCCAGAACATAAAACTTATTTTCATTTGAGAATATGAATGTAAATTCGGAGCATTTGCTGACAACTATTGTTAAATACACTGTAAAAACATTCTGCTATTATCTGTTAATGCAATGAGGTTTATTTCCAACAAACAGACGCAGCATCGACGTGTTAATAACAATGTTTTATACTAAAACCAAAATCAAAACAATCCTACAAACATTTTGCAAGAATTATGTTGAAAACCAAGATGAAACAGGCAGTGTCGAGGTATAATCCGCATGCTAAAAACGGATTATATAAGAAGTCTGCGTTTACATAAAGATGTCAAACCTCTGGATACGAGCATTTCTCTGAATCACTTCCTCCTAGAACAGCGGAGGCTTCGTTCTCCAGTTCTTCGTCCTCCTCTAAGACGTCCACCAGAGATACAGTAGCCTCCTCCTCTCCATCATTTGCCGCCATCCTTGAAGAGACGAGCGCAAAAAAATGTTTCTAGTTCCTGTTCCAGGGCACGAAACGAGTCACGAACTAACTCGACTGTCAACGAAATCACCTTTTACTGGAGACAGCGAGTCCTCTGTAACATAACTAAAGCAGAAATATGGGAAAGTATCATGCAATTTGACATTACCCGAACAAATTCCCAGGATTAACTGTCACAAAAACAAAACCAATGCTGCTTCCGGTTTATGCAAATACGAGATGTTTTGGCGGGAGAGTTGCGGGTGTTGTAAATAGAGTTTATTATTTCAGAGCTTTTTGTCTGACTAATGTGTATTAATGCATCACACCCACATTACCTCAATAATTCCGGATAAACAGAAAAAATACGTATTTTTGCAAAACCAATTTCATAGGTTGGAGTTCAAAGGGTAGATCAGTGTTGCCATGTCCACTTATTATCCCGCTTACAAATAGTATCACTTATTGATATGTTCTATATACACTACCAGTAAAAAGTTTTTGAACAGTAATATTTTTAATGTTTTTTAAAGAATTGTCTTCTGCTCCCCAAGATGCTCTTTACTACAAAAGCAGTAAAATTGTGAAATAGTTTTACTATTTAAAATAACTGCTTCCTATTTGAATATATTTTTAAATGTAATTTATCCCTGTGACCAAAGCTAAATTTTCAGCATCATTATTTCAGTCTTCAGTGTCACATGATCCTTCAGAAATCAATCTAATATTATTTGCTGTTCCTAAAACATTTATTATTATTATTATCATCATCATCATCATCATCATTATTATCAATATTTAAAACAGTAAGTACATTTTTCTGGATTCTTTGATGAATAGAAAGATCCAAAGATCAGCATTTATATGAAATAAAAAGCTTTTGTAACATTATACACTATAACACTCAAAAGTTTTTTTGGAAATGATAGAAATTAATACTTTTATTTAGTAAGGATGCTTTAAATTGATCAAAAGTGATGATAAAGACATTTATAATGTTACAAAACATTTTTATTTTAGATAAATGCTGTTCTTCTGAACTTTCTATCCATCAAAGAAACCTGAAAATTTCTATTCAGCAATTTTTAACATAATAATACATGTTTTTGAGCAGCAAATCAGAATATTAGAATGATTTCTAAAGGATCGTGTGACTGGAGTAATGATGCTAAACATTCGGCTTTAAAATCACAGGAATAAATTACATTTTAAAATATATTAAAATAGAAAACAGTTATTGTAAATAGTAAAAATATTTCTAAATTTGACTGTTTTTGCTGTACTTTGGATCAAATAAATACAGGCTTGGTGAGCAGAAAAGACTTATTTAGAAAACATTAAAAATCTTACAGTTCAAAAACTTTTGATGTATGTTCAAAAATTCTTCCATTGTCACATTTTATGTTTATGTTTATCTTCATATATATATATATATATATATATATAATATTGTGAAAAATGTTGTAGTTTAGCCTGTAATGTAACCTATTCCATTCTATTTTATAAATAAATTTTTTCATTCCATTTTGCGTGATTTTGTTGTGAGATCTGGCAACCGAGTCACAGTGTGTATCTGCAATATGGCAGCGTGCGAGCTGAAGGGAGAGCTGAAGTACCGAGATGGACAGACGAACCAGTTTACAGTACAAGTAGATGGCAATTTCAAATCAATGATAAATGGCATCAAGAAATTAAACGCTGATATATCTGAAGTTTTGACGGCTCTTGTTGAACAAGAAAGAGGCTCAGCGGAAAACAACACAGCAGATGTAGATGGTAAGCTGCTAAAATAAAAACTGGGTCGTTTATGGAAAACAAACATAAACAAACTTAAAGAAATCATACAATAAAGATTACGAAGGTGGTTAAAACTCTCTACTCATATACCAGTGAGCTCCTTAACTTTATTGATATTGCCTTCTGTCGTTTGCTATGCAAATATGTTTAGTGTCCCAATTGTTTTCTACAGAATTTACTTACTTTTAGAATACTTTATTACTTCAATATTATAATTACAATAAAGTCATTTTCATTTTCATGTCATACTCATTTTATTTTTTTAATTATATCAACTTCTATTTTTGAAATTTAATAGATGATGAGGAAGAGGACAGTGACGAAGAGGATAGTACCACGAAAATGGCCACCAAAAAGTCAAACTCAGAACCTCCAAACAAGCGGATAAAGACCGTGAGGTCATGATTTTCAGAACTGTCATTGTTTTGTTATGGCCTTTATTACAGAAAGATGTGTTGTTACATCAATACCCTCCGCCTCAGAAAAACCTTTGTCCGCCACAAGTTCAAGACGATGTTGGGATTTTGCCTTATTTTGTTCTCATTTTTATGTATTTCTAAGTTATTTCTCCTAACTTCAGTCTCCTCTAAAAGCCAAAAGTATAATTGTGTAAAGTGAAAACTGTTTCATCAATACATTTTTCCTGTTACAAAAAGTTACAGATTGACAGTGGTTATCAGTACTTAAGTTTCTTCAGCTAACAGGTAGTAAACCACTGTGTAATAAACTAGATTCAAACTATCCAATAAAATGTCTGAGTTTCTGATTGGGAAATCCCTGCAACAGTTTCAAAAAGATTCAAAAGAATACACAATACCCTTTACATTTCTTTATTGATTTTTTGTCAGTGTCCAGAGTTGTTTCAAACCACAGTGTATTAAGATTGCAATGGAAAGTTATTAACAAATATCCATTAAACATTATAAATTCACAATCAAGCCCTTTTAGACAAAAAGAAACAATTTGCCTTTTTTGATCATTTCAACAAAATCATCCACATGTGACCAAAGACACTGTCACCACAAAAGAAGTGATTTTAAAAATCAAAACATTTGGGTCTGCAGCACAGGTCTTGTGCCAGACTCATTACAGCCTACTACACCCAACAAGTCTAAACAACCTTTGCATTTATGCAAGATAAGATTATTCACGCTGTAAAATTAAGCAAAAATCCCTAAACAATAAGACATGAGATTGAGTTCACAACCATTCCACACAGAATATGAACAATTTGTTTTCTGAGGACACATGATTATCACTGATCATTGATGATACATGAAAATTAGTATGTCAAATAAACACAAACTAAAGATTTGGACATGTCTAGAGCTGACAAGAAATCATACTTGAACAAAATACTGATATTTAAATGTATTCATCACAGATTTCCTTTTAATACAAAAGATTCCTTATTACAACTCCTTTCTTTGTTCCTGCCTTGAGTGCAATTTATATTCTAAACAAATAAAAAAAGACACTGTTATAAACAAATGGAAAATACATATGTAGGTTTTCTTATTTTCCAATAATAAAATGTCCACTGGAGTTGAGAACAAACGCCTGGTGCATTAAAATGACACTACAAATCCATTGGCCTCATAGTACTGAAACATTTACAACGGTCCACATCTTTATTCATCTTAATTTATAGAAAATCTACCCACCATTAGAAGTGTAATTCAAGTAGTACACAGAGTTTAACACACTGACACTCTCCACATCTTGGACAATGGCTTAATTGCCTCCATTTAGGCTACTTAGATTTCATTTATCAAATTTCACTTTAATTATAAAAAGTTTTTTTTAATCAGTCAAATTAAGCTTCTAAAAAAAGTACCATAAGACTGAGCCGGACATGGGGAAAAACTTCTGGATCCCATAAATCTACATTAATTAAAACATGGACCAATTTTGCCATTCAGGTTGGAAGAGAGTATGAAACATCACCTTATACTGTTTTTTTTTTTTTGCTAAAAATACACAGTAAAAACTGGTGTGGAACTGCAAGTGACTCAAACAATTAGCTGTTAAAGAAAAACACTCAAGAAAAAGAATCCTAAACACGTTCCCCTTTTAATTCCTCCATCCAAAAAAAGGACCAAGTTTTAAAAAATAAACTTATTTATGAATGCACTTTTGTATTACTCAACCCCTAAGACACCCAACTGTATGGCACCAAAACAGGACCTCTCATCACTTCAAGTGTCAATCAGCTGCAGTCTGCTGATCTGATTGGAGGCCTTGGCGAAGGTTTGGTGACGGTTGCAGAGAACAGCAAGGCAGATGGGCAGAATGCAGTATCCTACAGTCTTGGGGTCCGCCCTTGTGCAGGAGTACAGAAAGAGAAACACCTGGAGGTAGGGAATGAGGAAAATGGTGGCCCACACCCAGAAGGGCAGGAGGAGAAGTCTCGTTTTCAGAGTCACCATCCATGAGGTTGAAGATGGGGAAGAGGAAGAAGCATCTCCCGACCATTTTTGTGCTCCGGCCGCCTTTTCTACTTGTGCCAGTGCAAGTCGGTTGTATGTTTGGCTGATCTCAAATATGTAATACACTGCAGCCACACTGGCCAACAAGTACAGTCCGACGCCTATCCACCCCATCCGCTGACGGAAATTCATCATTCTCCATGCTCTTCTCTAGAGAAACAAAGACAGAAAATGCAACTGCAGACAAGAAACCAAACACTGATGTGGTTGTGAAATCATGTGATCAATGGAGTGATTACTGTTAGAGTTTCAGTAAATAAAAATTCAAACAGCTCAGCTTAAACTGTCAACTATTACTGTTGTTAAATGATTAAGAAACAAAGTAGTTAATATTAGTAATTCTATATTTTACATGAAAATGTTTATTTTTCAAAACATTAGCTTCCTTGTTGTACGAAACACTTTCCTAAAACAATTATAAAACTACCACGAAATATTAAATAAACAAAGAGGAAGTCCTTTAAACACAAGACACCTCACCATCTGGAGATTTCTCAAAGCTGTTTACTAGCACTGTTGGTTTATTATACAGTGACACGCCCCCATCTTATCGACTAAACACATGATTCTGACTTAGTGTTACTTACTGTGATCACACAATCAATCCATTTTGCTCGGTTTTCAGCACAATATGTTTCTCGAGTCCAAACACACAACGCTGTCACAGGATTGTTGTCATAGGACTCACTTCCTGGAATAGCAACATCCGGGAAGTTTCCTTTGAATCTTCGGTGACTTTATTATTAACCTCGGAAGGGGCTCTACTGCCCCCCAGAGCATCTCTGTCATATACACAACGCTAGATATAAATATGTTATATGTAAATATGTAAAACGGGTGAGCTGTAACACCAACAGTTTAACTAAGCGCAAATTCACAACAAAGGTCAAATCGCTGTCATACATTACAGCAGCAGTTGTAAGACTATTGTAAAATGAAACAAAAAAAGACTAAAACAATTTTGAGATGAGAAAATGAGTTAAACTGTATAATACAGTATAGTCTATATATGTACCCCTAAATATATAAAATAAAATATTTTTACATTTTATATATATATTATATATATATATATTCTATAATGTTAAAATGTAAACTACAAGTAGTGTTGGGTGTAATGGGTTATTAAGTAATTAATTTTTGTCATTTAATTGCTTTTCTCTTTAAAAAGTACAGAGGTTACTCTATTACTATTGTAATGTAACTGCATTAAATCAACATTTAACATCTAAATGATGTGTTTTTAATGTAATCTTCTCCCTTTAAATACTTTCCAATTCAAGAATAATTTATGCAATTTTATATTTTTTTTTTTTGAACGAATTAAAATGAAAGTTTCATGTCTGTTCTTCCTTGTATTTCCAAAGCTTGACCAGTAACTGTTACTGTCATTATTTTTCCTCTAAATCACATATTTAAATATTACAAATAGCCCATATAATAAACAACTATAGTGTTTTATTTGAAAATATTTTATATACACTACCAGACAACATTTTTTGGACAGAAAGATGTTTAAAGAACAACAACTGCTCACCAAGCCTGCATTTATTTCATCCAAAGTACAGCAAAAACAGTACAATTCTGAAATATTTTTATTATCTAAAACAACTGTTTTCTATTTTCAAAATGTAATTTTTTAATATTCTGATTTGCTGCTCAAAAAACATAATAATAATAAAAAATGTTTCTTGAACAGCAAATCAGCGTATTAGAATGATTTCTAAACGATCATGTGACACTGAAGACTGATCACAGGAATAAATTACATTTTAAAATATATTCAAAGAGAAAGCAGTTATTTTAAATAGTAGAAATATTTCACAATATTACTGCTTTTGGTGTATTTTGGATCAAATAAATGCAGGCTTGGTGAGCAGAAGAGACGTCTTTAAAAACATTAAAAACCTTACTGTCTAAAAACTCTTGAGTGGTAGTGCAATTGAAATAAGCTAACCGAGTCGAAAATTACTTGTAAATACTTTAGTCGACCTACGTTAAAATCACTGTGGTTACGCTAAACGTCTCTATCCCCTTTTTTAATCCCTTGTTATTTCTTATTGTGAAAGATTTGAACTTTGGTACAACAAAACACGAATGAATGAATGAATGCATTTAGTCGGAGCATATCCCTCACAAACACCACGCAAGTTTCAGTGAGATAAAGACCGCCTCTGAAAGAGGGTGTGCCTGGGCAAATACGTTTCGTTGCTGTCCAAATGGCCAATCAACATTACATTGTTAATCGACCGCATTGTCAAGAAATGGACGGACCATTTGGATAAATAAGATTTCACATCTTTTGTTACACAAGGGACACACGCGCCGGTTTCCTACTGTGATGTGTCATGATGTGTTTGTTTTGTCGTATGTGTTGATGTCATATAAATAATGTGACGAAGTTGCCATAAAAATTGAACAACTATTTAGACAGAGGGACACGCGTTCTGGAGGACACAAGCCATCCTGGATGGACTACTGACGACAGTCTGACTTGGACTTTACAAGACGTGAACGAAGAGAATCATCTAATCAGAACGCATTGATTCAGCACGTTGATTCTGTCAGGTATGAAATCTTCTGTATCTTTTGTCATTAACAACCCAACTATCCTTCTTGCGTGTAGTTTACCATACTTAAACTAAACTTCTGCTCGAATGAATAAACTCCGCATTTGGACTGACATATCTCTCTCCAGAGATGCAGACGTTCGTGAAAGGAAAGAGAGTCGGTTACTGGCTCAGCGAGAAGAAGATTAAAAAACTCAGTTTCCAGACCTTCGTCGATATGTGCAGGTGTGTAAAAGCGCATCTCAAACAAGTCATAAACAGCCTATACTTATAGAAAGTTGTTTTAATATGTGTTCCTTAAACGAGCTAAACTCTGCTTATGTTACTAGTTGTCATTTTTAGTAGTAAGTTATCCATTAGTGACTAGCAGGCAGTCTTTTTTAATTTTACTAGTGATTAGATACTAATATTTACTTAAGTGTTTTCCATTTGTTGCTGGTACTTAGTAACTAGGTACTAGTACTTCTGTTTATTAAATACTAGTTTACACACTTAAGTGCATTTAAGTGT
Source organism: Labeo catla (assembly GCA_012976165.1). Lineage (NCBI taxonomy): Eukaryota > Metazoa > Chordata > Actinopteri > Cypriniformes > Cyprinidae > Labeo > Labeo catla. The sequence continues at coordinate 1,547,134 of VONZ01000031.1, read as the reverse complement.
TTTGTACTTGTTTCAATGAAAACATCTTGCTACTAAGAGTACAATGTTACTAGTAACAGTTGAAATATACCTTAGTACAGAACATACTGATGTTTATTAAATATCTTTTTGCACCTATTCAATTGTCATTTTCTCAACACACAGACAAAAAGAACTTATAACAAGAAAAATTATTTAATGTTTCAATACTATTGGAGTGAGCATTACAGTATTTGACACTGTTAACGTGACTAGTAGTAGAGAAACAAGTACTAGTATTGATCTAATAAATAGTTACATTGAAAAAAGAGTCACTATTTGGATTGATAACTACTCATTTAAAGTACTAGTAATGTAAAATATGCTACTTCATTTTAAGGAATGCATGTTAAAATCTTAAAACTTCTTGCTATAAATGAGATTTATTTTTGAGAGGAGCTGAAGTGTCAAAACATTCATGTGTAATTCAGATGATTTACAGGATAGAAAACATGATTCATCACACCTCCTCATGTCCTCCTGCCTCATCTTTCATACATCAGTCGTTGACACAGTTTCACTCACTTTATTGTTTCCAGTAAATGTAATAAAAAGCTGTTTATTCACAATTTCTTCTCTGTTCTAGTTTGTATTCTTCAAACAGTCTCTAAAAAATGTAAATCTGCAGTAACTCACCCCAGCACCCCTATCCCTGAAAAAAACATGGATATCCTTTGTCACATTATTCAGTCTACCTGTCAATCATCTAAGCATTTGTTTTTCGAGGGAGTCCCTTCTGAACTGTGCTAGATTGCTTATACAAAACTGTAACTTGTAACACTGTCCTGGGACTTTCATCATTAGATGGTCATAAAACCATCTGTGAAATTTTTGGCAATAAAAAAAGCAAAGACCTGGACAAAGTTCACCGGTTACCTGGATAAGCACCAGGAAGGCAGACAGTCTTTGATTTCACAGACTTAGGAGTAACATTACTTGCATATCTCTTTAGACTCCATGCATTCCTAAGAGTCTGCAGCAAGACTGTGCCTGTTACTTAACTGATTCAAAGCTGAATCGTGTTACTTATTTAAGTTAACATTGCATTATCATCAATATGGCTGTAATGCTATAAATGTTGTGTTTGCGGAGGGAGGCACTGAACATGCCTCAGATGCGTATCTGTACGGATGATGTACCGTGTGTGGGCTACATGACATTTCTGAGTTAAAGTAACGTGATCTCCTTTCTTTCAAGAGCATGTTCTAGCTTAGAGATGCTACTGGTTTTTCAAAGGGATTTTACCTAAGCTTGTGCAAAATGCTCAGTGATTTGTTATTCTGCTGGCTGACATATTTGTCTTGGGACTTTCGATGAAAGGCTAAGATATTTTCACCTAGTTTTGAAGCTACTACTGAGTCAGCACTACTGATAAACTGCCACACAGTGCTACATTTGTTAAACCACAACAGGTTTGTCAGCTGTTGAAAAAGATGAGAGCTTATTATTATTATCAAGGACTTTTAAACTTGAAGAGTTAAAGAAAATACAGATGTTCACACAACAAATCAGACACACTGTTTATTATATAAACTGTGTTATCATTTAAAAAGTGTTTTATTTAGTTTTATCAATAGCAAAAATGTGACCATGGATCACAAAACCAGTCATAAGGGTCAGTTTTTCAAAATTGAGATTTATGCAGCATCTGAAAGCTGAATAAATAAGCTTTCCATTGATGTATGGTTTGTTATGATAGAAGAATATTTGAAAGATGCAACTATTTGAAAATATGGAATCTGAGGGTGCAAAAAAATCTAAATATTGAGAAAATCACCTTTAAAGTTTTTCAAATAAAGTTATTAACAATGTATATTACTAATCAAAAATTAAGTTTTTTTATATATTTACAGTAGGAATTTTACAAAATATCTTCATGGAACATGATCTTTGCTTAATTTCCTAATGATTTTTGCCATAAAAGAAAAATCAATAATCTTGACCCATACAATGTATTTTTGGCTATTGCTACAAATATACCCCAGCGACTTAAGACTGGTTTTGTGGTCCAGGGTCACAAATGTGTCATCTGGAAATGAAAAGCGTGTGTGTTTGTTGCTTTGTTGTGACTGTGATTGTGAGAAGGGAATTTGGAGAATTCTGTTCTATTTGTTTCCTATTTAGGTGAAAAAGTCCCCTTTAGGCTGCCAAGAAAAAAGATTTTTCCCAGTTCTATTTGAATTTCTGTCGTGTCTTCCTAAGAATTTGTCTCATTGTGAAGTTCTCATTATTTCATGTTGATCATTATTTGAATCATCAGTACTTTAGTTGCATGTCACATGGAATCAATATAAAATATTCATAGCTTGTTTTTCCACTTTTTTGTTTTCCAGGAAACAAGGCATAGAGATGATTCAGGTAAGAAACCCTTATGGCTTTTCCATGACACAAAACGCCTGTATGTGAGGCTGCTTCCACAATATCATCACAATATGATTGTCAGCATCTGCTCCAAACATTACAAACATAACTTTCATTAAATGAAAACAAAGCTATTATACATGGGGACACTTGAATTCGAAATATCACCATCAGAGTACTATTACTACATTACTACACAACTAATCACTTTTACACTACCAGTCAAAAGTTGTGATTTTAAATGTTTTTTTTAAAGACGTCTCTTCTGCTCACCAAGCCTGCATTTATTTGATACAAAATACAGCAAAAGCAGTAATATTGTGAAATATTTTTACTATTAATAAAATATAACTACTTTCTATTTGAATATATTTTAAAATGTAATTTATTCCTGTGATCAAAGCTAAATTTTCAGCATCATTACTCAAGTCTTCAGTGTCACATGATCCTTTATAAGTCATTCTAATATGCTGATTTGCTGTTCAAGAAACAAGTGCATTTTCATCAGTATATTCAGGAATAGAAAGATCCAAAGATCAGCAGTTATCAGAAATAAAAAGTAACATTATCCACTATACCATTCAAAAGCTTTATGGGAAAGAAATTATAGAAAAGAATACTTTACAGTAGGAAGGATGCTTTAAATTGATCAAAACTGATGATAAAGACATTTATAATGTTATAAAAGATTTCTGTTTCAGATAAATGCTGTTCTCCTGAACTTTCTATTCATCTAAAAAACCTGAAAAAATAAAATAGTTATTTTAAATAGAAAATATTTCAAAATGTTACTGTTTCGCTGCACTTTGGATCAAATGCAGGCTTGGTGAGCAGAAGAGACTTCTTAAAAAAACATTCAAAATCTTACTGTTCAAAAACTTTTGACTGGTAGTGTATATGCGGTCGGAATTGTGCATTTTGAGGTTTGTATTGCAAATTCATTGTTTAACAATGCTGGCGTTGCTTACTGTAATGCCGTATTATTAATGTTCATTCTGATATTGCATGAACTTTTTTGAACAAATGCCAGTAAAAACAGCATATAGAGCCTTTTTTTGCTCCAAAGCAGTTCTCAGCCAGGGCCTAATATAGCCTAACATAACAAAACATAAGTTTGCTTCTACAAAATTGCATGGAAATTGCACTGATTACCTTTTCCTGGCCAATATGGTTTATATCTGCTTGATATGAACCATATTTATAGTCTAAGCTAAGGCTTGTCTTGATGGATTATACTCAATGGTCTATTTATCAAGTAATTCTAGAAAGTCATGCTGAGGACATTAGTATAGTGGGACACATAGGTCGTAGTACACATACTGTAGATTAAACCCAATCTGTTCTCATTGATAACAATGGCACTGTAAATGGGCTCACCTGTACATTTTGTCCTAGTAAGGAACACCTGGCTTTGTCAGGGTCAAGAGTGTTGTTTTTGTCTTCTACAGATGTCTTTAATTTCTTTTATCTACAAAAACAATTCCCACTCCATTTTAGTGCTGATGAAGAGAACATGAACTGTTCTTGAATGACTTTTGTTCAAGTTAGGCCATCACCATCAGGCTATGTTTGCTCAAGGATGGCGAGTTAACAGCATCATGGGTGTTTATTGAACGATTCTGTTGCATTTGTATCACCTTACCTTTGTTTCACCTTGGCGCGCTGATAAATCATTAGACAAATGACTCAGAGATCAGAATGTACCGTGACACATTTAAGACAGTGTTATTATTCTGTGGGTGTTATTCTGTTGGTCTGAGACTGATTGGAAACCTGTGATTGAACTATTTAAACCTTCAGGGTTTTAAAAATAGAAAAGAGACAAACACTTAAGAAGAAATATTACAGATATGTTTATTTTTTTTATTTTTTATAAAATTATTAATCCCTGTGGAAGAAAAAAAGAGCATATGCTGGTTAGGTTTTGAAGCATGGTAGCTGGTTTGAGCTGGTCCTTGGTTGGTCCTGAGCTGGTTATAAGCTGGTTCTGAGCACGAGCTAGTTGTTCCAGCTTAAACTAAACATTCATAAACAGCATATGTTGTTTTTTTTTCAACCGGGATGAAACATAAAAATTATTAAATTAGAAAATAGCAGCTGAAAACTCAGCTGAATGTAGTGACATGGGGAAATGCTTTATTTTGGAGTAAATGACTAGCTCTCTGTGGTAATGTTTTTAGTGAACATATGAAGACAGTATTTGCACATTCCAGCAGGACATGCCCTTGTCAGCCATGTTTATATTGTGTTAAGTTAAAGAGGAGCTGAGGTGGCCCTGAGATATGTAAAGGGCCTCCTATAACAAACCAAGCAGGTTGTAGTGGAAATGAGGTGTAGATTTGCTTGCAGGCATAGAACTCAAGGCCTATCTTTGGTTAAAAAATAAATAAATAAATGTATGTTTATGGACAAACATTGACCTTTTCTGTTTTGCCATGGAAAATGAAAAGAATTCAAGGAACAGGGTCACCTTGTTTTGTTTTGGGACATGAATGTGAAGGCTGGTAGACTAAACCAAGGTCCTTGTTCTGTCATTCTGGGTCTTTACTGTGAGTCAGACATTTATCAGTAAAGCTGTCTGGATGAGTGAAACACTGAGGGCTTTTCTCCACTCCCAAGATATACACCTCTTTGCTATCCAAAGCATGTAGGGCATAGAAACCGAAGAGAGTATAGGCTGGACTTTGACCTGTTTTCGTCTCATGCAATAGGCTACTCAGCTGCACCCAGTCATAGATTTTATATATCTCTAAACTACTTAACTATGTAGCAATCAGTCCATTTGCTGATCACTTTAGGCAGGGGAAGTGTCATTAATTTGATTAAGACAATGTGATTATTTAATCATTAAGTTACTAAAAGCGATCAAAGGAAAAGGGCTTAATCTCATCGCTTTTTTGAAACTTAAAGGCATGGTTCACCCAAAAATGAAAATTTTGTCATCATTTTATATTTTGAAGATTTTTGAAGAACCAAACAGCTGTTGGTCCCCGTTGACTTCCATGAAAGTCAGTGTGGACCATCAATTGTTTGATTACCAGCATTCTTCAAAATATCTTCTTTTATGTTCAACATAAGAAAGTAACTCATACAGGTTTGGAACGACACGTGGATGAGTAAATGATGATAAAATGTTCATTTTTGGGTAAGCTATTCCTTTTTATAATTGATCATTTAAATGTCACAGTATTACTGTTTTACTGCTATTTTGATGAGGACAAAATGTTCATTCTTGGGTGAACTATCCCTTTAATAATAATAATAATACGTTTATTTATATAGCACCTTTCAAACATAAAATGTGACTCAAAGTGCTTTACAACATTATGTAAAAAAACAATATATATACAACAATACAACACATTCAATGAAACATATGAGACTTTTTCAGTATAAACTACCCGAAGGCCAAGTTAAAACAAGTTTTCAACTTCCTTTTAAAAATACTGAGTGTGCTAGCTAATTTTTTTTAAAGTACGTCTTTACCTACCTTAGTGTATTTTTTGTGGGTAAATACTGTTAAATGAGAAGTCCACTTCCAGAAAAACAATTTACAGATAATTTCGTTTCGCTAGATAAGACCCTTCTTCCTTGGCGGGGAACATTTACAACCGCATTTGGGATCGTTTGAAGCCACATTTAAACTGCATTTTGGAAGTTCAAAATCGGGGCACCATATCAGTCCATTATATGGAGAAAAATCCTGAAATGTTTTCCTCAGTAAACATAATTTCTTTATGACTGAAGAAAGAAAGACATGAACATCTTGGATGACAAGGGGGTGAGTACATTATATGTGAATCTTTGTTTTGGAAGTGGACTTCTCCTTTAAACTGCCTTCTCTTCTCAACCAGGCCTACTTTACTTATTAAATTATTTTATAGGTTCATAGTACATTTACAAATTGTTTAAAAACAGCAATTACAGCATGTCACCACCATAGAGATAAGATAATTACACTTTCTCAAGAACATACCCACCCTCATTTCAAAAATATATTAACCCAAGGGTCATGGGAGTGACCACACACCCTTATAAGCTTGGTTTTCTTAGGATATGAGTATGTCCTCATAAATCGTCATTTTTTATGTTTTATCAAAACGTTGGGTCAGTAAGATGTTTTAATGATTTTGAATGAAAAGTTTTTTTTAAGTCTCATATGCTCGTTTTATCAAAATTGCAGTAGTGGTTCACCCAAAATGGAAAATGTTGTCATCATTTACTCATGTCGTTCCAAACCTGTAAGAGTTTCTTTCTTACGTTGAACATAAAAGAAGATATTTTGAATAATGCTAGTTACCAAACAGTTGATTGTCCCCATTGACTTCCATAGTATTTCTTTCCCTACTATGGAAGTCAATGGGGACCAACAACTGTTTGGTTCTTCAAAATATCTTCTTCTGTGTTCAGCGCAAGAAAGCAACAGATGGAATGATGGAAACAGATGTTAGATGGAAGACGAATAATCTAGCAAAGCAAATAAGGCCTCATCATACATCAGCAGTGAAGCTCTTTGACTCATTGTTTTACAAAGCTAGTTTAAATGACTACTACAACAACATTAATGTGATGTAACGCATGGCTGTCTCATGCTTTATATCAGATGATGTGTGTATCAGCTGAGTATCCTCTACAAAAAGGAAGTGGAGGGGTCTTTTCTCTGAAGTGTCATGAGGTGTCTGTGAGGAATCTGTGTCATCTTCTTTCTTTATGTCTGTTTTCGCAAATTGTTTGTCACACTCTGCGCTGGCTTTGAGAATATCTCCAAACATTGTCATCTGAAACAGAGCCATTTAGGGAATAAGTTAATAAGCCTCTTAGGATCCACGCAGCCCAAGTCCTGTATTTGGTGCTGCTTTTAAAAGAGTGACTCTGATCTAAGCATTTTAAATAAAAGTGCACTTAGAGATGCCCCCATCCCTTATTAACTGTCCAAATGCCTCTGATGTTTGCCAAGAACCTTTGTGGTCTGATCCAAAAGAAATATGCTCTCATCCCTAAAGGTTAAACCCAAAGGGACCACATGTTCTACGTACCCCAAGCAGACATTTTCCATATTGGACGTCATGTAAAACCTTTAGGACACACTGTGCGGTCTGTCATACGCTGCATAGTCGACTGCGTCTGTACTGTTACCATTATATTTATAAATACGAATTACTGTGAATATGCATTTTTCACAGTGTTCCAGATCTGAGCTTTATAATTCAGTTCAAATAAACATCCGTTCTTTGTATGTCACCCTTGTGCAAACAGAACTTTGTGGCAAAACTGGAATTTCAAAATGTAGGCATGCTGTTTATATTGTCAACATATTGTATTAATTTGCTAATTATCATGCTTAATTTCTGACAAATGAAACATACAGATGCATTTTTGAGAAAAAGACATCCTCTGCCTGGTCATGTATTGACATTAGAATTCTCTCTAAGAGTTATTGCTAAAAAAAATGTCTTGTGGATGTTTACTGAGCTCTTGGCCTTGTTCTCCCGGTCTAGCTGGATCTGAGCCAGCCAATAGAGAAGCAGGGTCCGTTTGATGTCATCATCCACAAGCTGACAGACCACATTGTTGATGCTGACCAAAATGTCACAGAGTCTCTGCTACTTGTTCAGGGTGTTCAGGTAAATAGATGAATCAGCTCAAGTGGCCATGCATTTATCTGCTCTTTACTCCTTGAATTTAATGCAAAATAAAATATAGAACAATATGTATTTTGTTTATTTTTAATAATAATACTTTATATTAATATAAAATAACTATATGTTATTAGTAATAATTTAAAATAATACTGTAATATTATACAATACCATTCAAAAGTTTGGGATTAGTAAAATTTTACATTTTTTTCTTTTAATTATTTTCTTATGCTTATCAAGGCTGCATTTATTTTATTAAAAATCCATAATATTGTGAAATATTATTTTAATGTAAAATAACTATTTTCTATGTGAATATAATTTAAAATGCATTTTATTCATGTGATGAAAAGCTGAATTTTCAGTGTCATTACTTCAGTTTTTTTAGTGTCACATGATCCTTCCGAAATCATTCTAATGCTGACGTATTATCAGTGTTGAAAACAGTTGTGCTGCTTAATATTTTAATCTGTAATACTTTTTTCAGTATTCTGTAATAAATAAAAAAAAAAAAAAAAAATCCTGTTCTTTTTAATTTTTTATTTATCAAAGAATCCAGAAAAAACCCGAAAGAACCACAGGTTAAAAAAAAAAATTGAACAGCTCAGCTGTTTCCAACAAATTACTGAACAGCATTGATAATAAAAGTAATAAATCAGCATATTTTAATGATTTCTGAAAGATCACGTGACACTGAAGACTGGAGTAATGGCTGATGAAAATTCAGCTTTGCATCACAGGAATAAATTATATTTTAAAATCTATTAAAATAGAAAAACATTATTTTAAACTGTAATAATATTTCACAATATTACATTTTTATTCTGTATTTTTGATTAAGTAAATGCAGCCTTGATGAGCATAAGAGAATTCCTTTAAAAAAAAAAAAATCTTGCCAATCTCAAACTTTTGAATGATAATGTATGTTTTTATTTATTTTTATGCAGTTTTTTAATAACTGCTGATATTGTTCTTTCATTATGCTGTGCATACAAAGTAAGACCTCATGAATTATATGTTTTTGACCTCTTTCCAGGACTACATAGACGCTCATCCTGAAACAGTGATTCTTGACCCTCTTCCCGCTATTCGTACCCTGCTGGACCGCTGCAAGTCATACAAGCTAATCCATAAACTTGAAGAATGCATGCAAGGTCTGTCTACAGCACTAATACACAGTGATACATGTGTGCATACTGCTGTGCTAAATACAGTTATTAATGGGCAACCCAGCTATATATTTCAGATAAGAGAAAACAAACTGTTTGGTTGCGTTACGTCAGTTAGATGTGGATCAGACTGATTTCTACTTATTCTAAATGTTGTAAACGGTTCTGTAAACCAGGCCTTTAGAACCTCCTTTGTTCTTCAGAGGTGAACTAACACGAGGAGGGCAGGTTTTTGCCTTTCCACAGGGGAAGTGTGAGGCTTATAGAGGGCTTATGTCCTAAAGCTGCTGAGTTGTTCATTCTTTGTACTGCTTGCGCGCTGTATTCACTGGCCACTGAAAGAACAGGAGGCCCGCCAGCTCACTACAAGCCAACAGAATTACCAGCTGTGTGAATGGCGTAGTGCCTAAGGAATTCCATCTAAATCTGCACTCTTATTCTAAATATTCAGCCTAACTATTTCCACACATAAGTGTCTACACACACTACCATTCAAAAGTTTGAGGTTGGTAAGATTTTATAATGTTTTTGAAAGAAGTCTTAATATACAGCAAGAACAATACTGTGAAATATTATTATCAAATCAAAATCAAATCACCTTTATTTATATACCGCCTTTAATATTACAATTTAAAATAACCGTTTTCTATTTTAATATATTTCAAAGAGCAGGTCATATGGGTTTTCGAAAATATCTTTTTTGCAGTTTGTAATGTACTTATCCTTTAATGTAAACAGTCTGCAAAGTTGTTAATCAAAAAAGTGCATTATACATAAAAATATTGTCTCTCAAAAGTAAGAGCCGACTCAGAATTGCCTTAACAAGTCGTCATATTTTCAAATCTTCTGCCTGTTACTGATATACGTCACTGGGTAACACATTAGCATAATCCCCGCTTGTCCACGAGATGCAAACAGTCTGACCTGCCCACAAATACTTCCGCTAGTTAGTGTGTTTACATGGTTAAAATTCATTTTTTCCACAATACCACAACAATACAATTCGAACCTTTTGTTGTGCTCATGATTTTACCAAGGACTGCATCTCTAATCTTAGCTTTTATCAAAAAGCATCTCCGAACCACAACCTGTAAGTACGATTGATACATTATCTGTACATTTTCAATGAAGTGCTCAAAATATCTAGTTTTTTGTGCTAATATGTGATGTATAACATTACCTAGTGCAGCTTTAGGTTTTCCAAAAATTCCAAATTTCTTTGCAGAAATAGTTCTGATAATTCACTATGAACCCAAAATACACGTTTTTTGTCGGGTTTCGCCTGGTAAATTCGCATTCCAGGGACCAAATAAGATGTTATTGGGGTTGCCTCAACCCGCAACATCAAAAACAACCACGGGCAGCACAGATGGTAGCGCTCACTAACTTGCTCAAGTACTCTCTCTACCACCTCTCTACCTCTTTATCACAACAGGCTTAGTCAGCTGACCAATCAGAGCAGGCTTATGACAGGGAGGGTTTTACAGACATTATGCTCAAAACTGATTCGAATGAACCGTTTCAAAATCATTGACAAATGACTCTTTGATAAATGTAAATTCTGAAAAAGACCGTAGATGCATTTAATCTATTGTATGGGACTCCAACACAATATTAGGACACTTTAAAAAACCATATGACCTGCTCTTTAAAATCTAATTTATTCCTATCCTGGCAAAGCTAAATTTTAGTGAAACTGTAATACATTTTTGTCAGGATTTTTTGATGGAATTCAAAATAACATTTATTTAAAATAGAATTCTGTTTTGTAACGTAATAAATGTATTTCTGTCACTTTTGATTAATTTAATGCTTCCTTGCTGAATAAAAGCACTCTAAAATGGGGTCTTAAAGGGATCTCTGAGTATTAAAACTTGTAATATAATGGAAATAATGTCTCTTACTCAAATATGTAGTAGAAAACCCATGAAAGACTTGCGTTATTTTAAAAATCCACGTAATGTTATACATATTTTGGACTATGGGGGGCACCATTATTTCGATGATGTGAAATAGTTGCACTCCGTGAGCTACTGACGCTACCTGTTGCTATTTTTACCACAACACAACTCAGAAAATAAAGCCCTGATACAATGATCACAGCTACTGAAAGAACTTACAGGTGGTGATGTATAGAAGCCAGACCATCAATTTTCCCCACAAGGAGTCTAAACAGCCCTGGATTTCAAGTGAAATCTGCGCTGCGAAACACCTACAGTGGCTGCAGCATCATGACAAACATCCTGCCAGGATGGCATCTAGCGTTTCTTGTCTCTGCCATTTGTAAGATCTTTCAGTAGCTGTGGTCTAATAAAAGCCTCAAATGCATCAGGGCTAAAGTGAAGAGAACAAAGACGCAGGTCTTTAGGAAGTTTTATTCATCCACAGGCATCTTTCCATTCTTTTCTCCTCTTCTTATCACCAAGAGAGCAGTGAAGCCTTACATCGCTTCTCTTGTTGCCCATCGACTGAAAATTGGAACAAAAAGCCACACAATGTGGCATCGTATCAGTATTTTATTTTCAGAGTTGTGTATTCAAAGTTGTGTTGTAGTAAAAATAGCAATAGGTAGCGCCATTAGCTCACTGAGTACAACCATTTGACGTCCTCAAAATAATAGCGCCCCCCACAGTCCAAAATATGTATAAAACAATGCAGATTTTTTATATAATGTAAGTCTTTCATGGGTTTTCTACTACATATTTCAGTAAGAGACATCATGTACTTTGTTAAGCATTCTTATAATTTAGTACAAACGTTTTATTGCCATTTTTAGTGAGGTTTTTGAGAATGAACCACTTGATCTTGTATGGTCAATGTGACAGTGTGGGGTTTTGGACTCCATTAGATATGAAGTTTATATTATAAAGGATCTTTAAATGCGAAAATTACCGTGCTTTCAAAATTGTTCACAGAGAAATCTCTTGCATTCAGATCAGAGAAGGCGACGTTGTCCAATCAAAACCATATCAGAACGTCAGTGTTCTCCAGTGGGTACAGGAGTGTCAGCTGAGGGTTGGTGTGAAGTTAACCATCCGCCTTGGTGCTTCCCCAGTCTCTGAGTAAGAGACGACTCTGTTTAGGATACAAAGGGAGTGACTATTTTCTCGCGCCCGCTTGCCAGGCAACTGCCTCTATGGCTATTAGCTTATGAAACAACAGTGCAAGGGATTCTGGGGAAAGAAAGATAACACAGCTCATATACCCTCTGTATTACACAAGATTTTTAAAATAGCTCACTTGCCCAATACATGCATGTTTGACGCTATCAGCAAGTGCCATCAGTGAGTGATTTTTCTATGAGTTAATCGACTGCCATGTCAAGTCCATGTGAATTAATGACAACAAGCTGTCATGGTCCTGACGTTTTACACATTATGTGACCTTCGTTTATGTTCTTACTCATAGGATTTGCAGTAAAGTTGCAATTTTGGAATTATCTTGAGTCATTTGACTAGTTGTGTAAATTGGTGCTCATCCTGTGGTTTCGTAATGAATCATAATCAACCCCAAAATACACACTTCAGCTTATCTCATATATCATTGTTACACAACACATTGTTTTATTCGGTGTTTATAGCTGTTTTAAAGGTTACTGCTTGTTTGATCAAATTGATTCAGGTTCTTTATCTAATGTAAAATGTGATGCTTTAATATGCTGAGCTGCCCAACATAGAAGAAGATTGTTTTTGAGCGGCTATAAATAGCCTGTGCTTTCACTCTTGGAAAAGAAGCTGTTTATAAGATTTAATTGATGGTTGCAGATCAAAAGCAAGCTGAAATTTCACAGATACCTCAGCGGTTTATAAATGTTTCCATGGATCCATTAGTAATATTATCCTGTATAAAGTGTGCTCATCACTTAAAATGTGTGCAGGCTATACACATCATTAAGACCTCCATCCAAACTTAGTGTCTGCAAGGAGCTATGCTCAGGGTGTGCTGGTTAATCTTGTCAAGGTGCTGTCGTCTGGCCTGTTATGTTTTCATTCATGTGTGATAGGTTTGAGAAAAAATAGGTTTGAGAAAAGACAGTAAAAAGAAAGAAAGAAATGAAAAAGTGAGAGCAAGTGAAACGAAATCTAACACATCAAAGAAACATCTACACCGGCTTGTATTTCTCCCAGACCTTTACAAACAAAATTCCTAATCAGAGTGGGCCATCATGATCGGATCCAGAAGAGTAAAGAAGACAAATGTCAATGTTTTCTCTTTTTTTTTCTTTACAATGACATATAGTTTAGATGTTTAAATCTTAATTTTATATATTAATAATAATAATAATAATAATAATTATTATTATTATTATAATATGTTCATTGTAAAAAGTGTTATTTATTAATTTATTTGTTTGTTCACTCATTCATTCATTCATTCATTCATTCAAATAATTTAATTATCAAAATAATAAAATTTTTAGAAAATTGCTACATGGGACTTTTTATAACATAAACTAATCTTTTTATTACTAATAATAATAATAACAACAACAATGTCTCCATGTAAAAAGTGTCATACATTCATTCAAATATAATGAATTGTTAATCCCTTAATATTTTAGACTATTTTAAATATTTTTTAGAATATTTAAACTTTTTAGAAATGTTTTTATTAACAGCTAACTTAATCTTAATAATCATTTTCAAAAAAAGTTTTTAAAGATATGTTCAAGGTAAAAATGTTATTTATGTATGTATGTTTGTATTCATATCAATAAGTTTTTAAAAAAATCACTCTATGTATAACATAAACTAATATTTTTCATAATATTAATAATAATAATAATAATAGTGCATCCATAGTAAAAATTATTATTTATTCATTCAAATATCATGAATTATTATTCCCAATTTTAAATATTTTATAACATTTTTAGAGAGTCGTTAACAGCTAACATCATCTTAATAATCTTTTTTTTTTTAAAAAGTAAAAGTGTTATTTATTTATTTATTTATTTTTCAATCATTCATTCAAATATCATGAATTATTAATTCCTAAATATTTTAGACAATTTAAAATATTTTAAATATTTTAAACATTTTTTAAAAGTTTTTAGAAAATTGTTAACAGCTGGCTTAATCCTAATCATAATCCTAATAATCATTTTCAAAAAATGTTTTTAAATATATTTTAAGGTAAACGTGTTATTTATTTATTTATTAATTTGTGTTTGTTTGTTTGTTTGTATGGGACATTTTATAACCCAAACCAACCTTGCTTTGTCAAATTATCTGATATTGTTAACTCTGATTTGGTATTCAAATAATAAGCAGTGAAGTTTTTTTTAAACAAATAAAGGTTTTAGTTTTTAATCTTGAATTTATTTTCAAGATTTTCACAAAGAATTGACGTCAAAACTGACGTCAAAAAAACAGGTCAAATATGCAAATCAAACTGAAGTCAATTTGACATGACCTGAATTTGTTGTAAACATATTGGCCTACATATACAGTACATTAAACCACTTTCAGTGTCAGATTAAGCTGAATTTAAAATGACGTCACAGCATCTTGATCAAAAATTGACCAATATTTGACGTCAAATTGATATCAAGGTGCCCACTGGGATCACACTGACTTTCTCAAACTACATTTTTAACCAGAAATGAAAAACATGCTCAACACAAAAGAAGTGCATTCAAGTCGTTATGTGCATAAAATACATTTTTAATGTACTTTAAATGTATCTATATGTGCTCATGTGTGTTTTCTGTAGAAGACAGAATCTGCTCACCTCCATTCATGGTCCTCAAGAGTGAATGTGGCACTGAGACTCTGGAGCAGCTCCAGAAACATGGAATCACTTTTCCCTTCAGTAAGTCCCTATCATTTAAAATCAGCAGTAATCTTGACATACATAGATTTACCTCATCTAATTCTAATTTCTTATATATTCTCTCATGTGTACTGAATTTTCACACTGTTTTTGTTTGATTGCAGTCTGCAAGACCCAGGTTGCTCATGGCATCAACTCCCATGAGGTAAGAAACTGGACTTTCTGTAACCTGCACTATTTTTTCATATCTTACATAATAAGCAGTAGATAAGTATTGTAGAGCACAGTGCTATTCTGATCCATTACATAAGAGCTGCTACATGATGTTAGTTAATCATTTCTAACATTGACTGGTGTCTCATTAAAATGATTAATTTTGGGCTTGATTACAATTTTTCATGCAGGGTTTCTTATTTAGTAAATCTAGACATCTGAGAGGTCTAATTATTATTATTATTATTAGTAGTAGACATCATTTTTTTTATATTTCAGCAACACTGCAACCACTTCTGCCTCATAAAGGCTACAGTGATTACCACATCGGCTGTAAAGTATTTAAAGAGAGAGTAAAGCTGAATCTCTCATTGCTCTGAAATACATGTAACCCTGCCGTCCTCGTGGATCATTAACAGGGGTGCAGCTTCTGTTGCTATGGAGACCATATCTTTGATTCTCAGTGACTAATGTACAGGCAGTACAGTCTCAGATCTCTCGCATTCCTTCAGAATACTGCTTCAAGACACTAGTGACTCTGTTTTACAGTGTTGACAATGAGGGGCGTACTAGATTAATATGTCACCACGACTGTGTTTGTGCAAACAGGTTGACAGTCATGTGTTTTATGACTGTGAGCACATCGGTTTACTTAGGTAAAGGAAAGACAGGGAACTTATGGATTGAGGGGGTTTTTGGTGTGGCAGTTTTAGTATCAGGAAAGTACAGTACATACATTATATTTGACTTGCTCCTTTACATTTCAACATCACAAGAGTCCATGTATTTTATTATTATTTGTTAATTTTTAACCAACCTGCTCTGGAATGAGTTAAGATGTTGATTTGGTTCCTGCTCCATAGATGGCCATCATCTTCAGCGAGGAAGATCTGAAAGACATCAAGCCGCCATGTGTCCTCCAGAGCTTCATCAACCATAATGCAGTGCTGTATAAGGTGTTTGTAGTGGGAGAGGCCTACAGTGTGGTGCAGCGGCCCTCCATTCGAAATTTCCCATCTGGACCCACAGGTCAGTTGAGTCACACAACATCCCTGTGATGGATGGTTTAAAGTATTTAATGAATGTTATTTGTTTAGAAATATTTTCCGCTAGAATTGAATCTTAAATCAAACTCTAAGAATCAAATCATACATTTTCATAAGTGTTAAATACACTACTGTTCAAAAGTTTGGGGTCAGTACATTTTTTCGTAAATATCTTTTATTCAGAGAGGATGCATTAAATTATGGAAGCCTGTTTCGCCACTGAATACAAAGTTAAAAAAAACAGTTTATTGTGACTTTTTATCTCACAATTATGACTTTTTTCCACACTATTTTTTCTCAGTGTTGCATGATATAAACTCACAATTGCGAGAAATAAAGTCAGAATATTCTCATAAATGCGAGTTTGTATTTCACAATTCTGACTTTTTTCTCAGAACTGAGATACAAACTCGCAATTGTGAGTTATAAAGTCAGAATTGCGAGATATAAACGTACAATTCTGACATTTTTCTTAGAATTGAATAATATAAACTCACAATTGCGAGAAATAAAGTCAGAATTTTCTTGTAAATGGGAATTTGAGTTTGTCATATTTCTGAGAAAAAAAGTCAGAATTGGGAGTTTGTATGATGAAATTTTGAGAAAAAAGTCAGAATTGGGATTTTATATGTCATAATTCTGAGAAAAAAGTCAGAATTAGGAGTTTATATGTCATGATTCTGAGAAAAAAGTCAGAATTGGGAGTTTGTATGATGGAATTTTGAGGAAAAAGTTGGAATTATGAGTTTGTATGATGAAATTTTGAGAAAAAAGTCAGAATTGGGAGTTTGTATGATGAAATTTTGAGAAAAAAGTCAGAATTGGGAGTTCATATGTCATAATTCTGAGAAAAAAAATTTAGAATTGTGTCTTTGTATGATGGAATTTTGAGGAAAAAAGACGGAATTGTGAATTTGTATGATAAAATTTTGAGAAAAAGTAAGAATTGGGAGTTTGTATGATGAAATTTTGAGAAAAAGTCCAGATTTGAGAGTTTGTATGTCAATTCTGAGAAAAAAATTTAGAATTGTGAGTTTGTATGATGAAATTTTAAGAAAAAGTCAAAATTGGGAGTTTATATGTCATAATTCTGAGAAAAAGTCAGAAATTAGGAGTTTGTATGATGAAATTTTGAGAAAAAGAGTCAAATTGGGAGTTCATATGTCATAATTCTGAGAGAAAAAATTAAATTGTGTCTTTATATGATGGAATTTTGAGGAAAAGTCAGGTGTGAGTTTGTATGATAACATTTTGAGAAAAAAGTCAGTGGGAGTTTGTAATATGTCATAGTGAGAAAAAATTTAGAATTGTAGGTTTGTATGATGAAATTTTATGAGAAAAAGTCAGAATTGGGAGTTGATATGTCATAATTCTGAAAGGAAAAAGAATTTAGAATTGTGTCTTTGTAAATTCAAAATTTTGAGAAAAAGTCAAATTGGGAGTTCATATGTCATAATTCTGAAAAATTTAAATTGTCTTTGTAATTAGAATTTTGAGGAAAAGACAGGTGTGAATTTGTATGATAAAATTACAGGAAAAAGTAGAATTAGGAGTTTGTATGATATAAAATTTTGAGAAAAAAAGAGATCCGATTTGAGGTTTGTATGTCAATTCTAGAAAAAATTTAAATTGTGTGAGTTTGTATGATGAAATTTTAAGAAAAAGTCAGAATTGGGAGTTTATATGTCCTTAATTCTGAGAAAAAGTCAGAATTAGGAGTTTGTATGATGAAATTTGAGAAAAGTCAAGTGGGAGTTCATATGTCATAATTCTGAGAAAAAAAATTAGAATTGTGTCTTTGTATGATGGAATTTTGAGGAAAAAAGTCGGAATTGTGAGTTTGTATGATAACATTTTGAGAAAAAAGTCCGAATTGGGAGTTTATGTGTCATAATTGAGAAAAAATTTAGAATTGTGAGTTTGTATGATGAAATTTTGAGAAAAAAGTCAGAATTGGGAGTTGATATGTCATAATTCTGAGAAAAAATTTAGAATTGTGTCTTTGTATGATAAAATTTTGAGAAAAAAGTCAGAATTTCAAGTTTATATCTCACAATTTTGAGAAACAACATCAGAATTGCGAGATCTAAACTCGGGCTTGCATATTAAATTGAGTAAAAGTGACACTAAAAACAAAAAATAAAAGTAAGATAAAAACAGTAAAAAAAATTAATTTGAACTGTTTTCAACACTGATAATAGTAAGAAATGCTTCTTGCACACCAAATTAGCATATTAGAATAATTTCTAAAGGATCATGTGACTCTAAAGACTGGAGTAGTGATGTTAAAAATTCAGGTTTGCGTCACAGAAATAAATTACATTTTTCAATATATATATTTTTGGACATTACTGTAGCCTTGGTGAGCATAAGAGACTTTTGAACAAACTTTTGAATAGTAGTGTAGTTTTTAGAGAAGCTGCTTTGTATTCATCAAGGTTTACATTCACGTAGAAATAAAGACAAATCTGTAAATTGCTCTCTGTGTGTGTCACACGTTTGGACACAAGTTCACCAGGTGACGTCAAATCCAATAAAAACACTTTATAGGGTGCCAGGTCCAGAAATGTAGACATCAGGTCTCTTTCAGCTAGTTTTAGCCATCTAACACAAGCATATATCCTAACAACCCCACTTAGTCTGGAACTTTTTATAAGGTTTCCTTATGTTTGAAAGCTGTTATCAGAAACAAAGTGAGATTGACATTAATGGCACTCGTGAGCAACTCTGTGATGGCCAAGGGCCTTTCAGCCTGTCTAGACCATTCTGTCAACACATGTTGCTGATGTTTAGACCCTTTCCTTCTCTTACAGAAAAGTGGTTTATTTTGTCTTAAATAAGCAAGTCAAAGAAATTGTTCTCAGATGCCAATGTGGTTTGGTGAATTATGCCCCCCGATGGCCAATCAAATTCACTGTTGCCTAGATTTTGTCATTACTGGTGCATAAACTTTACAATGAGATGATGAAAGATTTGGGAATGTTTCTTCAGTGAATAAATGTAGCTGAAAAGGACAAAAAAAAGAAAAGTTCAACACATTTTTTATTGTCTTGAAAGAAGTCTCTTGTGCTCATAAAGGCTGCATTTATTTGATCTGATCAAATATGCAGTAAAATTAGTAATATTGTGAAATATTATTAAAATTTAAAATGTTTTTGTTGGTTTTTTACATGTATTTTTCCTGTGATGGCAAAGCCATTATTCTAGTCTTCAGTGTCACATGATCCTTCAGAAATTATTCTAATATTCTGATTTGGTGCTCTGAAAACATTTGGTATGATTATCAATGTTAAAAACACTTGCGCTGCTTAATATCATGATAAATGTATTGCGTTTTTGCTGAATAAAAGTATTAATTTCTTTGCTAGAAAAAAAACTTGCCGTCCCCAACTGAACAACTGAACAAGTTGTGTTGTTTATCTTCCAGACAGGAGAGCAATATCCTTTAACAGTCATAATGTGTCTAAACCAGAGTCCTCCTCTGACCTGACCTGCGTAAGTCAACATGCCTCGCATTTATAACTCAAGCAATGCTTTAACTCCTTTAAGTCAAGAAAAAAACGACACTGTCCTTCATCTGAACTGTGATGTAAACATTTGGAGTGGTTTAAATACCTGGAAACATTTAGCTAAATCCATTCATTTTAGACATTTATTTTATTTTGTATTTAAAAACCACCCTGTTAAAATGGAAATGAATCTATCAAATGTTTATATATAACTAAAAGGTCTTATAAAAAGAGTTTTGGCATTCACAATGAACAGTAACCATACATGTTCAGCAGTCATGCATTTGAAACTTTTTGTCCCTTGTCTTTTTTTCTTCTAGAGGGACAACATGGAAGGCCAGTACTGGGAGCCCAACAATGATGTCATTCAGAAAATATCTAGAAGGTTACGACAGGCCCTTGGCATTTCTCTGTTCGGGATAGACATCATTATCAACAACCAGACTGGCCAGCATGCCGTCATTGACATAAATGCTTTCCCAGGTACTGTACGTGCAGTTCCTCACAAGCCAATGACTGAATCCAGTGCAACAGTGACTGGGTAATATATGTTATCTTTATGCACTGACCTCTATTCCCACTTTCAAAACCAGCTATGTAATAATGCAAACAAACCACATGGTGTCAGTGCAGAATAATAAAGAGGCCTGCTAGTGCTTTGTAATGTTAACATAGGTCATGTTTCTTTTCCATTTTACCATCATTTAAACAGCTTCCTACATTCTTAGAATTCATGCAAGTTTTGAATTTCACCAGTGGAATGATGTTTATAAAAACATCACTATTTGCTTCTGAGACGTTGGAAGGAATCTGCTAATCACTCCTCACTCCTTTAAATCATGACACCATATTTTTTCCATTTTAGCATTTTAGCATTTTTAGTGTTTGATGTTCCCTATAATTCACTTTGGGTGTTCAACCACTATTCTTGCCCTGCTTTGTGTACGCAATCATAATCATAATGACTTGTTTTTACAACACCAAACAATTAGGCTGTTGAAAACATTCCTGCTGAATGGGTTTCCATGATTTGCCCTTTTTGGAAGTCTGACAAGTCACCCATTTCACAGATTGCTTGTACTAAACAAATGAAAAATATAGCCGCAAGCAGCGATTACCGGGGCTTAAGTGCTTTAAGGCATTTGAGCAATAATGGAAAAAGACATATTATTTAGTAAGTCTGTAACCACCTAAATCAATGATTAAAAAACATTTCGGCAAAACAGGTAATAGAAATATTTTTTTAACGTTTATGACTGTTATAGTGCCAGCTGTGGTCTGATCTCCTTAAAACTGTGCGTGCTTGTTTAGAATCACCTGTCGCAAGTGCTCAGCAGGTTTTGTGAAGTTTTGAGTTTTCCTTTAGGCTTTATAGGATTTGGGGTAAATTTGCACAGGCCCCTTTGTTAAACGACCATATTATAGCTTCCTAAGGGTATATTTCCAAATTTTTTGATAATTTGTTGGCCTTAGGAGTTCAGAGAATTGTACTGCAGTGTTTTTTTTCCAGACTGAGCGAAAAACCTGGGACTAGTTTACATTGGGTTTTTTTTACATCTTCTCAATCATTAAACAAGCAATTTAATTGATTGTAGTGGTTCTGGAGGCAAAGTTGTCTGGAAGGAGGAGTTCTGTCATATGACACACATATGGTGCACATGTGTGAAAAACCACACAATGTACAATCGTTTACACCCTTTAAAAATGCAATATCGCCCCCCAGTGGCCGATTTTATATATATATTTTTTATTTCAGACCTTTGGGGCTGTAAGTCAAACTGGCCCACCGGAGAAGTCCACTTCCAGAACAGATATTTACAGATAATTACTCACCCCCTTGTCGTCCAAGATGTTCATGTCTTTCTTTCTTCAGCCGTAAAGAAATTATGTTTTTTGAGTTAAACATTTCAGGATTTTTCTCCACATAATGGACTGATATGGTGCCCCGATTTTGAACTTCCAAAATGCAGTTCAAATGCGGCTTCAAACGATCCCAAATGCGGTTGTAAACAATCCCACCCAAGGAAGAAGGGTCTTATCCAGCGAAACGATCAGTTATTTTCATTAAAAAATACAATTTAAATACTTTTTATTCTCAAATGCTCATCTTGTCTTGCTCTTCCTGAACTCTGTGTATTCTGGTTCAAGATAGTTAGGGTATGTCGAAAAACTCCAATCGTATTTTCTCCCTCAACTTCAAAAATCATTTTTAAAATCATCCTACATTGCTGCAGAAGTACCGACCCAGTCTTTGCAAAGTGAACATGCAAAGAAGATCAAACACCCTTAACAAAAAAGGCAAGACAGCGATATAGGACGATTTTGAATTTGAGGGAGAACATGAGATGGGAATTTTTTGACATATCCTAACTGTCATGAATCGGAAAAAAACTGTTAACTGCTGTTTACAGTTGGTTTATTTGCCCAGTTAAAGAATTTGTCGTGTTATTAATAGTTCTACAAGTTTTCCAACCATTAGTCAGAAGTGTATGCACCCTACTGAAAAAAATAGCTGAAACCAGCCTAGGCTGGTCTTAGCTGGTCAGCAGGCTGGTTTTAGAGGGGTTTTGGCCACTTCCAGGCTGGTCTTAGCTGGTCACGCTGGGAGACCAGCTGGAACGACCAGCTAAAACCAGCTAAAACCAACCAACCAGCCTAGGCTGGTTTTAGCTGTTTTTTTTTTTCAGGAGGGCAGTTACGAGATCCCTTCTCAATTTACAACACTATCTACGTGACAGCTTTTTAAAAATTCATACCGTGTGCGTATATCACCCAATGCTAGAATATAGAAATTGAAAGATGAAATATATTCACTATCTATACAAATGAACTTATATTAACCCCTATTTTATACATAGTATTATATAGATAGATAGATACACTCTATTCACTCTATTAAAGTATTTGCTTTCACCTATACATGAACATTCAGCTAAAGTCCCACAAGAAGGTGTAGAACATTGTGGAAAAATGGGGACAAGTACATTTAAAGCCCTTGATTTAAAAACTCTACTAGTATCTACAGGCACAGCTGTGTTTGTCAGCTTACAGTATGTTTAAAAGCCACCTGGCCTTCTCTCTGCTTGTTGCCATGGTGATCTTGTGTATCTAGCAGGGAACGGCACTTTCATATCTCTCAGTGGTACATCCAACGAGTCCCATGATACCGCAGGAGTGAGACAACAGATGATATCTGCCTTTTATCAATCTGCCTCTGTCACGAGAACCCATTAACTACCGTTAACTAAAACCACCTTAATTTTTCACTCAGGTTACGAGGGAGTGCCCGAGTTTTTCGATGACCTGTTGAGTCACATCACCAGCGTCCTGCAAGGTCAGGTGTCTAACGGAGCGCCGTGCGGTCATCTGAGAGTGAACGGGATAGCGCAGAGCCCGTCTGTGGCCTGCGGGATGCACTGTGGCATGCTGGGAAACGAAAGCAGTTGGTTGATGGACAGCGTCCCCCATCAGGGACTGAGCTGCGGCGGCGCTTGCATGGCTCCAAACTTTCACCCGCATGGCAGATCGAGTTTAGCAACGGAGACGTCCTCGCAGTGACCCATGCAATAGAATATTTCATTACTGTTCACAAACCAAATGATGCTTCATCAAAGGGTAGGTGTATAGAAAATTCCTTGTGCCAAATGTGAATTGTGTAGGAAATGATTGAATGTGTATCAGTCTTCTCATTATTTAATTTCGTGTTTGGAATGGATCGACCTGATTTTGGACATTTGATTTTTTTATGAATGTTGCACTGAACTTGATTTGAAGGAAAAGGGCTTTGTGGAGGAACTATACATTTTATTGATGTTAATATATTAATGAGATACTTGAAAGAAAATAGGTGTCATGATTTGGGTGTAAGACATTGCACTATTTAAATAAGTGTCCAGCTGGCACTAAAGCGGTGTATCGTAAATTCTGGCCAAATAAGAGAGCTAGAAGACCTTTAGTGCTGTCTGAAGCAATCTCCTGGAAATTAATCTTTTAATACACAGCAAGAGCAGCTCTGGTTGTTTTTTTTAAAAAAGACTGAAGTGTAAGATTTTTTTAAGCCTAATCATTTCATATCTGAAGGACCGAAAACCTTGTAAAGGTCCTCCCACACTGGCAGGGGCTTTGAGATTGTATGGGGGTTATGCATTGATTGCATACAGAAAATTAACAAACTTAACCAAAAATAAAAAGGTAACCCAAAAATTAAATTCAGTCATCATTTTGACTTTCTTTCTTTTTTAGTGCACAAAAGAAGATATTTTAAAAACACTTTCATTGTGTTAAATTGTCTTTTTTTTTTACCAAAAAACAATTCATACAGTTTTGCAAAGACATGAGGGTGAGAAAAAGATGACCGAATTTGTATTTTTGGGTGAACTATCCCTGCAATGTAATTGATGAATGTGTTCAATTTGCTATTTTGATAGTTGTTTGTTAGTCTGTTTTATGCTCATTACGTTATACCTGTACATGATGTATACTTTGTAAATATGTTAATTTTGTTTTCTTTGGAGACAGACAAAAACTCTAAAGTAACATGAAAAGGAGAATAAAACCACACTTAAACACTGCAAAGTCTGATTGTTTGTCTGCTGTGTTGACATCAGTTATGGCTCTCCTTGAGGTTTAGTTCAGACTTACGCTTGAAACACTTCTTTTTGATCTTTATTTGTTGTCTTGAAACCCAAAAAGCATTTAATTTCAGTCATCACCATATCTAATAAAAACATTATTGCCTATGGATCATAAGACTCCATAATATCAGGTACACGCTTTCAGATACGTATCCTTACGTATATTAAAATTTCGACCTAGTGTGGTAATTCTGGGTAGCAAATATTTTACGTTAAATGTACTCAATGCCCAAATTTCTTCAGGAAGCAAGCACGATAAAGCAAAGCGGAGGAGCTGGGAGAAAACGTGAAGGGACCTCTGAATGTCTGACACCAGAGAAGTCGCTTTGAGGTTTCATTTTACACACGGAGGGAATAAGCCGAGAATCTGCGGCGCTGAGATAAGAGCTTGCGCTGCTGTGGACTGAGCAAGAAGGTGAGAGCCTCATCTCCTGTTAACATGCCTTTCTACTGAAGGAGAGATGAAGGGCGAAGTGGAAAGAGAAGAAGAGCTGGAGCAGTTCAGCCTCGTCTCAGGTCATGAAGTTTCTGAGCCACACTCTCCAGTTCAGACTCAATGGCAGCCAGACTTTCGATCTCAGCATCCTGATGACAGAAGAGAGGAAATCAGGCCATTAGTTCATTTTAAAATGCACAACATTTACATGTACACTACCGTTTAAAAGTGAAATGTTTTTGAAAGGAGTCTTTTTTATTTATTCCATTTGTCTATTTGCATTCATAATGTTGTGAATTAATCATTTAAAAAGTGTTTTCTATTTTTGTATAAATTTCGTAATTTATTCCTGTGATGGCAAAGCTGAATTTCCAGCATCAATACTCCAGTTTTCAGTGTTGCATTATCCTTTAGAAATCAATTCAATATGCAGATTAGGTGTTTAAGAATCATTATTCTTATCAGTGTTGAAACTAGCTCTACTGCTTAATATTTTTATGGACACCATACTACATTTTTCAAGATTCTTTGTTAAATACAAAGGTCAAAAGAACAGCATTTATTTGAAATATTGTGTAACATTGTAAATATCTTTACTGTAACTTTTTAATCAATTGAAGCATTCTTCCTAAATAAAAGTACTAATTTCTTTAAAAAAATATATATAAACAATGATATACCATAAATATGATAATGATAAGCGTAACCGTAATGACAAATGTAACAATAACTATGATCAATGTAACAGTAATGACAAATTTACAGATAACTATGATCAACGTAATAGTAATAATAATAATAATAATAATAATAATAATATTGTTTTATTTGTATAGCGCCTTTCCCAAGCTCAGGGACACTTCACAATAACAAGCAATATAATCAATACATACATAGATGTCCAAAACGTGATTGCAGTTGCAAACCATAGTAATAATACAAACAATCAAATACAACAGACAGTCAGATACAACATTAAACCATAATAGAAGAAACAGATAATGACCGGTAATATTGGTTAAACAGATAGGTTTTGAGATTAGCCTTAAACTCGTGCAGTGTGGTTACTGATCGAAGACACAGGGGCAATGAGTTCCAAAGTTTAGGAACCATAACAGAGAAAGATCCTCCCTCCCATAGATAAAAGGCGAAATCTAGGAACACAAAGAAGTTCCCCTCCAGAAGACTGAAGTAGACAAGAAGGAATATATGGGGAAAGTAGGTCAGAGAGATAAGTAGGTGCAAGACCGTGGAGTGACTTAAAGGTAAGCAGTAGAATTTTATAAGTGATACGAGAAGACACGGGAAGCCAGTGGAGGTTAAAATGAATAGGAGTGATATGAATAGACCGTTTGGTATACGTTAACATTCTTGCAGCAGAATTTTGAATACGTTGCAAACAGGAGATAGCGCGTGCTGGTAATCCAGAAAAAAGAGTGTTACAGTAGTCAGTGCGAGATGTGATAAATGCATGTACTAGTGATTCAGCATCTTTTGGACTCATGAAGGAATGGAGTTTGGCAATACACCGTAACTGAAAAAAATGCAGCTTTGGAGAGTTTGCTAATATAATCATTAAGATTTAGTGAAATGTGATGACAAATTTAACGATAACTGTAAAAAATAAAAAACACAATTTGTTGAGTCATCTTAAAATAATTTGCCTTAAAATTTTAAGTTCAGTCAACTAAAATAAGTTTAGTCAACTTGAAATGTTAAGTTGTACTAAGTAACAACTTAGATATTTGTGTTTGCTAAACTTAACAGATGGGTAAGTAACCCAGCTGCCTTATTTTAAGTTGATTCAACTCAAATATGTAAGTTGTCACTTAGTATAATTTAACATTTCAATTTGAATAAACTTTTTTTGAGTTGACTGAACTTAAAATTTTAAGGCAGCCAGGTTACAAATTATTTTAAGTTGACTCAACAAATTGTTTTTTACAGTGTAGTGTATCAACAATAGTCAGAGATATTGCCTGTTGCTAATGTGTTTGATGACAACAAGACGATTATTATTATTATTATCTGTCAATAAGAGGCTAGGCGCCCAACCTATCGATGCAGTGCGGAGAGCCGCTTCTGGGACACTTCAGAAACTTGCCGCTGCACGGCTGGTATAAACACAAGAATTGACTAGAGTGGCCGTGATCTGCTCCGGTAGCTGTGTCAGAGCCGTAACACGCCGCAGATGTGTGCAGTGTGGTAAGAAATTTATTCATCATACAGTGTAAATAGCTTCACTTATAACGTGAGTGTTTTTTAAAATGCATAAACTCCCACTAGACTAGGCTAGGCTAGTCAGTGATGATGCTCTTTGATAATATTAATGTTCTTTGCTCATTTTCTGTAGCTGCTTTTTGAGTAACTAAGGAAATGTAAGCCTTATAATTAGTAACTTACAATGTTTCTATTAAATTGTTATCATGTTAAATACAAATTAAGTCATAATAAAATTAAATAAATTAGCACGATAATACTATGTATCGACAATCTCACAGGCTGACGATAGGACGATATGAAAATTGAGCATATCGCCCAACACTAGTAACTGTGATTACAAATTTACAAATAACTATGATAAAGATAACCATTATGACAAATTTAACAATAACTATGATAAAGGTAACTATAATGACAAATAAATCGCAAAATTAATATAAATTTGAAACATTTAGAACATGTAGTTTTACTTACATTTGTTTATTTAATTAGACAAAAATGTAGTTTTGTCTATATAAAACTATAGTATGACTTCAGATGATTTGGAATTTGAGTAACATGGACTATTTCAGTGTTCATGGTGGTTTTTGTTTTTGTCATTTTTGGAGCCATGGACTCACTGAAAGAGCCATGTGCAAAATTTAAAAAAAATCTACTTTTGCGCTCCACATAAAAAAAACCCCCCTCTCTTTATGTTTTAACCTTTAAGAAAACATGTTAGGGGTCATACCCCTGTCTTTCGGCTGCCGCTGCCCTCTTCATCTCGTTTGTCCTGAGGTTGAGTTTGTGCCATGAGCTGTAGCTCCTGCTCCTCCGGGCTCCTCCACAGCTCCCCCTCTTGATCTCCTCTCTCCTTAGAGTGGTGTGGTGCATCCCAGTGCTCATCCAGTTTTGGGCTTGCGTCTACTCTCTTGTGGGACAGTTTGCTCACGCGACTCCAGCGCTTCACTCCGACCTCTCTTTTCTTCTCCTCCTCTTCTTCCTGCTCTTCTTTTGAATGTGTTCTTTCCATTGCAGCTCCCTTGTGCTCCTCGCTGTCCTCCATGATGGGTTGTTTTACGTCGGGATTCGCTACATGATCATCCGTGACTGTTGCCCCTTCAGATAAAAAGGAAGAAAACGTATAATTATTATATCGCATCTTCTGTATTTTATCTCAGTCTTCCCTCTCATTATTCTACACACACACATACACATTTACTTTAGTGCAGCATCAGCAATCCCAGCACTCTTCTAAATGAAACGCTCTCGCTTGCCAGCTCACGGCTCACTGCTCGATGCCTCTTATCCTAAAATATAAGCCCCGTCCCGTCCTTCTATCTGTATTAATGATCACAGATTCCCAAATTATTGTGTCTATTAACAAACACACTACAGCAAAGTCACCTAAAATGTCTGGTATTTTTTACCAAGTTCCTCTGAGATCTGAGGGCCACTTTTAACAAGCTCCAGGCAGCTGGCTGATCTGGATGGCATCCAACATCAATTATTGAATCGATTCAGCGGGCCACAGCGCAGCATGGATTTCATTTCATAGATGGAGGCACTGTCACACAGGCCTGTTCATGGAGCACTGCTAAATTCCCCCATCAATCTCCATTCCCCATGCCTCCCGCCTGTCTCTTTTTAACCTCGTTGTGTTTCCTGCTGTTATTCCCAACCTCTTCAATGAAATAAGCAAGTGCCTGTTATATGAATTCTCCCTGGACATCCCTGTTACTCTCAGTCACACTTTTCGAAGAGTAGTGATTATGTAGCTATTGATCGAATGTAGGAGAGTGACAAAGGAGGGTTAGTAGGAGCACTACGACTATATATTCATCTGCTGGGCTTTAAGATATACACACCTGATCATGGATGGATTATGATATTTTGAGGCCATTCGTGTCACAAAAGCATGATCCAATGACCGAATAACAATTGTAAATATTAATGCTGTCAAAACTAGCGTGCTAACGCTGGTGATTCATTTTTCCAGTTTAACGACATTAAAAATATTTCACAGTTAATGCAGGGCTTCTGTCCCTTTTTTTGTTTTTTTCAGACACGTACTCCACTTGACAAGGGCTTGTCAGATCCGTGTCCCGCTCTTAAAGTAATAGCAGCCAAATAACCTAATAACCCAGCTGCTGTGATGTCTGTTAATCAAAGAACAAAAAAATAGGTAATCAATAACTTTTGTAGCTTTAAGGATTCATCTTAATTTCATTTAGAATTTAGTGTTTGATAACTTTAGTCAATTTCTGTATATTTCCTACTTGCTGAAGGGCACAGGTAAATAAGCGGTTTATGTGAAGATTGTTTTAAGTTCACTTAAATTAGAAGTTATTTGTTAAAGTCTAATAAATGTTAAAATTGATAGCTCTCAACTATATTGTAATGCTGAAGGCATATAGTCAATGGTTAAATATTCTGAAAAAAAAAAAAAAAACAATTTTCTAGATGTATCAGTATTACTGGTATCAGTGATACTTGCCTTTAGTCATAAAAAAGATGGCATTAAACAAATATTAAAATATACTGTCTTTACATTGTTTCTACATTAATTTGAAGATTGAATGTGAAATTATTATTTAATTGAGTAACAGCACTAGTAAACATCCTAAATAATATGAATATGAGATAAGATCGCGTTAACCATAAATTATCCGTCATTGACAGAATTTTTTTATCAGTGACGGAAAATTCTGAAGGCCGTCCGTTACTTTGACAGGTTACACTGACGGTGATCTATTGTAACTTCTAACTGTAATTCCCACTCCTGTCCAGTTGGTGGCGACTGCGCTCCAGTGTAGCAGCGGAGAACTGGATCCACAACCAAAATGAAACTGTCACGAATGTTTTCCTATGCCTTTGGTTTTGCTCAGGCGAGTACACGGAAGCTGCAACGATTTATCACGCCGCATTAAAGAGCGCCAAAACGGTATTTATTGCTTGAATTTCCTAATGAAATGGACAGAATTTGAACTCTGAGACTTTGTTTTGTATCAAAAGTAACACAAAGCCTAGCATATTGTTATTTATTGGAAGGAAGATGCACTATGTACTGTTTATTCATCTACTGAAAACAGCATAGACCTATAGACACTATCATAGATCGATAGTGATTTAAGAATCGAATTTGGTTCATTAAAATGAGAATCTATTAAAATCGAGAAATTGTTTTATTTTTTTGTTTTTTGTTTACCCAGCCCTAGCGTATTTTGTTGTTTTTAAACGCTGCGCTGTTGTCCTGTAGGTTCATGATTAAAAATGAAAATGTGAACAAAAACAAAAGCAATTAAATGTTTTATTCTAATTAAAATATGAAAATTATAATAACGAGTAATAATAGACTGTGACGAAATTTTTACGACCCTGTCTGTCAAAATGACAGACAAATACAATTTTCTTAGTGCACACATGAGTACTAAACTAAGTTCTCTTTCATGTCTTATTGCACTTAAACGGTCAAATACACAAGTTTATGTTAAAATCCCACAGGAGTTACAAAAACAGTTGGTTATGTCTGTGAAGGTAAACAGCTAGGAAAGAAATTGCATTGGGGACCCGATTATAGCACTTAAACAGAGAAAAAGTCATTTTTCATGACGTAAACAAAGTGGACATTATAGCTGAAATGCACCCAAATGAATCTGAACTGAATGAAATCATACATTAAATCTGAATCAAGAGTGTCGGAATCTGAATAAATCAGGAAATCTTGTAGTCTAGAACATTATTGCGTTCTTTTCATGCCATGGAGGAGCCTGGAACAAGTGACATTTCTTATTTCTTTGTGAGTTTCACATTGTGGCAGTAGTTTCTGGCACACATTCAATCACTATTCATCTACCAATTGTACATCTGCAGTGGCTTGTTTCCAGGTATCGAGCCACCACAAGCTTCTCAGTAGAAGGTCCCTGAATTTGAGAGGCCCCAGGGCACTGGCCCTGTCAGGCCGGTAATATGTCCTTACACCTAATTTACGGTCAGAATATTGCTTGTTATATCATATTATAATAAATAAGGCTTTCAACAGATAAACTCAGAAAGAAGCACATATGGCATGCCACATATTGCATTCATCATTACCATCTTTATGGTGGGCAGGTTCATTTTCCTTCTCATTTTCCAAGCTGGAGTGTTTCTTCTCCTCTTGTTTTTCCTCATCCTTTTTTGTGGCCTCCTCCTGTGACTCTCTCTTCTGCTCTGGGTTTATGGAGCTGGAAATGTGATTGATAGGATCTTTATCTTCATCACGCTCTTCTTCTTCAGCAATCTGGTTCTGTTTTGGAGACTCCTGCCCTGTCTCCTCACTCTCCCTGGAGCTGTCCTCTTCTGCTCCTCTCTTTTGTGCACCATCTTCTGGTTTATCCACAGAAACCAACATTGACTGATCATCTGTAGGATGGTAAAGGGTTACACTGAGGTAAGATGTTCATTTTTGTATTGGTGTTTTTCTTTTTTCAGATTTCTTTTCTTTCATGTCCAAGCCTTCATGTTTATTCATATATGATAATAAGTTAATATATTTAAATAAATAAATGTTTTGTGTGATATTCTTTTATTCAAATTGGAGTTCTTTCAAGTCAGAGCCATCAAGCTTCATTCATGTATGAAAATAAATAAAATCTGTGACATCTTTTATGCAGACTGGGTTTCTTTCAGGTCAGAGCCTTTAGGATTAATTATTTAAGACAGACAGACTGATAGATGGATAGGTTTTCAGGTCTGCAGGTTCTAAGGCTTTAGGTTTGAGTTGTCAATAATAAACTCTGCTACAGTGCCTTTTAATGAAAGTGCCAGGCTGTGAAACACAGTTGGGTTTTTTTTGGTTTTTTGATCAATCTGACCTCAGAAGTGCAGCATTTGCTAAAGAACATATGTGTTCAAAACACGTTAACCTCAGTAAAAAAGTCACTGACTGCTTATCTCCCTGAATAAGCAGACTGACATGGCTTAATATGAGTCGAGTCGAATGCATTGCTTAGGATGAAACTGTAATTACAATGCAAGCAGATCATAGAAATAGATGACACGGTTTTCAAGGTCAGCACTTTTGAATGCACTCAAATGAAATGTACAGCAAAGTACACTGACAACCCACTCACAAATTAAGGGATAGTTTAAAACACAATCAGTGTTTTACTTGACTGGTGATATTTTAGCACCCACACACTTGTGCCCACAGACTTGAGCTATGACATATCCAAGACAAAAGTCCAGGGTGGTGGGCATAAGAAACTTTACAAGCTCAAGATTGTACCACCAGTATTGTGCATTTGCACTAGCAAGCAAATGATGCACAATAGAAGAGACAGATGTGCCCTCTGCCCTGATTCTGTCAGAATGCTGCTAAGTGCACCACAATAGAGCAGAACACAGTGATTCACACTAAAATGTGCTTTGAGAGCACTGGATGACTGTCTTTTGTCTTTTGAAGGGTGACAAGCAACATGAAATCAAAGTAGCATGGTTTTTGCTGGAATTTAGGCTATTCTAAGATTAGACTATTTTATATTTTTTCACTTGTACGCAAAGAGTGTGAAAGTGCGCATATAAAAAGTAAAACATAATAAAACCAGCCATACACAAATTGTAATATATGTACATATATTAAATCACCATAAATTCTGATAAGATTTAAAAAATATATAAGTAAACAACTCACACTCTTAGACATAACCACTTTGTTTCATCAAAATAAGACTTGAAATGGCCTGAAAAATAATCTGTTTGAGTTTTTAGCTTGGTGAAATTTAGTGACCACTATTTACCAAGCTTTGATAATTGATGACCTGAAAAGTTCAAAAATAGTTAAAAGTTAACTATTAAAAAGAATAGCTGAACATATGTTTACAAATAAAATATATTGTTTAAATTTTTACTGCTCTGACTTATTATTTTGGAATAAATGTAAAATGCTTAAAAATTCTAACTTTTTGAGATTCATACTTGGCTTTAATAAACAGAACATTGATTACATTGTTAATCCAAAAATATAAAAGATTTTTTTTCTGATAGTGTAAGTAATGTTTATTTAAACAAGAAAATGTGACTGGAACATGAAAACTAAACTAAAATTCAGAACGGCATCGTACACCATTGCTATGTACATAAACAAAATTTACTATATAAACTTTATATATGCTATAAACATATATCTTCATCTATGTAGAGAATGTACAGTTGAAGTCAATACATATACACCTTGCAGAATCTGCAAAATGTTAATTATTTTACCAAAATAAGAGATCATACAAAATGCATGTTATTTTTTATTTAGTACTGACCTGAATAAGATATTTCACCAGTGTTGGGGAGTAACTAGTTACATGTAACGGAATTACGTAATTTAATTACAAAATAAATGTAATTGTAATTAGTTACAGTTACTGAGAAAAAAATATGTAATTAAATTACAGTTACTTTTGAAAAATGCCAGTGATTACAAAGGGGATTACATCTGAATTTTTTCACACCCCCACCCCCACTTACAGATTTAATTGACTTCTTTTAAATTGCACTGACAACTCTAAAATGAGACACCAATGTTTCAGGAGTTTAGGACACAGAACAGGACACATGCTTATTCGATAACTGTTTTATTTCTTATTTGGGTTTATGCATAAACTTTATTTTTTAAGATTGTTTTTTCAAAGGCATTGTTAGATGCTAGTGTTTTCTGTCATAACTATGCAAAGATTTGATTTCAAACCCAGTATCATAGCTATTTCTTGTTATGATGTTATTTATATTATGATCTTGTTATGACATATAGCACAACTACGCTCACGGTGACCCGAGTTCGATTCCCGTCTCGAGATCCTTTGCCGATCCCGCTCCCCTCTCTCCTCCCAGCTCTTTCCTGTCATCTCTCTACTGTCCTATCACAATAAAAGGCATAAAAAGCCCAAAAATATAAGTAAAAAAAAAAGTCAGTGCTATATGCTTGATAATTTTTCTTGGCGGAAGCTTTGCGTTTGGTTAGCTAATAAAATATTAAAGATTAATTCAATATTATCTGTACAATTTCTCAATTCTGTCACCCTGGCATCGTGGACTTGCTCTGTTTCATACAAACGCAGCTGCTGCCATTTTTTTTTTTTTTGTACATTGTAATGGATTATAAGATAACTAACAAACTAGTACTACTACTTAATTATTTATGTGGTGAAATGTTGTGTAAGAAAACTTGTATACCTAAAATGTCTAGTTTGAACTTGCCATTTGCTAGCAACTGATTTCTTCATGGAAGCTTTGCGTTCAAATATTTAAACTCAGATCAGTGTTTGGTGTCTAATAATTTTGACACGAAACATCTAATAATCTATCAAGCAGCTGTGGAATAAGTGGGATAATGTACATTCAGCCAGTTGTTATCGCAAAATAAAGATGTATATTATCCCTTACTTATTATAATCTTAATTCAAGTGATACTGTACTACTGTAAGGCTAACTCTGCCTGGTTTAAATGTTTCAAAATGATTAACAGTTGAAAAAATTAGAAATTTAGAAAAGTAATCAAAAAGTAATTAAAAGTAATAAGTTACATTACTTTAATAAAGTAATTGAAAAGTTACACTACTTATTACATTTTAAATCAAGTAACTTGTAATCTGTAACCTATTACATTTCCAAAGTAACCTTCCCAACACTGTATTTCACATAACAGACGTTTACATATAGTCCACAAGAGAAAATAATAGTTGAATTAATAAAAATTACCCTGTTCAAAAGTTTACATACACTTGATTCTACCTGTGTTGTTACCACAGCTTTTTTTTGTTTAGTGATAGTTGTTCATGAGCCCCTAGTTTGTCCTGAACAGTTAAACTGGCTGCTGTTCTTCAGAAAAATCCTTCAGGTACCACAAATTCTTTGGTTTTTCAGCATTTTTGTGCATTTTTGAACCCTTTCCAACAATGGAAAGGAAACATGATGCATTAACAGCCGGGGGGTGAAAACTTTTTGAATTTGAAGATCAGAGTAAATTTTACTTATTTTGTCTACTGGGGAACATGTAAGTATCTTCTGTAGCTTCTGAAGGGCAGTACTAAATTTAAAAAAAATATATGATATTTAGGCAAAATAAGAAAAATGTACACATCTTAATTCTATTCAAAAGTCTACACCCCTTGCTCTTAATGCATCGTTTTTCCTTCTGGAGCATCAGTAAGCGTTTGAACCTTCTGTAATAGTTGCATGTGAGTCCCTCAGTTTACCTCAGTGTGAAAAGATGGATCTCAAAATCATTCAGTCATTGATGGAAAGGGTTCAAATACACAAAAATGCTAAAAAACAACAAAAAAAAACGAAAACTTTAACTGTTCAGGACAAACAAGCGACAAACAACTAACACTAAACAAAAAAAAACACAACAACACAGTATTAAGAATCAAGTGTATGTAAACTTTTGACCTCTTGCGGACTGTACGTCAATGTCTTTTATGTGAAATATCTTATTCAGCTCCGTACCAAATATAAAATAACATGCATTTTGTACGATCTCTCTCATTTTGATAAAATAATTAACATTTAGATTCTGCAAGGTGTATGTAAACTTTTGACTTTAACTGTACATATGTGAATATATATATATACATATACATATATATATATATATATATATATTCATAAAGATGTAGCAGACTAGTATAGACTCATGTATCATGGCAATTAAGCAGTATCTCACCTGCAGTTTTCATTGTGTCTCTAGAGATGCTGGTCACATGATCAGTCACGTCTCCTGGGTGTTTCTGTGCTCTTTCATTGGCTCCTGAGAAGCAGTTTGGTGGGGAAACGGTCACAAGCAGACATAACAGCTTCTTTGCACTAAAGCAGAATCTACGGATTCTCTTTCAGAGTTCATCATACATCTACATTTCAAATGACCTACTGCTGCCAAAAAAGCCATTAGCACCCAACTGTCATTCTGCTGCCATTAGCGTTTCTCCATAGGAAACAGAGTTAGTTCATGCTGTCCCAATCAAATCTGGAGCATCTGCCTCTTACCTTCCGCAGCAATATCTTGCAGCTCTCGGAGAAAGTTGTGGTGGCGCAGGATGCTCACAAGCCTGTCATCTGGAAAAAACACAGTACACCTCACACACAGCTCCAAACTCCTAACCCTATTTTTAGCAGTCAGCACTTTACTTTATTTTTACATTATTTGCATTAATTGCACTGAAATTTACTGCCTTCTACTGAGCAGCACTATTAATCATCCAGCCCACTGAGAGAGAAGAGAGGAAGTAAAAGCAATAAAGAGGGGGAGAGGAGAGATTTGCGTTGAATTAACGTTGAGTCAAGCTTTTCCTTTTCTGCTGACCGACAAAGGGTGCATGCAGAGTCGGCTGCTCACTCCGTGGCAATGCTATTCTCTCTACTCCTTACTTTCTCTCCCAGAATGTCTGTTGCCTTATTTCTCTGCCAAGCTTCTTCACAGTCTAATAAATTATGGTAGAGAACTGACAGCTGTAGTTACCAGAATATTACTGCAAAAAATACAGAACTGACATTCCCTAATGCATTTTAGTGTCTTTATATCAGTCTTATTTTATCACTGAGATATTTTTACAGTGATAGTTTGAATCAGTTTGAATGATACATTGATAGTTTGAATCAGTTTTTATTTAACTTTTATATTGTCCATTTTCATTTTAGTTAAAGTTTCAGTAATTCTAATGTTTTTTTTTAATATGTCTATATAGTTTTTATTCATTTTTATTTCAGTTTTAGTTATTTTAGTTCATTAAGTTACACTACCAATAGTTTTTGAACAGTAAGATTTTTAATGTTTTTTAAAGACGTCTTTTCTGCTCACCAAGCCTGCATTTATTTGATCCAAAGTACAGCAAAAACAGTATAAGTCCGAAATATTTTTACTATGTTTTCTATTTTAATATATTTAAAAATGTAATTTATTCCTGGGATATCAACGCTGATTTTTTTTTAGGTTTCTTTAATGAATAGAAAGTTCAGAAAAACAGCATTTATCTCAAATAGAAATATTTTATAACATTATAAATGTCTTCATTCTCACTTTTGGTCTATTTAAAGCAGCGTTGCTAAATTACAGTAAGGTATTAATTTCTATAATTTCTTTCCTAAAAAAAAATCTACTCGAAGCTTTTGAATGGTATATAGTGTATAATGTTACAAAAGCTTTTTATTTCATATAAATGCTGATCTTTCTATTCATCAAAAAATCCTGTTTCTTGATCAGCAAATCAGCATATTATAAAATTATGATTTCTGAAGGATCATGTGACACTGAAGACTGGAGTAATGATGCTGAAAATTTAGCTTTGATCACAGGAATAAATTACATTTTAAAATATATTCAAATAAAAAAAAACTGTTATTTTAAATAGTTAAAAACATTAAAAATCTTAAAAGTTTTATTAAAAAACTTTTGACTGGTAGTATAAATAAATTAAATTATAATTTAATTATAAACTATAATAAATAATAAATAAATATTATAGATATTTTATAGCTTATAAACTATAAAATATCTATAATATATAATATAATATAATAAATATAATATAATTTGACTATATTTTGGTAAGGTAACTAGCAGTTAACAAAGGGTTTTTTTCTTAGTATTAACATTTTTACTGTGTCTTTATGAAATTCTGCTTTTCTCAACTTATCGGTCCTCGTCTCTCCTTCCCTCAGTCTCTGTCCTTCACTGTTTTTTGTCCTAGACTCATTGTGTAAGCCTCTCACACAGTGTTTGATTTCACTATTGTAAGCATTATCTCGGTAACAATACCTGCCTTGACAATAGAATGATTGATTTTCCAACTATTAAAGTATCAAGGAAAAAAGAGCCTGCAATGTGACTGAACAGTGCGTGGCAAAACTTCACACTATGACTCCTGTGCTAAAGTCATTTGTTACTTTGCTCCATTAACTTTCGACTATCAGAAACGTGCAGTCACAGCAGCAATGATGGCATAAATTGATCATATCTATAAGGTCACTGCTGATGATAGGGAAGAAGTGCACCCATGTGCATCTAAATGTATGGGAGTAATAGCAGTCCATATGGGCACTCACCAGCGCTGAGGGTGTCAAGGCAGTCCTGGGACACTGGGATGGGATGAGGCTTGGTCAGGGCATCTGCAATTACCTCCACGATACACTTCATCACCTATACAAAGACAGAGAAAGATTGGGATAGGAAATGGTATGACATGGTACGACATTTTGTAGATATGAATGTATTCCTGTGATGGCAAAACTGATTTTTTAGTAGCCATTACTCCAGTCTTCAGTGTCACATGATCTTTCAGAAATCTTGCATTTAATACATGTAATGCATCCTTGTTTTTAAACAGCAGTGTGTATATATAGAGCACTCATAAGATCAATGCGAGAGAGGACACAGATGCACCATCCCAACAATATCTCAAATCCCCCCATATCTAGCCATCCTTACTGTCTTACATTTCACTTTCAATCAATGTCATTTCCTTCTCAGTGCTTTCATCCCTTTCGCCTGTCTCTGCGATTTGTTTGGCACCACAATCCCCCAAAGTCAAGCATTTCTCTGCTGTCAGGGAAAAACAGCCTCCCTCAGTCCAAAGTGTTGCTGAAATGGCATTACCATTTTACCAAGAAGAACTGCATCTGTTTGTAACTCAACATTGCTGATGTCTTTCCTCCCAGAGTTTTAGAGTTTTCTAGTCTAGAACTAGAGTTTTCTAGTCTTCTCTATTAAAACATTTTATCGGCAAAGACAGAAAAGGAGCATGTGACAATCTCAACTAAGTTAAATAAGTGCAACTCAACTTTAAATTCAGTTCATCATAGTTTAAAAGCACAGTTTGCAGTCATCTGTAGTTGGTAGCCTCCTCTGAGTAAGCACACATGGCACCAGCTGTCACTAGGCTGAAATCGTGTAGTTGAGTCACTGTCTCACTTATGCTGCTTTCCTCCACACTTCCTGACAACATGGACCAAGGCTGCTGCCATTCTGTGCATCCTTATGTTCCAAAACGCTGCCCCAAATACACATTAAAATAATGCAGTACAGTAAACAAGCTGAAATCAAATATATTGTTTGTTAAACAATGATTTATCAAATCATACCTTCACATCCTTATCGTCCAGGTGACCTGGAGAGACAGGTACCGAGAAGACTAGAAATAGAGAGACAGCTTTGATAAGCAAAAACACAAAATATACACAAATATACACTACCAGTCAAAAATTTTTGAACAGTAAGATTTTTTATGTCTCTTCTGCTCACCAAACCCGCATTTATTTGATCCGAAATACAGCAAAAGCAGTAATATTGTGAAATATTTTACTTTAAAATGACTGCTGTCTATCTGAATATATTTTAAAATGTAATTTATTCCTGTGATCAAAGCTAAATTTTCGTTACTCCAGTCTTCAGTGTCACATGATCCTTCCGAAATCATTCAAATATGCTGATTTACTGTTCATGAAACATTATTATTATGAATATTTGAAACAGTTGAGGGCATTTTTTTCAGGATTCTTTGATGAATAGAAGGATTCAAAGATCAGCATTTATCTGAAATAAAAGCTTGGAGTCAGTATAATTTTTTGGGGGGAAAGAAATTATAGAAATCAATACTTTTATTTAGCAAGGATGCTTTTAATTTTCCGAAAGATTTCTATTTGAGATAAATGCTGTTCCTCTGAACTTTCTATTCATCAAAAAAACCTGAAACGATTCTACTCAGCTGTTTTGAACAGAACAATCATAATAAATGTTTTTTTCGAGCAGCAAATCAGAATATTAGAATGATTTCTGAAGAATTATGTGACTGGAGTAATGATGCTAAAAATTCAGCTTTGAAATCACAGGAATAAATTACATTATAAAATATATTCAAATAGAAAAAAGTTATTTCAAATAGCAAAAATATTTCAAATTTTTACTGTTTTTGTTGTATATTGGATCAAATAAATGCATGCTTGGTTAGCAGAAGAGACTTCTTTAAAAAAAGATGGAAAATCTTACTGTTCAAAAACTTTTGACCGGTAGTGTATATAATAAATCAAAGTACACTTAACCCTGGGTTAACTTAATGTCTTCTTAAACCCTGGGTGAAGACTAGTTTAATCTTTTGTTTAAGTACCTAAGGTACTCCAGTCGTTTAGCAACAAACAACCAATCACAAACTGCTTCTGTGCTGCGCTCATTAAATATTCATGTCCTTTGTACAGTCACAGAAACTTTCACGCACCGTTTGTAATCTGAGGGAAACTCAAAATGTCAAACAACGACGGGAAACGCGTTAACGGACGTATTATTATTATTTGCTGCTTACAAAACAACCAGAGTCAATCTAAGTGGGGAGATTTTCACAGATACACTAGACAAGCTGATATTAAAATTGGTCGCTTGCTGTATTTGTCAACTTAATGTAAATAAGAACGTTAACCCTGGGTTTACAATGCAAAATTTCAAAAAGGATTAATTAATGAGAGACTAAGTATTAACAGTGTAAAGCATGTAATAAGATAAACCACGATTAGCCTACGTTTACGAATGTCAAGTGTGAAAAAAGCCTTTTGTGCTCCTCATTAGTGTTTTTATCCGCTGTCCTTGGTGCTGACAGAGACTGACATGTAGAAAACGTACAGTAAACAGAATCAATACATCATCCAAAATGACACTAAGTGCGCCCACAATAACTTAAGACATTACGTGATTATTTGTACATCTTGCACACTTACCAAAATTCACCAGCACCATGAGAGCAGCGCATCCTCGTGCGATCATTGTCGTTATGCGAAGTGCAGGCAACCGATCTGTTTAAAAGTGACAAACCGTCGTGCCGGAAGAAAGCGAATGAACGTTAGTACTTTCCTTTCCTTAGAGTGAATGAAAACACTCGCTGATTTATGGATGCATTATGCGCATAAGGCGCCTGCTCTTATTTGCTTCGCCGAATCACAATGCCTCAATGTCACTACTCACTACTGCAGCGATGCCGCCTTTATATAGAAGACTTGATGAAGAGGAAATGACATCAGTGTGAAATACAGCTGCTTAGTTCGCCGTCGACTAAATGATAAAGGAAAAAAGTTATTAATAATAATTATTACTATACAATATATGTAAATACGGATGCAAAGAACTGTTTTTATTGTAGACATTTCGCAAAATTATTTAAATGTTTAAACTTATAATAATACATATAATAATATACATAATATGCATACTGCTCAGTATGTAAGTAGCATAAGTAGCAGAATTATATACATATATATATAGATAGATAGATAGATAGATAGGCAGACAGACAGATAGATAGATAGATAGGTAGATAGATAGATAGATAGATAGATAGATAGATCAAGCTAACCACCATCAGACTAAAAGACTTAATGATGTGATGCATTTTTAAAATTAGAAAAAATAGGAAAATGGGATATATATGTATATATATATATATATATACTCTTCTACTAGATTTTCAATCTAGTACACTGTAAAAAAATAAAAAACAATTTGTTGAGCTTAAAATAATTTGTAACCCAGCTGCCTTAAAATTTTAAGTTGATTCAACTCAAATATCTAAGTTGTCACTTAGTATAATTTAACATTTCAAGACTAATGAGACTAATAAGTTGGCAAATATTTTTTAACAGTGTATTCTGCTTGAGACCAACGCAAGCAAATATATATATATATATATATATATATATATATGTATATGTGTGTATGTATATATATATATATATATATATATATATGTATATGTATATATTTGCTTTGTTGGTCTCAAGCAGAAAATGTAATATATATTTAAATATATATATTTATCGAAAGTATATATATATATATATATATATATAGTCTATTTTTTCTCATTTTAAAAATGCATCACATCATTAAGTCTTATAGTCTGATGGTGGTTTGCTTGATTTTCAATCTAGTACTCTGCTTTATACCAACGCAAGCAAAAGTATATATATATATTAAAGTATATTTATATATATTTCCTTTTTTCTCATTTTAAAAATGCATTACATAATTAAGTCTTATAGTCTGATGGTGGTTTGCTGGATTATCAGTCTAGTACTCTGCTTGAGACCAGCGCAAGCAAAAGCGTCTACTTATTATATCATAACC
The DNA here is from genome assembly GCA_012976165.1 of Labeo catla. NCBI lineage: Eukaryota > Metazoa > Chordata > Actinopteri > Cypriniformes > Cyprinidae > Labeo > Labeo catla. Next base: position 1,504,999 of record VONZ01000031.1, on the reverse strand, counting down.
CTCTCCTGAAACTAGGCATTTCAAAACAAGGCTGTGGCTTGATTTTTTGCTTTTGAATTCAGAAGTTATAATCTAGGACAGACCAAAATATAATATGGGTCAAATCTGCTTTGGCAGGCAAACTAACATCACTCATCATCCACACAGATGTCTTATTGGTTATGAAGTTCAATTAAGATCCAATGCATTACTCAAATAAAATGTCTTTGAGCACAACAACTTCACAATTTCCACTAAAATGTCTGTATATTAAAATATTAAAGTAAAAAAACATTATATAGTAGTCTTTTAGTCCTTAATAAAGCAAAATGAATGGCAGGCTGTTTGGCCTGAATCTTTGTGTTGAATACCAAACAGAAGTCGGTCAGTAGTGCATGCTATTCAAAACAGAAAGTAATTCAATTAGAAAGGGACTGCATTAAATATTGGCATAGATGGTAAATGATGGACCTCAGGGGAACTATATGTGATTATCCCACCGACTAATTTATTGAGCACAGTAAAATGCATTAGAAAGATGGTGGCAGGGGATGAAAGAGAGTGATGTGAGCAGGAAGCAGATTATTAGATGTGGGAGAGCGTCATGCAATTACGTACCATACAGCATTCACTACAGCTCCTCTACATGCTGTGTAGGTTTTCAATTCACATGCAAATCTGCTGAAACGTTTCTGGTTAATTATTTGCTCGCTACTTATTCTTTTATGTTTTAATAGGTTGCTTTGATGGAAATATGCTCTCTTTGTTAATTGCAATACGTGGATAAATGTCCTTGCAGCACATGAAAACCACATATCAGCTACTCATTGTGCATCTCAACAAGCCATTCAGACTTCATTTGTCATATTATTCATAGGTGACACAGAATGCAAGGCTCTCTGATAATGCGGACATTAGAGGCAGCTGTTTACACAATTTTACCCCTGTTGGGGAAAATGATATTGAGTTAAACAGATACATTGCAGAAAGGCAAGAAATTCAAGGCAGTGGACATGTGAACCATTGATTTGTAATGAGAAGATAATGCTATTTTTCTATTCTGGACACGCTAAAATTGAATGAAAATCGAACAGTCAGTAGGCATATGAGTACGTGCTTGTGATGTATTGCATCTAATTTCCTTCTGAGAGAAAACAATGTATTGTTTCCTGTTTGTATCAGTTTGAAATAGACAAAACAAAAACGGGCATCACATTTGCTCCTGAGTTTTGCAATAGTTTTTTTTCAAGTAATTAGGTTAAAATGCATAAATTCTACTTTTTTTCCCTGTGGAAATACTCGAACCTGTACAGTGCTGTTTTATTCAGTCATGCATTGAAATCAGATTTATTTTATAAAGTACATGGGTGAACAAAATAAGCATTTTGCTTAACTACTTTCCCAGAAATGCCTACAAAACAACATACTTATGTGGAACTAAAAAGTTGAATGATAATAAAAAAGTTCTCATTTTTAAAATAAAATTTGTTTTTGTGGTCAAGTTCAATTATTTCAGATCGTGATAATAAATTTGCAATTTGCAAAAGCAGTTTGTCAGAGCAAAGTTACATCATTGTTTAAAAATGCAGACTGTAACAAAAACAAAAGCACTCCCAGACAGTCAGGGTCAGAAATTAACTTTTCCATTAAGGGGATTGATTACCAAGGGCTTTTTTTTTAAACCTTTGTAAGGGCATTTTTCATAATTACCTTTTTAACTGTATCTGTTTTGCCTTTTACATTAAATGCTTAATTTACCCAATCACTTAAATCAATCAGAATAAGAAACTGCTACCAATAATAAATAACAACCCGTTTTAAATTCCACATTAAAAAATAGGACCTTATTACAGAGTAGGGAAATATTCTGACAAAAAATCTTATATATATTGTTAATTATTGCTCTTGATATTGCAATAATGACTATTCATGTCGATTAATAAAATGCGTTACATATTAAAATGTTTGGAGAAACGGCATGTCATATTCTAGCTGCAGACAAACCTATCGGTTCACGATGTTAGTCTAAGGCACATTCCCCTTACAAACACCCTTTCCAATCACCAAAGCTTTTATGAGGAGAAATTAATCTCTTACTTTCACCAAATCTGCAGGTTGTTGTTTATGGTGAGAGAATGAAAACACGCCAAAACGTTTTCAACGTTGGCTAATCTAAACGCCTTTGTTTGGCGCGTTTGCAGCGCTGACTAATTTAAACGCCTCCGATTGGCCATTGCGTTTCTAAGCTCAACAGAAACACGTGTGATTGGTTGGGACTGTCAGCCCTGCAAAAAAAAAAAACAACAACATGCAAAAGGAAATCTATTTCAACAAATTGTAATGCGGCGAAATGACAGCGAATTCCCTTAATGTTATTATTTCATTTTAATCACGACAGCCTTAATATATGTGGGACCTTTTTTCTTATTTTGGAGGCATTTTTGCCACAAACCAACATTAAATTTCAACCCCGCTCATGTATGCTTTACTACTGACAGAAGACTATCGGGATCAACATTACCTCATATTCTGAGACATCTTCATTATTGATATTGACCAAGGCAATAGCTTAATATTAGGTGTCAATACAAGAGAGTAAATGAATAACATACGTACACTAAAGCCCCAAAAGCCTTTCAAATATTGGCCTTCCTGCATAAATATGAGTCGATTAAAAGTAAATTAAAAAGCAAAACAGGACAGCCTTAAATTCACTGATCTCCGGGACAGAAAAACATCCAAATGAGATACCAGCATTAATAATAGACATTACTTCCTGTGGTAAAACATAACATCTGCAGATAGTTTCTTTGTGGTGTATTTCTTTTAAAAGGCTTTTAAATAGAAAGACAAGCTAATATTAGCAAGCCTAGATGTATGAAGTGGGTCAAAACACATCTGCTTTGAAAGATAATATTTATGAATATTCAGCACTCAGCTAAGTTTGGACAAATGCGGACAGAATGAAACAGACTGACAAAACATCAACATGTTTATTAGAAACCATTCCTATAACCATTTTATATAGGCTTACTTTTTTCGTTAACAACTATAAATATGAGATCTTTGCTTGGTAATGGAAGAATTCATTCAACAAACCACGAATAACCTTCAGCTGTATAGAAAAACATACTTTCAATGCATAAAAAGGAAGGAAAACAGGTAAGCATCCCTTCTGAAAGCTTTATTTGAGAAGACCATAAGCACTTCTCATGTTGCAGCATCCAAAGCAATTATCTCATTACTGTGGGCATTAAGAAGCTCTCAAACAGTTTACTTTTCACCACGTTCTCAGAAGCAAAACAGTTGTTCTCCGTCAACATTCAATTCCTTTATCGACACAGGCTTAATGAGTTTATAATATAACCTCTGGCCATTTTTATTCAAACCATCCGGAATTAGCTTACACAGTTACCTTCCGTACCTAAATTAATTATAGCAGCATTACGCAGAGCTAAAAGTGGCTTTGCACCTGCTCTTGTGCTATTTTGGTTGGGTATATCAGAAATGGTCATCACATTAGCGTATATTTTTCTATTCTGAGGTTTCAAGATTCACATTTCCATTGCATAAACTCTACAGAGCAATTAAATATGATATTGACTCTAACCAAGTCTTAATATTTTGCCATGATTCAGACTGAACACGTGTTATTTATCTTTTACTCCCTCATTTTCCGCTTTATCATAGATCGTCCTGCAGTGGCTCAGGACTCAGAATAGATCCTCAATGGTTGAAAGCAATGATATCCAGCCCAAGTAGAACATCGGGTGGGCAGACATGATGTACCACAATACTCCATATGGATGTCCTACAAGGAGGCCAGATTAACAGCCAACCACAGTGGAAGGAAAGCCAAGATGAGGTGGAGAACAGTTAGTCTGATGCCAGCTGACTGGGGCATCTCAGGAAGCGATGGGCCTGACTTTGCAGCACTGGGTCTGGTGTGAATGTACGGATGACTCTGCGATTTGTCAGTTTGAGCATGAAAGACAATTAAAGCACACAATAATGGAATTAGCCAGAAAATCCAACACATCATGTAATTATAGTGACATAATGGTGTAATACAATTACACTAAGAATCTGTTCTTACCACAGGGGGGCAAATGAGCTCAATAGGGTTAGAAAAGCTCTCCACCATGAACTTCTCCCCCTCAGGTTGAAACTTGCCACGCAAAAAATGAGAGAAAAGATTTTAGAATGACATACAATAGCTGTATGACAGTGACACATAATCAGAGGTTGTACCGGTAAAATACCTCAAATGTTCTGCACTGCACATCAAAATGATATTTTATACTTTTTAATATTTTATTTCATTTATTCTTTTTTTTCTATTTTATTTAAATATTATCTTAACTTTATATAATTTATATTTTAAATATCTTAAATTATTTCATTTTATTTTATTTCTTTTTATTTTATATTATTTATTTTTATATTATTACGTTTTATCTCACGTGTTGTTTTGTATTTTCTTAATTTTACATTATTGATATTTTAAATTATTTTATTTTATATATTTTTTAAAAATGTATATTATTTATATTCTGAATACTGTAATTTTTTATTTAATATTTTCTTAATCTCATATTATTTATATTCTGAATATTTTATTTTATATATTCTTAATTTTACATTTATATTTTACATATATTTTATTAAATTACATATTTTCTTTTTTTCTTAATTATTTTATATTAGGCCTATTTTAGATTTTATTTTGTATTTTCTTAACTTTACATTACTGATATTTTAAATAAATTTAAATGATTTTATTTTGTATTTTCCTAATTTTATATTATTTTATATATTTTTTATTTCATTTTTAAATTTATATTTTCTTTATTTTTATTTTACATTTTCTTCTTTAATTTTTTTATATTATTTTATATTTTATTTTGTATTTTCTTAATTTTACATTTCTGATATTTTAAATATTTTAAATGATCTTATTTTGTATTTTCCTAATTTTATATTATTGATATTTTAAATATTGTAAATTATTTTATTTTATATTTTCTTAATTTATATTATTTATATTCTGAACATTGTAAATTATTTAATTTTATATTTTTTAAATTCTATTTCTATTTTAATAATTTATTTATTATTTTCCTAATTTTATATTATTTATATTCTAATTATACTTTCTTAATTTATATTATTTATATTCTGAATATTGTAAATTATTTTATTTTATATTTTCTTAATGTTATATTATTTATATTCTGTATATTGTAAAATATTTTATTTTATATTTTCTTTATTTTATATAGTTTATATTCTAAATATTTTTATTTTATTTCATTCTATTTTTTATATAAAGTTTAAGTTGTTACCATGTTGTTCCACAGTCCCTTGGCTAACTCCTCATGTCCTTTCATGGTGAAGTGGAAACAATCCGGAGTAAAAAAGCTCATGTCAATTTTCCCATTCTAATCGGAGAAAAATACAAAAGCACAAATTATGAACAGCACATTCATATTTTAACGTAAACTAGCAGCAAAATGCCACAAATTATAGTAATTACTAAAAAGTCAGTGGTCACTACTCACAGGCAGTCTCGGAGGATCTGCTTGTTTAAGGAATGGCTGCAAAACTACAGCGAAGTCATTCTTAAAGAAGCGGTCGGTGTGCAAGAGCTGCTCCAGTGCTTTCTGAGACAAAAGTCATTCGATGTCATTCAGTGTAAAATCACAGACTCGTAATAGAACTCTATAAATATTTCTGAAAGCAAACACACCTGGAATTCTAGGTTGATTCCAACCAGCTCCTTCAGATCAGCAGATCCCGCAGCAGGCTTCACCAGACAGGAACAGAATGACCTGAAGAGATCAGAGCATTGAATAGGAGAGAAATTATCCTGTAGCACACAAAGAATAAAGGTGAAATTCCAACCATCTCAAGCAAAACAGCCTGAATGTTGTTAACCAACATTTAAATAGAGTTTTGATTTAATGATTTTGAAATTGACTAGATATGCATTGCATATGCACTTTTCATGTGCAATCATCATCTAAGACAGCGCTTTCTATCTTTACTCAATTTTAAAAGCTTGATTCAATTCCCTGTACCTTTGGAGCAAACATCCTGGCGTGGGCTTCTGTACTTCCCTCAGGGTCTCCATCGGCAGGATCTGGACCACGTTCACTATCATTCGAGGAACCTGCAAAGATAAATTAAAAGAAAATGTTCAAAAACACTACCAATTATTTGATAAAAAATACAGTACAAACAATAATTGTGTTAAATATTGGTAAAGCCATTTTTTCAACATTACTCCATTTCTCCAGTCTTCAGTATCACATGATCTTTCAGAAATTATTATAATATGCTGATTTAGTGCTCAAAAAAACATTATTATCATCAATAATGGAAACATTTGCGCTATGTAATATATTTGTGAAAACTTAATTTTAAGTTAAAAAAAAAAGTTAAAAAGAACAGCATTTATTTGAAATATGTTTTGTAACAAAGTAAAAGTACTTTAACCTCTGAGCAATTTAAAATATATGGTACAGTACATTTAATTCAAATGGCTTCAAATCTCAGAAATTACCTCATTCATCAGCATTTCCAAGGACACAGTCATGTAATGGACAAAGTTCTCCACTGAAAACAGGGACTGTGTGTATAAATAGAGAACAAATTTAGAGGCTCCAAAAACACACTCCTACAGGACAATATGTCTGAACACAGAATAGTCTTTAAAGGTCACTTCGGCACTTTGACTAGGCTAGAACTGCCGTTTCTCAAAAAGCAAACATTTGTAAGCACCAGTACAACTACTAATGCTGATAATGATCGTCTTTACAAGCATCTCTGTTCACAATCAGTTTAACATTTATCTTAAGCCTCCTCTAGTTCCTGCTTTGACACTGTGAACAAAATTTGTCAATACTGTAGAAGAATCTTCAGTCTGTAGTTTGCCAAAGAAACAGCTTTGTAAGCAATGCCTTGTCTTTGCAGTAATCACAGATGTCATTCATCCCAATAAGAATGGTCAACAGTTTCCAGTCCTCATCAAAGTCAATATCCTGTAGCAGAAGATAAATATATATAAAAAAATAAATAAATATCACAATAATGCCCAGATTTCACCATCTGTATTTCATATATATTCAAAAGCAATGCAGCTTACCTCATACGTTTTCAAAGTGTCAATCAAATGTCTGACTTGTTCAGGAAGATTACTAGGAAGACAGCAAAATTCATATCATCAACTGATAAAATACCACAGCAAAATGAAAAACACAGTTAAAGTAAAAATATCTTGATGGCATATCTTCAAGTTTCATCTGTAACAACCATTTATGAAGAATGACTAGTGATGTACTGGCATTTACAAGGTGTTGTGTCCAGTTACAGCCAGGTTAAATCCAGTCTCGCAGAGGGGAGCCGGAGTCCCATGGACCGTCTTAGCTGGGGCAGGTCCGACTAAGATGGGGTTGAAGAGTCGAATGATATCTAAATCATAAGCACAGAACAGTCTGGGTCACCAATGCAGTTAGCCTTTTTATAAACATTTCACAATCAAACAATGAAGATATCTGAATGAAGACCTTTGTTCATCTTAGTAGCACAAATTAGGATATTTCTGATGAAATCAGAGAGCTTTCTCACCCTGCATGGACAGAAATGTAACTACCACGTTCAAAGCCTAGAAAGTTAATAAGAACACTGTTAAAATAGTCCATGTGACAGTGGTTCAACCGCAATGTTATGAAGCGACGAGAACACTCTTTGTGCAAATAAAACAAACAAAAAACACTTTATTCAACAACTACTCTTCTGTGTCAGTCTTCAACTTGCATTCACGAGTACCATGACGAATACATGTGGTGCTTCTGACGCAGGAGCCGGTGTTATGATGTAGAACGTATATCGTTCTTAGTTCATTATCTGTATATTTTGGTTCAAAGAAGTAAAGCTGGGCAAAAATTGCAAGTCATCCTCTCTGCTGAAATCTTTAGACACGTTTACAAAGACTGATTTATGTACAGCGTGCTTCTTCTTCTGTTAGTAAACAAGGTGCAGCGCATCCGGGTTCTATGCATTCTGGCTTTCTTCGTGCACAAAACGTATTCTCGTAGCTTCATAAAATTACGGTTGAACCACTGTTGTCACATGAACTATTTTTACGATGTCCCAGTGTTCGAATTGAGGGGGGCCTCCCATAAGCATTAAGGGATCCCCTATAACACACAAAAATATATACTTGGGGGGGTCACCTGGTTTTTCATAAAACTAGTGAAAATGAAAATTAAATAAAAAGATTTGATTGCTGTATTAAATTTAGACCTGTTCATGTTACATCATTTTTTATTTGTACACGTTTTCACAGCGTTGCTGATTATAGCACACATACATCTCGGAGACGTCTATTTGACGTCTGCATTTACATCTGCAAGACGTATTTGAGTGCAAGAGTGTTTGCTAATCTGCAATATGTGTATAGGACGTTTCCTATCAGATGTCAAATAGACGTATATTAGATGTCTTTAAGATGTTTATGGTTTAGAATGTATGTAAAACTCAACTTACAGACATCTGTCAGATGTTTGTCCTCAGCAGATGCTTTTCAGATCAAGTGATCTTTACCAGACATCTTGCAGACGTACGTGTGCCATCTCAGACACAACTCTATCACTGCGTGATTCAGTCTAATAAAATGCATTTGGAATGATCACAAAATTCAAGATATGGGGGCAGAAAATGACCCCCCAATAGCTCTGACACAATTTGAACACTGCAATGACCTTACCACCTTTCTGAGCCTTGAACAAGTCAGTTGCGTTGCTGTCTGTGCAGGGTCATAAAGCTCTCAGATTTCATCAAATATCTTAATTTGTGTTCTGAAGACAAACAAATGTCTTACGGGTTTGGAACGACATGAGGGTGAGTAATTACAGAATTTTCATTTTTGGGTGAACTATTCCTTTAAGGCAAAAGAACGTACTTGCCAGTGTAATGACATCTTGAAAGGATCCATAGCCACCAATGCTGTTAAAATATGGAAGAATCACAATAAAACGAACATTTTATTGGCAAATAAAAGACACATTATTTCTAAAAGTTGTAGCCATACAGAAACAAAGAGTAACATTAATATTAGTTATACTCTTACCTCCAAGACACGTGACGAAATTCAATAGGTATGCCAAGAACAGTGGTTGCATTTGCACCAATGGCTGTCTACAAGTGAGACAATAACTATTATTAGAGATTATTATTATTTTGCTCACCACACAACTGTATTATAAGTAAATGCATCATTTACTAATTATTTTGTTCTTAATTTGCTATCTGCTTAAAGTCGTTTCACACTATTATGTTGTTTTAAACCTATGTGAAATTTTCTTCTGTGGAAAAAATATATATTTTGAGAAATGCCCAATTGTTTTTTTGTCCAAACAATTAAAGTCAATGGTAACCAAAACTGGTTGGTTACCAACATTCTTCATAATAACATCTTTTGTATTCCACAGAAGATAAAGGTTTGGAACGACATGAAATGATGACAGAATAAGGTAAAAAAAAAAAAAAAAAATATCCCTAGTTGTTTACCTTATTTTTGCCACAAAAATGAAGGTTTTTTAAAGATAGTGTAGAACTAAAGGGATAGTTTCAATGAAAATTCTGTCATTAATACTCACTTTTATGTAAAACCTTTGTTCATCTTTGGAACAAAAATTACGATTTTTTTGATGAAATCCGAGAGCTTTCTGACCCTGCATAGACAGCAATGCAACTACCACGTTCAAGGCCTAAAAAGGTTGTAAGGACATCGATAAAATAGTCCATGTGACATCAGTGGTTCAACCATGATTTTATGAAGCCACAAGAATACCCAAACATGAACAAAGGTCTTATGGGTTTGGAACGACATGAGAATGAGTAATTAATGACAGTATTTTTATTTTTGGCTGAACTATCCTTTTAATTATGTCGTCACCTAACTAAAGAGTGTTCTTTAAAACAGAAAAAGGAAAGAATCACACTTACTGTCAATGAATCCCCAAGGGCAGCAATCACTTTAATATCCGCTGGCTTCACCAGCTCAACTACAATAGAGATACATCAGATACCAAAACATGATCTAAAGACGCTGCTGTAATGAAGTTAGCCTGTAGTACAAGAGCTAACATTCATCAACAATGATATGTACAAATGACCAAGAAAATGTGAAAAATGTCATTAAAAACTGTAGTCTGTATTCATCACACATTGTGGGCAAAACACTGACCCTAGACCAGCCTACCTGAGGTGGGCACAGAAGAGGAGGGGCTCATGTCAGGACACATGAAAGGTGGGTGCTTGAAACTGATTGGCCTGGTCTTCTCAGGAAACTCCTGTAACAAAATAACAAGCTTGTTTCTGTGAAGACACAACTAAAACATCATTCAGGGAACGGACCACATCATAGACCAACTGGAGTACTAAAGCGCTTTTTTCTTTAAAGATAAACCAGTCAAAAGCCTGTATTTATGGCCTTATGCGACATCCAAAACACAACAACATCCTTAATGATGATGATAAAAACATTTCTATCACAAAACACAAACGCACCTTTCTAAGCGCTTCCTCGCTGTAGTGACTGAGTCCTTCCTCATATTCCAGTCTCCACTCATCACCTTTGGGAAAACAGTAAGATCCATGAGCATTTTAGACTTAAAAGATCAAAATATGACAGTCCGGCCTCTATTGGCTAGCACCGAGGCCTTCAACACAGGTCCACGCAAACATCTCGTTCTTTCATCCCAGGTGAATCTCACACATGTAACGTGGACCCTACGCTCCAGCTCGTCTTCCCAGCTCTGGATGCTTCTAGCACTTACCTTTGACAGGACAGAGGGCTAGCAAGCAGGTTGCCACGGCAATGAAAAGCCACTCCATGGTGGAGCGTTTCCAAGCGGGTTAGCACAATGGATGTGCGTGCAGAGAGAACGGGGCCATTATATCAGCGCCCCTTTATCTCCCCCACCCAAAACAGCTGAGTGACGAAGTTCAGGCCCACCGACATAAAGCATGATCCGGGCACACATGCAACTGCCAGAGGACTGGTGACCATTCACAACTTTAGAGGGCTTTAATAGAAACCATGTCGCATTGGGGCCTGGGAGAAACAGACTGGGAGCTCAATTCAGATCGGGACCAGGAATCTTTGTAGAGAGTGGATGTTTGTTTGGACTGAGTAGCATCTGTAGGTCTAATTATATTAAGATAGGAAATTACATTCAGTTGTGAACCCATTGATTTTTATTAGTTATTTAGAAACATTGCCATTTGAAAATGTAATTATTTCCTTTTTAAGACTCATCGGTTGTTATATCAGTATTTTGAGTGGTTTGATTGACATGGAAAAAGGAAGAATCTGTTATATTACTTTCAAAGCTTCAAATCATTGCTGAATTGTGAGAACTCTGCAAAAACAAACTAATGCTCTGTGAATCTTCAAGAAAACAGTTCTTTACATCCTATTCACATACATATGCTTTACATTACAGATTTTTTTTACATCGAAAGTTGTGGTATTGCTACATTACCTGAAACGACAGACACCATCGCCAAATAATCAATAGGTATTCTAGACATGCTCGCAATTTTATGATCTGAAATAGTTTTCCTCTAAAAAAAAGAAGTTAAAACTGAGATTTAGCACGCAAACAGCCATATCCCAAACGAATAAACTTCCGAAGGTTGATGATAGATTTCACAAAGCTACAGATCTTGCACAAAAATCATCAAAAATATTTCTGTGAGCATTCAAAGTATTGATCTTGAAATAAAAAAAGGAAAAGGTGTCTTGTAATACCAAAAAGCGAGCATTATAGCAATACAGCAACCCATTCATCAATTTAAATAGTTTTTCTTGTATGCACAGGAATATAAATCCCATTTTGGAAAGGTTGAACGAGTGAGAAGAATGAGCTTTGAGGTAACTAGAGCTTCAACAATTTGAAACATACTGGACACCAGCCATAATTGCACTAAATCTTTATCATAAACACCCTACAGACATACTTTTGTAACAATGAAAGGAGGTCAAGGGCAGTAGTCATCTGAATGAATCAAGATTTGGCAAGGTGAGCATTTATGGCAATTAAAAGCCTTATGAAAGACCGCTAACCTTAAATTACTTACCATGTAGTTTATTCATATGTAACTGTGCATGTTTTAATCAAGACAGTAAAATCTACATCTGTGCTGGTGAAAACTACTTTTGTCCAAATACTGACTTTATAAATAATTTCTGGACTGTGAAAAAAAGCCACTTAAATTAAAGCATGCTGAGAGTATGAACTTTTTACATATCGACTTCGCATCCCGAAGAGGCATGGTGTCCAAGTCCGAATTTGTACCAAAAAAAAAATAATAATAATCTGAATGGGTTGCACAAAATAGGTTCAATCCTTGGCTTTTAGCACAGTGGCAAGCGAAAGCAGAAACAACTAATGGAGTTCATTCAGCAATGTTGTCTTTTTTTCCCCCCACATAGTGAGCGTTGATTTGCACAAATGTTATTTCACCTGGCAAAACCCTGAGGCGCACAATTAAGATATTGTAGTTCATCTAGCTCTTCCCCATAAGCCACAGTTAAAAGACTAAAGAGGGGCTGGACAGGGCAACAAGAGTCTTGAAAGCTCCTTTGGGGCTTATAGGATTAAAGACCACAGCAGGGCGTAAGTGTCAGCGGCTGTATTAGGGAGAGAGAAACACTCAATTCGTTCTCCCGCAATCCTAGTCCTGTTCCTTCACCTCCACCCTGATTTCTGCTCTCTCTCATTGTTCTTCAGGCTCTCCGGCTGGCTGGTCAGCCTGGGCTGGAGGTCTGGGGGGCGCTGGAGGGGCTCTAGGTACGGCTTGGTGTTGTCTCTGCCGATATGCGATTACTGTGCCCAGGAGCAAAGCAATGACAGTCATAAGGTACAGATCCCACTCTGGACCCAGTAGCTGGTCAAGATCAACCTGAGATACAAGCTCCTTCAGCTGAAGAAAAAAGAAAAAAAAAAGATTCATGTTATTCCTTGAGTTTAGACAAATCAGATTTCAGGTTGATCCTCACTGACATATTTAACTTACATTGAGATCCTGCAGGTACTGTAGTGCATAAATGAGGCCCAGCTTGCACAGGGCCAGGAACACAGGAACTTGGGCATCAGGACTGGCTTCTGCAGCCATGTCATAGAAACGTTTAGCCAGATGAATGTCCTGTGGAGAAACAATCCGAAAAATGAGTGCAATGTATACACTATAAATTAAGAAATTAATACTTTTATTCAGCAAGGATGCATTAAATTGACAAAAAGTGACAGTGCAGAGATTTATGAGGTTACAAAAGTTTTGCAATTCAAGTAAATGCTGTTCTGTTGAACTCTTTTTAAACAAAGAATCCTGAAAAAAATCTGTTTTTCTACAGAAACGCTAAGCAGCATAACTGGTTTCAAACTGATAATTGAAAACTGATTAACACTGATTACGTTTATTGTGCACCAAATCAGCACACTAGGATGATTTCTGAAAGATCATGTAGAATGATCATGTGACACTGAAGACTGGAGACTTTGCCATCACAGGAATACATTACATTTTTAAATACACTACCAGTCAAAAGTTTTTGAACAGTAAGATTTTTAATGTTTTTTTAAGAAGTCTCTTCTGCTCACCAAGCCTGCATTTATTTGATCCAAACTATAGCAAAAACAGTGAAATTTTGAAATGTTTTTACTATTTAAAATAACGGTGTTCTATTTAAATACATTTTAAAATGTAATTTATTTCTGTGATTTCATCAGCATCATTACAAAAATTTACATAAATTCTACTCAGCTTTTTTCAACATAATAATTTAAAAAGTGCTTTTTGAGCAAATTAAAATATTAGAATGATTTCTGAAGGATCATGTAATTTGAAATGGAATGGAATCACTGGAATAAATTACATTTTAAAATATATTCAAATAGAAAACAGTTATTTAAAATAGTAAAAATTTCAAAATTGTACTGTTTTTGCTGTACTTTGAATCAAATAAATCCAGGCTTGGTGAGCAGAAGAGACTTCTTTAAAACAATAAAGTCTTATTGTTCAAAAACTTTTGACTGGGAGTGTATATTAAAATAGAAAACAGCTATTTTAAATTGTAATGTGCCACAATTTTACTGTTTTGAATTTAAAAAAAAAAAAAAGGCAGCCTTGGTGTACATAAAAGACTTCTTTCAAAAGCATCTCACAGACCCCAATCTTTTGAACGGTAGTGTACATGCTTGCTTATGGGTAAAAATGCATGGCTATTTCACCTGCTTAATACCAAGGCCCTTCTCATGCATATAGCCTAAGTTGAACATGGCCTGTGCACTATGCTGTTGCTCAGAGGCCAGACGATAATGAATGACTGCAGTCTCGTAGTCCACATCAGTGCCATAGCCGTAGAAATGATAGTCACCCAGCTTGATTCTAGCCACTGTGTAGCCTGTTAACAAAACAAAAGATAGAACAGATCGTTTTACAATGGTCCTAGTTGTTCAACAGCTTGATAGAGCCTCAAATAAACACTAATTTGTTATATATGAAAAAATAAATAATATATATTTTTAGTTTATTTTGCAACAGTGATTATGTAGCTGTGTGTAGAAGATTAGCTGCCAGGAACAACAGAAAAATAAAGTTCTATCATGACAACGCTCTGAAGATTTTAACATGGTAATGCACTGAATTGCTGCTGCTGTTGGTTATTGCTGTTGTTATAGATTATTGCTGCCGCTGATACATACACAGATACAGTGCTGTGAGTATTTAAGACATACTGCTGCTGCACAAATAGCATATATAATAACCCGCAGCACATCTATACATGTGGAGCTGGGGAAGTGGAGGGTTTCATAGTAACTTTGAAAGCGCACTGCAAAATGCTCTAGTGAATGCTAACCAGCTGTTTATATATAAAGCAGAAAGCTCATTGGCTGCGTATGCAACATGAACCAATCAGCTTGTACCAAGTAGTTTAACGCTGTGAATATCATCAGTTTGTCGTAAGGGCCCATCAGCCTACGCCATCTAGAGTTTCATGACAGACCTTGGCATTTTAGCAGTAATGATACTGCAATGTGAGACAGCAGGATGCTGCGAGTGACCAATCAGAATAAAGTATTTGAGAGAGCCATGTAGTAAGCGGTTATATTTGTCTCACTATAATGGTTGTAAGGTCGTCAAAGCACTTTGGCATTTTACTAGAGTGAATGTGTGGGTTGAAGAGAACAGTCTAACCTTGAGCAGCTGCTCTGGTCCAGTGGAGCAAAGCCCGTGGGTACGTTTCATTCTCATTGAAAATCTGTGACCCCTCTGAAAGATACAGACAGAGACACACAGTTAAATTTATCTTTACAAAAGTGAAATGGCTTAATTTAGCTGGGTTTTAATTTACCAAGGGACAATAAACAGAAAGGGAACATCTTTATAAGTAGCCTCTCAGGCTTTCTATGCAGACTGCTTTAGCTTCACAAACATTCTGTGACCATGGCGTTTCTTTAATAATTAAGATTTTTAAAAATTAGTCATACATCCATGACTCCTCATGCTTTTCTTTTTTTTATTAAAAAAAAAATAAAATAAAATAAAATAAAGTAAAACTGCCACCTTTTCACAAGTATGGGAAATCTGCTCTTTACTAAAAAAAATTCAGACTATGGTCAGGGAAGATGGCAAGACATTTAAAGTATACATACACTACATATACATATTAAGATGTTCAAATTACATTAAAATATTCTCGTAGCTTCATAATATTAAGGTTGAACCACTGATGTCACATGGACTATTTTAACAATGTCCTTACTACCTTTCTGGGCCTTGAATGTGGTGGTTGCTGTCTATGTAGCGTCAGAGAGCTCTCAAATTTAAAAAAAAAAAAATCTTTAAAAAAAATATCAAAAAACAAAAATATCTTAATTTGTGTTCCGAAGATGACTGAAGGTCTTATGGGTTTGGAATGACATGACAGTGAGTAATTAATGACAGAATTATTGTTTTTTTTAAAAACTATCCTTTTGATATGCATGTAGGTGTTGGGGGTCTAGCACCCTCTGGTGGTAGTGGCAGAGCACTGACTCACTTTGATCGAGGATGAAGGCCACATTGCTCTGGGCGACCTCATAACCCTGTTCGGCCAGCAGTAGATACTGTACTAGAGCAGAGTCCATGTCGCCCTCCTTAAAGCTTCCGTATGCTGCCATGAGTCTCTCAGACCAGCGGCCACGTTCACAAACGTTCTTGAAAAGCTGGTTTCACAAACATATACATATAGTCAACCATCAGAAAAGCCTTATGAAACATGGCTATATGCATGATGAAAATGTCTCACCTCCACTGCTGTGTGGCAGGAGCGCATGACCCCAGTCCCTGTGGCATGCATCTGGGCTAGATTATAGAAAGCTAGGATGTGACCCGCTTGAGATGCCAGGTTGAAGAATTTAAGAGCCTGCTTGTAATCACGTTTCACTCCGATTCCATCTAAAATATGAAGTAAGTGAAAATCATGAATTCACTTTTCATACTCTCAACACCCACCAGCTGACATGACTAACACACTTCTCAGTCCTCAATGTTTGTCAAGATCATGTCAAAGCAGAATGCAGGTGGGAGTTTGTCATAGCAACAATCACCTAGGAAACTAAACTAAAAGGAGTCAGCCGTGATTTAAGATAAAAATAAGATAAATCGCAGTTGAAGTGGCGGAACAGTTCACTAGACATGCAGGTAGAAAGAGGGAAAAGAAAAACGTTCTAAAGCAATATATATAGAGCAAAATTTCACAACATAAATTTTCATAGCTTTTCCAAATTTGTTTTGAATTTGAGTACATGAATATTAAACTTCTTTGGTTAGCTAATGCATTATTGTATTTGTAAAAATATTTCTATATCAAATTTAACATTTAAGATGAAGGGAATGTTAAAAAAAAAAACCCTCAAGAATTATGAATTCTGGTGTTTTTGTGGAATGATTCACATGCAATCTCTGTCCAACACACACTTACTGTAGTACATGGTTCCCAGCTGTAACTGTCCGTCCACCCAGCCTTGCTCTGCAGCCTTCTGAAAATACTTCAGTGCCAGGTCATAGTTCTGCAGCATTGAGAAGAAACAATGACTCGAATGTCTTTCAGTAATCACAAAATGTTCATCTCATCTAGGAAACTCACCACAGGAACACCCCTTCCATACAGGTAAGCCATACCAAGGCCACTCTGGCCAACTGGATTTCCCTAAAAGATGCCAACAAAATTACAGATTAGAGGTGAACAAGTGAAAATATGCAGTTTCTGAATCTTGACAAGGAAAAAAAGATTCTCACCAAGTCTGCAGCCTTCTTGAAATAATGCAAGGCTGTGTCATTGTTCTGAGCCACATACTCACTGCCTTCAGAATACATCTGAGACAACAGAATGTGAGTCAGAGAAAGAAAGATGGACACACAGAGTTTGAAAAATTAAAACAAGAGTGAGATCACTCAATTACAGTCCAGGAAAGCTAAAAAAAAAAATAACAAGAACTTCAGTCTATACCTTTCCAAGGAAGGCCATTGCATGCGTGTTTCCTGCATTTGCTGCTTGGTTGAAGTACTCATATGCTCGCTGAAAATTAATGACAAATAGAAAGTAACTATAAAATCATTATTTCAAATCACTGGACGAAATGCAAATAAGATGGCAGAGCCCCTAAAAAAAAAATTACCTGATGATTCTGTTCTACACCTCGTCCTCCGTGTAAATGTAACTGGCCCAGACCCACCTAGACAAAAAATTAAAATGTGATGGTAATAATAAAAAACGTAGTAGATCAAAAGCTGTGTTCGTTTTGACAGCAAATTTTTAATTAGTCTTAGTCATAGTCTCTTGACTAAAATGCCATTTAGTTTTAGTCATATTTTAGTCATTTGAATGGCTTTAGTCTAGTTTTAGTCGACTAAATCATGAGATTTTAGTCAACTAAATCTACAGTTTAGTTAAAGGATTAGTTCACTTACAGGACGAAAATGTACAGATAATTTACTCACCGCCTTGTCATCCAAGATGTCCATGTCTTTCTTTCTTCAATTGTGAAGAAATTATGTTTTTTTTAAGGAAAACATTTCAGGAATTTTCTCCATACAGTGCACTTCTATGGTTCCCGCAAGTTTGAACTTCCAAAAAGCAGTTTAAATGCAGCCTCAAAGGGCTCTAAACAAACCCAGCCGAGAAAGAACCCAGCTGTCTTATCTAGTGAAATGACTGGTTATTTTCTAATGAAAAATATGTACAATTTATATACTTGTTAAACCTTAAATGCTCGTCTTGTCTAGCTTTGTGATGCGCATGTGTACTTCTGTGCACTCCGGTTCAATACAGTTAGGGTATGTCGAAGGCCTTTATAAAAAAAAGGTAAAACAGCAAAGTAGGACGATTTCGAAGTTGGAAGTAAAAATGAGACGGGAGTTCTTCAACATACCCTAAATGTCTTAAACCAGATCATGCGCATCGCAGAGCTGGACAAGACAAACATTTGTAGTTAAAAAGTATATAAATTGTAAAAAAAAAAAAAAAGTAGATTTAAATAAATAGTAAATAGTAGATTTCTTCCTCAGCTGGGATTGATTAGAGCCCTTTGAAGCTGCTTTAAACTGGATTTTGGAATTTCAAACTCACAGGCACCACAGAAGTCCACTATATGGAGAAAATTCCTGAAATGTTTTCCTCAAAAAACAATTTCTTATGACTGAAGAACGAAAGACATGAACATCTTGGATGACAAGGGGGTCAGTAAATTACCTGTAATTTTTTGTTCTAGAAGTGCACTAATCCTTTAATGACAAGTCTGGATTCAGTCAATAGCAGTGAGTGATTTTCTGTCTCTTTTGTTGGTTGATTAACAATAATGGCAGACAATAGCAACTAAATTAGGTTGCTGTCCCTTTAAAACCGAAAGCACGGATGCAATGTACTGATACACATTCGATATTTTCCCAACTGTTTACATTCAGTTGAGATGTAACGTGAAGTGTGTTTGCCTGAATACTCATCAAAATGGACAATTCAACATTATTTTGTGTGTATTTCTCCCTATATGTGACACAAAAGACATTTTTAATGTTTTATGAGACGTGCAACAAGTGTATCCTAGCTTATGTCCCGCAGACTGTTACAGTTCAAATGTGTGCATCTAACACACTAACCATGCAGGAGATGACTGGATTCTGACTGGATGTCATTCTAAATTGTCCCTCTCTAAGATTTTCATCTCAATTTTATTTGTTGACAAAAATGTCAGTGGACTTTCATCATAGTTTTTGTCATTCAAAACGAGTTCTATTACATTATCGTCTGTAAAAAAATTTTACGAAATTTATTTGCCAACAAAATTAACACAGATCAAAAGGCCATTAATGCCAAAAAATGAAATAGATAAAACAGCTGTAGTGACACAGTCTATGTTCAACTTCAAACAATGCCACAGGTTGAAATTCTTACAGACAAATCAAAATGGTTTTATTTTACCTGTGCCTGCACATCTCCTTTCTCAGCCAAGAACTGGTAGTACTGGATTAAATCCTCCTCAAGCATTCCACTGCTAGAACCAGGATTTTCCACTTCATCTAAGAGCCGGATCCGCTGTACTGCACTGCCCCCTGTCAGGGACACGTCACTGGCCACTAATAAAAAAAGAATAAAACATGTAATATCAAAGTAACCCAAGACAAGACTTAATCATCACTGAGTTCAGATCTGGACTGAGTGAGAACAACTGAGTGATTATTGGTGAGCAGTATGTGATGAGAAAGTATAAGTGACATGTATGAGGACTGCATAGAAATGTGACAAGATTTACCATGATTGGCCACTAATCTGTAGTGAGTGAGAGCAGATTCACAGCTCTGAGGAACCCCAACACCTCCCCAATATCTGTAGCCCTGAAAAAAAAAACAAAAAAACATTATGGCATTTAGCAGACGGCACAGCCAGGAAATGCAGGCCAAACACAAGCAACAGCACTAATGCATTGAGAAAGTAGTCATGGATAAATTATGGTGCCACAGGATCTGAGGTTTCAACTTTGCTTCATGTAACTGAGCCAACGTGTCGGTCAGAATTTCAATAGGTTTGTTTAGACCCTCAACTTGATATATGCGAAGTCAAATAAAGACTTGACACATTACGATAAGCAAGTCATCAAATCTAATTTCCTGGGTGGAACAAGATCCTCCCTTGTTTAAAATATAGAACAGAGAATCATTCTTCTTACCAGAATCATGTGTGCTACTAGGTTTCCACCCAAAGCTCCAAAAGTGTAGTACACCAGTGCCTGCAATTAAATAAAATACAGCATTTTCATTAAGCATTCACAATTAAAATAAACAAGCTGTGCTTTCTAGATAAATGTCATTAGAGAATACCTTTGCTTGACTTGAGTTTACCCCTAATCCTGCAGCATATAGGAAACCAAGTGCCTGTGTGAACACAAATTGAAAATTGGGTCCTCAATATTAAAAAAGGAATAAAGTTTTCCTGATGCAATAGTACTGCAGTCATAAAACAACCCCACACACAGCTGCTATTCTTATGAAATAGCTTGAAATGAGTCACAGGACAAAAAAAGCATCAGTATTAAGATAGAAAGATGACATTTAGTTAATAAACAGATGCTATTACAGTCTGGGCTTTAGGGGAGCCCTCCAGTGCCAGTTTCTCAAAGATCTCCTTGGCCTGAGGAATGCTCTGGGGTAAGTAGTCTCCAAACAGCATGGCATATGCCACCTTCTCCATGGCCTTGGCATGACCCATCTCTGCAACTTTCAGAAGTCTGTCATACAACCTGTAATACAGAAAACAGAAATCAATATAATTATTGTTATAGTTACCTTTATAGTTAATTTCCTTGTTGTGAATGGGCGTTTAAGGTACAAATATGCACACTTTAGGGGTAGGTAAGGTACAAAGGTGTATCTTTGAAGTATTAGAAGACTTAAAGTACAGTTTTTTTTGAAGGTTCAAGGAACAAAAATAACAGGAAAACTGTTGAAATACAGTACCAGTCAAAAGTTTTTAAAAAGATTTTTAATGTTTTTTAAAGAAGTCTCTTCTGCTCACAAAGCCTGAGTTTATTTGATCCAATAAACTGATCATTTATTTATCATTTAAAATAACTGCTTTCTATTTGAATACATTTTAAAATGTAATTTATTCCTGTGCTCAAAGCTAGATTTTTAGCATCATTACTCCAGTCTTCAGTGTCATATGATCCTTCAGAAATCATTCTAATATGCTGATTTGCTGTTCAAGAAACATTTTTATTATTATCAATATTTAAAACAGTTGAGTAAATTTTTAAATCAAGATTCCTTAATGAATAAAAAGATCCAAAGATCAGCATTTATCTGAAATAAAAAGCTTTTGTTTCATTATTTATAAATAACATTTATAATATTACAAAGGATTTCTATTTCAGATAAATGCTGTTCTTCTGAACTTTCTATTCATCGAAGAAACCTGAAAAAAAATTATAGTGAGCTGTTTTAATAATAAAAATAAAAATAAGTGATTTTTGAGAAGCAAATCAGAATATTAGAATGATTTCTAAAGGATCATGTGACTGGAGTAATGATGCTAAAAATTCAGCTTTGAAATCACAGGAATAAATGACATTTTAAAATATATTCAATATTTTAAAATATATATTAAATAGTAAAAATATTTTTTTTTGCTGTAATTTGGATAAAATAAATGCAGGCTTGGTAAGCAGAAGAGACTAAGAGACTTAAAAAAAAACATTAAAAATCTTATTGTTCAAAAACTTTTGACTGGTAGTGTAGGACTGCAAGAAAAAAAAAAAACGTAAGGCTCCACAGCACTAACTCTTTCTTCTGGCTCCTTCGGTTGGTGCTGTTAATCATCTTAATTGTGTCCTGGTACTGTTCTTCAGCCTCTTCCACCAACCTCCTCTGCTCTGCCTGCGCTTCCGCTGTGAGGACAGATGGACACATTACACATGCATTTGGTGTAACAACTGAAAGTGCTTAAAAAAAAAAAGGCTTATAAAAATAGCATTGATCCTTTCACATCTAGACTACTAAAGCAGAAGAGTAGCAAAAACACTTTTCGTCTATTTCGTCTAACATGCCAAAAACTCTTCTGCTTTTAACTAAAGTAGTTAAAATTCATGTAGACTGTAGAGTCAAACAGTTTGATTGAGTTCTACAATATAAACTACACTGAGGTATGCAACCATTAACAGCTTACTCACTTTCACAGAATCCCCATTTCTTATCACTGTTGTAGTCGTATGTTGTGGCGCACCACAGCCTACCATCTCCCCTGCCTACAGTAGTGCACTCCGAGAACTCTTTATCTTGGAACAGAAAAGGAAAGACGCATGGCTCCCCATTGGCCGTTCCACCAATCGCCACTGGAACTATGATAAACACCAATGAGAAAATGACACAATAACCAGACACTTTCACAGGAAGCCAACTACACACGTTAATGCATGGGTGAGCAGGTTTCTTTTCTCAACAAACAGGTGTGAGTTGGTAAACAACAAAGAAGAAATTATGCAGTAAAAACCTCAGTGACATATGACATAAACAACATCAAACCCTTGAATTTGTGAGCAAAAGATTAGCTGAGTAGCAAAGAGAGATGAATAAAATGATACTGAATGTGCAGAGAAATCTACTGGCAAAGCCTGAACGCTACATCTTATTCAGGAAGCACCTGCAGACCCGATCTTGCATCTACTCACCTTCTTTATGACGCTCCTGTGGTGGAGGAGGTTGACTCGGAAGGTCTTCCTGTTCAACCCCCTCAACCTCACTCTCCACTCCAGTATCTGTTGTACTGTGGTCAGCCTGGGCATCTTTAGGGACATACGCATGTCCCGCCACAATTTTGGAACCATCATTATTATCTGTGCTCTGATTTTGACAAAACCATAGACAGAAAACATGAAATGATTAGTAGGGAAATAAAACTGTTTAAAATAAAAATAAACAAATAAATAAGTACATGTGCATATATTATATATATTTTTTTTAATTTAAGAACTGATTGAATTGAACACATATTTAATGATACATACACAAACAGACATGCACATACACTGCTGTTCAAAAGTTTGGATTTGTTATGTTTTTTAAAGAAGTTCATCAAGGCTGTATTTATTTAATTAAAAATGCAGAAAAAAAAATGTAAAATTGTGAAATGTTATTGCAATTTAAAATAACAGTTTTCTATTTTAATATAATTTAAAATGTAATTTATTTCTGTGATCAAAGCTGAATTTTCAGCATCATTACTCCAGTCTTCAGTGTCACATCATCCTTCAAAAATCAGTGTTGGAAACAGTTGTGCTGCTCAATTTGAACCTGTGATGCCTTTTTCAGGATTCCTTGATGAATAAAAAGTTTTTTAAAAAGCATTTATTAAAAAATAGAAATCTTTTCTAATAACATAAGTCTTTATTATCACTTTTTAGCAATTTAACACATCCTTTCTGAATAAAAGTATTAATTTCTTACAAAAAGAAAGAAAGAAAAAGAAAGAAAAAAGACCACAAATCTTTGAACAGAAGTGTATATAATTACAAAATACTTATATTTTAAATAAATGCTCATTTTTTTTTAATTCAAAGAATCTACAAAAAGTATCACAAAAATAATAATTAAATAAATAAATAAATAAATTGATAGCAGAACTGTTTTCAACACTGATAATAAATTTTCTTATTAGAATGAATTCCGAATGATAAAGACTGGAGTAATGATGCTGAAAATGTAGCTTTGATCATAGGAAGATTATAATTTTAAAGTATATTAAAATAAATAACTGTTCTTTTAAATTGTAATAATATTTCACAATATTACGTTTTGCTCTGTATTTTTGTTCAAATAAATGCAGCCTTTTTGTGTGCATACTGTTATGTTTTACAGTGAGAACTTGGAATCTAATGTCTTTTTCTCAAGTGTCACATCATTATGTTTTAAGGCTGTATTACCTGAGAATCACCACCCTCTGCAACTCTTTCATCATCTGGAAGTACTTCTGCAATCAAGATGTCAAACAGTACAGCTTACATACACTATATTAACGTGTTGTATATATTAAACGTAAATGTTAAACAGCTTAACGTTTTAGGTAACGCCTAAATAAACACATTTGTCCTAATAATTTAAGAAGAGCCTCTGACTCACCACCAGCTGTCACCTGCAAAGTCACAGCTAAAGCCACAATAAGGACCAGACATGACTTTTTAGTAGGATTCATGTTTCCAGAATGTGCAAAACGCAGTGGACGACTAAAATCTGACTTAATTAAATCTGCACCAACTATCTGTTGTCCTAGCTAG
This sequence comes from Labeo catla, assembly GCA_012976165.1. Classification (NCBI taxonomy): domain Eukaryota; kingdom Metazoa; phylum Chordata; class Actinopteri; order Cypriniformes; family Cyprinidae; genus Labeo; species Labeo catla. The sequence continues at coordinate 1,480,643 of VONZ01000031.1, read as the reverse complement.
CCATCTAGCTACATAAATCTGTCAGTGAACTGCACCTGACTGCATAACCCGACTAGCTAGAACTTGACCAGCGAGCCAATCAACCAGAAACTTCTCCCAAGAGCAAAAATGTATCATAATAAAACAACCCATTCGCATAAACTGAACATTAACACCCTCACCAAAGCATTTTCAGCTAGCAGCTCTATGTAACTAACTCAGTGACAGCCTGTCTACACAGCTAGCACAGCTAAACAAACAACACTTCTCACAGACTAACGCCGTGTCGGTCGCGGAACATGAAAATATTCCAAGACGATTTCCGGAATGATGTTTCCAGGGCAACTACAACCGTTTATCAAATTCGGCGACACAATAACAGTTTAGCTTTCGTTAGGTTTTCTCGTGTTTCAGCATATTCCTGTTCACTGACCGACCCCCTATTTCCTAATCCGCTGCGGCTTCGCCAATTAGGAGACGGGACCGTAGTTAATAGCCAATCACCGCGCTCCTAGGGTCAGTTGACCAATCAGATGTGCACACACAAGAGTATCACGGCGACTGAGATACGCGAATGGAGCAGAACTGTACACGACAGTTTGCAGGATGTGAAAACGCCTTTGAACAGCTGACTCTCTCTCAGCCGGGTGTGAAGTAAACAGCATGGGAGATATCAACTATTACATTATTATTAGAAATAAATATTTTAAATAGCCTACAAATATTCTAACGGTTCGTGTGAATGTTCTGAGACTCTTATAAGTTAAAACATTTATTTCTCGTTTTATTACAACTCAGACTTGACAATGTGTTTAAGAGGCATCATGATCATACAGTCAATGCCACTTCCACTTCATCACAGGCAAACATATTTTCACTTATAAAATATTTTAAATAGTTCATTATCTATATCTGGAATGCCCAGATATAACATTCAAACATAGATTTTACTTTCAAACATAACATAAACTCTAATGCAATTGCAATAACAAATACAAAAATAATCTAGGAGCCTATTTTTCATTGTAAAGGCACAGATGTTTGTGGGCATTTAACTAGTGCAGGTAAGGTATACAACAAGTGGCACATGTTCACAGGTGTCCTTTCTTCTTTTTAAGTTATTTGTATTATGTCCCGAGTTTCTGGCATGGCATAACACTGGCTCAGCAGAGACGTGCTCCATAACCAAATGTCTGTTTAATGGCATCAAAATAGTATCTCTGCCAGCCCTCTTTCATTCTTTCCTCCTCATTGCTGGGGACTCCTCTGGCCTCCATAATAAGCTCTGTCTCACTGCCTTGATTGATGAAATTTAAAATGACAGTTGCTGCATGTCCTGAAAGAGAGTTAGAAAGAAATCATAACTCAGATTAAAGCAAACAGATCCAACACTATGATGAACACTGGCTATAAACAATCAACAATGAGCAAAACATTCATAGACTTTCCTTAATATACACTGCTGTTCAAAAGTTTGGGATTTACTTGATCAAAAATACAGAAAATAAACAGTAATATTATTACAGTTTAACGTAATGGTTTTCTATTTTAATATATTTTAAAATATAATTTATTTCTGTGATGCAAAGCTGAATTTTCATCAGCCATTACTCCAGTCTTCAGTGTCACATGATCCTTCAGAAATCATTCTAATATGATGATTTATTACTTTTATTTTCAAAGCTGTTTTTCTGGAACCTGTGACTTTTTTTTTTCCAGATTCTTTGATGAATAAAAAGTTAAAAAGAACAGCATTTATTAAAAGTAGAATTCTTTTCTAACCATTTAAATCTTTGATATCACTTTTGATCATTTTTAACAATATATTCATTACTTTTTCAGTGACTTTTTATCAATGTAACAAGAATAAAAGTATTAATTTTAATTAAAAAAGAGAGAATAAAAATTTACTGACCACAAATTTTTAAATTGTAGTTTATATTATTACAACTTTTTTTTTTATTATTTATGTAAGAATCCTGAACAAAAGTATAACAGGTTCCAACAAAATATTAAGCAGCGCAACTGTTTTCAACATTGATAATAAATCATCATATTAGAATGATTTCTGAAGAATCATGTTATACTGAAGACTGGACTAATGATGCTGAAAATTCAGCTTTAAATCACAGGAATAAATTACATTCTAAAATATATATTAACATAGAAAACAGTTATTTTACTTTTTATTTTTTTAACTTTTTTCTGGATTTTTGTCCAAATAAATGCAGTCTTGATGACCATAAGAAACTTAAAAAAAAAAAAAACATTAGAAAATCGTACTGATCCCAAACTTTTAATGTATACTCAACAAGTAATATAGAAAAATGCAAACAAAAATAATATAGAAGAATATTATGATTCCTAATATTAAACATGGCATGTGGGTTTATAAAAACATTTTAAGACTACACAAATATATTTCATAAATAAATAAACCATACCAGCTGGCCAACTTGAAAACCTCCATTTCATGACAATTTTCTGGTCTGGGATCTAAAGGGAAAAGGGCAATTTTAAAAATAAATATATTTTAAAAATAATGCTTCATTACAGAAACTTATAAAAATCAAGCGAAATTCTCACCAGAGAAATTAATCAAACCAAATTAATTGATAAAACCTTTTAAATCATTATAAGAAGTTAATTCTCACCAGTTCTGCAAACTGCCCATGAACATTTCCTTCCAGCAGCCGGAATTTGCCACCCGAGCACCCATCCACAAAAGCAGCAAGGTGTGTAAATGCTTGTACCATCTACACACGTGGAAAGACAAGGAGCAAGTGAGTTTAACATCATATAATCTATGCATAAAAGAACATCAGGATACATACACATTTACTGATTTATTTGCATTTGTATGGACTGACAGGACAAGAGAGGAGTTTGATTCTGACCTCTTGGGTTAAGAAAACTCTGTACAGCTCTTCTGGTGAGGTAAGGAAGCTGTCTTTCATTGTTAAAGACACTGTTGAAATTTTAACTCCAGTGTTGGGAGCATTTTTTGTTGTGGAGGATCCAATCTGTGGGTGGACCAAAACATAAATACTCAGTTTTACTCAGCAAGGCGCACAAATATCACTTGATTCTAAATACAGGGTGGATGTATATCTAGCATGTATTTGTGCTACCAGAAAAATTTACAAGAACTTACTTGGGTTTTGTCTAGTTGGACCTTGGCTTGTGTCTCCTCGTTCTGTTTGTTGAGTGCTTTTTCTGTTGGTAAAATCATACCCTGAGAGAACTCTGTAAAACAAGTTATGAGAACATGATGAACTGCACAAATAAAACAAAGCAGAAATTACTAATAGACAACGTTTTAGAGTCGTCACCTGTTTTGAGATGTTTAACATAGTTGCCCAGTGCCACTCTGATTTTCTTGACTCCCTCCTTTCTCATGAGATCAGTCAGCGGTGTGCTTGGCTGGTCTTTACAGAGTGAAACAGAAATCTGTACAAACAAACACAAGTTAGATTTTCATTCAACATGCTCTCTTGTATAGAAAGAGTCTTTATTCGGAAGAGAGGTTCACTTACATCTAAGTCATCCATGTCATTTTCATCCGAGAGATTTGGTATTTCCACAGTGCCTTTATATTTGATTCCCATTTTATTTGTACCTACAGTGAAGAAAAAAAAACGTCTTTGATTTCAGCAGGACTTTCAGTTATTATGTTGCATGTACAAACAGAACTTTGACTCACCAGTCCATGAGGCTTTAACAACCCACTCATAGAAGTAGATGAGTTTCCCTTTGCGGTTGTTGATAGAGGCCTCGCCATCTATATTGGTTACGTCTGTGATCTCACATGAGCCTGCTTCACCCTCTACACGAAGCCCAAGAAGGAGACCATTTATTGCATCTTGAGACCAGCTTGTGACATCTCTCTCTGTCCTGTAATAAGATTAAGAAAAAATAATATTTCTAAACAGTTTATTTGATAGAATTAGCATATACTTCACGTATCAAAAGAGAACTATGCAACTACTACTCATTGGAGTTTTTCCAAATTCTATAGGGGAGTAAATGTGTGTATATATAATACTACTTATGTATATAGGTAATCTACACTGCCATTCAAAGGTTTGGGATCAGTAAGATTTTTAATGTTTTTTAAAGAAGTTTCTTATGCTCATCAAGAATCTTTTTATTTGATCAAAAATACAGAAATATTTTGAAATATTATTATGATATAAAATAAAGTTTTTCTATTTTAATATACATTAAAATCTAATTTATTCCAGTGATTCAAAGCTGGATTTTCAGCATCATTGCTCCAGTCTTCAGTGTCACATGATCCTTCAGAAATTATTTTAATATGCTGATTTATTATTAATGTTGAAAACAGTTGTGCTGCCTAATATTTTATTGGAACCAGTGATACTATTTTCAGGATTCTTTAATAAATTAAGAACAGCATTTATTCAAAATATAAATCTTTTTTAAAAATACAAACTACCATTTAAAAAGTTGTGTTTTATTCTTTCTTTTTTTGCAGAGAAATTAATACTTTTAAAATTAATAAAAAGTGATAAAGACTTACATTGTTAAAAAAGATTTATATTTTGAATAAATGCTGTTCTTTTGAACGTTTATTCATCAAAGAATCCTGAAAAAAGAATCACAGATTCCAAAAAAATATTAAGCAGCACAACTGTTTCCAACATTAATGAAGTAATAAATCAGCATATTAGAATGATTTCTGAAGGATCATGTGACACTGAAGACTGTAGTAAGCCTTGTAATGCCTGACAAAATTAATATTAATATTTCACAATATTACAGTTTTTTTCTGTATTTTTGTGTAAATGCAAGTAATCAAGTAGATGCAGGTTTGATGAGCAGAAGAGAATTTTTCACAAAAAAGAAAAAAGAAAAAAAAAGAAATATCTTACTGATCCCAAACTTTTGAAGGGCAGTGTAAATATAGATTGCAGGTAACATTTTACACATTTCGAGTGAGACAGTTCAAAAGTTGTACTGGTTTGCTTTTCCTCAGAACACCCTGAGTGTAATTCTGTCTCACATTCATGTATTTCCAAAAATAGACTGTGCCAACCCCTCACATTCAACTACAGGACATTCCAGAGGCTTCTGCAAACACTGGAAAAACTAAACTAATGGCTGTAAAAATCAGAAGTAGGCAGTACTTGTAACATATAAAGCAGTGTTCTGTAACGTGACATGCCCTACTCGACTTAAACATTTTTAATCTGTTTTTATATACAGTGTCTGGCCGCACATTGAGACTATTGGATAGTTGTCCATTTGTCACAGAGCAGGACCATTTAAAATTATCAAGTGAAAGTATAGTACGATCATAATGCTGAAAATCTGTAGTCAGTAACATAATCTATATACTTTCGTCCATACATTTATGCATTTTAACATTTAACAGCATAGATTAATAAATATTAAACGTCCGTATGTTGGAAAATAGAATTTCATATTTTAAGAGACACTTCATACAAGTCCTACAGCGATTTTAGGGGTACCATAATCTTACACAAAGGGCGAAAGAAATTTATGGCTTACTCAGTCGCCAACTGGAGGACATGCACGTGTTACGTACCAGTGCCAGTTATTGACATTTGTCGCATCTGCTCTTTCTTCCACAATCCAGCGCGGGTCTCCCTCTCCCCATTTGGCCATGACAGAATTTAGATTATTTCAAAAAACTGAGATGTTCCGATAAACCGCGGATGCGGGATAGTAGCGCAGGGATTGACAGATGTAAATTCGTGAATTACAGAATAAACGTATGCAGGAGGAGCTCAGCTGATTTGTTGCGTCGATGAAGTAGTATAAATATTCATGAGAATATACGGGAACAGTAAAGGACGGAAAGAGTAGGCTTATATAAAAAGCACAAAAGAAAACTCTTAAATTTGGGGAAGTCCGAAGGAGGCAGGGAGGAGATATGCAAGGAGTAGTCGAGAGGTTAGTTGTCCGCTTAAGCAGCCGGCAGCTGTCCCCCAAGACCTTTATAAAGCCCCTATAGAAAGTCCCAGAACCGGAACTAGGCGAAGAAGCTTCCTCTAGAAACGAGAAACTTGTGGACCTTCTTGGCTAGAGATCCTCATTACATCAGTAAGGAAAAAAAACTCCTTATTTCAAACAATCTTTCCACTACGAACTATCAATCTCATTTCTCAACTGGTTTGAGCTCCTTTGTAAAAAAGAACAGTGCTTAGTTATTTTAAATGTGCTTTTATAGTGTACTTTATATCTGAAACGTATGAATACATAAATAACAACAACAACTGTATTTTAACATAATATTAATGAAATAAAAGGCCACTTAAGTGTACTTTGATTACTGTTGTTTACACACTTAAGTAGACTTTTTAAAAATAATTTGTAATAACGTCAAAAGATTTAAAGTGCATTTTAAATAATTATGTTTTAATAATCTTTTGTCAAGCTTTAAAGATGTAGGCTACACTTATTTAGATTTAAGGAGGTGTTTTATGTAAAGCCTCGACTTATTTTGATCTGTCGACTAACATACTAACGCTCATGTATTTTATTATACTTATTTGATATTACATTTAAAGTAAATATATTTTAAAGGTAAGCCTACTAAATCGTAACTTCATTACAAATCTGTAATTACAAATATATTTCATATCAAGTTTTAATAGAAATTATATTAAAGAATATTTTAGTGAAAAAACTATCTGCACCAGTTTATGGATTTCAGATGCTTAATCTGCTCATAAATAGCCATTCATATTTAGCAACATTTTACAAGTTAACAATTGTAATGAAGAGCATTACAACGTTAAACTTGGTTAAACGTGTTACTATGCACAAACTATGGTAACTTTTCCTAGGGAAATGAAACACGCAAACCCCATACACTACTGAAGTATCCATCAAAATTAATCTGTTTTTCTTTTTAATTTTTTTTTCTGGTATTAGATGATCCTAATACAAGTGTGAAAATGAGATATGTGGAAAGAATATAGTCTGTATGATACTGCAATTTTTTAAAAAAAAAAAAAAACAGATAGACTTTTAGTCGTATGTCCAGCAGGTGGAGCTGAGGTAAAGAACGATGACTGATCTTTGATCTTCTGGCCTTCAATAAGGCATGCTGTTGTTTAAGAAAATGCATTGATTTTATAACCCTAACAATCCTGTTCTGATACTTGAGGTGTATATGTAAAAGATCACTGAATGTCTTGACATATATATATTTTTTTAAGGGTTTGCCATTTTTTCAATGCATTGTCTTGGCAGGAAATGTACTGTGTAAATTAAAAGTACATAAAAATTCCTTAGAAAGTGTTTAAATGAGTATAAACAGAATACAAAGTCTAGCCTTGATTTCTTTCGAAACTTCTGGAGGTAAATAGCCAACACAGGAAATCAAATGAATCATTCAAAGCAAACTGACAGGTTAGCATCAGATTAGCTGAACAGGAAAAAAGTGTTTAGTTCCGCTTTGTGTGTAACATTATGTAAAAAAAAGTGTAGTAAACATGAATCATGTTCATAATTGTTCAAATGAAATAATTTAGATATTCTTTAATCAAATATTGTTACCTAATACATTTGTTAGAGAGCCAAAATTATATAATAAACTAGTCTAATCCAATAAGAATACTATTAAATGTGCATCGCATTTATCTGAAAACCACAATCTTATTTCCATACCACAAGAAGGAAGACTGTGAGAGCCACATTGGCGCTTTCCTGTGTCAGTCTAATTTGTAATTTGTCTCCCACCCTTATGCTGACTTTGTTGTTCTTGGCAGTGGCTATCAAGCACAGCAAACTGCAGTGATATCCCTGGAGAAGCGCAGCTCCGTACCCACTAAAAACAGACAGACGGAGGGGCACACAGTGGTGTATGAGGAAGAACCTGGCATTTGAAATACTTAAGCACTTCTAATTGGCCTGCTGTTAGAGAGAGAATTAAATAAGAAGAGAAAGATGGCTGAGACTCTCTATGGGGTCGAGAGCAGATTTCTTCATACATGTTGATGCATTATTAATGCATCTGTTTGTGGCAAGCAATTCGATCCAGGTGCAGACGGCCTCCAGATAGCCATCTTAGAGTTTGAATTCAAATGGTTTACAAATAGATCCACGGAAAGCAAATCATTTTTTAATTAGTTTTAATATGGGCCATTCTACAGAACTGGTCTAAAGTCAGAGTTAGAAACGTCTTGGGACAAAATGTGTCTTTTTATATACGCAAATTGTATAATATCCAAGGTACACATTTCTAGGAATTGTACAATTACTTATTGTCTTTTCAGAATGTTTTGTAGCCTAATATTTGTCACTATCGAAACACAGTAATAAATTAAATTCTGTTTTTTTAATTCAAATCTTTTCAAAGGTAAATCAATAACATTTACATTTTTAACAATATTTCAAGTGTAATTTATGAGATTTGTTGTATTTTGAATCCAATTTTTCTTTGTAAAAGGCATAAAGTTGATCATATTGATTTCAAAGTTAAGGATTCATTAGTTTGAATATACATTGAACCAAAAACTTCATAACACATAACACCTTAGTTGACAATTCAGTATACAGTACACAGAAATTTACCTTCCATTAAAAACACTACTAAAACATACTAAAATACATAAATATAGCAAAACTGTACTAAAATTTTGTTTATTTCTCCCAAATACGAGAATTATGTGTTCCCTTTTGTCACTACAGAAACGATGACATGTTTTGGTCGTGACTATTAAGGTAGTGACAAATTTATGGAATAACACCCCAAAAAATAAATTATGTCACTATCGAAACTTCACCAAATGTTCCGGTAGTGACCGTTTTAGATACCTAGCTCAAAGATGCTAATCAGCACATGGTTAGCTAGCACAGTTCTGAACAGTGGTACACATAAAAACGATATGTTACGAAATAACTCCCAAAAAAGTGTGCTTAATTGCAGAAAAAAAAGGTGTTTAAAGTTACACACAGATTTTTTTTATACTTTTGAACACATTTACCTCAAAACGATGGGGCCTATCTACTCACTATGTAGCTATGAGAGAGAGGAGAACATGAATATTTCCTGATCATGTAGGGGTGTAGTTAAAATCACTCTCAGCCAATGGACTAAAACACACTGTTTCGGTAGTGACATGAAAATGCGGGACACTATATATATATATATCATTTTCATAAGTTAAAATTTAAGGGTAAGGATTCGGGACAGCCACCTTCCAATTGAAAATACCCAATAAATGGTGATTTTATATATATTAGCCTTACTATTATTTTAAATATTATTGTAGGTTTGAATAGATAATAGAATGGTTTGAATACTTAAATGCATTTTTTGGTTGTGGGACAGCATTTTGGACCAATTCTATAATGGCCCATATGGTTTAAAATCTCATTTTTAATGCATAGCTTAAGTAATACCCTATGAATCACAATTTTATATACCATTTATGTTTGTGCAGCATCTAAAAGATATTTTATAGCATATTATTCTGAAAAAAAAAAAAAAAAAATTAGTAAGTCTATATCTTCATATGCACTAATTGATTTTGCCTCTAGGGGGCAATGTATATCTATATTTTATATATTTTTAACTGCCTTGTTTACTTCATATTGACTCTCCGTTTTGTATCACTTGTAAGGCGTGTTTGACTTGAAGTAGATTATGAGTAAATACATAACACGTTTCCATTTCCATTTTTTATTTGACATACTGACCTGCTACAATGTATTGCATAGAATATGACAGCAAAAGAAAATGCTTTATTATTTACAAACCTCACAAAAATCTGCGGTCAAAACAGATCAAAGGACAGTTTCTGGGGAAGAAGCAAAAGTAGGGTGTAAAGTCATCATTAGAAAAAAAAAAACAACATCTAGCCATTTATTCATTCAAAGATATACAGGCCTACTACATGTGTCATTTGCAATTAGGCAAGACAGCGCTTTATGTTCATATTTTCATATTGCACTTGGGACAAAGTGACATTTTGAGGTTTCTGATATTACAATTTTATTAGGATACTTTAAAAAAAAAAAAAAAAAAACTTGTTAAAAATAAATAATTGCCAAATTAACAAGATGAGGTGATGTTTAAAGCTTGCTTTTTTTGTGCCTCACAACCAAGCAAATCTAAGAACCTCTTGCTGCTTTTTGTATTCTCTGTGCAACCGGTACATCAAACGTACCATACATTATTTGACTAAGCCGTTCACAAGTTTACAACACAGTGTAAACCACTTTTCACTGGTGCTCTGTGCATTACTGCAATACATGCTCCTAGACTAAAACATAAATATGAGTTTAAAAAAAAACAGAGGCTCCTGGGGCTGATTATTGTGAAACAAATGTCCTTCAAGAGACTGAAATTCAAGCAGCAGGAGACATTACATTTAAATGAGCTCTCCTCATTAACCACTTTAGCATAAAAACTGTTAAAAAGCTGCCTAAATAACTGCCTGGTCCAAAGGGAAGTGAAGAAAATCCCGTCGTCGTTCAGTTCAGAGTCAGCACAGATCAAAACCTTTACAAATAATTTCAACAATAAACATCTCTCATAATTCCGCATTTTTTATATACACATGAATTATTACTAAGAAGAGGAGGTGAAGTACAAATCACACTTCAAAAAACAAATAAAACCTCCTGAAGACCGAAGTCTACTGATCATATTTCACTCTTAAATAAAAGCAATATATTATCTCATGATCTTCAGTCAACAAAGAAAACATCAAAACACAAGTAAAATATATATAAATACAAATATATGTACACAACACAAACAAAAAAAAAGAACGAGAAAAATAAACAAACTGATCAAGCTTACAAAGCTTAAAAAGCTACACACTCATTAGATCCACAGCTTTCAGCATTAAAAACAGGTCGCTGATGGTCTCACTGCACAGTCTGTCAATCGAGCAGGTTTCCTAGAATCTGAGTGTAAACTTTGTGAGTGTCAGGTTTTCTCTATGGCCGTGCATGTGTCTTGTGAGCAGGAAAGGCAGGGTGGGGCGTCTGCGAGCCTGAGTTTAAAGGGGGACGAACGCATCAGTTGCAACCAGAAACAAAACAAAAAGCCCTCTGCTGCCTCCGTAATTCTCCATAATTAGTATACATGTATATATTTTATAAATTACATAAATATCTCATGTATTTTGAAATGGAATGTCTAAATTAAACTCAAATTCAGACTGTAAAGCCACTTAGGCAAGGGAAGACATTCCACCATGACCAAATTGAACCGCTTCCACTTGTTATTCTATTCCACATAAAGCAGAGAGAGAACAAAGCTCCTCCCTTAAACAAAAACGATTGGTCGGGAGGAGATCAAAGCCCCTCGGGGCCTCACTAGGGGTGGAGTCTGGTGCAAGCGCACCAATGCGAGCACGAACATACCAGCTGTTGTCAAACTCTCAATGTAGCGTTCACCACTAGCACAGCTCTCCACGTGACGGGAGCTGTTTGTTTAACCCTTAATCTCGCTCTCTGGTTCTTCCCCTCCCCCTGTTTCTGCCCAGCAGCTTGTGGCTCTTTCGCATTCGATTGCAGGAACTTGAAGTTCAGAGGATGTCAAAAATGAAGGCCCTTGCCCTCTCGCACTCTTCCCATTTGAGTAGTAACTGGTTTGTGATGAAGTGAAAAGTAAGCAGGTGAGACATCAGTTCAGATTAAATCTCAAATCTGGACATTCATTCAGAGAGGCATCCACAGACATCCACAATCAGCTTTTTGCAGTGTAGATCACAATGAAGGACAGCAGAGAGGTGATGTGGACCCACATTCGGGTAATGGCTTCTTTAGAGGACAGAGGATCGTGCTAAACGCTCTCGGAGAGCAGGAAACTCAGGCAAGTCTATGTGCGGGTCCACAGTGTGCAGTTCATCGTCGGCAGTCTTCATTCTCCGTTTTAGGCACTATGTTCATACGAGGGATTCGACGGTGGCTGTGTGTCTGACAATCATGTACGTGAGAAGTAGAAATAGCATTAAATTCCAAGCGGTTAGAAAATATAGATCACTTCTGACACAAGCAACAGCTCGTTCTGAAACCAGAAAAGGAGGTTTTGAATAGAAAGATCTTTCTTCAACAGCTATAGCTTTGGACTGAATCCTAACGTTTGAGGAGAGGCCTTCCTGTGAACAGATAGCCATATATAAAACAATCAGCAGTTTGAAAGTTATTGGAAAGAAACCATCCATTAAAATACAGTTGTAACAAGTCTTTGTATAGAGAAAGAGCTCTTGGTATCTTGAGAGGTAGTGTGAGTGCTGCATGTGCATGACATGATCTGATAATCATAATTACTGACAGTAAATGTAATGCTTTAGAATACAGTGGAGATCACAAAAAAATAAAAGTCTTTTAGCTCGGCAAAAGCTACGGAGCGTCCGCTTTTCTTCAATCTCCTCGTTTTAAATACAACTGAGTCCAATATAAATAAGCGTCAATGGTAATACTTTGTATTTGTTTCCGGAGTCCCTGCATATTCATATCTTATTTTGCTTAAATATGAAGGATGGCGGCGTAAGCTCGACCACCAGAAGTGTCTTAAAATGTGCATTTATCCTACAGTGAGAGTGTGTCAGGCAGTTTCCTTTTATTATATATATATATATATATAAATATATCAGTCCTTTGTATAAAAATAGATAAAATATTTGTTGTTTTTTTAAAAAAGAAAAAACATTGTATTATTCATTCCCCATAGAAAACGTTGGGATGGCTGAACGGTGCAAGTCGTGATTCAGGAGCGCACCAGGATCTCCATGATGTGGTCCAAGTCGTTAATATCTGAGAAACAGAGCTGCAGGCTGTTGTTGGAGGTGCAGCTGGAAAGGCTCTTGAGGCCATCGTCCACCCCGCTGCTTCTCTGCGCAGGAAACGCCAGGACAGAAATGTCAGAGGAGTCGTACATTGACGTGTCGATGTCCTCGAAGATGTCATCCAACGGCAAGTCTGACAAGTAGCTGGTGGAATTAGTAATCTCGAACGAGCCGAAGAGCGAATCCGACGACCTTGCGTCGTCCTCACCAGCGAGGGATGGCAAAAGAGTTTCAGTGCCGCCCAATTGGACCTCGTCATCCTCAGCCATCATGAGGGGGAATGAAGGGGACAGTCCTCCGGTTAGGGGTGGAGGACAGTCTAAGGGCACAGGTGGCAGGTCGGGGAAGTGGCGTGGGGTGGAGGCGTGAGGGAGCGAGGGGCCGAGCGGGGCTGGTGGCAAGCAGGTTTCCCCCTCCTGTCTCATCTCCTGCTGAATCTGGCGGAGGGTGTTGGCCAGCAGGACCGATCGGTGCAGGCTGGGTTCAGCTCGCCGCTGGCAGCTTTGTAGCTTGTCTAGACACAAGTCCAGCACCAGCTGCCTCTGCTGAGGATATGGCAAGTCCTGGCCAGGGTCCTCGCATGTGCTCAGCTTACGTTTCACACCGCGGCCCAACATGTACCTAGAGATGATAACAGAAAGGGAAGTTTAGAAAAACAGAACAGGAAAGTTTCTTTCGCTGACCTACCTTGCAGTAAAATGAAATACTACATAAAGGTGCATCATAATTACTTGTACTTCTAGCTTTTTAAGCTTCAATAATGTATTTTGCAAGAACACACAAGAGGGATGTCATTTACCAACAATAATGTTTGTTAGACACATGCATCAATTCCATAGATGGGTCAACGACAAATATAAGTGTCTATAATAAATAGAAGGAAAAACATTTTAAAGACTAGTTTTTCCTCTTAATTTTTGACAGGAATGAAAAAAAGGGTGTGAAAAAAAGAATAGAAGTGTGTTCAATGAATTGTAATCCCTTTTTTGTTTAACAATACGCCAAATTTAAATTTTTTAAAAAATGAAAAAATAAATACAAATATGTATAATATGATAATATAAATATACATAAACACACTACCAGTCAAAAGTTTTTGAACAGTAAGATTTTTTTTTTTTTAAAGACGTCTCTTCTGCTCACCAAGCCTGCATTTATTTGATCCAAAATACAGCAAAAACAGTACAATTTTGAAATATTTTTAATATTTAAAATGACTGTTTTCTATTTTAATACATTTAATTACACTTAATTACATCTGAATACATTAAATTACATTTAAAATGTAATTTATTCCTGTGATTTCAAAGCTGCATGTTAGCATCATTACTCAAGTCACATGATCCTTATGAAATTATCCTAATATTCTGATTTGCTATTCAGAAAACATTGTATTATTATTATTATTATTATTATTGTTGTTGTTGTTGTTGTTGTTGTTGTTGCTGTTGTTGAAAACAGCAGGTTTTGCTCTACTTTGGATTAAATAAATGCAGGCTTGATGAGCAGGAGAGAATTCTTTAAAAAACAAAAACAAAACAAAACAAAAAAAAACATTAAAACTCCTACTGTACAAAAACCAGCCTCATTTTCACACATGTAAAATTCAATATGCTGTATTTATTGTAATCACTAATTTCAAGAATTTTTCATTGCAACAAAGTCATTTTACATCATGAATTAATAATTCGTAAATATAATTTTTTAATATGCTTTTGAATCACAGAACCACACTTTACAACATGAACTAATCTTGGTTTGTCATAAAAAGGTTGAATTATGCGATATTTTAAGACCGTCTTAATACATGACATGTTTCTGCATGTTGGTTGGATCACGTGAGAATGCTTCCATGTTCTACCAATTCGTGCAGAGTTCATTGTGCTGTTTGCTCCAGCTATTAACTTTGCATGCAATAAACCACTTGTGATTTTACAGCACCATGACCATCGTCTGTGCACACAGACTACAGCTGAACTCTGTTCTTGACAAACACATTCGCCTTGAAATTTGACTGTTACCTGATACATGACTGATAACGTGAAGCTTTAACCTGACACAGCTCTTTCTCCTCCTCCTCCCAGAGCGGGACTTCCTGAGAGGTGGATGCATTAGCTCAAGCTCCTCCTGTCTGCGACTGCAGTACACTTGAGAATAAGCTCATGCTTCATTAGCACTCCTTTCTCACAGCGGAGGAGGATATGCAGCACAGGAGCGCAATGCTTACTGCTGCATCTCTGCAAAGCCTTCTATCCTGTGAACGATATTCACAAGCAAAGGCTCCTTTAAGATACACTTTTAAAGGGATAATTCGCCCAAAAACTAAAATTCTGTCATTAATTACTCGCCCTCATGAGGTTCCAAACCTGTAAGACCTTCATTCATCTTCGGAACACAAATTAAGATTTTTTTGATGAAAGCACTTTCTGACCTTGCATAGACAGCAATGCAACTGACACGTTCAAGGCCTAGAAAGGTAGTAGGAACATCGTTAAAATAGTCCATATGACATCAGTGACTCAACTTTAATTTTATTAAGCTACAAGAATACTTCTTGTGCAAAAACAAATAACGAGTTTATTAAACCATTTCTTCTCTTCTGTGTCAGTCTTTGACGTGTTCACGTCTTACAGGTTTGGAAAGACATGAGGGCGAGTAATTAATAACAGAATTTTCATTTTTGGGTGAACTATCCCTTTAAAAATAAAGGTTCCAAACAGACGTTCTCGCCTCTCAGTGAACATTTCTTAAAAGAACCATTTTTTCTTAGTGTGAAGAACATTTCAATAATCTAGAGAACCCTTTCCACTATAAAAGAACATTTTGTGCAACGGAACTATCCATGCCAATTATTTTTAAAAGTGTATTGTGACTACCATGAATTTTACCTCTCAAGTCTACACTTTAGACAGAAGTAGCCATTTTTGAGCATTAAAAAAAAGGTTTTCTAAAGTATGCAATTCAATATTCAAAACTACCTTTCCAAGCCACAAATTTTGTTTGGGCCATACGTTTATGCACAAACAACTGTGAAATGTGGCTTGCGGGTGCACGATTTGAATCCCAACCATAATGCCTCTGTCAGATAGCCGCCTTGGATCTAGAGAGCTGGAGTTTGAGTGGAAAGGGCTGTAAATGTGAGAGACTGTCTATCCACCTCTGCGCTCTCTGTGGTGTAGGCGCCCCCCTCCCTACATCCATCACTCTGAACGAAGGCAGACATCCCCCGCAGGTCTGGTCACCGACTGCTCTTCTCTACTGCAGGGTGCACAGGAAGCTGCAGGAGCCAAGAAGAGCCTCTTGTGTTCAGAAGTGAGACGGATGCATTCGATTGCGTAGTTGCAATCCCACCATGCAGTGTGATAAGTCTCAGATACTGCAACCAGAACCTCGATTAAAGCATGAAGGGAAATATATATTTAAGTAAAGAACAACTAACATCATTTGTGTCAAAACAAGTTTGATTAAACACTTTCAATGCCTGGAAACAGCCTGAATGCATGTGTGCGTGTGCGCGCGCACAAGCATGGGCTGCAGCGCTAAAGTGTGTCACGCCGGGGCTAGCGGTTATATAACCATGCACGCTAGCAGAGCACTCCGGGCTCATTCCTGCTCAGCCCTATAGGTGCCGTTCCCACAAAGCAGTCACAAGGCTTCAAAAGGGACATTTTGTATTCCTGCAGATTTCACAGCTGAATTCCGGCAGGAGCACACGTATGCTTGGAAGAGGGTCTGCAGCCTGTCTCTGTCAGCAACAGAAAGCTATAAATGGAACGCGAGCGAGCAAACCACCACGACTACGGAAAAACAATATAATCAAGAAGAATATGACGTGGAAGAATTCATATTACATATGGCTTATCACGCTTAGGTTCAGAAAAAGGTCACTGACTGATGCTTGCACATTGATGTGTGCTTTTTTTTTTTCCCCCAAGAAGGCAAGCTAAACAACTTGAAATTTGACTTGGTCACTATAAAGTCTCGCCGCTTTAAAGCAGCAAGGCATGATTTAAATTGGGCCCCTCTGGTTAGACTGGCCTCTGTGGTCTGCTTGCCATGGCAACAGCGGTGGATGAGAGGCTGGCGCTTGAGTGGCACACAGAGTCTGCAGCTCAAAGACAATAAGCACAAGTACGGAGACGACCATCAAAGTGGCAGAACACAATGGAATCCATAGAAGAGGCAGCATTGCAGTAGAGTATGCTGCGTTGCATCACTTCAGGTCTGCACATATACATGATGGCACTTCAGTTTGTTTTTTACCTAGTGATGAATCAGAAGCGAGGCCGACCATGGAAAGTCCCACCATGGGAATACAATGATACTGAATTTTTATAAGCAAAACATGATCTAAACATGTCCAATAGTCAATGTGTAAAACTGATTTTTAATTATTATATAACTGCTGTTCAACACAACAATAACTACTTTAACTTAATGTTTAATTTGCCAAATGAAATCCAACACTTGTTTCTTACTCATTTTGGGGTGCTGACTTCAAAAATACTGCCCGTTTTGCTTTAGCATGTCACACTTTCTCACAAAATATGATATGCATTTCACTGTAGATTGCATTCAATGTAGACTGACAACATTAAGCCACAACATTAGATTTTAACGTTAGAATTATGGACCAGATGTTTTTTCCTACATCTGTGGGTATTTTACTGCATTCAGACAGAGACAGAAAATTACAGATTTTGTGGAAAGTTCTTTCACTTTAAAATGAGTATCTGAAAAATTTTCCACTCCTTCGCAGGCTGCAAGTTAAATTTAGCTTTGAAAACTTACTTTATCATTAAACCTTTTAAAATTTTGACTTTTGTCAAGTGCTTTAAAGCTGATATTAATTTGAAAAATCTTATTTTGTGAAAAAACTGTACATGAAAGTTTTGTTGTCTGTAACTATGAAAAAAAAATTCATCCAGCCCTAATTTGAACATTTTGCAAGTTTGCAAGTGTTGCAAACTTTTGTTTACAGTAGAAAGTTTTGATTGCAAAGACTGCAACTTTTGTATTTGACACCAACATTTTTTTTTTTTAATTTTCCTGAGTGCTGAGTCTTGCATTTTAGGCACAAAGACAGGTTCTGTCGCTGAAACTAATACTAAAAAAAATATAAGTAAATCATGGAAAGTTTTGTTAATATTTTTAAACTCATCACTAGACCTTTTCTGATAATCAGCAGACATTATTTTAGATTTGTAATAATAATAATAATAATAATAATAATAATAAATGTATTTTTAATGCATCTAATAATTATTATCATTATTACTTTTATCATATTGTTATTAACAATGTGTAAAGTGTAGTCTCAACAGACTTTGCTACACCTCTATCCACTTTTTTCACATTAAAGTGGGCTTGGCCTTTTGAAAATTTTATGGGTTTGACTTCTGGTCTCATCTGCATCCAGCTATTTTTAGCTGTACAAAGCAGCTCATTTTGTTGCTTGATATTGCAAATTGGTGTCTCTTACCAAATTATTTTAGTGTCTTATCTTAATTATGAGTACACTGGTTTGTAGTGCACACATTTTTACAGTGTACTACATGTTACTGTTCTTGTTATTTCCCTGCTTTCGCATTGAAGAAAAAGGTGGATAATGAAGGCGAATTTAAAAAAAAAAAGAACAGACAGCACTGCATAAATGAATAACAGCCTAGTTCCACACAAAGACATACATCAGTTTCAATAAAGGTAGAGAGATAAGGACCTCATTTCCATCACTGTGTGGTTAGTACCTATATATTATATATATATATATATATATATATATATATATATATATATATTCAAAGACCACAAAGTGACAGACACCACTGAAATGCTCTTTAGTCAAACTCTGAGGACAAGATAAGAGTTGCATCAACTCATAGGCCAGTTTAAGTTACGATACTTCCTGCACGGGAGCAAACCGAACGGACATGGTTGAGTCATTTTTCCATCTTTTTTCTCTTCCGGTTTCCCTCCCACTGCCCCAAAGGAGGCAGTCACGATATAGAGGACAACAGGAAATACTCTTTATAAAAAAAACAAAACAAAAAAAAAACAAAACAAAAAGAGCAGGAAAGAAAGAGGGTGTACACAAAGAGGGTGTAAACCAGAGCAAGCAGGAGCGTCAAGAAAGCTTAGTCTGCGAGAGAAAGTGGAAGAAGAAAGAGAGATTGAGTTGAGGAGCGTAAGAAAGAGCACAGGGGATTGACTGCGAGTAGGAGGGAGGGAGTAGGTGGCAAATGCCATTGACAAGCCGACTAAGTCCTGAATAATGAACCACTGGGTAGACAGGCCGGATGTCTTAGTTTGGGCAGCTTTGGAACTGGGCGGCTCCAACAGACTGACGAAGTGACTCAGGGTGTTAGTCACGATGACAGACGTGAACACACGCTCATATGAAGCCCGATCGTCTTATCAGTGGTGTTAAGTCTTTGAGTCAGTGGTGAAACCTTAGTCTAGTATGAGATTCAGATGGTTTCTATTTATTTATTCTGAATAGTTGCCTACTAAGAAATAATTAGCAAGCAATGACTGAGGTGCAATGGTCAAGTTGCTGACAACCTGCTTTAACATTCTATTAAATGCTTACTGTGAAGACCTTCTAATAAGTCACTTGCTTTTGCAAGAAAGAAAACTGTAAAAAGAACAACTGATAACTTTTCTTGCAAGATAACTTGTTTGACAGCCACGAGAGAGCAGAACCTAGCTTAGGCACTGCTGGCTTTCTGTTTACTGCAGAAACAGACAGTTAGCATCTGTAGAAATCAAATGCATAATACAAACCTGTACATTCAATTCAATTATCCACAAAAGTCAATTATCCACAAAAATACCCAGAAGTAGCTATACTGTACACTTCAGCTATTACTATGTAAAATAACATTACAAGCAAACAAATGTATCATTTTTAAACTCCATACTAGCTGCTTTCAATAAAAACTCTTTCGCTTTCCGAAAGGTATCTGAAACTGAAACTGCACGTTTAAATCACTCCTCGAGTTCTTAGCATATGAAAACACATGCTAAGAAACACATACTCATCAAGATTCATGTAAAATTACACATTATTCATTCGAATTATGAAACTTTAGTAAAACTGAAACCTGCATTCAAGCACTCCTGGGGTTCGCTAGTGCTTTAGTTAGACATGTTTGTGAAAAGATGTCTGAAATATCATAACGACACACCGTTTTATTGTTTAATAACAAGTTTGTTCCTGACAGTCCAGTCACATATTACGAGTGAACGTTAGTCGGGTCCAAACATCAGTGTAGCTAAATAGACCCCATTACGCAACCGAGACCACGTACGACGTATATAGAAGAAAACGCGAGGTAGAAAAGTTTCTGTGTTTATAGACTCACACACAATTTTGTAGATACAAAGAAGTATAAATTCGTTTTGGTTAGACTGCTGCAGTTGTAAATAAACTAGCGTGGACTGAGCTACACAACCTCAAGTATCGTCAACATTAACTCGTGTTGTTACGTAAAGCGGGACAGTGCTGAACAGTGTTAACATAAAACAATGTCCAAAAAACAGGACTAAAAGGTCTTCGACCAGGCTCAAATGGCATCCACAAAACAGTTTACGACTAAAAGTCGTTACCTTGACGAGGAAAGGGCACCATCTCCTCCGCCGGGCTCAACTTCCTTCTTCACAACAGCGGACTCTACATCCAGTCGACACATAGAAACAGTGGAAATTCCGTTTTTTCTTTTCATGGACGCCTCGAACGCTGTGATATCCCTTTGACCCATACCATTATGTTTGGCTCAACCAGTTGCTTCGTTGTTTAGCGTTTATTACAACCCAACTACTCTCGCAAGACGTGAGCGCGCACCGTTAGCCTCCGCGGCTAACCTCACAGTGATGCGCAATGAATTAGCCAGTTAGCTAGTTTGTACTTGGTAAAGTGCGAGCTCTGTCTATATGGAACTACGAAATTAATTTACCCGAGATGCTCGGATGACCGCTACATTCTCTTGACCGGTAAAAGTAGGATGTACGGTTGTTTAAAACAGTCGCTGAACTTCGTGTAGAGCTTCTGGTCCAAAATCTGAACATTATTTTGCGCAAAACTACGCGACCGATCGCGTCCCTAAGCAGGCACGAGAAGCGAACTCTCTCTACACTGTAGAATCAACGGGAAAAGAACTCAGCTGATTGACGGTCGTCAGGTGGGATGGCTGTGATTGGTCGAACGCGATCTCAGACCCGCCTAGTAACTGCCTCTGATTGGTGGAACGTGTGTTTAGCCCCCACCTCTCAAGTCTATCGCATTCGTCCCCCTGACATGCCCACAGACCGAAAACGTGACCGTTTGGAGCACCGGCTACCGGACTACAGCACACACTGCATTGTAAATGGCACGTTTGTGGCTTTCCATTTCCTTCTTGCTTTTTTGCCAAACATCACGTGTATTTTAAGAAAAAATACATGTGTAACTACCGATGTTAGCAGTTATATTTGCTGTAGTTTTTTCTAAATGCTTTGCAAAACTGATTTTTAATCGGGTTTGGTACATTAGGTAAGAAAAGGTCCTCACAACTATGTGGGTTGGATAATACAGCATTTTCTAACATACAATCTAATAATATCTGGACGCAAGCAGAGGGATTTAAACATTGACGTTCATTTGAGTCACTTCTGCTGACGTCACTTGCGTGAGAATTGCTCCGTGCAGAATAAAACGTTTGACGCTGATTTGAGGAACGGAGGTCTTACTGTACGTTTACTCTATGGTAATATTTGAAGTTTTGCGCATATCAGTATATACGTTTTGTGTTTCCCCAGCACTATTAATAATTAATGTTTTGTTGCTGTATCAGTTCTTCACTACATGGAAACAAAACAGCATGATATCTTCGAACAAGTTCAGAAAAAAATTATAACTCAGTTACTGGGTAATCTTGCCACTTCACATATCACACTTTTCATCCAAGCAAATGTGACCCTGGGCCACAAAACCAGTCACAAGCATCAGTTTTGTAAGAATAAATAAGCTTTTTATTGATGTATGATTTGTTAGGATAGGACTGTATTTGGCTGATATGCAACTGTTTGAAAATCTAAAAAATGTAAATATTGAGAAATTCACCTTTAAAGTTGTCTGAATGAAGTTCTTAGCAATGCACTAATCAAAATTTAAGTTTTGATATATTTACATATGCGCTACTTATGACTGGTTTTGTGGTCCAGGGTCACAAATATTCTTAAGGCTCATTTATAGAAATTGATTCACCTTTAATAGTTGAGTGCAAGAGAAAAAAAGCACAAAGTTGTTTTCATAAGTTGTACCTTTTATTAAAAAACGTTAAAAAAGCTACAATGCTCATATAAAATGTTTATACTCTATACTAGTTTAAGATCATACAATAAACAACATCCTCTTAAAATTTAAGTGTGAGACAATGTAGAAGAAAACAATTATCAAAGTGTAATAACCTATAATTTGCACAAACATAGTTTATGCAAAACTTAACTTTAGACAAAACCAAATAATATATATGTAACAAGTGGGGGGAAATGCTGAGTAAAATAAAACCGTCTTTTGTTGACTGATTCTTAAGTATAAAAAGAATACTGTACTAAATGCATTTTAAACACTTCATTAAAGTGTGTTATGACACTCAATGCATAGAACTAGACAAATGCCTTCTCGTTATGAGGGGTCTAGAGGACTAATAGACAGATATGCTTAAAGCCATTCACCAATAATAAAACAGTTAACTTATTTAAAATCAATAAATGGTGCAAAACAACTTGCAAAGTATAATTCTGTGAACGGTTTACTATAAGCATAAGGCTTTTGTGAATCAGGCCTATTAAGTCCTCTAGAGTTAAAAAGCCACCCTGAGTTTGACCACAGCCAACACTCACCGTTTGCAGTAAATAAATTAAATAAATTAAGTCACAATATAAAATGGGTTGGCCCCATTATACTTCATTTGTTGATAAGACACAATTTAAGAACTTTGACGTCTAACAACAAACAAAACCTATGGCTGAGCTGACTGACAGCCAACTGCAATCAAACCTTGAGAGGAAAAAAAAATACTTTGTGCAAACAAGCACATAAATGTAAAACATGCAACATTGTATACTTGGTGCCGGTAGTACTGAATTAAGTTCCTTCAGTTTATGGATTTTGATGAACAGAAAACTTGAATTGTTGCCCATAAGAATCTAATCTCTTCGGTTAAAATCAATTTGTAGAACATGTACATAATGTACAGTAACATATTACAAGAAGAATCTATTGTAAAAAATATATATTTATATACACATTTAGACAATCTTTTGTCTCCTTATGAAAATATCCCAAGCTTTACAACTTTTGTATACATCTTGTTCTGCTCTCCGTAGTGTCATGAGTATAACAAATAAATTAAATAAAAAACAGCATGTCTGGACAGACAAATACAGAAAAAAACTCATTAAAACATACAAAGGGTATGCAAATAAGATGACTATGGTCAGCTCATAAAATCAAGGCCATCCTTCGAAAGACATCAACTCGTTTCCCTGAAAGGATTCCAGACTTTACTTGCTTTCCATAAGGAACAGAAAAGCCAGTAACATTAAGACAAGCGTGTAAGTCTCAAAATAAGGTCGAACCTAAGAACCGACAATGATTTCCATGATGTGATCTAGTTCATTTAGATCAGAACGACAGTTCGGGGTTGAGACTATGGAAGGGGAACTGTGTGAAGGTGCCAAACTGTCAAGGAGGTCGTAAGGGCCCATCTTGGGTGCGCTCTGCATGCCGGTCAGCATGGTGTCCAGATCATAATAGGAGGTGTCCACATCTGAGAACAGCTCCTCTAGAGCAGAGTCTGGACCCGGAGAACCGTTTTTAATTTCAAAAGTCCCAAAAACTTGTCCGATGGTCTTTGGACTCTCTGTAGAAGCCCCATCCTCAGTGTCTATCTCTTCATCTTCTCCTGAGCCAAGTCTAGAGTCTTCAAGTGCCTCTTCGTCCGTCTCTACATCACTGAGCTCGCTCTTCTCCCAGCACTGGCCCATACGCCCTGCCAGGCACACATTAGAGACAGTATCGCTAACCGAAACAGAGCACAGTGTCTCATCAGCTACCACCTCCTCTTCACGGCAACCTTCGTAGCTGATGACGGAAAAGAGCTTGGGCTCTGCATCCTGCTCTCGTGACCTGCAGAGAACCTCAGTGGCCACCAAGCGCTCAGAAGGACTCTGGCCTGTGCCGCAGAACGCTTCGGTGACCATGTGCCAGCTGCCATCGTGGGTCATCTCCTCCTGAATCTGCCTGACCGTGTTGGCGATGAGAACCGAGCGGCAGAGGTTGGGCTCCACCAGCATGTGGCACAACTGGAGTTTAATGAGGGACATGTCCAGCAGCGACTGACGTTGCAAGCTGTACGAAGATGCCACCCTGGCACCCACCAGGCTTTCGTCGGATAGCTCTTCATCACCATCAGAAAACTTACGCTTGGTGCCCTTGGAAAACATGTTTAGCCTAGAGAAAAGAAAAAGGGAGAGTGATGGTCAGTTTACATTCACCCAATTGGCCAAATGGTCAATCCTGACCCTAAAAATGTCTTTTACATTAATTAAAAATGCTAAATAATTATTGCATTATCAGAACTACAAAACCAAGAATAAAGAAGAAATTCAAGGAAAATCATTCTATGAAAATGCATTTAAGTGCATTC
Organism: Labeo catla; assembly: GCA_012976165.1. Taxonomy (NCBI): domain Eukaryota; kingdom Metazoa; phylum Chordata; class Actinopteri; order Cypriniformes; family Cyprinidae; genus Labeo; species Labeo catla. Next base: position 1,456,174 of record VONZ01000031.1, on the reverse strand, counting down.
AGCCTAACAAAAAAAACATACAACAAATGCAGAGTGCAAATAATTCAAATGCAAATTATTATCTTAGAACATTTAAATTGTATAAAAACATCTGTGCCATGAATATGTTTGTATACGTGTAAAATGTATAATTAACTATGATTACTATAACGATTTAAATACTATAATGGACCATGGTAAGAGTCTAAAAATGCTTTAGTCTAACTGAAAATTATTTCAGCAGGAACAATAAACTCCTATGCTTCCGAACATATGACTATTTTTGAGGCCTAAGATCACGTCTTACAGTCATGGTCAATCCACAACCACCTAAAGTATGCATTTTTAATGTAGATCTTTGCACATGATGGGAATGTAAAGATTATTAAAGTAATCTACATTAATCATACTGTATCAAATGACTGATTTAGCTAATAAAATGTTGGAATTGTGCTTCAAGCCTTTGAATATGAATAAAAATGGAGGTGAAAGTAGATACCCCGAACAGAAAGTCTAATGTGGAGAGCCACAGTACTGAGACGAGGACTCCCTGTCTCCGTGGCCAGCCAACCAGGGTTACAGGAGCCTAAAAGTAACAAACATGCATCCAGTATAGGAAAAACACATGACACCAACCAGCATGACAAAGCACATTATCTGTCATCACACTAGCTCTTGACCGACTGAGTGTTTGGGAGTGTGTATATGACTGTGTGTGTGTGTGTATATATGTATGTTGGGAGGAGTAGGGAGGGGGCACAGGGACCTCTGATCAGCTACAAATACTGGTGGGTAGGTGAAAGGTGGGGAAGACATAAGACGATAGCTAAACAATGGTAATGAGTTACATTTTACACATCAAACTCTATGCAAAACAAGCAAACCAACAAATCCATTGAGTGCAAGCACACAAAAAAAACCACCACATATATTGCAAAGTCATTTCATGTTAAGAGGGATGACTTAACATAATGGAGATGATTTGCTTGACAGTTAACCAAGATCACACACAAGAACTTTAAACCCATAACCACACTGTTAACCAGATATATTAAGGGCATGGTGGTGTGCCTACCTGAAGCATGGGTGACATCCCAGCACTGTTGAAAAAGAGACCAGAGTGCAAGCTGACACACATCCACTGCAACTAAAACTACAACCAACATTTCGTACACCAGCACTGCATTCAGTTAATAATAGAGTGCCGCAGGAACGAGTCCTAAAACCCGGAAACGAGATTTTGGAACTTCCGATTTCATCGTTGCGAAATCAGTGGGTTTTTAATTAAAAACCTGAAATAAAAAACAAGCTCAAAATATTTCACATTTTATTTCGCAACATAAGTTTTTGTGTATCTTAAAAAAAAATATCTAAAAGGAACTTCAGAGGCTTCCAGGAACATTAAATGCCATCATGGCAAATATCTACGTTTACAGCCTTGCTGTGTTTATACTCGTGTTTTTTTCCAACTTAAACTTTCCAAATTGTTGCCCTTAAAGATTAAAAGATTTGGTGGAAACTGTGGTGACAGTGAAGTCATGCGGCCGTGGTGTAGTTTGTTTATACGTTTTTGTTTATTTAGCCTGATTGCACTTAGGCATCAAAATGTAAGTTGTTTTAATTTGTGATTAATATTAAAGATTATTGTGATGAGCAAAACATGAGAATCATTAACTAGTTTACAAAGCTTATTTTTTGTAATTATCCAAAAGTCTGTGAAAAATCCTATAGTGTTTTCACGACGCGTCACTGATCGGCCATATTGGCGGCACTAAATGTAAACAATGCTACTGAACCGAACGGAACGTGCAAATTCAACTGATTATTTCCCCTGAAAATGGTCAATTATTATCTTGTTTTGGGCTGCACTAATCGGTCAGACAAGGAAAAACATTTTGAGTACTATAAACTGACAAAAGTTATAATAAATCAAGGAGAAGAGTGCAAAAAACTGTCTGAGGAACAAAAGGCGTTTGTGGTTGGTCAAGCTGAACCAGGATTTCCATGGCAAGAATCTTGACCATATTCATGTTTGTTCTTATTATTTCCAATCAGGTAGGTGAAATGTTAGTCTAATATCTTAATTAATACTGCTCGTACGTATCTTTACCACATTTTAACTTGAGTTTGTCAAAATATTTCACCCTTTCCTGCTTACTAAGTCCGTCTCTCTATGGTTTAGCAACTTCCACATGTTTTTCCGTGGTTAAGACAGCATAAATTAGAAGAACAACGTATTTAGTAGTACATCAACCGTGCAATCCATGCTGTTGTTTACATCAGAGTATCTCCAATATGGCCGCGCATCAGTGAAACTGACCAAACCATGACATAAGTGGTTTTTTGTCAAGGCAACCAGTTTTGATGCTAACTTCTGGAGTGTTCTATAAAAATATGTCATTCCTGCAACACTCTATATTGAGAAAGATTTTCAGGAGATCTCCATGTGCCCTTAAGTGTAACAGTTAGGAATTTGAGGAAAGTGGAATTCTACATTGCAAGCTGTGACACAAAACTAATCAAAAGAAATGAATGAAAAAGGTCAGTAAACAATTCTTCCAGTAGCTGGAGTCTAAACTAAATCAGACTTACAGCGAAAAGGGGAAATGGATAATTCATCCACAGTGAACGTATCATACAGGCTCCACCCAGACAGACTCACTTCCCCTCCCCCACCGCACTGACGTGGTCAAAAAGTGCGCTACTGGGTAAGTAACAAAATAAATAAAAACCAGTGAAATAAACACCCAAACTCTTAATACTCTTAATTCGGTGGACGATTATAGTCCACTAGATAAATATAAAAAGGAGGTTACTCACAGACTCCCTGACATGCGAGACGGGGAAACAAAGGTATAAACCTCTCTGCTGAGACGACAAAGATGGAAGCCATTTTGATTTTTCAAACGGGTCCGCTGGCTAGTCAACTTCGCCTCGTTTACGGCCAACCCAAACAGCATCTTCAACTTTTCCACACGCTTACCGTGTCGACAAAATGCACGTGAGAGTGAAATATATTTTGGAAACACACACATGACATGTAAAGGCAAATAACAGGGGCGGCTAAACATGGACCGCACGATCACTTCCGCAAACATGCCGCTTTTCGAAATCGACCGCGCATTTAACCATCGCGGATCGAGATCATCTGAAGCGGTGCGATTACATAAAATAGATTGTATTTAAATTACTCGTCTCGGTACGCTTAGACTTACCTCGTGTTATTTGTGTTCTTTGGTGGCGAGCGTCATAAGCGTTTGTAGGCCGGCTTTAATACTGAAGCAGTAGCTCCTTCGGCCTCTCCAGCACAGATTGCAGTGAGCATACGGTAAGCAGCGAGAGGCAGCCAGCTGCAGCAGTGAAAGGGCCGATGGGGGCGGACGCTTGCATCTTGATCGACAGCAGGCCATCGCAGGAACGGGGAGCCCCGAACAAAAGCGTCTGTGATTCCACCCTGGGCCCCAACTTCAACAATGCACATCTTGTTTTTGAGGCATCTTAAAAATCAAATGGACACGCAAGAATTTATGATTTCACAAACTACACACTGTACAAACTGCCATTCCCACAGCCCAAAAAACAGTTTTTTGAAATAGATAACTTTAAGAAAATCATTTATATTTATAAAATTCACATTTTATTTAAAGTTATATTGAAGACAGTGTCAGATATTAGCTTTGTTATTAAGGGGCAATATTTGTAACCTATACACGATTATCTGGGGCATTATGACTTTTCTTTTTAATATAACTAATATAGGTATGTTAATTAAGTGTAATCAGTTAAATAAACCTTAAAATGTGTTTTTTGTATGCTGGGGTATACAGACATTTTAAAAGCTGGAAGTGATGTTGGAAGAGATACAAACTGTAAAACTGAAAATAAAGAAGTAAACAAAATTGTAGGCCTATTATTTGATTCCTAATGTGTTGGAAAATAGCTGAATTTTTTTCTGAGGTATTTTTAATATGTAAGTGTCCTAAGTGAACAAATTGCAGTAAAGCAAATCAGATTTATTACACGAAAAATGCTGGCTTAAATAAGGATAAACTCACCGATTGGGTTGTTTTGACCCAGCAGTTGGGTTAAATGTTTAACCTTCTGGGTAGTTTTATTTAACTCAGCTCTTGTTTAAAATTACTACATGGCTGGCTTAAAATGAACTCAAAATTGTAAAATAAAAATCATTTACATTTGAAAGATTCACAGTTTATTCAAAGTGAGTTATATTAAAGGTGGTGTCAGATTTTAACTTTGTTATTAAGTGGCAATATTTGTACTGTACACATGATTTTCTGGGGCACTTTTATATTTATGACTTCTTTTTAATGCACCTAATGTTAGTATGTTAATTAAATGTAATCAGTTAATTAAACTTTTAAATGGTATCTGTATGCTGGGGTATACAGACATTTTAAAAGCTGGAGGTGGTGTCAAAAACTAAATTGTAGGCCTATTTTTTGATTCCTAATATGTTGGAAAATAGCTGAAAATTTTCTGGGGTATTTTTATGTCAGTGTCGTTTGTCATTTTGAACAATTTCAAGTAAATCAGATCAGATTTATTACACTAAAAAATCCTGTGTTAAGTATGGATAAATTCACCGGTTGGGTTGTTTTGACCCAGCGGTTGGGTTAAATGTTTAACCCAACCTTCTGGGTATTTTTATTCAACTCAACTGTTGTTTAAAAATGGCTGTATGTCTAGCTTAAAATGAACTCAAAATAGGTCGTAAATTAAAAATCAGACACACAATTACTTAGAAGCATCAGCAACGATTGAAAGGTGAACATTTATTAATATACAATTGAAAAATGTTTATTATTTAATTATTTATTTAACTTGTCAATAAAAGTTCATTTAATTAATACATTAATACATATTTTTAACATATTTTGGGATCATTTTAAGCAAGAAATAGTCGTTTTAAGCAAAAGCTGAGTTAAATAAAACTACCCAGAAGGTTGGGTAAACCATTAACCCAACCGCTGGGTTTGTCCATATTTCACCCAGTGCTGGGCTGTTTTTAACAATTGGTATATATTATAATATCAAGTTCATTTTTCTGACCACACATTCAGCACTCACATTTACTGTTCAGCTACTAGGACTGTAGTAAATGTTTTTCAAATAAAGTAAAAAAATTTGACAGAATTCTGGAAAAAAAAAACATCCCAATTGTGACTTAAAGATACAGAAATGGCAAGTATTATTTTATACTATAAATAAATATTTAGTTAATTTGGCAGGAACTGTCTGCCTTCAGCTTTAGTGATTCTGAGGAAGTGAGTTGTGACTGTCATTGCTATAATACAGTGAGGTAGGTATATGGTAGTTACTTCTGCCTTAAATCGGTTCAAGTCTTACCAGTTTGTTTCTCCTCTGGCTTTAAACTGTGGTGTCCCACAGGGCCCCATTTTGCTGACAACACACAAAAGAACAGTCCACTCCAATCAGATGACATTCACTTCATTTTCTCACTTAGTACCTAGAAAACATTCAATCATGGTGGGAGAGAATTCTCCTCCAGATCAGTGCTAAGATTAAATGAGACTGTCAATGAATCTGTTATATCCTTTGAAAGAGTAAGAATGGTAATCTGTTATGTGGTCCGAAAGAGTAAAATTGGTTCATCGTCACATGAAACTGAATAAAGATTTATTATACTTTATTCAGTGTCCCCATCTAGTGGCTATACTGAAAAACACAACTGAAAAAGGACACTCGATCACCTTTTCACGTGTACTCAGTAGCTCCGAATTTTATTTAATGCTTTTAACAGAACTGGGTGTTTTTCTTTTTTTTCCTTTAAATGTCCGCACTTAAAACATAATACTTAATATTTATTGCGCAATTAAATGCCCTTTGGAAAAAAAAAACGTTTCAAACCGCGGATCAAAGGTCGAAATTCTTCAAACGCTTCCTGCCACCTCATTTTGACGCACACAACGAGCTGTCATCAGGTAAATACAAAAATGTGCTTCAGTTTTGTATTTAAACTGTATTTCTGTGTTGTTTTTGTATTTCAGAAGTATTGTTAGCCTTATATTATTATTTTTATTCATAGGGTTACACAAATTCTTTACTTTCACTTTCACTCTCTAATTTTAGATTACACGACGCATAACTTTTGTAACCAGAGCGAATTTTTGGTAAAAACCTTTTTGTGAAACGACAACATCAGGACAAATCTTTTGTAGTGTCTTAGAACGTGTTAGCAGCGAAATGGCAGAGGCTATACTCGGAGATCACGACCAGTACAGCTGCTCGATATGTTTGGAGTTGTTGAGGGATCCCGTGACAATTCCGTGCGGACACAGTTACTGCATGAGCTGTATCAGTGAGTGCTGGAATACAAATGATCAGAACGCGATCTATAGATGTCCACAATGCAGACATGCTTTCGATTCGAAGCCGCCACTCAACAGAAGTACAATACTTGCTGAAATCATGGAGAAACTGCGGAGCACAGAGCTGCAAGTGTCAGAGTCAAGTCTTGCTGGACCTGGAGAGGTTGCGTGTGATTTCTGTGCTGGAGAAATGATCAAAGCTGTCAAGTCTTGTCTGGAGTGTCGAGCCTCTTACTGTGAAACACATGTACAACCCCACTATAATGTTCCTGCCCTGAGGAAACACAAGCTGGTCAAAGCTGCAGTCATCCCAGTGTGCCCCAAACACGACAAGCTCCTTGAGGTTTACTGTAGAACCGACCAGAAATGTGTCTGCATGCACTGCTTACTGGATGACCACAAAGGCCATGACACAGTGCCATCTACAATAGAGCGCAAGGAGAAACAGGTAAAGATGTCAATCTTTTTTTTTTTCTTTAATGACTTGTAAAGGCTGTCAATAGATTAAAATTTTAACCACGATTAATCGCAACCTTTTTGTGTGATTAATCGCCATTAATCGCACTCTTATCAAAAAAATAAGCAAAGGCCATTTGTTTAACACATTCATTTTGTCATCAAAAGCCAACTGCACTGAACTGACCGAATATACCTACTACTGTACACTGATACATTGTGTTTAATTTGGCCATAAAGGAGTGGGATGTTTTAACATTCGGTTCAGTCTGTATTTCATGCCATGTGTGAAATGATGTAATTTTATGTGCTTTAGTAAATTATTTGTGTTTCATTATTTTAAGTATTTTGAATTAACCACAAGTCACTTTATTAATCACATTGCAAAAGACATTAACTTTGGCAGCCCTACTTGTAACATAATGTAATTACAAAATGCTACTGACAAATGTTTCAGTAAAATTTAACAGACTGTGACTTGTGATTCGCCCTTAGATAAAACTCACACACTCTCAGACAAAAGTCAAGCAGACAATCCAGACAAAAGAAAAAGAGCTGCAGAAGATGAAAATGGACATCACGTCCCATTCGGTAAGTTCTGATGTAAAACTAATAACTTGGACACTTACACAGAACGATTCTGCATTTATCAGCTGATGCAAGGTTAATCACTGCCATCTTGGATCTTGTAATTGTAAACAACATTTTGTTTTTCTTTGGTTCTCCTCAGGATTCTGCAAAGAAGGCAGTGGACAACAGTAAGAAAGTCTTCAGTGAATTAGTCAAACTTATTGAGAAAAAAAGCATTGAGGTAATTGAAGAAATAAAAGCTCAAGAAAAGGCTGATCTGGATCAAGGCAAAAAGCTACAAAAGAAGCTGGAGCAGGAAATTACTGAGCTGAAGAAGAGGGAAGGAGTTCTAGAGGATCTTATACAGACAGATGACAACATCCAATTTCTTCAGGTACAAGCAATATAAATTATATGATTACATATTAGACATAAAGGACTGTTAAAACATTGCTAGTCATTCTGAAAGTTAGTCCTTGAATATTTTTCTCCCACAGAATTATGAGTCCGTACCCTCTTCATCTGGATCTGATGAGTTGCCCAGTTTCTCATTTCAGCCATACTGCTCTTTTGAAGACGTAAGAAAACTTATATGTGATCTTACTGGGAGACTGGAGACTACTTGCACGCAGGAAATAAGCAAAACAGTTAATAAAGGTACAGTAACAATGATTTCCATTTCTGTTCTTGAGATCTTGCATTTAATTGTGTTTGTGAGTGATGAAATGGTTTAATGTGATCTCTTACTTTTAGTTTCAGATTTGTCTGCAAAGAGGCCTTCATCTGACATTGTAGTTGGAGATAGAGTCCGCGTGAAGCAGTCTGTTGTTACTCCAACACACAAATGGGGATCGGTTACTCATTCGAGCATTGGTGTTGTTAAAAGTGAGAACACAGACTGATATTGATTTGTATTTATATTATAGATGGCAATTTATATTTATTCACCCTCCAGGTATCCTAAGTGTATATGACTTCCTTCATTCAGACGAACACAATTTGAGTTATTGTAAAAATTATCCTGGCACTTCCAAGCTTTATAATGGCATGGGCGGATGTTTTTCTTCATCAGTCCAAAACAAGTCCAATAAAGTGTATCCATCGATAATAAAACGTGCTCCACACAGCTCTAGTGGGGTGAATAAAGGCCTCCTGTAGTGAAACGGTGCAGTTTTGTAAGAAAAATATCCATATTAAAAATGTAGAAATCACTTTAAACCACCTTGCGCCAACTGATCGTACACAGAAGCATTTTGGAGCGGATGAAATAGGATGTATGCGTCCTATTTCATCCAACGTCCTACGTCATCCGCCCGGAAAGGCTTCCATGTACGATCAGTTGGAGCAAGCTAGATTAAAGTGATTATTACACTTTAAATATGGATATTTTTCTTACAAAAATGCATCGATTTGCTTCAGGAGGCCTTTATTCACCCCGGACACATGTGAGGCACTTTTTATTATAAATGGATGCACTCTACTGGACTTGTTTTGGACTGATGAAGAGAAACCTGTGCCCATGCCATTCTAAAGCTTGGAAGTGCCAGGATAATTTTTAAGGTAACTCCAACTGGATTTGTCTAAAAGAAGGAAGTCATATACACGTAGAATGCCTCAGGGGTGAGTAAATAATTGGCTAATTTTCATTTTTGGGTGAACAATCCCTTTAACGTCTATAGTACCACAGAGTGAGGAACTGTGATAGTTTACATTATTGATTTTTTTGTTTATACTAATGCAGAAATTCAGAATGATTTGTTGACTGTGGATTTCCCTGAACAAAGAAACTGGACTGGAGTAATTTCAGAAATGGAGCGTGCGACCAGTGGTGGTTCAGGTAATCTACCATATTCATCAAACAATGTCATGCTGAAATATATAGAACATTTAACTTTTACAATATTACACATTGCATCTGCGCAGTTTTGTAATATTTTACTTGTTGCAGACTTGTCAACCAAAAATGGTCTAATCAACATCAAGGTTGGAGACAGAGTCAGAGTGAAGCCATCCATTACGACCCCAAAACATAACTGGGGTAGAAACGTCAGTCATAAGAGTGTGGGTGTGGTAAAAGGCAAGATCTGTTTTTTTTCCCCCTCATATACTCTAAATAATTTATCAAGCTATTGCTCACTAAAGTACAAGTGTTACAATATAAACTTGTTCTGTTTAGACATTAAAGATGATGACACTGTGGTTGTTGACTTCCCTGGACATGCAAACTGGAAAGGAATTCTCACTGAAATGGAGCTAGTAACTAAGGATGAAGAGACTGGTAAATAAATGTTTAAGCACTTAAGTATTTAAGTAAATATTTTAAGTTCAGCAGAAACACTTTTAAAAAATAAAACGCTACAAAAGGTTCCGCAGTGAAGATTCCATGAAGGTTCTTTATAAAATCATCAATGCCAATAAAAGAACCTTTATTTTTAAGAATGAATATGACTCCAAGCAGCACATACACTTGAAGTCAAAAGTTTACATACACCTTGCAGAATCTACAAAAAAGTTAATTACTATATCAAAATAAGAGGGATCATACAAAATGCATGTTATAGGTGAACTGATAAAAAATGACATTCAAAAGTTTACATACACTTGATTCTTAATACTGTCTTGTTACCTGAATGATGCACAGCTGTGCTTTCTGTGCTTTAAAACTTTTTGAATTTGAAGATCAGGGTAAATTTAACTTATTTTGTCTTCTGGGGAACATGTAAGTATCTTCTGTAGCTTCTGAAGGACAGTACTAAATGAAAAAAATATGATATTTAGGCAAAATAAGAAAAATCTTCATTCTGTTCAGAAGTTTACACCCCTGGCTCTTACTGCATCGTTTTTCATTCTAGAGAGGTTACTTTAACAAAACAGTTGTCTGTCAGTAGAATGAGGTGCAAAATGTTTAAAACAACCACATTTGATCCATGAGAGAATAATTTATGAGAGTCTTCCATCAAAAACTCATCTTGTACCTCCATGTGACATTTCAGGAACTTCAAATCTGGACTCCACTATTAAGGTTGGAGACAAAGTTCGTGTGAAGCCATCTGTTGTTACTCCAACGCACAAATGGGGAGCAGTCACTCACAAAAGCGTCGGTGTTGTTAAAAGTAAGAGAGTTTTGTAACATATTAGTCATTCAAAATGATGAATGTTTAGAGTGAGAATTACAAGCATACTTTATATTAATGATTTTTTTTTTTTTTTACATTTGCAGAAATTCAGAGTGACTCTTTGACTGCAGATTTCCCTGAGCAAAAAAACTGGACTGGTATCATTTCAGAAATGGAGATTGTGGCAAGCGCTGGTTCAGGTTGTTGACTGTATTTAAAGTGAATGTGCTTGCTGTAATATTTTACTTGTTTCAAATTTGTCAACAATAAATGCTCCAGTTCACATCTGAGAATCTTGTTGTCTGTTTAGACAGTAAATGTGATGATCGTCAGTTTGTTGCCTTTCCAGAACATGTAAATTGGAAGGGAATTCTCTCTGAAATGGAGCTAGAGACTAATCATGATGAATTTCATAATTACACATAGTATCACAGTATTTCCATGACATTTAAGTAGCAGCTATTCAACAGAAATCTCCTCTCAGACATTCATGACGGTCCTTGCATTTCTGGATATTCAGGTCCGGAGTCCATTTTTAAGATTGGAGACCAAGTTCGCGTGAAGCCGTCTGTTGTTACTCCAACACACAAATGGGGAGCAGTCACTCACAAAAGCATTGGTGTTGTTCAAAGTGAGAGCACTGTCTGACCATGATTTCTTTACTGTGCATTCCTTATGCATGTGTGTTTTTTTATTTTGATTAAATAAAATGATAAATTTTTTGAAGGCTCAGTCTACACCGCAGAGTGAGAAAAAAGGACACATATATGATAAGTAATGATTATTATGTGATTATGATATTTTTGTTTTTATTCTGCAGAAATTCATAGTTCTCTTGAGTCATTGATTGTAGATTTTCCTGAGCATAAAAAATGGACTGGCTTAATTACAGAAATGGAGCTTGTAACCGGAGCTGATTTAGGTAATCTTCCCATGCATTTTTTAAATTTGTTTATACTTGTATGTGAAATGCTTTCTATATTATCTTAATTTTCATATTTGTTGACAAAAAAATGTTTCAGGTGACATTAAGGTTGGAGACAGAGTCAGAGTGAAATCTTCCGTAATTACTCCAAAACATAACTGGGGAGGACATGTCACACACAAGAGTGTTGGTGTGGTAAAAGGCAAGATCTGTACATTTTTCTCAAAGAACAAACTTAAGGAGAAATAAACTAGTTTAATATATTTATCATAGACACTAGCAGCCAAAAGTAAATAAAAATCTCTTATGCTCACCAAGTTGCATTTATTTGATCAGAAATACAGCAATAACGTCAAATATTTGTACAAGTGTTTTCTATTTGAATGTATTTTAATGTACACACAGTGTCACATTTACATTTAGCATACATAGTTGCTCTTGGAAATGACCTATTTTAAGTGGTTGTTCTCTCATCTAGATATCAAATCTGAGGATGTGATTGTGGATTTCCCAAGTCACAAAAGCTGGAAGGGCATTCTCTCTGAGATGGAGTTGGTAAAAAATTCAGGTCAGTTGCTTAAAGTTTTTTTCTTCCTGAATTAGTTTTTGTTTTCCACCAACATGTAACCAAATTATTAAGCCTATCTGTTTGTCTACAGATCCTGATGATTTAGAATCCTCCTAGATTGTGAGGATGTGACTGTGGACGTTTCTCCTTACCTTTTGCTTTTGTGAATGAGTTTTGATCACTGACACTTGCCCATGTCATTATTTGTAAGTCTGTAGTCATGTGAACATGAAAAATGAGATACACTTTTGGGTTCAGTCTGGTTTTCATACTGTTTGCTTCACAGCAGAGCAGAGATATTTTATTAGACAGAAGCTTGTGTAAATGGTTCTTTTCATTCAGGTGTTTCAAATCTATTTGCAACAGCAAACCATTTTTTTGTCTTCAATTTGACTTGTACAATAGTGTCAGAATTTATTAGCTACAGCATGGGTGGTCCAGTTAAAATGTTTCTACATAATATAGACACTGATTTTTATGAACTGAGATCTGTTTCAGCTCTGGCAATGAGTACATAGAATTATGTTTAATCTCAGTTTATTAATGAATCTAAAATGATTCATTTCAATTTAATAACAATAAATTGTAAATGTCCTGTCAAAATGAGGCACAAATGCAAATGCTGCTAAACTAGTCTCTTTGTCTTTTGAGTTAATTAAATAAACTCCATTAGCCATTGTGGCTAAAGCTTAGGCATTTGTCTTTTCATATATTGGTCTACATGTATCTGTGGCTCTGGTTTTGTTATTTTTTCCTAGCTGAGGTTGTGTTAATTTAAAAAAAATCATAACAAGCCAATTAGTATTACTGTTGCATTAGTTGTGTGACCATACAGTTTAGTTTGTAGGCATTACTGAGTTTCATGCACAACAAATCTACATTTCCCAGTAGGGCTTGTGTGCGCTCGACTAAAATGCTTCCTGTTTCTGTCAGTATGTGTCTCCATCTAATGGTGACACTGAAAACCGAAAAAACTAAAAAAAAATACAACCTTAATTTAAAGCACACCGATCTCTGTTATGAGGAAAATAAGAAAACAATGTTTTTTTTTTGTTGTTTTTTTAACCCTGCCGAACTCACATAAGCGCTTGGAGTTCTACCGCTAGATTTGTGCATATTATGACGAATCATTTCTTGCTTTCACTTTCACTCTACCGTCACGTACGTTCGTGGTTGTTTAATAACACAAGAAACTTAAGATAAAGACATGGCAGAGGCTATACTCGGAGATCATGACCAGTACAGCTGCTCAATATGTTTGGAGTTGTTGAGGGATCCCGTGACAATTCCGTGCGGACACAGTTACTGCAAGAGCTGTATCAATGAATGCTGGAATACGAATGTACAGAAAGGGGTCTATAGATGTCCACAATGCAGACAGACGTTTAATTCAAAGCCACCGCTCAACAGAAGTACAGTACTTGCTGAAATAATGGAGAAACTGAGGAGCACAGAGCTGCAAGTGTCAGAGTCAAGTCTTGCTGGACCTGGAGAGGTTGCGTGTGATTTCTGTGCTGGAGAAATGATCAAAGCTGTCAAGTCTTGTCTGGAGTGTCGAGCCTCTTATTGTGAAACACATGTACAACCCCACTATAATGTTCCTGCCCTGAAGAAACACAAGCTGGTCAAAGCTGCAGTCATCCCAGTGTGCCCCAAACACGACAAGCTCCTTGAGGTTTACTGTAGAACCGACCAGAAATGTGTCTGCATGCACTGCTTACTGGATGACCACAAGGGCCATGACACAGTGCCATCTACAATAGAGCGCAAGGAGAAACAGGTGAAGATGTTCATGATATGTTTGTTGCAAAATGCTATTGACAGATGTTTTCAGTAAAATTAAATGGACTGTGACTGATTTACCCTTAGATAAAACTCACAGACACTCAGACAAAAGTCAAGCAGACAATCCAGGCAAAAGAAAAAGAGCTGCAGAAGATGAAACTGGACATTGCGTCCAATTCAGTAAGTTCTGATGTAAAACAAATCACTTTCACACTTATACAGAACAGCTCTGCGTTTATCAGCTGACATGAGGTTAATCATGCCATGTTGGATCTTGTAATTGTAAACAACTTTTTGTTTTGCTTTGGTTCTCCTTAGGATTCTGCAAAGAAGACGGTGGAGAACAGTAAGAAAGTCTTAAGTGACTTCATCAAATTTATTGAGAAAAGAAGCGATGAGGTGATTGAAAAGATTAAAGCTCAAGAAAAGGCTGATCTGGATCAAGGCGCAAAGCTACAAAAGAAGCTGGGGGAGGAAATTACTGAGCTGAAGAAGAGAGAAGGAGTTCTAGAGGATCTTATACAGACAGATGACAACATTCAATTTCTTCAGGTACATTTTAAGAAAAGTTGTTATGATTACTTACATTATTAGATGGCTTCTTGATTCGGAGTGGTCTACACTGTAAAAAAACAATTTGCTGAGTCAACTTAAAATAATTTGTAACCTGGCTGCCTTAAAATTTTAAGTTCAGTCAACTCAAAAAAAAGTTTATTCAACTTGAAATGTTAAATTGAATCAACTTAAAATTTTAAGGCAGCTGGGTTACTTACCCATCTGTTAAGTTTAGCAAACACAAATATCTGAGTTGTTACTTAGTAAAACTTAACATTTCAAGTTGACTAAACTTATTTTAGTTGACTGAACTTAAAATTGTAAGGCAGCAGGGTAACAAATTATTTTAAGCTGACTCAACAAATTGTTTTTTTTATTTTTTACAGTGTATGGTGGCTCATATTTCCTAATATTTGCTGTCAATTATGTCAGTGCTGTATATCAGTCTGCTCGTCCGGATAACTGAAACAGGTGTTACTTTCATGTCTTTCATATCACACTATAGGCTCTCTTTTTTCAGACAAACACAACTGCCATCTTTTTGTCTCAGTTATGAATTGTAGTGAAAATGACCATGGAAGGCTTCAATATTATTACTTCAATATTAATGTTGAATGCTTTTTTGCAGAGTTATGAGTCTGTGTCATCTTCCTCTGGGTCTGATGGCTTCCCCAGTCGCTGTTTTAAGCCTTGCTGCTCTTATCCCGATGTAAACAAACTTGTTTGTGAACTTAAAGAGCAACTAGAGACTATATTCAACCAGGAAATAAATAAAACTGTTCAAAAAGGTAAACCTGCTAAGGGTTATTTTTTTTTAACGGTTGTGTTTGATTGTATCTCAGTCTGAGGGATGATATAGGTCTGTATGTTTTACCAGTTTCAGATCTGGCTGTAAAAAACGATCCAGTCGGCATTAAGTTTGGAGACAGAGTCAGGGTGAAACCTTCTGTTAAAACCCCAAAATATAGCTGGGGTGGAGGTATCACCCATAAGAGTGTGGGAGTGGTAAAAGGCATGTATTATTCTCATAAACACAGATGATACATTGTGCTGCAACGCATCACAAATGAGCATGTGCAGCACACTCATTTACATGTTCTTCTTTCAGATATTAAAAGTGATGAGAGTTTGGTCATTGACTTTCCTGGATTCGCAGGCTGGAAAGGACTTCTTTCTGAAATGGAGCTGGTAACAGATGATGATGAGTGTGGTGAATATACAGAACAGAACAGATTTTTTTCTCATCTAATCAGTAGCTACCCATCAAAAATAAAATGAGGAGAACATTTTTGCTACAGAAATTTGATGCTATACTGTTTTAACCCATCTACAGTGAGTGAGGCATGTGAGACTGCCGCATCAGTAAATCATGAGATTCTGTTCTACTCACTGTATTTCAGGATCTTCAATTCTCAGCTGTAATATTAAAATAGGAGACAAGGTCTGTGTGAAGCCATCTGTAGAAACGCCAAAATATCTATGGGGTTCAGTCAGCCACAAAAGCATTGGCAGTGTTATAAGTAAGGACATCATCTGCTGTATTGATCTGACAGTTTGATACAAAACTTTTCAGCTATTATTTACAATTAATCATAAACGTGATTAGGCGTAAACAATATTTTTAAAATAATAAAAGATTTTCTTCTTTCTAGGTGTGCAGAGTGAGACCGTGACAGTAGATTTCCCCGAGCAGGAAGGTTGGATTGGTGAAGTTTCTGAAATGGAGCTTGTAGTCAGTGCTGATTTAGGTATTGTAACTCAATAATAAATCAAAATAATTAAATCAGTAGTGAAGTTTATATTACATACATATTTAGATATATACACTGCCAGTCAAAAGATTTTGAACAGTAAGATTTCTCTTCTGCTTCTGCTTCATTTATTTGTTCTAAAATACAACAAGAACAGTACAATTTCCGAAATATTTTTACTATTTAAATGAACTGATTGTATTTGAATACATTTTAAAATGTAATTTATTCCTGTGATTTCAAAGCTGAATTTTTAGCATCATTACTTTTTTAAATATTATAAATGACTTTATCATCACTTTCGACCAATTTAAAGCATCCTTGCTAAATAAAAGTATTAATATCTATAAAATATTTCAAAATGTTACTGTTTTTGCTGTATTTTGGATCACATAAATGAGCATAAGAGTGAGCAGAAGAGACTTCTTTAAAAAACTGGTAGTGTACTTTTATACAGACACATACTTTTTCATTTTTTTTATCTATTAAACACATTTCTAAGCATTTTTTACATTTGAATGTATTAATCTAGGTTTGCCTAATCTAGGTGTAATGTAACAGCCTAAATCGATGTCCCACTTTAGGTTCCCCCAGTCATGCCTGCTTCAAAATAGGAAACAGAGTCAGTGTGAAATCTTCAGTGAAAGATCCAAAACATGGATGGGGATCAGTCACTCACAGCAGCATCGGTGTCATTAAAAGTAAACACACTCAGCATCTGTCACTGATTTTACTCAATTCTAATTTATATATTGTGAGGTACCTGAAAATAAAATTAAACAATCATTTACACATCAAATGATTTTGGGGTTATTAATGACTTTCTGGTTTTCGTCAGGAATCCAGGGTGAGTCTTTGACAGTTGATTTTCCTGAACAGACAGACTGGACTGGTGTCGCTTCAGAAATGGAACTCATAAACAGTAATGTTTCAGGTAATCTGATGGATATTAGGATATTATTGAAGAAAAACCTGCAAAATCAAATACGCTGGTTGCAAATGTAAATGTTTCCTTCCATATAAAATGCCACAGATACAGGTTAAATACTTTATTAGCCTGGTATGGTTGATTATCTCCGTTGACATTGCAAATGTTCCTTTATAATTCAGAAGTGCTGAGTTTAAGACCTGGAGTGAGGGTCCGTATTAAACCCACCATCAACACTCCAACACATGGCTGGGGAAATATCACCAAGCACAGCACTGGAGTGGTCGTAGGCAAGTGTTGATAGTCAGTAAGAATGAGCTGAAGACATACAGTATTTAAGTAACAGCTAGCATTTTCTGTTTCAAATGTGCTAGTGGTGCTTTCTTGGAACATCTCCAAGGGTAATCGTAACAATGTCTTTCTTCCCAATGTCTTTAACAGCTATAGATGGAACCAAAGTGACTGTGAACTTCCCTGAGCAGTCTGATTGGACTGGCATTGTCTCTGAGATGGAAGCTGTAACTTAATGATGATACACAGCATCCAGGAGCTGTTCACTACATTTACAGTGTGCAAGAGTTTAAAATATGTAGATTTTCGGGAATAATGAAGCTGCTGTTATGGCTGTAATGACCTGACCCTTAACATAAACATAGTTTTTTCATAAAGATAAAAAGGGCATATTGCCATCAGCATAATATAAATGAATGTGTTAACAATATTTACTAATATGTGCTAATATGTATGTGTGTTTAGGTTCTTTTTGTTTTGTGTAACTGCTCACAGGTAGGGCTTGGTTTCTTGTGTTGATTTAAAATTCTTGATTCTTTTATGACTTTTAATTATTATATGTATGTCAGTCTATGTCAACTCCAGTCATCAAACTCCCAGAATGTTTAAGATGATTCATCTGATTCAGCTTGTTGACACAGAGACATCTAAAGTAGTAAAAAAAAAAAAACATTCCAATAACTGATCTGGAATTATTTGTGAACACACAAAAAACAAATGCAAATTGTCTGATTTTTTTTGAAAAAGACACTGATATCCGTCCATGTGCCCATTTTGTCTCTTCTGGTCCAGTCAAGCAACTTGTCAAGGGTCAGCTCGCTCTCCAGATGTCAAACATATACATGCTGAAAAATAACATACACAGCACCAAACTATTCTATGGGATCAAAACCTATCCATCATTTTCTAATCATGGCAGTTTTACTGACCTTCAGAAGACAGTCAGAGACATCTCGAGGGATGGATTTCATTAGGAAGAAGGATCAACATGCTTAGCTCCTCCTGTTCATATGGTAACTCCAGCACCTGCAGTTCATACTCTAGGATGCATCTATAGGGGAACGATTTTGTCTGGTACATCATTTCCACAGGCCGGCCCTCATTCTGATAGTAGACAAATGGCATCAAATGTAGAAATGAATAGTAGTGTCACAAATCCTGTCCTTGGTCTTTGGTCTGCCCACCACCAGAGGTCGCCTTGCTATTTCATTGACTCACACACTACGCTGACTGTTGACTGTTATGTCACCCTGAACTACATTTTCCATGCTCCACTTCTCTGTTTGCACACACAGCAACAGCCAATCACACACAGTATAAATACGAAGTCCCAACCATCATTTAGGGCAGAGTATTGTCATTGTCTCCTTTGGTCCAGTCAAGCAGCTTGTCAACCGTCAACTCGCTCTCCAGCTGTCAAACACAAACACACATGCTGAAACATAACATAGAAAGCGTCAAACTATTCTATTTTTCTGACCATAGCACTTTTGCTGATCTGCATAAGAGGGTCAGAACCATTCTGAGGTTCGTTTGGAAAAAGGATCAACATGCTGAGCTTTTCCTGTTCATATGGTGTATATGATGTATCTTTTTCTCCTGGTACATCATTTGCATTTGCAAATGCCATTACATGTAGAAATACTAGTACATACAAAAAGGCTTTCAAAACTCAACGCATGAACTTTATATTCATTTTTCATACACCCCTGAAATAAAATGCAGATCACACCTGGTTTTAAATGGCATTTTTTAGTGATTCTTGTTTCAAATCTATGCATCCAGGTCCCTTTGAAGTAGATGGCATTAACCAGAACTAGTTGGTTCAACCCATTTACAACACCAGGCTTAAGAAGATCTTTAATTTTATCTGCAGAGAGATAAAGTAATTTATACTCTACCACACATAAAGCAAATAAATATCCAAACACACCAGCCTGTAATTTTCAAGTAATTCTTTGAACTTGTATTATATTAATGTGTGTATGATTAGGGTTAGAACTAAAAATATTAACATCTCACTCTCTGTCTGCTTTTCCACCCATTTGTTAATGAGCTGTCGTAACTCTTCAGATGCTCCAGTGAAGTCCACAGCTTGAAGATTGGCGTGGTACAGCTTCACAGTGGAGTCCAAATACTCCTGCAGCACAAAATAAAGACAGTTTCTCAAAACACACAAAGTGCATCAAAATTTATCATTGTTTGAGGCAGAATAAATCTCACAGGTAAGAAGCTGAAGGATTTCTCTCCATAGAGTCTGTTGGCCAGTTTGAGGATGTAGGAGGCTGATGATCTGTTGATAGCTGAGATGAGGGTCTCAAAATGAGAGTGAACATCAGAGACAGAACTGAAGAACAAAACCTGCAAAGAGAAAGACAGCTGGGTGAACTATGAACATTTTTTTCTTTGTAATATCTCATTACCATAATGCAAACAAACAAACAAAAAACTGTACAACTATAAAGTGAAAAAACAATGATATATTAGTTTAGAGACGGATTGAAATGAGACATGTCAGTTCTTCATACCTTTGCCATTTCTTTGGCAGTGTCTCCTCGGGCACGAGGACTGATGACACTATGAGTAATAAAAACCAAAACATCAGAACTGTGAGTACTGTGGTTCATGCAATGGTTTTTTTATAATATTTAATATTTCTTAGCAATGTCCTTTTACTGTAATTCAGTTATGCAAAGTTTGTAGTTTAATAAACAATCAAATATACAGGAACACCACCAGTCAAAAGTTGTCGAACAGTAAGATTTTTAATGTTTTTTAAAGAAGTCTGTTCTGCCCACCAAACTTGCATTTATTTGAGAGCAGTAATATTGTGGAATATTTTTACTATTTAAAATAACTGCTTCCTATTTGAATATATTCTAAAATGTAGTTTATTCCTTCAGCATCATTAGTCCAGTCTTTAGTGCACTGTAAACAAAATCCTGTAAAAAGACTGGCAGCAGGGATTCCAGAGATATTCCGTTAAATTACAGAAAATCACCGTTTCTCAATTACAAGCAAAAACTGTAAAAATACAGAATAAACTTTATGGTCAAAACTCATTAAATTACAGTATATTATCGTTGATAATATACAAAAATTATGTTAAATTACATAGAAAAACAATCAAATTTCAGGTTAATTGCCATAAATGCAAGGTTTTAATTAGTTATTTTATAGAACTGATCTGTCCATCTACAGTAATTTACTTTTAAACTACCGTTTTTCCATGTACAATAACTAAGAAATAATTTATAAAAATGCAGTAAACACATTTTTTAAAGGAATAATCCTTCTTTTTACAGAAAAATTAAAAGGTATTTAGAAGTTATTTTATGTCTACCTGGAATCATTTTGTTAAAATACAGATATTATTAACTACAATAATCAAGAAATGTTGCATAAAAATGTTGTAAATTCGTAATACAAAGACAATGTCTGTAGATATACATTTTAATCATTCATTTTCCAGAAATATTACAGTTAAAAATGTTTGGACAGTACAGTACTTAATACATAAAAACAACAGCAACATTTTCAGCCAATTTCTGTAAAATTAACAACATATTCTACAGTCACAGTATTAGTTATTTTACAGAAGCATTGTATGTCAAGTTAAATGAATAATAAAATTATAGGAAACACATTTAGTACATAATTTAGAACATGCAAAAATACCTACAAACAAGAGAAAACTGCTGTATACCTGTATACATTTACAATGACATTTTATCCAAAGCAACATACAAAGTCCCAGTTAGTCTAACACAGTAGACATAGCAGTTTTTTAATAAACAGAAAGTGTTAGTATTAAAGGGATAGCTTCTGTGTATATGACTTTCTTCTTTCAGACAAACACAATCAGAGTTATATCAATAAACATCCTGGCTCTTCCAGACTTTATAACGACAGTGAATGGCTGCCATGAGTTTGAAGCACAAAAATGCATCCATCCTTCATAAACGTACTCTATATAGTTCCAGGGGGTTAATAAAGGCCTTCTGAAGCGAAGCATATTTTACACTTTTTAAAGTAAAAAAAACAAAAAAACAAACTTGTTCTCAGCAAAATGCTACAACATGACATGCTAAGCTACATCCTACATCATGCAAGTTATGCTTAAGTTGTTTGACCTGAACATTAGTTATTTTACTTTATAAGGTGTAAAATATGCTTCGCTTCAGAAGGCTTTTATCAACTCACCGGAGCCATGTTGAGTATGTTTATGATGGATGGATGCACTTTGAGCTTCAAACTCATAGCAGCCATTCACTCCGATTGTGTTTGTCTGAAAGAAGAAAGTCATGTACACATACAATGGATCGAGGGTGAGTAAATCATAGGCTCGTTTTGATTTTTGGGTGAACTATCCCTTTAATTAGTCAAGCGTTCATGAAAAACAAAAAAAAAAAAAACAATTTCTTGAAAATGGGCAGAGTTAGGCAGTTTATTACAACAGCAACAAACAGTCAAAGTAAAGGTCTGTGAAAGTAAATTTGTACCTCTTTGGGATGTGATGTGAAATGCTACTGGCAACCAGTGCAAACTGACGATTTGTGTGACGTGCACTCTCTTCAACTCATTAAAGACTGCACTCAGTGCCATATGCTGGATTCATTGCAGAGGCTTGGTAGGACATGCTGGAAGGTCTGCTAAGAGAGCAGTACAGTAGTCCCGTCTAAAGAGAATAAGAGCTTGGACAAGGAGTTCTTTTGCATGCCCCATTAGGGCAAATCTGCAGGATCGGGCCACTGCGATGTGGTCAGTGAAGTTCATATGTGTCCACTGTAACACCAAGGTTGGTCTGGCTGAAAACATAAGCAGTTCTGTCTTGGCAAGGTTGAGCTGATGGTCAATCAACATTCAGCAAGGCATTTCTGTTCAGGAGGCAGAGATGCGAGCAGCAACCATCAGAAAATCCAGCTGGAATGAAAGGTAGAGACGTGTGTCATTACAATAGCAGTAATATGAAAAGCCATGTTTCTGAATGACAGACCCAGTTATTTTTAACTCTATGCCCAAATGACATGTTTTCATGGTCCCAGTTAACCCCAAAATTAATGTAAACATTCAAAAATGTTCAATATCAATAACGATACCTTGATTTTGATACCGGTTCCTGTATTTTAAAGCACTTGATGCCTTGCCACAGCCAATGACCAGCACTTGATTTGGGTACATAAAGCATTCTGCATGCTTACTGTTTCATTGACGTTGAAGTATTAAATTCAAGACATTTAATACTTCAAACAAGACATTTTTGATACTCAATAGTTTTGAGGCAATTTGGTGAGTGCCTAAAAAGTATCAAAAACGATCCCCAGCCCTACCCAGAGTTGAAAATTGTCTTGTTTTACTCACCCCATACATTCCAAGATGTCTTCTGCAAATCACTTTTGGAGTCCAAGATCTGTTGAGGCATAAAATGCATCTAAGTGGGTATACCAACATTCTGATTATTCAAAAATGTAATGTATAAAGCATAAACGTAACCTATACAGATCTAGATAATGAAACAAAGCACTAGGGTTTAACTATAAACCTTTGCTTCTGCATAAAATGACAATGATTGTCAAACAATAAAATTCACAGACGTCTTTTCATACAGCCGTTTTACACTGATTTTAATTACACTGATGGTTAATTTATTCACCCCTTACCACATAGAAACTGAAAATTATACACAAAGAACCGTTTAAAAAAGAAAGAAACAAATGGCTGCATGAGAAGAAAATACAGAATTTGTTGTATTATCATGAAAAAACTTGTCTATGCTGATTACAGATTTAACAACAACAATAATAATAATAATAATATCAATAATAACCAAAGTTCCACACCTGAATTGCCGTGCTTATCTGCTGTAGATCTCCACAGTCTTTCCAGACGACCTGAAACAAAAAATAATAATAATAATTTAATACTTTGTATTCATTCAGACATTACAGCCTATACTGAGACAATGATCTGGAAGCTGAGCAGGAAAGGTTAACAGTGATGTTTTGGTCCACCATGTGACTGCAGCTCAATTTATAGAAAGTAAATTTATATTACTTACTTTGACTTAGCTGCATCATATTACTGCCTACAGTAGCAGTGTAACTGTCCAGGATGGATGCAGTTTTCATAATCAACGATCCCATATGTAATGACAGTTTACTCAGCCTCAGACCTCAAGATGTGCGTTTCATTCCTAATCAGAACACAAAGATTATAACAATTATTTTTACTTATAAGACTAAAATATGTACTTACACGTGCATAATATAGATGTAGGCGAGCAAATGCGCCCACAATGTGAATGCAACGCTTTTTAATTGCAAGTTAGATTGAGCGTTTTCCCATAGAAAACCATTACAAAACACATTAGTGACAATGGAGGACCAAATTCTGAGTACTTTTAAAAAATATATATATGTACATGAGAATATGAAAGGGGGAAAGCGCCTACCTTGCTATTTAACGTTATCATGATGCGTTCATATTCATAATCAATAAAGTGTACAGCCTACTGAATTCGCTCTAAAAACGTTTTTGATATAACTTAGGTAACATTAGCCACGTTCAGCGTTTCAAAATGTCCCGCGTTTTAAGAGTTTGAAAAACTGCCGGGTACTTCCGGATAAGCAAAGACTTTAACGTTATATACACTCGAACGGATTTTGATACGAATAACAAGTTTACTAAAACTTGTTTAGAAATGCTAATTTTAGCTTGAAAATTAAATAACACAAATGCGCAGCTACACTATAAAAATATCGTTTCCATGTTGTATGAAAGACTTACCTCAGTGGTTGGCATGATGTCTGCTGTAGCATTGTCCGAATTTGTTGTAGTTGTTGAAACAGGCTCATGGAAGGCTCATGAAACAGGCACATTTCCGAATGGATGGCCTGAAATAAATTCAAATCATTCCCGCGCGCCGTTCCATCCTTGTTGTCCAATACAGAAACAACTCAGCCAACCGTGGTGGGCAGAGCTAAACTAGCGGCAAATTTGAATCTGCGTTCATGAGCGGATTGTGCGCGGGCGCGCGCGCTTACACACGCTCTTTAAACCTACCATGACAGAAAACAACACCAAATTTGATTAAAATGAGCATATATTTGCAAGACAAGGTTAAAAGAGTAGCAAAAGTATTTTAAAACAATTAACAGTACATGTAGGCTACTGTACGTACAAATACTATTATTTGACCTTAAAACCTCACATTAACCTTCACATAATTAACGACCTTCAGTGGTAATAAAAACACTTTGACTAAATGATAATGTGGTTCAATTTTTTCTTATTTTTACAGGAATAATCTGTAATTATTACATGACATTTTATGTTAAATTACACATTACTCTGTAAAAAAACCGGAAAATTTCCTTTTAAGAAACACAAGCAATTATCTGTAAATTTAATGGTGGAACTTTAAAATACAGAAAATATCTGTAAAACAACAGGTATTTCATCGTATAATGAAAAAAAGGTAAAATACTGTAAAAAAAATTACAGATATTTACATGTAAAATTACATTTATTTTTAACAGTGTGTTACATGTTCCTTAAGAAATCTATATATATATTTACTTTTATTTAGCTTTTATAATGATACTTTTACTTTTTATAATGATACAAAAAGACACAAATTGCCACATGCTATAATACCTAATGATGTAGCCATTGATATCATATATCATCAAAACAAGCAAATCAAACTTAAACAGATACATTTACATAAAATGTAACTAAACTACCTTTTTCCCCAATTCATACAACTGAGTCTGACTCTAAATCAATACTAAAAAAAAAATAAAAAAATAAAAAAAGGTAAAAAAAAAAAAAATTAAAAAACACGAAATGCCACAAACTAGAATCGGCGAATCTCTTGAGCATGTTCAGTTATAGTTGTCGTCCGAATGAACAGAGTCAGCAGAACCTTATGGAAAAATCAAAGAATTACAAAACGGCACACTGTTGACGAATCATCTCCTCGGATCAATGCTGCACGTATCCAACTTTTTCTTCCCATATACAGTGGGCGCAACTATTTGTAAATGTTATGGCTCTGGCATCTATGTCCATCTATTTTTTTGCTGCTTGATATTGCAAATTGGTGTGTCTTAACATATTATTTTAATGTATTATCTTAATACGAGCGCACTGGTTTGTAGTGCAAATTGTTTTACCGTTTACCGCACGTTGTTATTGTTCTCATTATTATGCGGTTATCTCGAACCGCAAATCTTGCCCATAGGCTTAGGGGAGTGCAGGACACAACCTAATACTTTTTAAACTTCTCAGTTTGTGTAAATCCACGTGGGGTTCGGAGTATAATTTTTTTTTTATCCACGTTAATTTCACACTTGTCTAGTACAAATATGTGGCTTTGTTTCATAATTCCAGTGTATACGTTTTTCGTTATTTACCTCAAAAGAAAGGAAAAGTGACAACATGCCCCGTATGTAGGGTACACTGTAACATGACCATATGACAGGTTAAAATGTTATCTGATTGAATGAAAAAAAATATACACGACAAACTAAAATACTTTTACAATAAAATAATGATTAACTTTTTAAAATAAAATAATGGCGTTTTTTAAGAAGTTGAGGTTGACAATGAACACATCACAACCCTGCGTGGGACGGCGCTGATCGCAACACACAGCTATACGGTATAGTTCACAACTGTGCACAAATAGATGAAACACATAAGGACATTCAAAAAAACACTCCCCTCCCTCCAAACACTGCTCTCATAGAACACGAGACACATGAACGAGCCAAAATGATTTACATTTCTTGAAATAATAATTTCTTAACATTAAACAACGATTGTTGTTGTTTATTCTTTATTCACCTGTTTCTTGTGTTTTCTTTTTAAAATCCATAAAAATAGTGAAAATCACATGGCTAATGTATGTCGAATGTCGAATATCATAGTTCAGTAGTGGGGCAGACTGTAACGCAGTGTTACAACGTTTCCCATCAGCGCGACTGGAATATAAAACTGGTTTGTGTCTTCTGCTGGCTTGCCAAGCATTAATAAACTATCTAAACTGATAAATAACAAATTGGCGATTAAAATAATAGCACATTTGTCTCATTTTAAATGAATACTAAAAACTGAGATGATGGTTAGTTAAAGGGATGCGCATCCATTTTGTCGATACCCGGATGTAAACAACAGCATGGATTGCAAGGTTAATGTACTACTGAATTTGTTTTTTTGATAATTAATGCTTTCTAAACCACAGTTGAAACGTGTGGAAGCTGGGTCAGTCTCACTGACAGCTGAAACTATACACCCCTCCTCCTCCCACAGGTTTGCAGTTTCCTCGCCAAACGGCTCCGATTTCGACGACACATTTGACACGAGAAAGCAATATTTTGATGAAAACACATAACAGAATACACTTTAATTGAAATGTTACTTTTAATGTTACATTTTGTATTTCTGAAATGCTTGTCAAACAAGTTTAAATTTGTATTGTTAACTATGGAGTATGAAAACATTTGACCAGTTTTTTAAATTTTATGAAATACAAAAATACACTTTACAGAACTCTTTTTTGTGCTTGTGTTTTGAGACAGCTTCAGTTGCACAAAGTGAATAAAAGACTCCTTGTAAAAGACAACACCCAGCCTTTATTGTGCCAGTTTTCCCTAAAACTATTTGAGACAAACATACAATTGAAAGGGTCATGCTCAAAACCAAAATGAATGACTCTAAAAAGACATTACTAGAAATGATCTGAAATGATTTCATTTGTGAACACAAAAACAAATAGAAATGCTGCAAATTATTTTTGTTTGCTAAAATATTAAAACAAAAACATAATTTCTTCTTCATTAAAACCAGGAAAAAAAACATTTTAGGATGGGCCTCTGAATTTGCCAAGGAAGAGGATGCTGTTAGTGGGGTTGTGCCTGATGAAGAACATGAAGGGGTGATCTGCTGTGAAACTTTCTGATAAGCGGGCACTTAAAAATGTAAAGCCTGCAGTGGCTGCTGCTGCCTCAGTGCCTTCCTCATTCACCTCAACAAAAGCCTTGTGAACCACCTCTAAAAGGAAGAGACCACCTGTACTGCTCATGCCTGTCAGATCAGCCTTTGCTTCCTGGAACAAAGAGGTCATCCCCATCTCTTGCAGTATTGCTGATAGGGAGCTGTCAACCTCCAACTTGAACTTTGGCAAATGGACTCTGATATCCATCCATGTGGCCATTTGTTCTTTTTTGGTCCAGTCAAGCAGCTTGTCAAGGGTCAGTGCGCTCTCCAGCTGTCAAACACATAGACATGCATGCTGAAAAATAACATACA
Organism: Labeo catla; assembly: GCA_012976165.1. NCBI lineage: Eukaryota > Metazoa > Chordata > Actinopteri > Cypriniformes > Cyprinidae > Labeo > Labeo catla. The sequence goes on along the minus strand of VONZ01000031.1, from coordinate 1,428,586 downwards.
CAGAACCAAACTATTCCATAGGATTAAAACTATGCATTTTTTTTTTTTTGGCTCACGGCACTTTTGCTGACCTTCAGAAGAGGGTCTGAGCCATCTTGAGATTCATTTGGAAGAAGGATCAACATGCTAAGCTGCTCATTTTTATATGGCAACTCCAGCACCTTCAGATTATCCTCCGGGATGGACCTGAAGGGGAATGACCCTTCCTGGTACATCATTTCCACAGGCCGGGTCTCATTCTGATTGAAGACAAATGTCATTAAATGAAAGAATGCATAATATATACAAAAATGAAAAAGACTTCAACACATCAACTTTATATTAGTTTTTCATATGCTGTTGCACCCCTGACACAAAATGCAGACTGCACCTGGTTTATTTTAAATGCCATTTCTTTAGTGTCTTTTTCTTCAAACATATGCTTCCAGTTCCCTTTAAAGTAGATGGCATTAACCAGAACTAGTCTGGTCAACCCATCTATCACACCAGGCTTAAGAAGATCTTTAATTTTATCTGAAAAAAAAAAAAACAGCATTTCATTATTTATAGTGTTCTGATCATTTGCATTAATATATACAGTTATTTCCCATCCACATAATTTTACATTCTGATAGATTTTATGTTATTCATTTCTCACTCTCTGTCTGCTCTTCCACCCATTTGTTAATGAGCTGCCGTGACTCTTCAGATGCTCCAGTGAAGTCCACAGCCTGTAGGTCAGCGTGGTACAGCTTCAGAGTGGAGTCCAAATACTCCTACAGAACAAAATAAAGAAAGTATCTCAAATCACACAGAGAGCATCAAAAAGTCTCATTGTTGCAGAATAACTGTGGTAGAATAAACGCACAGGTAAGAAGCTGAAGGTTTTTTCTCCATAGAGGCGGTTGGCCAGTTTAAGGATGTAGGAGGCTGATGGACTGTTGATAGTTGAGGTGAGGGTCTTAAAATGAGAGTGAACATCAGAGACAGAAATGAAGGATAAAACCTGCAAAAAGAAAAACAGATGGGTGAATTTCACTAAATCTATCTAGAACATGTACATTTTACACTTCACCCCAAAATCCAAAGAAAAACTCTTATTTCACACACACACATATATATGAATATATGTATTATTCTGCTTGCTAAAAATGTTGCCTATTATGCAATCGTTATCGGGCGGAAACCTCATTTGTTTCAAAACCCCTATTTTTCAGGAAATGAAAAAAATTTTGGTTTGTTTGTTTTTTTATTAAACACTGTGTTGTCAACGTGTTGTGTCTTATAAATATGGTCAGACACTTGCATATGCCATTATGTTGTAAACATTTGACCAGAAATCAATCTCAAGTGGATTTTAACTAGCAAATGACAGAGATTTGTGTTTTGTCCGTCATTAGAATGGCCACATCTGTGGCAGTAATAAGACACTCCGCTCCTCAAATTCATAGGACCCTAGCCTTGTAGTGTTAAGTGCGTAAAAAAATGCTGTATATAATCAAAAAGCAATTTTTTTATTTAGCCATACCCTTCAATTGCAAACAAGCAGAGACTGTCCAAAATGGGTGTGGCACATAATTAAAGCTTGATGTAGCTTTAGTTTTTTTTTTTTTTCATTAGTTAAAAATTAGCAAAACCGCAAATATTGGCCGCCTCTGAAATAGGCCTACCATATTACCAAAAAAGATCAAGAAAATAAGCTAGCAATCCGAACTCTTTCAGGCTATTTCTGAAATGGGTGTGCACCGCCACGTTGAATGATAAGGTTTAGGCTGCTCTCGGTTAGTCCATTAGATGCGCGTTAAAGTTGCCTTTGTTACTGTTGCAATCACAAACTCCCCTTCTCCTCCAGAGGGCCTTGCATCTCAACTTCGCACAGGGCGCCGCACCCCCTTTGCGACTATCCTCCTCTTACCTTCGCAATTTCGTTGGCAGTGTCTCCTCGGGCCCCCAAGTAGACCATGCTGAGCGCTGCGCTGATGCTCAGTGGAGAAAAGAACATGTTTTTCCCAGCGTTGTTTGCGCTCAGAGCCCGATAGAGATCCAGGGCGAAGAGACTGTTAGCACGAGAGAGATCCTCCATGACTGATGACAACTCGATCGAAAATGCCTGAATGCGCAGTACAAACTGTGGCAGCTGTGGTCGTTTGGTTGCACAGCACCGTTAACAAAGTTGCTTGTCAACAGGAACTTTTTTTGCTGTCACTGTGCTTCTATGTATTTTCGATAAAAATCACTCCACCCACTGACGGTTGCACTTCCTTGTTATTTTATTCTGCATTTCGTCTGTTTTAATGAATAGTTATGTAGCTTGCTATATAGAGAGCTCCAAAACTACGCAGTTGATTTAGATTATATACTTTTAATCTCGCATGTATGTCTCTTTTACAGGTTGCAAATAAAGAACCAAAGTTACTAGTAACATTTTTGCTATTAATTTCAGACATCATCTGAAGAGTTCAGATGCAAAAGCAGCTAAAAGCCATCTCGGTCAAAAATAAGATACTGAGTGAATGCTCCTGACACATAGTATACGTCCATCAAATACTTTTACCTCAAACTCGCTAAATTCCAGCCTCAGCCCAATCAGAAGTACCAGTACTTACATAGAAACCTATACAAAGTAGCCAGAAAGAAATGCTAATTTTAAAGAAAAACGCCAGATGGATTTAGAGGCTTTTGCATCTGAACTTTTCAGCTATGCCTCTGATAGCACATGTACATTTTGGAGACGTCTATTTGAAGTCTGCATTTACAGCTGAAAACAAGATGTATTTTTTAGATTGTTTGCTCATCTGCAATACATCTATAGGACGTTTCCTATCAGATGTCAAATTGACGTCTATTAGACGTCTTTAAGATGTTTTTGATTTAGAATAACTACTAAGTATTCCAATTGCGACTACTAGTATTTTTGGTAACACTTTAGATTAGGGAACACAAATGCACTTAACTACTTTGCTGCTTGATAATAAGTAAGGTAGTTGTTGTAATAGTTATGTTAATGTATCCACCTTTTTCTATAAGAACGGACGCGGAATTTGAAAATTGTATGGGTCAGGCTTCAGGTCTCATTCGCATCCAGCTATTTTTAGCTGTACAAGACATTTTGCCGCTTGATATTTTAAACTGCGTGTCTTACCATATTATTTTAACGTTATATCTTAATTAGGTTTGTAGTGCAAACAGTTTTGCCCTTTAATGCATGTTATTCTTTTCATTATTTCCCTATAGCAGATAATGAACCCGAAGTCTCACCATAGGTTTACTTACGCGTTGAAGAATAAGGTGGATAGGGTAGGGTTAAAGAATCTAGAATATGGTCATGCAGAATAAGGCTTTATAAGTTCTAATAAGAAGCCAATATACTAGTAATATGCATGCTAATAAATGAATAATTAATAGTGAATTGTAGAAGTAGCATGAAAATACTGTACATACTAGTATATTTTAAGTATTAAATGTTAAAATTGCTTGCTTTAGTTCTCTGGTGCAAGTCGGGCAATGCATGGTGTTGCTATGGGTGAAAACAGACTTAAATAAACACTGCTGTATTACAACCCATCTTATCACTGACTCAGGATGCAGTAGGCTAAAAGCAGATTCAAAATGTACATTTCTGTAAGTGATCTGCAATAATGTAATTTGAGAAGACATGAATGTATACAGTGTGATATATTTATTTGATAAAACATTCAAAGAAACACTGTTTTTTTCATTTGAGTGTAACAGAAAAAAAAACACATTTCTATAATGGACCTTTGAATCTGCCAAGGAAGAGGATGCTGTTAGTGGGGTTGTGCCTGATGAAGAACATGAAGGGGTGATCTGCTATGAAACTCTGACACGGGAAAGCACAGTCCAACTCCACCATGACTGCAGTGGCTGCTGCTGCCTCAGTGCCTTCCTCATGGACCTCAATAAAAGCCTTATGGGCCACTGCTGAAATGAGGAGCCTACGCTGAGTGCTCATGCCTGTCAGATCAGCCTTTGTTTCCTGGAACACAGAGCTCATCCCCATCTCTTGCAGTATTTCTGATAGGGAGCTCTCAACCTCCAGCTTGAACTTTGGCAAATGGACACTGATATCCATTGATGTGCCCATTTTGTCTCTTTCAGTCCAGTCAAGTAGCTTGTCAAGGGTCAGCTCGCTCTCCAGCTGTCAAACACATAAACATACATGCTGAAAAATAACATACAAAGCGCCAAACGATTATATTTTTCTGACTCTTGCACTTTTGCTGACCTTCAGAAGAGGGTCAGAGCCATCCTGAGTTTCATTTGGAAGAAGGATCAACATGCTGAGCTCCTCCTCTTTATATGGTAGCTCCAGCACCTGCAGTTCATACTCTGGGATGTATCTGAAGGGAAACATTTCTTTCTGGTACATCATTTGCACAGGACGGCGCTCATTCTGATGAAAGACAATTGCAATTAAATGTGAAAATGCATAGTACATACAAAATTACTTCTAAAATTCAACACAGTGAACTTTGTATTCATTTTGTATATGCTGTTGCACAACTAAAGCAAAATGTAGATCACACCTGGTTTATTTTAAATGGCATTTCTTCAGTGTCTCTTGTTTCAAATCTGTGCATCCAGGTCCCTTTGAAGTAGATGGCATTAACCAGAACTAGTCGGGTCAGGTCAGTTACTATACCGCGCTTAAGAAGATCTTTAATTTTATCTGAAACAAAAACAAACAAAAAAACAATATTTGATTATTTACAGCATTCTGATCATTGGCATTAAATCATATACATTTTATACAGATCTTTTTCACAGTTCACAAATAGCCTATCACACATATCAATTTAATAATACAGTCAAACTAAAAATGATTCAGACACCAGATATATATTTTTTATTTTTTTTACTAGTGAGTGCAAGACATTATAGTTAATTTATGTAAAATACAGTAAACTGTGAAATTATATCCAAAGATTCTTCATACAGTGGACTAGCAATAAAATTGCTAAAAAATTTGGGATCCAAAATTATTCAGACACTTTGAACTGACCATGTTTTGCTCAAGTGTTTTTTCTTTAATTGCTAATGCGACCTTTTTACACCACAGACTGAACAAAATTAAGCATTGCTTGGTAATTGGTCAACAAAGTATTGATAGTTGTGTAAATGTTGTCATACTAACAGATGTGAGAAATGTTGATGTAATGTGTCTGAATAAAGTTTGGTTTGAGTGTATATAATGCATCAAAATTATTCAACCCCCTTGATTCTGAAAACATAGCTGAAAAAAAATCGAATATGCTCTAAAAAAAATCATGAACACAATTATTCAACCCCCGGAAGTAAAATTTTGCAGAATCTTTTATTCTTTATAACCTCCAATAAACTCTTTTTGTAATCGCTTAGAAAATAATCCTATAAATATTACCCTGATAGCACACATACATCACGGAGACGTCTATCTGACGCCTGCATTTACATCTGGAAGACAAATTTTTTAGAGTGTTTGCTCATCATTGCAATACGTCTATAGGATGTTTCCTATCAGATGTCAAATAGACGTCCACTAGATGTATGTAAAACTGACATCCTATAGACATCTGCCAGATTTGTACACAGCAGATGCCTTCCAGATCAAGTGATCTTTAACAGACATCTTGCAGACGTACGTGTGCTATCTGGGTACATTACATACTATCATTATAACTTGCCACTCCACTGAACTGTTACAGACACAAATCTCTGGTTATTTAGAAAAGTTTACATTTGTTAATTATTCCAGTGGCTGGGGGATTGAATAATTTCAATTGCAGTTTTTTTTAGATTGTTCAGGTGTGTTGAACAAAAAATGAACAAGAGATTGTTCATCCATGCTTTTAAACATTTCAACCACAAAATTTCACCTTCAGATTCTGATATAATATTAACTTCTCACTCTCTGTCTGCTCCTCCACCCATTTGTTAATGAGCTTTCGTGATTCTTCAGATGCTCCAATGAAGTCTACAGTCTGCAGGTCAGCATGGTACAGCTTCAGAGTGGAGTTCAAATACTCCTGCAGGATAAAATAGAGGCAAAAAATAAAATAAAAAATCAGATACACCCAGTGCATTTGCATGTGAGTTATACATATGTTCTTCTCACAAAACATGGATTTAGCAAAGCTCATGATGAGCATCAAAAAGTTTTTTAAAGGCAGAATGGACTCACTGGTAAGAAGCTGAAGGTTTTCTCTCCATAGAGGCGATTTGCCAGTTTAAGGATGTAGGTGGCTGATGGTCTGTTGATAGTTGAGGTGAGGGTCTTAAAATGAGAGTGAACATCAGAAACAGAACTAATGGACAAAACCTGCAAAGAGAAAAACAGATGTGTAAAAACCTCTTAAAACCACAAAAATTTTACCCAGTCACAACTGACCCAACTTGACAGGCAAGTGAGTTTGCTCAGGGCTGAAACTGAACTCTTTAGGTAGGTAGATTTCCAGGAACAGGATTGGGCACCCCTGGCATGAAGAATCACCATTACTACATTTAATGCACAATTTTTATTATTAGTTTTTGCATCATCATTGCTAAATAACAGTAAACACGCAGTTACACAGAAACTTGAGACTGAAATGATTAGTACAAATGATGTGTCAGTGACAGAACATGTCAGTTCTTCATACCTTTGCCATTTCTTTGGCAGTGTCTCCTCGGGCTCCCAAGTAGACCATACTGAGCGCTGTGCTGATGCTCAGCGGGGAAAAGAACATGTTTTTGTCAGCGTTGCTCGCACTCAGAGCCCGATAGAGATCCAGAGCGAAGAGACTATTAGCACGACAGAGATCCTCCATGACTGATGACAGACACTGCTGCAAATAAACGCAAACACCAGCTTTTAATGCAACTGTTATCCTATTAGCCTTGACCGTGTACGAATATATTATTTTACGTTTGTTAATTATGCCTTTTCCCTGCGATTCGCTTTTCCTTTCTTTTGTCCGGTAGCTCAGTTTGTGCTACAGCTGTGGTGGGTAATTTTTATGGAGTGTATAAAAACAACTGCCTTATAAAAGGCCTTTCGTTATATGATATCTTGCCTGGTCTGGACACACCCACACGATAGTCTATTCAGCAGAAAGAGGAAGTCCCACGAAAAATGTGTGTAATTACTTAAAGTCGCCAACAGAGGTCACAAAACATTTATAAATGGAACCAAAACAAACCTATTCTGGTGAAAGGCGTAACACTTTTAACACTTTTAGCTGCATGTTAATTTCACATCTGTCACATCTTGGTTTATATTGTCCCATTCAGTCTTTGTAGGTCAAGCAGAAGTAAATGGTAAAGTAGTGTTTTTCTAACTGAGAACACATCATATTGGCGATACTCGGATGTAAAGAACAGCATGCTAAAAAAGCTGCTAAATCATATGGAGAAGGACTTAATGAGCAGGAAAGGGCACAATATTTTGACAAACTAAACTTAATAAGTGGTAAAGATAAGTACGAGCAGTATATTAAACTAATATTTCACCTACCCGTTTAGAAATAAGAATAAACACGAATGTTGTCAGCATTCTTGACAATTCTGACCGATTAGTACAGCCCAGAACGGACTAATTAATTAACCAATTTCAACAGCAATTATGCTGCTTTATATGTTAATGAGCTTTGCTCGCCCCGCCCCTCTCTTCTCTCTGTGGAGTGACAAGCCTGTTTAATTTAGCCGTGAAATTTGCTATCTAGCATGTTATTAGGAAAGGTGTTTGCAGAGATTCATAAAAAAATCAACTTATTCTCACTTCTGCTGTGAGTGAAGCTGGATCACAAATGATTTGCGCGAACATAGAAGCATTTATGTAGATTGGGAGGCGCATTCCCTTCACAAACAAACTTAATCCACTGCATCTTCAGCGGCTCAGATGTTGGGAGTAAATGACGACCACCATGTTCATTATTACATCCAGCAACGCAACACCTCAATCGCTCAATCGGAGATATTCTTGTCTAACTTACATCCCTGCTCCAGCATCGAAACAATGGAGGTTGGACTGTGACAGCTGATCTGAGGTAAGACGCTCATGTCAATCAACTATCGTGGGAGCGGCCTCTCACACTGACTGGTATCTGAGAATGGCTTGATTTGAAAAAGGGGATATTATTTTTACAGATTAATTAAAAACCACTGCATGGATTTTTATCATTACAGGGTAGATTTGTACATACACTGCCAACACACATTAATGTTCAAACAACATGAAAAAGTGAACTTTGCATCCGATGACCCCTTTAAGGAATAGAATGCTGTTAGTGGGGTTGTACCTGATGAAGAACATCTGCTATAAACTGAGGTTTTGGAGGAATTCCGGAGAAAGGCACAAACAAATATGCAGTGGCTGCTGCTGCCTAAGTGCCTTCCTCATTATTTTCAATAAAAGCATTATGAACCACTGCCAAAATGAAGAGTCGCCCTTTACTGCTCATGCCTGTCAGATCAGCCTTTGTTTCCTGGAACACAGAGCTCATCTCTTGCAGTATTTCTGATAGGGAGCTCTCAACCTCCAGTTTGAACTTTGGCAAATGGACTCTGATATCCATCCATGTGGCCATTTTGACTCTTTTGTTCTAGCAAGCAGCTTGTCAATGGTCAGCTCTCCAGCTGTCACACACACACACACACACACATTGAAAAACAACATACACAGCACCACACTATTCCACAGAATTCAAACTATCAATTTTTCTGCTCACGGCACTTTTGCTGACATTTAGAAGAGGGCCAGAGCCATCCTGAGATTAATTTGGAATAAAGATTAACATGCTGAGCTCCTCCTTTTCATATTAAATCTATTTATCATATTAAATGATAAATCATATAAATCTCTTGATAACAACATAGGGTAACTCCACACTATGCTCATTGGAAGCAGTGACATCAAATGACGCATCCTGCTGAGGTCCCAGGTCGGATATCTGACTTAAGTGGTATTCCAGATGTTATTTCCAAGAAAGAGGTAGGAAAAATCCTAATTTCGAGTTGTCTGGAACGCAGCATTACACTTCTCATTTTTAACCCAGTTACATGTTAGTTTCACAGTTGTCAAATCTTGGGTTATATTGCTCCATTTAGTGTTTGTAGGTCAAGTAGAGCTAAATGGTAAAGTAGTGTTTCATGTTTTTCTATCTGAGAACACATACATATGTTCAAAATGTTGGTGCGGTTAGAAGTCGATTTCCTGACTCAACAATAAATGTATAAATTATCTGGAATAATGTCATTTGTGATGACATCAAGATGCATGTGGTGTGATTTTTTTATTTAATATAACATTCAAAGAAAAACTCTTTTGTTTATTTTCATGTAACAGAAAAAACGTCACATTTAGACTGGGCCTCTGAATCTGCCAAGGAAGAGAATGCTGTTAGTGGGGTTGTGTCTGATGAAGAACATGAAGGGGTGATCTGCTATGAAACTCTGGGGTTTAGGTGGAATGCCACAGAGAGGCATTAACAAACATGCAGTGGCTGCTGCTGCCTCAGTGCCTTCCTCATTGACCTCAATAAAAGCCTTATGAACCACCGCCGAAATGAAGAGACGACCATTACTGTTCATGCCTGTCAGATCAGCCCCATCACAGAACACAGAGCTCATCCCCATCTCTTGCAGTATTTCTGAAAGGGAGCTCTCAACCTCCAGCTTGAACTTTGGCAAATGGACTCTGATAGTCATCCATGTGGCCATTTTTTCTCTTCTGGTCCAGTCAAGCAGCTTGTCAAGGGTCAGCTTGCGCTCCAGCTGTCAAACACACAGACATACATGCTGAAAAATGAAAAACACAGCACCAAACTATTCCACAGGATCAAAACTATACATCTTTTATTGATCATGCCACTTTTGCTGACCTTCAAAAGAGGGTCAGAGCCATCCTGAGTTTCATTTGGAAGAAGGATCAACATGCTGAGCTCCTCATTTACGTATGGTAACTCCAGCACCTGCAGTTTATGCTCTTCTATGCATCTGAAGGGCAACTTTTTCTGCTCAAACATCATTTGCACAGGCCGGCTCTCATTCTGCTTGTAGACAAATACCAGTAAATACAAAATGAAACACATGAACTTCATATTTATTTTCATATACACTCCTGAAATAAAATGCAGACCACACCTGGTTTATTTTAAACGGCATCTCTTTAGTGTTTCTTGATTCAAACTTGTGCATCCAGGTCCCTTTGAAGTAGATGGCATTAACCAGAGCTAGTCTGGTCAGCTCATTAACCACACCAGGCTTAAGAAGATCTTTAATTTTATCTGAAGTGAAAAAAACAAACGAAAACAAAATAAAAAGTGGCCGTTGACATCAAATCATATACTGTTTACAAACAGCCTACCAACATAAGTTTTCTGTTACACATATAGCAAATACAATTCTGATTTCAGCTCAAAATACACTAGACAGTAAATTTCAAGTGAACTTTTATTAGATGTTTTAGGGTGTTTGATTAGGGTTAAAACTAACATATGCAGGACAGTGGCCCACAAATAGCAGAATTACGCAACCCACTTTAAATTCTTGCCATCCACAAAATTTCTCTTTCACATTCTAATAGGTTAAACTAATATCTTACTCTCTGTCTGCTCTTCCACCCATTTGTTAATGAGCTGTCGTGACTCGTCAAATGCTCTAATGAAGTCCACGGCCTGAAGTTCAGCGTGGTACAGTTTCAGAGTGGAGTCCAAATACTCCTGCAGCACAAAAGAAAGGTGGTGTCTCATTTGAAAGTAAAAACAAAATATGGTGCAGGGCATTTTCATGTGAATAATACACATTCTTCTCCCAGACAAGGCAAAGCATGAATTTAGCAAAGCACACAGAGAGCATTAAAATGTCTCACTAAAGGAGAGAAAAATGCACTCACAGGTAAGAAGCTGAAGGTTTTCTCTCCATACAGGCAGTTGGCCAGTTTGAGGATGTAGGTGGCTGATGGTCTGTTGATATTTGAGGTGAGGGTCTCAAAATGAGAGTGAACATCAGAGACAGAACTGAAGAACAAAACCTGCAAAGATAAAGATGGGAGAATTATGAAAAAATGTTGATATTATGACAGTTTTCATGACAATTACGCTGTAATGCAATAATAAATAATTTTAGATGTAAATAAGCAGCCTATATTTATATATAACGTTAGCATTTATTGTGCTGTCTTTAATCAAGTAATGCATTAATGTACTTCTGCTGGAACACAACTAGTATTAATTTCGGTAACACTTTACAATAAGGGTGCACAAATATGCATTAATTCATGCTTAATGCAGAGATAATCATGATCATATTAAACTCATGAAGAACTAAACCATTTATTAATAATTACTTAATCAGCAACAAATTAACATTCTATATGATTCATAGATTAAGTAAACATTGTTATTAGTTAAATGTGTCATAATGTATTAATTCCCTAATAACTTTTTTTATTAACTAATAGTGTAAATTCATGTGTTAATTACCACAATGGTTTGACTTCGAAGCCACACATTTCATCTTCCAGTTGTCTGCTTTAATTAATCATTAGCTAATAATTTGCAAAGACATCATTATGTTATGACTTTACTTTTTGAGGCACAGAACTATTAACTAATTGTTAAATAATATGTCATTGTGGTTATGGATTTAGAATTAGTTAGACATGTGCTTCAACAAGTGAAGTCATAACATAATGATATCTTTGCAAATCATTAGGTAATGATTAATTAAAGCAGACAACTGGAAGTTGAAATGCATGGCTTCAACCTATGAAAATGCATGGCTCCAACTCATTGAGGCACATGACTAACTAATTCTATATCCATAACCACAATGACATATTACTTAACAACTGGTTAATAGTTCTGTGCCTCAACAAGTAAAGTCACAACATAATGATACATTTGCAAATCATTATCTAATGAGTATAAAATAAGTTATTAGGGAATTAATACATTATGATACATTTAACTAATAACGATTTATTGATTACTTAATCTATGAATCATATAGAATGTTTATTAGTTGCTGATGTAGTAATCATTAATAAATGGTTTAGTTATACATTCACTCATAATTATCTGTGCATTAATTAAGCATGAATTAATGCATATTTGTGCACACGTATTGTAAAGTGTTACCTTAATTTCTTCATCATCAGTGTTAAAATAGATCCAACAGAAGTGGTATATCAGAGATATTCTTGTCTAACTTACATCCCTGCTCCGGCATCGAAACAAAGAGGGCGGACTGTGACAGCTGATTCGAGGTAAATCGCTCATGTCAATCAACTATTGTGGGAGCGGCCTCTGTCGGTGCGCAGTCAAAATAATTAAGTCAAAAAATAATTAAGTCAATTAGTTAATTTATCAAGTTCATGTTTTTTATAGTGATATTTGTAACTTTACAAAAAAAACATTTCACATTTGATTATAGTGTCAGTAAAAATATAAAGATGTTGAAGCCAATTTTCTATCATCATTTATCTACCCTGGTTATTAAAAATGTATTTGAGAAGATGCTAGGTAGAAAGTTAGATATAGAGAGCCATGAATAAAGTGTGACAAAAGGTTTATTTTTAAAAACCATCCCTGTAACATCACTAAATCATGTACTAAAAGATCTTACCAAGCATGATCAGAGTAGAAGGAAGTGAACGCCTGGTCTTTGCATCTGCTGGAGTTGTTGTGACCTACACACACACACACACACACACACACACACTTTTTCTAAGTGTCAGTTATAGAAATTATCAGTTATCAATTATATAAATGAAAAAAACGTACACTGGCTAAAAGGAACAGCAAATCCTCTGCTTCTTTTAAAGTGGGCCATCAACAACAGGACAGTTACATCAGTATTCACATCTGGCACGGCAGCAGAAAGCTCAGTAACATTAATATCTACACAGATTTCTCAAAATCACATTTATGCTTTGTGCTGAAAATGATGACTTTACTCTAAAATACTTTTTACAGTTACCAACATTTTTTTCTTACCATCTCAAATGTGCCATCTTAGGTGTTCAGTGTTCACAAAGGCTGAAGAATTTAGTCGACATGAATGTACTAAAAGCCGTACTAGTATCTATTTTCATGCTACTAGTACTTATTTTTTAGTTACTAATATCTTTTCCATTAAGTACTAGTACTTATTCATTAGCTACTAGTGCTTATTCTTTAGCTACTAGTGCTCGTTGTTTAGCTACTAGTACCCTTTTAAAAGATACTAGTACTTATTCATTAGATACTAGTTCTTATTTATTAGATACCAGTACTCATTCATTAGATACTAGTACCTATTAAATAGACACTAGTACTTATTCGTTAGATACTAGTGTCTATTAAATAGATACTAGTACTTATTTGTTAGATATTAGTACTTATTTCAATAGTGACTAGTAACTATTCTGTTGTTACTAGTTAAACATTTTAAATTTTACCATTGATTTCTATGTGATCTGTCACTGAGATATCAACTTTTCAGTTTTGACTTCCTAATGCCATTTGTGAAGACAAAAACAAATGCATATTGTGTAACTGATTTATTTGATAAAACATTCAGAGAAAAGCACATTTCTTAATTTGGGTGTAACAGAGAAAACACATTTGACCGGTTTGAGAATGTAGGAGCCTGATGGTTTATTAATAGTTGACAAAAGGGTCTTAAAATAAGAGTGAACATCAGAGACAGAACTGAAGGATAAAATCTATTTTCTGCAAAGAAAACAACAGGTAGTGTATTTCTTTTAATTTACCCCCACCCCAAACATCTTTATGGTAGGCTCTATAAATGTACCCATATACACATATTGAATGCTGCATCAAACAGACTCGTAAAATGTAAATAACAAATCCATAAATAAATCCATGTGAATCTCCGTATGAAGTGATCAGGGGCTTAGGACAGGGGTGTCAAAACTCAGTCCTGAAGAGTTTAGCTTCAACTTGCCTCAACACACCTGTTTGGAAGTTTCTAGTATACCTAGTAAAAGTTGATTAGCTGGTACAGGCATGTTTAATTTGGAATGGAACTAAACTCTACAGGACAGTGACCCTTCAGGAGCAGGATTGGAGATCTCTGAATTAGTGGGTTCAGGTGTGTTTGATCAGGGTTGGAGTTGAGCTTTGGAGAACAGTAGATCTACAGAAACAGGACTGGGCACCGCTGGTTTACATTAGGTTAAATACACTGCATGGGTTCATAACTCGTCTTCAGTGGACTATAACTTTTTTTAACGTCGTGTTTTTTTAACCCCAAAATAAAAATGAAAATAAAATGCATTTTACTTTAATAAAAAATCATTTTGGCATTATGACAAAATTAAAGCGGTGCTATTATGCTTTTTCACTTTTTGAAATTTAGTCAGTGTGTGGTGTCTATCTTTGGGCATAAAAAAGATCTACAAAGTTACAAATCTCAAAGTCCACTCCAAAGGGAGAAATTTCGTTTTTTTTTTTAATCTCTTTTTAAGAACTACAACGAACGGCTCCTTTGGACTACAGCATTTGTTTTCCCACATGCAATGATGTCACAATGCGGTCCATCAGATACCATTCAATTAAATCCCGCCCACGGAAATTCGAATTGTTGGGGTGGTTAGGGACGAGGTGGGGGATTAGCCAAACTTTAGCGATGCAGCGCGAAGAGCTGCTTCAACGAGCCGCAGTGCGACTGGTATAAACGCAGGGATTGACTACAGTGGCCACTTAAGAGCATTAACGCGCTGCAGACGTGTGCAGTACAGGAGGTCGAAACACATGCCGAAGCCGCGATATACTCCGGTTCCCGCGTCCAAGCCGCAACGTGTCGCAGACATGTGCAGTATGTGGTAAGAGATTTATTCATCATACAGTGTAGATAGCTTCACTTTATACACAAATGTATAAACTTGCACTAGAAAAGGCTAGGCTGATCAGTGATGATGTTTTCTGATAATGTTAGGCTGCTTTTAGCCTTATGCTGGAGTTGGTTTGGAGCAATGAATCTAAGTATGCAAATTAATTAAATAAATTAGCACGATAATATCATAGGCGATCTCGCAGGCTGATACTCAACACTACACATCCTAGGTGTATATGACTTCCTTCTTTCAGACGAATGCAATCGGAGTATAATAAAGTCAAGTAAAGTGCATCCATCCATAATAAAAAGTGTTCTAAGCTGCTCGCCAATCGCAATGCACTGGATAGCTTATCAACCATAACACATTTCCCTTTTTTCGGAAGGCTGGCCTTCATTAAACCCGAAACTAATTGAGCATTTTGTGCCAGGCTGGGAGAAAGGTATTGTAATAATGTAAATTATGTGAAAAATAATGCGTTCAAGAACATATTTTTCTCAGCGTTGCTCGCACTCAGAGCCCGATAGAGATCCAGAGCGAAGAGACCGCTGGCACGAAATTGACCCTCCATGACCGATGACACTGCTGCAAGCAAAACCCCAAACACTAGCTGTGAATACAATAGTTTACACAACTATCTTACGAATCACTATTAGCGTAATTCGGTTTTCGCTATAATTTGTTCGACAGCTCCGCCAAGGCAACTGCTGTGTGAAATGACAACAAATACCTCCTTCATGCCTTACCTGAGTTTGACTCGCCCATACAACATTCACCATAATAGGGAAGTCCTACGAAAAACTACTACAGAGAGTCGGGTTTGTTAATTGATTTGCAGCAATGTCAAATAAAACAATCGTATTTTACACTACAACATTTTACACAACTTCTTTGACGAGACCCAATGACCAGGCAGACGAGAAGAACTGTGGTTATGCATTGTGTTTATTCATGTTATACAAAAAAAGCCTACATTCTACTGATGGATAGAATGAAGGCTTCACAGATAAAGGTGAACGACCCAAAGGGGTCCGAGGCCAAGAGGTGGCGGGAGGATGCTGAAAGACTAGAGATAGTGTAGGTAAGACTGCTTTAAAGGAGACCCACAACAACAATTTACAAATAATATACTCACCCCCTTGTCATCCACAATGTTCATATCTTTCTTTCTTCAGTCGTAAAGAAATTATGTTTTTTGAGGAAATTGTTTTCCCCATATAATGGACTGCTATGGTGCCCCAATTTTGAACTTCCAAAATGCAGTTTAAATGCGGCTTCAAACGATCCCAAATGCGGTTGTAAACTATCCCAGCCAAGGAAGAAAGGTCTTATCTAACGAAACGATCGGTTATTTACATTTTTAAAAAAGTACAATTTAAATACTTTTTATTCTCAAGCGCTCGTCTTGCCATGCTCTCCTTGAACTCTGTGTAATCTGGCTCAAGACAGTTAGGGTATGTAGAAAAACTCCGACCGTACTTTCACCCTCAACTTCAAAAATCCTTTCAAAATCATTCTACATCACTGCAGAAGTACCAACCCAGTCTTTGCAAAGTGAACATGCAAAGAAGATCAAACACCCTTAACAAAAAAGGTAAAACAGCGATATAGGACTAATTTGTTGAGGGAGAACATGACATGGGAGTTTTTCGACATACCCTAACTGTCATGAACAGGAACAAAAATAGTCCAGGCAGAGTAAGACAAGACGAGCGTTTGGCATTAAAAAGTATATAAACTGGACCTGCAGTGGCAGATATATGATCTATATTCATATATTTATGTAACAGTAACATAATTCGTGTAATACATTCTACATTAAAATACATTTAGAAGTAACAATAACTGCTGTACAAAGAGTAAAAAAAATAAAAATAACATTACCTAATGCAGAGAATAGGCTTGCTGCTATAGTCGGTGTTCTGCAACATCGGATACGTCACTCGCCCACTGCAGCACCGACCACCACCACTGTTTTTATTTTTTTATAGTAATAAAATATTCTTTAGTTCAGACACTACAAATAAAACTGAACGCGGCTGCTCAATGCAGAGTTCCGAACGACAGTTGCATCACACATTTTATTATCACCGAGCTGAGTGACGAGCTGAAGAAGAGAGAGGTCAGGGTAGACAGACAAGATGATGGTGGAAGTTTGGCAATGTTTTTTATTTTGACTTTTGCCGTTTATCTATGGTGGTTTTCGATTTTTTTGAACATTAATTTCTTATTTATTTAGTTCTACAGTGTTTGCTGATTTTTACTTTGTGCAATTTCTTTCTTATTCATTTCGCTATAAACCTTCTACATTTCTTATATTTATTTGGTTCCACAGTGTTTACCGATTTTCAGTTTTGTATACTAGGCTATTTAAAATTTTAAAATTTATGTAGTTATTTGTTATTTTACATTAGGCATATAGCATGGTGTAAGCTATCTTTATTTGTTTTGTTAATAAAAGTTCCATGATAAATTTATAGGCTGAGTTTAACGTTTTTTTAACATATTTTTTTTTGTTGTTTCTTGAATGGGATTCAAGCAATTGACGCCGAACTGCCGCTAATTTGAAAGTGAAAGTAAAATGTGCACTGCGCATTTGCAAGCTATATAAAAGCAAATGAAAGCGAGTGAAATGAGGGAAATTGAAGACATGTGCCATTGAATTTCGAAACCAGTTTCCTACTTTCCTCATAACTGAGAAACCTGTTTCTGATGTAGCCAAACAATTAACTTGCAAAAGCAGGAAAATAACGCAAAGAGAGTCCTCTCTATCAAGACAAGTTGAGAATCATGAGTCAAAGAAAAGGGAGTGGGGCTTAAATTGAAATTAATTTACCCAAAACATACTTATTCTATCCACTAAAATAATAAGATAATATCAATAAAATGAAAAATTATGAATTCTTTGATTTATCATAGCTCAGACAAAATCATGATTGGCAGTGTCCCCTAGACTACCTCAGCCCCCCTAAACTCCGCCTATGTGAATTGGCCATGTTAATATCTGTGCGTGCTCCTTACGAAATTTGTTAATAAAACATCACTAATTGAACAAATTGGTCACTTTCACAGTTGTCAAATCCTGGTTTGGTTTTTTTCAGTCTTTGTGGGTTCAGAAGTAAATGGTTAAGAAGTGTTACATGACAGACTGTCATTTAGCATGGATTAACATATTGGTAAATCACAACCTATTTAAATGTTGATTTTAGATACTATAAAACACTTCCTCTAAATATAACTTACAAAAACGAAGGTAGACAAGGGGAAGTAGCCTACCGCCGAATGTGTATTTATTTATTTATTATACAAAATACTCTTCTTTACTATTTCTTTACTTTTTTTGCTTTAACATCGCAGATACATTTGCATACAGCAGATGAAATTTAACTCTGTAGCTAATTCTGGTGCAGTTTTTTTTGACTGTCTTTGTCCCTTTCATATAATGAATTAATAATTGCCACCTTGAGACAAGGCACATAGGCTGCTCATCCTTATCTACCTCATTAATTTCCAATCACTTTCCATTGGACTAACTTTATGCCCTCAGATGCTCAGAGCAAAAACATCTTTTCTTTTCTTTTTCATTTACTATAAATCCCAAAGTACACCTCTTCTTTAATGCGTAGCTATGCTAGAATATGAATTCCGTCTTCAAAACAGTATGCGGCCACTGTGTGTAGCCTGTGTTTCTAACTACAGGTATGTATACAATGTATGTTCTATTTTATAGGCACTAAGTAGTTTGTCCACAAGGTGGCAATACTGGTACATGCCGCTGAGGGGATTGCCTGCAACTTCATTTAAAAAAAGTTAAAAGATAATTTCTACCATTCAAAACTTCTGGAGATAAATAGTGCAGACACTGGACAAGGATAAGCCTTGCACTTTGCCTATACTTAGGGCTTAAACAGAGAAAAACATACTTCTAGGGTGGACCTCTGAATCTGCCAAGGAAGAGGATGCTGTCAGTGGGGTTGTGCCTGATGAAAAACATGAAGGGGTGATCAGCTATGAAACTCTGACATTCTATTTTATTGGGACCGTCACAGACTCTAGTGCCTCCTGCTGCCTCAGTGCCTTCCTCATTCACCTCAATAAAAGCCTTGTGGATCACTGATAAAATGAAGTGACAATCCTGACTGCTCATGCCTGTCAGATCAGCCTTTGTTTCCTGGAACAAAGAGCTCATACCCATCTCTTGCAGTATTTTTAGTAGGTAGCTCTCAAACTCCAGCTTGAACTTTGGCAAATGGACTTTGACTTCCATCCGTGGGACCATTTTGTCTCTTTTGGTCCAGTCAAGCAGCTTGTCAATAGTCAACTCACTCTCCAGCTGTCAAACACAAACACACACATACGCATGGTGAAAAATAACAAACACAGCACCAAACTACTCCACAGATTCAAAACTATTAATCTTTTATTTATCATGTCACTTTTGCTGACCTTTAGAAGAGAGTCAGAGTCATCCTCAGTTTTATTTGGAAGAAGGATCAACATGCTGAGCTTGAACTTTTTATATGGTAACTCCAGCACCTGCAGTTCATACTCTGGGATGTATCTGAAGGGGAATATTTCCTTCTGGTACATCATTTTTACAGGCCGGCTCTCATTCTGATTAAAGACAAATTAAGAAATGCATATAGTAACATACAGAATGCAGTTATTATTACATTTTAGTGCATATTTTAAGCTGGGTAAGCACATCATTTGTAAAAGCTTATGGACAGTGAACTTCAGTTTGCATATACTTTTACACTACTAAAACAAAATGCAGAAAATACCTGGTTTATTTTAAATGGCATTTCTTGTGTGTCTCTTGCGTCAAATGTGTACATCCAGGTCCCTTTGAAGTAAATGGCATTAACCAGAACTAGTTGGGTCGTTTCATTTACCGTACCACGCTTAAGAAGATCTTTAATTTTATCTGGAATAAAAAACATTTTGTTGTTTCATTATTCATATTGTTCTGAACATTGGCATAAAATGATGAGCTTTTGTGTTTCGTGCAGTTGAAGGTGCAGTATGTAATACTGACAGCTAGAGGTTAAAATGGGTACTGCAGATCACATTCAAAAAACTGAAGAAAATGTTTTCTTCAGCCCCCTCTTCTTCATACTCCAAGCTCATGGGGGTTGCCAGATTGAGGACACACAACAGGAACAAGTGCAATTAACCACAGAGGGTGACAAGCCTTACACTTTTTTTAAGTTAATAATTGATTCATCTGTGTTTTAATATGCCTCTAGAGCTTTTCTGATGGATGCTGAGGCTTTATTTAGGTTAGGTAGAATCTGCGATCTCTTATCGAGTTAATTTTTGGCCTTTCATGGCTGCAATTCACTGTGATTTCCACCAGCTGGCAACCCAGGGTGTCGAAATACTATTGGGTAAATTGGCAGCTGGTGGAATCAGACAGACCAAAAACAAAAACAGACATTTTAACATGGAGTGCACATTTCAAAGTTGAATAACTGGCTGTAGCATTGTTTTTCAGAGAAACAAGTATATGAGCTTAATGTGTTTCCTAAACATTTGTGAAATATAATATTTTTAAACTTTATTACAGTAAAAAACTGTACTGTTTCTGCATCCATCCACATAATTTTCCATTCGCATTCTGATATGATGAGGTTTCATGTTATTAATTTCTCACTCTCTGTCTGCTCTTCCACCCATTTGTTAATGAGCTGTCGTGACATCTCTGGTGCTCCAATGAAGTCCACGGCCTGAAGTTCAGTGTGGTACAGCTTCAGAATGGAGTGCAAATACTCCTGCAGCACAAAATAGAGGTAATGTCTTAAATCTCACAGACAGCCAATATATCTCATTGTTAAAAGCAGAATAAACGTACAGGTAAGAAGTTTAAAGTTTTCTCTCCATAGAGGCGGTTGGCCAGTCTGAGGATGTAGGAGGTTGATGGTCTGTTGATAGTTGAGGTGAGGGTCTTAAAATGAGAGTGAACATCAGAGACAGAACTGAAAGACAAAACCTGCAAAAAGAAAAACGGATGGGTGAATCTCACAAAATCCATCCAGAACACGTGTCATTTATATAGCCTTTTACCCTGTACTTAATTGTCATGAAATAATGTGCATCTTTAGTGCTAAATCAGACATCAGTACCAGTTCTGTAGTGCAAAGAGAATCCAGTGTAGCTGGAAATCTGATTTAATTTGTTCGTTTATAGACACATTACAAATTAAAGTGAAAACAGTAACGTTACAGTATCAGTTCTTCATACCTTTGCCATTTCTTTGGCAGTGTCTCCTTGGACTCCCAAGTAGACCATGCTGAGCGCTGCGCTGATACTCAGTGGGGAAAAGAACACGTTTTCCTCGGCGTTGCTTGCGCTCAGACGCTGATAGAGATTCAGAGCGAAGAGACTGTTAGCACGAGAGAGATCCTCCATCACTGATGACACTGCTGCGAATAAAAACCCAAACACCGTCAGCGATTATCTTGCAAAACACTGTTAGGCACCAACGAGTGTAAATGTAGCATTTTACGTTTCTTAACGATATTCTCTCGCAGTGATTCTGTTGTCCTCCTCTTTGAGTCGACAGCTCAAGCCCGTTCACTGCTGCGCCCAAATGCAAACGTTTCTAAAGTATTGTAACGTGTTCAAAATGTTCACTGACTTTCTAAAAGATGCTGCTATCATGAAAACGTTTAATAAGAATAGCCCTTTGTTTAATGTTGTTATGAAACTCTTGAGATAGCCCCGCCCTGTTAATGTATCCGCTGTGTTAAGGGGTGCTTCTCATTTCTTATTTCTGCATTCTCTTTTCCTTTCCTTGCGGAGAAATGACGGAGGAATTAAACAATAAACACTGCAATATTCTTGACCACTCAAGCGTCACTTCAAAGCGCCATTAGCTGCGCTAAAGGGATCTGCCCATATGTTGTTAAAGTTCGTTATTTAAGGCATTCATAATAATTCTGAATAAAGCAAGGCGCCCATATGACATTATTTAAACTGCAAAGGTAAAATATAAATGTAAATTATTGCGACAGATGTGAAGGGGGAGGAGAATTTATATGTGCGTCACGTTCAGTAAAACACTTCCCCAAAAGGATACACCTGTGTATCCTGGCTCATGACTCCTTAGGAAGGGTTGTGGCTAGAAGTCTTCCAAATCTGGTTTTACGGGAAAAAAATTACATAACATCTTGTTTTTACCGGAAAAGATTTCCCGTCTTTTTGACGACACAACATCTCGTTATAACAAGACAATTTGATGGAAAAAATAAGTGTGTTATAGCAAGGCCTCACCGTACGAAAGAGACTGCCAGCATTTAAAGGGGTTATGGAAAAATGACTATATAAATGTGTTAAAAAAAGAAAGAAAGAAATCAATGAGAATAAATTTAAGGTTTAATGTGCTGATTTAACAGCTAACAGAACACTGATATGAATATTGCTTCACAATAAATGACACAGCCTGCAACACAAAATAGAACAACGTTTGTTACACAGCCATCGCAGTTTAAAAACCCTGCTGAAAAAAAAACAGCTTAAACCAGCCTAAGCTGGTCAAGCTGGTTTATGTCGTGTTTGTCACCGATTAACTTCACAAGTCGACAGGTATCCGTTTTTGCTGTGTACAAGGTTTATTCAACAGCCCTTCAACACTTGTCTGTTGCATCTCCTGACCACAACACCCAGAGCCCCCCCTAGTGGCCACACACAGTAGACAACAAAGTCAACTTGGAACATTTCCATTACATATGACATCTCCCCCCCCCCTTTTTGGAGTGAGTAAACATAACAATAACTTTAACCCTCTAAGTGGTTATCCCTTAATTATTGTCACCCCATGAACAAGAGGGTCTACATTTTTTTTTTCATTTTAACAAAACAAACTAACTAAGGGTGTGGGTAGACTACCACAATCCCTTGAGATGAGACAGGGATTATTCTGCCCTAAATGTCCAACATCTCAACTAACTTGCATACTTGGGGTTTGGTTTTACAGTTCTTCCGAACCTGGTGATGACTTGACTCAAAGGTTTAGGTGAACAAGGTGGTTCAGAAAGAAATTCACTCTTGCTCTGCACTAGGTCTTGTTCTGATGGTCCACACTGTCTTTGTTGGTCCTTTGGTTGGGAAGAGTCTATATTTGGAGGTGATGAATGCTCTTGGCTCACCAGTTGGATGTGGCGCCGGTTTCTCCTGGGTGTATCGCCTCGCTCAGTCTCCAGTGTGAAGGAGCGTGGCGTTACTTCCTGGCGCTGCACCGTTGCGGTGGTTGTCCACGCCTTTTCTCCGTCAATCTTCAGCCTGACTCTGTCACCAATATTGAGTGGTGGAAGAGGTTTGGTAGAGTATTTGCGTTGTAGTACTTTTCATAGCACTGCTTTGCTTTCACATCATTTGTTTTGACCTTTTCCAGGTCAGGCCACATTGGCTGAAGACTCTCTTTCAAGACCGGGAGTGTTGTACGGATTTCACGACCCATCAGCAGTCTGGCTGGACTTTCCTTTGTTGGTTCGGTATGGGTAGAACGGTAACTCAACAGTGCTTGGTGTGGGTCATCCTGTTTTAAAATCCATTTTGCAGTCCTCACAGCTCGTTCGGCCATGCCATTGGCCTGTGGAAAATGGGGACTTGAGGTGACATGGTGGAAATCGTATTCCACTGCAAAGTGTCTAAACTGTTCAGCTGAGAATTGAGGTCCATTATCAGTCATTAACTGCTCGGGTATCCCAAAGCGTGTGAAGATACCTTTCAGCTTTTGTATGACTGTATCTGAGGTTGTCTTTGGCAGTTCCAAGATTTCAAGCCATCTTGAAAAGTAGTCAATTACAATCAGGTAATGGCGACTTTTAAACTCGCACAGGTCGGGAGCGAGCTTCTGCCAAGGTAAGTCAGGTAATGGTGTAGTGATCAACGGTTCTTTGTTTTGGCTTGGCTTGTGAATATTGCAGTGTTTACATGACGACACCAGCCTTTTTACATCACTTGCAATACCCGGCCACCACACAGCACCTCTATAGCGCTCTCTACACTTTGTAAGGCCTTGATGGCCCTGATGAATCCTTTGGAGCATGTCTCCTCTCAAACTTTCAGGAATGACGATCTGTCTGCCTCTTAACACCAGTCCATTGGTTTCACTGAGTGAACCACGCTCTTTGAAGTAAGCGCTCACATTCAATGGAACGCTCTTCAAATATTCTGGCCAACCATTTCGGATGTATCTGAGGATGCACTGCAGTTCACCATCCATTCCTGTCTTGTCTTTTAACTGTTCAATAATTGGCTTTCTCACCCTCAGGTCTTCTTCCACTGAATCCACGTATGCTTTAACCTCTGCTTCAAGGTCACCCGGTGTAATGTCCGCCATGGGGTGTCTAGACAGAGCGTCCGCGACTACTAGATGTTTCCCCGGAACATATTCGGCGATTGGATTAAATTTCATTAGCCTGATGAGCAAGCGCTGACAACGTACAGGAGCGGTGTCGAGGTCTTTTGAATTGATGAGGGTTACTAATGGCTTGTGGTCTGTAAGCAACTTGTATGTCTCCAGGCCACACAGATACTGGTAGAACCGCTCAGAGGCCCACACTCCTGCAAGGCACTCTTTTTCGATTTGCGCGTACCTCTTTTCAGCGTCGGTCAGCGTGCGTGAGCAGAATGCCACAGGCTTCAACTGTCCATCATGATTCTGCATAAGGACTCCTCCAAGCCCATAGCTGCTGGCGTCTGCGCTAACGACTGTTGGTTTCGCAGGGTCAAAAAACTCTAAGACAGGAGCTGACGAGATTAAATGCTTCACTTCTGTGAATGCCTGCATTTGCGATGGTCCCCAACACCAGTTACGTTCAGACTTAAGCAGTTCATTTAGGGGCTGTAACACTGTGAAGAGGTTCGGCAGGTATCGCCCAATGTAATTTATCATCCCCAGCAGTCGTCTCAACTCACTGACGTTTTGGGGTGAATCCATAACTGTGATTGCCTTGACTCTCTCCGGATTTGGAGCGATGCCCTGCTTGGTCACCACTTGGCCTAGAAAGTTCAGTTCCGGCTGGCTGAACCGACATTTTTCCTTATTGAGTCTCAGTCCAGAAGCTCGTATGGTCTCCATGACCCTCTTAAGGTTTTGATCATGCTTTTCCTGCGTTTCTCCGAAAACTAAGATATCGTCCATATATACGACTGTTCCATCATGTCCATGCAGCATCTCTGACATTTTCCGTTGAAAGATTTCAGGTGCTGATGTGATGCCGAAGGGAAGCCGCTTAAAACAATATCTTCCCAGTGGTGTGATGAAGATGGTCAGGCGTGCACTGTATTCCTCCAGGGGTATTTGCCAAAACCCGCTTTCTGCATCCAAACTGGAGAACACGGTGCTCTTTGCTAACTTAGGGAGTAAATCATCCAACGTGGGCAAGATGAACTTCTCGCGTTTCACGTTTTCATTAAGGCGTTTCAAGTCCACGCAGATTCTTATGTTTCCATTTTTCTTTATAACTGGGACCATGGGCGCACACCATTCCGTTGGATCCACTACTTTCTCTATTATGCCCATTGACTCCATTCTTTTTAGCTCCTCCTCTACCTTAGGGAGTAAGGGAATAGGAACTCGTCGTGGCGCAGTTACACTGTATGGTTGTGCCCCATCTTTTAAGATGATTTTCACTGGGTTTCCTTTTAATGTGCCCACACCACCGAATGTGCTGACTTCGTCAATGCGCTTGATTAAGCCTAGTTTGGTTGCCACTGTTCGGCTTAGAAGGTTTTCCCCACTAGTTTTTACCACTACCACCCTGAAGCAGCAATTTCTAAGTTGGCCATTAAGATAGGCTTTAATTTTTGCCAAAAACTGCCCCCTTGTGGCCACTGCGCCGCCTGGACTTTGTAGTGTTTTTCACTGCAGTGAGCTTAGGCTTGTTCTGCAGCGTTTCAAAGGTAGCCTCAGACATCACTGAGGTGTCGGCCCCTGAATCAATTTTAAATGAGACTGGCGTATGTGCCAAAATTAGTGTGGTGCGCCATGGTGGCTCGTCCTCTGCTAACAATGCACCCCAGTTTTTTTCCTGCTCAACAGATCCCAGAAACAAACATTCGTCCTCATCAGCTTCAGTTATCTCTTGTACTGCTGCTTTTGAGTGACACACGGCTGCAAAGTGTCCGACTTTATTACATTTCATGCATTTTTTTCCTTTTGCTGGACACTGATCCCTGTCATCGTGATTACACCCGCATCTTGTGCATGTTCCTCTTCTCCCCTTTTTATAATTTTTCTCTGAGTTGCCGGCTCTCCTGTATTCTTTCTTTTTAACTGATTTCACATAATCCACATGTTCTGCACTCTTTACTCCCTCTGTGTTTTGGAATTTAATTAATTCACAATGTCTAGCCATTTCAATGGCAGTGCGCAATGTAAGATCACTTTTCATCTGTAGTTTTTGTGACACTTGCTTATCCCGGATTCCAATGACTATGCGATCACGCATCTGCTCTTCTTTTTGTGCACCAAAATCACAGTTTTCGGCTAGCTCATATAGCTGCCTGACGAATCCTTCCACGCGTTCCCCGGGAAGTTGTACTCTCGAATGAAACTTGGCACGCTCATAGATGACGTTACGTTTCGGGATGAAATGTTCGTCAAATTTGGCCATTACCACCGAATATTTGTTGCCGTCTTCCTCATTTTGAAAAGTAAACGATCTGAAAATGTGCTCAGCCTCCGCTCCCATCGAATAAATCAGGGCATTTACCTGGACATCTTCACTCTCCTCTGTAAGCAGTGATGCGACTCGATATCTGGCAAACCTCTGTTTCCAGTCCGGCCACGCTTCAGGCTTGGAAAAGTCAAACTGCTCCGGCGGAGTGAACTTTGCCATGGCGATGCACCCTTCAGATCCCGCGACCAGTCACGTTACGTTCCGTCTTCTACTCCGTTTTTACTTCTGACACCATGTGGTGTTTGTCACCGATTAACTTCACAAGTCGACAGGTATCCGTTTTTGCTGTGTACAAGGTTTATTCAACAGCCCTTCAACACTTGTCTGTTGCATCTCCTGACCACAACACCCAGAGCCCCCCCTAGTGGCCACACACAGTAGACAACAAAGTCAACTTGGAACATTTCCATTACATATGACAGTTTAACCTGGTCTCCCAGCCTGGTTATAGCTGGTTTATCAAGCTGGTTTTAGAGGGGTTTTGAACAATTTTGAACTTTTTTTTAACGATTTTGAACAACTGACAGTGTTTTCTGCTGTTTAAAATGCTGTAAATAACGCCGTTTAACGATTTTTCAAAAAAAAAAAAAAATAGTAAAATGGAAAAGAAAAAAAGAAAAAATAAATTTAAGTTACATAGTTTAGGGCAGGCCTGGGCAAACTTGGTCCTGGAGGGCCGGTGTCCCTGCAAAGTTTAGCTCCAACCCTGATAAAACTCACCTGTTTGTAGCTTTCTAGTAAACCTGAAGACACTGATTAGCTTGTTCAGGTGAGTTTTATCAGGGTTGGAGCTAAACTCTGCAGGGATACCGGCCCACCAGGACCAAGTTCGCCCAGGTCTGGTTTAGGGGATAATGAGTGCCGGAACTGACGCCGTTTTCTGCAGTTTGACGATTTTCAAATAAAGAAACTAGTAAAATGCAAAAGAAAAAAATGAGAAAATTAATATAAGTTACGCTGTTTAAGGGATAATGAGCGCCGCAACTGATGGCGCTTTCTGACATTTAAAATGCTGTAAATAATAATAATAATAATAATAAATGTTTGCAGTCCGCTTCACGGTTGCAGTTAATACTGGACATAGTCACTTACTTAAACGTGGTTGAGAAATACAGTTTCACTTGTGATGTAAATGGGTGGTTTGGGGTCAGAGATATTGGTAACGTTACAGGTTATTATCTAACGTTATTTAGGCAGAAGACCAGTTCTGTAGCATGGGGATTGATAAAAATATTTATGATAATAAAAATATGATTAGTGGACAATTACTTTTATCAGTTACTAATGATCTAGTAGTCAACAAAGAAAACAAAGTAAAATGCATCCCAAAATCTTCAGCAATGTCAAGCATAATATGTGTTTTTTTAATAACTCTGATGTAGTGTTGGAGTGTATTAAATACACATGTATAGTAGAGGGTGACACGGGAGTGGATTTTCAAATCTCTCCCGTCCCACTCCCACAAAAAAAAATCCCATCCCATCCCAATCCCACGAAAAAACTGGGAAAAAATCCCGTCCCGTCCCAATCCCGGAAGAATGACTCCCATTCCCTCCCACTCCCGTATTATGTTTTTTTTTGTTTGTTTTGTTTTTTTTTTTTGGCTAGAATCTGCCAGTTACAGTAAAGAATACAGTACAGATCACAGTATGCCCGTAACTTTTTTTTTACATTAGTTGAATAAAAATGCAAAAATTTGTTTATTATTATTATTATTATTATTATTGAACTGAAAGCCATCTTAAACAAATGCACAGTGTGCATTGCACACATATTAAATTTCACTTAAATCATTCATGCAGACACATGTTTCCTATTTTAATTGGTCCATTTGAAAGTAGACATTTCACTCTATAGATATATTTTTCTCGTCTCTAAAGCAAGTATACACGGAGTTTCGAAGTGACGCGCTCAAGTTCACAGAGACAGGCGGCAGAAAGCTCGTCCTTTTTGCTTTAATCTGTTTACAAAAGCGCAACGTTTCCTTGTTTTTCTGAGTGCACACAAATAAACGTTGAGTCTTTACAAATTCGAATGATGCCTATCACTCTTATCTGTATGACCAAAAATGAGGTATTTTAAGAGCAAGTGAGCGCACCGGCGCCTCTGTCATGCAGTACCGCGCTACTATTCAGCTTCCACACTCACACAGACACTTCAAAAGCGCACATTTTTCTAGGTTAACATTAGATTGAGCGGCCATGTAAACTTGCTACTACATACATCTTTCAGATGAAAAGTCATATGGTCGATGAATGATAGGTGAGCATTTGGATCGCCTGCTGTATTACCAGTCGTTAACGATCTGTCTGTCATGAACTTGCTTAACCAGCCACACCAAAGCATACAGAAGGAGAGAATAAAGAGACGGGTCAACTAGAATTAAGTTCAAAATTACAATATATATATAAAAGGTATATTTGTCTGTAAAGTTGGGTTTCATAGCGTTACGATTCCCGGTCCCGCCCACTCCCGCTGACATTTTTTCCTGTCCCGTCCCAATCCCGTGATTATTAGTGATTTTGTTTCCCATCCCGCGGGATTCCCGTGGGAATCCCGTGACCCGCGGGATTCCCGAAAAAATGTCAGCCTCTAATGTATAGGCAATAGTCTATATGACTTTAGCCTATACATGGTCAACAAGTAGGCTAACACATTATTTAGTCAAATGTATTTGATTTCTTGCAACTCTACAGTGTGGTCCACTTGTCTTTGCACCCTGGGAAGGGCAATGCTGTCACAAGGCAGTTTTTTGTAAGTATTATTTAAATTTATTTAATTTTTATTTACAGTCTAAGTCAAAAGTTTACATACACCTTGCAGAATCTGTGAAATGTTAATTATTTTAATAAATTAATTTATAAAAATGTTAATTTATAAAAATGACCACATTCAAAAGTTTTCATACACTTGATTCTTAATACTGTGTTGTTACCTGAATGATCCAGAGGCTTTTTTTTGTTTAGTGATGAGTTTGTTTGTCCTGAACGGTTAACCTGCCTGCTGAAATCTTGCAGGTCCCACAAATTCTTTTTTTTAGTTTTGCAGGCATTTTTGTGTATTTGAACCCTTTCCAACAATGACTGTATGATTTTGAGATCCATCTTTTCACACTGAGAACAACTGAGGGACTCATATGCAACTATTAGAGAAGGTTCAAATGCTCACTGATGAAGGACAGAAGGAAAAATGATCCAATAAGAGCCAGGGGTGAAAACTTTTGAAGATATGTACATTTTTCTTATTTTGCCTGAATATCATATTTTTCATTCAGAACTGCCCTTCAGAAGATACTGTACTTACATGTTTGGCAGAAGACAAAATAAGTTAAATTTACCCTGATCTTTTCTGGAGCATCAGTGAGCATTTGAACCTTCTGTAATAGTTGCATAGTCCCTCAGTTGTCCTCCGTGTGAAAAGATGGATCTCAAAATCATACAGTCATTGTTGCAAAGGGTTCAAATACACAAAAATGCTGAATAACCAAGAATTTGTGGGACCTGAATGATTTTTTTTGAAGAACAGCGGGCAGTTTATCCGTTTCATCTACGCTACAGAATTTTTACGCACTATTTTCCCCATGCTGTCTGTTCATTTTTCTTGGTGCTTTAAATAACAGGTTTTGTCTTGTGTGTGTTTCATGTCTGTGTTTCAGTTTCACCACTGATGGGAATAAATATACTGCCAGACAGGAAGTGAGCAGAAGATTAGGATGGTGGTGCAGAATGATGGCCATCAACTGTGCAATTCAGTCAAAAATGATGTTTAAATGGAGGACTTTACAGAGAGGGTCAGTGGCTTGTTTGCCACCACCCACATGTTCTGCATTTAGGGGTGATGGTTATGAGACACATGTTTTTGTTTTTGCTAATTTTAAGATTTAATTTTTAGATATTTTTAAGATAAATCAAGTTCCCTCTTAGGACATTGATTGATCCAGCCCTCAAGATGCATCTGTGTTTTTTTTCATTTATATTCTTGCACGCTTAAAATGCTTTCATGGCTGTAAATTGTTGATGCACTTTACTCTGGGTAGTAAACACCATACTAAAATGCAGTGTTGGGGAAAGTTACTTTTAAAAGTAATGCATTACAATATTGAGGTACTCGCTAAAAAAGTAACTAATTACGTTACTTTTTATGGAAAGTAATGCGTTACTTTACTTTTGCGTTACTTTTTATATCTGAGCAGGGGTACACAATAATAATTACACAATAATCAAAGTAGAAACAAAATTACAAAGTACTGTAAAAATACAGTACAATACTGTTTTGACGGTATACTATATATATATATATATATATATATATATAATATGTACATACTATATGTATGCTATAGCAGTTTATGTTTCTTAATGATGTCCATTCTGTTGCCCTTTTCTTTACTCCTGTGTTTAAGGCCCTTCGCTGGCTTCCTATTGGTTTTAGAGCGCATTTAAAAATTTTGGTTATTACTTATAGAGCTCTTCATTGTCAGGAACCCACTTACATCCAGGATCTACTAAATACACACTCCCCTGGTTGGTCTCTGAGGTCTTCGGACCAAAACCTCTTAACTATTCCTAGAACACATCTCAAAACAAGAGGCAACCGTGCTTTTTGTGTTGTTATATACATGACTGAGAACTATGGGTTCTGTAGAATCTTTTAAAAAACACTTAAAGACATATCTTTTTGGACAAGCTTTTAATAAACAATATGGTTTAGCTGTTGTTGAATTCCTGTGATATTTGTATAGTTTGTTTCGTTTTGGTTATATTTTATTGTAAAGCCCTGACTCCTCCTTTTCTGTAAAAGGTGCTATATAAATAAATTTTACTTACTTTGGTTCAACAGCTCAGGTCGATTCACTGCTGTGCCCATCTGCAAATGTTTAAAAAATATTGTAATGTGTTCAAAATGTTCACTGGGTTTTCTAAAAGATGTTATCATGAAACCGTTTAATAAGAATAGCCCTATGAGACAAAAACAAATGCATATTGTGTAATTGATTTATTTGATAAAACATTCTGAGAAAAACACATTTCTTAATTTGGGTTTAACAGACAGAAAACACCACATTTCTAGGATGGACCCCTGAATCTGCCAGCAAAGAGGATGCTGTTAGTGGGGTTGTGCCTGATGAAGAACATGAAAGGGTGATCTGCTATGAAACTCTGAAATTCTCGCACACGGGCACAGCCAAGCAAACAGATTGCAGTGGCTGCTGCTGCCTCAGTGCCTTCCTCATTCACCTCAACAAATGCTTTGTGGATCACTGCTGAAATGGAGAGACCATCCTGAATGCTCATGCCTGTCAGATCAGCCTTTGTTTCCTGGAACACAGAGCCCATACCCATCTCTTGCAGTATTTCTGATAGGGAGCTCTCAACCTCCAGCTTGAACTTTGGCAAATGGACTCTGATACTCATCGAAGTGGCCATTTTGTCTCTTTCAGTCCAGTCAAGCAGCTTGTCAAGGGTCAACTCGCTCTCCAGCTGTCAAACACATAGACATACATGCTGAAAAATGACATGCACAGCACCAAACTACTCCACAGGATCAAAACTATTCATCTTTGTCTGATCAAGGCCATTTTGCTCACTTTCAGAAGAGGGTCAGAGCCATCCTGAGTTTCATTTGGAAGAAGGATCAACATACTGAGCTCCTCTTGTTTATAAGGCAGTTCTAGCACCTGCAGTTCATACTCTGGGATGCACCGGAAGGGGAACTTTTTACTCTGGTACATCATTTGCACAGGCCGGCTCTCATTCTTAAAAACAAATGCAATTAAATTAAGATATGCATAATATATACAAAATTAAGTTATTATGTATGGTTAGTGCATGTGTTGGTGTTGGAAGAGCTACTTACAAGTAACTCTTGCAACAGTGGGTAAGCACAATCACTTGCAAAAGGTTTTAAAAGTGATTTCCAGTTTGCCTATTCTTGAAAGTACCTGGTTTATTTTAAATGGCATTTCTTTAGTTTCTCTTGCTTTAAATATATGCATCCAGTTCCCTTTAAAGTAGATGGCATTAACCAGAACTAGTCGAGTCATTCGAGTCACTGTTCCCGGCTTGAGAAGATCTTTAATTTTATCTGGAAAAACACAAGGGTTGTTGCTTAATATGTGTTTTTTTAGATCAAATACATGAAATGTAATTGTTTTTATTTGTAGCAGAGCTATGTGGAGCTGATCTTCTCACTCTCTGTTTGCTCTTCTACCCATTTGTTAATGAGCTGTCTTGACTTGTCAGATGCTCCAATAAAGTTCAAAGCCTGAAGTTCAGCGTGGTACAGCTTCAGAGTGGAGTCCAAATACTCCTGCAGCACAAAAGAAAGACGGTTTCTCAAAACACACAGAGAATCAAAATATCTCAATACTGAAGGCAGAATGGACTCACAGGTAAGAAGTTAAAGGTTTCCTCTCCATAGAGACGGTTGGCAAGTTTGAGGATGTAGGAGGCTGATGGACTGTTGATAGTTGAGGTGAGGGTCTCAAAATGAGAGTGAACATCAGAAACAGAACTAAAGGACAAAACCTGCAAAAAGAAGAAAAGTAATTAGATTAAAAAAAAAGTAAAAAAACTGAAACTGAAACTAGACTCAAATTATTGGCACCAGTGCTAACGTATTTATCGCTTATACCTTTGCCATTTCTTCAGATGTCTCTCCTCGGGCTCCCAAATAAACCATGCTGAGCGCTGCGCTAATGCTTAGTGGAGAAAAGAACATGTTTTCCTCAGCGTTTCTTGCGCTCAGAGCCCGATAGAGATCCAGAGCGAAGAGACTGTTAGCACGAGAGAGATCCTCCATGTCTGATGACACTGCGAAAAATACTAAAACAACAATTGTGAGTATAATACTCTATGCAACCATCTTTCAAAAGTATTAAGTGTAGTATTTTACTTTTATTAACGATGTCTTTCGGCGTAATTCAGTTCTCTTCGTTGGTTCAACAGCTTCACTGCATTCGTTTGTAAAGTGTTGTAGTAGGCTGCGTGTTGAAAATATTTCTGGACGTTCTAAAATCAGCTGCACTGATTTAAAGGTGTTGTTGCTTTATTTCGGGGTGGGTGTTGACTAGAAGGGGCTCTGCCCCGTGTTGTAATATGGCAGGCCGTTTTAGCTTAAAACGTTCCCATCGTTACTCGTCATAATAGAGTGTTTTCACGTTACGTCATCAATCCGGAAGTCGGCGATTGCGGCGGCATTGAGTGTAAACAATGCCAATGAACCGAACGGAACTCGTGAATGGGCTTGGCGAAAAAACGAAAAGATCTCACTATGTCAGGATAAAAAATAGAAGGAAGAACTGTCGGGTCATCAGTCCGCGATAAAGGAGGCATATGGTATAGATGTTTACCACCTATTACAGGGCTAGACAATATGAACTGCCCTGTGGCCCGTGCACGTCGTACACTGCATTCATGTTCCAAAATGTCACTTGCGTGGAAATATTATGTTTTTATTATATTTAGTCTGCAAAAAGCCGTTAACAGCTGAAGACGGACATAAAGAGGAGAAAATACTGTAGCAGGCAAATCAATCTCACTGTTCACGATGCACGAAATATTGGAAGAAACTCCTAAATAATGAATTAGGGGTAAGAGTTTATATGATTGTGTCTCTGAGGGGAACTGTCTGTTTTCAAAAAAAGTTTACATGGAGTTTTCTTTTCATCTAGCATCTGCATAACGCATTATAAAGCATAGTGCGTCTTTGTGTACAGCAGTAACCAAAAAAACACTATGGCTGCTTAACATTAAGCCATGTATTAACTTTAGTTTGTCAAAATAAAACAACCTCTCCTGCCTACTTTTCTATATGATTTAGCAGCTCCCACACATTTTCCGTGGTTTAGTCAGCAGAACAACGTCTTCAGTTGTACACTAACCGTGTAATCAATGCTTCTGTTTATATATGAGTATCGCCGCAATGGCCATGTATCTGGGTAACTTACCAGAATATGACGTCGGTGCAAACCCTCTATTGGATTTTTACCAGTAAGAATTAAATCACGGAGCTCTACAATTCAGTTCTTACTACTGCCAATGCATATTAGAGAGCTTTCCAGTACTTACTAGTAACTTTTATGATTAAAGAGCTCTTTCTTAAGTCTTTACTGTGCTGTAAATTATATTATTTTACAAAACGCAACATACAACAATGAGATGTCAGTCATCTTGTGTAATATAAATTGATTTTATTCATTATAATACTGAGTTTAATTTAACTTGATGTTAAAATATGTTCCCTAATCTCAGTACTGTTTGTTTAAGGGCAGGTTATGGAATCAGTCACGGCATCTTAGTGAAATGCGAGGCAGTGGTCTGAGGTTCATAGATCCCCCGGCGAACAGCAGCCCATCACCGTGCAGACACACTCGTACCAGAATTAGCACTCAGGGAAAAGTGATTACAGCGAATGGTTAAATACACTTAAATTAAAATGCTACTTTTAAATGTTTCATGTTTTATTTCAAAAATGCTTGGTAAATGAGTTTAAATGTATGTAATATTGACTATTCTGTATTCACCCAAATAAATTCGATTTTTCTTATATTTTTGTCCATGGGTGTACTTGCTTAATAATAAATGTTAAGCTTTTGATTATTGCCGTTGCCTCTATAATTCTGTGTGTGATTTTTAATTTCTAGCCTATTTTAAGGCAGCAATATAATAATTTTTAAACAATAGTTGGCCTAAATAAATCAAACAAGTATGTTGGCTAAAAACATTTAACCCAAACAGCTGGTTCAAAATAACCCAGCATGTGTTCTGTCCAATATTTACCCATGGCTGGGTTGCCAAATAACCCAAGTTGGGTTGTTTTTAACCCAGCATGTTTTAGAGTGTAGTAAGAATTACAATTTGAAAGGTTAGCTCTCTAAGTAAAATTTTACTGGAAAGAATTCCAATTAGAGACCTCTCTCATTTAATTCCTACTAGTAAAAAATGCAATTACAGAGTTCTATGATTTTTTTTTTTTTTTTTTTACATTAGCCAAACTCTCTAAAACGCCTCAGTGGTTGTAGAAGCATTCTACAGAGATACACATCCTGTCTTAAAAACCACACTTGCAAGGTCTATGCATCAAACAAGAAACAGATACATAAAAGAACAGATAGGACCTCTACAAGAAAAAAACCCTGTCGCACCATGTAAAGCTTCACAAACAAAAATAAATACATAACTAAAATACAAACTAAAAAATCATAATAACATAAAGACATACAGAGCAAAACCTCATGCATCATGGTACTACCAAAACAATTATCATAATACTGTATTTCAAAAATCTGTTACTTTTCTTGTTTTTTTTTAAATGTTTTTTTAATGCATCAATTTAAATTAAAAAATGTGGAAAAGACAGTGAATTTCACCATTTTTGCTTATGAATAAAATAATAATTAACTGACATAGTTTTACCTTTATAGTAACAAATAATATCTGAAAGGAACCGGAAGAATTAATGTGCTTATCTATATAATGATATAAATCATTTCAAATGTTTAGATTTTTTTTACACATTGAAAAGTAATGTCAGCCTGACTCTGCTGAATTCTGATTTACTGTGTTGTCCTAGCTAGTGAATTTGCAAGAGAATTCTTGTGCTAGTCAATAAAAGCATTATCAAAAATGTGTTGCATTGTATGCCATCATTTTCCAGCTAAATTTCAACTCTAAATTAGTGTTTTCATCTCAATCCAAATTCAAATCTTTATCTTTGTGTTGTGGTGCTCTTAAAAAACACAGAAAAATAATACAAAATGTGAATTATCTAAATACTAGTATTTATTGTTTATTTTGGTGTTAGACACAAACATCACATATTTAAGATGGGCCTCTGAATCTGCCGAAGAAGAGGATGCTGTTGGTGGGATTATGCCTAATGAAGAACAAGAAGGGGTGATCTGCCATGAAGTGCTCCTCTCGTAACATACAGAACGCTACAATGCCTGCCGTAGCGGCTGCTGCCTCTGTGCCTTCTTCATTTACATCCACAAAGGCCTTGTGGGCCACTGCTGAAAGGAAAAGGCCACCCTGACTGCTCATGCCTGTCAGATCAGCCTTTGGACCCTGAAACACAGAGGTCATTCCCATCCCCATCAATATTTCAGCTAAGGAGCTCTCAACCTCCAGCTTGAACTTTGGCAAGTGGACTATGATCTCTGTATGGATGTCCATATTGTTTCTGTTGGTCCATTCATGCAGCTTATCAAGGGTCAGCTCGCTCTCCAGCTGTCAAACACACAAGCGCAAATTTTTTAAATCTCTGAATATGTACACAACAACATCGTCAAGTCAAGCAGATCTATACAAAAACGTTTTGCTGACCTTCAGAAGAGGGTCAGAGCCGTCCTGTCTTTCCTCAGGAAGAAGGATCAGCATGCTGAGCTCTTCCTTTATGTATGGCAACTCCAGCACTTGCAAGCGGTGGTCATAGACATAGTTGAAGGGGAACTTTTTCTTCTGGTACATCATTTGCACTGGCCGGTGCTCATTCTGATGGAAGACAGATGCACATACTGATGAAAAATGAACACAAAAAGCACATACATCTGCAATTGTACTATATTTTGCAAACAGACCTGGTTTATTTTAAATGGCATTTCTTTAGTGTCTTGAGCATTAAATTTCTGTAGCCAGTCCCCTTTGAAGTAGATGGCATTAACCAGAGCTAGTCGGGTCATTCCGGTCACCATTCCCGGCTTGATAAGATCTTTGATTTTATCTAAAAAGCACAAGTTTGCATTTTATCAACAGGTCCAAATTGATTCTTTAATCTGAAATAGGACTGTATATAGAACTGATCTTCTCACTCTCTGTCTGCTCTTCCACCCATAAATTAATGAGTTGTCGTGACTCTTCAGATGCTCCAATGAAGTCCACAGCCTGAAGGTCAGCATGGTACAGCTTTAGAGTGGAGTCCAAATACTCCTGCAGGACAAAAAAACAACAATCAACAAAAAAAAGTCCACAAGATGGTGGAAAAAAGAACATAAATCTAAGGCCTAGCTTTGAAATGTCCTATGTTTGAAGGCAGAATGAACACACAGGTAAGAAGCTGAAGGTTTTCTCTCCATAGAGGCGGTTGGCCAGTCTGAGGATGTACGAAGCTGATGGACTGTTGATTGCTGAGGTGAGGCTCTCAAATTGAGAGTGAACATCAGAGACAGAACTGAAGGACAAAACCTGCAAGAAAAAGAGAAATTCGCATATAAATGCCTATGGTATGTTTTACAGAATAGAGGTTGTTCACCGAAGAGCCTGTTCTGAGTACATTTTTTTATCTAATTGTTTTTGGAGTTTGAAGTCTGTTGTCAAGCCAAGCCATTTACATTCATTATCTAGATGAGTCTGTACCTAAAAACAAATGATGGCAGCAACATCAGGACAGACACAAATTAGCTGTGTGGCTAAAATCTGGAATATCTTCTAGCTCTATTTCAGCTGTGTTTTCTTTCAGATCTGGATGCAATATTCTGTCTGTAGCTCCTTCTAAAAGTGTGCGAGAGAGGTATGTGCAGCTGTGTGCATGTGTTTACATTTGTTTACACTACTACCTCTCCCTGTCTCCATTGAGTCAGTAGCTCACTGGTTGTATCAAAGCTTGCATGTGCTTTTAGACTAATGAAATGTTCTGCTGTGTCTAGTTCATCAATACATGTCAAATGCTTTGCATTTGGTTTCAGTCTAAGCATGTAAATATACTTTCTTAGAGACTGATGATGTACGCTAGAAGTCTAGAATATTTCACTTCTGTGCTGTTGCAACTTGAAACACTTTTATTACTTCTATATGCAGTTAATATGTAACAGCAGTGGCTATACCTACCCAGTACTAATAGCTTTGCAGTCAGAGTCAAGCCATAAATAACTGCATAATTCATTTTTAGTTACATCTATATATTCTCAAAACCTTTTTTTTTTTTTTAAAAAAAATAAAAGCATTCTCATTCAAATTTTCAAAGAATTCTAAGATCCTGTGAGAATTAAAGTTTTGTTTTGTTTTTCATCAGATCTACCTTATACTGGGCAACAAACTGTGCTATTGTCTGAATTTGATAAATGCATCTTTGTGCTAAGCTCACACAGAGTCACACTATGAGCAAATATTTACCCTTTTGACATATGGGCCTCACCCCGTTTTTTTCTGTCAAACAGGGTTATGTTTTCTCCTTCTTGTTTTGGGTTGTGGTTTTGTTTTCGACCAGAATTTCCCAATCACGGATTGTACTGTGCAGAATGTAACCTATCTGTAGATTCACAACTGACAATAAAAAAAACCTCCCTCTCACAGACCTTCGCTTGTTCTCGACATGCTTACACTTCATACCTTTGCCATTTCTGTGGCAGTATCTCCTCGGGCTCCCAAATAGACCATGCTGAGGGCTGCGCTGATGCTCAGTGGGGAAAAGAACATGTTTCCCTCAGCGTTTTTCGCGCTCAGAGCCCGATAGAGATCCAGAGCGAAGAGACTGTTAGCACGAGAGAGATCCTCCATGTCTGATGACACTACGAAAAAAAGAGTCC
Source organism: Labeo catla (assembly GCA_012976165.1). Lineage (NCBI taxonomy): Eukaryota > Metazoa > Chordata > Actinopteri > Cypriniformes > Cyprinidae > Labeo > Labeo catla. Next base: position 1,389,576 of record VONZ01000031.1, on the reverse strand, counting down.
CATAATTTATCCACCCATCGTTAAAAATCATATAGCTCATTATTTTGACAAAAAACAGCAAAGGGTACTCAGCAGATCTACAGAGCATAAAAAACTGATATGGTTTATGAATGTCTCGCGTTAGTAAACAAAAATAACTTTAGACTGCTGTCCATTCTAATAATATAATATCCTTTTGTTTTAACATGTTTAATAATACGCCTAACAGCTTAAATATCTTTCTTGCGCGCAGAGGTTTGATTACACGTCAGAGAACAGCTGTCAAAAGCGGAAGTCGAAAATACATACATTAGCGTTTATTCCAATGGGAAACGACACTCCAGTTCCGAGCATCTGTTTTTGAGTATTGTATGTGTACTGATTAAGTATTACCCTACCTTTTTAAAAAGATGCTTGTCCCAAACGTACGTCTGTGTGAAAGAGAAACCTGCCCTAGAGTCATGCGATATAAATGGACCAGCAACGCCCATAAAGCGCAGAACAAGCTAGACGGGCAAACTGCAGAAGTTAGACATATCACAGGTGAGTCAGTCTCACACTCCCCCACCCATTTATTACCTTTTCATGTGCTCCCCTTATTTTACTGAATAATGTGCAACTTTTTAAGCAGCCAAGTTAAAAAATGAGTTAAATATTTGTTGGAATGTTTGAGTGTGTTTTCATGGAGAGACCGAGAGAGAGAGTGGACAATAGGAAATACACTTGTTTTGTCAGCAACACACGGCAAATGCATTCAATGAATGTGACAGCTCTGGACTAATCAGTTGGACTTTGTGCATAAAGGGTGAGTCACTGTTGGATCAGAGGTTCTGCGCAATAAAACCTTGTCAAAGGCCTTTCACAATAGGGGCTTTGTTTGTGGAGGAAGTGTTTTTCTGAAATGCTTCTTCAGTTCAGTGTTTAAATGTGCCAAAATGGTTATTTCTTTATTGATATATTATGCATATACAGATTTCTTCAGTTTACCTGAGGCTGCTACCTTAAGAGATAACACCAGTCAATTGTTTCAGGACTTAAAATTGGTATGATAAGGAAGTATACATTTATAATTATATAATTATAAATTTGGCTACCTCACTATCAATGTCAGTATCATATAATTGCACAGTAAGTAGTACAGATTACAGATTGAGAAAATTGGACACTGTTCTGATAACTTAAAGTTGGCCCTACACACACACAAAACATTTCTTATTATTATCAATGTTGAAAACAGTTATGCTGCTTAATATTTTCTATAATATTTCATCCTGATACTTTGTAAAATAGAAAGGTAAAAAAAACTCGAAATTTTGCTAAATAAAGTCAGTTCATTTGCAAGAAAAAGTCTCAATTTTGAGATATAAACTCGCAATTGCACCATTTTAGGGAATCTAAAAATAGACACACCATGATTATACAGTAATATTTTTTTTAGACGCACAACTTAGGAGCACATTTTAAGAGCCCCTGCATAATGACATTTGTGAGCCACTAGATGGCAGAATTACTCATGTTTTGTAGCATGCAAGTGCATGTACTGAAAAGGCATTTAAAAAATGCTGTTCAAAACATTTTCTCCTTTCATTTTGAATTTAAGTCTCATAGGAACTTGTTTGTACTGCAGTTTATTGCATAAGCACATATTTAATAAAACAGTATGTCCATAACATTTGAAATGGCAGTTTTTGGTTCTATATGCAGGATACTGTGTAGATATATTATGAACACACAGACAGACAATCACTCACAAACATATATACACACACACACATTCAAACACACAGCATTGCTGCTCTTAAATTACACACATACAGCAGCACAGATTGAGGTTTAAATAAAACTCTTCATGTCAGCACCATGGTTTGCTGTTTCCACACCTCACAGTCAATGCATACTTCTACCAGTGTGTGTGTGTTTAGTGTTAATTAGCTCTAGTAGGTCCCCAGAAGTTTGCTAAATTTGACAACCTCCCTTTGGGGACATATGGGGACATCCCCAATTCAGAAATTGATTGATAAATATAGCAAATACTGCGTTTGACTAATAATGCAAAATGCAGATGTTTTCTGTTAGAGTTAGGGTTTGGAAAATGATTCATGTGTAACAACTAGCTTCATATAAAGCAATAGGTATCTATGCTATGTCCTCATTTAGATACCTAACTAAATGTGTAAGTATGTGTATCTAAGAGGACCGAGAAGTGCTCTGTGGAAGTAAGGGAGAATGGTTGGCTATGAACATACTGTGTGTAACATTGCTCTGTGGCTGACAGACAGGCGGGCACACACGCAGCTTCCAAGGCATACCAAACATCTGCAAATGTCCTGAAACACTTACCCTACCAACACACAGAGGTACACAGAGAGACACATGCACTTTCCTTGACCTCATTCCCAAAACAACCAAAGAAGTGATGTTCCATGCTTGATGAATATGTAAATATAAATAAAACAACAACAACATTAATTATAATAGTAATTATTATAGATTAAACATATTAAAAGTAGACTTGCGACTCTTTTAAATGTTTTACATGCTCATACGAGTTTATGAAAAGACAAGAGCAGCTGCAGTTTGGCTTTGATCCTGCTATTTTCAATGAGAACACAATCCATCATATATACAGCACAAGTGCCAGCCCATAGCATAGCTAACCTATTTTTCAGCACAATAATGGAATCTTTATAGCTTTAACTATAGGGACAGAGTGAGAAGAGATCATCACCTGTTGAACTGTCTCAAATTTGACCTGGTTCCTCTGTCTGGTGCTCTTTCTCACTAGATTTGCCATTCTCAAGGGACTAGTAGATGAATTGTTGTTTATCTGTAGATGTGGATTTGCCATTTTGCCTACATTTGACCTCTACCTCGAACAGCATTATTGCACTGTTGCAAAAATAGTGCACATTTAAGTCTTAAAGACTTAGTCCATGGGGTGGTTTCTCATTGACGGCTCAATCACAGCTGAAGGCTATAAATACTGCGAGTGACAAGACAAAGGTTTATTAGACTTCAAAAGTCAGAGAGCGGGTGCTTCAGACTGAATTATTGGCATCTGTATTATAGGAAAATATTTCTTCCATTAAACATTTCAATGAATACTTAAAGCAATTGTAAAAAAAAATGTCTGTATGTATGTATGCTTTATGGCAACAATACGTGTACAGCTATTTACTGTAATAACAACAGAGAAATAGTTATGACAGTGAGTTTCATTTACTTAACTGTGCAAGCCCATTTCTGCCACTTAATAAAAAATAAAAAAAGCAACTTTTTTCTTACAGTTGTGTGATACAAACTATTATTACAAAATATTAACTCGCAATTGTGAGTTATAAAGTCAGAATTGCGAGTAATAATGTCAGAATTGTGAGATATAAACTCGCAACTGCAAGAAATTAAGTCAGAATCGCAATTCTGTCGCAACTCTTGTGAGTTTTTTATCTCGCAATTCTGCCTTTTTTTCCTCAGAATTGTGAGATACAAAGTTATTGCGAGTTCTAAAGTCCAATTTTGAAGGAAAAAAGACTGATATGATCTCAGAATATATAGATATAAACTTGCAATTCTGAGAAAAAAGGTCAGAATTGCAAGTTTGTATCATGGAATTCCAAGACAAAAAGTCAGAATTGTGAGATTTTGCAATTACCTTTTTTATTTTTTATTCAGTGGCGGAAACAGGCTTCCATACTTAACTGTAGAGGGCTCCAAAATTGCAAAAATGCACAAACCTACATACAGTTGCTTTAAAGATGTGTATTAATTCACCTAACTTACCAAACCTAAAGGGTTAGTTCACCCAAAAATGAAAATTCTGTCATTACTCACCCTCACGTCGGTGCACTTTTTGTGTGCAAGGAAAACCAAAATAAAGACTTTATTCACGCATCCATGGTACTGTGCATTTAAGGCTGACATGCAATAGAAGAAATTGTTGAATAACGTCGTTATTTGCTGTTGTTGTTGTTTTTTGCGGACAACAAGTATTCTCGTAGATTCATAAAATAACGGGTGAACCACTGATGTCACATGGACTGTTTTATTGATATCTTTACTACCTTTCTGGGCCTTGAATGTATGTTGCATGCTGTCTATATAGGGTCGGAAAGCTCTTGGACTTAATCAATTTGTGTTCTGAAGATGAACAAAGGTCTTACAGGTTTGAAATGACATGGTGAGTAATTAATGGCAGAATTTTCATTTTTGGTTGAACTATCCCTTTAAGTTGACCTCCGGTCAGTAAATTCCTCCCCAACCATCACATGTTTTTAAATATGTTTTATAGTAGATACTGAATTTCTTTCTTTTTGTTCTTTGGTTGGTTTGTTGGCATTTACAGTTGTGAAATTCTCCTTACTCTCCACACAAACACATACATATACACTGGAAAGGGAAACACATGGCACTGAAATTCCACACCCTCCACAATAACATGTTTAACCCCCTTCCCACTCCCTGCGCTTCTCTTATCCCCTACATCCCTCCACCCCCACCTCACATTTACACTTGACTCGTCTCTGACTTTGCTGATCCATTCCCACATCCCACAGACTCTCTCTCCTTGCTTATTTGACCGTTTGCCACTTACACAGTGTGTACTATGTGGACAGGACACTATGTCTGAGGCTGATCGCAGATTTATGGCTAAACATCCTTGATACAGATTGTGTTATTACAAGCAAAGGAAGAGAAAAGAGAAAACCTCCGGAGCGACTTGACGACCTTTCTAATAAAATGTAAGTGGAAACCAAAAGATGAATCACAGTATGATATTATACTAGTAAGATGTACTGCAATCATATATGCTTTTACTGAATGTAACAGCTGCTGTGGTGTTGCATTAACAAGCCTGTACATGCAAACACATGTATAGCATGCCTAATGAATAATATGCTTAAACTTGATCAAAATGCATGTGTGTTGGTAAATGTTCATGTTGAATTTATTGGTATAAGTGGAAAGAGCATTGCGGGATGTGTAATTTTACACTGTACTGCTATGACCATTTGGCAGCTGCAAAAGTGATGGTGTTGATATAAGATCAGAGATTAATCGTTCCTTGCTGTGTCAATGTAAAATGGCTCTGCAAGCTTTAGTCACTGTATTTATTTTCATTTTACAACAGACTTGTCATCATTCATCAAGACATAGATTTAAACCCTCATAAAATATCCTTTCTTTGGGCAGAGTTTTAAGGCAATCTGGTTTAGCTTCAAAACTCAAATATTTCCCCTACCATATGTTAAAGTAAAAACTGTCAGTCAAAAATAATTAAGAAGAAGTGACGTCAAAGAAGCTATGTTCCAAGAAACACGCTGCCAAAATCTCTTGGCTAGGGGGCTAACGTAATGATATATTCTCTTAGGGCCCTATCAAAGGAACATCCTAACCCCAGAATCAATTATATAATCTGTTTAGTTACCAAGTTGCTTTTTTCTTTTCTTTTCTTTTTTTTTTTACTGTTTAGAGAGACTAGGGCGGATACAAAGATTGGTGTGAGATTGGTCTCAGAATAGTTACCAAAACAGTGTTCTTCCAAGACGCTTGCACTTTTACTTATTTACAGCTAGAGGGCCAAAGGTTCGATCAGGGGCAGGGTTGCCAGGTTTTCACAACAACACCCGCCTAATTACAACTCAAACCTAGCCCGGTCGCGTTTCAGTGGGGTTCCCCTAGTAAAATTCACGTTCCAGTGGATACATATCATGTTAAACCCACTGACATGAAAAGCAACCCACCGCAACAGTTTTACAGTAGCTCAATTCCACGGGAAAAATGTGGACTTGGCCACACTGAACAGGGGTTCTTAACTCTGGCCTTCGAGGTCCACTTTCCTGCAGAGTTTAGCTCCAATCATAATCAGCATTCATTCTTTAGCTCAATCTAATTTTCACAATAACACATTAGTTTGAATGTCTGTTGAGGAACTCTGTTGTATCTTTGTTGTACTGTCCTTTCATATGTTAAGAGTGATTTCTGATGGCTGCGCTGTTTAGTGCATTTGTTGGCTGCTTCTTACAAGGTGTTGTTAAAAAAAAATCTTCTGTGTTTACAACCCTGTTTCAGTGTCTTTTAATATAAAAGTCTGTACTCACTCATAAAAACAGTCTCTTGTTGCCATTTAATGGCGGAATAATGTAACTAAACACAGACTGCTTCTCAATACCAACTACTATTATTAAATACTACAATGATTTATATAAAATATTATTTAATAAAAAATATTTAGTAAACACCAACATCCATCATAAAAGTTACTAAGCAATTCAGTCAAAAGTATAAAGGCAATGCTCTGATATACAGCATTAAAGTTATATAAAATATAAAGTTATGAGATCCTGAGCCAAAACTGTTTGCTCTGGAACAAATAATAGATTAATGAGACCAAAGACCGCCTGTTAGATTTACCCAAAATTGTATTATATCTCATAGTTAACCATTATAGAGCCAGCAGCAAATTCCAAAAGATCTGGCAGAGGTAAGGCTGCTCTCTGCGGGTTCATGAGTGCTGAACGGCCACTGATGCCCTGTAGCTCACGTCTCCGGAAATGATAAAGCAAAGTTTCAAACAGGCATTATCTTTATTAACAAGCTGTATATTTTAATTCTAAACAACTACATTCTGTGGCAGCTACATTATAGTGAACTAGGGCATCCGCCCTGACACTCGCTGTGAGAAATGCTGTAAGCGGAATGATACAAATGGTAAAACGGTTCCCGTTTGGGTGTATATCACATTGTCACAAACCCACTCCTGAATGTCAGTCTGTCTACCACCAGAGGTCGCTTTGACATTCACATCTCACTGACTGTTACACCACACCCCGGACTACATTCCCCATCAGCCATTGTGGCCATCACCTGTAACCAATCAGAGACCCTATTTAAACCCCAGACTTCCTGTCAGTTGTGCCCAGTATTGGTTTGCGTCTAGCACTTATTCGTGTGTTAGCAATTGTACAGAGCCCTAAGTCAGTTTGCTTCCTAGTCTGTCTAGCCTTGTATTGTTCCTTGTCATCCGAGCCTTGAACCTTCGCATTGTTATATCGTCTTGTCTGTCTCGCTGCCTGCCTTTTGTAACTCTCGCCTGTCTGGATTACGCTATTTCCTCGCCCATCGGATAACGTTCGCCGTGGATCGACCCTTGCCTGTGTTACGGACTACTCTTTGTCTTGCTGTCTATGCACCTGTTTGCCACTGTCTGACCCTGCCTGCCTTGACCATGTCTTTGTCGATGTCCTCTAATAAAAGTTTGCAGTTGGATCCGCCTGCTTCACGCTTCATTGCTCACTCTGTAACACACATGCTTGAAAAGACCTCTCAGCCAAACAAACTTGAGAATCAGAAAGAACTTATGTATATTTATATTATAAATGCTGGCACTGATAATACTGCTACAAACGTATTCTGTTTGGTAACTGAGAGTATCTCAGGATGTGCTGACAGAGAGTCAAAGAGTTTGCCTTTCATCACTGTAGCATAAGCCATTCAAAGCCTTTTAATTGAGACTCTGTAACACAGCACCAGAGAATACGACAGCAAGGCCACAATTACGGTACATAGTCACGCAACCATTGCACCATGCCGGAAAAAATGGCAACGACACTGTCCGCTATTATGGTGAATGGAAAAAAAAGTTGAAAAACACCCCACTTTACCCTGCAAGTCACAAATGTTTAATGGGATTTGTTCACGTCTATATCAAAATAATAGTGTTTGGCATTATTGAAAAAGGCCTAAAGTGAACCTAAAATATCAAACTAATAGAGAAGAACCAACATTCTTATGTCATTCTAGGGGATAATGCTTCGCCACAGGCGCCAGAGCTGATTGAGGCTTGTGTCTGGTTTGAAAATAGAGCGTTGTTCTTGTTGCTGGGGTGTCCCAGCCCCAGGGGGATCACTTCACTCTAGGACTTACTGTTACCCCAGGGCATGCAGATGGATCAACGTGCTATGAGCAGAATGGCATCTCAACTGATCCTTTGGAAAGAGAACAACACGCTTAGTTCTTATCAGAGTATGCTGAGGTAGAGCTGATGTCTAAATGCAGCCTAGATCATTGGTGACAGATTTGGTGCACAAATTGTAAGATGATTTATGTGAAATGACAAAAGCTTTTGTATTACAAATGACATATTTTTTTTATTACTATCATGTTGCATTCTGTATCTTTTTGAATCCCAGTGCTTTTTTTTAGTACCTTCATTACTCATCCATCTTTCACAGTCACATTGTAGAAGTCCATACCTTTAAACAAGACATAATAATTATTTTCTCTGTGTATAAAGAAGAGTCTTTCAAAATGAGAGTCACCACCTGGCCTGAGTGTTTAAAGTTAAAAGCACAAAATGACCATCTGACCCCCATAAAGCTGCTTATAGCTGCTAACCTCAACCATTACCCACCCCAGACATCAGCACTGACCTTCACCTGCTCACTGACCCAACACTACGCTTGGACTCATACTCATACCATGCACTTATCCAGCAAAAAACAAAAGAATTACCTTAATATCTAAAGAGAGATGTTACAGACTAGATGGATATAGACTATTAGATGTGGATTATTATCCATGCTCCTGGAAGTGACATTAAAATAATGGTAAGAACCAATAAACTTGTCACATTCAAAAAACTATGTCAGTGTTTTCTGTCAGTCTGTGCATTAAGCCTGGCTCACACTACAGGAGTTTTATTTATTTATTTATTTATTTTTTTAGGATTTTTAAAATCCTAACCGATTATGAAATCTCCCTGGTGAAAAAAACAGCATATGCTGGTAGGTATGTTTTGATGCTGGTTTATGCTGGTCCTTTGCTGGTTTTTGCTGGTCCTTTGCTGGTTTATGCTGGTCATGTTGCTGGTCAAGGACCAGCATCAACCAGCAAAGGACCAGCATAAACCAGCACCAAAACATACCTAACCAGCATTCTAGCATCGAAACATGCCTACCAGCATATGCTGTTTTTTTTTCACCAGGGCTGGTTGCAGCGCACAATCTTTGCAGATTATCTTCCCTGAAATCTTAAACATGCACACCCTACAAGATTTGAAAATTGTGGCCAGATCGCGAATCGTAAATATTCAACATGGATTATCACCTGAAACGAAACAATATCCAATCAAAAAGCGAAATGACAGAAGACAGAGGCATAACAAACGCAGTCATGGCGCAGCAAAAAAGGTGACGTTACTGTGCTTTTCTTTGTTGTTCTGCAGGGAATACGAGACAAAATGGTTATCAATATTTTCTACAATAAAATCACAGACATTTTGCCAAAATAGTTTTACAAAAGGGAAATGCCACAATAAATGTACCACTGTTTCAGGGCAATTGACATAAAAGGAGCAACTAGATCAATATCAGATTTAAACTTTACCAAATAACATTTTGCTGGGTAACGTTAAATCCTGTGCATAATTTTGATTGATACTTCCTTAACCTTGTTTGTAATTACATAAAGTACTGATTAGGTATTAACCAAACCTTTTCCAAACAATATTGTCTGTCAGTTGATTCCAATATGAATAAACATAAGGCAACGAAACTGTCTCGTTGAAATAAATCTCTTATAGAACTGTTGTGTGATGTTTTCTTCTCAAGTCTCCAGAGATTTTGCGAGATTTCCCATGTTCACAGTCGGGACTCTCGTTGAAAATCTGTTGGTGTGTGGTGTGCTGTCTTTGTCACATCGCAGCACACCACACGCTATAGCAGCAAAACGGTTAAATCTAGGATTTTTGGTGCTTATGTTTGTGGCCTCTCACATTTTGAAGATCTTCTAAGATTTGTAAAATCTTTTAGTGTGTGAACCCAGCCTTAAATCGTCTGCGTGAATAGTTTAAACCTTATATTTTTGTTGGTGTAGCAACATAGACAAAGTCATGGCAATATTGTGTCTAAAAGGTAAGTTTCTCGTCATTAACCTGATGTTTGCTGAAGTGTTGTATCCAGTTTATTTTTAACATAAGAGGTTTGAAGCTTGAATGACATAGCTTTCGGTGTCATCCGCTGTTATGCTGCCTGATATTGCAAACTGGTATTTGTAATCACTATTATCATTATAATTTATAATATACACTATGATTTGTTCTTCTGGTCATTCATATAATTTACCTACTTAAGCCTATGAGCGAGACTTCCGGTTCGTTAGCCAACGTGCAGTAAACGGTAAAACTGTTTGCACTACAAACCAGTGTGTTTATAATTAAGATAATACATCAAAATACGTGGTAAGACACACCAATTTGCAATATCAAGCAGCAAAACAAGCTTTTTTTGTACAAAAAAATAGCTGGAAATGGGTGAAACCGGATACCAGACCCATGAAATGTACAAATGCCCACTCTTACGTGAAAAATAGGGTGGATAGTTGGAAATCTCACACATTCACAGAACTTCAGGGTGAAAATGCTTGCGTATCAGCCTTTCTGGATTAGCTGGACCATAAAGGCTTTGAGGCCTGTTGATTTTTCACACAGAGTGATTGATTGATCTTTAATCTTTCCTCTATTTTCAGCTCATAAGACAATACCAAGTTTACTGCAGACAAGAAGAGGACGTGTTCCAAGTCTTATAAAACAGCTGCTGCCCATCCATGTCCTGCATTTCTTAATAACAGAACCATGGAGGGAGAGGAAGCACGGGTCAGGGCGCTTGGCATGGGTCGACTTGCATTTTTTGGCCACCTTGAACGAGTAGAAAGAATGCGCTGCTACTGGGAGCTCAAACATGTCCAGCCGAAGACTCTGGAGCAGGTTAGTCTCTGACACATAAGATGTTAGACACAAATGATTATCCACATTGCCTTTTGGTGGTTAATTTGAATGAAGCCGATATTTTGGTCTGTTGAAAACCAAGCCTTTGTTGTACGTATGTATACACTACTGTTCAAAAGGTTGGGGTCAGAAAGATTTTTTATTATGAAATAAATACATACTTTTATTCAGCAAGACATTAAAATGCTGTTCTTTTGAGCTTTTTATTAATCAAAGAATCTTGATAAAATGTATTACTGTTTCCATAAACATATTACATTGCACAAAGTCAGCATATTAGAATGATTTCTGAAGCATCATGTTACACTGAAGACTGGAGAAATAGCTGCTGAAAATTCAGCTTCACTGTCACAGGAATAAATGACATTTTAAACTTATTCAAATACAAAATGGTTATTTTCATGTATTTTTGATTAAATAGATGCAGCCCTGAAGAGACTTCTTTCAAAAATATTAGAAATCTACCAACCCTAAAAGTTTAAACAGTAGTGTATGCGGTAGAGTAAAAGAGATCAGTTTTTTGTATATTATTTTAAGCTAGTTGTGTTGTACTGTTTTACATATGCCCACAGAGGGCACTGTATTACCATGAATCGCTCCCATTATAACTGTGAAGAAACTTCCTATTTGTTTTTGCAAATTGAGGTCATTATTGTCTGTGATATTTGACAGCATACCATAGTTAATTTAAAAATAACTTGAAAACAAGTTTAACTTTCTGTTGAAATGTTTATACTTTCTTCACTTACAACCTATGCCATACTTCTGGTTATTTTTATAGAGATTGCACATGCACACTTTAACACACAGTCCAACATACACATACCAGCACACCCAAAAACGTTTATCAACTTCAAAAAAGAAGCAAGGTCATGTATACCATAAACATGCTGTGGCACTGTGTATGTTTACTGAATGTCCAGGAGGGGGCGCCATTTCAAGTAATATTTTATTTTATTGCATTGCTTGCTGACTCAATAGGTTTTACAAAACTAACCTGTTATGATTACACTTATAACATTTCTCATATTATATCAGTAATATTTTAGACAAAGAAAAAAGTTTCGTTTTTTGAGTAAGAATATCTCTTTAAACATCCTTTATGCATATATCTTTTATATTTTTACATATTGTGTATTGTATCTTTTTTTGTGGGTGATTGATGTTCCATTTATTTGATCAGAAATACCGAAATAAGTAATATTACGAAATATTATTGCAATTTAAAATGACAGTTTTCTATTTTAATGTACTTTAAAATGAATTTATTCCTGTGATTCAGAGCTGAATTTTTAGCATCATTACTCCAGTCTTCAGTGTCACACAATCCTTCAGAAATTATTTATGCTGATTTATTATCAGTGTTAAAAGTTAACTACAACTACTTAATATATTTTTTGTAATCTGTGATTCTTTTTTCAGGATTCTTTGATGAGTAAATTGTTAAAAAGAACACTATTTATTTCAAATAGAAATCTTTTAATAATAAATCAGCATATTAAAATGATTTCTAAAGCATATGACACTGATGCTGAAAATTCAGCTTTGCATCACAGGAATAAATTCTATTTTAAAGTACATTCAAATAGAAAACCACTATTTTAAATTGCAATGATATTTCACAATATTACTGTTTTTTTTAAAGTATTTTTTATCAAATAAATGCAGCCTTAATGCGCAGAAAGGGCTTTTTTAAAAAAACATGAAAAATCTTACTGATCCCAAACTTTAGAACTTTATTATATTATTAATTATTATTATATTACTAATATAATAAATGAGTATATTTGTTATATTACTAATATTATTAATAGATATTACTGTTATTATTAAATGGATATCTCCTGCTTATTTTGCTCTGATTTCCATGCATATTTTCTGTGTTTTTTATTTTTTATTTTATTAAAGCGCAGAGAGAATAAATTACTGTGAAATAGTGTTTTAGTAATAATGTTCCTGCTAAAATGTTCAGAATATACAGTGCAACCACAAAATGTCACAAACATCACAAACACAAACTTCTGTTATATAATTATTTTTTATCATAATTATTTAGTCACATTATTATATAATATAAACTCTTTTACATAAATGATGTATTACTGTATATTTTATATTACAGTGTATTGTGACTGTGCCAGATGAACTATAGGGTGCAAAGCAAACTCAGAAAGAAGTAACCCAAGAACTGCAGTCTATTTAAATCAGATCGCTACTGTTACGGTTTTGAATCCACCCCCCAACATATCTCTTATCGCTTTGTGAGTGTGATTACGCAGCCTTGGTGTTTTGAATAGCTGTGACTGTGTGTTTGAATGTCAGTGTGCATGTGCACATATCTCCAGTCTGATTATAGTAGTCACACATGTGGAGAATCTATGACAAGTTGCCATTTCTCTTTAAAATGTAGTCAGTATCAGTGTACCTGAGATATGCTGAGTATGCTGGTCGCATATGGATGTGTCAGATTATACAGACCATGTGCCATTCAGCCCATTGTGTGTGTGTGTGAGTGTAAGTGAGTGAGCACTTTAAGTGCTGTGTCTAACGTTAAAGGATACATCGAGTTCTGCTAACTGCCCTCCGTTTGCCGTGGAGCCAGAGTTCCACCTGTCCACCTCTTGTCTCGCTGACTGACAGATGTTTTGCTCCTTATATGGAAGAGTGGGAGCGTTCTCTCTCCTTTGCTGTGACTGCCCACTTTTCGTTATCTGTAGCTCGCCTCGGCTCATGTCAACAACCGGACTGGCGTTAAAAGAAAGAGAGGTAGACAGTCTGCTAAGGCAAAGTTTAAGAAAGTTAAAAAGAAAAGGCAGCGGTTGTAAGGAGCTGGATAAGCGTGAATGTAGTTGCCATGGAGAACTTTTTGCAGGATAAGGACCTTTGGATTGTGGGAAGTGTGTGTTTGGTTGCATCCATCCTATGGAGACGATTTTGGAATTTATTTACATACAAGAGGAAAAGAGACAGCTCACCAGAAAGTGCATCTATTGACATTCAGGTACAAATTTAAGACTATATTAAATTGGACTTTTTGGGACATTTTTTAAAATTTTAGTTTTGCGTTAATCCACACAATTGTATTTACATGAAAATGTGATTTGAGTGTAAATACATTCAATGTCTTACAGTACATACACTACCAGGAAAAGTTTTTGGACAGCAGATTCTCTTCTGCTCACCAAGTCTGCATTTATTTGATTCAAAGTACAGCAAAAACAGTGCAATTTTGTACTATTTAAAGTAACTGTTTTCTATTTGAATGTATTTTAAAATGTAATTTATTCCTGTGATTAAAGCATCATTACTTCAGTATTCATTGATCCTTCAGAAATCATTTTAATATGCTGATTTGCTGCTCAAGAAATATTTATTATTATTCCAAATATTATTGTCAATATTTAAAACAGTTGAGTCAATTTTTTTCAGGATTCTTTGATTAGAAAGATTTTAAAGATCAGCATTTATCACTTATACACTATACCATTCAAAAGCTGAGTCAATGTATATGTGTGTATATATATATATATAGGGGGAAAGAAATATAAAAATTAATACTTTTATTTAGCAAGGATGCTTTAAATTGATCAAAAGTGACGATAAAGGCATTTATAATGCTACAAAAGTTTTCTATTTCAGATAAATGCTGTTCTTCTGAACTTTCTATTCATCAAAGAAACCTGAAAAAATCAGTTTTCACTGTAATAATAATAAATATTGTTTTGAGCAGCAAATCAGAATATTATAATGATTTCTGAAGGATCATGTGACTGGAGTAATGATGCTAAAAATTCAGCTTTGAAATCACAGGATTAAATGACATTGCAAAATACATTCAAATTGAAAACAATAATTTTAAATAGTAAAAATATTTTTTTCTATTATAATTTAATATATATTATAAGATTTTATATATATATATATATATATATATAATAGTATATTATATTATAAAAATTACTGTTTGTGTTGTACTTTGGGTCAAATAAATGCAGGCTTGTTGAGCAGAAGAGACTAAAAAAAAAAAAAACATTTAAAATCTTAAGCATTATGCATTACAAATCTTAAAGCACTTTTTTTATTCATTTGCATTAAAATGAATAATCCAGAAGTGGTGAAGTTAAATGAAATAGCTGTATATTCATAATATAAAGCCCCAAGGTGGTTCATGATGGCAATTATGAAGTCTTTAAAGAAAATTAAAAATGTATAAGCGTATTACATAATGTTCTGTTGAATGAAAATTAATGAACATAGCTAGACAAAATCTTTTTTTAGATTGGGGTGGTAGTCTGGTTGAAAACACCTGCAATTAATGGCTGAACTTATAGTGAAGCTAAATATAATGATGTGATTGAGGGTTGTGTCCATTTTAAACAGTGTACATTTTGTTTTGGATTATCTGGAAATGGATTATCTAGCATTTTTTTCGCAAAGCAGACAGTTTTGATGGTACTGATTACATTTCACAGGTGATTAAACTGAGTGGTACATAGAACCCATATGTGTAAGTGTATATGTACTTAATATGACAGAATATTTACTTAATTTGATTCATAAATCTTTTTTTTTTCTATGACATGAAAAGTAAATAAGATAGACTTCTTATCGAACAAGTGATGTAATGTGACATAACACAATTAGCACATATTCTGAACATAAAAATCACAGAAAGACTTGTTACTAGAACACTTGACTCATGTTTTTCGGTATATAGCACTGTTAATATCTATTTATAGAAACTTACAGAAAAGACCTGTAAAAAGAGTGATATTGTAATTCACTGTCTTCCTTTCCTCATGATAGTTTTGACACTATTGTAATTTCAATGATCTGCCCTCCTACCCAAGTGGCATTCAGAACAACATGTGGCTCAACCACAAGCACTAGTGTTGCTTATATAGTGCATGAGGTAATTATAACTGTGACTCGTTATTGGTAGTCATAGCTAGGCTAGTCACAATATTTGTTTTACTTCCCATCATGCTCTTGAAAGGGTCCAAAGGAGGTTATGTCTTAGATGTCACAATTTTAAAGGCATAGTTGATGCCAAAAGAAAATTCATCATTTATCATTTACTCAGCCTCAAGTTGTTCCAAACCTACAGACCAATTATTTGTTTGTAAACATCTGGGATGCGTGCGCATCATGTTTCAGAAAACCCGGGAAAGATAGCCTTTATGGCTAGACAATTACATGGATACGGTATAAAATAGTTAGATGTAAAAAGATTCTAGATTATATTGATTAGATGTCATTTTCAAAATGTTCTCCGCATATTACAAGAGCTTATCACCCAGCGATAAGCACTGTTATTCAACGTAATTGACGTTAATTAGTGGGATAGTCTTACAGATCCGAAACAGGGATGTTTTATGGGAGGTTCAAGTAGCAGTCTATGGGGCCATAGAATAAAAGAATAAAAAAAGGTACGTTTGATTTTATATTTCAAAATTTAATTCTCACAATTCCAAGATTATATCTCACAGTTCTAATAAGTAAAAAACAACTTGTCATTCTCTTTTCCCCTCAGCTCAGAATAGGAGTTTATCCCACACTTCTGACTTTTTCCCTCAAAATGGACAAATTCACTATTTTTGAGTTAAATCGAGTTATAAAGTCTGAATTAGTAAAAGTAGAGTAATCAAAGCCGTTTTCATCCAAAGTACGTCAGTTTAAACACCTGCGTTTAGCTTCAAATGACGTCTTTGATGGCAGTATTCTATAAAAATTATTTGCATTCCGATTTTGACATCAAAAGGCACAAAAATATATATTTTTCCTCTTATTCTGTGGATTTTACCCAATTACCTCCACTGGTTACCAGTGTTTTTCTGCAACCATTATGTGCGTGCAGCTGCAAGTGATGTAACTGTGACGTCTACACCAAATTGGAGTTTTTTTCTTCTGTTGAACGCAAAAAATATATTCTGAAAAATCTATACTATGGAAGTCAATGGCATGAATCAAGCCAAGTCACAGCTGTTCCACATGAGTCAAGCCAAGTTACAGCTGTTGTTCCTGAGTCAAGTCAAATTACAGCTGACCTTCACGAGCTGAGCCAAGTCAAGCCACAGCTGGTCTTCACGAGCCAGGTCAAGCCACAGCTGTTCTTCACGAGTCGAGCCAAGTCACGGCCGACCTCCCTGAGTCAAGTCAAGTCACGGCAGGCCTCCCTGAGTCAAGTCAAGTCACGGCAGGCCTCCCTGAGTCAAGTCAAGCCACGGCTGTCCTACCAGAACCTCACCAAGTCCCCACTGACCTTCCCAAATCACATCACGTCTCAGCTGAAACCCCAGAGCCAACGCTCCCAAGCCACGCAGAGCCCACATTCACAAGCCATAAGTCCATAGCATCAGCACCCTCGAGGTCAACAGACACCCCACTATCTACTGTGCTGCCTGTAATGGCCATCGCCATTTTCAGTGTGTGGGCAGCACACTGTGCTCCAGAGGCCTCGTCTGTCCATGAGTCTGCTCCAGAGGCCTCGTCTGTCCATGAGTCTGCTCCAGAGGCCTCGTCTATCCACGAGTCTGCTCCAGAGGCCTTGCCTGACTGCGAGTCTGCCCCAGAGGCCTCATCTGACCATAAGTCTGCTCCTGCGGCCTCATTTGTCCACGAGTTCGCGCCCATACCTCCTGAGGTGTCAGCTCAAGCTGTAGATCCTCCTAAGGAGGTGGCGTCTATATATGAACTCACTGCCACGTCTGCCCAAGAATCTGCGCCCATGCCTCCAGAGGTGTCAGCACCTGCTGTAGATCCTCCTATGGGGGCGGCGTACTCCCATGACCTCTCTGCCTGTCATGTCACAGCCAAGAAGGCCAATCATGAACTCTCCGCCTGTCATGTCACAGCCAAGAAGGCCTATTATGAACCCTCTGCCTGTTATGTCACAGTCAAGAAGGCCTATTATGGACTCTCTGCCTGTCATACCACGACCAAAGAAATTGTCCGTGAACACACTGCTCTGCTATGGATATCACTAGCTCCACTGTGGATATCTCTGCTCCTGTCTGTTCTGCCTGCTCTGCCTGCCTCACCATGGCTTCCTGTTCTGCCTGCTCTGCCTGCTTCGCCATGGCTTCCTGTTCTGCCTGCTCTGCCTGCCTCGCCATGGCTCCCTGCTCTACCTACGCTGCCATTGCTCCACGGCCCAGGCCCTCCAGTGTTTCACGGTCTGCTACTGCTCCACGGCCCAGGCCCTCCAGTGTTCCACTGTCTGCCATTGCTCCACGGCCCAGGTCCTCCGAGGTTCCACTGTCTGCCACAGCTCCACGGTCCAGGTCCTCCAAGGTTCCACTGTCTGCCACAGCTCCATGGCCCAGGTCCTCCAGGGTCCAGGTCCTCCAGTGCTTCACTGTCTGCCACTGCTCCATGGCCCAGGTCCTCCAGTGCTTCACTGTCTGCTATTTTTCCATGGCCCAGGTCCTCCAGTGCTTCACTGTCTGTCCCTGCTCCACGATCCAGGCCCACCTCTTCTGCACGGACCTGGCCCCTCGTCCCACCCCCTGTTTTGCCTCTGTTCCCCCACCCTCCTGGACTGTTGTTGTTGTTTTGAGCGCCAGGAGTTGCTCCTAGAGGGGGGGGATTCTGTAACGCCACGCCAGCAGAGGGAGCCCTCACCCATTGACTCTCTGTTACCGCTCCCTTTGCTGCTTCTTGGGTCACTTCCTGTGAAGTATTGATTTGCCTGTGCGGACTCTACCAAGCGTTTATCCTGTTTCATTGCCTTGTTTTTGTTATTTCCACGGTTTTGTTTCTTGTCATAGTTTTACCTTGTTTTTTGCCATAGTTTTTGTCTGGTTTCATAGCCTTGTTCATTTGTTACTTTGGACTGCTCACCGGTATTCTGACCTATTGCCTGTTTTACTGGATTAAGCTTTTGCCCTGCCTTCGTATTACTGTTT
This sequence comes from Labeo catla, assembly GCA_012976165.1. Taxonomy (NCBI): domain Eukaryota; kingdom Metazoa; phylum Chordata; class Actinopteri; order Cypriniformes; family Cyprinidae; genus Labeo; species Labeo catla. The sequence continues at coordinate 1,370,907 of VONZ01000031.1, read as the reverse complement.
GTGTGGAGATCGACCCTGCCTGTCTTGACTACGTTGTGTTCAATAAAGCTTGCATCTGGATCTATCACGTTTCTCTAGAGTATCGTTACAGGTGCACTTTAGGAACTTTACCCAAAATAGTGTATCCATCCATCATAAAAAGTACTCCACATGGCTTCAGGGGGCTAATAAAGGCCTCCTAAAGCGAATCAATGTGTTTGTGTACGAAAAATATCTGTGCTTAAAACTTTATAAATCGTAATCTCTAGCTTCCATTAACTGTCGTACTCGTGTTCACGCGAAAGTGCCGTTACTGGTGTTTTTTTTTGCTCTCTCCACTGCATTTCCCCGTTCATCACTTCATATCATACACTGGAATCTCAACAGCCATTCACTGCCATTATAAAACTTGGAAGAGCCAGGAGATTTTTTTTAATATAACTCCAGTTGTTTTTGTTTGAAAGAAAAAAAGTCATACGCCTAGGATGGCTTGAGGGTGAGTAATTCATGGGGTCATTTTCTTTTTTGGGTGAACTATTCCTTTAATGCATAAAAAATGGAATCTACTACTGTGATTATTTTACTGAAATCTAATGTCTAAAAATCTAAAGATAAGTGTTGACGTGTAAGGAAAAGCTCAGAAAATATACTGTTACTCCTGAAATAATCTGTCCCTTGGTTTAGAACAGCATGTGCTAATTTGAAAATTCTGGCTTAACTCAAGTCTTCTTGTCCTCAAGTCTGATTTAGAGCTGTCTGAGGAGGTGAAGAGGGAGTTTCATATTGACAGCTCTGCATTATGAAGAACTGCAGACTTGTTAGTTAAGTGTCATGTGTCACCTTGTGACCATATACAGAGACATCTGCCATCTTACAAAATTATGTAGGCCTAAACTTAACCCTTTAACCGATATCTCTACTGTACGGTTGAGATAACTTTGATAGGGTATAAATCTATCAAAAGGAAGAGATGAGAGAGCAATCTTTCCAGTTTTCAAGTAAGAGCAGCAGTTTACAAACTTCAGTCAGTCACACAGAAGGGAGATTAGTGTTTGTCAGTCATTAGATAATAGGGTCAAACAAGCAATCAAGGAAGTAGGGATGAAACCATAAAGTTGTTGGGAATAGGGTAGAGAGTAAAGAACAGAAATATAGCAAAATGTATGAGAAATGCAGAAATGTTTATTTATAATAATTATCCAAATCCTGAGTGACCGTACGGCTGATATGTCAGTAAAAGACATGGTATACCTAGCATATATAACTCCATACGGCTATATATATTATACAGACATTTAAAAATATATTTTTTTAAACTTTGTGGACCCTAAAGGTTATGAGATGTATCCAAGATACTAGTAAAGTTAAAGGAATGTTTATTATTGCAAAATAACTCTTTATTTTTTAAATAGTTCTCTGAATTTAAATCAAGATTTACCATTGACTGACATCTCAACCGTACGATAGTTTTATAAAAAACATAAATTGAAAAAAAAGTGCTTTAGGCTATTTATTAGGTGTCTACTAATAAGAATTTAATGTTAAATATTTTTTTCATTAGCTCCTTTAGCTAGTTTATTAAGAAACAATTGCCAGTTGCCAACTTGCTGAGTAATGTTAATATTAAGTGTGACCCTGGACCACAAAACCAGTCATAAAGGTCAATTTTTTAAAATTGAGATTTATACACCATCTGAAATCTGAATACATAAGCTTTCAATTGGTTTGTTAGGACAATATTTTGCTAAGATACAACTATTTGAAAATCTTGAATCTGAGGGTGCAAAAAATATAAATATTAAGAAAATCACTTTTAAAGTTGTCCGAATTAAGTTCTTACCAATGCATATTGCTGATCAAAAATTTAGATATATATTTACAATAGGAAAATGACAAAATATCTTCATGGAACATGATCTTTACTTAATATCCTAATGATTTTTGGCGATAATTCGATAAATCGATAATTTTGGCCAATACAATGTATATACAAATATACCCGTTTTGTGCTCCATGGTCACATGTTATTTATATTAAAATGTTAAGTGAATGTGGTCACAAAAAAACAAGCATTTTTGCTTCTAAAAATTAAATGTAAATGTAAATAAGCAAATTTTTACTTGTAAGTCTTAGGGATGTGTAGATGTGTATTTTACTAGAAAACAAGACAAAAATTAAACGTGCATTCTCAGTATATACTCTTATTTTATAACAGAAATTATGAAAATTAGTTATGAAATGAAGTCAGAAGGGTCTGTTGGATCCTCTGTGAATGCACGTGGGCCAGCTGTTGTAGTGAGTTCATCAGTGTTTCCCTGGGACTCCCTCACGTCAACAAGTGCGCACACTCTCAGCCAGTGCCAACCACACTCTTACCCACATACACTGAGGGAACAGGGGGAGGGGAACTGCTCAGTGACCTTCCTGGGATGGCAAGTTTGAAGAGAACAGGAGGGAGGGGAGGGAGGATGGAATCTGTCAGGGGATGGGGGGCATTTTGTTACCTCCCACCCTGAAATAGCCTCCTGCGCATGCTCTTTCTATATATGCATACATTGACATTGAGATGCAGCAAACACACTCTTGTGGATGCATATGTGCACATATATGCACACCTACACTGGTTTTAAAGGAGTTTCTAGTAAGGACTGCATTGGTGGTATACAGTTACAAGCACACCTGTGCATTTGTTCTCTTTCACACACGCAAATGAACATTCTCTGGCAGGTGCACACATTTCCATGTGCTTGTGCCAACATGACGCATCTAACACATTTATAAGGGGATTAGTTTTGAGGCATTAAAGAGGTGATTGACACTCAGTCTCTTCAGGTAGTTAAAGAGGTATTCAGCAGCAGTCTGACTTTATGGGCTGTCATCACCTTGAGACTGGTTGTTCTGGGGGCAGAGTTTGTCATACAAGGGCAGAAAAACACTGTGGAGGTATTAAGTTACATTTTTTAAAGCGCAAATTTGATGTGAGTCCTTGATGTTTCTATTAAGATCCCACAAAGTAGATTTCTGGGACACATTTTATGTATGTAGTCTCTGCCCCCTTGTGGTGGATCACAGCAAATGTCAAACCTTAAAGGTATGGGTTACCCAAAAATTAAAATTTTGTCAAGTTTTTCCAGATCTGTATTAGTTTCTTTCTTCTGCTGAACACAAAAGAAGGAATATACTTTATTATATTATTCTTTTGGCCAGATTTTTCACCGATTTACTGTCTGGACAGCAGTTGCTGAAAGTCAGAGATGGTCTGCAGATTTGAGTTGACACAGAAAATAGAAAATTACATTATCGACACAGACTCACACTATAATTTTTTTAACTTCACACCATGATTTCATTCAGTCAGAGAATATCATGTTTAATTTTTTGAGCTGATTTTAGAACACCCCCATCTCATCCAAGATGTTCATATCTTTCCTTCTTCAGTCGAAAAGAAATTAAGGTTTTTGAGAAAAACATTCCAGGATTTTTCTCCATATAGTGGAGATTAGGGTTGTGAGCTCAACGGTCCAACTTGCAGTTTCAGTGCTGCTTCAAAGGGCTCTACACAATCTCAGCTGTGGAATAAAGGTCTGATCTAGTGAAACTATCTGTCATTTTCTAAAAAAAAAGACGTACTTCTTAACCACAAATGCTCGTCTTGCACTAGCTCAACTTCACACAATGCATAGTCACGTTGGAAAGGTCACACGTAACGTAGACGAAGTACCAACCCAGTGTTTGCGAAGTGAATGTGCAAAGAAAGCCAAACACACTTTACAAAATAATGTAAATCAACAATGTTGGACAATTTTGAAGTTGGAGGAGAGGAGTTTTTCACCAGTGTAGCTAGGTCCGTGGTTTTCCTATGGAATTGGGCTACTTTAACACTGTTGCCGCGGGTTATTTTTTTGATGTCCGCAGGTTGAAGCAACCATAGACATGTATGGAAGCAACCCCAATAACGTCACATTTAGCCCCTGGAATGTGAATTTACTAGGGGAAAAAAACGTGTAGTATATTCCTCGGAATGCGATTTTTAACAGGGACCCACCTCGAAATGCGGTTGGACTAGTTTTGGGCTAGTTTTGAGTAGTGGTTGGGCGGGTTTTGTTGTGAAAACCTGGCAACCCTGTTTTTTGCCATACCTTTTTGAGCTGGAGTACACAGACGAGGAACTAACCGCGCATGACTTTTACAACATGATTATGTAATGCGTGATGCTGTTGGTGCGTTTCGCAGAGCTAGTGCAAGATGAGCATTTGTGGTTAAAAAGTGTATATTTATTTATCTTCTTTGAAGAAAATGACAAATTGTTTTGCTAGAGAAGGCCCTTATTCCTTGGCTTAGATTGTGTAGAAGCCGCAGTGAAACAATTTGGACCTTCAACCCACTGGCCACCATTAAAGTCCACTATATGGAGAAAAATCCTGGAATGTTTTCCTTAAAAACCTTAACTTCTTTTTGATTGAAGAAAGACAGACCTGAAGATCTTGGATGACGTAGGATGTCTAAATTATCAGAAGAATTTTTATTCTGGAATGAAACGAATCCTTTAATTGCTTAGTGTATGATGCCCAGTTGATGCTAATTGATGCTGGTTAGAAACGTGTGCTAGGGATGCTAAAATGCAATTAAACCAAAATTACTGACAGAGGTTTCTTTAAAAATTTGTCCTCCTCGTATGTCATTTAATAAATCACATACTAATAGTAGTTAAGTTTTTTACAGATACATTGCATGTATTTTGCTTTAAGTTTTGTTACACATGTAACAACTGTTTAATGAATGTAAAGAACAAGTATACAGTGGTTATAAGGCTCTAAACCTATTTTACCAAACTTAAAATTGTGGTAAAACACTAAAGTGATTATCATGTAATATAATAATGTGTTTTTAAGATCTGTTTGTTTAATACCATTTGTTGCAGCGCTGAAGTTATGTGACATCTGCTGTGACTGTTGGACAGTTTATACAATCAGTCTGCAGCTGCTAAAGTACGAATTATGTCTCTGTGTGTGTCCTGTTTGTCATTCTACACATATTCTACACGCTATATAATCCCTAGCTCTTTGCCCATCTGTGATCATCTCTTCATGGCTGTCATATCATGTTCCCCCATTATGTAACACATGCGATGCTATTACCTTCTATTCCATCTCGTTACATTTCTGTTTGTTTATCAGCTTCTTTTCAAGACATTAAGGAAACATGAGTGCTATATATGCTACTTGTCAAATAATTAAGATTTTCAAATCTGCATGTATTTGCAAAAATACAGTAAAAAACAGGAAATATTGTGATTAAAAAGTAGAAATCAGTTTGAATCCATTTTAAAATGTTACTTAGTCTTTTGACGGCAAATATACATTTTCAGCAGTCATTACTCGTCTTCAGTGTCACATGATCCTTCAGAAATCATTCTAATGTGCTGATTTGATTGTGTAGATTTATGTGAAATCTTTCCAATGAATAAAGGTCACGGGCCTCTGTCTTCACTGGTCGAACCCATGCGTGTTATGCAACGAAATGCATTTCTATAGCAAGACACATTCCACATTCCATAATTATGTATCCATAAATGACACCTCATTCCATCTCCATTTGAGGCTAGTTGTTTTTGTAATCAGTAATTAAATCACAATTACACACAGTCTGGTATGTACGTACACAAACGCACTCCAACACACAAAGGAATGTGAGCACTTAGTCCCTTTTTATAAGCTCTTGTTGTCAGAACGGTGGAGCTCACTTCACATTATCAAGTTCCCATACCAAAGGCGCCAGCAATCTCAAGATTACTGAATGTTCAGCGGCTAGCTATTAATACATCAGCCAATCAGAAAACAAACCATTACTCCTCTGAGCAATCAAGTGTGCGCTTGTAATGGGGTGGCCTATCACATACAGTGTGGCACACAACAAACTAGGCTAAGATAAGATTATTGTATGCTCAACTATGTTATCGGTCCCTCTGCTTAGCTGTTTTGTTAATATTTACACGCTATCGAGTTACAGTGTAGCGTGTGCAAAGGGCGTTTAGCAGGACTATATATATCTGTTTATGATAAAAGTATACTGTAGAACTTGTTTGTGGATTGTATCAGTTTACTTTTAGTCTCTTTACTTGTGTGAATCTGTGAATGTTCTGTGAATCATCTTTAGTTGATTCTTTATTAAAATTATATTCCTTATGTGTGTTGATGTGACTGAAAGAATGGGTGTTGGACTTCAGACTTCTTTATATGGCGAACAGGAAGATGATGTGAAAAGGTTAGTAACTATAGGCCAGTTTATTGCTGACAGGCTGAAAGATTAGTGTGTGGAAATTTAAGATCAAACATGTGTTATGTGAGCTAGAGGGGTGCTGGGATGATTTTAAAGGAAAATTCCTGGTTAAATACAAGTTAAGCTCTGTTGACAGCATCTGTGGCTCACTGTCAATTGGCACAGAAAATGATTTCTACCCAATCCTAATTTAAATCTTTAAACTCTAATGTTAATAAATGATACGTTATTGTAAATACATTACCAGTCAGAAGTTTTTGAACAGTAAGATTTTTATTTTTTAAGGAAGTCTCTTCTGCTCACCAAGCCTGCATTTATTTGATCCAGCAAAAGCATCAATACTGTGAAATATTTTTACTATTTAAAATAGCTGGTTTCTATTTGAATACATTTTAAAATGTAATTTATTCCTGTGATCAAAACTGAATTTTCAGCATCATTACTCCAGTCTTCAGTGTCACATGAACCTTCAGAAATCATTCTAATATGTTGATTTGCTGTTCAAGGAACATTTATTATTATTATCAATATTTAAAACAGTACATTTGTTTCAAGATTTTTTGATGAATTAGAAGATTCAAAGATAAAAAGCTTTTGTAACATTATACACTATACCATATTCAAAAGTTTGGAGTCAGTATGTTTTATTTATTTATTTTATTTTATTTTTATTTTTTTGGGAAAAAGATGTAGAAATTAATACTTTTATTTTGCAAGGATGCTTTAAATTGATTAAATGTGATGATAAAGACATTTATAATGTTACAAAAGATTTATATTTTAGATAAATGCTGTTCTTCTGAACTTTCTATTTATCAAAGAAACCTGAAATAAATTCTGCTCAGCTGTTTTCCACATAATAATAATAATAAATGTTTTTTGAGCAGCAAATCAATATATTCGAATGATTTCTGAAGGATCATGTGACTGGAGTAATGATGCTAACAATTCAGCTTTAAAATCACAGGATTAAATTACAATTTAAAATATATTTCAATAGAAAACAGTTATTTTAAATAGTAAAAATATTTCAGAATTTTACTGTTTTTGCTGCATTTTATATCAAATAAATGCAGGCTTGGTGAGCAGAAGAGGCTTCTTTAAAAAAACATAAAAAGTCTTACTGTTCAAAAACTTTTGACTGGTAGTGTATTTGGTAATAAAAAAGGTCCCATTAGTTAATGCATTAACAAACAATAACTAACAATGAGCAATACATTTGTTACAGTATTTATTAATCTTTGTTAAGATTAGTTAATATAATTACAGTTGTTTATTGTTAGTTCATGTTACCCCGGGTCTATTAAATAATGTTAACAGATACAGCTTTTTGTTTTAATGATGTTTTAGTAAATATTGAAGTGCTTTTTTTGAGTATTTTTTAATTTTAGTTTGTTAACTCATGTAGTTATTGCATGTAAACAATTGGAATCTTACTGTAAAAAGTGTTGCAAAATATGTATATTGATTGTAGAAATTTCACTGAGGTTTTTCAGGATTTTTCCAGTTATTCAACTTTTCCCGTTATTGATGTTTTCTTAATAAAGGCTAAAAAGCATTTTATAAATATTACATTTACAAATTTACAAAGCTGAACATGACTAAAATGTAGAATAAATATTAAATAATTTATTTATTCTAGAACAAATAATAAATAACTGGAATAAATAGTCACTAGAATCTGTAGACTGTTAAAATGTAATCATTTCTGATTTTTAAAATCATTGGAAATCACTGTTTCCCTCAGAAATTGCTAGTAAACATCTCAATTCATTAAAAAGAGACAGAAAATAACACAATAAATTGATTAAACATGAAAAATAGTCTTTGCTTGTAAAACATACTCCAAAAGTCTTTGTTTTATTTACAACTTCAAAAGCGTTTTTCTCATGCAGTTCAAATTCAAGCTCATACAGAGCTTCAAAGAACAACAAGACAGTTGAAAATAGAAGTCTGAGCCATTTCAATGTCTCAACAGCTATTCTGTCCCGGTTTTTCAGTCGGCTCAGCTGTGCGCACCTGCTGTTGTTCAATCACACATTTGCACTTGGCTCATTGTGGCTCATTGCGTTCTCTAGCCTGGAACAAAGGGATCACAATTACATACAGTAACATGGAACACAGTCCCTTTAGCTGAGGTGTTGATCGTCAGTCGACCAGGAGAAATCTACAGTCGCTACATTTTAAAAAAAATCTGTCAGTGGTGTTGATATGCCAATCTTTGAGTCCACTGAGCTCTTCTTCGCACCCACTCTGGTTTCAATATCTTCACACCTGGCTCTGGGATTCACACTCTATTCGCACAACGCAGCCCCTCCTCCAGAAGATAACAGCAACATTACACTGACCACTCACACACCGGCCAATAAGAGGAAGCATGCTGACCCCTATAAAAAGCATCGGTTTTGAAGCTGAATACACCAGAGAGACAGCAAGTGGATGAGAAGAGGAACAAATGAACTGTATGTTCAAGAGGACGTAAATAAACTAAACTTCTGTTTGTTTTGACTCGTTTTAAAGTGTCATCATGAGCTCTAATCTTGTAAAGTCTCTTGCTCGGGTTTATGACCCCAAACCGCTTCACGCTCAGAAACGAACGAACGGCGGAAGAGCTACAGCAAGAAGAGCTTCGCTTTCTACCTCAAACAAACGTCCATCTTCACCCCTTTCTAATCAGGCTTCCTCAAAATCCTCCTCACCTTCTGCACTTGTACATATTGAAGGACAAGTCAGTGATCTGAGTGATAAGATGGACAAAGTCCTCGCCATGCAGGAAGCGTCTCTGAGACGACTGGATACCATCGGTCAAGATCAAGGCACAGGTGGACGCAGCGTAGAGCAGATGTTGTGTGACGTGCGAGTTGTTATAGAAACTGTTCGAGAGAAGGAGGAACAACAGGATCAGCGACTTGATGCTTTGGAGCGACTGGTCAGCGGCATTCAGCAGGTTGTCAGTTTTGTTGCTGAAGTGTTGAAACACTCAAGATTGTCCGATCTCTTGAAAAATAAACAGTCAAAATCCAGCAGCAGGGTGAGTTTAAATGTTTCATGCATCAAGTTCAGTGTTTGAAATGACTCCTTTGGATACATATTTCAAGTACAGATGAAAACACTTACAAATAGCGAACAAATGAACCAAACAAATAAACAAAAAATAGTTTTTCAGTATACAAACACTTGTGTGCGAATTTAACATTAGTTAGTAAAGTCCCTGAAACAGCTGACCATGTGAATAGATTAAAAAGAGGTTATTGTTACACAAAAGTGCACTTACTTTTTTTTTCGTTTGCCTGTTTATTTTACCCATGAATTGTTCACATTCGCTTTTTATGTTGTCTGAAGTTTGTCTGTCATTTTTTTATGTTGAAAACAAAAAAGTTGGATGCATTTATACATTAAGTGTTCTTATTTTCTTTCATTTTCCAAATTAGTTTTTTTCCTCCAGGTTCTTTTCTAAAACATGGGTTGCCAGGTTCGTTGTCCTTGTCATTGGCTTGAGCCATTTATAAAACAGATTGACTGATGACATGATGAATGATTCTCAGTAGCAGCTCAAGGACACAACTGTGCATTCAGCTCATAGCAGATGATTGTGTGTGATCAGAAATATCAGATTCATTGCGCATTAGCAGCTCAAAGCATTTGAATGAACGTATGCGTCATTGACTACATTAAAAGCAGGTGTTTTTATTTAAAGCACTGTCATAAATTATAATCTTGTTATTTGCAGTGGTTAGACTGTATTATCAATAAAACGCTGAGGTTCAAATAATACAGAATATTTTTCACATACACTGTACACTTTTAAAAGATCCTTTATCCAAACTATTTTGATCGTATTTTGTCATTTCTTTTTTTTCTACTGTTGTTTCTTTTTCTCGATGTAGTTTAGAGAAAAGGATGGAAAGGAGAAATCTAAAGTGTACCAGAAGGGGTTGAAAACCCAGAAGAAAAAGAAACCACTGGATGCATCAGGTGAGAAAAAAAATACCATACAGTAGAGTAGGGGTGTGTGATATACCAGTATACAGTATACACTAATAAACAGTAGAAATTTGTTAACTGGTAAAGATTTTGGACTATTGTTTCTATCGCGGTTACACTTTCACATGATGTTCCCACATGCAGCATGGTCATGAACATGATTTTAAGCATTGTGGGTTAAAAACAAGTGGTTTTAAGCCACTGAAACTCAATCAGCAGCGAAAGAGATGTGGATGTGAAGACATTTTGTCATGCTTTGTGTGTTCTGCTTTATGTGTCCACCCCGTCATGTGCTGGTCCATCCTGTCATCTTGATGATCTTGATTTTAAAATAATATTTAAAATAATAATTCAATCAGGTACGGGGGCAATAACATGCAAACAAAAAACTGCATCCAAATCATCTTAATAATGCAATGAAAACATATTTCACTGTAATATATATATGTCTATGACACTGGTAACAAGAGTAATGAAATAATATAAAAAAAAATGTATATTATAAAGACTTTATTTAAAGCAAAAATAACTATATTGTGATTTTCTATTTCTACTATTTTCTTCTTTGCACTCATTTCTTTTCTCCTCCTTTTCAAGATTTGGTCCAGGCTAGTTTTGAAGAAGTGCAGAAGCTCAACCAACAGAACAATCAGCTTTCTCAATGCACGGCAGAGACAGCAGACAGCAAAGTTGTGCATCTGGATCTTATTGAAGAGGAGCAAGAAGAAGCGAATTATAGTAAAAGAAAAGATGACAATCAACAGGCAGCAGTAAAAGAAGAGGCAAGAGAGCAAGAAATTCCTGTTTGTGAGTTATTACAGATAAAAGAGGAGGATAAAAAAGAGGAAGAGGAAACGTTAAAGAGAGACGAGGCTTTATGGTTATCTGAAGAAAGCCAACTAGCTGCTCTGAACACATCTGACCAGGCAGATGAAAGCATTACAGTCACACCAGAAAGGTACGTCTGGATATTTTGTTCAGCAAATGACTTTTCCTGTTTGAATATATTTTAAAATGTCATGTATTCCTGTGATGGCAGAGCTGAATTTTCAGCAGGCATTACTCCAGTCTTCAGTCTTCACATGATTCTTCAGAAACATTTCTTGTTAATGTTGAAAACAGTTGTGCTGCTTAATATTGTTGTTGAAACTGATACATTTTTCAGGATTCTTTGATGAATAGAATGTTCAAAATAACAGCATTTATTTAAAAAATATTTTTTTAATGTGTCCTTGTTAAAAAAAATATTTAGAAATCTACCTCACCCCTAACTTTTAAAAGGTAATTAAATAGTGTAATTGATATACACATTCCATTTAAAAATGTAAAACTTCAAAAAATGATAAATGTATTTAATTAATTATATTTTAAAATAAAATGTTTTATTTTAGTATCTTATTATATGTTTTATACCTCTCTATATTCATGTAGCTGTGAGGAGAATCTAGATATAACTCTCAGCACTAAGAGGCATGTTACTGACGAGAGTCTGACAGACGAACTTAAAAAAAGCCGAGTCGAGGAGGCGCCGGACGAGGAGGAGGAGGAGGAGAAGGAATTGAAGGAGGAAGAGGTGGTAGAACTTGAAGCAGCAGAGGCACTTGAAGCTGCAGAGGCGGGACCAGAGAGACCAGAGGAGGGGACAGAAGAAGAGAGGAAAGATGCAGAGCCAGTAACTGACGAATATATCATTGGTAAGAAAATAGTTGTAACTTCTAAGAATAACTTCCTTGTTTCCTTTCCCCTTTTTGTAGTTACATTTCCTATCTTTTCCACAGATTCATCCGCTCCTCCACCCGCACCATTTGAGCACCGTCTAGTGACAACCAAAACTCACCAGATTACAAGTTACTACACTATCAACAAAGAGGAAGTTCTTGGAGGGTGAATTAGTATTTATATTGCATCATATTACATTAGTTTTGTTTACATCAAAGGAATTTTTAAAGTAGGATGCCTGTGATATTAAACCTATGCCATAAGATTGCTAAGCATTTTAAGATCCTTCAGGACACATGATACACAAGGGCATGAAAGTGACAGACAGGTGTGTGTGTATGTGTGTGTGTGTGTGTGGGAAAGAAAGACGTTGAGAGAGTAAGACGTGGAATATTTTTAGCCCTCAGTGAAAGTAAATACCAAGAAACAAGAGAAGACTACAGTAAATTTCCTTTGCAGTGTTAAATGGGATGTGGGGATTTAAAGTTTTTAAATTTTGTGAATTAAATGTGTTATTTTTTTTGTCTTGTTTTTATTTTAATAGAGGACGCTTTGGCATGGTGCACAAATGTGTAGAGAAATCTTCTGGCCTCATATTAGCAGCCAAGATCATCAAAGCCAGGAGTCAGAAAGAGAAGGTAAATGCCTGTGTCCATTGTAGCAGTTTTCAAATCAACTTATAGACCACTTGGTGACCCACAACAGTGGTATTTTTTAGCATTATGTATATACTATTATTAGGATTTTGAAAGAGCTTTTATTAGGGGTTCTAGTGAGTGGTCACGGATCAGCAATCTCCACGTAAAACTAATCATGCAGACCAAACCGTAAGTCGTAGACTTGAAACTTGGAGGGATGGTAGTACTTACATCGTCTACAACGTGACCCAGGCTCACCCCAAACGTCCTGACTGGGGTGCTACAGCGATCAAAAGGAAGAAATCGATCAGAAGTCCTAAACCGTCAGTAGCAGGCTCAAGTGTTTTATATCATTGGAACCCTATGCTTACGCCGGACAAAATGCATGCATCAGATTTGATTGTGAGCCTAGCAAAAATTTCTGGTATTTAGCTTTTTTTGCCTGATCTGACCCAAACCAGTGCAGAAATTCTCTGGAGAGTGAATATTAATAGTTATAAAAAAAAAATTGAACTTTCGACTCGCTGTCGCAAAGAGGTGACAAAGCGTTTGAAAGGGGCAGGACCACTTTTAGTAAAAAGTGACATATCAGTTATGTACAGTTATGTAAGAGCTCAGTCTGAGGTCACAGGAAAAAAATCGCAGAGCTTGTGTCCCTTGGCGATATAAGAGGAAAAAAAAAATTTTAAATGGCTATAACTGCGCAACCATTTGTCCTGTCAACATGAATATTGGTGTGCATGGTCTTCGTCCAGTGTCTACAAGGACATTTGCCTTACATCTCAAAAAACATGGCCGCCATTGGCCGACAACATTTGAGCACCTGTTACAAAAGGTTACCAGAGGCCGATTGGAATGAAACTCAATGGGCCTGTTTGACTCGCAGCCCCAAAGGTGCTATTTTTGACACATACGTGCAATATTCATATCATATGATAGAACTCCTCATTCCGGACAGCTTTGCCTCTAGAACCACTCCTGTCAATCAAACTGTTTGTTAAATGATTGAGAAGATGTAAAAAACCTACTTTTGCGAAGTGTAAATGAGGAGCTATAACAGTCATAAACATTAAAAAACATAATATTTCTTTGGTAAATTACCAGGTTTTGCCAAACATGCTTTTAAAATCAATAATTTAGGTAGTTATAGGCTTGCTAAATAATGTCTTTTTTCATATGTGCTAAAATGCCTTAAAGCGCTTGAACCCCCGGTAGTCGCTGCTTGCAGCTGTATGTTTTTATTGTTTTTTCAGTTTTAATTTTAATTTATGTTTTAGTAATGTGGTTATGTGCTTTCAGTGAGCACATATTTTAGCTTTACTTTTATTAACAAATTTTTCATTGTTATAACTTAGTTTAGTTTGTTTTTAGTTAATAACAGCACTGGTTCACAAACCACTTCTGTAAGACAATAATATAGTAATGAATCTTTGATTTTTACACACTTTTGTCTTGTCAGGAAATAGTAAAATGTGAAATTGAAGTGATGAACCAGTTGAATCATGCCAATCTGATCCAGCTCTACGCCGCCTTTGAATCTCGGCATGAAATCATTCTAGTGATGGAGTAGTAAGTTACATCCACAAACACATAGAAGTTTTACACACAGACATCTTCTCTCACTAATTAATCTAATCTGTGGATTGTTTCTATTTTGTGTACCCTGTGTACCCCCAAGTGTTGATGGTGGAGAGCTGTTCGACCGGATCATAGATGAGAACTACAAGCTGACCGAGTTGGACACAGTGTTGTTCATCAGACAGATCAGTGAAGGGCTTCAGTATATGCACAAGATGTACATATTACACCTTGATCTAAAGGTACCAAACATGTTCTTGAAAATAATATATATTTGAACAGCTGCATAAAAAGAACAGGATGTTTGAAATACCTGTGTTTATGTGTCAACAGCCTGAAAACATTCTCTGCGTCAGTCGACAAACAAACAAGGTGAAGATAATTGACTTTGGGCTTGCAAGGAGGTTAGTATTTGTTTCTGTGTTTACAATGTGTCATGGATCTACTGCGTTTTATCACGCCAATTTGTTCTTCATCTTGTTCTTCAGATATAAACCAAGGGAAAAGTTGAGGGTGAACTTTGGTACACCTGAGTTCCTGGCTCCTGAAGTCATCAACTATGAATTTGTCTCATTCCCAACTGATATGTGGAGTTTAGGTGTCATCACTTACATGCTGTGAGTCCATAGATATCAATTAACAATCATAATAATACCAAAAGGAGAGAATTTTATAAAACATACTTGTGATTGCAGGCTCAGTGGCTTGTCTCCGTTCCTGGGTGAGGATGATAATGAGACACTAAATAACATCCTGGCATGTCAGTGGAGTTTTGAAGAGGCGGAGTTTGCCGATATCTCTGAGGAAGCCAAAGACTTCATTTCACGCCTGCTTGTGAAGAGCAAAAGGTTTGTGTGTTTCCAGAAATTGCCTAAATCTGAAAAAAATCCCACTTTTAATTCTGAATTTCTTTTTTGTGCAGTTGGAGAATGAGTGCATCCCAGTCCCTGAAACACCCATGGCTTTCAGACCGAGCGCTTCACTACCGTCTGCACCATAAGGTTAATAAAACCTTCGAGTTTGTTGCTAAATGAGTGCAGTAGTGAATTAATGCAAATTAAGAATTAATGAACCTGTTTGTCTCCCAGAAAAACAAGTGTCACTCTTCACATGCTCCTCCCCCAGAGGAATAAACAGGTAAGGTGCATAACATGAAATATGTTAAACGGATAGTTCACCTAAGAATGAAAATTCTGTCATTTACTTATTCTCATGTCGTTCCAAACCTGTATGTCTTTCTTCTTCGGAACACTAAAAAAGATATTTTCAAGAATGTTTTGGCTCCATACGATGGTAATCAGTGGGAACTAAAACAGTCTGGTTTCCAGCATTCTTTAAAATATCTTCTTTTGTGTTCTGCAGGAGAAAGGAATTCATGAGGGAGGAGTAAACAATGAGATCATTTTCATTTTTTGGTGGACTATCCCTTAAAAGTATTAGTTCACTTCTGGAATAAATATTTCCTGATAATTTACTCATCCACATGTCATCCATGATGTTCATGTCTTTCTCTCTTCAGTCGAAAAGAAATTAAGGTTTTTGAGGAAAACATTGCAGGATTTTTCTAGATATAGTGGACTTCAATGGGAGCCAAAGGGTTGAAGGTGCAAATTGCAGTTTCAGTGCAGCTTCAAAGGGCTCTACATGACCCAGCCAAGGGATAAGGGTCTTATCTAGCAAAACGATTAGTCATTTTCTAAAAAAAAAATTAAAATTGATAAACTTTTTCTTGCTTGTCTTGCACTAGCTCAGCCTCATGCTTTACATAGTCAAGTTGGACAGGTCACGTGTGACGTAGACAGAAGTACCAACCCAGTGTTTACAAAGCGAACATGCAAAAAAACCAAGCGCAAACATGCAAAAAAAAGGTAAAAGAATGATGTTGGATGATTTTAAAGCTGGAGGAGAAAATGAGATGGAGTCTTTCACCTTACCCTACCTTTTTGAACCAAAGTAAACAGACAAAGAACTAACCATGTGTGACCTTTTTAAAAGGAGTCATCGGATGCAAAGTTCACTTTTACATGTTGTTTGAATATTAATGTGTGTTGGCAGTATGTGTACACATCTACCCTATAATGATAAAATTAAAATTGTTTTTTAATTAATCTGTAAAAATAATATCCCCTTTTTCAAATCGAGCCATTCTCAGATGCCTGTCGGTGTGGCGTCACACCAGAGGCCGCTCCCACGATAGTTGATTGACGTGAGCGCCTTACCTCAGACCCTAAATCAGCTGTAACAGTCCCACCTCTATTGTTTCGATGCTGGAGCAGGGATGTAAGTTAGACAAGAATATCTCAGACTGAGCGATTGCTGGATACCTTAATTTCTTTTCGACTGAAGAAAGAAATTACAACTTGGATGACAGTGAGGTGAGTAAATTATCAGAATTTTTTATTCTTGAAGTGAGCTAATCCTTTAAAGGTTAAAAAAGTTTTTCTTTAGTTCTCATATCCTTAATTTCATGTTTCCTACAGTGATCATTGGCTCTCCTAGTGCCTTGGTGACACACTGGACCAATACCCGTTGTACCTGAACAACGACACAACATCTGTTTAATGTTACAGTCAAAAACTGAACTGTACAATGTCTATTACCTTTTTACCTCAATCTTAAGCTAAAGCAACATACAACACTTTAAAAGTACAGCTCTCCACTTGTGGTACAATAATACTTCACCATTTTGTTAAATAGTAACTATTTATGGCTCTGTGACGAATTTGCCCTGTGCTCCAGTCCTGGTTCAAGTGGGTTTTATCTGTCTAGTAGCGGTTGTCTTATGGCAAATTACTACATACAGTTAATACTACAGTGAGTTGTATGTGCACTTTATTACAGGCCAGGACTGGAGGAAGTATGTGAATGACTAAGAGTGCAACAGAAATCATCATTCATACTCTATACGCACAAATGTATTGAGTCTTATCATGGTAATATTCTGTACATCGCTGCCTGGTTTATGGTAACATTTCATTGACGTAATATTTATGAAGGCATTAGAATTCACACAGGAAACCGTACTGTATTATACACTTGAAACTCTAGCACCCTTAATGCCAAAATCTTGCAAATAATCTGTCATTTTTAAATGTTATGTCTTTTCAGGAAGTCTAAATATCAGAGTTCGGAGTTTGTCTGTGTGCATGTAGCTACTGTTACCTGATACAAATAGCCATGACCCAAATACAGCTCTCACTTACCACATTTTATTCTATAATGTCATTTAGAGGCTTTCCTTTAGGGCAAATGTATTGTTCAAAATGAGATGTTCAGAATCCCATGAGCTCCACATGCTTGGCTAATGCTGCTGATCTCACTCTTATTGTATTTTTGTTTTCAATTTTTTTAAATGGAAATTTGAGACTGGGACACTAGCTTCAAGACTGTCTGTTTTAGGCAATTTAAACGGTCTTGCTCACTCCCTCTCTTTGTAGTAGACGTCTCACCTTCCATGAAGGCAAATGAAAAAACAGAACACTACCTACAAATGTATTGTGTGTTTTTGTGTGGTTCTATATATAAAGATACTGTTTTGGTTTGATCACCTTCTCTGATGTTTACTTGAAATGCTTTCACAATATAGCAAATGGGGTGAAATTTACTGTACGTCAGGCTAACAAAGTAGTTTTTAGACACTAGGATTCTAAGTGAAAGCTGAAAAACCAGGACTATCACTTTTTGATGTGTAAGCATTAATAAAAGATTTATTTATTTTTATGTTTTGATTTCAGTTTCTATTTATGCAATGACTGGATTGAGGAAAGCTGAAATACAATAGCTCATAAACTAAAGTACTTTCATATTTTAGTACTTGTACATTATTTCAAAGATATTTTGTTGTAAGTGCCTTATGTGGTGTATGTGCTTTAGATCTTTACGTATTATCTAAATTAAAATATATTTTGAACAAACACTTGATTGTCCTGTTCATTCCTTTTAACTCTGCAACAGCATTTAAGTTAAACACACTACCAGTCAAAAGTTTTTGAACAGTAAGATTTTTTTTAAAAAAACTCTTCTGCTCACCAAGCCTGCATTTATTTTATTCAAAGTACAGCAAAAACAGTTTTCTATATTAACATATTTTAAAAAAATTTAGCATCATTGCTCTGGCCTTTAGCATCACATGATCCTTCAGAAATCATTCTGAGATGCCGATTTGCTGTTCAAGAAACATTTTTATTATATTATAAATATTTTAAAAAGTAGAGTACATTTTTTTCAGGATTCTTTGATGAATATAAAGATCCAAAGAATATTTCTGAAGGATCATGTGACAGGAGTAATGATGCTAAAAATTCAGCTTAGAAATCACAGGAATAAATTACATTTAAAAATATATTCAAATAAAAAGCAGTTATTTTAAATTGTAAAAATGTTTTAAAAATGTACTGTTTTGCTGTACTTTGAATCAAATAAATGCAAGCTTGGTGAGCAGAAGAGACTTCTTTAAAAAACATTAAAAATCTTAAAAACTTTTGACTGGTAGTGTACATTTATATAATCCCAAGTTCCCCCTTTAACTTTAATTATTTGCATTTTTTCAGACATGAAGTATCCAAAATTAGGCTAAATCAGTGGTTCAAAACCTTGATCTACGGCTGTAGCGTAATCACTCAAGTAAGAACGACGTGACCCTTAATAAACCTGTACCTAAAACCAGCCAACAGACCAGCTTTACCAGACTGGGAGACCACAAAAAACAGCAAAACAGCCTAGATCAGTTGAAGCCGTTTTTTCAGCAGTGATTTAGGCGTAATAATATAATATACAAAATATTTGTAAATTATAAATATATAACTATTATTATTATTACATATGCAATAATAATAACAACAGAAATTATAAAGTGGTATATTTAATTCCTCCTGAACTTCGTTTCCTTTAGTAGGCGCTGTGACACATTTTCACCCAAAGCCAACAGGATTTCTCTCATCTTTGTTCGGTGGTGCGTACGTCACTGGCGCTCTGCTCTGTGATTGGCTGCTGAGTGCAGGTTTCTGATGTGTCGCTGAAGCAGCTGGAGTTTCGGATGTTTGCATCCGCTTCTTATAAACGACCGCGCACAGTGACACCAAACCCCACAGACACACTCCGATCCGAAACCAGCTCCAGGCGATGGCTCAAAGTGCAGCAGCAGCAGCAGCGGCGGCGGCGGCCAGTGGTGATGTGAACGGAGGCGGCAAGAAGAGGAAAGTAGCCATCATTACAGGCATAACCGGTCAGGTAACGTGAAGTATCGCCTCAACATATACGACGCGATAGTATGTTCACCTAGAAATCAAAAGTCTGTCATATTTACTCACCTTTGTGCAGTTTCAAACGCGTATGACTTTGTTTATTATGTTGAAAATAAAGGTGATGTCAGGCAAAATGACAACATCAGTCACCTTTCAGTCTTACTACGGGAAACAAAGATGACGTGGATAGTGACCGAGGCTGTCAAACCTTACCATGTGGGTGTGTAAAGGATGACATCTATTTTTTTAAAGATAGAAACTATCGTCATTATCGCACATGGTCAGTTTCGGACTTATAACTGACAACTGAGCTTAAAGTACAAGGTGCATATACTATGTGTAGTGCTAATGAACAGGATGCACGTTTGTCTAAATGTACTCCACTGTGTTGTTCCACTGTATACTCGAGCATGTCTGGATTGACAATGTGTATGTGACCATACGACAAGCAAAATTTTCAGCTGTTGTGAACCAAAAGGAGTCTCATCCGAGCTTTTTAATTGTTGGCCATTGCTTATGTAGCCCCACCCGGGCCCTTTTTATTGTGAATCACAATGAACTATGTAACAGGAGACACATGTGATGTGACACATATTTGATCTTTATAAGTTTACCAAGCATAATAAGCAGATTGGGTGTTGTTTTCCAGATTGCTGGTTAAAGAAAGCCCAGAATAGCAAGAAGACAAAAGGACTTAACTTTCTAGTCTGTTGTGAAATGTTTTACCAGTCATTTACATGTTTAGAACGCTTGAGCATGGGTGTATCTGGACATGCAGAGCGTGATACCTGGTAATCTGGTTCCTAGGTTTGACTTTGTACATTTCTTTCACCTGTTCAAATAACGGGTTTGTCTTGCTTTTGTGCATCATATATAGCTGAATGTGCCACCCATTTTGTCCCGAATGGACTATTTGGATCATAACAATAAGATTTAAATTGCCAAAATAGTATATTCTCTAATTAAAGCGTTTTACACCACAATTTGACATTAAGATTTTTCCCCAAACTGAGAGAATGCATCACATAAAAGTTTCTGTGACAAAGCACCTTAATATTTAATGAGGCAAGCAGTTCAGTTTATTGATTATTTGTTGCTCAACAATTGGCCATTATATTTTAACATTGCATTATTATTTATACATATTAAGTACTACAGTGTCTTGCATTATTTTTTTTAGTTAAAATATAATTTTATATATGTATGTGTGTGTGTGTGTGTGTGTGTGTGTATATATATATATATATATATATATATATATATATATATATATATATATATATATATATACAAACACTGTAATGAAACAAAAATTATATTCTGGTCAGGATACAGCCTGAGGAAATGTCAGCTTGTGTAAATATCTGTTTAAGGTAGTACTGTACTGTGATCTGTAAGATCTGTACTGTGTACAGAGGATCTTCCACATTATAATGCCACAATGGCACTCTGTTAAGACATTATTACTTATGCAAATACACTCAAAGGTTTTCTAGATCCTTGTTAGGAAACTTGAAAGTGCCTTTAATTGTGAGTTATTGTGATGTTGGCAGGTGTATTTGAAACAAACATTCATTTAAAAAAAATTATAATAATAAATTGTGTGTTGCTGTGCATGAGATGATACACATACACGTAAATCTGTGGGTCATTTTTAAAGAACTTTATCAGATTTATGTTGTCAGTGAGGTAAACGCAAAGTCAGTATTTTTTCTTTTCTAAAAATACATTAATTTAAGTCACAACGTCATTGCTGACGTGGTTTAATGTGTAATATTAAATGTCAGGTGCGTATACACGACGTTAATAGTTACTTAACTTGTTTGATTAACTGGAAAGACCAGTTTGTAACGTTTAGTTTTCTTGGAGGCATGCGGTTAGGACGTTATTGGGACAATTGAATGTAGTACGTTGTGTGTAACATTCTCAGACTGAAGAAGGAAGTTCCTGGTTGGTGTCATGATAAAAGCCTTAACCTGGGCTGAGCGCAAGCGTAATTCGACGACAATGAAGTGAAAAATCAGGATGCAGTTTGCTTGATGAACAGCAGAGGGCGGTCGAATTACAAAAATCGTCCAGACGATATTTACATGCACTTTCTTGGTAGACGCTTACTATGTAACACACAGAAATAATATAGGTTGGTATTATTGTTAGTTTTTAGTCTGAACACAATCTAGACTGCGTTAAACACCAGATTATAAAACTTTCCCAGTCATTGTTGAAGTTTTATACATTTATCATGTTTGCAAATTTATCCTGTTTTTACCTGAGTGCTGTCACTAAGGGACCAATCAGCTGAGAGCTTGATGACGTAAGCAACAGCAACGTAAAATCCTTTTTTTAACGGAAATCCATAGGTGTAGAAATATTTATTATATTATTACATTTCTTGTTGTTGTTATTATTACCATGGCTATTGTTAATAAGCTAATTAGTATTGTAGTGTTGTAAACACTTCTAAAACTGCTTATATGTGCCTGAAAGTATAGGTTATTTAAATTAGTTGACTGAACATCACAAGCTGGCTCTTGAAGTAACGGTCAAAATTGATTTAAATGTCTAACAAACAAAAATATCACACATGTCATTTTTGGTAAGTAAAATCTTTTATTAACGACAGCTATGAATGAATAATAAACACTGACGTAAAGTTACTCAGTGCATCTTCAGTTATAATGGGAGCAGTTTAAAAATGTTAGATTTTAATTTGGCGTATGTCTCTCACCAGAAAAACCCTTACTGGACACACTTTACCGTGTATTGCTTTATTTGCAGTTGACATAACCAAATTGAACAGTAAAAACGCTTTAATTGTGTCTTTTTTGTTGATGTCCGCTGTTAATTATGTCAAAATTGTTGCGCCCACTTGTGGCTCATAAAGGAACACATAGCCGTTTGTTTGGATTTGTGCTTTGATGCCGTAAACAGAGAAAGACTGTTTTACTGTGGTCAGGGGCAAATGTATGGGTCCCATTTTCACACAGACAAATCGACACGCACTACGTATACAAACAGAGATGATACGTCACAGACAGAGAGAGACAGACACACGGACTGTTTTGGTTGGGAAAGTTAAGTGGGCTTATTTGATTAGCTTTCATTCTTTCCTTCACCATTCTGGTTTTCTCAGCATAAATGCATCCACAGTTTGCCATTAGCAATCAGCCTGTGTCTCGTGCAGAAGCCTAAAGGCCTATAGATTTATCTTTATGTGGTGCGTAAGGGTAATGGTGATTGCAATGGAAGGTTTTTCCACATTAGCCAGCATTTCTGAGATGTTTCGCACATGTGGTTTGACTCAGAACAAGAAATGATTAAGAATTAAAAAGTGATTTATTTGATTTACAATTCAGACAGTAAGCGTTCGGTGGCTTACAAGGTAGGCCAGTGTTTGCGTATGCACAGACTGGTTGGAATGTCATGTCCATCTAGGTTTCCTGTCTATGAACGTAATCTGCGGGAAACAGGCAACGTTTCCCAACAGTCTTGGCGTGACGATAAGCTGCTTTTTTATCAGGGTTATGAGTCCACGCTGCAGTTGGCACTGGTTGTGTCACACACACACACACAGGGAGCCTCAGGTGGTCAGACGTTGAACGGTTTGTATGTAAATGGCCAGTGAACGGTGTGAAAAGGAAACGGAAATGTGTCTTTAAGCACATCTTTTCCTCTGAAGACATATATACACTTGTATACAGGCGCATATGCGGCTGCTGGAGCTTCTCATTTTTTCCCAAAGGTCTTTGGGACTGTGCCTATATCACCCCAGCAGGAAGTAGGGGGCGGAATGCCATAGCCGGGGTGGAATGTTCCAAAGTTCTAGAATGTGCGGTCGGGAAGTATGAGAGGGGAAAAAGGGAGAACGAGAAGGAGATGGGAATAAGAATGAAAGAGACTCTAGAGTTACGTATGTTTTAGGTTAAAACGTGTCTTTAGGGTACGGCCGCGTCACTTTTTGACAGTCAGGTGGATTCAGCGGCTTAAACTGAGCTGCCAGACTTTCAGTGACTGACATGATGGCCTTGTTTGCACGATTAATGCTCTTTTGTCTGTATGTGTGATGCATTCGGATGATTCAGTAAGCTTGTATTACACTGACTTACGTTGTGCGTTGTAGCCCGTAGGCACTCCTTACTTATTTGCTGGTCGTCTTGTCGACTGTTTTCTTTTCAGGCTATATGTGGTGGTCTTTTTAGTGAGAGGATTTTTAGTTCTCAGCCAAAAATGACAATTCTGTCATCTCACCCTCACCCTCACCCTCACCCTCAAAAAGATAATCTTTTTTTGTCCATACATTGAGGTTCATTGGGGTAAAAACAGTTGGGTTGTATGAAAGAAAGAAAGTCATACAGCTTTTAAAAGACACAAGGGTGAGTTTCGACACAAGCGCATGTGAGTATGTGTGCGAAAATGCGTATTTGTATAATGTAGGCGTGTATTCGCTGTGGTCTGGCTCATGAAATTCAGAAAGAAATGGTCATTGTGTTGCTTACTCTCTTGGGTAATGCTTGCCGTAAATGTGTGTGTGTGTGTGTGTTTCTCAAAACCCAAAATAATTCTCCCTCTATGTGGTTTCAGGATGGGTCCTACCTGGCTGAGTTTCTGCTGGCTAAAGGCTATGAGGTGGGTAAGCCAATGTTACCCTGAAAGACTTCCTACAAAGCCGTCAGAAATCATTCCCACATTTATCTGATGCGATTATCTATCTGACTGTTAATAATCAAATATAAAAGTCATATTTTCATAAGATTCAAATTTAAATGGGTTGCATCTCATTTAATGGTACTCCGTACACAAGTTTATTTTAATGCTTTTTAAAGAACACTTTTCTGCTCACCAAGCCTGCCTTTATTTGATCCAAAATACAGCAAAAGCAGTAATATTGTTAAATATTTTTACCATTTAAAATAACTGCTTTCTTTTTGAATATATTTAAAAATGTATTTTATTCCTGTGATCAAAGCTAAATTTTCAGCATCATTACTCCTGTCTTCAGTGTCACATGATCCTTCAGAAATCATTCTAATATGCTGATTTGCGATTTAAGAAACATTTATTATTATTATTGTTATTTAAAACAGTTGAGTACATTTATTTTAAGGATTCTTTAATGAATAGAAAGATACAAAGATTAACATTTATCTGAAATAAATGCTTTTGTAACATTATACAACATTATAGTGTTTTTTGGAGGGGGAGGAAGAAATTATAGAAATGGATACTTTTAATTAGCAAGGATGCTTTAAATTGATCAAAAGTGATGATAAAGACATTTATAATATTACAAAAGATTTTTATTCCAGATAAATGCTGTTCTTCTGAACTTTCTATTCATCAAAGATATTTTCAAAATGATAATGATGAATGTTTTTTTAGCAGCAAAGCAGAATATTACAATGATTTCTGAAGGATCATGTGACTGGAGTAATGATGCTAAAAGTTCACAGGAATAAATTACATTTTAAAATAGATTCAAATAGAAAACAGTTATTTTAAAAGGTAAAAATATTTCAAAATGTTACTGTTTTTTTGTATTTTGATCAAATAAATGCAGGCTTGGTGAGCAGAAGAGACTTTAAAAAAACAATGAAAATCTTAATGTTCAAAAAAACGTTTAACTGGTAGTGTACGTTTTGGTTTTTCTTTCTTTCTTTTTTTTCCCCTCATTAATCAATTTTAGCAGATTAATACTTTAGTGTTCAAAAGTGCAGATTTTATTTAAAGTATAAATATCAGTACTGTCACATATGATATACTTTAATGCATGCTAGCTAAATAAAAGTATTAATCTGTTAATAAAAGTCTTAATGACCCCAAAACTTTAAACTCTGCTGAACATAAAATCTTTTTAAAATCATGTATACTTATAACTTGAACTGTTTGTGGCTTTGGACAGGTTCATGGTGTCCTCCGCAGGTCCAGTTCTTTTAACACGGGCCGGATTGAGCATCTTTATCATAACCCTCAAACGCACACTGAAGGAAGTGAGTTTCACATTTACACACCTGACTACAATAACCATGTTTTATTACATTTGTAAATGCATAAATGTCTTCTAACCTGTGTAAAATATCACTAGGCACTGGATCCAAAAAGTCTTGTAAGTTGTTCATTCAGTATTTTTATTTTACTTGTTTGAAGTATTTTCCTTTATGGTTGCAGTCTAAACATTCTTAAGCACTATTTGGGCGGTAATTATTTCATTTGGGTGAAATCTGAGAAAATCATTAATATGGCTCCTCTGTGATAAAACTCATGTGTTTGGACTGCAGTTAATCATGGGGGAGACAAAGAAGTTTCTATTTTTATTCATATAGGGAGTGACACGTACACAATGCAGCTAAATATGGTCGTCACTCGTCTTTTAAGAGTTTAATCCTGTTCTGTACAAACAAAAGTTTGCCCCTTTATGGGAGTTACAAAAGTGTGACAAAAAATGCCCTGCAATAGGAAAATGCACATGCAAAACACTTCACAGGTTCAGAGGTGACTGCTGTATTACATACACTACCAGTCAAAAGTTTTTGAACAGTAAGATTTTTTTATGTTTTTTAAAGAAGTCTCTTTTCTTCAAGCCTGCATTTTATTTGATTTGAAGTACAACAAAAACAGTACAATTTTGAAATATTTTTACTGTTTAAAATAACTGTTTACTTTTTGAAAACATTTTAAAATGTAATTTATTCCTGTGATTTCAAAGCTGAATTTTTAGCATCATACTCCAGTCACATGATTCTTCAGAAATCATTCTAATATTCTGATTTGCTGCTCAAAAAACATTTATTGTTATTATTATTATCCTGAAAACAGCTGAGTAGAATTTTTGAATTCTGATGAATAGAAAGTTCAGTAGAACAGCATTTATCTGAAATAAAAATCTTTTGTAACATTATAAATGTCTTTATCATTAATATCTTTTGATCAGTAGCATCCTTGCTAAATAAAAGTATTACTTTCTATAATTTCTTTCCTCCCCCAAAAATTGTACTGACTCCAAGTGTTTGAATGATATAGTGTATAATGTTACAAAAGCTTTTTATTTCAGATAAATGCTAATCTTTGGGCCTTTCTATTCATCAAAGATTGCTGAAAAAAATAGACTCAACTGTTTTAAATATCAATAATAATAATAATAATAATAATAACAAATGTTTCTTGAACAGCAAATCACCATATTAGAATGATTTCTGAAGAATCATGTGACACTAAAGACTGCAGTAATGTCAGTTTTGATCACAGGAATAAATTACGTTTTAAAACATATTCAAATAGAAAACAGTTCTATTAAACAGTAAAAATATTTAAAAATTTTACTGTTTTTGCTGTACTTCTGATCAAATAAACTTGGTAGCTTGGTGAGCAGAAGAGACTTACTTAAAAAAAACAAAACATTAAACTTTTGACTGGTAGTCCACAGTAAAGATAGTTTGTTTTTGGAATCAAGCTTCCTTTGCGCCTGATAATAAGCCAGTTTGATAGAAATTTTGAGCCCAATTCATCTATGTAAACTGATTCATCCATATAAAACGACCAAATTTAATTTGACCAGGAATTTTTCCCCTGGATGGTGGGAAAAGAAAATTGACACGTCATTGTTATAAAGTCCCTCTGTCTAAACATTTGCCATCCAAATAGGTTTTTCAGTCTGTGTCTGGTTTTGAAAGCAAAATTAAATAATTCAAAGTCTTGCACAAAAAACTAGAAACAGACTATAGCTTATTTCTCTACAGTCGATCTGGTGATGGGCAGCCTTTTTTATCCTGTGTAAACAATTTTCTAGACCTGGATCTGACCTCTTTTTGTATTGGGTCTGGTTTCCTAACCAGATGTCCTAACCAGATGCAATGCGACACAGCGACATGCAATGAAAGGTATCTTTTCCATGTTAAGTTTTTGTTCAAACCAGCTGCGACAGGGGATTTTATTTTAGAAACATTTTCTATTTTCTGCGACGTCATGGATGGAACAACAACATACAAACTAAATGAGAATAATAATCTCCGGTACTTTATTCAGTGTTAAAAGTGTTTAATGTGAGTTTATAGCCATATGTGACCTTTTATAGCCATACTGAAAGCAACAATAGATAGTTTACATCAGATTTTGAAAACAAATTGAAGCAAACTTTTACATTAAAACTGTTAAACAAAAAGTGTTTTCCATAACAAAGATGGTATCAGTTACTCAGTATGTACTTTTAATAATGTTAAAAACGCTTGATATTTGTGACCCTGGAACACAAAACCAGTCAGAAGTCGCGCAGCTATATTTGTAGCAATAGCTAACAATACATTGTATAGTCAACATTATCGATTTTTCTTTTATGGCAAAAATCATAAGGATATTAAGTAAAGATCATGATCCATGAAGATATTTTGAAAATTTCCTACCCTATATATATATATATATTAAAACACAATTCTTAACTAGTATTATGCATTGCTAAGAACTTTGTTTGGATAATTTTTAGAGGTCGACCAATGTATCGGTTTTGCCGATTAATCGGCACCGATAGTTGATTGGTGGAACTATCGTTATCGGCAAAAATCCATGCCGATAGTTTTTTCCGAGTTGGGTCCATTCCTGGAGTGGCTGAGAAGGTCATCGTTATACAGCTAAGTCCCTATAGGCTTCTAAGCCGCTTTTCCACTATAGGGCCAAACCGTTCTCTTTGCTTAACCGTTCCATTCCGTGCTGATCCGGGCCAGTCAGCACGGATATGGTTCGTTTTCCATTTTCCAATAAATGTGGTATTTCTAAAACATACCACATTTATTGACAGTAGTAATGCATGAGCTATGAACGCAGCTTAACAGCTGTTTACTTGGCTGTTTGATCAAATAACGTGCTTTCGCTTAGCACACACATTCTATCAGCACGGTTTGGCACTGTTGTCTAACTGTGGCGAGAATTCTGGGCCGAGAACAGTTTGTACCTGATCGTTCTAAGAACCGTTCGGCTGATAGTGGAAAAGCGGCTCTAGTGGGAGAGCTCCCTCTAGTGGCAGAAATCACTGACGGTATGTGCCGTTTATTTAGACACGGGACACTGCGCGCTGCACAGAGCGGGACACTTCAAAGGCGGATTTAAAACATCTACAACGAAACGGTGTGTACAGTATACTGTAGTGCATGTTTTCATGTCATTACTAAGTGATACTATCTAGTCAATTTGTTGACTAGATGCTTCATTAGTGGAGAAAGGACAGCAGTATACTTTTGCCCGTTTGGTGATCAAATAAAGTCTTAAATTGAACGCGACGCGTCCAGTGTGTGTGATACCGGATAGCTTCGAGTTTTTCTAGACACGGCACTGCACTTTTGCCCGTTGTGTGACTAACATATTTTTATATTTTGATCAGATTTGATCAACCACAAATGTTCCAGAATAGAAGCAGTGAAATTGTGAAAGTACACAATATCCATATGTATGCAATTTCAATACTGTGGTCTTTCTGTAGATATTTAAAGATGGCCACCTTTAGCTTGATTGTTGATGTAATGGTAACACTTTACAATATGAGTCCATTTGTAACATTAAGACTGTTAAAAGCTGTAGAATTTTGAAATATTGTTCCTTGTTAGAGTGTGTTCATTTCAGCATTTACTGATATATTTAAAAAATACTAGTTCCTTTTGTTAACATTAATGAACAATGAACTAACTGTAATGATCAATGTATAATTAATATTAATATTTTATTCATTTACAAAGTATGGTTCAGTAGGCTATTTTTTTTTTTTAAATAGTAGAGCAGTATTTATTTCGGTATGTTCGGTATCCATTTTTAAAAGCTACTGGTCAGTTAATCAGCATCGGCCAGTGTGGTGACTATATTATGATGTGTACATCTCAATTTCCAAAAACTGACCCTTATGACTGATTTTGTGGTTCAGGGTCACAGTTATGAATTAGATTATAAACATACCTTTTTATTGGGTGCGTACACACGCATTTCTGGTTTGGCTGTAAGATTTGATTGATTTTGTCGCGTCGCATAGCTGTGTCGCGCCTGGTGTGGACCGACAATTTGCTTGTTGTGCATCTGGTTAGGACACAGTGCAAGTGACAATCTTTAAACTTGAGCTATGTGGAGGACTTTTTTTTTTTTTTAAACTTTCCAGTAGACATTTCCAGTAGAGACATTTCTTTGTCAAATTTAAAAGGGAATGATAATCAATCTTTTATTCTGTGCCTCAGACATGAAGTTGCACTATGGAGACTTGACTGACAGCACGTGCTTGGTAAAGATTATCAATGAAGTCAAACCCACTGAAATATACAACCTTGGAGCACAGAGTCATGTCAAGGTAAAACATTCTCATTTTCACATCATCTAGCTTTTACTTTGTCTATATTTCTCAATCACACAAATGCTCTTTGTCTGTCGACTCTCAAACTCTACTGCTGGACAGACACACACACACACACACACACACACATACACACACACACATGCAAACTGTTTCATAATGACTTTGGTTTCTTTCTCAGTGTCTGTGAGGTGAACAAATGACCCCATCCAAGTAATACTTTGGAAAAAAAAAAATCTTAACCAAATACAGAGGACTTTCTTTCACTCTCTGTTCCTTTACCCACACCCCTAATGTCTAGTCATCTGGGATGAGGTCAGGGGGATGTTAGTCAGAGAGTTGGCCATCATGGTGTGTGTGAACTTCTGTGTGGGTGCTCCACAGGGTAATTTATGGGAAGCGAGCACAAACGGCAGTTAAAGTGAGGGAGAGGAAGGGAGAGAGGAAGATGACGGAATAAAAAGATCAAAAGTAACTTAGAGACGAGATAATCGGAGGGATAGGAATGAACCATTAACGTTGACATTATTTCCTTCAGCTACTCATGAGTTCAGACACAGGAAAAACCAATTAAATGTGTTCTGTCTAAACTGGGTGTCGGAAAAAACAGCAGTGTCATGTTTCTGCAGTAGTTTTTAACAAGAAAATAAATAAAACACTATAAAAAAAAAAAACACTTAGGGACAATCATACTTAGCAGGAATTAAAAGATTTGTTCTTCCAAAAAATAAATTCTGTCATCGTTTACCCAGCATCTTCTGTAAAGTCATGCGGCTTTGATACAACATGAGAGTGAAAAAATGATGAGTGAAGTTTCATTTTGTTGGTTGAACTTCTTTCGCAAACCATTTATCTTCCTTATGTGGTGTGCTTCCAAATGAAACAGAAGTTGGGATTTGATGGGATTCTAACAGACCGTCGATTATATTGTTGGTTAATATTATTTTACCCCACTCATGTGGCTTTCGTTACATAAGAAAAATGCAAGTAATTTTGGAGGCAGAAAAAGTTACTACATTTGATGAGAGATCATGGAAACTCTTATAGAACAACATGAACTGATGAATCATCCATAATAAGAGCAGGCACATTTTATTAAGAAAGTGAATAGAGTCAGATTTGATTTCCTGTTGTCAGGCTCAGTCAGAAAGTTTCACACAGAATGTGTTTTTGACTGACATCTTTTTGCTGGTGTATCGCACATGACACAGCACTCTTTTTGTTAGATCCTTCTTTTAACACAAATGCGCTTTTGTGTGAACAGCCCCTAAAGTTATTTTTACACAATCATTTTACACAAAAATTATTCTTACACAATAATACCACTTGTGTTTGTTAACAACAGTGGCTTTAGAGGTATTGGAATAATTTTAGACACTCAAGTCATAAGGATAGTTCAACCACAAATGAAAATTCTGTTATCAAGTACTCACCCTCATACCGTTCCAAACCCGTAAGACCTTCGTTCATCTTCAGAACACAAATTAAGATATTTTTGAGGAAATCCGAGAGCTTTCTGACCTGATAGCAACACAACTAACATGTTCAAGGCCCAGAAAGGTAGTAATGATATTGTTAAAATAGGTTATGTGACATCAGTGGTTCAACCTTAATGTTATGAAGCTATGAGAATATATTTGTGCGCAAAGAAAAGAAAAATAATGACTGTATTCAGCAATTTCTATGATGGGTAATTCTATGCAAATGTCAGCCTTACCATGAAAAAATAAAGTTTTTACCAAAGATTTTTACTATATTATAGCACAGATGCAGCATTTGGTGGTTCAAATAGCCATGTGAGGTCTTAAAGTATTTAAAGCATTTTATTTTTATTTTTAGTGCTTGATTTTTCCATAGTTTGGAAAGTGCTATTTTCATCCATAACAGTACATATTCCTCATAAATAGACATCAAAATGAAAATAAAGTGATTTATTATATGTTCTGTGAAGAGTCATCGCTTCTGTTTTTTTTTGGGGTATTATTGCCTCTGGTTTGCATTTTAATTGACAGGAATCTTAAAAACGGTGTCCTTTTTGTCACATCCATAGCGCATGAGTATTTCCCTTTTTTTAATATAGAAAACTCATGCATAGACTTTTTTTTTTTTTTTCTGTTGTTTATAATCTATCAACAAGGGTTTATTATAATATAAACAGATGGGGCACTATATTGTTAACACATACATTCTCTAAGCATTTATGTGTCACATCCATAATGCAAAAAATGTAGGGCTGGCAAACGATTAATCACGATTAATCGCATACAAAATAAAAGTTTGCCTAATATATGTGTGCTGTGTGTAATTATAATGTGTATATATATATGTGTGTATATATATATATATATATATATATATAAATACAAGCACATTCATGTATAAAAATAAGAAAAAATTTTCAACTATATGTATTTATTATCATTTTTATAGAATTTATATTATATATAAATAAAAATATTTTGTACATAACATATTTCTCCTAAACATATACATTAATTTGTGTGTTTTTATATATACATAATAATTACACACAGTACACACACATATATTAGGCAAAGTTAAACTTTTATTTTGTATATGATTAATTGTTTGCTAGCAAAATGTCACATCCATAACGCTGAACTGGCCTTGAATGTTTCAGTTGTGGGGTCAGAAAACGCTCAGATTTCATCAAAAATATCTTAAGTTGTGTTCTAAAGATGAAGGAAGGTCTTACGGTTTTGAAACAACATGAGGGTAAGTAATTAATGACAGAATTTTCATTTTTAGGTGAACTATCCCTTTAAAATGTCTGTCACATCTGCAAACAAATGGTGCTTTTCAAGGAATAACAGTTTTTTTTGGTCAGTTTTCATGGATGAATTTACCATAAGTGTTTTTGAGCTATATTTCTTTAAAACAAATGTAACATGGTTTTATATGTTTTTGTGTAATGCAAATGCATTCATACATTTTTAAATATGGCTTAACTGTTCAAATACGTTTTTAGAGCTGCTGTTTGTCTAAAATGATTCATGAGCCTCAATGGTTGGTTTGTAAGTCAGTAGGATGGAAAGATCCAGACTGCACCTGCGGGCTGAAAAACGTGCAGTTAAATACAGCAGCTGCCGTAATATGGAACTAAATAATTCAGGTGGAAACTCACTGAGAAACATTGGCCAACAGACAGGCATCCATTATACTGAATGGGAGGTGTTCTGGGTGTCCCATCAGGAGGATCATCTGCTGTGCTGACAGATAACAGCAGGATGCTCACTTTCACAATGAATTTTGTACCGCTGTGGCTCCTCAACATAAAGAATAAGAAGTACTTTAAGCACAGACATAAGACCGAGGGAGAGTAGTTCATATTTAAAGATTGCTGTCATACTACGACAACCGCAATCAGGATTGCTATGTGGAAAAATAAACAAGCTTGATTTAATTACACCATCAGTTTAGGCTTGTAAGCGTGCGCGCTAGCCGGGAGTGTTCATTAAAGATAGGCGTTTCAATCAGTGCCCGCAGTAATGAAATGGTAGATCTTTGCTACTCTCTGATTGTAGTTTACATTTTTTACTCACCGCACTTTGTTTGGATATGGCGGAAAGAGTGGCAGAGCAAACACATACACACACGCGCGCTTGGTTTCCAGTTTTTACACACAGGGGTCAGCAAAGTGCTATTTTGCTTGAGAGTGCCGCTTGGCGGTTTCTGTAGGATATTCGTTTATGCTTAAAGGAATGCCTCAGGAAGAAAGTAATGTGCTTTTTTTTCCTCCACGCACATTCTCTCTTTGTCTGTGAGTCTTTATAGTCTTGTTTATAGGTTTTTCAAATAAATCAGAAGGATGAATGACAGAAGGATGAAAAGCATCAAGACTGTAATGAACTGTGATTGAGTTAAAATAAAGGCATGGGGTATTCAGATATATACAAAAATCAAACAAAAAATTATTCAAACACCATAATAGTTCATTTATGTAAATGAGGACAGCAAAATACAGTAAACTGACATATTATACCCCAAAAAAATTTCATTCAGTGGACTACCAGTAAAACTAATTAAAACTTTGGGACCAAAAAGTATTCAGACACCTTGACCTGACCATGTTTTGCTTAAGTGTTTTTCTTTAATTGCGAATACGACCTTTTTACAGCACAGACTGAACAAAATTAAGCATTTCTTGGTAATTGGTCAAAATAGTGTTGATAGTTGTGTTAATGTTGTCATACTATCCATTACATACCTTTTTATCAAAGTTATCTGACATTATCGAGATAAATTAGTTCTGACACAGTTTAACTCTTGAGTCCTTGTCATGTTTTATTACAATTTTCTAAACTATAGCGAATAAACTGTGAAAATGTGAGAATTGTAAAAGGTGTCTGAGTAAAGTTTGAGTTTGCCTAATGTGTGTGTGTGTGTATGTGTAATTATTATTTATATATAAATACAGTCATATTCATGTATACATTTAAGAATTATTTACAATTTACAATTATTTATATGTATTTATTATAATTTTATATAATCTATATTATATATAAATAAAAATATTTTGTACATTAGTAACATATTTCTCTTAAATATATACATTAATTTGTGTGTATTTAAATATACATAATAATTACCCACACACACATATATTAGGCAAACTCAAACTTTTATTTAGTATGCGATTAATTGCAATTAATTCTTTGACAGCCCTTATATATATATATATATATATATATATACACATAAACATATACATAAATTTTTTTTACTTAATGTTGTAATAAAATTTATGCAGAATGTATTGTTTAAATGTAAAGAAAAATTATGGCAGTGTAGATGCACACAGTATTCAGTACAAACTTATAAAGTATGGTATATAATTAAGTAAAAGTTTAAGTGTTGTTTTCAATTAATAATAAAAAAAAAAATTAAACAAGAATGCTTTAAAGTGACAAAGACATTTATAATGTTACAAAAAATATTTTAAATATATGCTGTTATTTGGGCTTTCTATTCAAAGATATTAATAACATCGTAACTGTTTTTATCATTGATGAAACATTATTATTATTATGAACATCAAATATTAAAAAATGATTTCCGAAGGATCATTTAACACTGAAGACTGGAGTAATGACTGCTGTTTCAGCTTTGCCACAGGAATAAATTACATTTTAAAATATATTCAGATAGAAAACAGTTCTTTTAAATTGTAGTAATAATTCAGTTTTTACTGTATTTTTGATTGAATAAAAATAGCCTTGCCAAATATGAGACTTCTTTCAAAAACATTAAAACAATCTTACCGACCTCAAACCTTTGAGCAGTAGTGTATTAGTAGGGATTCTGTTTTATGTTCCTGATTAATAACTCTAAATCTAAAAATTAATTTAAAAATGAATAATATTAAAATGGAAAACTTGCAGGGCAGCACCTGTTAGACATGCAGAACAGCATGAACTATAAGGTGATAACAGTAATACAAACACTGAATTATTCAAGTGGGATATACCAGCTTCAGGAGGTCTGTGTGCAGACACAATGAAGAGATAAAGGCGTCTATTTACATGTGAATGCGCGCTGTTCCGACTGTCATGTCAGGACCTAGTCTTCAGTGTGAAAGAAAAGCTGTAAGCCATAATGTCGGTTCAATGTCAGCGTGCGATCAAGGCTTTACTACAAAAAGAGCACAGTGTACTTTACATGTTGATGTTTGTACAAGTTTAAACCTTGCGGTTATTATCAAATAACCACAAATGGAGTTGCCTTGTGGAATAGCACACTACAATTAGTCACGTTCGACCACATCAAACTTAGATCACATGATAAACTGAGTAGAAGTGCCACTTTTTTAGGCTGAGATTGAGAACCAAGTAACACACACACACACACACACACACACACAGGGTTGCAAAGTGAATGGAAAATGTTTATAAATTAATGTACCCTATTTGATTAAAAGCTTGATGCTTAATTTAATTTCTTTCTCAATGTCTTCGACTTCTTTTTTTTGTTTAATGTTAAAGTAGTTCAGATTTAATTAAGAAACTGAGAACACAAAGTAACATCTGTGGTATTTAGGCTAGTATTGTTCTGTGTTGACCTTACTGTCACCTCCAAGCCTTTTCTCTTTGACGAAGTCTGTTTGTGAATGTGTTTTTGTGTTTGCACAGCTATCTCTTAGCACCGGCAGAATCGGTTTGCTCATAGTGTTATGTACAGTAGGGTGTGATTGGCATAAGCTTTGTGTTTGCATTTGGATTAGCACGGATCTGTAGCTAATATTCAGTTGCTGGACTGGAGCATTGCAGCCTGTATCATGTTTTGTGTTCGCTTGCGAACGTGTTTGATGTAATTTAAGTGTTGTCTTGGGAAGACTTTGGCATTGTGTGTATGTTTGTAGACGGATGTGACAAAGTAAACACGCAAATGCAGGATTGAGTGACATGTTGAAAGATAAGTCAACTTTCGTGAAGTGTAGCACAAAATTACTTTCCGCTAATGACGGCAGAATTTTTTAATAAGGTTGTGGTGGCAATGTAGGAGACTTTGTGGAACACTGAGCCTTGTTAGCTAATTGGGTGTCTGGAAGACGCAGGCGCTCTCGCTTTCACACAGATACTTACAATTAATTGCTTGTGTAAATCATTCCAGTCTTGTCACCTGCAACGGCTGACGTCACCGCCAACAAACAGGCCTTTATTCAGTGGCGTTACATCACGTTAAAAACATGATTTTGATTTATCTAAATGACAGCACCTATGAAGCAAGAGATTAATTATGAGAGATAAAAATCTCTGTGCTGCCATCTCTGTCACTCTTTTTAGGGTGGGAATGGAGATGCATTTTAAACATGTTTGCTTGTGTGGAAAACATGTTGTATAACATGCTCATTCAGACACTGGAAGTGGTTGAAAAGACGTATGATATTTAATCGTTTTTGTTTTTGTTTTTTTTAAACGATTCAATTTTTAAACTAAAAACAATTTTAGAAAACTAAAGAATTGTTAATACTTTGCAATAAAGTTCTGTTAGTTAATGTTAATGTTTTAATTAACATGAACAAACAATGAACAATAAATTTATTACAGTATTTATTAATCTTTGTTAATATTAGTTGATGAAAATACAGTAGTTAATGCTAGTTCACAGTGCATTAACTAATGTTAATAAGCACAACTTTTGATTTTAATATTGCAGTAGTAAATGTTGAAATTAACAGGATAATAAATGCTTTAGAAGTATTGTTCATTCTTAGTTCAACTAAAGTAGTTAACTAATGTTAACTAAGGAGCCTTATTGTAAAGTATTACCAAAGAATTTAACTAATTGTTTAGTTAAATATATATATGTATATATTTTTTTGTATTTAAATATTTAGATATTTACAATGTATTATATTTTATACTACATAGCTGTTGAATGCTTGAATCTGATTGACTGACGAATGTTCTAAGTTTACATTGTATTCAGTTATTTCAAAGGTCCTTACAGCAAAAGAACCAAAACTGGTCCACTTCATGTCATGGCTACATCACCACCTAAAAATTCAATGGCCTGTTGTCAGTTTTTCCTTAAATATTTAATTAATAATTTTATTATTATTATTATTATTATTATACTGCTAATTGTAATATATTATAATTAATGGGACATCTTTCTTTTTTCCTTTCTTTCATCAGTAGAATAATTATAATAATTATTTATAGTTTATATTATATTATATTATATTATAATGTTAGTGGCCCTCTTTCTTCCTTCCTTGCTTAATTTTTTGCTTTTTATATTTCTTTAATCATTACTTTTTTTAAATTCATTTTTATTTTTTATTTTAGATTATTTATTTATTTATTAATCAATTTTTATATTGTTATTTGTTTATTTTTATATTCAGTTATTTATTTGTTTGTATTCATTTCATATTATTTATGTTTAAAGCCCTCACACTAGATTTGAGCATGTGAAATATCTTTGTACACTGTGGTGGTAATATGATGTCATGCTCTGTAGCGTCTTTTTGAAAACTTAAAATTCAACACGTAACAAATAATAATACATCAAAAATGTAAAAACATGCAATCTACTCCACTTTCCTGCAGTGCTGCAGTTTTAAAGGAGACTTATTATGCCCCTTTTTTGCAATTTGTAATAAGTCTCAGGTGTCCCCAGAATGTGTCTCTGAAATTTCAGCTCAAAATACCCCACAGATCATTAATCATTTCATTTTGAAAATGCCTATTTTGAGTGAAAGCAGAAACACGCTGTTTTCTTTAAATGCAAATGAGCTGCTGCTCCCCGCCCCCTTTTCCATAATAGAGCTGTGCCTTTACAGCTCGTACCTCGGATACTCTGCTAAAAAAAACACCTGTTTGGTTTTAATTATCATGTCTATCATGCTGAAATCATGCATAGTTTAAACCTCTGATACAGGCTGTCACATGGCATGTGAGTACTAAACTAAGTTCTCTTTCATGTCTTATTGTGCTTAAACTGTCAAATTCACACAAGTTTCTGTTAATAACACACAGGAGTTACAAAAGTAGTTAGCTATGTTTGTGAAGGTAAACAGCTGGGAAAGAAATCACGTTTATATTAGATCTGTGTGGCAGCAGCATAATATACAGTAAATAAATCAATAAATCCACTGCTCTCTTGTCTAATCTGAGGCTGGGACTCTAAATAGTGTTTTCAGTGCTCGTCTGTGCAGCCAATGACAGAACAGTAAGCATGCTTTTCTTGAACTTTTGCCGTGGCATTGGAACTGGTACACCGGGGTCGCTTACAAAGACAAAATGACGGCACGGTGGGTGGAAATGTGCAGATTAAGGGTCGGCAATACTGTAATAAGATCCCCTTACCACGTCATCGTTTTTTCATGTGCTTGCGGAGAAGGGCTTACAAAAACAAAGTTACTGGGTTGTCCTTTTTCATATTTCCTGGGTTGTTAGATGGACCGGGGACCTGATTATAGCACTTAAACAAAAAAGTGAGAATTTCATTATGTCACCTTTAAATTTGTGTTCCTTTAATTCATCTGAGGTCATGCTGTGATGTATCAATCTGCAAATTCGCCAGTCAAATTTCGCTAAGTTTAAACTTTAGAATGTAGCAGAATGAGAAACAACTTTGCATGAGTTTGTGTTTCCGCTCTTCCATGTTTGTATGCGTATGAATGAAAGTCAATGGCACGAAAAGTATAGTGTGACTGGCCCTTAATGAATTTCCCACTGATTATTAGTATGTCTGCATACTGAATTGGCCGGTTTTAACATGCACTAGACTGTGGTATGACACTTTGCATAGTTTGTGAATGGCAACACAATTGTGTTGATACTCTTACTTGGGTATGAATCACTCAGTTTTGAAAAGAACCGACCTAACAAAAATGCCATCTTTGCTTGACACGCTTAATGTTGCCACTTGCCAGTGACGGCATTAATCCAGGGATTTAAACAGCAGTAAACTTGTCAAAAAAACCCCTGCAGTTTTAACATCTCTAGCCTCACGTAAGCCTTGATTGCTCCACATTAGACAAAGGAGCACAAGGAAGATGTGTCATTTGGTACACCTTGTCTTTCTGGGAGATTTGTGGGTTGACTTATCAACGTCGAGCTTATTTAAAATTTTTGAAGGAATGTGACTGACATGATATGTCTGAATAATATGCACGTCTTTGTGAATTCACTAGCACAAGCGCTCAATGCTTGATTGAGAGGTGGAAAATAGCCGTTTACAGAATAAAAGCAGGTATTCCAATGAACAATTCATCCTTTGTGCGGAGTAAACGGACACATTCCTGTCTCATGCCCTGCCCTAAGGGAGTTAACATTAGTCAAGAGAAGCATTTAGTATATACTTGTGTATGATTATTATTACTATTATCATTTATATTGTTATTTATTAGTAGTATTATTATTGCCATTACATCAGGTAATGGCCTTGGCAAAGCTGTTGAACAGAAGTAAGGAATGAAAGAATAAAAAGAAGTCGTTTGAATCATAGCATTACCAGAGATTTTGGCTCAAGTGACTAGGGGACTAGGATGAGGAAATATTCAGCAGTATCATACTGTATGAGTCCAAAGTAAACTCTAAAAATGATTAATGATGTTTAAGATTATGATGAATGTAAAGTAGCATGCAAGAGAAAAGTTCAAAAACATAAACCGCCAGTTATCATCTTATACAGAGAAATGTTATTAAGCCTCAACGTTTGTATTTCCATCTTTTGTTTCTTGCAAATTGAT
Organism: Labeo catla; assembly: GCA_012976165.1. Taxonomy (NCBI): domain Eukaryota; kingdom Metazoa; phylum Chordata; class Actinopteri; order Cypriniformes; family Cyprinidae; genus Labeo; species Labeo catla. The sequence goes on along the minus strand of VONZ01000031.1, from coordinate 1,330,947 downwards.
GGAAAAATCTCCATGTTTGCTTTCTCATCTATAGCAGAAACTTCTCTGGTTCCTTTTTCGGTTGTGCAAATCATTGCAGTCTCTCTGTAGTCAACGCTGGTGCCACTTGTCTGCGTGACCTTTATATCTGTTCTCTGTAAGTCTGAGATATACAAGCAGGGCTCAACAATAAGTATATTTTTTCCTACTCAGGCAAGTAGTTTCAATATGTGCTGCCCTGCCAATATTTTCACAGGCCCCACCACATTATACTTTTTATTTTATTTTATTTTATTTCTTTTTACACATCTACACTCTTAAAAATAAAGGTACTTCACATTTTAGAATATTTTTGAGTGGAGAATAGCCGTTTACAGAATAAAAGCAGGTTATTTTTTAGAAACACTTGTCTCTGATACATTTTTATTTATTTTATTTTATTTTATTTTATTTTGCTTTTATTTTATTTTATTGTATTTCTTATTACACATCTACACTCTTAAAAATAAAGGTACTTCACAATGCAAAAAGGTTTTTTGTGGCGAAAGAAGGTTCTTTAGATTATACAAAGGTAGGAAAGGGATGGTTCTTAAAAGAACCTTTGACTGAATGGTTGTTTATGGAACCAAAAATGGTTCTTTTATGGTATTGCTGTTAAGAACCTTTTAAAGAAGCTTTATTTTGTACTTGCCAAAATAAATTAACGTTAAATAGAGATTTGAGTAGGAACATTATTATTTTTGAGTGTTTTTTTTGTTATTCAGACTTTTACAGATATGTAGGAAATTGGATGCCTTGGACACCAGTCAGTTTTGCGATAATTATGCATAAATCAGACCAATCAGAATCAAGCATTTCAGAGCGCTTTGTAATCATTTTTATTTGCTGTATCAAGACAAGTCATTCACAAGTCATGATCCTCTTCTGTCGCTCATTTGTGTTAGACAGCTAAATAAAATTACATATTAAATTCAGAATTTTCATCAGCAATGTTCAATATTACTCAAAGTCGAAATGAATGGCTGAGCAGGGTCGCCAATTGGACAAGTGACAGTCAGTCTGAGATTGTGAGCTGGATTGTTTTAGACAGGTTGGTATATAATGACAACACACATTTAGCAAAAAAAATTATATGGTAATGAATTTGGTCTGCAGAGAGACCTACTAGACACCAGAGTATATAATTACAGCTATTTATAGCTTGGAAGCATTCATCATCTTGTCTCAAAATAAACAAGCAGGTCAAGCACCCATATTTGATATTTTTGTGTTAATCTGAAACATACTGTGCTCATTGCTTTTAACAAAACTGAGGCAGATGCTCAGCGATGCAGATCCTTACATATCAGTTTGTGCATTGTCAGTGTTTCAGCTGTGTTTAGCGTGTGTGTAGGCTTCTTCGACGTTCAGATAAGCGCACACAATAGCTCACCTCATTCTTTCGAGATGCTAAATGACAGCACCTGTCAACTGCAATGACACACGTGCTGTGTGTGTCAGAGAGTTGGTTGAGTCAGAGACCACTCACATGTGGTAGTTGTTGGTTGCTGTCAGCACAAGGTTAACTGTCAACTGTCAGGAGCTGAACAGAACCTTGTGTGTGACTGCGCTGTTCTCGAGCAAATGAAATAGCATGATGAAAAACGTGTGGCCGGATTAGATGGATTGCACTATACTAGTCACTTTAGAAGTGTTTGCACAAAGCCCAGACACCTTTGGGATACATTTTGATGCTGACTGTTAGCCAGACCACATCACCCAACTTCAGCGTCTGACCTCACAGTCACTGAAACTGTCTTCAGAAAAATTTAGATGGTATTTTCTTTTCATTTTAAAGGGTTAGTTCACCCAAATATGAAAATTAGCACATTATTTACTCATCCTCGTAGGGCATCCTAAGTGTATATGACTTCCTTCTTTCAAACAAATGCAATTGGAGTTATATTAAAAAATGTCCTGGCTCTTCCAAGCTTTAGCACGACATAGGCGGGTGTTTCTCTTCATCAGTCCAAAACAAGTCCAATAAAGTACATCTATCCATAATAAAAAGTGCCTCACATGGCTTCGGGGGGTGAATAAATGCCTCCTATAGCAAATCAATGCGTTTTTGTGAGAAAGATATCCATATCTAAAACATAATAATCACTACTAATCTAGCTTTCGCTAACAGTTGTACACGGAAGCAGCTCCAGGCAGATGATGTAAGATGTGCATGCGCCGTTCAAATGTGACGAATGTAAACGCACCGTGGAGAAACCGAAACAAAACAACAGTCACGAATTAGAAGTACAAAACAAGGATTTGTAGGTAAGGATTTCGATATATACCAAGAGGAGATTGTTTTCTTTTGCTAATGTAAGAACATTTCGCTTCCTTTGCTTCTGTAAACAAACGTTGGTTTTCACGAGACTCATCAGCGCACGCGCAACTCAAATGTCTTACATCATCCGACTGGAGCTGCTTCCATGAACAATTGTTAGCACAAGCTAGATTCAAGTGATTATTACATTTTAGATATGGATATTTTTCTTACAAAAACACATGGATTCGCTACAGCAGGCCTTTATTCACCCCCCGGAGCCACGTGAGGCACTTTTTATTATTTTGCTTCAATTTTTTTCAAATCTAATTTACATCAAAAAACTGCTCATGCTACATGTAGCATGTTTGTTTGAATCATGATTAAAATGCAGTGGTTTCATGCATTCTGATTTGTATAAAGGCACAGTCAGGGAAAAAACATGATAAACCGTGAAACCGTCCGAATCCAGATTTTTGGTCAAACCAATCAGCTCTATTCCAAAATTTAATGGAAGACTATCGTGGCAGAGTTTTTTTTTCAGTGCTTTTGACATTAAATGTTCAACAAGACAATAAGCATCAGTGAGGTCAGGCAGAAATGATTGGTGATGGGGTCTGGCCTGCTCTTCCAATTCATCCCAGACATTTTTAAAAGGGGTTCAGGTCTAGACAAGGCCAGTCGAGCTCCACCACATCAAATCTAGTATTTGAAAAACAATTTAAAAACTGATAATTTAATTTGATTATAATTAATATGTTAAAATAATTATTTCTATTTTAATTTTAAAATTATTATTTTAAAGTAGTCTGTTAGTTTTCTATGAATTATTCATTTAACCAATTTTTTTTTTTTTAACTGAGATTAACTCAGTTTATTAACTAAAATAAAGATCTCTAGTTTGGAGTCAGTAAAGGGGGTTCCTGAGGCCTACTGATGGAGCTGTGGGGCTATATGAGACGAAAAAGGTTGAGAAACGCTGTCTTCTGGAAACATAAGATGTGGTAAAAATAGAGCTTTGTTTTTACAAGGATGGAGACAGTTTAAGAACATCTGTAACAGGCTAAATGATTCCCTAATTATTCGCAGTCAGGGTTTCTCCCCTCCCTCCCTCGCTCTCACACACTCAAGCTTGTATGAGCTCTGCGATTGCTACAGACAAGTTACGCCTGGGGCAACCCCAACCGCAGCCCATAATGATCCAGGCTGTTGCCATGTTTACATGTGTGTTTATGTTTGAGGGAAGGAGTGAATGATGAGGTGAGCGTGTCTGGTTGAGCAGGCAGAAGAGCGAGGGAAGTTGGTGTCATCTCAAGCATAGATTTAATTAGCTGATGAATTCCAATCCTGACGTGCCGAAGCCGTGAGGAGTGTAGGAGTAGTATCGACAGAGGAGGCCAGCTCCATTAGGTAGAGCTGAGAGAGAAAGGGTGTTCGCATGTGCACGAGTCGCCCTGGGCCACGGGGACTTTCCCGATGTCAGACATAAATCCTGCCCCCCTGACAGTTCCAAGTTGCTGTGGAGACACGAAGAAATTGCTTCTGCAGCACAATTTTCGACGAGTCTCCCGCTCACATCGGATAACGTGTAAAATGTGGCCGCACTTACATAAACAACAAAATCCCTGTAATTTCCAAGTCTTTTCTTAGCCTGCGAATGCATAGAGAGAGCGATTTGGAGTTTGCAGCGCACTTACGTGCATCAGCGCAATGGCTACTGCTACTAGTAACAGCTGGAACGAGCAAATTACGGTATCGCTGTTCCTCTAATAGCACTATTTTGGCATATTTATGACATTTGAAATCGGTGTCCTGGCTGTTTGTTTGGAGAAAACAATGCCCGAGAAATGAAAATTGCTTGCGGCGTGGCAAGATGCCGTGAAAGCTCTCCGCACAATCTGAAGACATAAATCTACTTGTACCTGACAGTAACATGTCTCTCTTAGTTCTAACTGGTATGATTGAATGTTTTGGCTCGCATTTTAAGAGCATGTTTGCACAGTCCAAAAAACTTAAAGCTAATTATCCCAGCAACGGTAATGATAGCTATTGGATGAGCGCCAAGCAACACAACTAAAGTCAGTCTGTTGCCGCATTATAAGGATTATTTTGAAAGTGATGCGAATTTGCGTTGTGAGGATGCTTAAGTATCGTTTCAGTCTCACGATAATTAGCTGTCAGTCGCTTTTGTTTTCTCTTTGAGGTGTGGTTACAGATGCGCACTAGGGTATTTCGGGACTAATTCAGATCATGCCTGTTGCTGTGGGTTTGTCTCGATGGAAAAAACGTGTAGGTGCGATTCTGAGAAGCGCATGTCAAATTTGAGGAACAGGTTAGATGAGTTATACTCTCCCTTTCTCCTGCTCAGTTCCTGTCTGTCTTTCTGTTTCTTGCTTTCTCTCCCTATCTTTAACATCTCAGTTTCAGTCAGGGATTCCCCGGCTCGCTTGTGTTTGGGAATTGAGTATGTCTGAACTCGTTAAATTAAAGCAGACCTTTTCACTCAAAAACACGGTGCAATTATTTAGTCAGATGGTGTAGCACCTCAAACTATTTGCAATATCAAAAAATAGTTCATGCAAAAATAAATGTTCATTTAACTAAATCACTTTCATTTCATGCGAGTTTCTTTCTTTCATGGAGCACAAAAGAGAAATTTTGACGATCGAAAGGATGCAAAGGCACGGAAGTATCATAGAAGATCATACAAGTCTGAGTGCTAAATTAATCTTATAAAGTCATACATTGTGCCAGGAACAGGCTGAAATTAATATAATTTTTCACTGAAAATCTTGACATCGATGCTTGTTCTCTGTCCTGCATTCATGTGAGAATAACCGTGACTGATTTGTGATCAAGTTTTTCTTTTAAAAGGTTAGTTCACCCAAAAATGAACATACTGTCATTTATTACTCACCTTCATGTTGTTCCAAACCTGTAAGACCTTCGTTAATCTTCAGAACACAATTTCAAATGTTTTTGATGAAATCAGAGAGCTTCTGACCCTGCATCGACAGCAACGCCACTGCTATGTTCAAGGCCCAGAAAGGTAGCAAGGACATTGTTAAAAATATACATACGACATTAGAAGTTAAAACGTAATGTTATGAAGCTACGAGAATACTTCTTGTGTGCAAAGAAAACAAAAATACCAACTTTATTTAACAGTTTCTACTCTTCTCTACCTTTCTGGGTCTTGAACGTGTCAGTTGTATTGCTGTCTATGCAGGGCCAGAAAGCTTATGTATTTCAACAAAAATATCTTCATTTGTGTTCTGAAGATGAACGAAGGTCTTACGGGTTTGGAACGACATGAGGGTGAGTAATTAATGACAGAATTTTCATTTTTGGGCGAACTATCCCTTTAAGTCAAATCTTTTCAGTGATCAGCTAACAAAATCCTTTAAGATTCTGATTTTCAGTTGATGGTCAGTTTTGTTTGTAAAATAGTTTGAAATACTATGTAAAATAAAACTAGAGAATTTTCTGGTCAACTAGTAGTCATTCATTTTAAGCATTAGTCGACTATCAGTCGCACATTTATGAGTAAACCATATAAATCATAATAAGCCTTTAATTGCCTACATAGCCTAATAAGCGCTAAAGTGCATGAAAAAAAAAAAAAAACTTGCCACAGCGCACCGGCAGATATAATAATTAAAAATGTCTGGGAAAAACAGCAAGGAGATTACATTAATGTTTTAATAATTTATTGATTAACTAGCGTTTTCTTTGTTTTCGGCTTAAGAGTTGACGACACTGACTCATCATCTCCGCAGTAGTGATGTACCTGTATGCACGTTTCATATGGATTACATGATATGAGAATATTTGTTTTCTATTTGAATTGGTTCATTTGAAAGCAGACATTTTACTCTCTATAGATACATTTTTCCTGTCTGCAAGGCAAGTATACACAGAATTTCGATGTTTCGCGCTCAAGTTCACAGAGTCCGAGACGGCAGAAAGCTCGTTCTGTTTGCTTATTTATTTTACAAAAGCGCAATGTTTCATTGTAAACGTAGAGTCTACAGATTCGAAAGATGTATTACTTTTATCTGTATGATGAAAAATGACAGAGTGTTTTAAGTGACTGCACTGGCGCCTCCATCTGTCTTGCAGAGAGCGCACTACTGTTTAGCTTCCACACTCCGCACAGACACTTGAATAGCGTACATTTTTCTAGTTTAACATTGAGCAGTGAGCAGCCATGTAAAGTTGATACTACATACATCTTTCAGATGAAAAGCCATATTTGAGGTCGATGGATGTCCTGCTCGATGTATTATATTACCACATAGACCAGCCGTTAACAATCTGTCTGTCACGGATCGTGTGACTTCGCCACTTCCTGTTTTTCTGCGACTAAGCAACTAATAAATTTTGGTCGACCAAGACTTTTCTCGGCGGCTAACGGTTAGTCGACTATTAGGGGGCAGCCCTAAAAAAAACAGATAATGGTTTGTTTGATAATATTGTGGTGTTGTGCTTTTGATTGCTTCCATATTATATGCATATACAACATTTAGTTGTCTGACCCAGTTTACATGAGCTAGAAGACAAATGGTTTGATGCTCTGTGTGTTTTCCAGTAACAGCAGAGCATGCAGCTCTATGCAAACAAAGACACTTGATATCAACCAAAGAAAATATTCCCTCTCTCAGCTTAGAGGGTTTTTGCACTGAGTTTTATTACCAGGCAGTTACTTGTTTTCTTATTTCCTTAAATTATGTTTATGTTGGCAACTTCTTGGCTTATGTTATTGAGTTATGTCATAAGACTGAATTGCATTTAGCCATTTACTTGTATACTTTTGCATTTAACTCTTACGCATAAATGCCTTGTGTTTGTCAGATCTCCTTTGACCTAGCTGAGTACACCGCAGACGTTGACGGGGTGGGGACCCTTCGGCTGCTAGATGCAGTGAAGACCTGCGGTTTAACTGAGACCGTCCGCTTCTACCAGGCCTCCACCAGCGAGCTCTACGGGAAAGTACAGGAAATTCCCCAGAAGGAGACCACACCATTTTACCCACGATCCCCTTATGGTCAGCATGCACTCATCTAAAAGCATGCTGTGTCTTTATATTTTTACATTGTTGCGTTAATAATAAAGAAATAATTTTTTTTGTTTTTTTTTTTTTCTTTTTTTTCTTCTCCCCATAGGTGCTGCTAAGCTCTATGCATACTGGATCGTTGTAAACTTCAGGGAAGCCTATAACCTCTTTGCTGTGAATGGGATCTTGTTCAATCATGAGAGTCCTAGAAGAGGTCAGACACACTCCAAACACAAAACGAAAAAAACTTTTTTTTTTTTTTTTCTTGGTTTGTTTGGTTCTTCTAGTATAGGGATACTGAGATTACTTCACTTGGGGGCCACTTTCTGGTAAAAGTACGCCTGATGTGGTTTCATTTTCATTTGGTTTTGAAAAATGTGCAGTAACCAACAGCCACTGCTATGTGTTAGACCTCATAGTTTCTATCACCCCATTCATCAAAACAGGCATAAGTTCTGGTCAGTTTTAACAACTCAGCCTGCTTTTTTAATTTCCATAACAAAATAAGAGTAATGTACAGTGGGAGTTTAAAAATATAAATCTTGCATACAGAGGCACTTATAAAACTTAAATGCTTCCAGTTTTTACAGGTTCACCCAAAAATCTAAGTTTTGTCATCATTTACTCACCCTCGTGTTTAATATATGACACCCAAATTATATTTGAAAGGTTTTCATTTTTGTCTGAATTATTCCTTAAACCCTACCCCATTCAAAAGTTTAGGACCAGTAAGATTTTGTGTTTTTGAAAGAAGACTCTTATGCTTACCAAGGCTGCATTTGATCAAAAATACAGTAAAAACTTTAATATTCTAAATTGTTTAAAATAACTGCTTTCAAATTTTAATGTATTTTAAAATGTCATTTATTCCTGTGATGCCAAAGCTGAATTTACAGCAGCTGTTTACTCCAGTCTTCTCCTTCAGAAATAATTCTAATATGCTGATTTGGTGCTCAAGAAACATTTATTATTTTTATCATTGTTGAAATACACAAAGCTAAATGAAGTGTGGAAACCGTGATTTTTAGATAAACAGATTTATTTAATGCAGAGCAGCGTTTTTTTTAAATGTGAGTCTTTTGTAGCAATGTCTTTGCTGTCATGATAAAAGTATCAGTATCTTTAGAAAGAAAATCTTACTGACCCCAAACTTTTCGGCGTGATGCAGAACACTTTTTCAATGTAACGTAATGCTCGCTACATATACACTGCCGTTCAAAAGTCTTGTGCTCATCAAGGCTGCATTTACTTGATCTAAAATACAGAAAAAACAGTAATATTGTGAAAAAATATTACAGTTTAAAATAATGTTTTTCTATGTCACATGATCCTTCAGAAATCTTTCTAATATGCTGATTCATTACTTTTATTATCAATATTGGAAGCAGATTAATGTCTTTCCTGAAACCTTTGATTCTTTTTTCAGGATTCTTTAATGAATAAAAAGTTAAAAACAACAGCATTTATTCAAAACAGAAATCTTTTCTAACAATATAAGTTTTTTGCTATCACTTTTTATCAATTTAACACATCCTTGCTAAATAAAATTATTAATATCTTTCAAAAAAAAAAGAATAAAAATTTACTGACCACAAAATTTAAAAGGTAGTTTACGTTTTTACAAAAGATTTCTATTTTAAATAAATGCTGTTCTTCTAAACTTCTTATTTATTAAAGAATCTGTAAAAAGTATCACAGGTTCCAACAAAATGTTAAGCACAACTGTTTTAAACATTGTTAATAAATCAGCATAATTAAAAAGATTTCTGATGGGTCATGTGACACTGAAGAATGGAGTAATGATGCTGAAATTTTAGCTTTACATCACAGGAATAAATTACATTTTAAAATCTTTTCACATAGAAAACAGTTATTTACATTGAAATAATATTTCACAATTTGACCTTTTTGATCAAATAAATGCAGCCTTCATGAGCATAAGAAACATTGTTTAAAAAAAACATTAAAAATTGTACTAATCCCAAAGCCTTTGAATGGCAGTGTATTTATTTTATGGAAACAAATTTAAAATCCAAAGGAGCGTGAATATGCCACGAACAGACTGTCAGTGCCTTGATGGCAATCTAAAAACAGAGTTGTTTACGTTGCAAGTGTGGCGTGACATAGTAACTAGATCGCTTCCATTATAAACGCTTGAAGTGTAGATATTTTCAGCGATTGTAATGGGAGTGACAGTTTTGTGATGTCACGTGATTAGAAATAGTTTAATTTAATTTCTCATTCCGACAGAATCCGACTTATCTAGACGTCAAGATGGCTCAGTAGTTTATGAGATATACAACAACAGCACTGCAAAGGAAGTGATGCAAGAGTCTAGGGAGAATGTTGTATTTGTGGCCAAAACCCATTGTGATTGGTTTACAGGGGAGTATCATGACACAACATTTGGTAAAGGGAGCAGCCATGACATCTTCTCAACAACAAGAGTGTTATTCTGTGCCCCCACCCACAACCTCAGAGCACAGGAAGAGCGATGGTGTCATCCGCTAGCAGTTTTGGCGTAGATTTTGAAGCCAGTGACACAAACACATCCAACTAGACGGTCCAAGCGTGTACGTATATGTCGAAGAGGGAGTACACGGCTGGAGGAGGGTTAGAGATATCTAGACAAGGAGAGAGAGACGGATAGGATAGTGTGAAAAAGCCAACTTCATTTCCTGCCCGATCTCAGCGGTAGCCTCCCCTCATTGGGCGGGTCGGCGATGATGAGTTAATCTGGTTTGGAATTTACTTTGGAATTTTAGCCGGTGTCCACTTTCACCAATAAACAAACTCGCTCTGAAAGAGTTTACGAAATATGAGAAGAGTAAAATAATCTGTTACAAATCCGCCACAGAGACGTCTAGGGTGTGCGCGCGCATGTGAAAGCAGTTACACTTTGACACCTATTCAAGTCCGTATGTCTAATAACAGTGTGTGGTTGGACGAGAGAAACAGTCGTGCCAGTCAATCAGACGACATCTGAGGGCTCCTCCATTACACGCTCATCTCTCGTCTTTTTGTTCGCTCACGTTCCCCCTTTTCTGTTGAAAGACAAACGTTTTAAGAAGTTAAACCTCTCCAGGTGAGAAGGGCTGCACCTGTATGAAGGTGTCGATGGACCTTTTACCTATCGCAGACACATACACGCACATGTACGCACTGCTGGATGTGCCGTGAGATGTTTTGCTCTTTCACTCCTCGTCTACCCGCCTCACACACCTGTGTTTGTGTTGTCATGTCGTCACGGCAACAAAGAATGGAAGTGAATGAGATGCTCCTTTAATGTCTCAAATTAAACATCACTCTTCACCTTGTATCTCTCTTGCTTTCTGCTTCTCACTCTTGATATCTCTGACTCACACTCCCACATGCGCTCCCAAAAGCTGACATGGTTGGTTACTTGGGGCTCAGCAATAAGGTTTTTTTTTTTTGTGATGGTTGGACCATTGCTACTTGATTTTCTTATTTTATATTATACATTTTATTTTATAAAAACATTTTAAGAAAGACAAAACACTTCTGCTCACTACTTAAGCCTTTTATTGTACTTTTACACTACTTAAGCTTATTCTTTATTAATAAAGTTTTAACGGTAACACTTTACAGTAAGGTTCATTAGTTAACGTTAACAAAGATGAATAAATATTGTAATAAATGTATTGTTCATTGTTTGTTCATGTTAGTTAATACATTAACTAATGTTAACAAGACACCTTATTGTAAAGTGTTACCATTTTAACTTTTATTTTATAATATCTTTTGTCTTATTTAACTATCTATGATTTGTCAGGTATGTGAGGTTTAATGTGTTTTTTTATATCTAAAATATATAAACTATCTTCAATATATTATAAAAAATAATTTATATATTAAAGTAGAATATAGTTATATTATGTTATATAGAATATAATTATATATTTTACATTCATAATTTTTGACGTTTCTGAATATTATTAATTTTATGTTTTTTTCAAAAATAGAAGTATTTTTTCCATCAGTAGTAATTGTTTAAACTTTATTATTTTTTAATTAAGTTTTAATATTTTATTTGTATATATATATATATATATATATATATATATATTTATTATTATTATTATTATTATTATTATTATTATTTTTTTTTTTTTTTTTTTTTTTTTAAATATCATCATCATACATTTTTCAAAAATAGAAATATTTCTTTTTAAATAAATTTGTTCATTGTATAAACATTCATTGTAATATTTTTTGTCTTATGTAACTACTGATGATTTGTCAGGTATGTGAGGTTTAAGTATATTATAGAAAATAAGAATATTATACAATAATATATTATATATTAGAATAAAATTATGTATTTTATATACATAATTTTTGACATTTCTAAATGTTGTTATTTTTTAAATATACATTTTTCAAAAATATTTTTTCATCAGTAGTAATTGTTTAAAAGTTAAAATTCTTTTTTTAATAAAGTTTTAACATTTATTGTATAATTTTTGTCTTATGTAACTAAACCTTATACACCTGACAAATTATAGGTAGTTTTTTTTATTATAAAAAATGTGTACAATATATTATAGAAAATAACTGTATTAGAACATAATATAATTATATGTTATATATTATATGTTAGAATAAAATTATATATTTTACATTCATAGTTTTTTACTTTTCTCAATGTTGTCAATTTTCTAAATATGTGTATATGTATTTTTAAATATTATCATACATTTTTCACAAATATAAATTCATCAAATGTAATTTTTTTTAAGTTTTATGTACAATTTATAGTTGTTTTATTTGTTTTTATGACTTATCTTGTCGTATGTGTGTGTGTGTGTGTGTGTGTGTATATATATATATAGATATGCTCATATATATATATATATATATATGTGTTAACCTATATATATATACATATATATATATATATATACTATATATATGTGTGCTCTCTATAAATATATATATATATAGATATATATATGTGTATATATATGTGTATCTATATACGATATATATATATATATATATATATATATATATGTGTGTATGTATGTATGTGTATATATATAGATATGTATATATATAGATATATATATATATATATATATATATATAGATATATAGATATATATATATATATATATAGATATAGATATATATTTATTTATTTTATCAAACGTACATTTTTTTAAGCTTTATTTATTTTTCTATCACATTTGAGTCTTTCCAAAGAAAATTTGCAATAATAACGGTAAGATATATTAACTGTATTTTCTGTATGTAAATATAATGAAAGAAAATTAACTAAAATTCACAGAAACAAAGTTTAAGCTTCCAAGGCATAATAATGCATATACATGCTTTCAAATAAAAAGTAAGATAGCACTGACCCAATAGGACAGTGACAGTTTAGTCAGCTGGTCCAAAACTCACAACGGCCTCCAGGTCAGCGGGCCAACCATATTATTGAGCGTTTTTACCGTTTTCCGGTTTGACACCGCAGCTTTGCCAGTTCTGAAAGAGAGCAGGGTGCTGCTGTGTGTTTTTGTCATTCGTTTAAATGGACGTGGCAATCCGAAGGTTGCGTGTACATCTGCATGAATGTGTGTTCAGACATGTGTCAAGAAACAGGAACGGGGCCTTGTACCGACATTTGTTTTTTTTTTTACATGCTGGAAATATCTGAGTGTCAGTGACTGATAGACCAGACATCTTGACTGCACTTTATTTCCACCTGGTTTGGCAGGGCGTCTTTCCATCCATTAGAAATTTCGCCTAGATACTCAGCGTTACCCTCGCTCATTACTCTCAAAATGTGCATTGACAGCGCCCGGGCACCTTCCTCTGCCAACACGCACACCTGCAGGTCTGCCGTCTGTTTCGAGGCTTTGCCGCGATCCCGTCCGCATAATCACGGTCTAAACCAGCCCTAAACTGGGTTGTTTTAGACTTGATGAGAGCGAGCTGCGGTTGACTCCCTGCGACTCTGCTCCTCGTCATGGCTTCCCACCGTGTGCTAAGAGACGGCCTAATTACACTCCGACTGGAAACAGGAGCCGGTGTGCGGAAATGGCCTGTCTTGGACTTTTAAACACACTTGCGCACAGACGTATAGCCGGCCCATTATTGTTGACCACGGTTTGGTCAATCGGCTTCGATTTACTGTTTTCCCCCTCTTTTTTTTTTCAAAAGACTGAACAGAAATCAGATCCTCGGGTCCCCCCTGTGGTTTGTCTGTGACGACGGATTTACCCGGCTGTTTACAGTGTGGTATTTTAAACCGTTCTTCTCGTGCCAAGCTCACGCACCTGGTCATGAGCTGCGTTTAGCACGGATTAGAAAGAGCCCTTTGTGATAGCAGCAAGCCTGCGCACGGGGGGCCCGTGACGGACATCCTGTAAGTGGAAAGAGTCTGTCCACTTATGTTTTTTTTTTTTTTAATTTCAGGTTACATTGCAGATCAGGTCTCAGCAATAAAGATGACCTGCTGGCCCAGGGCCACTGTTTTGGATCAGCTACAGTATATCTTTCTTTTTTATATCTCAAGCGTCATTGCTGTTTTTGGTAAAGACAACTTAATATTTGATTAAAATGGAATGCATATGTGTGAAAGAGCATTAATAACTAATATTTTTAAAATGTACACTTTTATGCATTTGGCAAATCCAACACGACTAATATTTTATTCAAAGCGACTTGTATTGCGTTCCGTGTGTAGTTTTATTTAATCAGTTAATGCATTCTCTGAGAATCAAACCTTTGGTCTACTGTTTGAATGTTTTTAAAAAATGAAATACATTTACATTTGTGCATTTGACAGGTGCCTTTATTAAAAAAAATGACTTGTACTGCATTTCAAGTATACATTTTATCAGTTCATGCATTTCCTGGAATCATTTGCAAATGTGTGTTTTTGGCATGATCTACTGTTTGAGTTATGGGAATGCTTATAAATGTGTTTAAATAATTTTCAAATAAATTTACTTTTATACATTTGGCAGATGGTTTTATTCAAAGTGACCTACAGACAAGTCATCAGTTCATGTATTTCTTGCGAATCGAACCCTTGACCATCTGTTTTAGCTATGGGAACTAAATATTAAACCTTACAGCAATTGTATATTCATGATACATTTACTATGGTAAATCGAAGCATGAAATTATAAATTCATTAAAGATGCGGAAAACAATAGCAGAAGAATTTAGCCTAACTGAGCAAGCATAAAAAAAACTTTTAGAAAGGTTTAAGACCATCCCAATTTTGTAGTTGGTTTTTGTTTTGCAATTACAGGGCATGATCTTCCCGGCATTGCTGATTCTCTCCAGAAAGCTTTTACGGCCAAAATCGCACACACATGCAGGCTTCAGCCCAAGTCAAGAGTGTAATAGTCGTCGTTCACTTATACACTTAAATTAAGTGTGTTCCTGCTCTGACCCGGGCTTGATATTATAGGCAGTGGGGGTTTTCGTCTAGAACTCCCACCTCTGTCTGATTCAAGCTATAGCGCAACCCAGCAGGACATGAGAGCGTCCAAGGTTTCCCACAGATGAAACGTGTGTGTGTGTGCGTGTGTGTCTGGCAGCTCAGTAGGACTTTGGACGGGCTTACACATTCTCTGGGGTGGTCCAGTGACTAGACAAGAGTCTGATTTTATCCCTGTGTGTAACTGTTAGTGTGTGTTTCTGCCTGTGTGTATGCGAAGGACAGATTGACGGCCATAGTTCTCAATTCGCTTTGGCCGAAACGTGCAAATTTGCACTGACATGTGTATTGGGGGGGTGGGATCAAAAATGAATGAAATGGACAGGTACAAGAAAAGAATAAAAGACAAAAAATGAGAGTGAAAAAAGACTGACAAGGCAGAATGAATGCTTCATACTAATCTGTGTATACATGTTTTTTCAGGTTCGAATTTTGTCACTAGGAAGATCAGTCGCTCTGTGGCGAAGATCCATCTTGGGCAGTTGAAGTTCTTCAGCCTGGGCAATCTGGACTCCAAGCGAGACTGGGGCCATGCCAAAGATTATGTGGAGGTACTTGAATGCGTTCACACATTCAGTCTTCAGTTGTGTTGACGGCATACATATTTCACATTATTTTCTTCCGTGGTATGTTGTGTACCAAACCATTGCCACATTGTCTATACGAGTAGCCGGGTTTCCATTACAGATTTGCGCAAAACTTTTGCAGTATTTTATAAATGTCGAAAAACTATTGCAAAATGACAGTGTTTCCGTTAAATGATGCTATGTGACTAAAGCTTAATTGTTTGTACTCACTATAAGTCATGGCAACGGATGTTGGTAGGTTTACGCATATTTCAACCACCGCACTAGCCATTATTTTTAGAAGGAGAGGCAGGCTTGGAGAGCCGCTTCTGGGACGCTTTTAAAACATGCTGCGGCGTGGCTGGTATAAACACAAGCACTGACTAGAGTAGCCGTCCACGATCAGCTCCAGTGGATGTGTCAGAGCCGTAGTGTGCCGCAAACGTGTGCAGTGTAAATAAGGGGTTATCCAAGCATTAATGATAAGGAAAGCCCCTTGTAATTGAGAGCGTTTATGCAGGTGTTTCTTGGAGGTTATAGTACATTTAAAGAATGATTATAGGACTTTTATGTATGGCATTTGATCTGTAAACGCAAAAAAAAGTGTTTTCATTGCAGTTTTGTGAAATACTACTTTTTCAAATTGGCTGAAAAATTACCTCATGCAAGTGTAAAAACATTTTTACGATGTATCGGTGTTTTCGTGAAATTTACACGTTTACATTGGCCGTATTTTCAATTCGCCATTTCAATTTGTGCAATATGAAGGGTAATGGAAACTCAGCTATTGTCTGTATGAGTAGCCAGGTTTCCATTACAGATTTGCGCAAAGCGCTTGTGATTATTTTATGAATGTTGATTAAAAAAAAAAGATTATGAATTGACAGTGTTTCCATTTAAACAATGTTGTGCGACTAAAATTTTTCTATCCAACATTAATGGCAAGGAAAAGCCCTTTATACTTGAGAGCAGCCACATATAAGGAGTTTCTTGGAGGTTAAAGTACATTTAAGAATGATCATGGACTTTTATGTACACTATTTGACCTGTAAATGCGAAAAAATAGCTTCCTGTTGGTTTCATTTTCAGTTTTGCAAAAAATTCCTTTTTTGCAAAAAACCACCTCATGCAATATATAGGAGTTTTTATTTAGTTTTAAAAAGTTTCCATTGGCCATATTTCCAATTCAGTTTGTGCAGTTTGAAGGGTAATGGGAAAGTGGCTTGTGCGCTACATTGAAATTTGTATTTTGTTTTTGAAATGTCAGGCCCCCAAGATCTATCATCTGTCTTTTAATTTAATGTAATTAATTATTTTTACTTGATATTAATGATCAACATACTAATTCAAAATTAGTTTGAGATGAGGCCATCATTTAAAGGAGAAGTTCATTTCCAGAACAAAATGTTACAGATAATGTATTCACCCCCTTGTTATCCAAGATGTTCATGTCTTTCTTTCTTCAGTCGTAAAGAAATTGTTTTTTGAGGAAAACATTTCAGAATTTTTCTCCATAATGTGGATTTCAGTGGTGCCTGCGAATTTAAACTTCCAAAATGCAGTTTAAATGCAGCTTCAAAGGGCTCTAAATGATCCCAGCCGAGGAAGAAGGGTCTTATCTAGCAAAACGATTGGTTATTTTCTAAAATAATAAATACAATTTATATACTTTTTAACCTCAAATGCTCGTCTAGTCTAGGACTGCCTAAACGCTGTTTTTTTTTTTTCCAGTTCAAGACAGTTAAGGTATGTTGAAAAAACTGTCATCTCATTTTCTCCTCCAACTTCAAAATCGTCCTACATCGCTGCAGAAGTACCAACCCAGTGTTTGCAAAGTGAACATGCAAAGAAGATCAAAAAAAAGGTAAAACAGCAATGTAGGACGATTTTGAAGCTGGAGGAGAAAATGAGATGGGAGTTTTTCAACATAGCCTAACTATCTTGATCAGGAAAAAACAGAGTTCAGGTAGACCTAGACTAGACAAGCGTTTGAGGGTTTTTTTTTTTTTTTTGTTGTTTTTTTTTTTTTAGAAAATAACCAATCGTTTCGCTAGGTAAGGCCCTTCTTCCTCAGCTGGCATTGTTTAGAGCCCTTTGAAGCTGCATTTAAACTGACTTTTTGGAAGTTCAAACTTGTAGGCACCATTGAAGTCCACATTATGGAGAAAACTCCTGAAATGTTTTCCTCAAAACACATAATTTCTTTACAACTGAAGAAAGAAAGACATGAACATCTTGACATGACAACGGGGTGAGTACAGTATCTGTACTTTTTTGTTCTGGAAGTGAACTTCTGCTTAAAACAAAACCACACAAACATATTTGTATATACATACATTTTCACACATTCTTAACATCTTACTACATATATTTAAATATTGGTTTAAATATATGCTAAATCCTTAACATATCCATAAAATTCTCCAGACAGTGTGCATACTTTGTATTCACTGCAATAGTGCGACACAGCGATGATTCAGAATATGAGGTAGTGTTTTGTTTTGTTGACTTGCCCTACTTAAAAAAAAGCATAGTTTAGACAAGGCTTGCTTGTGAGAATTCATTGCATTGAGGCTGCTGGATTGCATAATTACTTTCTTGGTCTCCGTTTATTTTGCTGTTACTGTTTATGCAATATGCATTCCTGTTTAATAGTGTGTCTGCGTTCTTAGTTATTAGTTTTTGCAAGCGTTACTATTTGTGGTAAGGACAGATACAAAGTGTACATCAATTCTGGTGTCTACTGTTGCTATTTTTTAAGTAAGGGATGCATTGGTCACATGTTATAGCTCCATAAATGTCATGCTCATCAAATGTGTCAGCCAGCTGGCTCTGATGAAGATCCCAAAGTTCCTGATGAACTGAAATCTAGAATGAGAGTGACAGTGCATGAAATCATCAACAACCTAGTGACAAATGATTATTTCTCTCTAGTGGAGTAGCAGTTTGCAACTGCACTTCCACTATTGCGGTCTGTTTATGCCGTTGTCATCTAAAATTAGTTTTGCATAATAAATCAAGCCCACCAAGGATCCCAAAGCAACTCCATCGTGAAAATAAATGTTTCTCAATCATATCAGAATGATTTCTAAAGGATGATGTGACACTTAAGACTTGAGTAATGGCTGCTGAAAATTCATCTTAGCCATCACAGGAATAAATTACATTTAAATATATATTTAGTATGCACGGCTGGCAAGGACTTCCTGCTGTTTAAATAAATTTGTTCATCAGTTTGCCTGAGTATGAAGTTCTGTTCTCATTTACAACTAATACAGCAACTATTTATAGCTATACGTTCAGTTTGGTCTGCCATATGTAATGTGTATTTTGACCTTGCATTTTCTTTTCAATTTGCTTGTAATTGCCCTCTGAGTGCACAGCCGTGCTGTCGTGTTTATCCTGGATTAGAGAGACCTGTGTTCCTTTAGATTTTTGCCAGAGTGGGAGCTTTAGGTTTGTGTGTGTGTGTGTGTGTGTGTGTGTTGCTGCATGTGTGAGCTGCTCCAGGTTTCCTGTGGGAACGCTGGTATTCCAGGCGGCTGAATCATGCAGCCAGGTTTATGTGGCTCAGGACTGGGGCAGATTTCGGGAAATGGGACCAAAGCTGTGAGCGTGTGTATATTTGTGAGAGTCGTGCGTGTGTGTGGCGATGGAATAGATCAGTGCGGTTCGCTACAGAAACAGTCCGTGAATTCTACTCCATGTATTTTACCTCCAGGCAAAGTACAAAAATGTAAAAATCCCTTTGTCAGATTCATAGGTTTACATTTTTCCAGACAGACAGTATGTCAGTCATCTTTTGTTCGCACTGTTGATCTCAGTCCTGCACCTCTTGAAGGCCTCAACTCCACGATTCCTCCACACGCTATTCGAGTTTGTGTGAAATCCTTAGTGAGAGACATGTTTGAAAGCATGAGTTTGTTGCAATACACGTTTGTTGAACATGTCAAGCGCCATCAGTCACTATAACTGTTTTAACTTGTGTATAGTTTTAACTTGTGTGTGGAGTACTGCTCAAAAATTTGGGTTCAGTATGATTTTTTTTTTTTACGAATAAATAGCTTTATTTAGCAATAACGCATTAAATTAAACAAAAGTGACAGTAAAAACACCAGTCAATATTAGAATGCTTTCTGAAGGATCATGTGACACTGAAGACTGGAATAATGGGTATTAAAAATTCCGGTTTTCCATCTAAAAGAGAATACAGTTATTTTAAATTGTAATATTATTTCATTGTATTACTATTTTAACTGTATTTTTGATCAAATAAATGCTTGCTGAGCATAAAAGACTTCTTTCAAAAACATTAATAACTCATTTTGAACAGTAGTTAATCTGAGATCAAAGTCTTTTCAATGTATGTCTGTGCTTTTTAGTGTAAGCGTACAGATATGACTACATGTCGAAGCAGTGGGAGATCTAC